>OW569407.1:92217993-93467993 GCA_937654795.1 Cistogaster globosa | reverse complement strand
CTGTCTCACACAAACCTTTGATTTTTAACTGTTCAGCGGTGCGTAAAAGACCCTAAAAATAAACAAAGTATTTTTTACAAATTAATTATTATTTTTTTTTTATTAAAAAATGTTTTCATTCAATTAAATATTTTTTTAAATTGCCTTTTTTATTAAAACAAAAAACTATATTTTATTGTGACCATCTTTGATTTGAACTCCATTTTTTATATAGTGAAAAAATTATTTTTCAATATTTGAAGGAGTCAAACACAATTAAAATAAGTTAACATAAAAAAGACTGCAAATGGTAAATTTTCATATTGATAAATGAAATAAAATTGAGAGTCAATATTTTACAGAATATTTTTTTTTCCTTTTTTCAGAAGGGATGAAAATTAAAGGTGTGTATACAAATTACAATAATAAAATGTTGAAAAACTATTGGAAAAAATAAGAAGACTTTTTTTTAATTGTGTATTTACAACAATTAATTGGTAAGTTGATAAGATAGGAAAAACGAAACGTCATTGCGGGCTTAAAATGGGGTTAGTTGGCGAATATCTTGGCAGTGTCATTCGTATCAGCCTGTGCATCTTCTCTCTGATATATACTCGCCGTTGTCCTAGCTGTCATAACAAGAAGCAGGAGAATAATTTTTTTTAAGAATATAAAGAAAAAACACTTTTAAGATTTCCACTTTTTCTTCTTTTTTAAGCTGTCAGATGATGAGTTAATTTTTTTTGTTTTAATTTATATTTTTTTCTTTTTCCTTTTATATGTACACACTTTGAAAGGATTGTAATTTCTTTGTTGTATTGCCTTTTTATTTTTATTTAGTATATAAGAAATAAATGAGGATATTCAGAAAAAATAAGATTTTCTTAAATTTTTTTTCACTTCAAGTATATAAACCATTTACACTTTAAAAAAATGGTCTTCATTTACCAAAAAAAAAAATACATAAATATATTTAATCTATTTGTAAAAAAAATTTTCCTGAAAGAGGGATGAGTGTTTAAGGGAAGAAAAAGGATTTTTCCATTAATTTATTCTTTTTTTTTTTTATTCACTAATTAAAATAAAAGCAAATGATGCGAAACTTTTTACATACTTTGAGATATTTTTTTTATACTAATTTTTTCTTTGACTGTACTATTAAAATTAATGCTTTTTATTTTGGACTGCTGAAGGTTTAAATAAGTTGTAAATTTTTTCACTTTAAAAAAGTACATTTTAAGTGCTTCACCATCTTACAAATACCCTGCATTTTAAAGTTAATTATTTAACTAGCAGTGCCCACGACTTCGTCTGCCTGTCATTTTAAATTTTCTTAAAATTAAAATTTAGAAAAATGTGGTTTTAAATATTTATTGTAGAGTTCTATAAACAGTTTTAAAAATTTGCCATCTACAAAAATAAAATATACTGACAACTGTTTTAGTACCTCCACAAAAAATTTCATTTGATTTTGATACCGCTCACGATTAAGAATTCCTAAAAAAATATTTTTTACGCCATCGAAAATATTGGCCTTTAAGGCTTTCCCGACTTTTGGTTCCTTATGGTTTTAATATTAAAAACAAAATAAATAAAAATTTTAGTAACACAATGTTGGATTGATTCTGTTTTTGCAACTACATGCGATGTCTCCTACCATCCTATAGAAGGCGAAGGGTACTGCTGTCATACCAATCTGAAACCTGATAGCAATATGTAACCAGGCTTAAGTTCGTGTTGTTTTCATGAAGTCATCAACGATATAAAAATCGCGCTAAACAATTAAGAGTGCTATATTCGGCTATTCCGAAACTTCTATACTCTTCACCATGTATGTAAATCTATTTTAGTGAAGTAACTCAAAAAAAAAAAAAAAACAAATATTTAGGTAACAGAGAATTTAAAAAAACAAAAAATTTAAAAAAAAATTACATAAAATGTCATCGGCTCTTAATAGATTAAGCATTTTTTTTAATTTTAGTATATTCTAAAATATCTCTTTCAAAGCTTTTAAATGATATCCATTTTAATATCTTAAAAAATATGACGCACAACCGTACTTTCCTATGAAAATTTCAGAGGCTCAATATGGGCGAGCGCAAATTTTCTCATTTGATATTTTTTAATTCTCTATCGCTCCATATATTTGTTTTTTTTTAATGAAGTTAATTTATTTTTCTAAATGATATGGAAAATTTATATGCAGGCGAGGTGTTTTGCCCGGTGCCTCTTTTTCTCTCATCAAGGTCTAGTGCTGGAAACCGATAAGTGTTGGACCTTATAGTTGAGGACCTATCTATGTTTCGAAAGTCATTCAAATTGATTAGCTGAGACTTTCATTAAAATCAATTTAGAAGCAGAAAAATGTCCGCGTCTCTCTTTTCTTCAATGTTGGGCCCCTTTTTAAAAAATTAAAAATACCCTATTCCAAATTTCATTTTAAACGTTTCAGCCGCTAAGATGTAATTGACGCACTAACAAACGAACTTCTCTTTATAAGTTATTTATAATAAAATTCTAACCTTTTATAGTAATTAAATATTGCCATAGTTTTATATTATACTTCTGGGAATGCCAGACATCTTAAAATGAAAGAGAAGTATGGCCTTCTAGTCAGCTGTTAATATCGTTTATATTTATTTTAACTAACGACTTAGAAAAAATGCTAATGCTAAATATTTAAAGTTATAAACAAGAAAAGGAATGTTGATCATTATTAAAATTATTTTGAAGCTTTATTAAGTCAGAAAAAATATTAAAATTTACCAGGTGATTAAATTTTCTTTTCAGTAACAAACTTTGACAAATTATTATTTTATTAAAATAAAAGTACAAAAGCAGTAATAAATGCAATTATTTTGTATTTTGCGTATTCTTATCACAATATAATTAAAAAAAAGATGTTGAAATTTTTAACAAAGGAAAAAACGGAACAGAGTGAAACAAAATCTGTTTAAAAGGTTCGTTCGATCGGCTTGTTGTTGTTGGCTTGATTACTTCTCAAATGACTAGAAAAAAAAAATAAAGTAACAAAATAATTAATTTGTCAAATTAAAAAGAAAACTAAAATTGTTTGTCAAACTCAGCTTTAATAACAAAAAAAAATAAGAAGTGAAAGGAGGTGTGTTATGGAACTAAACAAAGAAGCAAATGGGTGTATTAGTAGTGTAAGGTGGAGCAGAAAAAATGTAATAAATTAAAGTAAAAAAGATATGTAGCAGATATGTTCGTTTGTTATAAATGGTTAATGGCGATTTGAGATTTTTTTTGTTCATGGCGTTTGAAACAATGAAGAATAAAAAAAAAGACACAAACAAGACAACCGTTCTTGAATTACTGAAAGAGAAGAGAAATATAAAATTTGTTTGTTATAAATTAAATGTTGGCAACTGTAAGTTGTAAATGTTGTTAACTAACTGAACATCAGTCTGAAATCAAAACCAACAGCACAAGACAACACACCAAAAACTCATACCCATAATGACTAGAAATAAAGTAATTTGTAATATTTCAATCTAAAATATAGAAATGCATGTAAAGGAAAAAAATAAAATATGAAACTTTATATAAAACTAACATTTCGTTAAAATACAACTTAAATATTTCATCGTCAAAACTATAAAGGGTTTGCCAACAGAAATGGTGCAAGTTGTGCCAAATTTTAAGAACATTTAAGAAGACATCGGCCAAATAATAATTATCTTCAGATCAAATTGTGTCGATTCAGTGAATAGTCCGTCAACATTTAAATGTCGCTTAGCCAATATGAAGCCACCAGGCCGGAAATAGGCATGCTATCCGTGAGTTAGCAAATTAATACGAGAAAGCAAATTCTACGCTACTTTTTAAAACTCCGCTTTTTGCATATACATTTGTATAACATTTTCAACATTGACCTACCCAAATCGGAAAACCCTGTAGAAAAATAAAATCTGCACAGAAAAAATCATATTTAATCTTTTTTAGAAATACGGAAAACTTTAACGTCACTAATGATATGAAAAATACGTATATACGAGGACGGACCTAAAAGAATTTTTTTTAGTGATTTTTTAAAGGATACAATTCTTTAATGGTAAAAACTGTCGAATCTAATTTTTTTAAATTTATTTTTTTTAATTCTAAAAGTATAAAAAAACAATTAAAAAAGCTTTTTTCCAAGGGCGTGTCATCTCAATTATGTATGAACGTATTTGTGATATAGATTTTAAGCTAATTTACACTATGAAATTATTCATGAAACCATCATGAAATTTTTGTTTGGCAGTGAAGCATGAGGTTATCGATTATCCTTGGATGCCTTGAATTTTTCGCTGCAAATAAAAAGGAAATGCGAAAACAAAAATCCATCAAAAATGGGATGATGTAAATCTGAACTCTCTCTCTCTCTCTCTTCAAAAACTTCAATAAAAGGATTGAAGAATAACATTGCCCCGATCACGCCAGACCAATTTTTGAATTCAGAGCCAAGTAAAAAAAAAATGCTCACTGTCAATTTGTCGAACAGTAACTTTTAAAACGATTGATTTATCTATTCGATCGACTTATTTTTAGTCGTTTTTGATTTGATATGGTTTTGTAAAGTTTCCAGTGTTGCCAACTCAAATCGCCAACTCTGTGAAATATTCATCCATTTTTTTGGGAGTTGAATAATCAGAACTGTGTTAAAAACACAGTTGAGTTGTATTTCTTTTGTCATTCAGCCATCGAAGACAAATAAATTAACAAGAGCAACAAAGCTAAGAGCAAACAAAGACAAGTATTCTTTAGCAGTGAAAACTTTTTCTCATGCAGCCAATTTTACATCCTTAAGCAATTTCAAACTTTTTAAGCTTAGTAATTTAACAAAGTTATTAAACTTAGGTATTCCTTTCAGTGCTCTCATTTAAACTCTAAATCGGGATTAATTAGAAAAAAAATCCATTCTTGATTTTGAACAATTTTTTGTTTACACAAAAGTTAAAATTTTTTGTGTGAAGGTAATAAAGTTCCACCGTCGTATAGACTGGAAATCTGAATAAGTTTAAGAATGGGTTAAGGGTCTGAGGTACTAAACAATAAAATAAATATTGTTGTGTTGGCTGCCATTGCCATCATCAACACCGACAGATTAAATTACATGAGTTGAAATCAATGAAGTAAAACAAGGGTTTCCTTTGCCTTTTCATTTCATTGTCTCTCTGCACACACAAAGCAAATTTACAGGAAAAAAATTATTATTATTAGAAAAAAGAAATCCATATTTTTCTATACATTTCGAAAAGAAAAAAGAATTGAAAAAAATAAAAAAAAAACATTGAAAAAATATACGATTACAGATATAGAATGAAGTGTATAGATTTCAAACTGCAGTCAGTTGAAACAATTGAATGAAATATTTTGTTATTAAAGTTTTGAAAAATATGATGGATGATGTGAAAGTTAAGGCAGTTTAAAAAAAATCGGAGTTTAAAATACTGTTTAAACTAAATAAAAAAGAAAAACTCTTTTAGTTTCACTCGGCAAGCAATGAATGGGATAAGTCAGAAAAATAAATGAAGAAAAAAAAAAACGAGAAAAACACCGAAGAGGATAATATCGAAGAGATTAGCACCCAAGATCTAATCATCCAGTACAAGGTTAAAAAAAGAATCAGGTATACAAGCATTTTTCACTCGTCCTGGAATAGTCAATGTTAGATGTTAGAGTGACAAACTCAGTGACTAGAAAGGAATGCGAAAAGCTACAGTCATGCATTTAAAATACTGCCCAAATGTAATATTGTTTACAAGGAGGACGAAAGAGTTGTAAAATTAACAAAGGACTATAAGGAAAAGAATATTTTTTTTAATCAAATGTGAAAAAGCTAATAGGTTTTCGGATTCTTAATGAAACATTTTCTTTTGTATTTATAGTTAAAATTCGATATAAAAAAAAAACTCATACACTAAATGAGAAGCCAAGCAATTGCCAAGCGAGGTGGGTGGGTGGTAGATGGATGGATGCAAGCAAATAAATTATATAAATTTTCTTCTTCTTTTTTCTTTCTTCTTTTATTTTGTTGGCTTAAACAACTGAAATTATTTGAAAATTACTCGTTTTCGAGGTTATAAAAAAGCTAAAAAAAAACACCAAAAAGAATGACAGAAGAAAAAAATTTTTTTAAATCAGTATATAAAGTTGGTAAATTAAAATGGCACTAAAGGGTGTTAAAATTATATAAAAATTACAACTACCCCTCCCACTAACATTCTGCTACAACAAAAGGAATTAAAATCAAGACAGCAGAAAAAAACTAACCAACAACAAAACTAGAAAAATTTTACGTAAAAATTGAGAAGAAAAAAAAATTATGTAAATGAGTTAAAATTTTTTCTAACAATTTCCGCATTTCCTTCGACGTCTTACCTAAAATATAAATGAAATAAAAAATTAAAAAAAAACGCTAGCAAAAGTGGTTGGTTGGTTGTCTGGTGAACGAAATTTTTCATTTCTTTTTTTTCTACATTTGTTTTTAAATTAATTATACACTATGACCAAGTTGAAAAAATGAAAGAAATATTTAAAAAAAAAATCTATATAAAGTTTAAAAAAAATGCACAATACCTTATAAAAATACACGAGGACAATGGAAATGGAGACAACACCAAACGAACACGAACAGTGTCTTAACACCCAAAAAAACACCCACTTTGGCCTGATGTAACCGTGGCTGGCCAGCAAAATACTCATTTACTTATAACAAACATTTATTAAAACTTCCAACACTGACTTAAACACACACACACACACACAAACACACACACACACACACATACTCTCCTACACATAAATAACACCCGTTAAGAATGAAAATGGGAGCGATTGCAAGTGTTAAAGACGAACAGTTCAGTAAGAGGTAAGAAAAAAAAACAAAATAAAAAACAAAGAAGAAAGAAGCGTTGGGTGGTTTAAATGGTCGCTTGACTTTTTTTTTTAACCCAACTGCCCTGCCAATATTATAAATGGTTACTTTGTAACGGAATGAGTGGGCACAATTTGAAGGCGGCCAGGTCAGAAGGGTATGGGTGGGGCAATTGACACCAACTAGGGGTAAGTTGTGTGTATAGAATTGTTGAAGCAAACGGAAATGTAAGCTTGATTGCAACATTATATCATTAATTTTAGAAAAAATATAAATGTATATGCATACATACACACATACATACAAATACAATATATACATACACACACACAAACACATACATAAGTATAAATATTATATAATTGTGAAAAAATCAGCTTTTATTTTCTAAAAAAAAAAAAAATACATAAGCAGAAGAGCAAAGAAAAAAAGCGTTGTCAAAGTACATAGATATCCAATCTACCAATAATTACAAGAAAAAAATCATTAATTAAAATTTTTTTAAGAAAATCATTTATATAAGAAAAAAAAGGCTGCTTCAAACGAAGACAAAAAAACAGTTAAAATTAAATCGAATTTCTAAATATTTCCACTAACTACAGATACGAGTGAGTATCTGTAGTTAGTGTTGTGTTGTTCCGTGTGACCATTTACACGTTAAACATTCATTGTCCAAAAATGATGAAAAAAAAATATATGCAAAATAATCACAATGTGAGGAGAAAAAAAACTAAAAAAATAATTGTAAATTCAGCATTAATTTGTATAAACTATTAAATTGAAATAAAAAGTTGAGATGTTGCAGAGGACCACACCCATTTAAACAGAAATAAAGCTTAACGATTATTGCTTTTTATTTATATGCTAAATTCTGTCAATTTAATAAAATTTTACAAAATTCATTTGGAAGTACTAGTGGAAAATATTCGTTTTATTTTATAAATAAAGAGTATTTTTTACGCCCGACAGAACTTTAAATTGTGAAGAAAATGAATAAAATTTCTATTTTTGTTAAAATTTTTTTTTATCAATAAATGGCATTAACAAATGATAAATATTTCGGGCATATGGGCCGGCCACCCCTTCAAGCATTGCTGGCCATAAATTACAAACAATACTAACAATGTTAGCTTCCGAGGCGTCAATTCGTTGTTAGAGTATCAGCATAAACCAGTGATTTTACGTTGCCCTTCAAAAAATAATTTAGAGGTGTCACACACAAAGCCTTTAAAGGTCGATTGACAAGTCTAATTTTGTAATTCTCGTAGCTAAATCTAAATCTCGATGCTAAAACAATAGCAATAAATTACGACAAAGCATTACAGAATAGCATTTGTAGCCAAATATTTTTTTAGATTTAAGGCGATAGCGACTAACATCCATAGGGCCGCAGCTACATTTCTCGTAATGAACTTTTTACCAAATTTTGATTTTAATAAGTTGATGGATGATTGCTATCTCAGTGAGGCATGTAGCACCATTCAGTTGATATCACATCTCGTCTAATTCAATGTACAACCAAAAAATTATTGTCACAGTGCAGTACAATCTCTATTAAGTTTAAAGCAAGCTCCAGTTAAATTTTTGAAGAAATAAAGTCTAATAATGTCGCCAAAGTTTAAAACGCTCCAAAACGGACAATATTTCTGGGTGTAATAGAGTCTAAAGGGTCTGGTTTGGATTAGTTTAAGTGTATTTTTGTTTGTTAACAAACCCGAGAATGAGATAAAAATAAACCTCATCACCAAATAGTTGATAGATAACAGAACAGTCGACTGATTCCAAGGAAAATAAAGATAATTTTTGGCGTTGTTCAAACGTCAATCTACTTGTAATTATTCGGGAGTATTTTGATAAGTAAATTAAATTATAATTTTACATAAAAATGTCATCGGCTCGTATGGATTAAGCATTTTAAAAAAAATTTTAGTATTTCCTGAAAGATCTCGTCAAAAGTTTTAAAATGATTTCCATATTGACAATCGCACTTTTTTATGAAAATTTCAGACGCCCATAACTCAGTTAATATGGGCAAGCGTAAATTTTTTCACTTGATGTTTTCTTTTCTTATTTTTGTATCTCTGTATTTTTTATTTTTATTGGAGTTACTGCATTGTTCCAAATGAGATGGACAACATAGAGGCAGGCGTACTGTTTTCCCGCTGCGTCGAAGGACATGGACCGATCTGGCTGATTTTTAATAGCACCTTTTTCGACACTATATTTGATCGATTGGCGTATTTAAATTTCCTTTAGCTCATCTAGTGCCCTGGCAAAGTTGATTTGAACGCTAACACGAATGGACAGGCGAACATTGCTCAATCGACTTCGCTACGCATAAGGAGAAAATATATGCACTTCATGGAGTCAGAAATGATTGTTGTAGAAATTACAAGGGTATAACAAACGAAACAATTTATTTACTAACATGTTATAAAAGCATTTTTCTAGGCCGAGCAATCTGTTCATCTGTTATTCTACTGTACAGTCGTCACCTGTTGCAACTTATCTTCCATTATTATTTTTCTTTTCACAGAAATTATTTTTCTTTTCAAATCGAAAATTTGGGAGTTTTGACTTTTAAGCAGCTCATTCATCGCAGATATTCAACAAAAATAGTTTTTCTTTCTACTCGAGGTTTTGCTGTTGGGACTTGAACTCATGATCTTCTGCTTATCAAATAAGTAGACACCTTAGCCGACATTATTTTTTTTTTCTTTCCACATACACGCCACACATTATTAGCAATGGAAATAACATTCTCAGCTTTGTTTATCACAAATAAACTTTTTGATTTTTGTTGTTGTTAATATGTAAAGGATTAGCAAATCTAATTTTTGTAACAGCATTGTTCACTGAGAGCCATTCATTGCCTTTCCTTGTTCTTTCTGATAATATACGGTAACATAGGAACTTAAAAATCGGCTCAATTTAAGTCTTAAATATCGCAGGGCTTTTCAGGCCATGTATCGTTGGATAATATAAAAACTAAAATAGAGTTCCCACTTTACTATTTTCCAGCAACATATGGCCGAGCATTGTTATTCTGATATATGATTACGTACTGCGGAGCTTTACACGCATTGCGTTAATTTTTCACATAATATTTTAAGTAGCCCGCCCTCAGCTGATATTATACTTGAACACTCAACATTGAAAATGAATATTTTGGTTCAGCTTTTTCTATCGAAAAAGAATTTCCATTTGATATTAAGAGTCGTTTTAAATATTTTGAAAGGTACGGGGGGTGAGGGCAAGAGATTTATTTTAATAACCACATTTATAGCGATTTAAACTTGAAAAAGTAACAATAATTTGCCTCTTTCAACACAACTAGCAGTTAGACGAAGCATGGTAAAAGCTTTAAGGCTGGTAAACTAAAACTTCTCATGACGTAAGGATGAGCTTTTTCGTACGTATAATTATGTCAAAAAAAGAACTTTCTAATTAAAAACTTTAAAAAAATTTAAATCACAAGAGATAGAAAAGTCACCACTTACGTACTTTAATGATGTCAGAATGGAATAAATCAAGATGGCAACACTTTTCAATTAACAAAAACTAATAACATCAAACCAAAAAGAGCAACAACAACAACAATAATTATAATAACAAAATAGTTTTAAAAACAATAGTTTAATGAACTATTGACTGAAATATGTTAGAAATAATTTTATAGTTGTTGTTGTTGATACTGATTAGTTATTTCATTTTTTTTTATTTGTTAACGTGTTCTGTTTTTGTCCGGGTACTGATTTATTAACTTTTATTGTTTTTTGGTTCCATTTGAAAATTAATTTACCTGCAAATAAATTGAAAGAGAAAAGTTTGCAAATCAGTAAAGCCATAAATATTTTTTTGGAGTAAAAAATTAATTTAAATATAAAAGAAATTAACAACGTATAATTAAGACAACTATGAAACAAACAAAAAATAAAACGATATTCAGTTTTTTGTTAATAAGTTTTTTTGCAAAGTTTGCAAAAAGAAATACACGAAAAAAATGAGATCATGGTTTCACTAGAGGCTTTGAACCAATTACTAAAATTTCATTAATTTTAAAATGTGGTAGAAAAAAAAATAATAGAGAAATCGAAGACATAGACAACAACCCAGATAAAGAAGATATTGACATTTTTTCTTTTTTTGTAAAAAATTTATAAAATTGAAATCTTAAATTTAAAAAATGTTTCACTTCAATGTAAATGACACCTAAAAGTTTTAAAATTTTTTTCCATTTAAAATTTTTGATACCGCTTGTAAAAAAGTCACATCCAAGTATATATTCGGAAGGAGAACGTTTCCATCTGTGTTTTGGTAAAAATAAATTTATCTAAGATTCCAAATAGCTCTTCAAAACCAGCAAAATTGTTCATTCTCGATGAACGGAAGAAACTCTGCATTACTTTACATCTTTTGGCAAAATGTGGAAAACGTATACGAAAGAAGTCGAAAAATTTATTAAAGAACTGACATTTAATTAAAATTTAGAAAATGCTAGAATTAAAGAAAAAAGTGCAATTTAACAAATAATTGAACGAAAATTTTAAAGAAAAACACATTTTGCAAAACAAGAAAAATCAAAAATAAAAGAAACCAACAAATTTACTTGGGTCGAATAGTTTCTCTAAATTGTGTTAACATCAAGCCGAGTCGCTGAAGTAGTTTTTGGGAAATGTTGTACCATAACTGTAAAAAAAATCGATTCATGGGTAACAAAATTTTTGTGGGCGCAACGAAAATACTTGTTTTGCTTTCTTTCATAATTAGAAATATGAAATATCGCGCAGTCAACAAAAAGTAACATCAGCTGTATCTCTAACTTTCTTATAGATCTTTAGTCACTGAACTCGGCGAATTAAAGTTCTCAAGTTTTTTTCCTTTTAAATTCTTTTCCATAGTGATACTTCATAAAAAGGTAAATTTTTACAAAATCTGTCTCTCCTCTCTTACAGAAGGAGGTACTTTTTAGTGGTACTTTCTATAAAGAACAATTTTTATAAATGGTACTCTTTTTATAGGTTGTTTCTACTTAAGTAACTTTATATTAAAAATTTATGTTTAAAAGGTACTTTTTAAAAAAGTACTTTTCTTTAAAAAAAAGTACTTTTCTTAAAAAAGTACTTTTCCCAAAATCCTATTTCTAATTAAAGAATCTTTTATGAAAAATATTTTTTTACATAAACAGCTCTTGCAGCGACTACTTGAGAGGTTCATTTAAATAGTATATTTTTTAAGTACAATTTTAAAAAAATTTACATTTTGAAATTCTAATAGAGAAATTTTTATTTGAGATAAAAAAAATTTACTGTATTTAAAAACATCCTTTTTTTATTTTTCTAAAAATCAGTATTTAACCTCGGAATAAGGGTAACATTCAATGACATTAATATTTAAAACAGAATTCTAAAAACAGTTAATACTTTTTTTCTAATCATTTTCAAATATTTTAGAAAAAAGGTAGCCAATTTGGCAGTGGAAATATTTAGATATAAATACGATTTATTTTACTTTTACTTTTACATTTCTTTTTTTTTAATTTTTTCATTTAATTTGAAATTTTAATTTTTTCTCCACCAAGCAATTCTAAAATTAAACTTCAAAAAGGTAAAACAAAAAATAAAATAAATATTAAATTATGTAAAAGATCATGTCGTCTTCAGTATTCTCAATGGCAACAATGTTGCCAACTCTTCCGCTTTAATCATTGTTTGTGTCTTCTTCTTACAACTGATTTAATTAACTTTATTTTTCTTGCCGGGAACAAAAATTAATGTAAAACTTAAAAAAATTGAAATTCTTAACATGTCATTGCTAAAATCCCAAAGTTAAATGTATAAATTTTTCATTTAAAAATATACACAACACAAACTCACTCCCACTATATGCTGTGATATGAGAAAACAATTTTCGAATTAAAAAAAATTTTAATTCAAATTTAAAATGTAAAACTAATTCATTCACTTAGCTTTACTTCAAGCAGTATGTGAGTTTCGAGTTTTTATTTCTGTACTCATTAAATTTCTATTCAATTGCAAAAATATTTAAGAATTTTTGCTTTTTTTAAGGCAGATGTACGTTAAAGTAATTTATTCGTTAAAGCGAAATGCTGAGTTAAAATTTCCTAAAATTGTTTAGCAACTTTACTTATTTTGTCTGAAAAATTTGATAAGTAGCTGGTGATGCCATTACCATGATGCTGTTAATTACAATAATCCCGATTTTATAGAAACATTTTGCGAGTAAAACTTCAGAAACATTATTTTTTAAGACTGTAACGATTACAGGCAGACAAACAGACACTTAAATAATTTGTTTACAATAACAAGTGAAAAACTAAAATTCAAATAAAAGGGTGTGCCTATAGATGACTTAGTTTTAACGTATATTGTTTTGAACACTAATAACCAGAATCTAAGTTTGTAAAAAAATTAAATAAAACTAAGGGGTGGTTGGTCATACATGCTACGGAAATACTTCCTATCGGTCAAACTCGCACTTGGAACAATTTTCATTTTAATTTTCAAGAAGTTTTATTTAATTTGTATTAATTTCAACTGACAAAATTTAAGCGTAAGCTTAGTTTCACAACTGTTTATTACTGATATCTTTATTGCATAAAGTCATCCACAAATTCCAAAGCAATAAGCCAAGTTAACTTTGTATCTGCTATTTTGCTGACCACAATCTTCGCATAAATAAGAAACTTTTCCTTTATTTTTCTTCCTTTAATAAAAAAAAAACATGTCCACCACAAATTCCGTAAAAATGTTTTCCTTTTATTTTAAGTAATTGAAGCAGTCAAAACCAATAATTTTGTCATAATAAATATTTTACTTTTATTAAATTATTTTCAACACATATTTAAAATTATTATAAATATTTTAATAAATTAGTAACACTGCTACAGAAAAAACCTATGCAAAAAATATCTGATTGTCAGGAAACCATAAACGTTTAAGGCCTGTTACTTTGTTCAGCTTTTCATACAGAATGCAGTCAATTTACATACATAAAAAATTTGTATGAAAAAGAAATGAAAATTGTTGCAGAAGTAGTAATCGGTTGGACTGTGGAAAACATACGAAATGTTTCTAGCAACATTATATCAAAGCTATGAAATGAAGGCATTATTTCATGTGGAATTTTTTAAACAACTACTGATCATATGCCTTTTGCTAGCATTTCAATCAAAACATAGCACAAGTTCAGCAACATTTTTGCATGTTTTTGTTCATACACTTTTTATACCCAAATGTCAAATTTTCTACATAAAATAATCAATATGTTACTCAATAATTTTTACAAATTCCAGCGGAGTATCAGGCTTTACGCTCAACGAACAAATTTAATAAAATGTTGCCAGAAACATTTGTTATGTTAATTAACAATCAAAACATAGCAAAAGTTTAGCAACATTTTTGCATGTTTTTGTTCATACACTTTTTATACCCTTCACTGCAGGTGGAAAAAGGGTATATCTAAGTTTGCATTAGCAACATTATTTTTTATTTATATCTCACTATTTTTTTTATACGGGTTTTGACAACCGTTTTACGGTAGCAAATAGTTACCATAAAACAGAGTGAATGGAATTGAAGCGGTGGGATGAATAAATATTGATGCGAAAAAATATGTAGTGTTTAAAATTATTATTTTTTAAAGGTCACAACACTTCAGACCGATTGATAAAAATTATTAATTTGAATGGCGTTAGTTTCTTTTCATGCCATTTTAAAGTATTTCTTGATCACGATTCGTTTTCGTAACCTTGTTATTAGTGAATAAAAAATTAAATCGTTGTTCATGCAGCTAAATTTTAAATTTGTAACTAAGATCAATGTATATACAGGGTAAAACTAT
Source organism: Cistogaster globosa (assembly GCA_937654795.1). Lineage (NCBI taxonomy): Eukaryota > Metazoa > Arthropoda > Insecta > Diptera > Tachinidae > Cistogaster > Cistogaster globosa. The sequence goes on along the minus strand of OW569407.1, from coordinate 93,453,268 downwards.
TTGTTTCACTTAATATTAAGATCTTCTTGGGTCTTTTTAAAATCCTTTAAGCTTAGTGTACTCTGTTCGCATTTGTGAAAATTGTTGAGCAACATTGTTTATTTCATGTTGATAATTTGACGTTTACAATTTAGTGTCTGTCTCTTGATTTGGAGAAATTTAAGCTTTTATTTACTACATTGTTTTAGAAATGTAAGCAAAATACATATAATCAGGTATTGCTTGAAAAATTCCACATGAAATAATGCCTTTTTGCTTTATTTCACAGCTTTTATAAAATGTTGCTGGAAACATTTCATATGTTTTTTCCGCAGTAAAAGAGAGTACTATTTTTGCAACATTTTTTTATGATTTTTTCATACAAATTTTTTATGTATGTAGTTTGACAGCCTTCCGCATGAAAAGCTGAACAGAAGAGTACCAGGCTTTAGCGAAGAAAAGTCAAAGCCTTTGTATTCCAATTTTCTCTTATCTGAGGTTATACAGGCTTCTGCTTATTATCTTAAAAATTGTCACGTCATATTTTAGGTATCATTAATAATAAAGACATGAACATGGAATCATAACTATTAGTCTCGCCATTTCATGATGAAAGGGTTTAAAGAATCTGATACTTCTGGTAAATTCATGGTTAAGATCTTTTAGCAAACATTTTGAATAATTTTACAAACTTTGCTTCATTTTTTTAATACATTAAATTTTGCGGATGATCTGGCATAAACAACAAAAACAAAATGTCTCGATAAATATCTTTTTTAACTCTTCCTAGAGAGTACTTACTTTTTTTTTTTTTTTGTTGTGTTTTTTATAAAAAAATTCTCTTTACATTTTAATGGCAGTTTAAAAACATCTAAATCTTAACTATGAACAGCAATAAAATTTAAATTATAAAAACTAAATGGGTGCAATGATTGTTTGTTTAAAAAAAAAAATTAAAAAAAAACTAAAGACAAAGCAATTTCATTAGAAATCTCACAAATATTTTGGATGTACATACAAAGATATGCAGACTCATACACGCAAACAAATACATTAAAAATTAACAATAGCAAAACAATAACAACAAATAAATTAAAATGTTACAAAAAAAGGTAGAAAGGAAAACACAAAAACTCTGAGAAAAAAGTTTATTGAACTTTTATTATTATTTTTGGTTTGTTTGTTAATATTTTTTTGCTGCTGTGCTTTTGAGAGTTCATTATAATTTTTTATTTACAGCATAAAATATTAGCAAAAATAAAAACAACAATAGTACTAGCTTCGGTACCGGCAGCAACAGCAACAACCTCAAAAATTATACTTCATCTTGTGAATACTTATGAATTTTTATAAACACACTCGTACATTTAAAGATATAAAATCACACACATATCTAAAAATGTATACACACATGTATATACAGTGGTGGTTGAAATGATTGCAACTCAAATCAAATTTTCGATAGAATTTTATAATTTAATTAGGATTTTTTTATTAAGTTGAATTTAATAAAAATAAATAAAAACTGTTTTTTTTTTTTTTTTTTAATTGTGGCATGGGTTTTGTTCCTTTGCTTCCGTAAATATCTAACTTTGCTTAAGCACTTGCTCAATGTGCTTCTCTAAAAAATCTGTTAAATTCATATTAAATTGCTTTGTACAAGCAAACTCTCCTAAGATCATTGTAATAAATTGAGAACAGGAAGTTAACAGCTGGAATGGATCCTTTGCCTTTTAAAGAAAAGAGAAAAAAAACAAGCCCTAAATGACCACTAGTTCGTTAATGCAAACAGTCAGGAAGAGTTTAAAGAACCCCAATGTGACAAGACCACCATACCGCTCTTCAGATCTGGTGCATAACAATGAGAGAGATGCTAGATCTACCCTGTAGCTATGAGATACCTCAGAAGATAAATTAGTCTGGCGCCAGATCATCATCTTCACTCAGTTCCACAACCCGGGTGAATTTTAGTAACTTTTTTCATCCCTCTTCATTCCTTATATGGCATCGCCAATTCGTTCATTGCTCGAAAATCATCGTCGAGAAGGTCTAATTAGACGTTTTCGTGGGCGACCCTTAAATCTTAAGTTTTTGGGAGTTAGTCAAAAATAAGCTTTTGTGTCTGGGCCTGGTCTATCTTAACTACATGGTCTCTTTGGCATGTTTAAAATCTGCTTCGTTTTTCCTTGGGCCAAATATTTATGAGATTTTTTTTGAGAAATTCTAAGAAATTCTTCTTTAAAGTTTGATCTATAAGAACCACTCATTGCAAGTGCTCAGATAGCGTACTGAAAGAGGTTTAATTTTGTGGAAAATAGGATTTGTTTGCGGAGGCCTAGAAATTTTGCACGAGTGTTCATCATTATCTCTGTTGTTTCAGTTGCAATAGTGATAATTATAAGATAAATTCCGAAACAACATGCCTCATGCTTTCCAAGCGACCATTGGCTCGTCAATTTTAGCAGCATCCTCAAAATTTCCTTCTGATTTTAGTTTTTAATTTTCAACCTGTTGGTAGCCTTTAAAAGGAAGTTTTTGAAGATACTGTGTTTGAGACCCTTTCAGCTGTTGACTACTCACCTGTAGAATCAGATGTTATTTAAAGCGTGCCAAGGCAGAAAAGTGTAAAAGATGCTGGTGACATCACGGAAAATAAAAAAGGCAGAATCTACTTAAAAGGGCCAACAAAGAGTCGGTTGCAAACATTGTATAAGTGTTCAGAAATGGCTGAAAATAGTTAACTAAAGCAATTGCTTGCGATTGGATAGAAACTCGTCCCAGCCAAAACATTAATGATCCACTTCTGAAACACATTCCTTACCTTTTCGTAATATTTTACAGTATAAATGATATAAGATTTGTATTAAAAAAAAAACAAAAAACAGGATTTATTATCATTCATTGCCAAAGTATATATCATTCACATGATGCTACCTGGTATCCACCCCTTTTCCTTACGTCTAAATTTAGTATTCTTTGGCTCTTAGTGAAGCATCTCAAAAATACCTTATCAAGTCATTAAGGAGAGAGCACACATGAAATCGAATAAAAATTGATCCATTTACATACTTTACGTTGCGTCATCTGACAGAGTTGTATAAATCTGCCATTTAAATATGTTTTAATATTTTAGTTTTTGTTTTGAATGCACATATTTTTTATGTTGTTTATAATTCAACATTTTTCTATAAAAAATTTGCGTAATAAATTAACAAAACCAATAAATATGAGAAATAAACCTTGCAAAAGTTTTCATCAATAAATAAACAAAAATTATCTATTTTGTGTTATAAACACAGCGCGTATCTAATTGGATGAGCAATCGAAGCGATGGTATTAAATTAGCCATAATTTATAATTAATTTGAGATTAAAATGAAAGTTGAAAAGTAATTTTTCTCTTGTACTAAATATGTTAATTATACGTGCGATTGTTAGCTAACAAAATATATTTGAAAAGTTTAAATTTTAATTAAATTTATTTGTTAAATTTGTGAAGAATTTATTAGATGTATTTGTGTCAACAATGTCGGTCATGTGACCAAGGTGGCAATTGAAAATTGTTAAAAATTAATATTTTTTTTCTTGAGACAAATTTGTTTGCAAATAATTTCTGTCACAGATTTCCGATTCAAAACATTTTTAAAAAACATTTTTAAGGATTGTTTTAAAACCTTAAAAAATTTATGTTGCGAAAAACAAAAATTCAAGCAATTTAACTTCGAAAAAAATCACCTAAGAAAGAAAGTCTCACTTCTTGACAGGAAAGAATTTTTAAATAAATTTTTTTATAATTTTTAGAAAAAAGAAATTGTCCATCTAAATTGAGTATTTAAAACTACAATCCGTGTTATAGCACTATGGGTAATGCGAGTCCATTTTTCAGCCGATATTTATAGCAATTAAATGGAATTTTTTCGATTCGCACTATGACAGAGAGTCACTTACAGTTCTCCAAGTTTTTTAAAACTCCTTTTACAATTGGATTTTTTGATAACGCGCACTTGAATATAATTGAGGTACCTTAAGGTGAATAACTGCCAGGACATAGAAACCTAAAGTATTATCTTGTCAAACAAATGATGAAAATTACCAAGTCCTTAAAAACTAAGAGAGACTCCTAATGTGAAGAGTGTCGAGAGTGAAAACCAATAGTTCTTCATCTTATTTTTAGGGTGATGCCAACCGCTGTCTTTAAAAATCTCTTAAATTGATCATTTACATATTTCATCCGGAAATGTAATTTATTTTTCAATTTTTAAAATCCATTAACTAAAAAGATCAAATTACTTGCATACGAATTAACAACAGACGATACAATTTATTTGTCTTAAAATACTTAAGAAACACTTTCGCAAGCATTTGAAAATTTCTAGGTGTTTCCATTGAAAATTCGAAAGACACTTTTCAATAAATTGCTTCTTATTTCAATAAAAATTATTATTTAGCGTTATAAAAAAAAATGAAAAAAGAACAAAGCTTGCAAAGCTTGCAAAGTACACATGCTTCTTCTTTTATTGCATTCTACAAAATGAAAAACAATCGCACAGCAAAAATAAGTTTGCTGCAAAAGCAAACAAAAAAGAAAAAAAAAACATCTGAGAAATTTGCCATAAATAGACACAAAAATGTGTGTCAATGTTAAATTCTTTTTGTTTTTATATTTATTTTACAAAGAAACCAACTAAACAAGAGAAAATCGCAGTCAGAAAAATAAATCTAAAGAAAAATAAAAATTCACTTAAATGAATGCAAAGAAAAAAGGCCCAACAAAAAGAACTTGATAGCAAAAAAAATAATAATAATAATAATGACGGTAAATATAAAATACAAAACAAAAATAACAAAAATAATATGAAAAAGATAATCAAAATAAAAAAAAATGCTGAAATAAAAACAGGATTTTTTTATGTAAAGAAAGAAACAAATTTTTATACGTGGGTGGTTCTACTTAAGGAACAATATTTAAGACATTCTAAATGGTGTCAACATTTAATAAGATCAATCTGTTGTCGCCAGTTGTAAAAAGCTTAATTTAAAACTGATTTTTTGAACATGGAAAAAATTACGTCACCAGTGTTATATGACGTAATTTTTATTAAAACAAATCTGGCACAATAAAATGATTTGAAATTAGAGTGCTTTCAGTATAGCTGCACCTCAAAATTAATTAATTATTTTTAGTCTCTGGAAAACACTCACGTCTTGTGAAAAATCCTACTGGGACACTTCTGAGACCGTCCAGTGACTCGTTTCTATAACAAATTTATATGGAGTTGATCAACTCTTAGTATATGTGTTTTATGTCTGCTCTGCTATCAAAACCAATAAATAATTATAGTCTTAAGTGAAATGTATTGATGATTTTAATCGTCAAAATATAAATTTTTATTTAATACTTTTGTTGAGATCATCCGGCAACACGGCTTAAAGACCAGTGTTATGTTGATCATTCCTGTTGTTTGCAACATTTGTTTGCCAACTTTAAAAGTTGCAGAAAAATAACAACAACCAAATGGTAGCATTGTTTCTCAGAAAACTAAAGTTGAAGTTTCTTACTCACATGGACAGTTTTTTATATTTTTTTACCCGAACACGTACAAGCACAACTAAATTGTACACACAAACATGGTTATTGTGGCTTCCATCAATATATATCTATTCAATTCAGGTGCCATTACTTTTACTAATGGCCTTCAACTCCACTGAATAAAAAAAAAAAACAGTAACCGGAAAAGGAAGGAAGTTGTTTTTTGTTTGTTTCTTTATTAATTTCTTATAATTTTTTTCTTTTAGCAACAAAAAAGGGAAAATAACTCTTTTTTTAATAACTTTTTATACATTAATTATGGATCAAAGTTTTTTGTTGGAACAGACTTTTATTCTGTCAATATGAAATTACTATCTATTTGGAAATTTCAGAATGAATCAGCTTAAGTAGGTTCGGTGAAAAATTAGAGGGACAAGGTAACGTTAATCATTTTGAAAACATTTCACACTAAATACTGAAGAGAATACCGGGCTTTAAATTCGGATTGCTGTAGAAATATTTGTGAGTAGTGCGAGGAAAGGTTATTGTGATATGAGCGTAGTACAAAATCAAGTGCCTCATATTTTAATTACAAAAAAAAAAAAAAAAAAAAAAAAAAAAAATACAAATTAAAAAAACTCAGCCCTAAAGGTTTGGATATAAAGAAAAAAGCGCCGTATTTTAGAATTCTCAAGTTTTCGCCTGAGGCAACTTGACTTACTCTGTTTAAAAAATTGACAAATATAGCCAGAAGCACCAATTAAAAAAAATACCCTTTTTATCGGAATGTTATATACAACATTGCTTGCTGTTGATAACAAATCCACGAGAAACAAGTGAAGCTTTTATTATTTCGCACTTGAAAAAAAATGTTGCCAAAAACATTTGAGAAATAAAAGCAATGTTGCCAGGAACATTTTCTATTTTAATAAACATGCTGCCAGAAGCATTTAAAAATTAATTAATCAATTAGGCCAATAGGCTTTTCGAGACCACAAAAATAAAAAAAGGATATATCTAAGCTTGTCATTCCGTTTGCAATTTCTATAATATTCATTTCCGACCCTATAAATTATATATTTCTGACTTCTTATGCATAGCGAAGTCGATTGTGCGATCTGTCCGTCCCTCTTTATGGCTGAAATAAAGTTTGCCAAGGCAGTAGACAGCAATAGAAAATTTAAATACGCTAGTCGCTCAGACATAGTTTCGATAACTTTGCTATTGAAAATCAGCAAGATCGGTCCATGTCCTTCGAGGCAGCGGGAAAAAACACCACGCCTGCCTTTAATTTTTCCATATAATTTGAAACAATGAAGTAACTCCAATAAAAAAGCACACATTTGGAGCGATAGAGCATTAAAAAATAAGAAAAAAAAACACCAAGTAAAAAAATTGGCGCTCGCCTATATTTTCCGAGTTATGGTCCCTTGAACTTTTTATAGAAAAGTACGATTTTACACGATCTTTTCTAATATATCAATAAGAGTATCATTTAGAAACTTTTGAAGAGATCTTTAGTGAAATACAAAATTTTTTTTAAATGTTTAACCCTCTAAGAACCAATGATATTTTATGTGAAAAAACATTTTTTATTTTTTGAATTTTTTATCCTGTCACCGCAAAATAAATTTTTTTTTTCGACTGAAGTTACTTCACTTCAACTAACTTTACATATTTAGTGAAGGGTACATAAGATTCGGCATAGCCGAATAAAGCACTCTTACTTGTTTTTACCTATTTCGCCATAATTTATTTAAATAGACTTTTGAGAGCATTTCGCACAAATTGATGACCCAGAATACCATGTTTTAGATATTGTTTTAGGTTGCATATGAAATAAATAAAACTAAATTTACAAAGAAATAGTAGATTAAGATTAGAATAAGTTGAATATCTATCTGTAGAATTTACTTATAAAACTCACTGCTTAAGAGGAGAAGAAACAAAAATTGAAAAAACACACAAAAAAAGACTCTCATAAACGTGTGTGCTGCCTTCAAAATTTATAAAAGTTCCTCGAATAATATTTGGTTTAAATATAATAAAGAACACGAATCCCATTTGGCATAATTGAAACCCTTTATGGACAAAAAAAAAAAAAAAGGAAGAAATGGAAAAAATCAATAAATCCTTATGGGATTTCACCAATGCCAATAACAAATTATGTAAATTTTATGCAAAATAATAATATTCATTTAAAAAATACGATACAAAAAGATAAAAATATATCTTTTTTGATGTTGCTATATTTTAAAACTAAACTTGGATATAAATCTTCACTCAAAAAATTCAAGGTACTGCAACGATTTGAAAGAACTACAACAGACAAATAAAAACCAAATGAAGAAAAAAGAAGATTATATATATATATATATATATAGAAATATAACACATGTACTAATATGCATGGACATTAAAAATAATTTATTCGAATTAAAATAAAGTTTTGTTTTTTCAAACAAACAAACGACAAACAAATCCTACGCAAGAAATAAAAGAATATAACTAACCTTTTTATGATTAAGTATAGGGTAAGAGAAAGGGGTCATTGAATAGGCAAAACAACTAAGGACAAGTCAGTCGTACGTAATAACTGCTTAAAAATAAATACATTCAATAACACATCATCCACTTAAGGTATGAAACCATAAAAATGTTAAATTAACCAAAACCAAAACAACAAAAAAAAAAAGAAACAAATCCTGTGTCCATAACACCAAACGCACATACACTCTTGAGAACATGCAGCAAAAACAATCAATGAAGATTATAAAACAACAAAAATACACTGACTTAAAACTTGTGTCATGTCAAAACCCCCTCTTTAAAAAAAATTAAATCCTTTATGCAACAAAAGTTTTATTTAGCTGTGTTTATTTGAGGGGCATACAGAGCAGGCCAACTAACTTCACTGACTGACGATGGTCAACAACTCTGCTTTCATTGCTGGTTACTGACTAAATTTTAATTTCTCATCGCTGCCCTCCCCCGGTATTTGTGCTCCACACATCTAGAACATGTAAATTGTAAAAACAAACGTTTTATTAAATTTGGCTTTTCTTGAGGGAATATTTTAAGACACTAATAGAGCGTAGTACATGTTCTATGAAATTTTGAAATGTTGGGAAATAAATGTTGCTTTACTACTAGTTTTATGCAAGATAAATTATTTAATGATGATAAATTTTGTGGAAATGTGTGGGCAAATTTTAAGCAAGCAACACTTAAATCAAATAATAATAATTGATCTTAGAAATGAGATTGATTTATTTAAAAAAGTTTAAAAAGAGGAGAGGAGGAGCTTCATTCTTTACAGTCTTGCATTTCATCAGTGTTGCGTGTCTCTAGTGTTAAGTAGACGCATTATATTTCTCAAAAGCATTAAAAATATCAGAAAACCCAGTTAATCTGTATTACGAATCGAAAGAAAACGCCATAAATACAAATTTGCGAAACGTTTGGGTTTATTTTTAGTGTTGTATAGAAGGGAATCACAATCAGCGAAATAAATAAGAAATAATGTTGCTAAGGTTGTTCTCTGTTCAATTTGTGAGGAATCGAAAATATTTCTGTGTTTATGTTTACCAACAGCAAAATGTTTCTGGCAACAACTTGAGATACACTTCTTGTAAACAAAATGCAAACAATGTTGCACACTTGGAGGTATTCATGGCAACAAATTTTTCAAACGCGGCTTTTTTTAATTGCCGGAGTGGGAGTTCGAAAGGTTTAAAAAAAGATTATGATTTAAATATTTTTGCATAAAAAAAAAACTGCCAAAAATTTGGAATAGGAGCCCAAGCCTGCAAAGTAAGTTTTTCATAAGTTTTAAATTAGCTTTCCAGCCAAATTACAAAACTTAAAAATATTTCCGCTCAATATTTTCAACCCTAAGGTTTGGAAAAATGTTCCAATCAAAATACGCATAAACATGAAATATTAAAATGGAAAAATAGGACTCTTATAGAGATAATTGCTGCATACAAAATTACCTAATTTTTTCAATATGTTACCTTTGGATCTACTTAAACTGGACCCAACTTAATAAGAAATAACGATGTTAGCCCGTCTATACGTTCTAAAATCCCAAAGCGGGAATCCATAAAAAATGATATAAAAGTGTTTCTCTCTCCAGGAACACGATAATTAAATTTGCTTTGGGTAGGTGGTACCTCATAATTGTTCTAATTTAGTTAGGCTCTGGTCCGTCTATGAACGTTAATAAAGAGGTTCCACGTGCAAATATTGATGATCATTAAAATAATTTTACCATCAGAGTTCGATTAAAAACCATTCTTTTTTCTTAATTTTTAATTGACTTAAAAATGCAACAATAGAATCTCTTATGTTCCCTGAGTCAGTTTCTTTCTTTATCGAATTAAACAGATGGTGTTTAATGAAGACACTTAAGTGTTGTAAAGTGGCAGAAAAATGTTTTTCTTTTTTTAATCTAGATTATTCAATTCTAAGTATACGAACAAATTCCTTTACTTTTCTGTTCGAAAGATACACAAATTATGTTTAGTTCCCTTTATTTTTGCAAACTGTATCTATATATTTAATTCATCCATGCATAAACAGATTCACGATTTAGTACGCTACGTCTTCCACAGTATAATGAGTTCAATGAAGGCAAAAAAAAAGAAAAGCAAATAATAATAAAGAGAAACAAGATGTCTTTTTTACAACAATTTGTTAAGGAGATTTTTGTTGGCCTTGTTTTAGTTTAAGAAGCTACAGATGTTTAACAAATTCTACCCTGCAAGTTTATTGTATTTCGTAAAAGAATAAATGATTTTCTTTTTCACACACGACTGCCAAATTATATTACGACGATGGGAACGTAAGAAAGAGGGCATTTAAAAGTTCAACCGTTCTGTCATTCTCAAAAGCAACATCGTGGTTTGTTTTAAAATAAATTTGCAATCTGTATTCATGTTTTTAGCAAACTGCCGAAAGTATGGCTTAATTGAGAAATTTTTTATTTTATTTTTATATGATTTTCAATCTTTTAAATAAAAAAAAGAGCTGAAATGTAAATTATGTTTTGAATAATTAAATCGATATGCGATTTAATATTTTTGTGCATAGAATATAAAAAAGTGAGGACTAAAACTTTTTTTATTTTAAAAAAATAAATAAATTAAAGAATCAGTTACGAGGTCGGTTTTAAAATTTAGTAACCTGAAAAACAAATAATTTGCCAAAATGTTTTTTTTTGTCTTATTTGATGGTTTCAAGTCTGTATTCAGTAAGAACTTCCATATGCTTCTTAAAAAAACCATCAGCACTTAGATCCATTCCATTAATTGAAAATCTCCTCTCTACAGAGTTAGAAAGAAAAGTAACTTTAATTGGAAATCAGTACTTGAATCGTAACTCGAAATAATTTTTTGGCAAGAAAAAGCCTCGCAGTTCTTAGAACTTATTGTCTCCGCCTTTTTTAGTTGCCAAATATTAGAGCTGTCCGATCGTTAATGCACCAGTTTATTGTTTTTGCTTATTGGTTTCATTTAGTGTAGGGAAGTTATAATAAATTTTTAACCTCCCAGGGTTATGACATGCAAAGCTAGCACTTGATACATGTAACTGACTTCCTCATAGGTTACTGCGATTACAGTTTCATCAGAAAAGTAGGCCTAGATTATGTGCTTTACAAGCAAATAGGAGGAAAAGAGTAGGCGGCTTCGGTAGGGCTTTGTTGTTTTTAACTTATACATGTTTTCTCACGTGTTTAAAAAATATAATTTTAATAATTTCTTTCTCTCACTAACATGAACCTTTAAATCATCCCTTTAACTATAGTTAAATTATATTGGACCCATTCACACAAATCTCCTTGGAAGTCGCCTTCGAGTAAAGGACAGTTACGATGTACTACCACAATGCAGGGTGTGGCCGCATGATGTTGAACATATTTGAGCAGAACCTTGTTTTTTAACTTAACTCTTAACTGCCAATCCGTTTGTCAAAAATAAAAGATTGTAAACGGTACAGCCAATGAAGTTTTCTTTTTTTCATCGCAACTGTATATTGTTATAGAGGACATAGAGTGGTTGTGATGACCATACCACAACCATATTATTTCTCTGAACATGAGATTTGTGGTTTCATACCGAATTCTACGTTCTTTGTAATGAAATCAGACCAGATTGTTAAAACAATAGACCGCCACTTGATCTTGTTAAGCTTTTAGCGGTTATTTTCTATTTTCATACTTTAAGAAAAACGTCTAGGCGGAAAGAGATTAAGCTTAAACGATGTAATAGTAAAATGAGAATATACGAAGTAATATTCGGAAGATTTAACACCGATAAATAAATATTTTTTTATACCATAAACTATTTTTATTAAAAAAAATCAAAAACTTTTCCATCCGCCCTCGTAAGAAAATTTAATTTAACACCTTCAAGGGTTAAGAAACAGAATTCCACTAAATTACTGAGTATGTAACTTTTGCTTACGATTTTTTGTGGTTTCCATACTAAAAACATATTGAGTTTTCTAATTAAAAACGAAACAAAAAATTGACAAAGAGAAGCAAGAGAAACTTATAACAATAAAACAAAAAAAACTACTAAAACTATTGCACTTTCAACAAACTACATTGAATTAACTACAAGTACAAATATGTACATCTGAAAAAAATTAGAGGTAGAAAATATCAACCAACACTAATAAGGAAAACACGACAATAAGTTGTCAAGAGAGTTTGTTTAAAACACTACGTGTGAGTAATGGTGAGTTTTGTTAATTTGATGAGGTATGTGAGAAACGTTTTGCCTGCGTATGTGTTTGTAGGCGATTATAATGATAATAATTCTTTCCCAGCTGTTTGTTGACCCCAAAAATCCAGTCATGGTTATGGCCAAAAGTTTATAGCAACATAAAATGTATTTAAATTTGGTTTTACACAAAAGTGAAATAATAAAAAAATTATTTAAGTGTATAAACATTTTGCGACAATATAAAATTTTTTTTGGAGTCTTGTTATTTCAAACCATTTTTTTTAATGTGAAAAAATCTTCGAGCCGGCATTGAGAAGAAAATAAATTAATTAAATTGTCTTGTTGTCAATTTGTTGTTATTTATAATTGTGTAATAGATTAATGCTTGCTTCAACCCTCACCATTTTTGATTAATTATTTCGTAAATAGTTAAGTTTACCAAGTTTGAAATTTCTTTGAAAAAAAAAAGTAATTTTCTTGTGAATAAAAGTTTGAGCTTACAATTTTTTTCTTTATACCACTATCCATCCATCCAAACACTTAAGCAACCATCCATACATTTCTATAATTCTAGGAAATTAAAACACGATTTACTTGATCACTCATGTTGAAATAATTAAAAAAAAATTTTTTTTTTTGAAAAAAAAAGTTTATTTCTCTTCTTTACAAGAAAATATGGAGTTTTGTTACAAAGATCCAAACAATTTTTATAATACACAAATAGAAATTAATTTCAATTGAAATTTACTTTGTTACCATTGAAGTCAATTTAGCCATGATTGCATTTATAGAAATACAATTTCAATATAAAGTGATTAAGAAACTTAAAAGGAAATGAGAAAAAAAAACAGAATAACTTTATTTCGCTCGTTTTTAATTCTAAAATTTAATTTGGACAGCAATTGGAATAATATGACATTCTACAAAACCACGAATCTAGTTAAAAAAAAAGCAAATAAATGCCTTGAAGAAGACACAATAATTTAGCTTAACATTCGGATCGCTTGAAAGCCACTCGCCTTAAAAAAAATCAATTAAGATTCTGGCTGCAATCAAACATCTCCACAGTACATTGAACTTAAATAAGCTGTAATATGTTTGCCAATACTGTATATTGTTGTGGGAAACATAATGTAGTTGTCATAACCATTACATAACAATGTTTTTCTCAGCATAGAGAATAAAACTGCACGTGTATTTATTATCATCTCATTAAGTAAAACAAAGAAAAGGCATAGAAATCAATGTCTAGAAGAGACAAGACTTTTTTAAAAGCTCTTTAAAGGCATTAATGTGTGTGAGCAATTTTAAACGATATGTAATTTTTATGCTCGATCTGCCATTATCCTTTGACACTTCTTCCCTCTCTCTAACGCTTTATATATTGCGGCCATATATTTTTAATGTTTTTATCCCGATTTCCATTAATTGCTTGTGATTGTTTTATACCCAGCATAGCCTCACTGTAACTAAAATATTGTTGAGATTCCAATTCACGACCTTTCTTGTCTAGCATAGACGCATCTCGGCTCGACAAATAATACTCTGCGACTTCGGTGAGATTTTATCTGACGATCTTATGCCAGGCGCCTTAATAAAATTAGCCACAGCAGCTAATACAAAAAAATAATATTTATTTGTACTGAAGGCCGTTTTGGATTTAGAACTCTTTTTTTTTTTTTTTTTTTTTGTTTAGCAACCAAGCAGACGATTCAACGTTGTTTCTTTTATTTATATTCTGCTTCAAACATACAAACACTTGTCAGTTGTGCAAAGTAAAGTAAAAAGGTTTATAAATTAGTTAATTAGTCCTCAACAATTATTGATGCTTAGCAGGGCATGTCCTATGAAAGATTATAAAAATTGTGTGTATAAAAAGGAACACAATAGAAGGATTAGTTTTTAAACTACTCGGCAGTGGACAGAAGATGACTTCTAAAACTTGACATAATGTGACGTAAATTTCGCCTTATTGTCGTTATTTCAATTGAAAGTGTTATTTTAAAATCAGAGTATTTTGTTTGCGATACGTCCAAGTTCTATTTTTTTGTGATTTGTTTAATTTTATCAACACACCTAATTTCTATCTTAGTGGAATTATCTGGTTTTGACAAATTGCTTTGTTTTTTTATCATAGAATTCTGTTTGTCAATTGGTGCGAAAGTGTGGCAGAGAGAATAATGTGAAGTCATAAAATGTTTCTGGCAACATGTTTACGGCAACATTTTTACCAACTACAAATTTTTAAGAGATGCACTTATTTCGCACGGAATTATAACTGAAGCCTGGTATTCTGTCCGAATTTGTGAAAATTGTTGAGCATTAATTCAATTTGGAAAATAATTAATTCAATTTGGAAAACTTTACGTATAAAATGTTGTATTTTTTCACTTATTGTTTAAAGAAATGTAAGCAAAAGACACATGATCAGCTGTTATTTGCAAACTTTCCGCATTAAATAAGACCTATTTGCTTTATTTCACAGTTTTGATAAAATGTTGCCAGAAACATTTCACTTGTTTTTCTACAGTAAAAACAGGGTACTTCTTCTGCAACATTTTTAAATGACTTTTTCATGCATTCCGCATGAAAAGCTGAACAAAGGCTTAACACAAAACAATTTTGCACAGAAAACAAAATGTTTTTCTAAATAAAAGGCAATTAAAACCAAAAAAAATGTTTCAGAATTTGGTACGAAAAAATGTAAAAAGTGTAAAAGGAGTAAAGAATTTTACTGTGTTCATTTAAAAAAAATGTTTATGGCAGCATGTTTATTTCAGCTACAAAATGTTTCTGGCAACATTTTTTTCAACTGCAAAACAATAAGAGATGCACTTATTTTGCAAGCAATTGTAGTTGAAAACAACAAGCAAAGTAACATATTTAAGGGCAATAAAATTAAAAATTTTCTTCAAAGTATTAGCACTCCTAGGTAATTGTCAACTTTTTTAAGCGAAATAAAAGTTGCTAAACATTAAAAAAAATACTTCGCTTAAGAATAAAAAAGTATATTATAGAAGAATAACAGAAACTCAAGACTTAAAGGGAATAAAATAAAATCAGGTTTTAAAAATAAACCACTTCCTGAAGCACTTAAAGTTGACCCCATTTTCTTAAGTTAAAAATGTTTGTACATAAATGTAAATAAAGTTCTATACCGGCAAACAAAATAAGCAAAATCTTGCCGAATCTTTGTTGGTAACAAACAAGAGAAATTATTAAAAAATCCTAAAGACCACAAAATAAAAACAAAGTTAAACTCCATAAGAGAACACATGAAAACAGGAACACTTTGAGATGCTAGAAAACTACAAACGAAAAAAGTAAAATAATAAAAACATTCCAAAGAAACTTACTTTTTTTTCGTTCGTTTCACCATAGACACATTGATAATAAAATAAATCTTTCAAGGACGTACATATGTAGCATAAGCAACATCAACAAAAGCAGCAACAGCATTTTAAGTTGCAAATAATAAAAAAAAAGTAATAAGAAATAACAAGGAATTTGTAAACTAAAACACACACACATCTTAGTAACACACATTCACACATCATACGCAACAGCAGCAGCGACTTCAGCGACAAAATGTAAAAACACTGACGACAAGACAACAAGTAGTGAAAAAAATGAAATAAAACTGGATTTCTACGCTACCACAACTAACTACGCTGACATTGTCTTCTTTATGGTTTTCTATACGTTTATTGTTGTATTCAGGAGAGGTACAACAGCCAGGAGGATCAACAACAAGACAATATATAAAAATATAAAAAAAACTAGACAAAAAATATAACAGCAACGTTTTATAATAAAAGTGAATATAAAATATAAAAAAAAAAAAACAGTAAAAGACGAAGAATAAAAGATAAAGACGTTGACGATGATGATGATGATAATGATTGTCGACAAGGTGCATAAAATGATATAAAAATTTAATAAACAGGATGTTTAGCGCAACACTAAACAGACTGACGTGAATTTTAAAAAATATACAATAAAATAAACACTGTCCACATTTCAAATTTATTTCGCAAAGTGAATATTTTTACTTTTACAGGAAACACAAATTAAAAAGTTTAAAACTTAGAGCGATTCTCTAATGCATTTCAAAGGTTTTATTATGTTATACTTGAACTGAAATTAACAAAAAAAAAATACAAATGAATTGTTTTTTTTAATTCGTTATCAAAAGTAATTTTCATATTATTCCTTCGAATGCTTAACAGTTGCTTGTTTCGCTTGTAGTAAAACTTGACATTTAGCTACTGATGGCAATATCAAGATTTAAAAGTAAGTATGCAACATTGTTTGCCCTTGTTTACAAATTCCACAGTTGGATAAAACATGTTGCCAGAAACATTTGGCAGCTAAAAATATAAACATGTTGCCAGAAATATTTGGCAGTTAAAAAAAATATTGGCGAAAACATTTTGCAGTTAAAGCCTGGTACTCTGTTCGAATTTGTGAAAACTGTTGAGCAACATTGATAATTTCACGTGGAAAATTTTACATTTACAATGTGGTGACTATCTCGTGATTAAAGTGAATTTTACGTATAATCGGTTTCATCAACTACAAATCGCTAAGAGATGCACTTATTTCGCACGGAATTATAACTGAAGCCTGGTACTCTGCCCGAATTTTTGAAAATTGTTGAGCATTAATTCAATTTGGAAAATTATTAATTTAATTTGGAAAACTTTACGTATAAAATGTTGTATTTTTTCACTTATTGTTTGAGAAATGTAAGCAAAAGACACATGATCAGCAGTTATTTGCAAACTTTCCGCATGAAATAATGCCTATTTGCTTTATTTCATAGCTTTAATAAAATGTTGCCAGAAACATTTCATATGTTTTTCTACTGTAAAAACAGAATACTACTTCTGCAACATTTTTTCAAGACTTTTTCATACAAACTTTTTATGTATGTAAATTGGCAGCATTCCGAATGAAAAACTGAACAGAGTACCAGGCTTAAATTAAAAATGTTTACATAATCATATCGTTACCAGCAACATTGTATTTTATTCATGTTGCTATAATTTTTTATCGAATTTCAGCATTTCGTACGATTTTGTTTTAAGTAACACAAGTGATTTCAAACACCTTAAAATAAGTTTTAATTTATCGGACAAAATTTGTTTTTACATTTTTCTATAAAAAACAAATTTTATTTTCTGTTTCAATGGTAAAAAAGTAGTGTCCCATTGGAATTGTCCCAGCAGAATTGACGCCGAGCTATAAGTAGTTGTCACACCAATAATCGAGAATACTTGTGGTTTAAAGCCATCAATTTTCCAGCGACGGAAACATATTTTGCTATTTCAATCCATTATGGCCAACTTCAAGCGATGTGCGTTTGTTTTTGCTAGAGCTAAAATCTCAAGATGAAGTCCCTCACATTATTTTCGGCCACCAAACATGAAGAAATAACATGACATTTGAAGCAAACACCTGATGATTTTAGGACCTTGAAAATAAATCGGTTTTGACGGAATAAAAATTTTGAAAACAATAATATGACACCGAATTTTTAAGTTGGTCTCGCATTAACAAGTTCGATTCACATTTGATGAAATATTTAAGATTTACATTCAAGAACGGCTTGATAATAAGCATATTTATCAGGCTGTAAAAAATCTTTATATTTGTTGTAGAGAAAAAATCATAATTCCTGAAACATCAGAGATTCTCGAAAATTAAAATCAAGTTTACGTGCTACGTGGCTTTTAAACACGGTGCAGAAAAAAATAACGTTTTTAATAAAACAAAATAAATAATTAAAATAAAAAATATGGTCCTGAACGTTTTGTTTCATTTATTATTAGTCACCGTGTAAATCCTATACAGAGTTGTCGTTCCTCTAAGAAAAGGAAAAGTAAAAACCTTAACGACTTAAATTCTAGACAAGAAAATCAAGTTCTTTTTTTTCTGCTTTTTTATTGTTATTGAAGGAAAACCAACATGAATATAAAAAAAATTATATACGAAGACTTTATGCGTAAAAACAACAATAAAATAATGCAAAATTATTACACTTATGTGTGTTAAAAGCCACATACAACGTAAATACTGGTGTATGAAGAAAAATTAAATTTAAAGGAGAACAACTAGCAAAAATAAAAAAAATATATAAAAATTACCGGAAAAAATATTAAAAAGAAAAATAAAGTTAAGAAAACTGTTTGTAAAACAACAACAACTACAAAGAAGTGAAGAATAAAACCACCTTTACAAATTGAAACATGTTTTGTAAAGTTGTTGTTGTGACTTTTTTCGTAAAAAAAAGTAATAGCAAACGAAAACATAAAAAAACAAACACAAAAATGTTCAAAAGATTTAGGCCAAAAACACCGCATGGACGGACAAAATCAAGAAAAACGAAACAGACGAAAAAATAAAATAAAAAATAATAAAAAAATAATAAAAATCTCATAAAAAATTAAGGTAAGAAATGAAAATAGAATAAGAAAATATACACGTGGATGGTTGTTACATAAATGGACGGACATATGGTTAAATGGATGGATAGATGAATGAGTGAGTGAATGGAATAAAATAAAATAGATGTGTGTGTGTGTGAAAGTATGGCCGAGTCCTCTTAACAAAATTCTTATATATTTGTATGGCTGTACATACATCTGTACGTGTGTGTAAAGCTGGTGTGACGCAATCGGGGTTGGTGGTTTTTTTTTTCATTACTTTTCTTTTGATTATATTGGTGGTACTTTTCCTTTACTTTCCATACACTTTTTATTGTACCTGTCCAGTCTTGTTATATTGATAACAAACCGACCATGATGATGCAATAATAAGATTCTTCAAGAAAAGAAAATTTATTCTTAGAGAGAATATGAAAAAAAATCTAAAAGTAAAAGTCAATACATTTTTTATAATTTCTTCTTCGTTTTTTACCAAAAATTCAGGTGTGTTTGAGTTTTAAAAATGAGAAGAGAAAAACTTGTGGCATCATCAGAAATAAAAAGAGAACATTTTGACTTAAACGTTAAGATGTTAATAAAATCAACCCTACTTTAAGAAACAGGTGTAATCTTTATGTTTAGTTTAACTAACAGGTAGTGGCAGATCACTGTACCTCTCCTTTTTAGATAATATTTTTTTCTTACTTTTTTTTTAGAATTAGTAAAAAAAATTTAAGATTATAAATTGAAAATACTAAAAGAAAAAAATGGCTTTTATCAAAAAAAAAAAAAAAAAGTCACCATGAGAAATTTATTTATAAATTATCTGTGGCAAGTAGCAAGGCTTTTGTTTTTGGCAATTAATCATGTGCAAGGAATAATGACATTTACCGTCAGTGGTAAAATAAAAACGAATAAAAGTTAAAAATTTTTTATTTACTAAAACAAAAGCTTGTCTTAGGAAATGCATACTTACGACAATAAGAACAAATGTATTTGATTTTGGGATACTGTCTTACCTGAAAATAAAAAAATAAGAAAATGTATTAGCAGAGCAATAAGAAAAAAAATATTAAATTATTGGCAAAATTAATATGAGCAACTGTCATCACAAAAACAAAAAACAAAAAAATGCCTACTTATGAAAACACCTACAAACAGAGTAAGTTCGTCATCATTTGTGGGCCACCCTTTAATTTTAAATTGAAACTTTTTATTATTTGTTGTTGAAAATGTTGCAGGCAATTTTATGTTTGAAAATCTTATAAATAACTCAATCAAGTTTTCTATGGGGACACCCTTTAGGTTTTAATATTCCCTTATACATGTTTTTACACACAATGTATGTAATTTAAGTAATTTAAAAATGTTTGCTTTTATTGGTTTAAAAGATTGAGGGCATTAGCCTATAAATTTCATATCTATGGGGACACCCTATATTTTTTATACTTGCTGTTTTAGCGAATTTTGAGCTAATGCGTGTGAAAATTTCCCTTCCATTTTGCATTGCCTTTTTCAGTTCAAAAGATAATATATACCAAAATAAGGTTTTCCATGGGGTACCCTTTATATTTTAATATTCCTTTTCACCAGTTTTCATAGAAAGCGCATACTCTGCGTAATTTTTTAAGGTGTCTGCTTAAAAATTTCAAAATATTGAGGACATTTAGGTAATATAACACTTCTATTGGGACACCCTATAGTTTTTACATATTATCCATGGTGTTTTAGCAAACTTAGCTCGACATATAATGTGTAAATTTTTTTACAATCTTTGGGGACACCCTTTAAGTTTTAATTTTTTATTATTTTTTTTTTTAGAGTAGGCACATATTCTGTGTAAATTTCCAGTGCCTGCGTAAAAAATGCGTAAAACTCACATTTCCAGTGAAAAACCTTTTAAATTTTGTAATTTTTAAAATCAGTGAACGTAATAAAGGGTCCGCCAAATAATTTTTTTTTTTTTGAAAATACTATAAAAAACGCATTAAATGGTCAGTTGGCTTTAACACGTGAACCAATTGGACTTTGTATGGCATCGTACCAAGGTCTTAATGCAAAATTCGTCTCAATGATGTCTCCGAAATGTTCAATTGTTGAGAACGACGGTGAATTGATGTTGATAGTGCTTCACGCACACTTTCTGCCACAACAGCAATATTCTCGAGTGTACGCACTGTTTTTGGCCTTTCACGCTTTTGTTTATCGATGAGGATGCCAGTTTCTTTCACTTTTTTCACAAGATAACGAACATACGGAGCTGACGGTGCTTGTCTTCTTCCAAAATCCGTACCCAATTTTCGCACACATTTCACACCATGATTTTCAAAGTAATGACGCAATATTTCTCAGCATTGTTCAAGCGTATACTCCGTTCAGCGGAAGGATAAAACTAATTATCTCTCAAATCAGACATGAGCTTAGTGTTACCATTTACGAAATAAGCACTAGTTGAAAAAAAAAACGTTAGATGGCGGACCCTTTACTATAAATTTTGTTTACATTCAAGTGCCTGCTTCAAACAGTTTACGAGATAATAAACATATACCAGAAAAACACATCTCTATAGGGGCACCCTTTAAATTTTTTCTGCGCATTTTATTAAAGCGGCTATTATAAAAAAAGTTAAAAAGACTTCAAATGTGTATCTGTAACGGTTTCAGATATAGAGGTGTCTGTGGCAGACATTGTAGCGAAAATAATAGGGCGTGCTTCGTTAAGCCTATAAAAGTCGTAATTCTTGAAAATAATAATAACGCTTTTTTTAAACTTAATTTCTTTGAAATGTTTTTGATTTTTCTCTCGTAAATTTTATTTTATGGGAGTTTACTGCAACAAAGATTTTGCTAACGTGAAAGGGTATGTTTCGGACCAATCATAAACTACCGTTTCAGTAGCATTTTATCTTCAGCAAATTGCAGCACTTCAACATATTTTTCCTTCTACCCAATAAAATTGACGTCAGGTAAGAAGATGAAAAAACCGCTAAATATCAGGAGGCTCTACCTTGTCTATGCTTCAAGTATTTATTATATATTTGATTTCATAGAGTGTATTTTTGGGTCTATATTTACATGGTTCACCACCCAAACAATCCAAGTAAATTAATTAATTTTGGTTAGATTCAACTAAAACACTTTATTACTGCAGAAACAACACCTTAATATTTTGACTTATCTGCTTTTTTATTTAAAGCTTTTTTATATTCTTCTTTTAATAGTTTGGTTAATGATTATTTTAAAATGATCATTAAAGGCCCCCATGTTTAATAAAATAATTATTTAAAAAAATTAATGTTATATAAGAATAAAACACAGGTATGAACTTAACAGCCAAATTTTAGTAAAGAAGAGTTTTATTTACATTCCCTTCTAAAAAAATTAAAATAAAAAAAAAAACATCAGAAAATGTTTATGGTTTTTATGCTGGTAGAGTATGAGCGAGTACATTGATTATTACTAAACATTATCTGGGCACAGAACGAAAAAAAACAGATAAATGAACATGTATTTCTGTACATCCGATATGGAACAGTGGGCAAAAACATATAAGAAAAAAAAAACGATTTTTAAAAATTTACTACTGGTCGACGATTTAAGCCCCCGGACTTATAACTAAAGAACTGGTTTTGTGAACCTTTTAGAAAGGAGAAATTAGATTTCCACAGACCTTTGTTTTCATTTTGAAATGCACTGAACGTTGGCGTCAGCTTCAAAAACTTAAAAAATGCAAGAAAACTAAAAATTAAATTAAAAGTTAAATTTAAAATTCAAAAAATTTCGGAAATCATGAACAACCTTGATATATATTTCGGGGATTGGAGCAATAAATTTTAGTATTTGCTAAAATTGCTGCCCTGAGGTGGTCAAAAAATTATTTATTTCAAAAAATTACTCTGCCATGTTAATTTTTAGATCGATCACAATTGAAATCAGTTGGATCCTTCGAGCGAACGTGTTCCAATGGACATGAAAAGGTTCTGCCGTCCGAGAAGGTCTTACAGACATGCGGTTCTGTTTTTTTCACTATGGCTGCCGTAGCTGCCTTGTGAAAATTAAATCGATTACCAAAGAATATTAATTTGTATCAAAAAACAACCAATACAACATATCGATGCGTAACTGTCTAGTCACCATAATTTAAGCTAAGAGCAACAACTACTATGAATTTTCTACTAATCAAATAATAAGGAACCTTTAGATTCTTAAAACAACCTGTTTATAAGGACTTAAAACATAAAAAATTCTCTGTAACTTCGCTCCACTGTACAAGATCTTGGTCATACGCACTTTTAAAAACAAAACAAAAACTGTTTAATGTGTGTTTGTATAAAACTAAAAATCATCATTATGATTTCGATTTAAAAAAAACATGACTGACTTCATACTTTGCCATAATCGTCGCACTGTACAATTCAACCTGAAGAAGACAAGTTCAAGGCCTTTTTTGGTTCATTGTTGAAAATGGTTGTGTTGGTTTCAATCAAATTGCTTTTGTAGTTGTTGCTATCGAATAATGCCTACTGAATAGTCGTCATCAGGTTGGTTGGTTGGCCGTAGTTAATGTGAACAATTATAATTTGAAACTAAGCAAGTGTGTGTTGGAAATTGTTTTTAAGTAAAAATGTTTGTCGTCTTCGTTATGTAGTAACCAGCCATAACTAAAAGTTCGTTCGTATATATAAAAAAATACGAAAACTACAACCAACCAGCTAAATCATCAAATATAATTATTTCTATGGAATTATGATTAATTAGTGTTAATTACACGCTTTTATTTTAAACTGAGCAAAATATGTGTTTCCAACATTTTGCAAAGAGGCTGCGATTAAGAAACGTATACAACAACTCTAAACATACATGTACTCGTACGTTTGCATCATTATCATCATCTCCACTAGCAACCAGCAGCCATCACACCGGAAGATTGTTGGGTTTGGTTACTATTTTTTGGTTATTATTTTTTTTTTAATGGTTTAAGCTATCAATTGATAACTTTCAAAAAATGTTGCTATTTTAGCTTCACAAACAAAATTTGTTTATTTTTTTATTTTTATTTTTTTTTTTTTGTAAATGTGTATTTTGTAGTTGTAAATAATTATTATGCCAATTAATAAATTAATTAGCATGAATTTATCTTATAGATATAAGATAAAGAAATAACACAGTGTTATTTTTAAAAGACTTATACGGCATTTACACTATGCAATATTTCATGAAACTTGTATGAAATTTTAGTTTGATGGTGAAGCAAGAGAGGGGGAAGCATGGCTTGAACTTTGAGGAAATATTTTTGTTGTTTAAATTTTGTTAAAAATAACGAATATCGCTGCAACTTAAAAAGAGAATTGATTAAAATAAAATTTTTTTAATTTTTCCTAGCCAGGGGTTGAACCGTGGGTTTTCATAAATCAATTAAAATTTAACTTTTTCGGATTTGGTTTATTTTTAATTTAATTTTTATAAAGAAAAATTATTTTTGAGATGTATGCGGACGTTTTCCAAAGAAAACAAGAAAAATTAGACGCTGGCAGAATGTAGTGCTGCATTTTTATAACCGCCAAATCCCTCATCAGCATTTTTCGCATCTATTGCATCGAAAAATTGCACAGTGTAAATGTGGACTTTGCTCAAGCTGATTTTTAGAGCTTTGCATCAAAAGGGTAAAATCTTAGCCTATTGCAAAGTCGCAAGAATAGTCTTTATGTGTAGAAGCGTAATAGCCAGACACTTAAAATTTTCAAGAAATTAGTTTTTAATATTAAAATAAAATTAAAATTAAAGCGTATCCTTTCACTATTTTTGTGATAATGAACCTGGCCTTTTAAACTGTTTTAAATAGGCTATTTTGTACTTAGCTCGCTACAAGAAAAAGTAAAAAGAAAAAAAAAAACGTAAAATTAAAGGGTGTCCCCCCGTACATATATTGCGTTATTTTTTTTAAATCGTTTAAGGTTAAAAAAAATAAATTATACAGATTAGGTAGGACTATTTCCGCTAAAACGCAATATAAAAATATAAAAATCAAAGGGTGTCGCAATAGAAATGTAATTTTTATTTTAATAGGCTTTTCTTCAAATAATTTTAGGACATTTGAAATTTACACAAAGTATGCAGTACAATATTCGCTATAGAGAAAAGTTAAAAAATTATATAAAAATTACAGGGTGTTCCTACGTACAAACATTGCCTTATCTTTTAAACCGTTCTAGGCCAACATTTGAAATACAACAATTGTAAAAAAAATAAAGGGTGACCCATAAAAACGTTACATCAACTATGTACCCTCTATAATAATAAATGTAAGAAATAAAATTAAAAATGAAGACTTGTTTCCATAAAAAATATGTTTTGTCATAAGTATATTCGCCTCCACGTTGTTGTCGGGCTCAACGAAAGCAATTACTATTTCAGTTTCCTAAGTATGTATTAAATTTTGAGCGTCTAGTTACGAGTATATATGTCATTTCTTTGTGGTCGACGTTAAAAACTATACTTTTTGTGCAAAAATTAAGAAAAAAAATATTTAAACTCTAAAAGTTATTTTAATCAAAAACGTCGCACAAAACTTTAAGAAAAAATTGTAGCAGAAGTGGCCACTGCATTAATTTTGTGCACCAGTTTTCTTTTTCAAATGAAATTGATGAGAAAGAACTTAGATTTTTCGACTAAAAAAAAAAATTCAAAAGTCAAAGCTGAACTTGTGTTTGTAAAATTTGTTATATTTTTTTATTTGTATTCCATTTTGCTCTTCAGGTTGTTTTTTTACAGTTTGAACATTTTTTAAATTAAATTGATTTTTTTTTAATTTATCTTGTAATTTCAATGCTGGCCTTTTCGTGTGGCCTGCCTCATATGTGCACCCAAACGAATTTTTTTTTTTTTGTATTAATTTAATTAAAGAAGAGGCTTAAGAAAAAAAGAATCACTTTTAATGTAACAAATGGTCAATAATTGGAAAAAGCACAACCGTGCAACTAACAGCTACCGGCCATTGCCATCACACTTAAGCTTGGCCCGTTTTCTTCTCTTGTACTCTTGCTTCTTTATGCTGTTAACAATAAAATAATGTTATAAAGAAAACTGCAAATATATGGATTTTTTTTTTCAAAAGTATCGACATCGTTATGGCATTGTAAAAAATTAAAAATAAAATAAAAAATGCATCAGCCATAATTGAGTTTTAAACAAAATGCTGATTTTTACAGAAAACTTGAATAAATTTATAAAAAGAAAAAAATGTGTATTATATGCAAAATAATAGTTTTGCAAAACTTAAATAAAAAATATATATATAAAAGTATGAATATTACATGAACTATAACTTATGCACGTCATCAGCAAAGTGTTAATTGCCAATATTGATTAAAGATGAACGAACGAACGGACAGGCGAACAAAGAAACCAACAGCTAATTGAAACTTATAACCAGCGAAAACCAAAAATAACCGATACAAATCAAGGGGTTTTTAGATGGGTTTATTGTTTTTTTTTTCTTTGTGTTCGTTAATTCTCTGCGCTTCTTTGCTGGCCATATAAATATGCAAAAAGTTTATTTTCATAAAAACGAGAAAAAAGATTTAATGGCCAACAAAGTCAAAAGAAAATAATCAAACTGTATTGAAGAAACAAACAGAAATCGGCTGTAACAGTAGCAGCTGGAAATGTTTCAATTACCAACCAACATCATGATCACGACCAAAACACAAAGAAGTTAACTCTGCAAAAAGAAATATATTTTAAAATAAATTCTGATAATCATTCAAGAAGAAAATGACGACGATGATTTTGAAGGTATTCTCTCTCTCCATACATCCATAATGCAGTTGGATAAAAAAAAATGTACATCTTCTTGAATTCTACTATTGGCTGATTCATTGCTACGCAAACATATTAACAAATCGCTCATGTTACACACAAACACTACTTCCCCAAAAGACTCAACAAAAAAAAAAAAAGAAAAACATACTTTGTACTAAAAGTACTGATGGTTGTTGGCTTTGTTGGAACTTATAATCGACCAACCGGCATAATTTAACCAAAAGAAGCCAAGTAACCGTAAGCCTTATTTAAGTTGTTTTTTTTTTTTTCGTTTCTTGTACACTTCTTTTAAGTCTTTCTCTTTTTGTTTTTGTAGCAGGAAAAAAAAAACAACAACATCAACAGCAATTTTTGTATCATGCAACTGCTGCGTTACACTAAAGTACACTTCAAAAAATTTTAAGTTAATTTTAAGCTCAGATCTTTATCTAAAATATATTTTAGGGTCTTTCAAACTTCATTAAAAAAACATCTTGGCTCTACGAGCTTTATCAAAAGAACACATGGATTATTAAAAAATAATCCAAAGAACATATAGATCCTACGAAATTTATCCAAAGAACATAAGGATGCTTCGAACTTTATCCAAAGAACATATTGGTACCGCCAGCATTATCCAAAGTCTTTCAAACTTTTTCCAAAGAACATGGTAATGCGAGCTGTATACAAAAGGCACAAGGGTCCTTAAACTTTATCCAAATAACTTATTGGTCCTGCGAGCCTTATTTGAGGAACATAAGGGTCCCTAAACTTGATCTAAATAACATATTGGATCTGCAAGTTTTATCCAAAGGATTTAAGGGTCCTTTAAACTTTATCAAAAGAAAACATAGATACATGAGGATCTTTAGAACTTTACCTAAAGAACATATTGGTCATTGTGAGCTGTATTCAAAAAGCACAAGGGTCTTTAAAACTTAATGTAAAGAACTTATTGGTCCTTCCAAAATTATCCAACAAAACATATTGATCCTGCAAGGTTTACGTAAAGCCTGAAGGATCCTTAAAGATTCAACTCAAGAACCTATTGGTCCTGCGAGCCTTACTTAAGGAACATAACGGACCCTATACTTTTCCCAAAGAATATATTGGTTCTGTGAGTTTTATGCAAGGAACATAAGGGTTCTTATAACTATATTCAAGGAACGTATTGGTCGAAAGACCATATTGATTGTGCGAGCATTATCCAAAGAGCGTAAAGGCTCATATAATTTAATCCATTTTAAGATCGAAAACGAATCCTTTAATATCACAACAGAATTCAACAAAATAAAAGATCTTTCGAATCAAAACTATTATGATTTTTGCATTATCATTTAAAAATATCACTTTAAAATAGGTTCAATTGATCGGATCCTCGCTGTTTTTCAAACCCTAGATTTAGAAAAACTCATAAACTCTATTGGAAAAAAATAATCGGTTCCCAACTCAAAGCACAAAATTTGACGATTGATTCTTGCACTTTAATAAAAAAAATTATGTAATCAACGATTTGCCTTACTGAAATTTAAAAGTGACTCTACAAAACTCTTCCAAATTTTTTGTAAAGCAGTAAAAATGAAAATTTGAAATCCAGCCGATACCAAAAAGGAGCAGCTAGCACTTAATCGTTAAGACCTGTCGTGTCATTAAAAGCTTTAAGATCTTAACTTCATTTAA
Organism: Cistogaster globosa; assembly: GCA_937654795.1. Lineage (NCBI taxonomy): Eukaryota > Metazoa > Arthropoda > Insecta > Diptera > Tachinidae > Cistogaster > Cistogaster globosa. Next base: position 93,425,122 of record OW569407.1, on the reverse strand, counting down.
ATCCGAGCTGCAAAAACTGCCCTTAAAAATAGCCGCTATGGTCCTTCGAACATTTTAATTTATCAATTGCATATTACTTTTACACCCTTTAAGTTTTAAATTGTGTAAAATCTAGCGAACTATTTAAGCGAATGGAGTATTTGAAAAAGTCACAATATAATTCTAGGATCAGCCTCTGAATATCTCGCTAGAGCTCCAAACATTAAAGTAAAAAATCTTCTGGCTTCCATCATTACCAGAAATGAAAGAATAACCGTTTATATTACAGTTTCAAATGCAAAATCCTTTGAATTTTTTTGAAGTGTATGTTAAGTCTATAAATAAAAACTACAAGCATAGATTTTCTATTGTCATATTCTACTTAACACTTAATCAAACATGAAAACCATTTTACAACTACTAAATATGTTGGGAGTGAGTAAATGAGTGAGTGAATGAATGAATGATTTTGCACCCAACTAGTGCTGGGCAGCGATAAAGCCAACTTAAATTGCCAAGCTAAACAACAAAAGGCAACCAAACACGACCATCTATAGCAACAGAGAAAATATAGTAAAAGCAGCAGTTATGTTTTATTTTGTTTGCCAAGTTTCAGTTGCAATTGGCATAAATGTGGCTTCAATCAGTAGCAACTATCAGCCAGAAAAGCCATATTAACAACTGTATTAAACAATAAATAGACAGCCAGACGTATAGACAAGCAAGCAGGAAAGCATGCATAAACACATTTACAGACACGACAGTGGATATTGCAAGTGTCGGCAATTTCTTGAATTGGTCAGTCTTTATTTTTGTTAAAAAAAAAAATCTTTCTTAGTTATGCTGTTTATACCCCTTCCATTGATTTTCTATATGTTTGATGTTGCTTGTAGTTTTAGATGAGTAGTATTGTCTGTCCGTTATGTGGAACGGTTACGCTACTGTTTAGTTTCTTTAACGTTTTAAGTTTTCTGTTTTATTTTTTTTTTTGTCTGCATTAAAAAGATTAATGTAATGCTAAATATTTAAGTGTGTATTTAGACTGATAACCATGCTGCATCTTGCTGAACATCTTTAATTTAAGCAATTAAGATGAACTAAGTTAAGAAGATTGACACTTGCAGTACTTTTTTACTCAGTGAATGTAAAAAACGAATGCACATAAACCCTTATAAATTTAAAAATAATGTTAAAAAAAGCTGCTTTTTTCACTACTTTTCAACTTTTTTGAGACGTACCTTTTTGTGGGTACTTTTTAAATGTACTTATTAAGTATCTGTTAAAAAGTACTGTTTTAAAAGTTTCATATTTTTTATCGAGTGTATTTTTATATAAATGTCGCTTTAAAGGTACTTGCTTTAAATTGAATTGAAAGGTACTTTTTTAAAAGGTACCTTCCAAAAGGTACTCTCTTAAAGAAAACTTATTTAAAAACAAGTCTATTTCTTAATACATATGTCGCTTCAAGAGACCTTTTTTAAATTATAGTTTTTAAATGATATTTAACAAAATAAAAGGTACCTTTTGTAATGGACATTGCAAACTGTTGTTTTTAAGAAAAAAAATTTTTTTTTTATACTTTTTTATGAACTTGTTTAAATACATGTTTTTATAAGGTAAAAAATATTTTTTAGGTTATGTTTAACGCTCCTTATTAAAAGGGACATTTGTAAAACCGTCCTTTTTTATACAGTTTTTGTACATGTTTTTAAAGAAGGTATTTTCTTATAAAAAAATATTTTTATTTCAAAAAGTACTTTTTAATACCTGCGTGTTCTTTTTGAAAATAAAAATATGTTCAAATCTATTTTAAGGAAATTATAGGAACTAATTCCATTTACTTTTGCAAATATTATGCAAATGGTACTTTAGTGTAAAGGGTACTTTTATTTATTATTTTTAATGTTATTTTTAAGAATTAAATCTTGCAGAAAAGATATACTTTTACAAATTTACTTTGCTTTTTTCTAAAGGACTTTATATTTTAAGTGCCCTTTAAAATAGTTTTTAAGATTTTTTTCCAAAGGTACTTTTTCTAGCGTATTTTTTTTAATATATGTTTTTGTAAACAATTTTCCGTGTACTTTCTTTAAAAAATTACAAGGCTGTAAAACATTTTACAGCCAGTTTTTTAATAGGTACTTATTTAATGGTACTTTTTTAATCATTTAATTTGATGAATTTTCGTACCATTTTTTTTTTTTTTTTTTTTTGCAACAGATATATTTTTTAAAAACTATTTTTATTATTAATTCTTATATAAATTGACTACTGAAAGAAACCTTAAAAATTTCAAATTTCATTTAAGCTATTTTCTTTTAATTTCATTTAAATCTACAACAACTTGTATCAGTTATTTATTTTTAACTACACAAAGATGAAGCCACCAAACTAAACTAAAAGAAAATTTTATGTCAAGGCAAGATTTTGCAACGTAACTTTAATAATTATAAATTGTGGGAATAGAAAGTATTAAAATAGTTCGCAAATTTTAAACACAATTATGTTTAAAATGCTTGTATTTGTTAATGGAATATGAATGATGATTAATGGTTATTATTTTTAAAATGATTATAAAAATATTTGGCAAAGTTTGTTTCATAATTATGCAAAATTATTGAAATACAAATTAGCTAAGACACCATGAGATGGCTTGCAAATAATTTGTTGCTTAAGTTTAATCAGCAAATATTTTTTAACCTCAAAAACAGCATTTCAAACATATTGAATATTGAAGAAAAATTTTTTTTTGTCTTGCTAATTTCACGGAACTCATAAGTTTGGATTTAAATAAAAAATATATTGACAGAGATTTGCTATCAATTTTTAATTTACGCATTGAAAATACAGCAGCATGTTATGACTTCTTAATAATGACAGGAATCCAAAAAGTGTTCTACCATTTATCTGCCAAATTGATGGCATTAAGATGAACTCGGCACAAAACATAACTGACGACACTAAAAAAAAAAAATACAACAAGCGCTGGCCCGCAGATGATCTATTATACAGATATGAAACCTCTGTTACCAATGGTTCTGATTAATGACGAGTAGAAGATTCTCCGAAGGAACTTTTTGGCACAGAATTCTTATGAAACCATAAGCAACAGAAGGAATAGAGACTAGTGATGGGCGATATTTTAACTGATTGTTTTTATTTATTTATTTTTTTATTTTTATTTTTTAATTTTATTTTTTTTTTTTTGTTAAAAAAAAGCGAATGCTTTCCACCCAGTTAAAAAGGTACTTTTTAAACAAGCACCTTTTCAAAAAGTACATTTTAAAATAGTACCCTTAAAATAGTTTTTTCACGTTTTATTTTTTCAACTTAAAAAATCAGTGTTAAAAAAGTACTTTTCAAAGAAGCGCCTTTTCAAAAAGTACATTTTAAAATAATACCCTTTATAAGTTTTTTCATGTTTTCCACTTTTTCACCTATAGCAAATCTGTTTTAAAAAAGTACTTTAAAAAAAGTACCTTTAAAAGGTACCATTTAAAAATAGTACCCTTTAAGTGGTATTTTTTCACGTTTTCCACTTTTTTCACCTTAAAAAATACGTGTTAAAAAAGTACTTTTTTTAGAAAATAACTTTAAAAAAAGTACATTTAAAAATAGTACTTTATAAAAGGATTTTTGAACTTGTTAAATGTATATACATATGTTAATCAGTGTCTGTTTTTCTTGACAGTAGAAAATTTGCTAATAACTTACATTGGCTATCTTTCCCTCATCACGGTACACGAGTTCTTAAAAACACATGTACAAAAATATTTAAAAAAGGGGCCTTAAAATCCAAACTCAAAATAACTAACGCGTCAGCAATAATTAATCAGTATTAACACAAGCAACAACAATAGCATGAAGAAACAAAAATGATGGTGTATCAATACAAAACAAGGAACAAATAATCATCGAACCAACAGCCAACAAATTGAGCAACCAACTCGAACTTTATAATGATAAATCCATAATGACTTTTGTAATAAACTTTTTTTAATTTAATACAAAAAATTAAACATGGAGGTGGATTTTGATGGCATCCGGTTTGAAAATAAATCATTAGGAATATTTTTTTAAGAACTAAGAAAACTTACCTGCTTTGATTCAAAAAAAGAATTATTAATCCAAAAAAGTTTTAATATTTTACATGCAGCGGGGATGTATGTAACCTTTTTTTTGTAGTAAAAGAAATGTCAACTAAAATTTTTAAAATTAAATTTTTATTTTGTCATGTTTAGAATTTAAAGCTCAAAACAAAACAGGAGAAAAGAAAAATATTTTGGAAAATAATCTATGAAAAATACGCCAAAAAAACAGACCAGAAATTAAAGTAAAACACAAAATGTAAAAATGAAGCAAAAAAAAGGTGCAGATAAAAAATTAAGCCAGTGAAAAAAAAGAATGTCTTTTAAGAGTTTTATTCCTCGCAATAAAGGAAATTCCGAAAAAGAAGAATACACAAAAATATTATTAAAAACCGGAAAACACACTTGTATTTTTAATTTAATCCTATTTTCTTTTCTTTTAGATGAAAACAAAAAATATCACTTTTATTTATTTTAATAAAATTTTCTCACTTTAAGCAATTTTTTTCAATTTATTTTTATTAATAATGTTTGAATATTTTAGAAAATTCTGTTTTCAACATAAATTTTATTTAAATAACCACCGTGTCTCCCGTACCTTTTTTATGTGAAAGAAACGTGTTGTATGTAAAAAAATATACTGAAGCCGTAAAAAAGTAGCAGCAGCAAAGAAAAAATTTATTTATTCCATAATCTAAATTGTATATTGGTTCGGTTAGTTTTTTTTTTTTAGTTTTATTTTTCATAGTTGTTGTTGTTGGTATTTCTTTTATATTCTTCGTATATTCATTCCTCGACTTTGTTAACCACCAATACAGGGACAATTTAAGCGGCATTAATGCACCATGTATGAAATAATTATATACTCCAACTTACACACACACACAAAACACACACGTTATGCTCTCTTTGTGAGTGAATGAGTGAGAGAATGTTTAATACTACCTTTTTTGAAATGTGTCTGTTGCTGTAGTTGTTGTTGCTTAACTAAGGCTTTAATTGTTAAGACACGTTTTAAGGTTTCCTTAGCTAATAAGCCAACTCAACAGTATAAAACAAGGTTGCCATATTCTAAAAAAAAATTGCCCACACGCAAAGCAGCAAAGTCATGAACTTTTGTTTAAAACGCATGTTATTTTTTCGTTTCTATTTAGTTGTACTTTTCCACAGAAGAGTCAATTTTTTAATTTAAACAAAATTGTTAAGCGCAGTTAATGCCTTTTGAAGATAAAGACTTTTAAAAACAAGACAAGAAATTTCAATTCAAGCATGTTTTTAATTAAATTTATTTTTTTAATAAAAAAAATGGGCCAATGATGCTGGACTTCAAATTCCACAACATATAGTCATTCCCGGACGTTAAAACCCAATTCGGCTATTTTTTTGGTTGACGCAGCCATCGAGATAAAACGCGCCTCCTAAAAGAAAATTATTTTTCGGCCTAATTCGATGTCCGATTGAAGTTTCTGCAGAACGAAAAGCCAAAACGAAGTGGTCAATTGTTGGCTAACTGAAACTTGTGTAAAATGATCATCATGCTTGTGCGGAAAATGACGAATTTAAAAATATGATGCACAATCGTACTTTTCTATGAAAAATTCAAGAGTCCATAGTTCGGAAAAATTGTGCGGGCGTCAATGTTTTCAATTTATCTTTTTTTTTTTAATTCTATGTCGCCCCCAAATATTTGTTTTTTCATTGGGGTTACTTTACTAGACTAGATTTGTTCCAAATGATATGGAAAAATTAAGAGGCAGGCTTAGTATTTTTCCTGCTGCTGCGAAAGAAATGTCTGATAGGATAGATTGGTGTATTTAGATTTTCCCTTGCTGACCTAGTGCCTTCGCAAAGTTCACTTCAACCCAAACATAAACGGACAGACGGACATTGCTCAATCAACTTAATGTAGATATTGTAGAAATTACAAACGGAACGACAAACTTAGATTTAGCTATTTTCCACCTGTGATGGAGGGTTTAAAAAAACATTTAAAAAAATTATTTTATTGTTTTAATAAAAAAAAGACGATTGATATCTTCTTACACAAGTCATATAAATTTTTTCCCTCAAATTTATATAATGGGGGCAACCCTTAATTCATAGGTACGAGGTACATAATTATTTTGAAAAGTATTTTACACACATTTTGATCTTTACGTTTATTTAAGTTTGAGCCAAGAAAAAACATTGCATACACTCACACACAAGCACAGAGGTATTACATCCCAACAAACATAAAAGTTAAACGTTTAAAATTAGTTTTTTTTTCATTCGGTAGAAAGAGTAATTCTGAAACTTGCACAAAGTTCTCGGTATGATCAGCTGAGAAAAAAATCTTGTTCTCAACTTAATATTTAACTTGATAAAGAATTCATATAAAATAAAGGATGATTTTTTGTAAATAATTATTAAACAAATTGTGGACTAAAAACAAAAGGGGTTCGCCAATTTAAAGTCCATTGCATTGCGCAAATATTATCAAGGGCTATAGTCGTACAAATATCTGTACAGACGCTCTGAGCGCTCCATTAATCAAAATTTAAAAATAAGAGATAATGCTGACACATGTGTTTAGTGTGTTTAATGTGTTTAGTGCGTAACAATTCAAAGAAAAAATAACATTTATTGCAAGGCAGGCCAACTTATTATCCAATCGAGATGCCTTTTAATATGTTCGAGCGACTAGAAATGTTAAAAAAATTTCTTAAAAAATTTTTATAAGTGACCCTTATTTATCAGCATGCAACTGATAAGAGTTCAATGGAGTTAAAAAATGAATTTGTTTTTTTTTTTTATTTATTTATTTTGATGTATTTTCAAAAAACTTTTGGATTTGGTTTGTGTTTTTGTTTAAAAAAAATTTATGGAAATTTATTACCCACCCCCTTGATGTTTGATAGGGTTCTACAAACTTAAGTTTTGTATATTTTAAAGTAACATTCTCTAAAGTTGATAAATTTTTATTACAGTTTAGATTTATTTAAGCCTTAACTGGGTATTAAGATCAAATATCTCGAAAATAAAAAAATTTAACTGAAAAATTGTTAATATACTTTTATTAAAAAAATGAATAGTAAAATGCATTTTTATGTTCTACATTTTTAGCGTTTAAGAAGTAAAATGACCATTTTTTTTGGAACACCATTTTTATTTTCATGTTTTAAAGACACTTTTTGTTTGCTGGGATGTTAATGTTTTCTACAGCCATTTACATTTACACAAAGGTATTCTTCACTTAAACAATCAAACAACAACCACCATCAATGGACAATCATTTTTATCAAGTTTGATATCATTTCTTATTGTTGTTTGACATTTATTATGGACTAAAGTCGAGCATAAATAGTTGATGTGTGTATTCAATTTAATATACAAAATTTAAGAAAAAAAAAAAAAACAAAAGAGAGAGAGAGGCTTACACAGGTACTTAACAGGTAAGTGTGTGTGTGTGTGTATGATGTGTTTGGCTGCAAAACTAATAAATATGTTGTCTACTTTATTATAAAGTATTAAAAATCATCATTTAAATAAATGTTTAAGTTAAATTACCGAAGAAGATATAAAACTAACGACGATATAAATAGCAATAACGATGTTGAAACGATGTTGTTATCGGTAGAAAACGAACCAATACGACGACACTTGTAACTTTAATGGAAATGCACTAGCATCTTGGTATTGCCAGATTTGGCGTTTGATAAACATAATTAAACGATTAAGCGTTTTTTTGGTAACAATTTTAAGTTCCTTTTTTAAATGTTTTTTATTGCAATAAATAAAGGCTGGATTCTCTGTTTTAAATTGTTGTAACATAAAAATTTTATTTTTTGTTGAAAAATTAAATAAAATGAAAACAAGTAAAAGAAAAAATATAAAATTTCTTACAATGTAGATTTTTTAGCGGAATATATACTGACAACGAAACGATTCTTTATGTTTTCCTTTAGTTGCTGTCTTGTTTTTTGTTCATATTAAAGCAAAAGAAAGCAATAAAAACTGGAAATATGGTAATGTTCATTGCTTCTTTGGTACTTATTACCGCCTTCTATGATTTATTGGAGATTCATTTGTATTAAAATAAAACAATTTATTGCAGCTATGATGAATTGTCTGACCTCTGAGATCCCCCGCCTGCTAAGTTAATCTTTACATGTTAAAGCAACAAAAAAGTGTGTTTTCTTACCAATAGCTGAGCAATTATATAACACCGACATTGTTATTTCCGAAGCAAAAATATCATTAAGAATTCTAAAATCAATAGGCTTAATAAAATGGCCTTGGTGAACCACATTTCAACATGAACAAGAAAGATAGACCAACAGCGTTAAATCGTTAAGAGCATCATCTTGACCTTAAAACATAATCATTATCATGTGTAAACAAAATACCACTTTTATCAGCAGGGAAAGGTCTGTGGTCCTTAAACGGAGTGGCTTAAATTACAAATTCCATAAAAAATTTTGGTTTCACCCTTTCCGGACGGGCCTAGCTACAGCAAATTTCTGTTCCTGACATTCAAAATATTGTGAATTTTTTCTCGCTAGAACTCGATGGAGATCCGCCGGCATTTGCATTAAATCGTAAAATTAATTTGGCAACATGTCTAGATGAACTCATTTGTGAAACAAATTCGGTTAAAGAAATTAAAGGCGGTTAACAGATTTCAAGATTGTTTTGGGTTATTCGTTCTTATCTTCATTATAATGATACGTCATTCCTAAGAAATCGGTCCTATTTATTAAATAGATGAAGAAAACAATGGCGTTTACATTTTTACAAAGAAAAATATACTTTCAGAAATAAAATATTTCTCGGATTTACACTTTGCAAATACTTGACATTCGTTTCAAATTGTTGTCGCCTTCTTAATTTTCTTTCAATTTTTTTTAATTGACTTGGCTCAGCGGAGTTCATACCTTGTAGAAGACTTAAAAAAAACTATAAAAAGACTATTAAAAAAATTGTCAGACCTCGTTTTTTCTTAAATCTATAATAGAAATCTGCAAATCTATTGAAAATATTGTGATTTCACATTTATTAAAAAATAACTGACTTGAGAATATGTTGTCTTATAAATTTTGACGTTTTTTCTCTTCAGTTTCATCTGGCAACTATGAGAATAAAGTTGGGTAATTGTGGCGTCTACCAATATTTTAAGATGTTTAAATTCTTGAATGTGTTAATATTTTCCGTTGCATAAGAATTTTTGTTCTGTGGATATAATTTTAACCAAAAGTTTCAGGTAAAAAAAAGTAACTAAAAATTTACTTCGACTGAGTTGACGTTGTTAAACACTTACACTCTTTTTTGTACTTAACAACACATAAAATGCTGTACGATTTTAATTAATGTCAGATCAAAAGAGAGAGTTTTTAAAGAGTCAAAGAGCACGAATGATTTTAACTGAAAAACTTAAATGCAAACATTGTTTTGTAAGAATATTTCAGTATTATTTTTATGGAATAAAATATAACTTTGATTTACTCTCCAGGTTGGTGAACGGTGGTTCGCTTCTTTCTTTAGCTTTCGTTTCTTTTGATGAATAATAATAAAAAAAAATTCGAATACTAAACATTTGTGTGATAAACACATATAAACGAACTTTGTAATGCAACGCACCAGACTAAACCTTTCGAAGTCGATAGAGCGTCTACCCGTACGTCCGTCTGTACGTCCGTGTTGAAGTCAACTTTGCCAAGGCACTAAATAAGCTAGAGAAAATTTATATACGCCAATCGATCGAAAATTTTGATATTGAAAATTAGCAAGATCGGTTCATGCCCTTTAAGGCAGCAGGCAAAACATTACGTCTGCCTCTAATTTTTCCATATTTGGAACAAATTAAGTTAAGTGAAGTAACTCAAATCAAAATAACAAATATGTGGGCCGATTAAGAATTAAAAACAGAAAAAAACATCAAGTAAACTAGTTGGCACTCGCCCATATTTTTTATGTTACGGGCCTCTGAACTTTTCATAGGAAAGAACGATTGTACAGCATATTTTTAAGATATCAATATGGGTATCATTTAGAAGCTTTTGAAGAGATCTTTCAGAAGATACTAATATAAAAATATTTTTTTTTAAAAATGCTTAACCCATGAAGACCCGATGATACTTTTATGTAAATTTTTTTTTTTTAATTTTTAATTCTCTGTCGCCTTAATATTTGTTTTTTTAGTAGAGTTACTTCAATAAAATAGATTTACATACATGGCGAAGGGTATTTAAGACTTAAAATAGGCAAATAAAGCACTCTTACTTCCTTTTGTTAAGAAAGAATGGTTTTAGACGACGTGAATTTAGATAAATTTGAGCCAGTCGGTTGAAGAAAGGCGCAGGCAAATAAAATCCACATTGTCGAAATGATAACAAAATTGCGTAAAATTATCGATTGGGGCTTCGGCCTTAGCAGTCATTTTTATTTTAAGTGTAAATGTATTAGTATTCTTTATTTAAGAGACATATCTATGAGAACACAAAAATATAAGCATCGAGTGTCATATAATTTTTTACGTGGATATAGGACGCCGCTTTAGTAAAGATTTTCTCAATTAAAAAATGACAAAGAGTGCTCAAAAAAGCAGCTTTAAGATCTAATAAGAAACAACAAAAAATTAAGCAAGACCTGGAGGCAACAAGAAAATCAACTTTTTGAATCTGGTATGGAGGTTGGGCAAGAAATCGTAGTGAAAACTGCTGACCATGTATTTGAGTAGGGGCCCGTTCAATTTTGGAAGCAGTAGTCAAGATATTGAAAAAACAATCCTGAATTTTAACTTCAAGAAAGCTTTTGATATTAAATCAAACCAGTAAGAAAATAATTTTATAGCCATCTAGAGCCCTACCCTTGAGCATAAAAGAACACACAAATTTAAAATCGTATAAGTTAAATGTGACTATAAGCGACTAACCACTTTCCCAACCATCAAGTTGGATAGAAATGAATACCTCTTGCTTTTTTAATTTAAGTTTATGTTTTAAATAAAAATCGAACGTAAGCCTGAGTGAAAACGATCCATTTAATTTAAAAAACTTAATAAATATTTTAAGAATTATATGATTTCATAAGCTTTGGCTTGACAGACAGACAATTTAATTACTATTTTTTAAATCGAGTTCCCCAAAACACACAAATGTTCTCTCCCCCTTCCCCACTAGTGCTACATAATTTTTCCAAGTTTTTGATTTTTTGTGCCACCCATTTTAACCAATCAAAAATATCCGAGTTAAAAAAATTCTTAAATAAAAACTTAAAAAAAAATCTTGCGTGTAATTCATTAAAAAGTGCATAAAGAAAAAAGACTGCAGAATTTACTCAAGGAATGGGAAAGATAGTGGGCGCAACTCAGATGCGTCTAAAACAGGCTGTTGTAACAAAGCTGAGAAAAATATGAAGAAGCAAAAAATGTGTATTTAGACATCCATGTATGTAAATGATTGAAATACAAAACTTAATTGCACAGGAAGGAAGGAAACGAAATGAAATGAAAAAAATCTTTGCACACATTCCTCAATTTTTTTTCCTTCTGTTCAGTTCACAAATCCTCTTCATTTTTTTAATATTTTGCACGAATATAGAAACAAAAAAACAAAAACGATATTCGAATTGTTAACACAGTGAAATAAGAGTACAACCAGTCAAAGATGCGCCTGGTGAATGACAACAATAACAACCAGATGATAATGGGTGGGGTGGGTGGTTGTTTGGAAGTTTAAAAGAAATTGGATTCTTTATGCTTATGAGAAGAATTAAATACGATATATCATCATAGTGCAAAAAAATAAGAAGAAAACAACAAGAAATCTTTGGAAAACAAAATAATAAAAATACAAATCTCTTTGCATTCACAATTCATATGATATGCAACCAAGATGCACGAAACGTCCTGGCCATCATGACTACAAAAAAAAACAAAAAAACAGGAGGACGGTAAAGAAGATGTTGCCAGTTGAAAGAATGTCGATAACGCTAAACCTACTACTGTTTGCTGCTGTTGATGACAATTCTTTTACTACAAGGAAATCGAAATACAGTTGAAAAAAATTAAAAAAAAAAAATATCTAGAAAATTCGATTATCTACCGAATTGTAATTAAATCTGAGTAGCATTGAAACCAAAAGCAAAAAAACATATATCTCGTACATTCATCATCATGGTTGCTTCAATGCAAAAAAAAAATTATTCTACTATTTTTTCCGTAAGGAATTGTAAAAGGGAGCGAAACAAAATTAACACAAATCCATAAGAAACGAATAATTCTATGAGAAAAAAAAAACGAAAACAAGGGAAAAAATTATCTTCTGATGATTGGAAAGAAGTTTAAAAGAGTAGAAACATGACGAAAGGAAAATGTTATTGAATTTGGCATTCAACAAAAATTTTACTACTCACTAAATCTACATCATTCATTTTGTTTTTTAATTATGCTACAATGCTCTCAATTAACAGTTGTTATTAATTAGAAAGCTTTTGAAACCGACCGAAAGCAGAGGAGAGTAATAAATTCTTAAGAAAGATTTTTAATCAACTATTTTCCTAACGCATGAATGTCGCAAGAGATTAATCGCTTATATACAGATTTCGGAGATGCCAGACTAACCCACGTTCTACTATAGAGTTACCTTATCTCTAAGGTTATTCTAATGGCAACATGACAACTATAGAAATGGGAGATTCTACAAAAAAATAGACAATCAACACGTTTAAAGTTCCGACTAAATCAACTCTCTAAAGAAAAAGAATCATTCAATAAATAGACTGGCAAAGAAGAGGTCAATGCGATAAAAAGGTTTCGAAGTGGAACCAGAGATTTATCTCTAGTGCGTTATCGAAATGGCGATTTAAAAAATGAAAAAACCTTTTAAGCGGCTTTAAAGACAAAATCTTGACATGACCTCGCGTTGTAATAGCAATGCATAAAAACTATAAGTCGCTATATTTTTTGCACCTTCAAACAAACCTAAAAATGTAGCAGGGGGATAGTTACAAGAACGATTAAGCATATCTGATGTTAAGTTAAGAATTTATTTACCACATTCAAATATTAAGTAGGTAATAGGCGATATCTTCCAGACTTTTTGAAATTATGATGAGGAATTGTAATATTTTTGAGGTTGTACCTTTAAGTGAATGAAACGGCAGTACTTATTAGTATCCCCAGGGATATGTTTGCCTTTGAGATCACGACTCCACCACGCTTTCAAGGGCTCGAAGGTGAAAGGTAAGGACTTCCAAGTCCAATCGGTAGCAAATTATTTTAACCACTAGAGGCTTTAGCTCGACCGTGTCCTGACAAGCACATAAAGTTTAAAATTGGCGGCTACCGAACCGTACTGATTCAATTTTTAACGACTGATTAAAGTTTAAGGCGAAAATCTTCAAAAACATGCTCAAATAAGTTAAGCGTTTTGAAAACGCGCGTATGCAAGAACTTGGATGCTCTACTGGTTATAGCTAAGGGCCCTCAGGCAGAGCCCATCTGTCCTATGTGCTGTTGCATTGCAACGAATGTCGCTAGTGGTGCAGTTTGAGTTTACGGTAAAGGTCCATTTAAGTCGAATCACCGAGCGAACGGTGCCAGGGAACGGTATGGAGATATAAAATTTAATTGTGGAAAAGAATGGTAGAAATTAAGGTCTTAAAGTGATTGATCTCTATATGCCAACAAAAGAAAAAGAAAATAGTAATTTGCAAGGAAACTTGAATGACGGTCCCATTAACACTTGAGTGTACAGAACAGAATAATTTATGCTGAAGACACAATTACCAAGTAACCTGAAGTAAAAATATCAGCGCGGTTAAAGGAACGAGACATGATTTTTTTAGGCTGTAAGGCACTGGTACCACATTGGGGTTCTCACATATTAAATGTGACGGGTGACTAACTTAAGCCTTGGGCAAAAGCAAGAGGCTCATTAAAAAATAACCCAAAGCCATACACAGACTGCTTTCTTACAGGAATGTATGCCAAAGCCAAAAAGACTGGTGATAAGTCACACTTTAGCGACATTGACTTGGTGATCCTTAGCAAGATAATTTTGTAACTTTTTCTAGAAATTTTATTTCAACTTTAGCAAAATAATTTTTCATATAGACATCATTTCCATTAAGATCTGTTAAAAAATAGTAAACTTTTAAAGAAAAAATCCATTTAAAACAGCAAATAACAACATGCAATATATCTCTTAGGAACAAACAGTACGAGAATTGATAGAGAACAAAAAAAAATACGAAGCAACAAACTAAAAGATTTCAGTTGAATACAAAATCACGTAAGTAAACTAATATCATACCAAGTCAGTGGAAAAAATGAATATGAACAAGAGAAATGAAGTCGCTACTAAAAAACATAGAAAAAAGCAAAAATGACGGAAAAAAATTATTTTTTCCAGCAGAAGAGAAAATAAAAATCCGGAAAGTCATGATAAAAGAAACGAAATGTGGCAGGGAAGGAAAGAAAAGGAAAAGGAGCTAAATAAATGGGTAAAGGGAGTTAAGAGATTAAAACAGAGGCGCCCAGTCGATCCTAAGACTAATATAAAAAAATCTAGGATAATACACTTGTACATGTATCTAAAGCGCAACACAAAAAAAAAACACTTTAAGAAAGGAAGGAGTTAGGTGAAGAACAGTTTTACTAGCTGACTGGCTGGCTGGTTGGCTGGCAGCTATTGCATGTAAGGGTTGGGGCAAGATAATGTTTAGTGTTGCTAGGTATTGTATCAAGTGGCAGGAAATGTAGTTGTAGTTAGTGTTGGGTGAAAGGACAACGACGAAAAAAAATCAGTATTTAATGCACCCAAAACACTGGGCGGGATTAGCATACGAATAAAAGCATCTGTATGAAGAAAAAAATATTTATCGAAGAAAAAAAAAAACAAACGGACAACAAACACACCAGCCAGCAGTTTTATAACAAAATAAACAAGAAAAAAAAACTACAAATAAATTCTAACAAGAAAAAAATATTGGAAAAAAAGTATATACAATAATATAAAGTATACTTTGGTTACGGCAAGCAAAAACAAAAAAAAAAAAACAAATCACAGAAAGGCTTCATTAGTTTGCAGAAAGAAAGTATACAAAATTTAAAAAGTTAAAAAAATAAAATCGGAAAAAAATCTGGAAAAAAAATTCAAGAAAAAATGTCAGGAAAAAAATGCAAAAAAAAAGTAAAGAAATCTGAATTTATGTTTATATACAATGAGTATCAATGTAGTTGTTAATGAAAGCTTTAAGAGTACATAACACAGATATACCAATCCAAGCAAAGAAAAATAAAAATCGCCAAATCAAAATAGCCTTTAGTATCTCCCGGAAAGGCAAACTATAAAAAACAGTATTAAATACTACATACTTCATTTCCAACACATAAATGTATGGATGTATGTATGCATAACATAACATAACAATATCAACGACAAACATTTGAAATGTAACTGATTGTTGTTGTACATGATATTGTCCAATTGATGTTTAAAAATTACACAAAAAACAAAAAGACAATAGTTTATAGATACATAAATGCTACACCACCCACACTACTAATCGTGTCAATGTATGGGTACATAAAGTTATTAGAAAAACATATTTCGTATCTATATAAAAAAAATAAAAAATTAAAAAATATTTCACCAAACTGCAATTGAAATTATTTAAATGAATTTTCTTTAATAAATTAAAAATTTTAAATAAGAAAATCTAGAAAGTTCTTCTTAATTGTAGTAAAATTGTAAAACAAAAACTTAACCGAGTTCAGTGTAATTTCTAACTCTAGCTTGCGCATTAGAAAAGGTTCAGCCAATTTTTTTTTTTCTTTGGCAGCAGAAATTTATAATTTATTTTTATTTTTAATGTACTTCTTTTAATCACAATTTATCGAGAACAACAAACTAAGGCATCTCATAATAATTTGGCAGTCCGGCAACACTGGGTACAAAACTCGTTCTATCAAGATGGCGTTGCAAATTTAAGTGAATTTATCTTCATATATAATTTGGAACATATATTATAACATTTAGATTTACATTTATTCTATAAATCATTTAGGTTAAAAGTCTTTAAATTCTTATAAAAAATTTTAAGAAAAAATAATTTTGCTCCTCAAAGTATGCTACGTATAACGCAAATTGTAGATCAGGGGTTTTCAGCAAATTCCTGCTCACGGACCCCTTGTAAACTATTTTTTTTTCGCGGATCCCTCTTAAGCCCAAGTTTAAAATAAAACCTTTAATATTTTTGAAAACGCTGTTTTTTCGGTTTTTCGTTTCTTCATGCGGACCCCTGGATGGTTGCTACGGACCTTCAGGGGTCCATGGACCCCCATTTGAGAACCGTTGTTGTAGATGAAGGTAATTTAAATATTTCTTAATTTTAAAAAAATTCTTAGTATTGTAATATTTTAAAAAATTGCACTGTTTTCAGATTTAAAGTTTCTAAAAGCGAATTACAAACAAAATAAGAACTTTTTTAAATTTTCAGTTTTAATAGACAAAGGACAAATTAAGGAGGCATTATCACAAAATAATTTAATAATCATTTTCTAAAAGCATTTTCTGCTAATTTTATACCGATCCCATAAAGTATATATATTCTGTCCATCTGTAAGCCCATGTTAGTGTTGAAATCAAGTTTGCCGAGACACTAGATGAGCTAGAGAAAATTGAAATACGCCAGTCGATCAGACAAATTTTGCTATTAAAAATCAGCAGATCGGTGCATGTCTTTCGGGGCCTGCTTTCAATTTTTCCATATAATTTGGAGCAAATCCAGTTAAGTGAAGTAACTTTAATCAAAAAACACAAAAGAAAGGCATGAAGTAAAAAAATTTTTATTTTTGCGGGTAATCCCCTATTTGTAAATTGCCCTGATTGAATAATATGGGGTGAGTCCCCGATAAATTTTTAATTTGTTATTCATGTCACCGTATAGGTGTCAGTAGAGTACAAAAGGTTGAAGCAGTTGAAGAGAAAGAAAAGAGATACTAAAACATTTTAAAAATTCTTAGCCCATTAAGAGTCGATGACATTTTGATGAAAAATTATTCTTATATCTCTGTCAAGATTTATTTTATTTTTTCTTACTAAAATTACATACATTGCGAAGGGTTTATAAGATTGTTTCAAATTTAAATTTTCTGAAAACGAATTACAAACACACAAGGGACAAATTTGTTTAAAGAGGCATTATCACATAATTGCGTTATTATCGTTTTTTTCTCCAGGCTCCAGGAGAATCAAACTACTCGATGTCTTATTTTACAATCATGAGTTTTTAACCAGTTTCGATCTGCGTCGCTATTTAAAAACTAGAAAAATTCGATTTGCGTCGTTTTTACCCCGATGTACATCCTTTATATTTCGATTTGCGTCGTTTTGTTTCCGATTTGCGTCGCTAAAAACGGTAAAAATTTTTTGCGTCGTTTCAATTTGCGTCGCGACTACAAATTCCCTCTTTTTTTTTATTTTAAACAACTCATGTTGGGTATTGAACTCAAACTTCTGATCTTTTGTTTAACAAACAAACAGATACCTCTGCCAACGCAAACATAGCCAAATTGTTAACAAATGAAATTACTCTTTTAACTTTGTTTTTGCAGATATTGAATCTAGTAAAATCTAAAATTTTAATGTTATAAGTGAAATAATAAATTTAAAAAAAATTCAAATAAATGTAAGGGTACGAAAATTTTAATAATAATAATCAAAATAAAAAAATTATTTGAAAATAACAATACCAAACGGTTTCATGTACCTCTGGTACATGTGTGTAAGCTAGAAAGGAAATCTATATTACACACACACACTCACTCATGCAGATTCAAAATATAAAACAATCACTTACAATAAACCGGAAACTAAACGACTTTAAAAGCAACAACCACCAGCAGTGAAGAGTGAATTAAAAGTAAAGAAATAAAACGATTTGTTTTTAGTTGTAAAAAAACTGTATTCGTAAATGTATAAAAATTTTAAAATAAAAAAATTAATAGATATAAAAACTAGAATAAACAAATTTGCACATACATATACATACACATATGTACACATACTACACTGAAAGAAAAAATGTTTAAACTGTTCGTTGTAACTTTACCCAACAGTTGTAATGCCAGTTCTCTCGGAATACCAGATTCCTTTGCTAATGTCACATTTTAACTGATGAATAATAATAATAATAATAGTGTTTGCATTGAGTCATTCGGGTTAGCTCTGCAAGTCTGCATTTCGGAGGTTATTTTTTTTTTTGTAACTCTAGTAGGGATTACCTTGAAGCATGGAACAGTAGTAAACTTGCGACTTACAATCAGTAGACAATAATCTAACAACTAAGGATTATTTATATCCTCAACAGTCACTCCAGAACTGTATGGGAGACAGGTACACAGAAGAATTGTATAATTATTTGCTAACTAATACCACTTCAAGTACAAGAGAAATAATGAATATAAATGACGATGAATAAAAGAAAAAAAGATGCAGTTGTATAATTTTAAATACACACATACAGGAGAAAAAAACAACAACAACAACAACAGCACAGTTGGATATTAAGAAATATAGAAAAACTATCTCCACAACTAATGACACTTACACTTTGTAATGGCAAATAAAACAACAACAACTACAACAACACAACAAAAAATAAAAAATGTTCATATTTACAAATACTGAAATAATTGTAGATAGACAACGTTGGATTCCACAACTACAACTTTTTATGGTGCAGCATGAAAAAAAAATAGTAAATACAACAAGAACAATAGTATCGTTTAAATATGAGAAGCTCGTTATGGTTGTATAGAGTAACAAAGTATTTAACACAGCTTCCTGTTAGTGGTTTATTTCCTTTTTTTTTTCTTAAAAATTCCTCTAAATTTCCCTTATTTTATTGCTGGTTATTATTTTTTTCTCTTAAATCGTTGCTTGGCACAAAAAATTATTTCTAAAATTAACTGCTTTGGCGTCTGAGACTCTGCTAGGAGGAATATTTTTAACGACGATGTTACTTTTTTGACATCATACTTCCGTAACTGAAAACTGTGACCTTTTGTGATGCTGAGCTATCTTATCTATTGAACGATTTTCCCTTATTTTACTTTTATTCCTCAAATGAAAACTTAAACTTTTTGGATAAAAAATAAGGTTGCGTATGATAAAAATAAGTAAAAGGCATAAAATTCTAATGCCTTTTTCTAGTTAATAGAAAATTCTTAGCGTATTTTTATAAAGTTGAATATGTCGGGTAAAGAACGTGTCTAAAAGGAAACTGGCTATTTATAAATATTATTAAACACTAGATCCTGCTGGCGACTTCTGCATTGAGCATTAAGTTTTATTGTAACACAGCCAACCATACACGCGACTGTGGCGAGGCTCCTCCTGGTCGACGTCTCGTTTAGCTATCCACCCATTAACCCCAACTGCGGCGAACTCGACAACTCGATGTGTTGTTTAGCCAACTTGTGCCTTTTAAGCAATGCAGCCACTCACGCCACATACGCTCCAGCTTAAGTGAAACTCTAACTCACGTTTTTATGTGTCACTAAAGGACCTGGCTTTTTACCCAAACAACTAATATCAACAAATTGTCACATTACTTCATACTTCTCTAAGTCTTTCTTATTCTACAACACACATGTCTAAACCGTCTTAACTATTGTTCCGATACACAGATGCCTTTCTACCTACCATAACTATAAACCGTTACTTTTCTTTTCTTTTTTAAGGTTTCAACAATGTTGAATACAATTTATTAGCCATAAAATACCTCATTCACGCAAAGCTACAAAAGAAAAATTATTTTTATTAAAATGCAAGTCGTCGTTGGGATTTGAGCTCATGATCTTCTGTTTAACAAATAAGCATACACACATCTCTATCAACGTAGCCACCTCAGCGGCTTAAAAGTGTTAAAAAACGTTTTCTTTTAATCGATTTACACAAACACATACCCACCACACTTGTTAGTGGAGGAGGGAGCAAGTTATTTAGCTCTGTGTTTACACCCCTAAATATTAAGAATTCTTTTTCTTTTAAATTTTTCTGTCCGATTTAATGAGTTTTTATAACATCTTAGAACAGGCAGATATTATTTTAGAAAACATAATATGGTTCTTGTGACCATAACTGCGACAAAAGACTTAGATTAGGCAGGCAGCCGTGTTGCCACAGCCCACTTGGGTCCATAAATTGGTCCTTTTGTGTTACCTGTCGGAAGGGAAGGAGAAAAAGAAAAACAAAGACAGAAAAGTGAAATGAGGCAAGACATAAGAGGAAGAAATGGAAGATGAGAAAAGAAAGAAATCGTGGGTCCAGAAAAGATCCATGATAATAGTAGCGAAGGATCCCGCTGGGGTAGGGCCAGCTGGCCAAAAATTGCGCTCATACAATTGACTGAGACGCAATGTCCGGCAGTGGGCTAGTAAACCACCCACTGCACCTCAAAAAGAAACTGATCCTGCGTGGACTCAAAGATGACACACCAAACAGGCCTCCGTAGTACCGCTGACTGAGGTATCTTAGCCGTATATGTCCCAGCACGAATCAAATACAGGGAAGGTGTTTCACAGCCTCGTCCTCATTCTTGTCCTGACAACTTCTACAAAAATCATTAAATGGGAGACCCATTCTACTAGCATAGGCTTCAAACAAGCAGTGCTTAGTCACCACGGCCACCAAGTCGCGCAAACGACTCCTCGGTAACTGTAGTAGCGCAGCCGCCCTGCCCCTGTCCAAAGAGGGCCAGATTTTTCTAGCCACCTGACCTGGGGCAGATTGTAGAAAGCAGCGTCGATACGCTGTCCACAAGCAGAGGGGTAAGCCACAGGTGTCAATGGCACCATCCTCAAGCGCCGTCCCTCTCTTTGCCAGTTCATCGGCAATATGGTTGCCCAAGTTGGTCCCATGTCCCCTCACCCATTTTAGGGTGACTGTTGAAACCTCCGCCATCCCATTAAGGGATGTCCGGCGATTAGAGACAAAAGCCTTATTTCAGTACCTTTTAAAATCTTAAATTTCGAAGTATTTGCTGCTGCCTTAACTCCTCCCTCTTACACTCACCACTACGTTTTAACTCTTGTTTGGCTCGTTTTCTACCTGAAAACTAAAAACTTCTTTAAGTGAGGACTTACTTTTCATAGAGAACGTAAACCTTTCACATTATTAGTGATAGCAACTACGATTATTTGTAACGAGTAACAATTTAATGCTTTCGAAACTAGAATTAGACAATAATTCACGATTTTCGCTGGAAAATATTTCTTAAAGAGAAAAATTGTTTCATAAAACATTTTGAATTTTTTTTAGCAAATTACTTACGTTGAAATTTTGTTTTATACAAAGCTGAATATTAATACGTAATCATTAGTGGAAAATTATGATGCAATAATTATTCTGATAATTAGAAAAAAATTACATGATTTTTCGACCTGAATGCTGACTGCTGCACATGCATTCCATTTGCTACAATTAATTCATTTGTATTGTTGCTGTCTGTTGTTTGTTATCTTGACAACCACTTAAACAGAAATTTCCAATTAGAAAATCAGTAGTGGATTAATGCCTTTGATGGCTAAAGATGTTGTTGTCAGCCCCACTGAAAAGTTTTACGTACTAATTGTTGTAGCAACTTCAATTGTTCTGGGATTACAAAAACAAAGAACAAACAAAAAAAAAAAAGAAACGTTATGGCCTGTTAAGGCGTGGTCTAAAGATGTGTCTTTCTCCCCTTATTGTTTCAGGTGAAATAGAAACCCAATAGCTCCGTTATACAGCCATCATATAGGCACTGGAGTTTTGCTGTAAATTCATTTTAATTTTTCTTCCATTTTTCCATCATTTTTTTTTTTTTACAGTTTTACAGAGTAAAAGAAAAATTTCAAGAAGTAAATGGAAAAAATCAAAGAAAAATGTTTAAGGAAAGAAAAAAAAACTCATCTAGAATTGTAATTAAATCTTGACCATGTTCGTTATGATTTTCTGTTCTTGTATGTGTGTGTATTTGCAAAAACAAAAAAAAAAATCCCTGTACATGACCAGGGTAGGAGAAAAAAAATTGAAATCTTTTCTTTGTTCTTTCTACAAGAAATGTTCTTAGAAATCAATATTTTTTCCTAATGACTTTACAGTTGGCTGAAAAAAAATAGTTTTTCTTTTTTCTTGCTTCATAACTAAAAGTTATTTTCCACTTTTTTTTCGTACTTTGATAGTTTTCTTGTTTTTTTTTTTTTTGCATTTAGTTTGCAATTTCTTTATGATGGCCTTTTAGGCAACAACAAAAATAATAATAATAAAAAATGATGTATACTTTTAGGAGACTTTGCGTTATAAATAATAACGTAAAAGGGAAACAAGACAAACCAGTTATTGCAATTTTTTTGTTTTTGTTCGCACCCTATTTTTAATTAAAATGGAAATTCTTCAGTTTTAAATTTCATTAGAAGAATTTATGTTTGTTTTCCTTGAGAACTTAAAATTACGAAATTACAAATGAAAGTTGTCTATTTTTAGGATGTTACAAAGAAAAAGAAACTTGCCTTTGTTGTTAGAAAAAACTTGCGTGTGATTTTCTTTTTTCTTTTCTACTTACTTTTACTATTTTAAAAAATCTTACCTGAAAAAAGAAAACATAATTTAGTTAATGACTTTTAAATTATCAGAAATAAAAACTAATATAATAGAAGAGAAACTATGCGCTTCATCATGTTCAAACATGTCATGGTAAATGCTATACTGTACAGACAAAGTAACTGTATTAATTTTAAAATGATTAATTTTTAATATAATTTTTTTAAAGTTTGATAGAAGTTTTGGTGCCTATTATGAGCAACTTTCGATCCTCGACTGCTTACATTCCCTTCACCACACTACAGATTTCCCATTTATTAATTTAAATTAAAATCGGCATAAGAAATTCTTTCCTACTTATAAAATTTTTCTTTTCTAATTTTCCAGAAAATTATACGTTTGCTTAAGGTCTCTGTTTCAGCACAATAAATGAAAAGGTTGGCTATTTAATAATTTTTTAGCATAAAACACAGGAATACAAAAGAATTTTGAAACCAGCTTAGTAAGAGCTACCATGTTTTCTTACCTTTTATCATACATCATAACCACCAGCTTCCTACTATTGTATACCAGCAATAGAAAGCTGAGAAAAAAGATATGGAAAGTTTAGAAGCAGGCGTGGTGTTTTGCCTGCAGCCCCGAAAGACATAGGCCGGATCTTGCTGATTTTCATAAGCAAATTTTTGGAAACTATGACTGATTGATTGGCTTATTTTAATTTTCTCTAGCTCATCTAGTGACTTGGCAAAGTTGATTTCAACACTAACACGAACGGACATATGGACATCGCTCAATCGACTATGCTATGCATAAGGACTCAGAATATATATACTTTATGTGGTAGGAAATGAATATTGTAGAAATTACAAACAAAATGACAAACTTAGATATACCTTTCTTTCACCTAAGCTAAAGGGTATAAAAAGATTCAGTAATCGAAATCTCAAAAAATCACGGAATTTTATAAATCAATCCCGATTAGTAATAATGCATGCAAGGAAAAACATGTTTGTGTGGTATGGTCACAACAACCATATTATATTCTCTGGAAAAAATATATTATTACCGTAAACAAATTATAATTGCTTTAAACAATAATTTGGTTTCGATTAAAAAGTTTTGGTTAACATGTGAGAGATTTAGTTGGTTTGTTCTTAATAATTTTTGGAAAAATATTAACCACAAGCAAAGTTTAATAACTGTTCCAAAATATGAAAGTAAGTATAATTATTATCAGAGCCCACGACTTCGTCTGCGTGTCATTTATAATTTTCTTAAACTCAAATTTAGTAAAAAGTGGTTTTAAATATTTATTATACAGACTTGTAAACAGATGTAAAAATTTTCCATCTTTAAAAATTAAATGTACTGACAACTGTTCTAGTAACTTTATACTGATGAAATAAGTTGACTTCAAATTGGTATCTCTATTTTCTTTGCAAAAAACTTATTTTAACGAAACAAAAAGCATTCTATATTTGAACCAAGCTTCTTAGGGACCTCCACACAAAATTTTATTTAAATCCATCCAACAGTTTTTGCGTGATGCGAACACAAACAGACAGACAAAAATTCCAAAAATCAAATCAAAATTAAAAAAAAAATATTTGATGAACAAAAATGATCCCGTTACTGATTTATTGTATTTATAGATTATCAGTAAACACAACAACATGTTTATCTTGTTCTAATTAACCTAAAATATGAGGAGAAGCAAACAAATAATGGTTTGATTTAAATAATAATTTGGTTTCGCCCTTGGCAGAAGTCTTTTCTATCAGTTCAGCTTAGCGTTACTATTTGTAAGTTTATCCACCACCAAAACAAATTTTTTTATCAAAGTGTTGCTTATTTTCAATTTTTTTTTTTTTCTTTTTAAAAAATCGTCAGGGACAAAATCGATCTGGTGGTGAGCCGGATGAAAACTTCTGCAATTTGAATTTTTACAAAGTTCGTGATTGTCATTAAGTGAAATGAAATGATACGATAAATTTCTGCCACCAAATTTTTTTAGATATGTTATTAGAAGGAAATGAAATTTCATAATTAATCGAATAAAATGTGCAATAAATAAATATATTCGAATAATTATTTTAATTTCAAGAGCAAAACAGGACACCTAAATTAATTCTTTAATTTAAGGAAAGGTTTTGTTGGCCTTTAGTTAAAACTTTTACTCTACAAAAGCTGTAACAATTGACAAAAATTACTAACAAAAAAAAAATCGTGGTGCTAAAAACTTGGGAAGAATTCTGAAATTTCGAAAAATAAAATTAAATAAATGTTTTTGGTTGGCATTTCTATGATTCAAGTGAATAGAAAATCATAACAAAAAAAATTAATTAAAATACATGAAAAGAAGCAAACTCCAGCCAAAAAAAAGTGTCAGTTTAAAACCCCAAAACGAACGCCTGCCTGCATGTGAACGAAAAATGGCGATAGAAAATAAAATTTAAAATAAAAATATAACAACTTCAAAGACAAAATGCATTGCTGAAGCCAAACAATGAATTTTTACAATAAAATACGTTTTGAATGAAACAGTTTGAATGAAAAAACCATTCATTGAATAAAAATTTTCAATATCAACTGAAAAATATCAACAGCAGCAATAAAAATCAGAAAAGGTGTCAGCAATAACAAAATGCATTGAGTGCAACAAAACAACAACAGCAGCAACAGCAACACCAAAATAAGGAAACACAACAAATACCATGTTTGTGTTTATTTTTACTATCAATCTATAAAATACGTGGACAGTCCCAGTAGCAGCCTAACAGTTAAAACTAAAGAGAAGAAATAGGCCTTCGACAGATGGTTAAACATTTTTGCGATAACAATACCGTTACTTTTTTTGTGGCCATTGGGCACAACATCCAAAAAAAATGCTTTTTTTCATAGAATTCTAAGATCACTCTCGCACTCATGCGAGTAAAAATCTTTTTCATTTTACAAGCAAAAAAAAAAAAGTAGAGCCAGGCAGGCTGTTGCACTAAATGTCATCACTTTCATACGTTCGTGAGTACTATAATGCGAATTTTACTCTACTGCACTACAAATTTTCAATGGGTCTTTTTCTGGTTTTGTTTCCTGCATCACAATAAGAAAAAAAAAAAAAGGAATAAAACTCGCCGGTGGATTTAGCAGAATGATGATGTTATTCTTGGTGCATGTGTGTGTGGTTTCTATTATTATTATTATTTTTGTATTTCCATGTGTATCAATTTGTTGTTGCTGTTGTTATATTTTTTATTATTATTTTTATTTATTTTCAAGTTTGTTTTGGCCGCTTTTTAAAGTTTGTTTTTATTTTCTAGATTTTCTAGATTTTTGTTGTTTTTGTTTTTATTGTATTCTTCTACCCATATGATTTTTCTATTTATTTATTTGTTTCTGTTGTTGTCTTTTCCTTGTTATTCACTTTATTTTGAGGTTGTCGTTATTTTTATAAGAGTTGGAAAAAAAACAAAATAAACGTTTTCTTCAAGTTTTATTTTTTCTTTTTTTTTTCAAGAAATAAAAATAACAAAAACATGTTATAAAAATTCCCGCTATAAAAGACTTTTCCTTTCTTTCTTTAATTTTGTTTTTTATTATTTTTCTTGGGGGAATCCTGCTTTCTAGTTTTGTTTTTTATACTTTTACCGCTTTTCACAATCTTGTCATCATCCATTTTAAACTCATGTGTGTAAGAAACGCTAAACGCTAATGTATGTGTGTGTGTGTGTATAGATGTGTTGTGTTTATTTTTATATGTTTATGTACTGTTTTTTTTTATTCCTCCAATTTCCCTTATTTTTGCTGTTAAAGTCCCTGTTAGAGTTTGACATTATTTTGTTATTTTTATTTTTGTTTTGGTAAATTTTTCTTTGAATTTTCTATTTGGAAAATTTCCTTGCTTTTATTTATTATAAAGTTACATATGTTTGTATGAATGTATGTATGTAAATTTTCATATCACATGTTTTCTATTTGTCAAAAAAAAGGTTAATGACTTCTTACGTTGTTTATTTTTTTTCGCGTTTTCTGTTTTCGTTTTTATCCTTCAAGGCAAAATATTTTTCTTAAGTTATTTTTATGTAAAAAAATTATAACTTTTAATTTAACTTGGAGTACTTTAGTCTGACAATAAACATTTTTGATGCAGGAGCTGTCGATCGAGTTCAATATCCTTTTTTTTACAAATTACCTTAATGGTGGCTGCTTACTTTTCACCAATAGTCAACCGGTTTCATTTTTAACTTAAAACTTGTTATTGAAAATAATGAAAAATAATATGATTTAGATTAAATATAAAAAAATACTTCTTGCTTTATCATCTCTTTACATCTGGTTCAGACTGAATGCATTTGCTTGATTAATATCACCTCTCACCATCTCTTTGCTTCCCTGAAACCCAAACCCATTTTTTTCTTTTCTCTGATCACTAGTGCTGTTTGAATTCTCTTCAACAACAACATCTCTCCAGTCCATGTAATCACATCTTGACATTCCTTCAAGTGATCATATTAATTTTTTGTTAAAACTTAAATCAATATCATGGAACAGCTCAACAATATTCCAGGAAAAACACAGTTGACGCAGCATAAAGGATTGAAGCTCTTGATTAATTGACCGCCTTTGTCGTTACAATCAGAGCTATTGATTTTCGTTTTATTACTCCCCATATTTAAGAAATTTGTCTTCCAGTTTGTTGCTTTGTCGTATAGACATTATAAATTCTCAAAATTTTTCGAGGGAAATACACTGAAGTTCTTATGTGTCTCATGCAGCACGGAACGATGGCTAAACTGTAAAATCCTAAAATAGTACGAAAAAGAATAATTTTTACCGCTTTTTAAACTACGAGTAGAGAAAACAAGGACCATATTATATTTTCTGTAATAATGTAGAGTTGCAGCTTAAAAGAAATAAAGTTATTTTTAACAATACTTCAGTCGCAATAAAAAAACTCTTTGTAAACATTTGATCATTAAATGTGCAACTGATGGTTTGTTTGAGTTGAAAAAATGTGTTCGCTAAAATTTTAACCACAAACAAATTTCTCTAAAAATTCAAAAATAGTTTAGCTATTCACAATTATGATATAATATTCGCAAACATAATATGTTAAGTCTCTTTTCATGTAATCATTATATGACTAAAAACGAACAAATAATGTTTGGTTTTAAAAATTCTATTTTTGGTTTTGTCTGCCATATTGTGCATTTCTATCAGTTCAATAATTTTCTTAAAATTTTTCAATTTCATTTAAGAAGTGGTTAAACGTAAAAGTATTTAATAATAATTTTTATGAATTAATAAAAAAAAAATTTTAAACAGTTAAAAGGGTTTCAAAATAAGTTTAATATTTTCTTATTTTATAACCATATGTTTATAAACATTTCTAGGGCTATAAGTATGTTCTCTTTCATAAAGGTACCTTGACTTCCGCTCATGATCTAAGACACGCTTTTAGGATTTCCATGCTTTTGGAGTTTCAAAAATTTTGAGCTGGCTTAAGCAACCGTCAAAATACATATAGGTACCAGCTTTTCCAATCAACAAATAAATTTCATTTTTATTTACAAATTGTATGGGATATTAGAAAATATAATAAATAATCCTTAACATCAAACAACCAAATTCTATGTTTATCTACGATTTACACATTTAACATAAACCGACACTTTTGTTTTTTTCTCCTGAAAAACTTGCTTTTTAAAAGCTACACACAAAAAACTAAAGCATACTTTGAGGGTTGTCATAGAAAAAAAAAACCTTAATTTAATTAAATTTTTTAACAGAAATTAAAAAATGAACAAAATTAAACTAAATTGTACAATAACTCAAAGTTAAAGCCAAAAAATATTCGAAATAACAAAAATTGTAATTAAAAAATTATTTTCATACCGAAAGAAACAGAGAAGAAATTTACAAAAGAAAAAAAAAATCAGCTAAAAGGGAGAAAAATTAAAAAACAAAGAAAAATTCTTTCAACCGCAACAAAAAAATGTTCAACCATTAAAAATGGAACATTGCAACAAATAAAATAAAAATTTAAAAGAAATATGCAAATTTGGCGAAAAAGTCAGATAAAAAAATTAAGGAGAGAAGAATTAAAAAAAAAAATAATCTTATGGACAAAGAAAAAACAGGAAAGGATAAAAGCTGAACGGTGTTTTTTTTTTTTTTTTTTTTTTTTTGGTTAAAATGACCAAAAAATAGTAAAAGAATGCTGGATAATACGTTTCAATATTTATAAGTTTGTTTCAATTCTGCTAACAAAAAAAATCACCAGTTTTGCACAAAACGCAATGTAGATTTCGGTTTGTTTGAGCAAGCAACAAAAAAATAACACAGAGCTCCTAAAAGTATGCATTATTTTTTACAAATTTAAAGCTCTATTTATTAAAAATTGTTTTATTTTTACACAAAAATGTTCAGGTTAATTCCTACTTATTTACAATATGAGAATTAAATTTACAAAATAAAAAGCAAAAATACTAAAGGAATTAACTTTTTTAAATAATTTTTTGCCTTGGAAACGTAAAAGCATTTATTTATATTCTCGACTACATGGAGCAAAAGTTAGTTCAGTTAGATTAATCCAATCATTTAACACAAACCTGGCAAGCTTCTTAATACTTTTTTTTTTTGGCTTCGAACATTGTTACAGCAAAAATTAACAGATTTATATCGGAAAGAAAATACAGTTGACAAAAAAGATTTTTTTATAAATAAAACTCATTCCTTTAAGTATGCAACAATTCTTGTAGTAACAAAAGCCTCAAGATACGAGGGCTGCTATATATATTTCTGCCCTGGCAACACTGAGTGCTACCAAGTGCAATCTGACATTTCCATTGGAAAGTTTGTAATTTTTAAGCATAATCGTACTCAAAACGTTTTGACATACGACCATTATTTGTGTTGTTTACAGTGACTTGAAAAAATTAATATAGAAAAAAATGGAATTATCTCGTGAACATTTTCGTGCCATCATTTTTTACAACTTTCGACGTGGATTATCACGAAAAGAGTTCATTGATGAATCTTTGTATGGCGATGAAGCACCATCCTATAGCACCGGTAAAAATTGGTATAATGAATTTTATCGTGGCCGAAGCTCGCTCAAAGACGAATTCCGTGAAGGTCGTCCAAAAACGGCTGTTTTGCCAGAGAACATTGATGCCGTGCGTAAACTCATAATGCAAGATCGACATTTGACATACCGAGAGATAGAGACATCCTTGGACATTTCTTCCACCAGCATACATTCGATACTGCATGAACACCTGGCCGTAAAAAAGGTTTGTTCTCGTTGGATCCCGCACAATTTTAAAGTCGCTCAAAAAAAGGCTCGTGTCGATTGGTGCAAAGAAATGTTGCAAAACTACGATTGCGGTGCTTCAAAAGACGTTTATAAGATCGTCACAGGTGACGAATCATGGATATATGCGTATGAGCCCGAAACGAAACAGCAATCGACCGTGTGGGTCTTCTGAGGCGAGCAAAATCCAACGAAAGTTGTTCGTGGAAGAAGCACTTCGAAGCAAATGGTCGCCTGTTTCTTCGGCAAAACTGGTCATGTGGCGACTGCTCCGCTTGAGCAACGTAGGATGGTCACTTCTGAGTGGTACACTACAATTTGTTTGCCTGAAGTCATCGGAGAAATTCGAAAAACCAACAAGAGAAGACGAATCATTGTTCACCATGACAATGCGAGCTCTCACACATCGGCTCAAACCAGAGCGTTTTTGACCGGCCAAAACGTCGAATTAATAGGTCATCCGCCGTACAGCCCTGATTTGGCACCTAATGACTTCTTCTTGTTTCCCCACATCAAGAAAAAAATGCGTGGTCAACGATTTTCGTCGTCAGAAGAAGCTGTTGAAGTGTTCAAAAACCATGTTTTAGAGGTGTCTCAATCGGAGTGGAAAAAGTGCTTCGACAACTGGTTTAAGCGCATGCAAAAGTGTATAAATCATGCTGGAGAATACTTCAAAAAACAATAAAACCATTTTTGATTATAAATATTCGCATTTTCACTATTAGGCCAGAAATATATAGAGCAGCCCTCGTATAGCTCTATATACACATCGAAGCCTTACATCTGCTCTCTTCATTGTTATACGAAAAACTATAAACCTCTAAGCAAGAAAGAAAAGAGAATCTGAATACGATGCTTTTTTCGTTTATTGCTTCAACAAATAATCATCATTTTTTGTACTAAAAAAAAATTTAATTTACGAAATTAATGATCCCAAAAGTAGGCAACATTTTTGCACTTTTAATTTATTTGTAAGCTGTAGTGCTTATTATTTATTCAAACGTCATCTTCTAAAAGTTTTGCTGTACTCTTATTATAAAAGACCATAGTGAATCTAACGTGATCGTCTAAATTTAAGGCTTTTCCTCTATCTAAATTCTATGGATCATAAAACATTATGAGAAGGTAAAATTTGATTTTTTTTTTTAAGTTCTGCTGTTGTCTTTGGAAAAAATTTCCTTACATTTGTACATAATTTTTCTTTCTAAGAATTTTTTTAGAAATGAAAATAAAAAATTAACCTTAGCCAAAAAATCACATATAAAATATCCACGGTTCAACTCCTGATTTCTTAAAAAATATTATCTTTATAACCCTAAAATTATACCAAAGTTTGTTAAAGTTTCAACTTTCTTTTTAAAGCCGTTTTCTTAATTAATAGTTTTTCTTGGACTGTTTTTTTTCAACGTCATAAATTTATTTTGTAGGCATCTACAATTTGTATTCCATTGTTTTACACAACAACAAAAAATACTTCTTAACCTAAAAAAAAAACCCCGCCCATTACCTTTTATGTTTATTTGTATATTTTTTTTTTCTTTAACGCACACATGAATCCTAGACAAATTAAGATACACAGCTACACGCGTCCACTCTCTTACAAATGCAAATTCTTATGCACACTCACATTCATAAAGGACAAACGGAAGTGGACTTCCTTCTTATATTACCCTTTTGTAAATAAGTTTTTGTTTGTGTATGAGTCTGAGTGTGTGTGTGGAAGTGTGAGTTTCATCAACACTATTATTTATCAATGTGTTGTTTTTAATTTCGCTACAGCAGGTATGTACAACCTCAAAATTGTTGAGTTGCTGATAACACAGCAAATGTTGCACAACCGGTGAAGCCATTCTTCTTAACACTGAAACGGTAAGAAGAGGTCGAACAGGGAAAAGTACAAAAAAATATGCAAATGTAGATTAAAAAAGTCATACAGCAAAAGATGCTGGGCCAGGAGGAAATTTGTGGCTCTTTGGACTTTCTTTCTCTTCTATTAAAGAATAGAAAGTGTCGGTTTGGACGATTCCGTAAAACAAGACACCAGTCCCTAACTTAGAAACGCCTAAATAGATGGAGGTAGAGTGACAGATTCCGAAGACTTTATAAGATGGCAACACTAGGGGAAAACTGATGAAGAAAAGCAAAGCAGCAGATATTTTGTTTTTGCACTCGATAATGGAAAGTAAAAGTCAAAGAAGGTGCTTTACAAAGGCAAGGAAATTTATATTTTTATTGAACGAGATTAAACAAAAGAACATTATGTTGGCAAATTGCCCTGCCAGCAAAGGCTTGCGTTATACATAATTAAGAATACATTAGGGGCATCTTCAAGGAAGGGTGTCCAGGGGTCAATAACTTCAATTTGACTTTCAGAAACAACAAAAGCCTAAATTAAATACTAACGATTACGCGGATCTTTGGAACCTGCTTGAATGCTATAACTTGACAAGCGGATATTATTAGAGGAAAAAGTTACGGTCTCGTTTAGAACCCAACATGCTGGTTGTCTTCTTTTTTCAGAAACCAATTTACGACATTCATGCACGTTAGCTGGCGTAATTCGTAAAAATAGTTGTTGTAATTAGGAGATTGTAGGAGAGTAATAGAAACATAGCGAAAGCATTTTAAAATCCGTATTTAGACATTTTTACGTCAAATAAAACATTCTCGCAAAGAGAAACAGCCAGCAGCTTTAAAGATTATTTAACAAAACATCAAGGCATTTTATGCAAAAGCGATTAAACATCAGATTCAATATTCTCGCATATGACTGGTTGGTCTTTAAGGATAAAAGACCTAAAAAGTCCAATCATATCTGCGGATTTCGTATGAAAAATAAGATTTTGAGCTACAAATTAAAAACTTCTTTATTGAATCTTTCAAATTATTTGTATGATCACATCTACAAGGGGCCTCATGTTGTTCCTCTATTGCAGGATAACAAATAAAAAGAAAAATGCTCTTTTAATGCCAGTATATTCTTTATTCAATTGAATGAAAACGAAATAAGTGAAGCAAACATTGTTTATCCCCATTTAAAATGTGAAGATGACAGTGAGTTGATCATCATAAAGATGTGTTTGTGAGGCGTAAAAATATGCAATATTTATCTTAAAACAAACACACATACACACATTATATATATTACAATCATATTAACATACATACACTCAGCTTTATAGCAAAATTGCATTTATAATTTCATCTTGAAAAAGCAACAAACGACCATCAACAAAAATTTGCACACACGCACTCCTTCATACGCACTTGTATGTCTACGTGCTTAACTACAAGAATGGAGTTTGTTTGACTGTGCATAAGAACGATGTAAAGAAACCGAAAGAACAAGAACAAAAAAAAAACAAAAGCATAAAAGAAAAATAAACAAGAAAGAAAAAAATAATAAAAAGAAAAGTAATTAATGCAACCTCAGACAAAAAGTATTGCAGAATCAATACGCGCGGCGTATGGAAATTTTTAATGTGCATTCGCACGCATTTACACACACACATACATACACATCATAGATAAATACGCATCTACTTTAGCCGTAAAGTATGCAATGCATATGAGCATCTAGAATGTCTGTCAAACAAACAAAAGGAGCAAAACTAAAAAAGAAAACAAATGGGAAAAGGGGAAGCAACAAAAACACACCAACGGCAAAGGAGCCGACATCTAGCGACCACTACAAAGAAATGTAAATAAAAATAATAAGGAATATAAAATGTCACATTATAACGTGTACAGGTAGAACGCTGAAGATAATGCAAGTATCCTTCATACTTAACGCACATCATATGAACATTCCTTTACATGTGCAGGGGAGGGTGGTGGTTCGTATGTTGTATAATAAAAATGTTAAGCAGCCATGAAAAAAAATCGTTATTAAAACAAAAGAATTGTTTAAAATTATTTTTTTTTTTACTTTTTTATTAACGAAATAATAAGTAAAATTTTACTAAGAAATTGTATTGCATACTTTTAGGCTTTATTTCTCAGGATCTTTTTATCGGTAATAAAATGAATTTGCATTTTCGTTTATATATATTTTTTTGTTTTTCTTAAATTAAGTTTTCATTTTAAAATTATGAAGGTGTCATTCATTTTTTTAGATAAAACTGAAGCATACATTTAGGCGCTTTGATGTATGTTCTTTATGACACAATTCTGAAATGTAATTATTATTCAAACGCTAAACGACTAGTCTTACACATGTAGTTTTATACATTATCTTTTTAATGCAGCATATTTATCGGGGCTTTCTTAAAAATAAAAAAAAATAAAAAAATAAAAAAAACATTTTTAGAAATTCAATTTTAATCATGTTGTTTTAGTTTCGGCTAACTCTGTTTGTTAGTTTGTTTGACTTTTTTAACTTCAAAGACAACAGAGCTTTTTTTGTCTGCCTTATTATTAAAGGACTCTTCAAGGAATACATATTTTATCACCTTTAAAGTGGGAACAAATGAAAGTCTTGTGATATTTAAGTAGTTTTTTTTTTGTATGTGCAAGAAGAAACAATTAGTTCGTACAAAACCATAGAAAAACATGCCATTTATTTACATCTCAACACAAGCTAAAATAAATAAATTTTCTAGAAATGACTTTTACTGCAGACTTTCTGACTCGACAAGTTGCTTTTACTTTTAAAGTAAATATATCTTTAGCTTCGTTTATGATATTTAATTAAGCTCTTAGCAAATTACTTTCATGTTTAAGATAACGAGTATTTTGTCAAAAAGGGACTTACACCACTTTCAAAGTAACGACTCCTTTACCATATTAAAAAAAAAAAAAAAAAAAAAAAAAAAACTTTTTTGTTGCATACTTTTAGGAAATTTAAAAAATATTCTAATGTGTATAAAAAGTATTGTAAAAAAAAAGTATTGCAAAAAAAAATAAACAAAAATTAAAAAAAAATTAGAAAATATATTTTGCTGCCAACCATTTTGTATTTACATATATAATTTACCTGATGACAATTTGTATCAATATTTTACATATATTCAGTACGTGATTAAAAATTAATTTAATTATAAATGATAAATGAAACCAACTATATTCGAATTAAGACACATAACTAGTCTTCTTAAAAGCTCATCGCAACATAAAAAATATTTAGTTGTTAAAAACTTACATTTAAAAATCTTATTTCTTTCGTATCATTAAATAGTTTCTTACCTAAAAATAAAAAGAAAAATTTATTTATTAAAAAATTATAAACTGAATTTATAGGAAATTTGTATTTTTAAGGAAAAAAAACTCGATTGACCTTAATATTATTTTCAATAAAAGTACAAATCTTTATCTATAATTTTTAAACGTTAAAGGTTTTAAAAAAGTGCTTTTTATTTTGATTTAAGAGAACAATAAATAAAAATTAAACTTTGAAATTAATATCGAAAATATGGTTAACACGGCTGTTTTTAACGAAGTTCATTTAGGACGTATAAATTTGGGACACTTTTTGGTGCATTGTTAATCGTGTATCACGAAGTTCTACAGGAAATAATGGAGAGGTGTCATATCGAAATACCTAAGATCCATTTCTCGAAAACAGCTTCTAGATAAAATTTTAATTCCCATCTGGTTAAAACCACATTTCGCCCAGATCAACATCATCCATATCTTCTTTGTAGAAATAAACTGCGCAATAAATGGTGAATTTTTTATTTAAGATGTTATCTTTTGCGGATTAATTTCTATCCATATGCGGCAATTATATTTATATTTATTAACGAAACCACTAGTCACAATTTTGCATGTTTAATTGCGTGACCTTAAGGCTAATTATTTGTTTTGAAATTTTAATATAAAAAAAGGTTAGAGAAAAATACAGTTAAAATTTCCTCAATTATTAAACAAGACTTTCTATTTTCATTTGCAAAAAAAAAAAAAAAATAGGAAGAAGTCGTCTAAGCTGACAGCAGTGAGTTTTAATATGAATTTAAAACAAACAAGAGTGCTACTTTAGGCTAAGCCGAATCTTAGATACCCTTCACCATGTGAGTAAATCTAGTTTAGTAAAGTACTTCCAATCAAAAAACAACTATTGGGGTACCAAATAAATATTAAATAAAAATTTCATAAAAATGTCACCGGCTTTTAATGGGTTAAGCACTTTTAAATAATTTTAGGATTTCCTAAAAAATGTACCTTTTTAAATGATACCCATATTGATATTTCAGAAATTTTTCAAAATCTCAGAGACCCGTATTTCGAAAAATATGGGCGAGCGCCAATTTCTTTACCTGATGTTTTCTTTATTTATTTTTTAATTCTCTATCGCTCCATATATTTGTTTTTTTTTTTTTTTTATTGGAGTTACTTCATAGTTCCAAATAATATAGAAAAATTGGAGGTAGGCGTGGTGTTTTGCCCGCTGCGTCGGAGGAAATGTACCGATCTTGCTGATATTCAATAGCATAATTTTGTCGGGTTTAAAATTTTCTCTAGCTGAGCTAGTGCCTTGGCAAAGTTGATTTCAACACTTTGCTATTAATAAGATTTCAGAATATATTTACTTTATGAGGTCGGAAATGGAATTGTAGAAATTACGAACGGAATGAAAAACTTTAATAAATCCTTTTTCCACCTGTGGTGAAGGGTTAAAAAAAAGTTCGTTTACTAGTTGATGTAAAACAAATACAAACAACAATGCGAACACATGTCAGTGACAGGAACTTACAATTTTTTTTTTCCTCCAAACATTTCATGTGAAACTTTTAACTTTAAAAATAAATTCTTTAGTATAAAAGACAAATATTTTGCTCTCAAGTAGTTAGTTGGCCACATTGATGATTATGTCTTAGAAAAAGTCTTAAAAACAACAACAAAATTCGTTTAAATGTGTTCTAATATTGATTGGTTTTCGTTTTGAATGTGTAGATTTTTATTTCGTTTGCTGCAAAAAAAAAACTTTTTGCCAAGAAATATTTATAGGAATTCAAGGTGCACACATACCCATTTAAATGCACACACATTTTTACGTTGTTTTACATTTGTAATAGTGTTTTTTATTTTATTTTATTTTTTTTTTTTTTTTTTTTTGCTTTACATTGTAAAAGTTTTTGTAACTATTTATATTTGGCTGATGGGATTTTAATTTTTTTTTTTTTATTTATTTAGATAAGAATGAAGGGAATCTGAATGGGTGTGTCGAAAATAAAAATTATAACGACCTTTAATAATCGTAATAAATATAAAACTTAATGCAAAATTATTAGGAAATTACAGCATTTACAAATAATTGTTGTTAACCTTTATTTATTTGAGTAGAAAATATGGCAAAAGTAAAGGGACCTACCTTAGAAACAATTATCCTGTTACAAAAACGAAGAAGTCACCAACTGGGTTAGTGAATTGTAACAGATCTTGGTTAAAAGCTGCTTAAGAATGTGGCGTCCTGTAGTGAGTGGTTGAGGAACTAAATACAAATTGTAGTAGCTTGCGTTTTTTATTTTTATATTTTTTATTTAATAGTTTTGTAACAATTAGAAGCACTTTGTATTTTTATGATTTCATTTATTTATTTATTTATTTATTTTTTATTCAAACACACTACATTTTTGAAGAATTTAACAATTTATAACTTTTATTTTTCAAATTGAAAAGCCCGCATAAATTCTTTTACAGAAATTCTTTAAAAAAAGCACGCAAATTTTCTTGTTTTGCTTGAAACAGCAACGAGAAAAAAGGCTTTTTTACGAATTTAAAACAGGTTTTTTTCTGTTCTGTTGAATTTCTCATCAATAACATTACACATGTGTGACGTTTGATGATGAGAAACGTTATGATAATAATAATAATAATGATGTTGAGTGGATGATTATATAAAAAGAAGAAGAAGAAAACGTCGACAGCAAGAAATACTCTCGCAAAGAAAAAAAAAAATAAATTACATATCGACATTACAATACATTGCAAAGAAAAGAAAAGAAATACGGCAACCTTACTTACATTCACCATAAGGAATATAAAAAACCAACAACAACAAGAAAACGACAACATATTATTATAAATAAAACAAATTGAGAAAAAACCACAAAACATACAAATAATAATAAACAAAAAACGCCAACTTGAGAAAAAAAATCGCTTTATGCTCTCAGCAAACTCAGCGAAAAAATTGCATGCGAGAGTAACGTTAAAAATATTGAAAAAAAAATCCTTCAGCAAAGCAAAAAAAAAATGAGCAAAATGAATTTAAGACATGTAATATAAAAGTATGTTGAATAAATGTATTTACAAACATATGTATGTATGTATGTGTGTATGTATGTATGTAGGTATGTACATAAGAATGCGAATAAAAACAACATACACTCATGGGGCAAAAAAAAAATAAAAGAAAAAAGGTGAGAAAGAAGCCCCATCATATGCTCACACGAAGAGATGATGATGAGGATGGTGAGAAAAGGGCTTTTTTTGCGGTTACATTCGTAGGCAGACACATATGGGTGGGTGAGTTAAGTGAGTTACAGCATATGCATGTATAGATGTATGTATGTTTGTCTTTATATAAATTTGCAAGTGTATAAATGGTTCTTGGCATTTAGTATGTGTTTAGTATGCAATAAACAATAATGATGGCGTTGAGGTGAAGACAGCCACGGCTACTTGACTAAATGTGGGAAAAGAGGGGTGAATATAAGCAAAAACCCACATGACAGACGACTTTAAAAAAAGGTTGTTTGTCAGCCACGCACTTAACGCGCTTTGTAAACGTAACAAACAAAAAAAAAATTTTCTAACAACTTGTACAATGCCAGCTGTAATCGTCGTCAAGTCAAAGGCTGACAAGGAGACAGCTAGCCAGCCAGCCAGCCAACTGCTAGACATTTTTTAAAAATAAAATAAAATGCTTAACAACAATAAAAAACGGTACTGTTTGCAAGAGGTAAAAGTCAAATAATTTTAAAGCTGTTTGTATAACAACTTGGCGTTTTTAGCAGAAGAGAAAATTAAAAAGTCGCTGTAAGAATTTTGTTACTTATCCCATCCCCTTTTATAAAATTATATAATTATAAAACTTTTATGTAAAATTATATAGCGTACTTATTTTTTTTTCTTATTTTTTAATTCTGTCACCACAATTTTTTTTTTTTTTTGATAGGAGCTGCTACACTAAACCAGATTTACAAATTTGATGAAGGTTATATCAGATTCGCCATAGCCGTATATAGCACTCTTACTACAAGTTTTTTAGATTCTTTTCTAAAACTGATTTATTGTGGACACGGTAAATTAAATAAAGAACTAAACAAATTAAAATGTCTTCCGTTAATTCACAGTAGTATTTTCGATTTAATCATAAGCATATTTGTTGTGACCATGAAAAACCTTTGACAGCCACAAAAACTTCCAAAGAAAAAAGCTCTTTTTGTTCTAGTTCAAAATGACAGTTGTTTACAACAATAACAACAAATAATTTATAATTATGAAAGGCTTAAAAAGCCGTTCAGCTGACTCATCACGGAAAGGGAAGTTAAGACTAATTTCTGCCTTAATTCAAGAAGAGCACTGTAAATCGGAACACACTGTGAAAAATGTATCAAACAATATTTATGGCATAAGAAATGAAAATGAAAAAATGTTTATTAGAAAATAATTTATCTATTATATTTCATTAAATCTTCCTGACTACAAAAAAAAAAAAAAAAAATTGCGACTTTACTTTTAATATTATGTTGTTCTTGCATCAAGGCATCCCTTATTTAGGACTGAGCTGATATTGGACACTTCCTTCCAATTAAAGAAAAACTGGGATCTGGGTCAAGCGGAAGTAGTGCAGTTGGTAAAATGTGGATAATATGATGAATAATCCACCTTCCACAAATAATATTTGTCTTCAAAACAAAAAAGTCGTCACATATTAGGTGACACTAAAAAAATATTGCCAGGCGCTTTACATAATAAAGTACAAGACGTTAACAGTGTTTTTTAATAATCTGCCGCTGCTCCTGTCTACTGATATGTGTGTGCATGAAACGCAGCTCGTTTTTAATAAAGCTTTGAAGAAAACAGATGAGTGACCTCGTAAACTTTCATCCGACAGGGAGATAATTAATTTTTGTGTTCTTGCCAAACATTTAGATCTGTTTTTAAGCAATTTGGAATGATTTCCTTGTAAGATGGTAAGCTGCTACATGTTATTTAGGTAGTTTTGAAAATTTTATTTTATTACAATTAAGGTAATAATAAAAATAACTTTACATACAACGTGTTTGGTATAGTTTATCTTTATTTTCGTAACACTGTTAATTTTTAACCATTTTAGAAAATAAGAGAAGCAAGAAAAGGTTTGACAAATACAATAGATACTCTGCTCTATCAATTTAAATGGTCTTGCCAAACGATACAACAGAAAATATAAAGTTTACAGAATTATATTGGACGGCAGAAGAATAAAAATAGATGAGATGGTGGTTCTTATAATGTGGCCGGGTACAACGGTGAAAGCAATTGTTCATTATTTAAAGTACACAAAAGTTCTTGTTATCCACCAACAGGGTCATGCTGTTTTATCATTATATTTGCTTCGGTTCCAGTGATAATTTTTTTTTCGCAAATAATCAAGCATGTTCTTTTCAAGGCATTTTTTTGTAAAAAAATAATTTTATAGCATCAATGCTCGTTGAAAAATATGAAGTGAAAATTTCGTGTAGATTTCAGAACATGCCTGAATGTTCTAGTAGCAAACTGAAATACTTTTTTGCTATTTAGCCAATATATTTGTTAAATATAAAAGAAGTTTGAAAACTTGCAAAAAAAATGTTAAATTTATTCCGAATTGCAGCTGCATATTCTCTATAGAATATTGAATCATTTAATGATATAATTTACCAAAAAAAAAAAAAAAACTTAAAAAACCTCATTGATGAATAGGCAGGATTTTTTCACTACAAAATTGGCATCACTAACCTTTAGCAGTGAGAAAAAATATGAAAGTGCGGGAGAATTATTATATTAAAAAAGAGCTCTCGAGTAAAATGGTCAAAATAAAATGCGAACTTGAAATTTTTTGTAATAAAAACCTTCAATTTAGTAGTAAAAAAACAAAAATTAAATTTAGAATAGAAAGAAATGTTACAAAAAAGAAGACATAAAAATATAAAAGCAGACAAAGACGAAATTTTACGATATTGTTGCGGCCGCTATCATCATGACAGAACCTATTTAAACAAAAATTAAAACAACAACAAAAATTTATAAGAAGAGCCTGCTACTGAAAAGTAAAAAAAAAGTTGTTAACGGAAGAACGAACACCAGGAATAAATAGCAAGCGACAAAACATTTTAATATGTAATAAAATATCAGCTCCGTCAAGATTTAAGAGGAAGAAAAACGTAACGTTATTTAAGCCATAAAAGTAACAAAATAAAAACAGTTGAGCGTAAAGAAGAGAAAAAAGCACGCACACACAGGCACCCATTAAATGTTGTCAAAAATATTCCAACTAAAGTAAAAAAAAAAAATTAAAATAAAATAAATACATATAGAAAACCGGTAGAAAATACCAAAAATAAAATAAAAACATAAAAATAAAATGTAAAAAAAATATAATAAAGAAGATGAAGAATCAAGAACCAAATAGGAACCCTCTTTTTATTATTATTTTTATTACTTTAACTACACACTCTCGCATGCATTTAAACACATACGACAGACATGGTTGCCTTCTTCTTCTTATTTTTTTAGCTGGTGTAAAAAAAGGCGAAAAGAAGTAAAATCAACGAAAGCGAAATTTCTATTTTAGAATCTTGTTATTCCTTTTTTTTATAAATAAAGAAAACATTCACGGAAATAAAAGAATTCCCCCATAATAAAAAAAATATATTTCTACACATGTTTCTGTTTAGAAAGAGCAGCAAGAAAAAACAGAACAACAAACAAAGTCTAGCAGATTTTTGCCCATAAAAACAGTCACTGTTTTTTTTTTTTGCCAAGAAACTTCAACTTAAAAAAAAACAGACAACAAAAACACCTGCCAATAAAAATGTTATTTCAAGTATTTTGATTTATTTCCGTTTTTTTTTTTCAACCCAAACAAAATCTTTAATACTAAGTGGCGATTATTAAAAATAATTTATAGCCTGGCTAAACGTAATTCTTTTTACATCATTTTCCGTATATAGAATAGGAAATATCAAATCATTCAGTCATTTTGTTTGTAATTTCTGTAATAATGCGACCCCGTTTATATATCTACTTTCTGGGGCCCTTGGAAGCCACAAGAAAGTATTCTATCTCTGCTACGTGGAAACATATTTTACGCGAAATCCTCCTAAACAACTTGTTGTCGGTTCGACGTTGAAGTAGATGTGAGCATAAAAAACCCGAAAATTTAAATTAAAAAAATTAAGATTTACCTAATATCGAAATCTTCAAATTAAGCAAGTAAAAGTGATAAATTCGGCTACGCCAAATCTTATATACCCTTCACCATGTATAAAATTCTAGTTTAGTGAAGTAACTTTAATCAAAAAAGAAAAAAAAAAAGAAAAAAGTGACAGTGACAGTGACAGTGACATAGTTAAAGAATTTAAAAAAAAAATATTGAGCATAAAAACGTCATCGGCTCTTAATGGTTTTAGCATTTTCTGAAAGATCTCCTCAAAAGCTTTTAAATGATAACCATATTGACAATCGAACTTTTTTAATGCAAATTCCAGATGCCCATAACTCGGAATAAATGGGCTAGCGCCAATTTTTTTACTTGATGTTATTTTTTTTTTTTTAATTTTCTATCACTTCATATATTTGTTTTTTTTTTTTTTATTAGAGTAACTTCATTGTTCGAAATGATAGGAAAAAATTAGAGGCAGGCATGGTGTTTAGCCCACTGTCGCGAGGTACATGAACCGATCTTGCTGATTTTCAAACGCAACTCTTTCGAAAGTATGTCTGATCGAATGGTGCATCTAAATTTTCTCTACCTCATCTAGGCCTTGACAAAGTTGATTTCAACAATAACACGGACAAATAGACGGACATCGCTCAATCCGCTTCGCTATGCATAAGAACTTAAAATAAATATACTCTAAGGGGTCGGAAATGGATATTGTAGAAATTACAAATTTAGATATTAAATTAAGATTTAATGAAAAAGTTGAAATTTTACCGAAAACACAAAAATTTTCCTACCCTAAAAATTTACCTGAAAAAAATCACAAAAAACAAACACGTAAAAAATTTTTTAATTTGTAGCTGTTTTGTTGGCAAATGAATTTTGAAAACAGAAAATTTAACCAACTTTCGTGTAGGACACATCAAGTTTTTGCTGCTAGAGTGTCATAACTCAAAAATTTTAATTTTCTAAGTTGATCATGCCCCAATAATCCTTTCATTTCAGAAAAATTCATGAC
This sequence comes from Cistogaster globosa, assembly GCA_937654795.1. Taxonomy (NCBI): domain Eukaryota; kingdom Metazoa; phylum Arthropoda; class Insecta; order Diptera; family Tachinidae; genus Cistogaster; species Cistogaster globosa. The sequence continues at coordinate 93,381,804 of OW569407.1, read as the reverse complement.
ATATTCCAACATGTGAATTATCTAGATAAAAATATCTTGATAACCTCCAAAGGACGGAGACAAAATTTAACACGAAAACTTCTCTCTTGTTACAATTGCCGTCATGGCCATTTTAAAGATAAAAATAGAAATATTCATGTGTATTCTAGAATACACGTCGACCAAGTACAACTTTACACGGAAAACAGAAACAAAATTTCATAGTTCTCCAAAAAATATTTTTTTGTTTTTCATCACGGAACGCCCTGTTAGATTTGAATGCAAAAAAGAATTCTTGTTTCGCTATCCATGTAAGTTTCACTTCGTCAACGTGACTTTCACAATGAACGCCATTATGAATTTTATTATTTGTGTAATGTTTGCCTATAAGAACTTTTAGCCAATAACTGTAGTATACATTACGGCTGAAATATTTGAAACATACTTTTAGGATATTGTCAAAAAAATAAGTTATGAGGTTTAAAGTTATATTTCTTTCTTAATATTGTTTTTATCTAAATACATGTAATGTAATTTTTGAGTTTGGAAAACATTCTCAGTCATACTGAGAACTGAGTCAAATTATAGCATCTGATATACATCGCCCACTGTTCTTTGTTAATTTTCTAAGCTGAAATTTGCACTCATATCGTTTACACTCAAAGGAAAAAATTTTAGCCACAATGGCCCACATATTTTCTTGCCACTAAATCTTAAATTTCTGTGCATTTTAAATGAATTAAAAATAGTTTATGTCTGCTACATGTTCCAAGAAATCTAATCTTAACTACTTTTCTATTAATAAGCCGTTTTTTTTTTACAGTTGCAGTTTGGAATGCTTGTCAAAATTGTCAATTATCAGACGACTTAACCTGTAAGACAACAGCTGATCAGATCAAAATAGACTGGCGTTTACATAAGCACTTTTTTTGCAAAAAAAAAAAATAAACCCCGTCGTACATCAACGAGCATCAAAGTTTTTTTTTTTTTTTTTGTTATTGGAATGACTCTCAAGCTCGTTTTACATCTTTTCAAGATTTATTTACTTTTTATGTATTAAAAGCGATCCACCGCTCGTTTAAAAAAAATTGTATGAAAGCACTCGGCTTTTTTAGTTATTTCTATTAAAAACTTCCAGACGAGTGGAGACAGCATATAAGTCTGCGGGCATGAATGCCATGCATTAACTTTAACAAGATGTTTTAAACAATTACCCCTGCAGATAGTATCGGGCTACGTGGTCCTACGTCATGCAGTCATGGACCATGTTATTTTCCAGCAAAAGTTTGTTGTTAAAGGACAAGTGTTCGCGTTTCAAAGAATGCATAAATACGTAGCATGACATTTCTTGAAAAAATACGTAGTGGTAACTCTGATGCCATCTATTGTCATCCAAACCCTCTGGGGTGTTCCATCGTGTAGTGACATAGAGTAGTTTTGAAACTACTCCCATGTAATGCAAAGCTGGGTTATATGGTCCAGCCCTAGGACATTGTAATATTAAAAAGATCATGTTTTTTCTATACACCTGGGTTACCTTTGGACTAGTCCTAGTCCCTTATGAAGTATAATTTACATGCATGTATGGACTAGTCACGTTATCCTCAGGGACCATAATCTTCATGCCTAAAGGTTCTTTAAAAATAAGTCCGTAGAACTACTGGAAACAGTGATATATTAGTGAAATGAGAAAGGTTTACGGAACAAGATTTCTGATGAGTGCACTTACGCAGGGACAAACCACTCTTTTTTGTGTGTAGCTCCTGGATTGATATTATATAAACCAGGAAAACGATTCTTTACAACAAGCTTTCTCTAATTATCCTGTTCTACTGTGAAAAGTCAGTCTCAGGTATTTATTTGTTTGAAAGGTTCAAGAAAGATTTTTTAAAAACTGCAAATATCGCGATTTCAAGTTCTTATTCTTGGAAAATCTATTAATCTATAAAACTTTTAATGATTTTGTTTTTAACTTTTATCAAATCTTTAAAATTATACGGATGTAGTGAAAGCTCTAAAGAATAGGACATCCATTGACTAAAATTTGAATGCTGTTTAAGGTAAATGAAGGCAATGTGTTCCATGTTGCATCACAATTTCAACTAATAGAGCTTGATAAAAAATTAGGCAGCGACAATTCAGGCAAAGTTTTCTCGCTTTATCGCCGTCAGTTGATAAAATCGTTCAAAGCCAACCCATGTAGGATCGATTTGAAAATTTTTAAAAGTGAAATATGATGACACAAAGTATCAGTTGATTTAAAAGTAAACAGATATCGTAAGCCTTATGGAGCCATAACACTAAATTGATTTATTTGAATGTAAAGCAATAATTTGCGAACGAAGACAGATATTCTTTTAGCTTCTCGGTAACCAACAGTTAAATATGTCGTGAAGATCAAAGAATTTGAAATGGAGTCAATAAATATTTAAAATGTTTGTGATCTTTCAAGATGAGTTAATTAACCGCAAATTGATATTGTGAAACTTTAGAATATCTGTTTCAACTTGAAGCTTTATAAATGTTTGTGACATGCGGTGAAATTTTGCCTTGAAGCCTTTTTACGGCCTACGGGGAAACACCTAACGAGGTTTCCGTCTAGTCTTATCCACCTCAGGTGGAACCTCCCGGAACCCTTTCGTTGGGTTCGCGACGGCAACACTTAACAAAACGGTAAGACAAAAAAATAAAAACTGAACTTTAAATCAAAACATACTACACAAGAATCTAGAGACAGATGTTGGTCTCTCGATTACCCTCCCATCCTTGTCGTAATAAGAATTTATATAATTTGGGAATTATAACTCAAATTCCACTTGACCGTGCTCTTCCAGTTACCAATCTACCATTATTAAAACTCATTCCACATACGAACTTGTGTTTATGTATCAAAAACTACGTTTCTTTTAAGCATTTCGACCAGCAGCGCCCTTATCGGGAAATGTTTGAAAAAAACACGTTCAACACGTCCGGCCAAAGTCACTTCTAACCACAGACTAATCTGTAGACTAGAGATCTTAATTTAGCCTCTTTGCGATGGTCCATTGGTTAAAAGAATTTATTTATTACTTTTGATTGGAAAAATTCAAAATCATGGGCTTCTAGGACTTGAGATGACTTCAGCACAGGGATGTTATTAAACTAAAGCAGGGAATGACCAACAGATATCATTGGGAAAACTTATATAGCGACATTAAAGAAAAAAGAGAACTGCATGTTCAGTATGAAAACTATTACAACTGGCCCACTATTTGTCTTATATTGATAGTGGTAAAACAAATAAAATATAGCGGACATTGTGAGGAATTTGACTAAAAGAAATTGACAGGACCAAATATTCTTCGATGTAATTATATTAAGCTGTAGGGCAGACGGTGTAGGCAGTCATGATAAACCTGCTTTAAAGCCAGATGTTAGATATTAAAGACAATTGTTATGATGGAAGATATTATTTCGCAATGTGGAATCTGTAGCAGATTAAGCATAACAAAAGCTTTCCATTAGGTTCGCGATAATGAGCAGGGTCTCAGTGATCCCCTTCAGACTAGTTGGCACAGAAATAGCTTTAAAATATAGTTTGGGTAACAGCTTCATTTAAGAAAAAGGTTTAAACCCAAAACTATTTCCATTCCGTTACCAGGGTCGACTTTGTTCTAAGTTATTGTTACGTTTTCCGCCATTACAAATTAAGGATCGTGAAGCTGCTTTCTTTAAAGCACCAATGCATGAACTTTATTTTTAGGAGTTTTTCGTTTGGATTCTGGTTTACAAAATAACAAACGTGCAGTCTTTCTTACGAAAGGCTTAACTGTCAAACGAACTGTCATATTGTGCATTCTTTTTGTCCTTTATGTTCAGCTTACTCTGACAAATCATTATGAATATATTGAAGCATGCAAAAAACGCGCTCAAATTAGATTTGCTTTGAAAATCATTCATCAATTTGCGCAACTTTTTGGCGATTTTTTATCGCAAATTGTTGTGAGTATTGAGGCAAATTTTTCTCTTGACAGGTTTGTTAATAAACAAAATTACCTCGTATGGGGTGAAAACAATCAACAACAGGCCCTACAGACTTTATTGTATTCAGGAAAAAACATCATTTGGTTCGATTTATAGGCTGGTGGCATCATTGGATCTTATTTTTATAAAAATTAAGCCAGAGTGCGCGTTACAGTTGATGAAGATCGTTACCGCACACACATGATCATAGATTCTATTTCGAGGAATACGGAAGAAATTGTTTCAGGCGAGTTGTAGAATAGCACTAACTGCCATAAAACAACCGCTATCTACTTATTGAAATCAAAATTTGGCGATAAGTTGATTTCGATAAATAGGCCTGTTTTAAGGTCATGCGATCTGACACTTTGCGATTATTTTCTGTGGCATCAAGTGAAATCAGTGGTTTATGCCGATAAACTAGCAACAATTGATGGCTTAGACCCCAAGATTTTTCATGACATTCGTGACATACGGCTAGCAAGGCTAATAAAGGTGCCCAGACTAGAAACTAATATGGTTCATTGCTTAACAAATCCTTGTTATGATTTGAAGTATAATAAACTTTTGGTAAATACAATGGTGGGTTTTCTTTTAAGAATATTTATGAAGTTAATTTAAAAAAATTAAAAATTAATCTTACTCCACCGAAAGTATAAGTTTTTTTTAACAAGTTTAGGGCCCTGTTCTACATTTCTCAAAACGTTTAGGGTTTTTATATAAGTAGTTTTCTAGTTTTTGCTTGACCTTGTAGCTCGATTGTTTTTAAATCTTTTGTAGTAAAAAGCTTAGCTCATTATTATTTTTTATTAAGAATTAATATTTTCAGGCTTGGAAGTTTGCTAAAATTCATTGCCTATTTTTAGGATGAATTTCATAAAGTTAGAAATAAAAACGTTTAAAAGATTGTAATTAAAGGTTTTATAAAAAAAATTATTAATGATAAAAAATTGATTTTTGATGGAAAGTAGTTGTTACTACTTAGTGTCCCCTTAAGAAGCCATTAAAAAAGGATCATACTTTTTCCCTAAGGAAACATGTATTTAAAGTCTTTAAAGCACAGAAAACAGCAAAAAATTTAAAATGGCAATAAGGAATATAAAAAACGTTTGCTTTTTTTTCTGTTTTTATAAAATTCCATCAAACATATGGCAAACAATTTAGAAAAAGGGCTGCTGTGTTGGTTCTTAAGCAAAAACTGTATAACAACAGTAACAACAATAAGAAGAAAAAAAGAATGAAAAAACTTAATGCTTAAAACTTTTTTCCTTCTACAATATTGATAAGAACCAACCAACAGAGACTGGGAGATAACACTCAGGAGCAAAGCAGGGCATAGTAACCAGCCAGCCAGCTCTTTTGATTTACATATTTTCTTATTAAACAACACTTTTTTTAGATTTTCTTTAATATTTAAGATATTTTATTTAAAAGAAAAGTTTTTTAAATTATTTTTTTATTACATTTATTTAGAGAATGGAATTTTTATTTAAAACAGCACTTTAAACAAAACACACACACACACATGTACACAAAAGCATTTTCAAGGAGTTAATATAAAGACCGATATTTATGGACACGGCGTTTACGATAAATTTACGGACGTTTTCAAAGAGGAAGCGTTTTTTTTTTTGGCAGTTTTAAAAGGAATTTTTCTTATAGGAATCCTGGCTTCTTTTGTGGTTCAATTGCTCTTTCTGTTTTAAATGACGTTTAACGTTTATTAAATTCTTTTTATTACATTTATTTATTTTTATTTTTATATTTGTATAATATGTATTTGTTATTTATATTTGCATGTATGTAAGTATATATGTACATATAGATTGACATGTATGTTAGTATTTTAATATGTGAATTTTTGTTTTTTTTCTCATTTAAAAAGAATTCTAGCGAGCGAGAGAGGAGCTAAGTATATTTATTATTGAGACACGGCCGTAACGACAACGACTAACGATGAACGATGATGATGAACAGAATTACAAATAAAAGATGATGCAAAAAGGCGACCAGGCAATGACTACAATGACGACGATTAGCAAAAAAAATACAACGAAAAAAAAAGAAATAACAGAAAAAAATTATAAATAAAGAAAAAAATCCCACTACAACAACAACAACATCAGTCAGTCAATAAGCAAGCCAGCAAGCAAGCAAACCATCCAACAAGCCAAGCCAAGCAGCCAGCCAGCCATCCAAGGCAAAGCCAGCAGTTAGAGTCAAGGAGCAGTCAAAAGCAATATCTCTTTGCCACACACACACAAACATATAAACACACACTCAAGTATCCATGTGTTTGCGTTCATGTGCAAGTGGAATTATAAAAAAAAATTTTTTTTGAGGAGCGGCGTTAAGGAACGTAAGAAAAAAATCCGAGAAAAAATATATACAACAACACAAATGTGAAAAAAATCCAAGCGAAAAAAAATTGTTGAAGAGAACATACAACAACAACAACGACTTGAGTTGGAAAAAAAATGTAGTGGAAATAAATTTTTTCGTTCTGTTCATCTACAACAACCACAAAGGAGAAATAGTAGCAGCAGTATAACAAGAAGAAAAAGAAGAAGAAGGAAGAAAAAAATCAAAGTAAAAGTCGTTAAGCAGAAAAAAAAATTACATTGGGGACATACAGTGGGCCAACGGCAAGAAAGTAAAAATAAGCACAGCAAAAAAAAATTGGAAAAAAATTAAACAAGGCACATAGCTTTCAGAGCTATAAAGTAGTAAAATCATGATTTGTTAATTGCATTTAAAACTTCAACGCACACTTGCACATTGAAGTAAGGAGAGTATAACGTTGCTGTAAAAACTTCAGCGCAGACTCTAGACTCTGATGTTAAATACAAACGAGGGAACATTGTTACACTTGAGGTTTCCACGTGTATACCCTTGTTTCTTGTTGAAATTCATGTTTCCTTTGGTGACGTCAAAAATACCAAATTTTTTAATCTGTCATGTTTCCTAACGCGGTGTTGCCTTGTCTGTATCGATGTTTACAATTTTTTTTTCTTGTTAGTAAGTTGAAGTCATGACGTGCAGGTTTGTTTTGTTATTCGTAGAATTGAAAAAAAAAACAGCAATTGAAAAATATTAAAAAATAGTTAAATTTCATTCATGAGCAAAAATTTAAGGTTACTGCCAATTCTTTCAATAGCCTTTCATTTGGTAATACTGTGTTTTTTTAACTAATTTCTTGATCACATTCTTTTCTTTTTAGTTGTACATATTCTTCTTCTTAATACAAAGTTCAAGCAATAAGGAAAAATGAAGGTAAAACTTTTTGTGCATCGCTCATTTTATTTAATTTTTTCCTCTTCTTCGTATGTGTTTAACGCATACACACAGAACTGATGTTTCTTTAAACGTTGACTGTGTGATTCCCTTTTTATCTGTTCTGAAAAAATGACAAATGGTTTCTAATTCACATTCCATTTCATGTTGCCTCGTGTGTATCATCTAGCGTGATGGCATATATGAAAATTTCGAAATAAAATTAAAAAAAAAAAAAAACAAGAGCTGGAAAGCTCGTTTGGAAAAGAAAATTTAACGTGACAACACAAGCCGCTCATTTTTAAGGAAAACTTTTAGCACTTGTATTTCTGCGTATTGCTCGACACTGTATCATTATTCTAGAAACAAAAACGGACATATTAACAAAATAAATACCTTAATGAAGCTTTAAAGACCTCCCATCATTTCGAAAAAAACACACTCCTTTCACAAAACTTTCGACTGTAACATTTCTCTTTAGTTTTCTGTAGCTCCCTTAAGCTATTATTTGTGCGCTCCTTTAAAGCAAAAGTTTCGTTTTTATATTTAACACATGCGATCCAATCCAAGCAAAAAAGTTTCAAAAAAGCTAGACGCTAAGTTGCCCAAACTAAATTCTCAACTTCATGGCAAACATTAAATTGAATATTCCAAATGGTTCTGCCCAAGCTTGCATGGTTATTTTATTATCGTCTGCAAAAGAAATGTGATTGCTAAAAAAGGCTGCAAAAAGGGCTAAAAACGGACTGCTTCAAATTTTCAAATTCAAATTCAAATTTTGATACAAAGAAAAAGTTGATTTAATGATTACATTCTTTCAATGTCTGTCACTAAAAACGGGCAATAAAGTAAGAGAGTGCAAGATATTTCAAGAAACTTTAATCCCAAGACAAGGGAAGAAGGAAGCGAGGGTGGTAAAGAAAAGAAAAAAAAGAATGGATTTTTTTTTTGAAAGTGAGAAAAAAAATTCACAACAAAGTATATAAAAATCTGAGAAAACAACAACAAATGTTTAAGAAGAACATCCCTTAAATATAACAATACAATAATAAATACTACCATTTGGTTACAGAAAAGCAAAAAAAAATATATGTGGAAATGGACTAAACTCATATATTGGGAAAAACATGTAAAAAAAATACGAAGGAAGAATTCTATGAGAAATTTTTTCGAAGATGAATATGGTGGTGGTGGCGATGGCGAAACTACATTGTATTTGTATCATTCATTACACTCGCTCGCTCGCAAGTTCTTTCATGGTTTTCAGCTAAAGAAAGAAAAGAAGAAATAGAAACAACAGCAGGACAAGGACCATTGTCCAGCAGTCGAATCAGGACTGTATATACATCTGCATATGGTTCTTCATTCCCACATAAACGTTAAAAGAGCATATGAAGCATTTGCCAAGGAGCTTGAAGAGACTCCACATACAACTTAAAAAGTTTTAAAAGCAAAAAAAGTAAACAACAGGATGTCAAGTTACTCAAGATAATTTTTTTTTTTGAGTTAAGTTTTTTTTAAAAGGACAAAAGGAAAATTTAGTAAGAAATTCTGGCTCACGGAAAGAAAAAGTTTCAGTTTTTGTTAGCCAACAACTGAAATGGCAAATGTCTATCATTTATATTTGCAACGTAAATTATTATTTTTTATTTCTTCGATTATTTACAAAAATTTCTGTCAAGTGTTTCATGTCCATCTTAGTCGCCGTCATCATCATCACGGTAAAGCAACAATATTTTGGGTATTAATACATGTATGTATGTTTGTACGTATGTATGTATGTATGTATGTATGTATGTATGTATGTATGTAGTATATTACAAAGGAGGTCGTTTCATTATATAAGATCAACTAGAAAAAAATTTAAGGAAAAGAGTTCGTTCGTGTTGGTCAAAGAGGTATGACAAGATTGGTGTTGGAAAAATGAACTCATTTCAAAACGGTGAAAAAAAAGAAAATGTTCACTTGGCCGCACTTTATTAATGACCATTTGGAAGCGAATGTGTTAATGTCTTTGTGTAAATACGAATAAATCGAATTCCTCTTTTTTCCAATTGGAAATCATTTACATAACGGGTATATGTATGTGTGTATATATGTATGTATGTATGTGTATTGGGTGTGAGTTAAAGTTTTTTATATATTGAATTTTTTTATTGATGTTGTTGTAATCATAGGAATACCCTCCTAATGTCTATGTAATTAACAGCAACTGTGGGCTGCATGGGAGTAAATTTTACTTATCAAATATAACCCGCAAAATACATCTTTCCTCTCAGTTGTCTGAATAGAAAATCCCTGTTACTACCAGGGTGGTAAATTTTTTCTGCTGCAAGAAAACCTGAAATGCTAAACACACTGACCACTGAGCGTGACATTGGTTTGGTACCTTAGGTTCGTATCCCAGCAGTAATATATCGTTGGCGAGGTTAAAAAAAACGGCTACCTGTATCGACTTCAAAACCGAAATGTGTGAGTCACTGCAACATTGTTGAAAAGGTAAACTTAATATGCGTTTGCAGGTGTTTGAAATTCTCTTTTGTTAGCTCCCGTTCCTTTAAAGATTTCCTTCAGACATGGGACTCTCGCGTCTCTTGTCTGTTTTGAGGGCAGATCGGGCTAATAAGTCCGTGACTATTAGAATTTTCCTACTCTTAACTGAAATGAAAATACTGCTCCTGTTAAAGTTTAAGGAAGCTCTTAGAATCCATTGCTAGAGAAAAAGAAAATGGAAAAAACTTGACTTTACTGCAATAATTTAGCATTAACTTTTGTGCGGGAAAAAACCAACGCTAAGCTAGATAAATACTATGGAAGCTTTGTACAATCAGTTTCAATGCTTTACTCAGTTCCGTTGTGGCGAATTGAGTTTACTCTCTCTCTCTCTCTCTCTCTTAACCCTCAATAATTTAAAAACACATTTATAATATTGTATTGGCCGAATCAAATTTGAAATAAAAACACTATTTAAGTCAACAATCAGTCTTTTTTGTCAGTATTATTTTCTTATTGCAGGCCCACTGTAGAAGAGAAAAAAGTGAAAAAAGCACCAGAAAAACTTTAGCGATTAAACAACAAGGAAAAAAACTGCGCCCTTTTTTGCATGTCATACACAAGAACAACAACAACAATAATAACAATAACAAATATATCAATTTGTATGGAAAAGATATGAATATAAAATGAAACACAACCAACAAAACAGTGACATAAAGTTAAAGATGAAGAAGAAAATAAGAGCGTTGTAGGCATAAAGTTAAAAAAAGCCAAAAGCTAAACCAAGGAAAGATAAAAAATGTGCATGCATACACTCATACATACATATGTATGTATATAAGTATGATATAAAGATGGACAAAAATATTAACACACACACACATCATTTGTAGTTCCAAGTTTTTTTGAAGCTGTATAAGAATTTGACATCGCCAAAAAGAATTGGATCAATTGCTTTGTATACAAAAAGGGTAACAACGGCAACAGCAACAGCAACAGCAACAATAACAGTAACAACAGCAACTATTAACAAACCAAAAGGCATTTTTATACCTAAAATTGTACAACTACTAAGGCGACAACATTTGCTCTATAAAAGCAAATGGTCATATATAAAGGAAAACAACATTTACTACCTCTACATTATGTTGGTGATAGCCAGCTTTATTATTGTTGTTGTTGTTGCAGTAGTACTACACCATACAGCCACTTCTTTTTAGTGTAATACACTTAAGAGCAGAAAAAAAAAAACAAAAAGAACAAACTACAACAAAAAAAAACTTTAAAAAATTAAGTACAAAAAAGAATTGAGTTTCTTTTGGTCGGTCATGCAAACAAAAAAAACAAGAAAAAGTTAAAAAAAATTAAGAAAAAGTTAAAAAAAATATTTTGAAAATGTTTTTACATTTGTTTTTTTTTTTTAATAAAACCAATAACTCAAGCTTTCTTGGTCTAACGTTAACGTAAAAATCCTTGAGAGTAAAAGAATAAGACTCATGACATCAGCCGAATTAAAAGAAAAAAAAATAATAAAAATAAAATATGCACAAAGAAACAAACACTCACATACAAATGAGAAAAAAATTGGAAAAAATTCTGCGGAGAACATGTATTTTTTTAAGTTTTTTTTTTCTTTCTGTTGCCACATTTTTATTTTCTGCTCAGAAAAAATAAAAATTCTCAAACAAATCAAGAAGAAAAAAAAACTTTAAGAAGAACCTTTAATGCTTTTCCTGCTGCTTTATAGCACACAAACACACAATAAATATTAAGGGTAAGAGATACAATTTTCATAAGGTTGAGAGAAAAAAAGAAAGTATAAAAAAAATTCAACAAAGTTATTGGTGATGCGAGAGTGGATGTGGTGGTGGTGAGGTGAGATGAGATGAGTGGGTGAACACGAATGTTTGCTTGTGTTTCTGTTGATAGTTTGTTCAGTTCGTTTGTTGTGTTGGGGTTTAGGGAATTGTTTTCAGATGATAATGATGTTGACAACCATTATGACGATGATGTTTGCATTTCGCATTGTAAGCAAAATATACCGGCTTTACAGTCTTCAAACGCTCAAAAACTAACGTTTAAAAATGTTGATTATTGAATTAGCACCACATCTACAGGAAGATAACAAGGGCGATTCAAAAAAGTAAAGTTCTCGATATCGGTTTTACTTAACAAAATGGCAATAAATGGCATGGAACAGTATCAGCTCTCCCTTTGTTTGCACAAGGATCGAGGCGGAAGATGCGTATATTTCGGCACTCGGTAGCATGCAATTTGTATTTAAATTTCGATCAATGAATGTCGTGATTTTGGTCGAAGGAAGTTTTTGCTTTCATGCTTTTTTTGCAGTCAGCAAGTGCATCCTAAAGTCTTAAATATGGTATAACCTTCTTGGATGACAGGTCCACTTTTACCTTCTCTGGTGTTTGCTAACCCGAACAAGTCAACAGTTGTGTAGTGTAAACGATTTATGTTTTGACTATCGTTTCTAAACACTATAAAATAATTATTGATGCCAGTAGAACATCGCGAAAAAGTTGAATGAACCTTTTCACCCTCAGGGTTGCATTGAAAAATTCTATGGAAAGCGAAAGAGGAGTTTGGAGGAGCAACTGTGGCAAGACACGCCAATATCATGATATTTGCTAGATGCACCTGGAAAATTAAGCACTATAATGTGTAAATGTCCGTAAGCAGTAATTTGTAGAAGACTCAGAATAATGATCACAGGAAACCTCAGCGTTAAGGATATCCAGACAATCGAAAACCTTTTAAGCTTAAAGAAAATGTTATTGAGAAAGTTAGCTTGATACCAGCAGGGGTGGTAACCCTGTATATTGAATCAAATAAAAAATCGTTTCTTTTCGTATGTCTTAAACATTTTATTTCGAATCGAAATACGGAGAAAACCTGCAAAGTAATGTGGAAATATTTCACTCTCAGCTTCTAAACAACTGTCTCCTTATAAATGTTTCACCTTAACTACCAGCGATTTGCAATAGACTGCAGCTTATTATTTAGTGAGCAGATTATTATCAGCAGTTTATGCGAAGTGTTTGAAAAATTAAATTTAATTATTTCAAAAGAATAATTATCTCTACCGTCGTCAAGCATCTTCAACATTAAAAACTTTTTGAGTCTGGAAATTAAGTTTACAAGAGTGCTATTTACACTGCCACAACTGTTATCTTAACAGCTTAAAAAAATGCCGGGACTGTTTGCTTGCAACATTGTACCCTCAAAATATAAATTATAAATAGAAAAAATTTAAGGTAAAAACAGTGAAAATATTATACAGCAGTAGCAAAGCCAGAGCAATTTTATTTCTCAGTCAAACACTCATTCATTTACTCATTTATTTACTCATTTATTTAGTCCTACTGTGAGCCAGCCATTTGGTATTAAATGTGGTTATATTTGGTTGTTTAAACCTCAGCTAAATGCTTGGGCAAGGAGGGAGACTAGACTGGCATGGTTTAGTTTGGTAGAAAAAAGCAGTATTTTTTTCTAAACAGAAAAAATGCATTAAACCCCTTTTGAAAAAAAATATTTGTAAAAATAAATGTTAAAGAAACCATACAAGAACAATTTTAATTTAAACAGTTTTTAAAAGTTATTGTGGAGAAAACGATAGGGGGCTGGCTTGCAGAAAAGAAAGAAATATTTCCCCATGTTGGTGGTCAGTGAAATAGAAAAATCGAATACAAGAAACTTGTACACAAACTGACAACAACAGCAACAATAACAATGGCCCCTCAGCTAGTTAAGCCCTTCTACAAAAATGTAACAGCACTAAACTTATTGTCTCGTCATTGCATTATTATTATGTTGTTCTTTAAGTCGTGCTTTCAATCTTGACCAAAAAAAAAAGGAAAAAATGTGTGCGTTTAAAATGTCACACTAATTATATAATTCGAAATAATAAATATAAAATTCTTATAAAAACAAAAACTTTGTAACTGTAAAATTGAAGAATAACAATCCAACTCTGGTCAAGATTTTTGTTGATCAAAACAGATGGCATCATTTTATTATGAATAGCAAAAATATTTAAAATAAGCAACAAAAAGAAAAGAAAAATGTACAAAGTGATGTCAACTTCTTTTTATTTTCTTGTTTTTTTTTTTTTTTCTTCTCTTGAAAAGAAGCAAAGTTCAATAAATAATGCCCACTAATTATCAGTGTTATATTCTTTAAATAGGAATGAAGTAGAAGAGATAGGTGGTGAGAGAGAGACAGCACATAAATTTTATTTTTCCAAAATTTTTACGGCGCCCCTGGCGTTAAGTAGGCGCTTTAAGGATTTTAGGGTTAAAATACAGCAACTTTATTGTTTTTTTTTTCTTACTTTGCCGGCGATTTTATGTTATAAAATAATATGTATCGGCATAGGAAAGCGCTGTCATATAAAAAAGTGTAAAAACCTTAAGACCTATCAGAAAAATTAACTTGTTAAATTGGCAGCGGTTGGGATGCGAACGTAAGGCAACAAAAAATTAAAAATCACAATGTAAAAGCGTAAAAAATAAGGACTTGGGATATCAAACAGTCTCCGATTACAAAACAAGAAAAAATAAAGTCTTACAATGCAGAAAAATAATTAAATCTGGCTTAAAAGCTATAAATATATTAATTCCTAAAATGGAAACCCTTAACAGTGAGTTTTCCTGGGATGTAGGAGTATCGGTGAAAAAAACTTGAAACTGAAAGCGATGAAAAATTGCTCTAATTAAATTCCGATTTGAGAACCCCACCACTTTACTCTACATATAGCTCGGTTCGAGACGTTTTTTGTTGCCCGCAGTGTTCATCTGGGTGTTTTTCCATAGGGGATAATAAATCATATTTGTATTGCTCTAATAAATCGAAACCTTAATTGTACAGAAGCCTTGAAATTTATCACAAAAAAATTTAAAACAGAAATTTTAGGTTTTACTGAGCCATAACTCTTGCAAAAAATATACTGTCAAGCTGTGACTATTTCTGGTTAGAAATATTATTACAGAAAGATTTCTATTTGAGTTTAATGTCATGGACGTGGATGACATTCAACAATATCGTGCAAAATGCTAGACATTCCATATTTAAATAAATTAAATCATGGAAAAAAACGCTAAGTTGACAACATGATAAACTTACAACAAACATACCTATCTAGTATTGATTGTCAAATGATTAAAATATTTTTTTATTTAAAAAATCCTTTGATTATTTACAAAAAAAAAAAAAACAAAAACAATTGTTTGTAAGCATTAAATTTAAATTCACATAACTTTTGATGTGAATCATAAAAAAATTAATTATTGTTGTGTGACATAAGAAATGCAAAGAACAGCAAAATCAAAGCAAATCATAAAATAAAAAAAAAATAAAAATTAAATCCACAAAAAGCAGCAGATGCAGCTGTTGCAAAATACAAGAAAATAAAAAAACAAATTGAAGTTTTAAAACTTCTTTACAAAAAAAAACCCTGCATTTAGAAAAAGGTAAAGAGAAGAAATAGAATGTTCTCAAGCAAAGCGGCAAAGAAAAATAAAAATAAACATTTGCAGATTAACAGCAGGAAAATGTAACAAACGCCAACTGTTTCATATTCAGTCTTCGAAAAAAAAAAAAAATAAAAAAACAACAATAATGGAATTGACTGATTGTGGAGAAAAATAAAATTATTACAAGAGAAGTTTGTTCTCATAAAAGAATTAAACAAATAACAACAACAATTTAAAAAACAAAATAATCTCTACTCCATTGACCTTCTCATACTACAACAACTACTAACTAAACATTTATTCCTCCAACGTGTGCCCCACCGTTAACAAAAATTGACGGTTGCTTTATTATTTATGAAGCCAACTCACAAAGTTACAACTTTGACTCTCTGAAACAAGACAAAAAAACAAAATTCGATTTCTTTATAAAAATCACAACCAAAAAAAATTATAAAAATAATAAACAACAACTTACTGTCACTGTGGTTGGCAAATCACTTTTTACCGCAGCTGGGAGTATTGGTTTGAATTAGTTTGTCATTCCGCATGTGATTTCCTTATAGAAAATGCTGTTGAAATTGATTTTTGTAAAGATCTTAAATAACTTTTGTTTTGTTTTATCGATAAATTTGCTACTTCGAATCAACTAAATCGATCCAGTTATGGAGAAATGACCAAAAAAAAACTAATCTTGCTCATATTTTTTTAAGACTTGAGTATTAATATGTAACAACAGCTCAAGTTGGTAGTGTATGTTGTAAATATCAAAACAAAAAATTTAATTTCACACAACGGTGTAAAGGTTAAGAAATTTCAATTTCAGGAGATAAGATTTGAGAATTTTAAATTTACAAAAAAATCTAAATTTATTTAAAAACAAATGATCCTGAGTTCAACTTCCAAAGATAAATGCAGAACTGCATTACGAACGTCTTGAAGTCCACATTAGTAGCCAGGGAAGTAAAAGAAATGTGCCAGTCGTGAGTCGTGTTGAATTAAAAGGAAGGACGGACCTGGTTAGTAACAAAAGAAAATCGAGTTTCGAACTCACAATGTGTTGTGGTCTAGACTTTTATGACGGTTAAAGGCGCATTTTTGCGAAACAAGACATAGAGTGTTTCTAGTTTTACTTGTGGGGTATCGTAGATTACTACGTAAGTTTGTAACACAGATCAGGTGAGAAAAAAAATAGAGAATCAACAAAGTGCCAACCAACCCCAACATTTAAAATTGAAACAAGTAAAAATTGCTCAACAAAAATCAAATTAATAATGTCACTCGTTTAAGTCGAGTTAAATCGTTCATTTCAGTGAGTCTTCATTTTCGTTCAAGTATCAGAAGTGAACTCGTTCATTCGTACATTTTCTCGTTAAACAAACAACAACAGAGTACTTTGTGGACGAAATGATAGAAAAAATATTAAAAAGCAAAAAAATTTTAAATATATTTTTCTTTTTTTTTTTTTAATTAAAAAAGATATAATTTTCTATTGTAAAATCAATGGCTTTTTTATATTCAATTGAAAACATTTTAAATTAGTTCCTAATTATCATTAAAATTACGTATTAACTGTGACATTAACAATCTTTCGTTTAAGTTTTAAAGGAAAACTTACAAATGAACAGGAAAAGAAAAAAGTAACTATTCAAAACGCGGCTTTAAAATGATGTTCTCACATCGAAAGCGCTCACCAAACGTGCCAAATAAACAGCGAGTGACTACGGTCTCCACCGAAAGGTATGACAACAGGAAAAGAAAACTTCACTGGTTTTCTAGTTGCTTACAAACAAGTCTCCATAAACTTGCTCTTTAAATTGATTTGATTTAATTTGATAACATAACTACCAAAAGGCAGCTGGACGGAGCGGAAACCGACCTATTCTCCTCGTTGAGTTGTGTGAAACGTTTAATTGTACCCATTCGTTAATGAGCGACACTGCTTTATCATTCGCTAAATTTTCTTAATTCGACGTTTTTATTGCCTTAATACAACTAGTGCCTCGATTCTGTAATTAAAGTGAGAAATTTCTCACATGAAAATAGTGTAGAGTTGTGTTACTTTGTTTCAGACATTAAAGAACAGCAAAAAGACACTTATTTCCTACGATTTCCTAGATGAACGTCCTTGCGCATCATTTATGTCCAGCATTTATATGCTCAAATTCTATTAAAGTTATTATGTCACGAAATTTTCTTTTAAATAAATCCAAATTTTCAGATATTCAAATTTATTCCTCCGTTTCGAAAAGTAATTCCCATTATTAATCAATATATTAAAACCCCAACCATCGCTACTGTTACACTCGCAAATGCTTTTACAACGATTTAGACAATTGTAAGTCAGTCAACAGTAGTAGAAGTTGTAAATGTTACAAATAAAAACAAAAAGGGAAAAATCAAACAAACACATGAGTTGAGAATGAAACTATTTTTGCAGACGCAGATAAGAGTACTTGCAACCCAAACAAAACCATTAACTAAAACGATACAATAAAGCCACATCCAAGCGGCCATCTATCCGACAATTCCGGCATATTCGCACACTACACAAGAATGTTATTAGCAAATCATGTACTCAATTTAAAAACCAACATTGCCATCCACAAACACTACCAACACAACACACATACATCACAAAATGCAACACAAACTTTGGATAGAAATTGTCGTCTCTGCCTGTAGCAGTCATCATTATGGTGTTTGTAGTCTTACAAATAATCAACATTATGGCATGTAGCTACCCCACCACCCCGCTCGCCTTCTAAAACTTATAAACACATAAAATTTGTACCATTTTTTTTTTTTTTTTTTTGCTTTACCAGACAATTGTCGGTGGAGGTCAAGGAGGCGAATAATTGAAGAAAAAGTAAAAAAAAAAATAGAAGAAAAAAATTTCGCTGCAAAAATTTTAAAAATGGAGTGCGCTGCTACTGAACTGCGCGTCATGAATGAAATGAAAAGAAGAAGCAAAAATGAGCGAAACTTGGAGAAAAATAAAAGTTTTATGTTTGTGTCGGTAAGAAGGTTTATATGGCTGCATGTGCGTGCATATGTATGTGTGTGTGAGTGTAAAAATGTAAAGAAAAAAAGTCCGAAATAAAAAAATGGGGTAAAACTTTTGCAGTACAACAACAATAACAAATAGCAAGTCCTAACATTAAGGATGTCTCCACAATTAACAACAACATTGTTTTGCTATTATTATTGTTGTTGTTGTTATAGTCGTGGCATAAAAATTAACAGACTTTTAACTGAAAGAAAAAATAAGACACAAACAAAACAACAAGACTACAACTACAACTACGTTTTTACACACCCTGCAACAGACTGAACATTTTAATAAGAACTTTAAGGAAGTTTATTCGCTTCGCTTAGTCACTACTCAATATTCAGATAAACAGAGGAAAAAGAAAACAAATTACAGGAAGAAGTTAGAACAGTGGGATGGATTGCAAAAAGTGTTATATTAACATTTACATTTTGTTATTATTCAGAAAAAAAAAATGGTGACTATCATTTTGAAATCTGGAAATATATAGAGCTTTTGCCGCAGAAGGCTTATAACTCCAAGTTAATCATTTTTGAGTTGAGCGTGCTAAAATTCTACACACAGAAATGTTTAATGGCCTTCAAAAACTTGAAACAAATTTAAAGTTTAAATGCATTTATTTCAGTTTAGAGAAATTTTTGTGAGATATGTCACTCTTGCAGCAAATACTCGATAGTTGTTGATAAAATGCAAGTAGCATTGCTAAAGATTAAATAGTAAATGAGCAAGAAAGTACGCGCAAAATATTTACCCCCTGTGCAGAGAACTATGACCGAATTAATAATCAATGTATCCGCACCTTAAATACCTCCCTCGGTATTCATTTTTAAAGACTTAATCGTGCAAGTAAGCTGGAGCGTTAGTAGAAGTAGGACTGTAGGCTTCTACCTTTATAATGCAATTCTAAAATCCATATAATACACAGTGGTTTGAAAACGATATAATTTTGACAAAATTCGTTATCTCATGAACCACTAAAGATATCTCAATGAAATTTCACAGAGACAAAGCAGAGTGTTTCTGAGTGGAGGCCAAACCGAAAAGCACAAGTAGCTTTGAAAATGTGTTTAAACACATTTTTTATTTTCGCACATAAAATGAGCAAAATAATCGTGAGGAGGCGAGGCTTAGAAAGCCCCTATAGAAAGTGGTATCAGAGGAAAGTTTTAGACTTTCCATTTTTATATGTCATTTATCGAAAAAACTGGAAAAAATCACGTTAAATTGCACCAAAATTAAAACACATCAAGATATTTTTACAAAAATTTAAAATTATACAAATAAAAATGCTTTTAATCACATACTGAAAGAAAATTTAATTTTTTTTAATTTAAAATTTAAATCCCTGCTCGGGGAAAAAATGTTCCAAAATATTGCTGTTATTAATCTTTATTAATCACGGGGCTGTCAAATTCTTTTTGGAGGTCTTAAAACACTCGGAGGAATTTAAGAATTTAATTTAATTAAAAATAATTTATAAATCTTTCTTCAAAATTGGCTATATTCGGATAAGGCTGGAAATGGACCCGTTATAATTTTGAAACTAATTTTCCTTTTATTCACATTAACATATATTGTCTTGAAAATGGTTAAAAAAAAATTTAGAACTAAAGTAAGCTTAAATTACATAAGCAAAAAAAAAAATACCATCTTTTTGGGGAAAATCCTTTAAAAACGGTACTTTTTACGTTTTTCCCAATTCAAAGGCTTATAGCTTTTTAAAGAAATCGGTTTAAGATCTAAATTTAAAACTTGTTAATTTTAAATCTCATTAAGAAATTTAAGCAATAAGAAGAAAAATTAAGTCTATATACAGTGTACTCTCTCTTTGCGGACACCTCTCTAAAGCGGACACGTCCCATAAACGGACACTTTTTTCAGTCCCAAAAATATTCTTTGGGATTTTTAAAATTTTTTTCTTTTGAGCGGACAATCCTCCTATAACAGGACGCGGACACTGTTTTTCATACCAAAGGAGATTTTTTCCCCATAACCGGACAGATTACAGAAATACAACACGGTTTAAGTCTATATATAATTTCACATAAAACTGTCATCGGCTCTTAATGGGTTAAGCATTTTTTTTAAATTTTGGAATTTCCTGAAAGATCTCTTTAAAAGCTTTTAAATGATACCCATATCGATATCTTAAAAAATATGGTGCACAATCGTACTTTTCTACGAAAAGTTTAAAGGCCCGTAAGTCGGGAAATATTGGCGGGCACCAATTTTATCACTTGATGTTTTTTTTTCCTTATTTTTTAGTACTCTATCGCCTCATATATTTCTTTTTTTGATCGGATTTACTTCATTTCTCCAAATGATATGGAAAAATTTGAGGCAGGCGTGGTCTTTTGCCCGCTGCCTCGAAGAATATGGACCTAACTTGCTGGTTTTCAATAGCCAAATTTTCGAAGATATGTCTGATCGACTGGCGTATTTAAATTTTCTCTACGTCATCTAGTGCCTCGGCAAAGTTGATTTCAACCCGAACACGGACGGACAAACGGATATCGCTTAATCGAATTCGCTATGCATAAGAACTCGGAATATATTTGCTTTATGGGATCGGAAATTAATATTTTAAAAATTACAAACGGAAGGGTGAACGGTGAAGGGTTTTAAAAACATGCGCATGCATGTTGGAAATGCTGGTTTGAATTTTTGCAACGGTGGTTTTGACTGGTGATATAAACAAATTTACTTGCGAGCAGAATTATTTAATCTGTTTAAAAATTAATTTATTCTTTTAAAGAGAAAAAACTTTCAAAACGTGATACCAGACATGAGGCTATAGATTTCCATCATGTCATGCCGCCCGGTCAGAGCTGACCTAATATAATCTTTAGTTAAAAACTTAAGGTGTTACATTTTCAGTTTAAAAAATTAAATTGAAAATAAAAGACAGTCCAGTCTACAAAAAACATCCAAATTTTTTTTTTTTCGTTTTTTTTTTTCTTGATAACAAATTTAAAGAAAAAAAATATTTCAAATAAAAAAAATATTTTTAAAAGAATTAACAATTTCCATCTTTGATTGGGATGCTTTATTAAAGTTCAAATTAACTGAAATACAGCCATGAGATGAAGTAGTAAATACACCACAAATATTCACCACACTTTTTATAGTTAACAAAGACAACAACCTTTCGCTAATAATTCATTCGAAATACACTCAACACTCCATTTGCTGTGGTTGCGGTTTATACTAATTTAAATGGAGGACAATTTCGAAAACAATTATTTTGGTGAAAAAATCTGCTTAATGGAAAACTGCTAGTGCAAATAAATAAAAATGAAGGATGTGGGGCTTCAGTAATAGAGAGACTACACACAAATGAAACCAAAAAAATATATTTAAAATTGTTCTATACGATTTTTCCGTTCTTAATGCATAATTTCCATAATTTAAGCCGTTTTTACAAATAAAACTAATCACAGTAACTTGTTTCTGTAACTTAAGCGAGAAACTTTTCATATGAAAAATATGAAATATGAAGTAACCAAATTTAATTTAACCAAATTATTTAGATTTACTTTGAAAATCAATCATCAAATCGAGCATTTAATAGATGTTGTTTTATCGCCAAATTATGTTCACCGATGAGGCTCATTTACACACTCCATTATATCCAGAAAAATGTACCATTTGATGCGGTTTACATGCTGGTGGCATCATTGGACCTTATCTCTTAAATAGTAAAGCCGGAACTCACATTTCGATTTAGATCGTTATCAATAATTTATTAGATATGGATTACATTGATCCAGGCGATATGTGGTTCCAATAAGATGGCACTATGTTCCATACGGCAACTGCAACCATCGACATATTGAACTTAAATTTTAAAGATAAATTGATTTCGAAATTTCAGGTAACCTTGAGGGTCAAACAGTAACAATTGAAGCCTTAGCGACAAACATTATTTGTTTATACTGCTTAAGAATATTTTAACATTCTTCTTTCTTCTTAATTTATTAATCATGAAAATAGTTCAGAAAGACATATTCCAGTTTTATAAACTAAACAAACAAAAAACAATTAAGAGTGGTATATATTCTTCTATGTCAAATCTTATATATCCTTCACCCTGTATATAAATCTAGTTTAGTGAAGTAACTTCAATCACAAAAAAAAACAAATATTGAGGTGACAGAGAATTAAAAAATTAAAAACAAAATACATGAGTTAAGCATTTTTTAAAAATTTTACTTTTTTCTTTAAGATCTGTTCAAAAGCTTTAACATGTTACCCATATTGATATTTTAAAAATTTTGAAAATTTTAGAGGCCCGTAACTCGGAATATATGGGCGAACGCCATTTTTTTTACCTGATGTTTTTTATTTTTAGTTTTTAATTCTTTGTCGCCCCATATATTTGTTTTTTTATTGGAGTCACTTCATTGTTCCAAATAATTAAAAAAAAAAAATTGAGAAAAATTAAGAGGTAGGCGTGGTGCTTTGTACACTGCGTCAAAGGACATGGACAGATCTTGCTGATTTTCAATAGCAGCTCTTTCGACACTATGTCTGATCAATTGGCGTATTTAAATTTGTTCTAGCTGATCTAGTGCCTCGGCAAACTTAATTTCAACACTAACGCGAACGGACAGACGGATGGTCGGAAATGAATATTGTAGAAATTACAAATGAAATGACAAAGGTGAAAGGTGAAAGGTATAAATAAATAAACAAACAAACTGGGGCGCTACTCAATAATTTCGATTAAAAAGAAAAACATTCGAAATTTACATTTCTCCTTTGTGTTTATATTTGACTTGTGTTTGTTAGTTGCTTGGCCGTTTTTTGCTATTAAGAACAACAAATTACCAAAAATTGAGATCTGTAACGTCTTTAAAATTTTTAATTTTATGCTTGACTAGACTTTCTTCAAGAAATTAAATAAATATTTTAAACCGTACAAGCTCTTAAAAAAAGACAGAAAGAGTGTCAAATTAAATTTCGGTTTAATTGAAAATTTTGTTCATAATAATCTTTGATTAAAAGGCGTAACGTATTGTGTGTTTGTTTTTTGTAGAAGTTAAAGAGCTGTTAAGGGCTTTTTAAATGATGTCTTGTGTGGATCTCTCTTAAAAACAAGTTAATTGATATTTCACTATTATATTACGCCGACCCACTTGACCGAAATTGTTTTTATTTATGATTAATATTCAATTAATGTATTCTCTGGACTTCTAGCTTCTAGCATATTTTTATAGTTGCTAGAACTGCTGAAAAAGGCCTAATAAAACAGAAACTTTGTCATAGATTTTTTCAATAATTTTCGAGAGACCTGCCAGTTACGCGTTTTACCAGCTTAACCGTAGAGACTTAAACAATGACTCAGCTGTGTTATAAACTAAATCTAATTTTTTTTTTTTTAATTTCTTAAAAAGTTTTTTCTACCTGTTTGAGAACAGCACAAAATTCATTGTGTTGTCTCAACCTACCGATTGTTGAAGAAACTTAACAAAATGGTTTTCTAGAAATATTTGCCAATTGCATTTTTTAAAACAAGAAATTTTTTCAAAAGCTTATGTATTTTGTTTTAAAATCTTTGTGCTCTTTATATTGAATTCATTGAGTAACTTCCCGCCTGAATTGAAATTAATTTCTGATAAATTTCAATACACAAAATTTAAACCACGAACAAAATTTTTTCATATGTGAAAAAAAAACAATTAAAAATAGTGTTTTCAAAAATTTAAAAAAGAAACCCTCATTTAAAATATTGCATTTCTTTCAAGAATCCCCATTGTGAACTTTTCAATTAAAAGCAACAATGAAATTATAATTTTAGCAGCGAAGTGTAAGTACGAAGAAAAAATGCAGTCAATCCAAATGCAAATAATTTCAATTCAAGCAATTATTGTGTTTTTTCCTCTCTCTCTATCAACAAATTGATGACATATAAAATACAAATTTAAAAGAATTAATTAAAAAAATCAATCAATTGTGAAAACATCAACAAATATGAAATTTACACATATAATTACAAAAACAAAAAATAAATGTGTATGAGAATATGATATCAGAGAAAGAAGAGAGAGGGCGGAAACAAAATATAGATTTCGGTCAATTTTAATTATATGCAAAACATGTTGCGACACTTTGCTGGTGTATAAAATGTTATTGAAAAGTTTTGTAATTGATTGTTTTTTTAAATAATTTATTTTGCTTTTTCTATTTTCTCTTTTTTTCTGTTAAAGATACAATTTCAATATTGCGTTTAGATTACAATTACAAAATAAATAATTATGAGCAAAAACAAAAACCAGGTGAATTGTTGAAACATACACCAGATATCCGATTGAAAATATAATTTTTATTTTAAATAAAAACCCTCATTTTTTATTAATCGAAAGTCGCAAAAACTGCTACAAAGTTGTTACAATAAGATTTATTTAAAATAGACGGCAAGAATTGTTATTTCCTTAAACAAATTGTTTTTTTTTTTTTTTTGTAGAAAAAAAATTGATTTCTTTACAAGAAAATAAAATTATATCTCTTGCCGAAACTGTCATAAATAAGATTTTTTTTTTTTCAAAAATATTCAAAATTTAAAATTTGTTCATATTTGAAAAAAGTCTTCAATTGTATACATCCATTTAAATTACAAATTAGAATATTTTACCTCTTCACAGTACAGTTTTACAAATTTTATTTGTAATAATATTTTCTTCAGTAAATAACGTATTCGAAAAAAAATTTAATTGTAATGATTTGAATTTTATTTGTTTTTACAGGTGAATTTGTCTAAACAAATATCACAAATTTTATTTATTAAAAAACGAACATCTTTAAATAATTTTATATAGATTTAAAATAAATTCATTTAAATAAATTGTCCCAAAAATATGCCAACAATTTAGCTTGTATGAAAGCGAAAAAAAAATCTGTACTTTTTCCCTCGAAAAAAATCTTCACAAATTTTTATTTGAAATCTTTAAAAATCCTCATCAATTTAGGAAATAACAACACACATTTATAAAGATTTTAAACCAATTTTTTTTAAATAAATTGTCTTCAAAATATTTAAACAAATTTAATTTCATATAAAATTTTCCCAAAAAGATTGTCAAAGTTTTATTTTTACAGTTAAAAAAATTTTTCATGAGTATAAGAAATGACAGCGTGCTTTTTTAAGTGCAAAATTCTTTTTTTAATTGTCCCAAAATTGAACACTAAGAAATATATTTGATTTTAAAAATTACATAAAAGATGTCAGTTTGTTCCAAACATAAATCCTTCTTCCTTATTATTTCTTTGAGGATTTTTTTTTTTTAATATTACAGAAATTATTTTAAAAACAAATTTTCAATTTTGCTTTTATAAAAAAACCTGTGCTAAATCTTTAAATTCAATAATTATCAATACTTTTTAATAAAAAAAATAAAGATATGAAAATTAATTTTTTATTAGGTTCAAAAACTCGTATTTAAAATTTTTATTTTTATAAAAATTTAATTATGATTTTCTTTAAAAGAACAAGATACAATTTAATTAGGACGAATGCAGGTCAAAAACTAATCAAATAATTAAAAAAAAATCTTTAAATTCGAAAATAAAGATTACCTAATGTATCCAATAAAAAATATCGAAGACATTTTTAAAAAAATAGCGGAAAATTTTAACGAAATTAAAAATTTTTTATATTTTTTTCATTATTATTTTTTTTAATTATTTTTGGCAAAAATTAGGGACCAGGAATAATAAGTAATAAGTACCGAAACGATATACGATATAATGCAATAACAACCGATACGAGCCTTTTAAGGAAATCAAAGCTTTAAATGTTACCTTTTTTAATTGAAATAAGCAATCCTAAAAAATTAATATGGATTGCAACTTAAAACCACAGCTAATTTCTTTACGAACTCTACAACCTGGAGGAGGACCAAAATATTTGTAGAGATTCGAGATTACATGCTAATTTGGATTGATATCGAAGACAGTAAATTGCCACTTGTTCTAAAAAAATACATATTTTTGTGAGATAACTTTTGAATCTCCTGTGTGAACTCGAATTAATTTTTTTTAATAACAACTTTTAAATAAAGTTCGAGATTAATACAAAAAAAAAAAAAAAATTAAGACAACCAACTGGATAATACGCATTTAATTTCGAAACATTGAATTCGGTTTAAAAAAAACTGAAAACAAGTCTAAATAACTTTTATAATCTGTGAATATTTAATTTTAGATATTTTGTTTTTAGTATTAAAAAAATATTTTATTTCGAATGAATTCCATTCGATGTTTCCAACTTATAAATTTTTCCAAAAAAAAAATTTTTTTTTTTTTCTTTTTAATATATGAATCAAATATTCTAAATTATATTTTGACTCACCTGTAATTCTGATTCGGTTACATCAATTTCACCACGATACACAAAATCGATAATTGTTTTAAGATCTGTAAATATAATATCGCCTGGCAAAATAATGGTCGGATGTTTGCAGGGATTTTCCAATAATAATTTTTGAAAATACGATGAACAGGCTGAAAGCACCACCTGTCGAAATAAAATAAAAGTAAAAAATTAAAAATATTTGGAACAAATAACATTATTTGATCACATACCTTGTGTGCTTTGAGAGAACCATGTTCACATGATAGAGTTACATCTACAAATGATAAATCTTCCCGTAATTGCTGAAACACCGAAGTCATGGTGTTTTGATAGTTATTCCATCGCAAACTAAAATATTGATGACTTCGTTGAGCCATTTTGTTGCCGTAATTTTGTTGATATTGTGAAGTTGAATTTTGTTTTGTTTTTGTTCTTTCTTCAAATCTTAACACACTTTAAGAGAAAAACTATTGTTTTTGGATGACAATTTAGATTAATTTTTCGATACAAATTTAAATTTTTGTATCTAAATGTTTGTAATTGTTTTTAGTTTGACATAAAAGCGGTTTTATTAATTTGTTTAGTAGAAATTCCTTTTGTTGTGGTCTGGAAAAAAGAAAAAATAATGCGTTAATTTTTTAGATTTAGGTTTTAAGTAAAATTAAGAATGAAATATTAAAAAAAAAATAGAAAAATTTAGAAAAATTCGTTTAAGACAAAAAACAAATTGTTCTAGATTCTAGAAGAGCAGAGAAGTAATTTCAAAGTATTAAAAAAAATTTAAATGATATTGTTAATTATAATATGGGTTATTACAGCTTTACATCACTGCTGCCAGACTTGCGGTTAAACGCCAAATCGCTAATTTTTTATTAATGAAACTTTAATCTGCGTTTTGCCGATTTTCGACACCACAATTGTTTTTTTTTTTTTTTTGTGAAACTGGATTGAAATCAAGTAAGAATGCTATATTCGGCTATGCCGAATCTTATATATCCTTCACCATGTATGTAAATAGTACTTTCTGAAAGATCTCTTCAAAACCTTTAAAATGATACCCATATTGATGTCTTAAAAGTAAAAAGTTCAGAGGCCCATAACTCGGAAAATATGGGCGAGCGCCAATTTTTTACTTGATGTTTTTTTTTTTATTTTTTAATTCTATATCGCCCCACATTTTTGTTTTTTATTGGAGTTACTCAATTGTTTGAAATTATGTAAAAGAATTAGGGGCAGGCGTGGCGTTTTTTCCGCTGCCTGGAAGGTCATGAGCCGATCTTGCTGATTTTTTAATAGCAAAATTTTCGACACTATGTCTGATCGATTGGCATATTTGATTTCACTTGATTTCACAAAAAAAAAAAAAAAAAATAAATACGTCAATCGATCAGACATAGTTACGAAAGAGATGCTATTGGAAATTAGCATTATCGGTCCAGGTCCTTCAGGGCAGCAAGCAAATCACCTCATTTGGAACAATAAAGTAACTCTTACCAAAAAAATTAATGTATGAGACGATAATGAATTAAAAAATAAGAAAAAAACATCAAGTGTAAAAATTGGCGCTCGCCCATATTTTCCGAGTTACGGGGGTCTGAAATTTTCAATTTTTTTTTTAATATCAACATGGGTACCGTTTTAAAGCTTTTGAAGAGGTCTTCAAGGATATACTAAAATTTTTTAAAAATGCTTAACCCATTAAGAGCCGATGTAAAATTATATATATGCAGTACCATAACTTTTTTTTATTTTTTAATGCTGTCAGCCCAATATTTGCCTTTTTGATTGGAAATACTTCACTTAACTATATTTACATACATGGTAAAGGATATATAAGACTTGGCATATCAGTCCTTCCGGGCCTCTATCTCTGAAAGCGTTACAGTTAGAAACCCAAAATTTTATTATAATGACAGCTAAAATAACAAATAATGACAAGTTTGAAGAGAAAAAATTAAAATTAAAGGGTACCCCAAATTAAGCGAAATTTGCATTGAAGCCGTTATAGGCAGAAGCTTAAAAATTATACAGAGTATGTGTCACTATGTCTGCTATAACAGTTTGCATAAAAAATTTAAATTAAAAGATGTTCCCAGAGAAACATGATTTTCGAGTATATGGCCTGATCTTTTAAACTGTTTTAGACAGACATTTGATACTCACACAGATTGCGTGCCGTTTTTAAAAACAAACATAAAAATAAAATTAAAAACTAAAACGATGTTCTGATAGAAAATCTTATTTTAGGCAGACACTTAAAATATGGAATGTTATCCAGCCAGAAATGAGTGACTGAAACTTATGCATACACAATTATTTACTAACACATTTGCAAATAAAAAGTTTTTAAATTAAATCTGTTTAAAAGATCAGCAAAATTTGCATTATATTTTTTGTAAAAAGTCACTGGCAACTCTGTTTGCTACAGACATCACACGTATATAAATGTTTACATCATTTTCTTCATTTTTCCTTAAAGAATGTGATAGAAACTTTGTTCTACGCAGTGATAATTATTTGATGGTCACTGTTCTTGTAGGATTAATTTGTTAAAACATAAAATTAAAGGAAAGCCCATAGATTGTACGGAAATCTTGTGATAAAAGTTAATTTTTTCTCTAAATGCCAAGCAAAAGATAATTTTTTAGAGTAGCACTCGGCGGATTTATAAAAGAAAGGGATTATGGAAACAATCGATTTGATGTCATCTTCATTTAGTGCATAAACTATTAGTTACCCAAAGTTCTGTGCAAATAACAGACCTACGACAACCAAATATTTTGACAGAAAAAAATTGAAAACCAACTTCTCACAAAAAAAAAAATAAATAAATAAAATAAAACAATACATTTCAAGCAGTTAAGTTAAAAGAAAAGGTTTAATTTGTATTTATAAATTTACTTAAACTTGTCAGTATTCCTTTTATGGTATTTAAAAAAGGAACTGGTTTAGGAAGTTTTTTGTTTTGTCCTTTTAAATAAAAAAAAAAGAAAATGAAAAGAATTGTAATTTCGCATTGTTTATTTATTTTTATACCACAGATTAAAATAAAAAATACAAAAAAATTTCAAAAACCTTTAACAAACAAATATGTACTTTTTTGTTTTACAATTATTTTGTGCATAAATGTTTTTTGTTTGTTGTTGTAGTCAGCCGCCAGCTAGTGAGTAAATAAAGTAAAAACTATAAATACAATGTTCAGACGTCCACAAAGACAACAAGTTGCTTAAAAGTTTCTCTTTTATTTGTCAGTTTTTAAAACTATTTTCCTTAAAAAAAAGAAATCTAAATAAAAAAATACAAACTACAACACAAATACTGCGTTGTATGGCTTTTTCTTTTGGGCAAAAAAAGAAACAAAAATGCAGCACAGGCAGTAAGTAAGTAGCTGTGGCAGCAACATAAACAATCTATTTTTCATTAAGTACCTCTCAACCATCATTTCACATACAAACAATCGATTTAGTGCACCGTATAAAATCATGTTGTTCAAAGAAAAAAATATATTTTTCGATGTAATCGAAGGGCTTTTGAAAAAAAAGCCATAACAAAAAACAAAATACGTTTAAAATCAATTTTCGTATTTTTTGCCCTTCACTACAGGCGGAAAAAGGGTTTATTTAAGTCGGTCATTCCGTTTGTAATTTCTACAATATCCATTTCCGATCCCATTAAGTTTATAAGCTCTGTGTTCTTATGCATAAAAAAGTCGATTGAGCGATGTCCTTCTGTCCGTCCATATTGGTGTTAAAATCATTTTGCAAAGGCTTTAGATAAGCTAGAGAAAATTTAAATACGCCAATCGATAGGACAGAGTTTTGAAAATTTTGCTATTAAAAATCAGCAAAATCGGTCCTTGTCTATCGAGGCAGCAGGCAAAACACCATCACTGCCTCTAAGTTTTCCAAATCATTTGGAACAAATCTTGTTTAGCAAAAGAGAATAAAAAAATAAAAAAAAAACATCAACTGAAAAAATTGGCGCTCGCCCATTTATGGGCCTCTGAAATTTTCGATGGCCAATATCGTCAATATGGGTATCATTTAAAAGCTTTTGAAGAGATCTTTTAGGAAATGCTAAAATTTTTTTAAAATGCATAATCATTAAGAGCCGGTGACATGTTTATGTAAAATTATCTAAAGTAATTATTTTTTTGTTTTTTATTTTTCTCTGTCAATTGAATATTTTTATTTTTTTATTTTTTATTGAAAATATTTCACTAAACTAGATTAACATACCTACATGGTGAAGATTTGGAATACCCGATTATAGCAGTCTTACTTGTTAAAAAGTATAAATTTATAAAAAGTTGTTGACAACAAAGAACAATTCTAAAAATAAATTTACACAAATATCCAAAATAAATATAAAGTGAAGCCCAGCCAACCTTTTTGTAAACATTTTCCTAGTTAATTTTTTCACTTAATGTTGAAATTACTGTAGAAGCATTTTATCCTTCCTTTTTCCACAGAAGACATACTTTTTTGTTGTTGTTGGATTTTTGTTTCAAGGTCTGTTTAGCTGTTGTAAAAATAAAAACTTGTTTGATGCTGCTTTTATAGTTATGAAAGCATTTTTGGTCTTTTGGTCTTATTGTTAATAGATTACAAAGGTTTTTTTTATGGCTGATGTATGTGCATGATGTGCATCAATATTGTATTTGGAAAATTTTTAAAAATACATCAACTATTCGTTTATGCAATTGATCATTATCGTAAAAGCGGCTGTGCTGGATTATTTTTAAGAGTTTCTTAATGTTCTTTTATGTTAAAGTAAACCGCTTACTTAATTTAACATTTATTTTAATCAGAGGTCGCCATTCAGAGAGTCTGCTTTAAATGAGATTGTATTGGTTATTTTTATCTATTGTTTAACATTAACATGCTTTTTTGCATTTAACATTTAATGATTATTAGAGTTAAAAAAAACATCAATTAATTTTAACAAATTTATAATTTTTTTTATAATATGCAAAGGGTACTTTCCTACAAGAACAGTGGCTATCATTTGACCCCTCAAATGACAATCACTGATGATGGAAATAACCAATGAAAAAAAATGAAAAAATTATGTAAACATTTGTATCAATGTGATGTCTGTGGCAAACAGCGTTGCCAGTGATTTTTTATTACAAAAAATATAATGCAAATTTTGTCTGATCTTTGGAACAGATTTAATTACAAAACAATTTATAAGCTGAATTTTGAACTTTGCTAATAAAATATGTATAATCTCAAGTTAAAACTTAAAATTTAATTAACAAAAAAAATATTAAAAAAAAAAACATTTAAATTTAATACTAAAAGCAGTACGCCGCAGTATAAGATTATTGCAAATGTGTTAGTAGGTAATTGTGTATGTATAAGTTTCGCTCACTAATTTCTTGCTGGATTATTTCTTTTTGATTACGTTAAATCCATGAAAGAAAATCTGGCTTAAATGTTGATTTTTTGTAAACAAAAAAAAAAAAAAAACTTTTGCGGATCAGGAAACTTCTTACAAAAGATCTAAATAAGCAGTGGCGAAATTGCAACCGAGACGTATTTTTACCATCAATAATCAATGATTAATTCAAGTTTAATTAACTTAAATTAATATTCCCGTGGTTTAATTTTCAAAATTATTTTAAATTCATTGAATAAAATTCTACGTTTGCCCAAAAACCATTTATAGGTCCATGCTTCTTAACAACAGAAGCTAATTCCTTTACAAATGCAACCACAAGTTCTTTGGAGCACGAGAATCTCCCTTCAAATTTCTTCTTTTATTTAAATTTTGTGAGCCTATAAAATATTGATGTAAGAATGTCGTTTTTTTTTTTTTTTTTGTAATCTGAAGGAAATGACCGTTGGCTCTTTGGCAAAAAAATTTTTAGTAAAAAAAAATAAAAAGTTCACCAAATCTTTTATAAGTATTTTTTTCAAAAGTGGGTTATACTTAGAAACCCTCAAAATTGTTGATAATAAAAAAAAATTAATTTTTTCATAAAATTTCTGGAAATATTTTAAATTTTGTTAAAATTTTCATAAAAATAATATTTAATAGTTTAGTGAAATTTCATTTTTTTGCTAATCAATAGTTTTTTAATGAAAGTTCCATTTTAATGCAAAATAAAATTCTTAGCAAAGTTTAATATTTTTGGTGAAAATATTTTTTCTGAAATTCGGTTTTCAATACAACAGACAATAACTAACAAAAGAAGCCAAATTAAATCCGAAAAGTGTAAGAAAAGTTCTTGCAAAAAAAAACCGACTTCGTAACAGATTTTAGCTGTCTGTATGTATATAACGATTTAAAAGTTTGTAATTTATTTATTATTTTCAATATTTACACTTCTTAATATACTAAAGAATTTCCACTACTTTCTGTCTAAGTTTCAGAGACATCAATTACGGGTACACCCTTTAATTTATATATTTTAATTGTATAGTTCTTGTTGCAATAGCTTTGCTGCTGTCGAGAGTTCTTTCCTGAGGAAAAAAGTTTCGGTTTGTACAGCTGTTGCTGGGTTGACAATCTTTGACCAAGATAGACTCGGGTCGTTCCGAAGCGAAGATCCAATAGTCGTGGGAACGTGTATAGTTATCAACTATAGCCGGCTTAGCAATACAGATTCTTTGTAAATTTCAGCCGTCTGTTTACAATTGTTCCAAAGTATGGCCATAGGCATTAATTTGAATAAACTATTGGAGCACCCTTTAATTTTCAAATCCAAATTTTATACTTGTTGTTGTTATGTCGGACGGAGCAATACAAGTTCTTCGTAAAATTCCAGTTTTTATCTACTACTGTTCAAAAGTATTGCCATATACAAAATATATAAACTGTTGGGGAACCCTTTAGTTTATAATTTTGAATATTTATAATTGTTATTGTAACGGTCACCGAAAGCGACTTTCTATCCAATTTCCTAGCGTTTGTGTATAACAGTTTAAAAGATAGACCCATATAGATCAATTTACGTTACATATGGGGACACCCTTTAATTTTTGGATTTATTTTTGCATTACCTTTTGCTATTGGGAGCTATAGTGATTCTTAATTAGTTAAATTTTAAAGTGGTACTTTTTACGGTCCATAATACACGTAAAAAACATGTATGTTGTATGGGGACACCCTTTATTTTTTAATTATAAACTTTTTTTAAAAACAGGTCGAATGTGTAAGTACAACCTTTCAAAAAAAGAAAAAATTTTTCAAAATCTATTCATAAATTACTGAGTTCTGCAAGCACAAACATAAAAAAGCAGCATTCACACGAAATGATACCCTCCTTCTTTTTTGAAGTGGGTTAAAAAAAGAGCTCGTTTTTTTTTAATAAATCTCTACCACTTATTGACCAATGTTGTTAAATTTCAATAGCACCACCTTCAAAACTATTTCTGAGTGTGTGCTGTCCATAAATTTTCTGTAGCTCATATGGGAAATGTTTTCGACAGGACAGAAGGACATCGCTATTTCTTTTTCCCTATGAATGTGAATTCGGAATATAATATAAATACTTTATACAACATTATACAACTGAAAAGGAATATAGCAGAAATCACAGAATGACAAACTGTCCAGATTTACACTATTCAATTTTTTGTGTCATTTTTTTTTTCAATTCTCTATTTAAGTTTCAGCGATATACACCAGTTGAAAATAAACATAAGCGACAGCAATATCCCTCAAAATTCAAACAACACCATATTGTTTACCCCTCTTGCTTCACCAACAAACACAAATTTTATGTTAGTTTCATGAAAACTGCCGTATTCTATACACATTTGCCACCAGAGGAAAAATTTAGTTAAGCAATTCTGTTTTAATAATTTCCCAGCCGTTGTACGTCCTTTCATATTAAATTTAAAAGTTTTTTTTTTTTATTTATTTATTTATTTTTTTTTTGTTAATTAAATCTTAGTTTTTACTCAAACTTGATTAGTAAAGTTTAAAATGCAGCTTATAAAAAGTTTTGTAATTAAATATGTTCCAAAAATTAGACAACATTTTCATTATATTTTTTGTAAAAAAGTCACAGACATCACACGTATACAAATGTTTTTATCAAGTTTTTCATTTTCCCATTAAGAATGTGATAGACACTTTGTTCTACGCAGTAATGGATATTTCCATCATCAGTGATTGTCATTTGATGGATCAAATGATGGTCACTATTCTTGTAGGGACTGTTCTTCTACGGTTGATGTGTTTTATGTTAAAGAACATGGAACATATCGTCTGCTGAAATTCAAATTAAATTGAAAATTAGTTTATTAATAGGCGAAGCAATAAAATATGTTAAAAACAGTTTAGGTAAAATTACAAAAAAATTTTTTTACGTTTATATTTTAAACAGGTAAAATACGCTCAAAATGCTTAAATCAAATTCATTGAAGTGTGAATAAGAATAAGCGCGCGTTTAACAAAAAGACGCACATACTTAGAGTTTGATTAAAACATTTGAGTGTTTATCACCCGCTTTACATTACATTAACAGTGAGTTAAAAAAAAAATCAAATCTAAAGCATCTGCAACCATCAAAAATTCCTTTTTAATCAACACTTAAGTGATGGCTAAAGACAAAATTTTGTGTAAAAACTGGAAACACAGTATTGTGTAAAAAAAAAAAATAATAATAATAGAAATGAAAAGAAAAATCCACTACCACCGTTTCTCATGTATCAATAAAAAGAGAAGGAAAAAAATTAATGAAAAAAAAAAAAACAAGGAAAAGACAAAAGTGAACGAAAAACTGTAATCAAAACAAAAATTTGTGCAAAACAATGTTCTTCTTCTTGGCAATATTATTTTTTTTTTTCTTTTACTGGTTTATTCTTCATTTACAACTTTTTCTTTCTTGATTATTTGCTATGTTTCAGTATAATTGTTGTTGTTGTTGTGGTTATTTTAAAAAATACATCTTTATCATCTTTATCTTTAGTTTTTTTTAGTTAATGGTAAAAAAACTGGAGGCATAATTTTATGTTTTCCATGGGTGAGTGGAGGGAGTGGAGTGTTGGTTGGTGTTTGTTTTTATACTGCTGTTTGTCTTTAAAATGAAACAACACTTTTTTTATTTTATTTAATGAAACGCAAAAAAGCAAATATGAAAAGAAACAAGACAAAACAGACACTTCAGAGGAAGACTAAATGACTGACAGTTAAAATTATAAAAATAACATGTGGCTGGCTGATGATTCTTTTATTAACTCCTTTTTCATTTTTCTTTTATTTAATATTTTTTTTGTTTTTAAAGGCCATTATTAAACATAATATTTTTATTTTAAGCCAACGTACAACCGTTAGCAGCTTCATGAAAACATTTGTAACTACTGGGACCATCCCTTCTTAAACTATTGTTGTCTCCCTTGTTTACCACTTTCTAAACATTTTTTTTTTTTTTTTGTTTTTACATTATCGTTTCATTTTCTTAAGTGCTCCACCACATTATTTTGTATTTATTTAACTTAACAAAAAATGTTTTAGTGTGAATGGAATACGAGGGAAAGTCAACAACTATTTAAAATAAAAGCATGGGTCACAGCTTAAAATAGACAAAAAAAAAACAGAATTTACGAGAGGGTTTAGTGTCCAATTTTGGACAATACATCATGAAGAGAAGCTTGAAAAAAAAACGATATTTGAAAAATAATTTTTCTTTGTAAAAATTAAATTAAAAAATGAACCAATGCTGAAAAAGTAAATTTTAATCAATTTATGAAAATCCACGGTTCAACTAGGGGAAAAAACGCAGACTTCTGTTTACATGTTCTAAAACTCACGCGTTTTGCTTGCGAATTGCTTTTTTTTAAACTTATGTTCGAAAAACAAAAACAGATGATATGACGGTGCAAAACATAAAAAACCAAAGAAAATTGAAAAAAATGGCAGCAAGAAAAAGAGCGAATTAAGAAACGGACGCTTAGAGATTATTTCAATGTAATGGATATTTCGATTCAATGAATATTTAATAATTAAAAAAATAACAAAGAAATAAATATTTTGACCACTAACAAGATTAACAAAAAAACTTTTTAAGTACTGATTACTCACGACCATAAAGCTGGATTCACCCATTGTTTCCGAACAAAATTTTTGTTCCGAAACATTTTTTTTATATGTAGTTTGACGTTTTTCTTTTTGAGAGAGAGAGAGAGAGAAACACGTCAAACTTCATATAAAAAAATGTTTCGGAACATAATTTTGTTCGGAAACAATGGGTGAATCCAGCTTTATGGTCGTAAGTAATCTGTACTTAAAGAGTATTTTTGTTAATCTTGTTAGTTCTAACCTGCTCGTTCGAAAAGCAGATCGTCCTAAAAGTAATTGAAATAAATCTATTCAGCTACCTTAACACCTAAATCGCCCATTTAAGAAGCACGGAATATTTTTTAAGAATTTAATATAACCGCATATTTTATTCGATTACCGACTATACGTTTTACTGCACTAATTCCAATACATTTTCGAACATCAAGAACAGCTGTTTGTATGAAATCGCCAGTACTCAAGAAAAAACCAACACAAGCAATTGATAAAACAAAGGACATATTTGAAATTGATTATTTAACACTTTAATTGTGTAAAAATTTAAATAGTTTTTGTTAAAAATAAAAGAAAACATATTAATTTTTATTTGTGTATAATTTTATTTTATTTTTTTATTTTTTTTTTTTTTAAAGAGAAGTAGCACTTCAGGCATTAAAACCTATTTTTTTATTTTCGTAACCGTGCTACATTCTTTAGGAAAGGGATAGATAAGAGATAAGACAGGTGGTGAAAAGAGAAAGATAGATAGTTATTTTACTTCGCCGGCGAATCTGCTATGAGAAAGTACCGACGAAGGAGACTGCACGTTTTTTGTTCATTTTGAATATGTATTTATACCATTAAACAGAAAAAAACATTTTTTTCTTGTATTTTGATTGCCGCAGGATTCGAACCCTGAACAACCAGGTTTGTAGTCAACGTGTTTACCACTTTGACTTCACTTCATTATGTGCTTGCGATTTTAAGTCGCAAACTTTCTTGCGCGTGAGAACTACAGAACACCTTTCATGCGATTCCAACTCGCATCGCAACTTTCAGGCGATTTGCGATTGTCAGAACATGCCTGTATAATACATTTTTTCGTATGAGAAAGTTCTTACATATCAAATTTCTCCCCGTTCAAACTTTCCTTTTTTTAAATGAAACCAAAGCTTTCGTTGTGATCAATAGTGATCATTACTACACCATGATCAATGACTTTTTATTTAAAAATATGTTTGAGTTTCGTTCGGGCGATAATTGGTTTCGATAGGATGGCGTTACGTACCATATGACAACTGCAACAATCAATCAAACAAAAAATTTGGCGAGAAGTTGATTTTTAATATTGAAACTGTCAATTGCTTTTCTAAATTGCATAATTTGACGTATCTTTATTATTTCCCTTGCGGCCAGCAAAGTTTCTTGTTTATACTTAGAAATCATGCGGCCAGTAAGGCACGAAAAGTGGTCACGATGGCCATTTCTCCAATTTCATTTACACATGTTTATGCTATAAAGTTCTACCCGGATAAAAAGAATACCCTTTACGTCCCAAATGAACAAAAAATATTTATTGTCAACGAAAAAAAAATCCTTCAAAAAAAACACCGACTTCAAAATCATGTTTCCTTGAAATGCTAATTTCACTTTGATTATATTATATTCGAAAAAGATTGGGGCGAAATTTTTTTTAGTCACCTATGGGGGCACTCTTTTTTTCGTAACCGTGCTACATTCTTTAGGAAAGGGATAGATGAGAGATAAGACAGGTGGTGAAAGGAGAAAGATAGATAGTTATTTTACTTCGCCGGCGAATCTGCTATGAGAAAGTACCGACGAAGGAGACTGCACGTTTTTTGTTCATTCTGAACATTTTTTTGTATTTTGATTGCCGCAGGATTTGAACCCTGAAACAATCAGGTTTGTAGTCAACGTGTTTACCACTTTGACTATTTTTTACTTTTTGCTACTGGGAGCTATAGTGACACTCAATTTTTTTTTAAGTTTTAAAGTTTTGCAAAAATTTTCAAAATCAGTTAAGAAATGATTTTTAGCCAAAACTAAATTAGCGCGTAAAGCACAATCTATCCGTCAAAAATTTTCATGTACATATAAAATTTATGAAACAAACCATAATATCATGGAGAAAATGCATAGCAATCGGAAAATCTGATTTTGACACTGCGTTAAGGAAATCTGCTTTTTTGTTAAGTAGTAATGACAATTTAGTTATATTCAGGGCAATCTAGCATTTTTATATCTTTTTTGTTATTAAACAGTGGTTTTTATAAAATGAGTTAACATTACTGTTCAAGACACAAACTTGAAGCTCTTATATAGGTATGATATTTTGGCGCAAAAGCTATGGTCAGTTTGCGTTACGCTTTACACGCTTATTTAGGTTTGGCTGTTAGTTCTGCGGGTACTAACATAAAAAGCAACATTCACACGAATTGATAACGTAGTTGTTTTCTTTTTTTTGAGTCGGCTTAAAACGAAGCCGATAGTTGTCAAAATCGTTTAAAATAAAAAAACGATAACAAAACTCAAACTTTCAAAGGTATTTAACGATTACTAGATCATTTAGAAATGAAAGTAAGGTCAGAATTTAAAATACATTTTTTAACTGATTCTTTTACTTTCCAACTTATTATGACTTTTACCTGCGACTTATTATTTATTGGTATCTAGATTAAACTTAGTCCATTTTCAAGCTCAATCATTTACAGATCAATTCAAGATATTGATAGAAGATGCTTCGGCCGTGAATCATTTTTGAGTTACGAAACGAGAAAAAAACACCAAAACATGCAGCAGTTGACATAAACAATACAGTTAAGGAGTGGACAGAACTCAGAGACCTTAAAAAAATTGGGCTCACTATAACTATAAAAAAGAAAACATCGACTAATTTCTGCAAAGATCACAAAAACTTGAGTGTGGAAGGTTGTAAATGGTCAGATAAAACTAAAATAATTGTTTTCAGTCGAATGCGAAGAAGTACTCTGGCACTGTTCCTATGAAACCTTTCGAAAATTCCTGCTTTTCTAGGTGCAATCTTGGTCAGTGATAAAAATTCATTCATTTATTAGGCAATAACTTATTATTTGTTGTCCAAAGGCTTACACAGAGGAACAATAGTGTTTTAATAGGATGGGAATATCAAACCTATGGCCAGCCAATGTCACCTCCTTATCAATCATAATAAATTTTAAGATGCCTCTATCTTTGTAAATCATAACTTTGACAAAACAAGCTTTATTTATGATCACCTTAATATTTTATTAAAAAAAGTATCAACAAGTAAGAGTGCTATATTCGGCTATGCCAAATCTTATATACCCTTCACCATTTATCTAAATCTAGTCTAGTGAAGTTAGAGAATTAAAAAATTAAAAAATAAATATAGCAAATGCCATTCATTGACTCTTAATGCGTTAAGCATTTTTAAATTTTTTAAAAAAATTTAGTATTTTCTTAAATATCTCTTTAAAAGCTTTAAAATGATACCCATCATATTAATATTTTAAAAATTAAGGAAATTTCAGAGGCTCTTAACTCGAAAAATATGGGCGAACGCCGATTTTTTTTTAACTTGATTTTTTATTTTTTAATGCTCTATTTCCAAATGTTATGGAACAATTAAATGCAGGCGTGGTGTTTTGCTCGCTGCCTCGAAGGACAGCTTGCAGCAAGTTATTTTACAATACTAGTTTAGCATGTATGGTAAAGGGCATATAAGATTGAGCATAGCCAAATATAGCAATATTTCTGGTTTAAAATTGCTTTTGCCAAGGCGAATCGATTGCCATGTGGCAGCATGGGAGAATTATTTAATTATCGCCGGTAGAATTGCTATCAACCTTTATGTACGTAAAAATTTATTCAGTTTTTTTATATACCTCTTTATGATGGAGTTTGACAGTTACGTTACGAGCAAAAATTAATGAATACGCCTACGCTGCCGTCTGGTAATTGCTTCGCCTCGGCTGCTGTTAACGTTGAAAAGTAATTACAATTTACTAAAGGTTATACTATCAAGTTTTGCCTTTCAAGTTCTAAAATATTCACAGTTTTTTACCAATACACTCACAGCATTATAGGTCAATTTATGTTACCAATGGGGACCCCCTTTATTTTTAGTTTTATTTTTGTGTTACTTTTTGCTAATCAAAGCAAAAGACTTTTAAAATTTTAAAGTGATGCCAAAAACATGAATTTTTATGGGACACCCTTTAGTTTTCAAAATATTGAAATTTTTTAAAACGGGACCAATCTGTAAGCATAACCTTTTAAATAAAGAAATAATTTTCGAAATCGGTTTAGAAATTACTGAGTTCTGCAGGCACAAACATTAAAAAAAAAGCAACACTTACAAATTGATAACCTCCATCTCTTTTTAGGTCGGTTAAAAATGAAACCATATTCTTCATAAGCGTTTGAAATGTTTGTAAAAACCTTTGCCACCTGTAATCGTTATGAAGGGTATTAAAATAAAAAGAAGTTCAAAATATTAAAAAAAAGCTGGCAATATTGTTTTGTTTTAACATCATAAAGTACTTATGTACATATCGCTATCGCTAGTCTCATGTTGAAAAACCCTAACTTGAATTATTACGAAATTGAGTTTTTTCAAGATTTCAATACATTTCACAGAGATACCACTCCTCACAAAATTTCAATGCAATAGTAATCAAGAATAACGGTTTAACAAGCATTTACATTTCAAATATTACATTGTGATATATACAGTTTCTATTATGTTTTTACCTCCCTCTGTAAAATCACTATTATGCGAGTTAGGGCCTTTCTACATGAGACCAGCGATATATTTACATATATACTTTTAATAAAGCAGAACTCTAGGTACTCTTA
Source organism: Cistogaster globosa (assembly GCA_937654795.1). Lineage (NCBI taxonomy): Eukaryota > Metazoa > Arthropoda > Insecta > Diptera > Tachinidae > Cistogaster > Cistogaster globosa. Next base: position 93,340,271 of record OW569407.1, on the reverse strand, counting down.
TTTACTCCACTGCTGCCTCTTGCTTCCAAGCGATTCTTTTTTATTATTTTAAACAAAAGAATTGTTAAATTATACAATAATACCTAAGGTAAGATAAAGTACTTTGGCTCGCAGAATAATAACAGAGAGAAATGTCTGAAATAACAAAGAAAAAAAGAAAATAATGAATGTGTGTAGACAACACAATAAAACCAGGCCGATCGGTTTAAAAGCGTTAAACGGCCGTCGACGGCTATTATTATTATAGTGTTTATTTCAAATAAACTGCTCCAGCATAAAGTTTACAAACTTGTTGCATTTATTTTTTTATTTTTTTTTCAACTATTTTTTAAACACTATGCGGTAAGAAAAAAATTATTTGCCTACCTTATTATTTAAAAATACTTGTTTAAATGTACTTGTACTGATAGCAGTAGCGAATTCTGCATACAATTTTTTTTCTGTTTGAGGCACGGCGAAATCATGTACCAGATGGTGGCTGTGGCGAATTCATACTTTTTTGCCGTTGCAGAAAATATCAAACTTCGTATAAACAATTTTAGCTGACTTTTATATATATAGAGTTTGACATTTTCTGCAACGGCGAAAATGAATTCGCCACTGCCACTACCTGGTACAAAATTTTGCCATGGTTTTAGATATTTCAGACAGCGGCGAAAATGAATGATTTCGCCATGGTTACATCTATAATGAATTCGCCTTGTTTTTTGTTATTATATTTAAGCAATTCAACATAAAGTCTTAGTTGATATCAAGAATTTTTTTTATTTTGTAAAAAGAGCTAAGTTTCCACTTCTGGCAATAAAAAAATTTCTAATAATGGTCACTTGCCATCTTTTAGGTTTTCAGAAAATAAGTTAGCGTGAAGAAGAAAATAGAAAAGCAGCCAGCCCTAGGCGGAACCAATACCTACCTAGAGTTTATACCTCCGTTCTTAAACCATAATTAAAATGAAATATTTTCTTACAAACGTATATGTACATGCACATCAACTGCTTTTAATACACAAAAAATCAACTGAAATAAAACTAGAACTAACACCTGAACCAAGGTACATTTATTTTACTTGGTAATAGCGGCTCTACAACAAATACAACCTTTGTAATAACAACATGGCGTTTTATTGTTGCTTTGTGAGCGGAAATGCCAAAAATAGAAAAAAAATTAAAAGATAAGTGCTCCAAAAACAAACGCTCTCTTTGCTCTTCATACGCTTGTTGTTAGTGTTTTTTTAATTCGTAAACAAAAAATGTAAAATATAAACAACTTTTGACATGTCCAACTACAAACCGGCTGGGCGGACAACACTACCTAGTAAAATAAATGTACCTTGACCTGAAAGAAAGTAAACCATACACGATATTATAATCCGTACACTATTGAACGAAAAGACCGCAGTTAAAAACCGGATCATGGCGGATGCGCCTTGGACCGGATCATTCTGTTCACTTGAGTGATTCGTTCAACTTAACCCGTTCGTTCGCGAACGCCTATGGCGAAATCATGTACCAGGTGGTGTCAGTGGCAAATTCATTCATTTTCGCCGTTGCAGGAAATGTCAAACATCAAATTTGATGCAGACTTATTTTTACAGATAGTTTGACATTTCCAGCGACGGTAAAAAATGTATTAATTTGTGAATGTCACCACTTGTTGCATGATTTCGCCGTGGTACTGCCCAAGTAGCCACCGTTTTTAGTTTTCGCCTAATGCCTAATATCATGGCGAAATAATTTACCAGGTGGCAGCATAGGCGAATTCAGTATTTTTTGCTAGTATACACGACTGTCAAACTCCATATATAAAAAATATGTGTAAATTTTTTATATATGGAGTTTGACAGTCGTGTATACCAGCGAAAAATACTGAATTCGCCTACGCTGCCACCTAGTAAATTATTTCGCCATGCCTAATATTATATGTAGGTATGTCAAATAATGTTATACGAGCCGCAACTGGTTTCGCTAATTTGGCCAATGGCAAATACATGAGAAGTAGAGCACTAAAGCAAATAAAGTCGGTACGACTTAAAAATTATAGGGTTTCTAATCATTATTTCAACTATTTTTTTATTTTTATTTGTAAAACATTTTTTCAATTTGTATCAACCAACATTAAAAGCAAACAAAAACTTTTTTCTAAAATAGCAATTAATATTTGGGAAGGAAAATAATAAAACAACCCTGTGTTTAACAATTTTACGCATTAAATTGTTTGAACTTCATTCTTTAAATCGTCATCATAAATTATAATCAAAAACACAACAATAATTATTCGTTAATATTTAAAAACAACTCAATTGGTGTTAATCTTACCTTTTCAATTTTACATCAACTTTATTTTAACGATAAAATTTAAATTTCAGTTCTATATTGTTGCTGATGTATTTGTTGTGTTCTTATCGAATTTAATTGTATTTGCATAATTCGCCAAAAAGAAAATAGACAAAAAAATAATGTATTGTTCTTGTATTTTCTTTCAGAAATACCAAATAATGAAAAGAGGGAAATATCTATGTATGTGCGAAAAAAATGTATCAGTTCGAGCAATGTAATTCAAGTTGTTTCTTATAATTTACACTTAAGATATACGATTCCCATTAATATTTAAATGGATAGTTAATTATATTTTCAATAGAATGCAAGGATATTTTTCGCACAGCGAATTTGCGTTAATAACAAACGATGCACTGTTTTTGTCAACAGTCCTTTTTTACTTTACATTGGTTTTTAAAAGAAAATTTTTTTTCTTACGTTGTCTGCTTATGGTTTTTACTCCATTCCACTTTTTATTTTAGTTGCTTTTTTTAATGAGACTTTTTTGCTTTAATGTTTTTTTTTTCACTCAAGGTCTTGTACATATATATGTATACTTTTTTTTAATTGTTTTTTTCCTTTTCACATTATTAATCTTTGGAACACTTTTTTATTCGCTAAAATTTAAGTGGAGATTGTTGTTATTTTATTTATTTGTTTTTTCACACTTACTTCTATATTTTTGTTGTATTTTAATTATTTTCTTTTTTAATTCAATTTTTTGACACAGACATGAAGGAATTTCACTGGCAAAGCGTAATTTGGAATAATTATTAGAAAATGGATTTTTTCACTTCGTCATTCTCTTCGTAGTTCTTCGTTGTTTGTCGGTATCGCCATTTTCGTTGTATTTTTGTCGTTTTCTTCGTTCAGTTCGCGCCAGTTTTTTCTCTTTCTGTTTGCTTTTTTATTCGTGCGTACGTTATATTCAGTTATCTCTTTCTGTTATTAATTTTGTACTTTATTGATTTCAATTGGTGTTACCATATTGCTACTTTTTGTATTACTACCATAGTTGAGCCTAATTGTTTAAGATCCTACAAACTTGCCATAGATAAGAGCGATTGATTGAAAAACATTGTGTGTAATTAATATTTTGAATTTATATATCTGCTATTTAGTCAAACTTAAATTCAAAAACTTGAAAAAGAAAAGTTTGCTCTTTGCGAAATTTAAAACCTTTTCTAGCAATGAAACAGAAAATATATATTTAGAAAAAGAAAGCCTAAACCAAGCTACGTTTTTTAAAAATTTAGGATATTTATTAGAAGCAACTGTAATATTAAATTGCGTATGTCTACATTGTAAATAATAGTATAAAATCACAATGTAAGTGGATCTTGCTGACTGGTTAACAAGACCTAGAAAACTGCCCAAATTACTTAATATATTCAGGGAGAAGAGCCTTGATTACTTCATTTTTTTCCATTTAGTAGTTATATTGGGTTGGTGAAAGCTCTTCCTAAATCAGCTTTAAATTACTACGACCAACTCTGGACCACCTACAGCTTGGTATTTATGTATTAAAAAATTACCACCATAAGAAAATTTTTTTAATTGGTTGGCGTAATATAATGCCGATCTTATCATATTTAAGATAAAAATATAAGAAACAGTTTTAGATCTTTAAGTTAGGCTTCCAAAATATTTATTTTTTATATATATAAATGAGTATTTACCTCACAATTTTATTGAAATTCTCAATGATACGTGATGCAAGTCACGTAACTGAATATTTCTAAAAAATACACAAATTTGATGTTACCATATGGTGTGACATTCTTTTTGTGCCAAGTCTTACATATGGCCACTTCTACATGTCTAGATAATCATGTATTTCTGTCTTTCTCTTACTGAAACAAATTGTTGAATAAAAATAAACGACAAAAGAAAAAATAGTTTTCTGGTCTTTTGGCTATTTTTGGACTTTAGCTGTGCCTTTTCCTTATTTCTCCATCTCACTAAATTCTACTGTTTTACCTTTTGAATTATAGTTCCTAAATTGAGTTTTTGCTTGTATTCGAGTTTTATTGTGATGAGATGTTTTTATTAAAACTATTTTCGCATTGTAGCCAAAACAAAATAACAAAGAAAGTAAACAAGAATAAGACTGTCATACTAGCAAAACAAAAAAATATTTCTGAATGAGAAAGAAAAACAAATTAGTCTACAATAAATTGCCAATTTAAAATTAATTAAGAAAATATGTATAATTTTGCGAAATGAAATGGCACAGGGGTGAATTTGTGAAAGGAAGTTTAAATGCAAATAGAATTTTAAGAGGTTTGCGGGAGGGACAAAATACATTTGAAACCATTGGAATTTTGTACTATTCACACTATATGCAATACAAAAAGCAGGAGCTTATTTTGAAATATTTGTAAAGTGTAAGCAAAAAAAAAAAACTATTTTTTTAACAAAAAATACAAAAAGTGGGTTACACAAGTATTCGAAATGTGAGTGAGTGGGGTCTTTGGCACTTAATTGCATGCAAAGTTATTTTTGTATACGAAGCGAGTGTGGTATGTGGCACAAACGAAGGCAATCACAAAAGTCATTAAATTTATTTTACATGCAAATATTACAGGAATAGTTTAATACTTCACAAAAAAGTTATTGCAAAATTGTTTCAAATCTATTTTTTTTTTTTAAGTTTTATGCACATTTTAGAAATCGTGTAAATAAATACAACTAACTTGCTACTAATGAAACTGTGAGTCTTTAAAGAATTTAGCACTGCCTGGTTTTTACGAGGATTTAATTAGACGTGCCATACCACGACACCATAGCCGTAATCATGGTCATAACCGCAATTGGAACCATAGCTATAAGCAACGTTTTTTTTTTTTTCTTGTGTTGCCATTTGTTTAGATGCGTAAAAAAATTTTTATTAATGCTTACCAAAGCAATGCGACGAACGTGAGAAATAAGACAAGAAATAAAAAACAAAGAGTTAATACCTAAATTTATTAGTCAACTGTATATGGATGGTTATGATAAAAAGTTAAAATATAATTGATATCCATGGTTATGGCATGTCACCAATAATCAAATACAGTGTTTCCCATAAGTTTTGTTTGAACAGATTTTTTATATGCTTATGGCTCGTCTAATTAAACCTGAAATCATTTCTTTTACTCAACGGAAAAAATACTACGTTCATACCACCGGTACATTAGAAAAGGCTTAAATGTAATATTACAAATAAATTCGAAGCTTTTTGTACCCAAAAATTTATTTACTGCTAAGTGGAACATTTGTACCCAACTTTAAAGTTTGCCCTCGCACAGTGAATTTTTATTTAATCTTCACAAACACATATTCATAGCAACTGTGTTATGCAAATAATGTATTTTTAATTTTTTAAATTATTACAAATAGTTACCACTAAAATGAAAAATTCACTTGAAAAACTAATGTTCCCTTTTCAGAAATAATTGCAGGAGTAACTAATCTGGCACCACTTATTGTTGTTCCCAAAGAAGTTTAAAATTTAACTTTCTTGGCACTTCTTTTTTAATCTTATTTTTTGTTTTTATTTGAAATTTTAAAGATCTGAAAAAACTGCAGAAAATTTTTTGCCTTTCGTTTTTCAACACAACACAGACTTTTTTATCAAAAAAGTAGACATTAAAAGTATAAAGCAACCAGAAACGGTAATAAACGAAGGTGCATAAACGAAACGGATGATAAATTTTTAGAACACACGAGACATTCTTCACAACAAAACACAATAAAAACAGTGGGTAACGACGACAAACGACGATGAAACAACAGCATGAAACGAAGCAACAATACAAATTAAATTTTTCAATATAAAACACTGGTTTGTGTGTGATTCCTAGACAATATAAAAAAAACTTAAGCACAAAAGCAAATGGCGGCTTAAAGTTTTATTGTTAAGGTTTTCTTTTATAGGTATTTTAATTTATTATTTGTGGCCACTTTTTTATTATTTTTCTTTCATTTTTTATATTTATAATTTTTTAGCTTGTTTTTGTGTCCATTTTTATACTTGATATTCTTACAATATCGCACTCCTCGTTTTACTTGAGAGAATTCTCCGCCTTTACACTGTGTGTTGATTTTTATTGGGATTTTCTTTTGCGACTGAAAGGAATTATTTTCAATTCTTTATGGTATTCATGCAGTAATCACGATTTCCGTTTTGTGTTTCAATTCTATAATATTTCATTATGCGTTTTGACATTTCCAATTAGGCAAACATTAAAAGCATTGCCAGATGCTAATGTTTATTTTGGGAATTTATTATATTACAGTTAACAGGCATTTTAATAATATTTTGCACAAAAACCGAAACTTCGAAAATTTACACATTAATTGTAAAAAACTTAAATATATAACTTTATGAATTAAATTTAAACTTTAATCAATGTCTGTGTATTTTATAATTTTGATTGGGATAACAAGACTTAATCAAAGTTCAAAGAGCTAAAAACTATTTTGAAAATGTTTTATAATCCCTCTACATACAAAGATAAAATGATTCATAAATACATTTGCCCCTTGCATTTCTATCGCCCTTCAACTCGGTGAAATCATTAAGATCTTAATAAATCAAAAATATTTAAAGTAGCAGTAAAAAATACATAAAAAAATTCAACTCAAATCCGTTTTTGAAATATTTTAGTGCTCACGCTAATGCTACTTCAGGTTATGAAAAATTAAGTCATGCGGTACATGGTTATGTACTGCATTCATGGTGATGAGTTTATATAATTGTCGACTTTTGAAAATATCTGTTTCGTTGAGATCAGTTATTTTTGAGTAACGGATTCAATACTGTCTTTAGGTTGACGATTTCTATTGAAGTTAACAAACTTTGAAGTTAATACTGTTTTTACATTTTTTGTATGTTACCACGTTTATACACATGCTGCTTGCAATTAAAAATGAATTCCAATTATCAACTACAAGTCCAGATTTACACGTGCGATTTTTTCGAGCGAGTTTCATCGCGTCCATAAACTGTGAAATTTTTTATGGCATTAGAATTTGTACATTTCGCTTTTAATTTGATATTCGTTACTGTAGTTGTTTCTGTTATTCCAAATAATACACAAACAACAAAACGTATGCGGCTAATGTACACAAAGCAAGTGTAAAAAAACTTCCCTCAATAATCAAGCCATGTTATTTGTCTAACAAAAAAAAATTTCATGAAACAAGTTTAATGCAAAATGCCGCGGTGTGAAGTAGCTCCAACATAGAATCCGTCATACGTTAAACTTTGACAAATTCAACTGACAAGTGAGTTAAAATACATGTTTTCTTATGAAAGTTGTCACAATCAATACGTGTCCGTCAACGCAAAGTACGAAAGTTGGTCATCTTTTAACTTTTGACGTATGTTGAATACTTTGACAACTATCAACTGCTTCTTCTTCTCTGTTTTCTTTTAACTCTTGCTGCGTTTCAATTGTGTTTTGTGATTTTCATAAAACAATTTTGGTGGCAAACAATAAAATACAAATTTAATTAAATTAACAAGTGAATAAAATACAAATTAAATTTAAAAGTGAATAAAAATAGAGGCAAACATTGATTTAACATCCGTCAGCAAAGTATTCATTGTGCCAACCTCATCCGTCGTTACTTTGACTTTAGTAGAATTTGTCAAAGTACAACGTATGACGGATTCTATGTGCCCCGGCCTTAACGCTTTTAATTTTTGTTGGTACCAGATAGCAAAATAATAATCATTGAGGGTTTTCACATTAGACTAATTGTGCCGGCATAAAATCGCAGTTTGTAGGCATTTTCGGTGAGGAGAGTGGTTTTTGGTTGGCACAATTTTTCAACCAGCTTCAACCCCGCACAAGCAGAACAAAACTAACACATACACACTTATGAAAACACAGGTTCTGCGTTTTTTTTTTGCAGAGCGATTTTTAGTGTTTAGTCGTCCATCGACGCGTAAACATGAATACATCAATGATGAATGTTATTATGATTGAACTCAATTTTCTTATAATATTTTATCAAGGGAAAATAAGTTTAAAGTTAATTTAAGTTAATTTTTATATGTATTTTACAGGAAAAAAATTGAAAATGAACTTTTCGTCAAATATGAATAAAATATTAATTGAAATCTTCTTCATCTTCTTTTTATGAATAAAATATTAATTGAAATCTTCAGCTTCTAGGAGTGATGATGCAGCTTGCAAGTTACAGCCACTACAAATTCCTCCTAAAATTATTGCCAATTCATCATCAATTATTTCAGCCACATTTCCGCATTTTATGTATGTGTTTAACGAAAGAAAGGCAAACATGAAATAAACAAAGAAACTACTAACACACACAAAGCTGTGTATACGTGCACAATTTTATGCCAGCATAATTAGTCTTGAAAGAACAAAAGTTGTGCGGATTAAAAATTAGTCTAATGTGAAAACCCTCATTGAGGGTTTTCACATTAGACTAATTTTTAATCCGCACAACTTTTGTTCTTTCGTATTCACACAAGACTAATTATGCTGGCATAAAATTGTGCACGTATACGCAGATTTGTGTGTGTTAGTAATTTCTTTGTTTATTTCATGTTTGCCTTTCGTTCGTTAAACACATACATAAAATGCGGAAATGTGGCTGAAATAATTGATGATGAATTGGCAATAATTTTAGGAGGAATTTCTAGTGGCTGTAACTTGCAAGCTACATCATCACTCATAGAAGCTGAAGATTTCAATTAATATTTTATTCATAAAAAGAAGATGAAGAAGATTTCAATTAATATTTTATTCATATTTGAAAAAAAGTTCGTTTTCAATTTTTTTCCTGTAAAATACATATAAAAATTAACTTAAATTAACTTTAAACTTAATTTCACTTGATAAAATATTATAAGAAAATTGAATTCGATCATAATAAAATTCATCTTTGATGTATTCATGTTTACGCGTCGATGGACGACTAAACACTAAAAATCGCTCTGCAAAAAAAAAAAACGCAGAACCTGTGTTTTAATAAGTGTGTATGTGTTAGTTTTGTTCTGCTTGTGCCAACCAAAAACCACTCTCCTCACCGAAAAAGCCTACAAACTGCGATTTTATGCCAGCACAATTAGTCTAATGTAAAAACCCTCATTTGGTAGCACTGCTATCTAAAACGCTAAACATTACCAAAGAGTTGGCAATGCATATATTTAAATTGTAATTAAAGTCGTTAAACACGTGTCATTTTCATGAGTTGCAGCCGTATCTAAATTAGCGCATAAAACGCATTCTATCTTTCAAAAATTCTCATGTACATACAAAATGTATGAAGCAAACCATAATTGCGCGGCGTCAGCGCTGAGCAATCGGAGAATCCGATTTTGACAATGCGTAAGTTAGTGAAGTTGGCTGCAATCTACTGATGTTTACATATTTATCTTATTTGTTTACTTTAGAATTGCAATTGGCATTGTAAAACAGTAATGACATTTTAGCCTTTTTTCGGCTTTATTTAGAATTTTTATTACTGTTTTACTTTTTATTGTATAGGGTTTTATTAAACATGATTAGTTAACATTACTGTTCATGACAGACCGTTGCGCTTTTATTTAGGTATGTCATTTCAGCGTAAAAACCATGTGTTAAATTGCGTCGTGTCTTACGAGCGAATTTATACGACAAAATTCACTAATTGCAGCATTTTTAACTGCAATTAAGGCGAACGTATATACTAGATAATGCAGTCACCTGCTATTAATTCCTTTTGAGCAACGGTTCTCAAATGGGGGTCCGTGGACCCCTGGGGGTCCGTAGTAACCATCCAAGTGGTCCGCATGAAGAACCGAAAAAACAGTATTTTTAAAAATAATAAAAGTTTTCTTTGAACTTGGGCTTTAGAGGGGTCCGCGAAAAAAAAAATTGTTTACTAGGGGTCCGTGAGCAGGAATTTGATGAGAACCCCTGCTTTTGAGTAATTTTGTAAATCTTATTTAAGAAGAGAAATAGAGAAAAAATGAAATTGCCAAATTTTAGTGGAAACTTGGCAGCACCTTTAGTTATCAATGCAGCACGAAAAATTGTTTTATATATTGCTAATTATTATTTTATTATATATTGCAGCATTTTATTATATTTGTGAAACATTAACTAACCATGAAGACTTATTTTTTACTTGAGAATTATTTAATACAATTTAAGAACTCCTTAATATGTTTTAAATATTTTTATAATTGTACAAAATAACATTGAAAACTTGGTGCATTTATTGTTATGGAACTTAGTGTTTACATTTCAGTTTGTTTAATTTTTTTCGCACTTTTATTAGTGATGCAATGATCAACTTATGTGTTTTAGTAGGTGGCTGTCTGTGATATATTATACAGTGTTGTAAAACGTTATAAATAAAATATAAAAGCAGGTTATGGGTACAAAAGAAATTTCTAAATAAATATGTTTCTACCCAATTGTGATTATAAATTCAAAGGTTTCGATTTATCAGCTATTTTATATATTTTACATGTTAAGTTGCAAAGTATTCTTTATTAAATTTTTATTACATCTGTACCTAAGTTCTATAATTTATATATTATAATATTTTGAATAAAGATCGTCAGTAAATTTGTTTGGTTTTGGCTATAAAACTTTTATTATCAAAACATATAACTGTTTTTAGAATGAGTCATCTTTAAGTTGTTTATATATTTTTTAATCTGTTTTATAACTATTCTAGTTATGGGTTTTTTTTTGTACTTAAACAAATTCTAATTTTAATAAAGAAAACCCAAAAATTTTTTTTTTTATATTTATAAAAAACCAGTTGTTTGATATTTACTTACATAATTTAAAAGACAGATGACAGATAATTACATTTGAGTTAATTACCTTATTGAAATTTTTCATTTAAATTTTAATCGCATGTGCGATTCATTCACAAGAAAATCTGATGGAACTCGCAAGAAAAAGTATCATGCAGTCACATTAAAAAAATGCAACACAAATGCGACTCTGATCGTACAGGAACTATTATTTTATAGAATTTTTTTCAAGCTTATACCGAGTTCACACACGTCAATTGTTTTTGCAGCAATTCCTAATTTTGTGGATAAGAAAACGATAAATAAAATAGTTCTTCACTCCCTTCTCTTCCACAAAATTCAGTATTGCTGCAAGAAAAATTGACCTGAGTGAGCACGGTATATGGATTTGACATGCTTTTCGTTGAATTTTTAACCTTATGCACTTTACAAAAAAAGCACTTGTTTTTAAATATTAAATTGTTAGGATTTTTAGAACTATTCTCATTTATGTATTATGTACATAAGTAGTTAAATAAAATACTTACGTTGCTTTATTAGCGAATATAAAAATTTTCATACTTCATATAATTGTATAACAAAATATATTTTTGGTATTTTTAGCAACATTAACCACAACAACTGTTTCATTTAAAGCAGGCAAAATTTGTTTGTGTTGTTGTTTCTTTAAAAAAATATTTAAATTCTGCTGTTGGTGTTGTGGATTAACAACATTGTTGGTAACACGCAGTGCAAACAAATGCATGTTAATGACATCAATGTTAAAAACAATTCATGTTAAAATAAAAAAGAAAAAAATATTTCTTAATATAAAATATATGAAATACTACATTTTCAAAGGATTTTGGATGTATACATATAAGCATACCAATTAGAATTGTTTTTAAAAGACAAATTTTGCACTTAACGCAATAAGAAAAAGAAACCACCAGACACAAAAAAGTAAAATATACACCGAAACAAATTAACTAGAAATTTACCATTACTGAAAATACATAGGAAACTTTTTTTGAGAAAAAAAAAACGAGAAAAAGATTTAAAAATAAAAAATAATTTAAAAAGAGTGTTGTTCATTTTTCGTCAGAATTCTACAGTAACAAAAGAAAAAGAAACAAAAAACACGAATTGATAATTTTTTTTTTATAAGTTAAACAATAAACGCAAAAGTCCTTTAAAGGCCAAAATTCACCATTCTTAACAATCGCATGATTAATTAACTTTGTTATAATTCTGTCCTACTTAGAAAAATCGCAAAAAAGGTCTGTAGGTGGCACACTGTTACTGTTGGGAGAAATACAACTCTACATCCAATTCTGATTGTACAGAAATTTTTGTTTTATTATATTAAGTCCGCTAGAAAACACAAAAGTCTACAATTTTTTTAGAATAGATTTTGTGTAAACGAACTAAATTCAGAATAAGAACTTGAAAGTAAATTGACAGCTGACAAATTTTTGCCAGTAATATCTTGTTAAATGAAAAACATGCAACTCAAAATGTAAACAAACAAAAGTGGCAAATTAACATCAAGGCATTCAACATCAAGTTTTTCTTTTTGTGGCCTCTAGGAAAACCTTAAAAGATAACGTAGCGAAGGTGCCTGTATAAAAGAACGAATGAAATGGTCAAGGAGCTTGCATTATCATACAAGAAAAGGTAGCCTTACTTAGCGTGGGAAGAAACAAAATAACAGTATGTGTCAAAGTTGTCAAAGTTAAGTAGTTGTGAGAGTGCGTAAGTTTGTAAAAAGCGCATGTAGAGTAACGGCCATATTTTCTGACATTTTTCTTCGATTTGCTTTTCTTTTAAAAATTTCTATAAAATAATAATTTTTATGCGATCAGAGTTGCAGCTTTCTTGTTTGACAATGTGTCACCTCAACATTCTTTTTCTGCGATTTTTCCAGCCACAGCCAGTGTAGGAAATAGAAAAAAAATGGAGAATGAAGTTTCTAAGAAGATAAAGATTAAAAACAACGAGCTGAAATTTACAATCTGTAGAAAACCCACAAATCCCAATTTCTTACTGATGTAAAATCATTTAAATAAAATCTATTCTTTATCACTTAAAACCCATTAACTGATTTTTTATTTCTTTTTTTTTTGTTTTTTTTTTCTATTTTTTGACTGACACAAACTTAATTAAATTAAGATTAATTTCTGTGACTTTTAAACATGTTCGTAACAAAAATCAAACATGTATCTGAAAAAAAGTTATAAAACAAATAATTTAACAATTTAAAGAACTGGTTTTTTATTTGTTTGTTAACTAATAATAAAAATAATAATAAAAATAAGGAATATAATTCAACCAGAATAATTATTATTTCTTTTTATTTTATGAACGTTTGTTGTCTTGTCGTATCTTGTTCTGTTTTGCTGGCGACAAAGAATGAAAATCGTTTTTGTGCATTCGTTAAGTTATTTATTTTTTATTTATTTTTTTTGCATTTAACATTTTCAACTTGTAAAAGTGTAAATTTATGTAGAAAAATTCAGGGACAGGCAGTGAAGGAAATTGGAGCATGTTTCAGTAGTGTTTGTTTTCGTATTTTACATTTTGCCTTATTTAATTGGCCCATATTAAGAACTCGTGCTATTTTTATTTACATACAAGTAAAACATGAAATTGACCTTAGTTTTGTATTTTATGAATTTTACATTTTTCTTTTACATATTTATTATATTGTTTTGCTATTTTTGTATGTATCTACATATTAATTCTTTTGTTTTGTAAAATAATGTTAATAAAATTTTATTTACAAGTTCAAATAACGTTATTGAAAATTAAGGAAATTTGTTGCAATGATTGAAAAAGTAATAAAAAAAAATTGGAAATTTTTAGTAACTAAACGGTTATTACGGTTTATTACGTATTGTTTTATTTTAGACGTTTGAGTTGGCAACCCTGTTATGTTTGGCTACGGATTTGACATATGCTTTTTTAATAAATGTAACTTTTTGAACCGGCGAAATTATTGACCCAGAAGATATCACTCAATGGTGAATGATTAGACACTCAAACAGTAATGTTAACTTATCTAAATAATAAAATACACTAATAAAAATTTAAGACAAAATCTCTAAAAAAAGAGGAATATTTACAGATGGACGACTCTTTACGCCGCTAACATCGTCATTTGTCGAGGTCGGTAAACAAGAGACAACTGAAAAAAATTATTGAAACAAAACATTTGTTCAGTTATTGGGCAATATGCCTTTAAAAATTAATCATTTTTTTCTGAGAGTGTCTTTAATATATGTATGTAAAGAAAGGGTTTTTTAACTTTAAAACAGACTTACTCAACTATTTTTATTGTTTCTGGGACATAAATATTGGGCTACCTCAAGTGCCATATATATTGTGGTACTGTTATTTCTTTAATGAATTTTTTCAATGTTTATTGGGTTTGGTTTTGTCCGATATAAACAAAAAATTGCCCAATACACTTAGAGAAAAGAAATTGCAAAAATGAACATTTTTTATTTTACATTTAAAATTGCATCAAAATGACTAAACATTTGGCTGCCATTTGAATACAGCGTTACCATACTTGCACTTTATAGAACTAGTTTTTGTACCTTTCATCAGTTGTAATTTCATTCAGTTTGTAATTTCTACAATATCCATTTCCGACCCCATAAATTATATATATTCTGAAATCTCATGAGTGAAGTCGATTGAGCGATGTCCGACCGTGTTAGTGTTGGAATAAATTTTGCCAGGGCACTAGATGAGCTAAAGAACGTTTAAATACGCAAATCGATCAAAAATAGTGTCGAAAAAGGTGGTATTGAAAATCAGCAAGATCGTTCAATTTCCCTCGCGGCAGTCGACTAAACACCACGACTGCCCCTAATTTTTCCATATCATTTGGAAAAAGGAGGTTTCTGCAATTAAAACAACAAAAATATAGAGCAATAGAGAATTGAAAGCAAGAAACAAAACACCA
The DNA here is from genome assembly GCA_937654795.1 of Cistogaster globosa. Taxonomy (NCBI): domain Eukaryota; kingdom Metazoa; phylum Arthropoda; class Insecta; order Diptera; family Tachinidae; genus Cistogaster; species Cistogaster globosa. The sequence continues at coordinate 93,325,231 of OW569407.1, read as the reverse complement.
AGTGACAAAATTGGCGCCCATGTTAACCGAGTTATGAGCCTCTGAAATTTTCACTAAAAAGTCAGATTGTTAATATGGGTATCATTTAAAAGCTCTTAAAAGATCTTTCAGGAAATGCTGAAATTTTTAAAAAATGCTTAACCCATTAAAAGCTGAAGTCATTTTTATGTTAAATTATATTTATTACTTGATTTTTTTCTTAGCTTTTAATTCTCTGTTTTTTATTGGAGTTACTTCAAATTTATGATATTTCCAGCTTGAGCAAAAAATTTATGATATTTCTGGGCATAAACTTGAGCGATTGCACACAATAGTTTTTAACAACTCTACTGTTCAAGGTTGAATTGATAATAATCATCGTCATCCTCTAGCGGACATAAATGCATAATTTTCTAACCTAAATTTGTCTAGTTTTGAATTTATTGTTTGAGTTGTATGACACACAAACATAAATATGTAGCTTGACTACGTAGCGCCATGTCATTTATAAATATGCATACTGATGTATGTATGTATGCATGTATGTTTGTATATATTTATGTAAGTCGTACATTGTTAGTAAATTGCAACTTTACATTTTTCAAATAAAATCGATTTAAATGGAAAACATTATAATTTTTCTTCGTTGTTGGTTGCATGACTGAAATAATTAATTCCTTTTATTTTATAAAACATTAGCAGACGCACTAGAGAATACATACATTATGATTTTAAAATTGTAGTTGATTAAATTATATTGTTTAAATATATATTTTTCATTTCTTCTTCTAGACTACTAAATATAATTGTTTATCTAGAATTAATAACAAACTAAGTAACTGCCTGATTGTTAAATATGTTTGTCGTCTATGGTTTTTTTTTACTGTCCTGAAGATGTCAATACTCATCTTTGTTTAGGGTGCGCGATGCCGTGTCAGGTTCTTCCAGTCCCACGATTGTTAGAGATTTTTAGCTTGCACGGAGCTCCAACTACACAGGTTACTAATTAAAATTGACTGTAATTGATCAGAAATGAATCTCTTAAAAGTCAATATTAGCAAAGCGAATTCATAACTGGTAAACTGACGGCGAAAATGAATTCAACAGTGCGAACGTCGCGAAATAATACTAGGTGGTCTCAATAGCGAATTTATTGATTTTCGCCGAAAATCATAAAAAAAAATTATACACATTTTTATATATGGAGTTTTACATTTCAGGTTTTGGCGAAAATTAATGAATTCGCCATTACGACCACCTAGTATTGATTCGCCTTGACTGCGAATGAAATATGTACATTTTGTTTGTGTACAAATCGTCTTCGGTTGTCAAAAACAATAGGAAATTATTACTTTTAACATTCCACGAAGGAAAAGCAACAAACGCAAAAAATAGTCACCTGGGCTGTAAAGGTCACCAGTTATTAATTCGCCTTGTTACAGAGGTCTAATGATTTTTTAATTTTTCATATAAAAATCTTTATATTTTTTATGTTATTATTATTGTCTTCAAAAAACATACTACTCTTTTTGAAATGTATATTAATTCTCATTTAGTTTTATACATTTTATATTGATTGATTTCATTGTTCAAAAAAATGCTGTCTGCAGAAGCATTACATACAGGTACACAAACAAGAATTGACATTCATTCTTTAAGGTCTTCAATGGTTTCAATTATTACAATCATTATTACAATCTTTGGTATTTTCTCTTTTTAATGAAAACGTTAATATGAAAAAAAAAAATACGAAATGCGCTCGCTTATGTATCCGATACGTTTAACATGTGATTTGTAGCAACAATTTCGTAAATAGGTGCAAAGGTTCCGAGTGACTCAATTACTCTGGTTTCAAATTGTACAGTAAAATGGTGAAACCGATTAACCGTACATGCAATACTGTATTTCTGTGAAGTATTGCATGTATCCAACACAAAGTAAAATATAAATCGCAAAAAAACTTTAATTTACATTAAAAAAAAAATCGCCATTTTGGTAAAAAAAAATCTCCTTATAATGTGCACATTCTCTTAAATAAAATTAATTACTAACAAGCATATTTTAAGGCTTCTTAAAATCAATATTAATAAAGCATTGGCCTCTAGAACATTAAATTTCAATACATCTGTATATTTGGATGTAACAAAATTAAACTCTTTTGATGTTGGATTTTATTTATTTTATCGTCTCTTAAAATAAGGTTTCATAATTGAAAAAAAACTCTTTATTAACTTTGCAAACAAAGTTAAGCAAAAGAACTTACTTGAAATAAAATAAAGTGAGGCATAGTTTTAGGAGTTGTTATGAAATCTTATATCTACGCTCTCTTTATATAGCAATTGTTTAACTACTCTTATTACTTTCTCTTTAATATATTTGGGGGTTATTTTTCCAGGACACGCAGACGATATTTCCTTTAACGATGTTGCTTTTAGTTACCGGGTTTGGGTTTATGTTTGTATATCAAATATAACAACCAACGCCTGTTAGCCACCCTGTTTGAAAAACCCTCTAACTATTTTTAATAGCAAATAGTAGGGGTTGATTTTAAGATTACAAAACCTTCATAAATACTTATAAAACATATTTTAATTTATCTTATATAGAGATCATACATAAATAATATAACATATACAACAAAACACACTAAACACAAATGCGAGGGTTGTATGTCAAAGTAGATTGATTGTTTTGAAACTTATCAAATGTAAAAATTAAGAGTTTTTTTCAACAAGAAAGTCTGAGAAAAAAATCAATGTATATTTGTCGACATTCTTTTTTGTTGTAATTATATGATGTACGATATAGTGAAAATAATTATTTATTTATTTTTTTAATATTCATTTTAATTTTTTTTAACTCTTTTCATTTTGCTTTTATTTATAATGAAACGTAAATCCGACAATTAAGTAATTTATGTCTACTTAACATACTCCTGCAATGTTATTTCCACTCTCTCATTCTACATTATCATTGCACCAGGTATGGAAAACTTATTTTTTTAACTTTTAAAAGAAAAAAACAAAGCAAGGAAAAATAATAAAAAATAAAATAATTGATTATATTTTTATTAGCCGACCATGAAAAAGGAGAAGTTTATCAATTCGCTTTCAGAACTCTGCTATTTCTGAAACGATTTTGAAAACATTTCTTATAATTTTTAAAATAAAGGGCTTTCACTTATAACATACGTGAGCGAGGAATTAAAACTTTCTCACAATGCGTTTAGCTATAGCACCTAATAACAGAACGTTTTAAAAACTGACAAATGGAATTAAATTAATCACACAAGCAATTTTTGACAGATCGTACGACTGGGTATGATAGTTAATCCTGGTCTTACGAGTTGATATTGTTATTTTTATAAATTTTTTTGTTTGACAGCATTTTAGCTGCCAACTTCTTGCTTAAAAGAGAAATTATTTTGATTTTTCTATTTTAGTTTTTCTTGCTTTTGTATTTTTTGTCATGCACTAAATAGCGAGAAAATCACAATAGTATTGGATTTTCCGTCCCTGAATGAAATATGTCTTTACAATTAACGGCATAAATTAACTGTTTAAATTTAAAAACATTCTCTTTCTTTTTCTCTCTTTATTGCTATTGTCCTATTTTTGTAATTTTTATCATATTAAAATAATTATTATTCATTTGTATATCCCTCGTTTCCTTTGCATTGTGTGTGCGTAAATATATTTGTATACGTAAGATTCAAGGATAAATTCGTTTTTTTAACAATCGTAATCTTAGTAAAAATAAAAATTTACCATTAATTAACATACAAACTAACATCTTCTATACACTGCCACTTGTAAACATTTCACCAAGTTTAACTTAAGGCTGATTGTTAATCAAAAAAAAAAATGTCGAATGGAGTGATGTTGCGTTGGGCCGTTTGCATGAAAGGTACGATTTTTTCTGCCCATAAGATGGAGTAGAGAAAATCAATAAAAGGGTGGATCATTATTATAAGTGTAAAGTCGTTTGTGTGTGTTAAATTGTGTATGTGTGTGTATTTTTTTATATATACGTCGTTATTGTAGTTGAGAGAACTGTAGTCTAACAACAATCGTAAAGACACGTTATTAATGGCCCACAAAGGAATATGGGGTGGTCTGCTGTTCAAAAATACATAATTATATGTGTTTTAAAACATATCCTTTAATTATAATTTTTAATAAACTACTTGAGAAGGTTTAATTATATATATTTTCCCCCTTAAATAAAGAATTAAGAATTAATAAAGTTTTTAATAATAAAAGAGAAATTGATATTTGCTTTTTATTAAATGAGCCGTTTATTTTTAAGGTGGCATAAGTAACTTAAAAAAAATAATAAAAGAAAGTAATTTAAATGAAAATTAAATAATAAAACCCTACGATTTTACGTTGACCGAAGTTTTTATTGGGAAATAAGTACCCTGAGATAGAAACGCAAGTAAGTCTTCTCGAGATTCAGCCTAAAAGTGAGTTGTGCCACTTTCAAAATAAACGGCTTAAATGTATAGATTGATATAAGGTTCTTACGAGTAATTCATTATATTTTATTTTAAATATGCAAATAAGCTTATTAGCGAATAAGCTTGTATTTATAGACATTTCACCGGTCTCTCCAGCAAAGTTATCAGGTAACCTTTAACAACATTTTAAGAAATACCAAACATTTTAGATGTGTTAAAAATTATTTAAACAGTATGAGAATTATATTAGAAGCTTAACGCGAAATGTTGTTAAATGTGCGTCAAACTTAATGTTGTCATCTTTCATCGGGATAGAGCCAACACAAATGGTTTCAAGATACGATAGAAAGAGAAAAGAAATCATTGAAATACCTTGCCCAGCTGTAGTGTATGGGAGGTGTCGATTTGTTAGACAGCTTTGTTGGAAGATGCCATATAAAAATGAGATCACGCAAATGGTACATGCGACTTTTTTATCATCTCATCGACATCACCATTATAAATTCATGGCTACTATACAAAAGATGTAACCACAAAAACGAAAAAGTGAAGCTTTTAGATTTTCGACTAGAGTTAGCTAGTACAATGTGTCAAATTGATTCAGTTCTTACACCTCAGCGCGGTAGACCTTCAGAACACCAAATCCAAATTGAAGCGAAAATAAAGAAACCAAATTCTGCTCCAATTCCTCCTCGAGACGTTCGCAATGATAATAAAGGTCACTATCCAGCATGGAGTAATACACGTATAAGATGCAAATATCCAAATTGTAAATCTCAAACTTTTACTGTTTGTCAAAAGTGCAACACTGCTTTATGCTTTAACAAAGATAGAAATTGTTTTTTCTTATTTCATACTAAATAATCTCTTTTACTTTAAATAAATAAATATTTTTGTCCATTAGTAGTTTGTTCGTAGTTCTAGAAATAAATTTAGTCACAAATGCAAGGTGATGCATATATGAATCAACCGAGTTTTCGTTAAAAATAATTATAAAAAAACAAGTAAAAAATTTTTCAATGCCTTTTTTGAATTTTTAGAACACATTGTTTACCGAAAAAAAAAATTTTTTTTAAAATAAAAAATTGCGCACTGAAGGGTTAAGAGCTCTATTAACTGTAAATACAATCGTATCAATTTTAATTTTCTCTTCTATTCCGTATTTGGCATTTCCTGTTGGACTCAAAAGTCGATTTTCGCAAACTGCCGTCGCCATCGAAGCTGGCCTTTTAAACCAACTCAGCTAAGTCTGCTATTTTTTATGTTGTTGATTTACTATCCGACTAAGGCTTTTGATTTCCTAGTTTTAATACAGTACATGCGCCTTTATAATCTGATCAGCTGTTTTAATATACAGTATCTTTCACCAATTCATCAACGGCAGCTACCCGAAAATTGTCTTCCTTTTTTTTTCTAATTGATACTTCAGGAGATTTGAACTGCTGTTTTTTCTTTAAACAATTCATTTACATAAGTTGTTTTACTGAAAGCCCTTTTGAGATTTGAACTTATGAACAACTCAAAAAGTATTGGCTAATTTTGCCTTTTATTCTTCTTACACACACCACACTTGTATGTGGTAGCTATTTAGCTTTGTTTGTCACACACAGAGGTCTATAATAACATTAGCTTTGTTATAATAAATATGTTTGCCCCATATGTCCACTAGGCAATTCCAGAGGTTCAATGTCTTTTTAGATTTTTAAAAAAAGTGGCCACCTTTTTAAATCGCCCAATAAAATGCCGCGGAGATTTATTAGTGATATTTTTTCTATATTGAAAATTCTTAACACTGTGGTAAATTCACCGCCGCCAGCAGTGGACTGGGTAGGTGCCCGTAATGAACCCCAGCATACCTTTTTGGCCTTTCTTAAAAAAAATATTTAAAAAACCAAAAAAACGCAAACTTCAAGTTGGGGCCCAAGAAGACATCATGGATTCCTTCTTCATAGCGTTGGGTGCATGCACAGCGCTCCTAGTGTTCATTTTCGTCCAATCAAGAACGATTAATGTCAACTCTCTAGCCTAACATCGCTCATAGGACCTGTTGGTCCAATAGCCATCTCCCGGGACTCCGAAGTACATACATATACTACACCTTTAATATTCTGCTCCGTGGGATCCATTGTTCCTGATCATTTGTTTGATTTTTTAAATTAAGGATTTATGAGAAGAAAACATATCCTTGCATTGAGTCTAATCGGAGTAAAGTAATTTTTAATTTAAAAAAGAATTATTTAAAAATTAAAAATTTACTTTATTTTAATATCAGGGTACATTTATTTTACTAGGTAATAGCGGCTCTACAACAAATACAACATTTGTAAAAACAACATGTCATTTTATTGTTGCTTTGTGTGTGGAAATGTCAAAAATAGAAAAGAAAATAAAAGAGAATTGGTCTAAAAACAAACGCTCTTTTTGTTCTGCATATGGTTGTTGTTAGTGTTTTTTGAAATTCGTAAACTAAGGTAGGAAAATATAAACAACTTTTGACTAGACTTGTGTACTTCATAAACGAACTAGTTTATTTAAACGATTCCATCGATTGAACTAAGATAACTAGTTCATACTTTCAAGTACACCTAGTTCATTTTTGAACTATAATTTGTAATTAAGCTACCAGACAAGATAAACTAGAATACATAACTGTGTTTCCTTGTTGACTATTTACGACATGAAATTAGTGCTACCACGCGCTTTATTTAACATTCATTACGGCATTGCTATGGTATTGTTGCCATTGTATTTTTAGAAGAACTTTTGAACTAAAAGAGCTTTTGAACTAAAGAAGCGTTTGAACTAAAAGTTAAAAGTGCGAACAATATGTCAACGGAACATTTGAACTAAGAGAGATTTTGAACTAAAGAGAGCCTTTGAACTAAATTTTGAACTAGTTATTTTCAAACATTGAACTAAAAAGAGCGATCACTAAATTGAACTATGTGGCACAAGTCTACTTTTAACATGTCCAACTACAAACCAGCTGGGCGGACGACACTACCTAGTAAAATAAATGTACCTTGTTTTAATATAAAAAATTTTCCAATTTACAATATGATGACAACGAACAGTGGGAAATAATTTTGGTGAAATAAAAAATCATAATTTATGGAGTTTGTAAAGCTACGTAATATTTATAACATTCGCTTTCATTATTAATAAACTTTTGATAAAATACCAACAATTAAATTGTGATTTAAAACTTTTACTTTCCTTATGACGTCAGCTTTAAATTTTTTTGAGTCTTTAATCGAATAACTATTTAGTATTTTCTGCATTTAAAAAATCAAACCTTTTTTAACATTCAATTTTCTTTCTCTGAATCACTTTTTTTTCTTAAATAAATGAAAGCAAATGTTGTTAAATAAATTATTAGAAACAACATTGAAATCTCGTACTTAAACATAAATTAATTTTTTTGTTTGTTTTTAAAGTGAAATCTTTAACAAAAGAAAACAATTATTTTATTTAAATACCAAATGTTTTTTTTTTCAATCATCTTCTTTAAAACGACTGCAATCACTATTGAAGAGGGAACAAAATTCCAAATCATGTTTTAGCTATGATCAGCAGTGACGAATGTTGTGTACCCTGCAGCTAAGCGACAAAATAGTTTTAAAAGCAGACCTTTTTTATCTGGGACCAGAACTCAGGGGATGATGATCCTTACGCGAGCATTGCTTTGTGCCAAAACTAGAAAATTAGGTTGTGGGAAGGAGGATGGATTTTTTTCTACATTCAAAGTGACAGGAAATATCTCTGCAGAAAGATGATTTCTCATACCAACTGTTTGGCTAAAAAACAAATTTCCCCTGTAGTGCGATTCGCTGCCCAATCGATCACACATGGATGAGCTCTTAATAAAAAGCGTGTAGTACGCAAAAATGTGCGGTTATCGGGAATAAGTTTCTTATCTCATTAGAGCACGCTTCATTAAAGTATCATAAAACAGCTAAGTAAAACCCACACGTTCAAGAGATTCAATATTATAATTTACTTTTTATCAATTTAAAGATTTTTTTAGCGATTTTAAACGTAATTGACTGCATTAAATCTAGAGATTTTTTATAGATTTTTATTTTCATTTGATATCTTTCTTTTAGTTTCGGCTCTTTTTTTTGTTTTGCTTATTTTCAAATGATTTCCAAATTTCCTAAATTTCGTTATTTTTTTTTAATTTTTTAATTAAATTCTTCAGTTTTGCCTTTTTTCGATGTTAAAAATTTAAATAATTCTTGTGATTTTTCTAGTTTGACCATTTTTGTATTTTTTTTTCCTAATTTTAGTGTCTGGGTGGTTCTCATTCCTAATTAAGTCCACATTACACCATGCAATTTTTTATGCAACTTTTTTTCAAATCTTTTCTTAGGAGAACAATTCTCTTCTTAAGTAACAATAACATCTCATCATCATAAATTTCATTGTGTAAATAGCGTACAAGTTTTCACTCTCTGATTTTTTTTCTCCCATTTTACAAATTTAAAATATTCCTTACTATTTTTGGGGTTTGTTATTTATCTGATTTTAGATTAAAATGTTTTTTTTCGAATTTATAACAAATAAATAATTTTTTACGATCTTAAAATTCAAATTACCCGATTTAGTAGACTCTTAAACGTCAGCGAACTTGTGTTGTGCTTTATTCCAAGCGTCATCACATTTTTGCCTTGTTGGTACCTTTTTTCGAAGTAAGCGATTTTTCTTAAGCGAACTAAGCGATTTTTCTAAGCGTTTTTTTTATTCGAGTTACTGTTTTGTGATTAAATCTATTTTTAAATGTTTTTTTACTACTTAAGATTTTATATCCTCTAGTTTTATTGATGTTTTGAATTTTTAAGCTTTTAGTGATTTAAGCAAAATTTAATGACTTTGTTTTATTTTGTGTACTTGATTGTTACCTTTATTGAATTCTTTCTTTTTTAAGGAAATCTTATTTTATTTATTTGTGATCTTGGCATTATTTTAGACTCAGAGCTTTTGGTACTTTTTTGACCTGCCAAAGACTTTTTTCTCTATATTAAGCTTGTTTTTGTAATTTCTTACATATGAGTGATTTTATATATAAATATATTTTTTATATATAAATATATTTTCTTTTTGATTTGCTTTCAATTTTAGCAATTTGTAAAATGTGTGCTTTTTGAAGCTTTTGTAGTTGTTTTTTAAGATATTGACGTTTTTTTTTTTATTTTTCAACGATTTCCTTAAAGTTGCATGATTGTTTAGCTGTTATCGCTCTGGCATCTCCCTACTAAAAAAGATCAGCATGTGATTAAAGTTACAAACGGAATTGAAAACTTTTCAACTGTAGTGAAGGGTATAATTATGTATACAACCGAACAAAGTACCTGTACATAATAATGAAATTGGAAACACTGAAACAAACAAGAAGCTGACAAATCTTTTGACAAAGAAAAAATTAAAAATTCACAAAACAAAAGTTAATTTGTTTTCTTTTTTCTTTAATTATAAAAACTGGTTTTAAGCAAAAATTTTTATTTCACAAAAAATTCCCAAAAAAAAAAAAAAAAAATAAATAAAAAGAAAACACAAAACAAAACAAGAAAAATAATTTTGCTATAAATTTACCGTGGCAGCAATACCAACAACAACAAGAAATAACACCCGCACGAAAGTCTCCATGATTTGGTGAGAAATGATTTTAAACGAAAAGAAATAATAAAAACCAGAAAAGAAAATATTTTTTTAAATAAAAAAAATCAGTTACTGAGTCAGTTTTCTAGAGGTTGTTAGTTTTGTTGCTATTAATGGTTTTTGTTAAGGTTTTTCTTTGAATAAACATAAATCTTATGCAGTGTTGCCAGTGTTGTTTTTAGAGTTCATGATCATTTTCTGTGTTTATTTTTTTATTTATTTTAAAACCCAGAGAAATAATTTATTAGCGCTTAATGAAAATTATTTTATTAAAACATTTATAATTGCTTTATTGTTGAGTAGTCTTTACTGCAGTGGTCGTCATTCATATTTCCTAGGCAACGAAGTTGTTCTAGTATTAATTTATTCTTTTTGTGAATATTGCAAGCAGTTTTGCCTAAAAGATTCTTTTATTAATTTTTAATAATTGCTTTTATCATTTCTGGAAATCTATATTTGCTTAAAATTTAACAACTCAACCAATTTTTCATTTCGCATTTTTTCATCGTGCCAAACGGCAGTCATAATTACAACAAAAAATCCATTTGTGTCAAACAAAAAAAGCTTGCTATCATTCAACAGAGTGAGATTTTATCGATTTATTTGTAGAAAAGTAGCACTTAAGGCAAAAATGTTTATTTAATTAGTGTAACCGTGCTACATTCTTTACTTCGACGACGAATGTGCTATGTAGAAGTACGGACGCAAGGAGGCTGGGGGTTGAACCCTGTGCTAACCAAATTTGCAGTCAACGTGCTTACTAATATGACTACAGCTCTTAGAAAGATATAAGATTTAAAGATAAAGATTTTCGAAACTTGTATTATAGAATATTCCTAAGCAGTCCCTTGAAGTCACCCAATAAGCACAAATTTTTTGAGAATTCCAATGTTGGAATTCCAGTGTGAATTCAAGCTTGAATAACATTTAAATTCCATTCTCTTTCCAGTCTGTTTGAAGTTTGTTAAAAAACAACAAATTTGTTTGAAGCATATTTTATCTGATGTGAAAAAATTGTTTTTCTTTATATTGAATTATATTTACATTACATACATTATTCCGGCGATTGGATACGAAATACTGCCACCTAAAGAACGTTGCTGAAAAACAACGTCGGCATCAAATTGAGTCAGTTGTGTACTCTAAATGTCAATCATAAAATATTAATGGTGAACAATTTTACAACGCGAAAGTCCCAAAGTTTTAAAAGTGAAAATAAAGAAATATAAGTGAAAATAATAATCAAAAAGAAAATAAAGAATAGAATATAAAGCAATATAAAGAAATTTTAAATAAATAAATATAAAGGTATGTATTTAAAGGCAAAAGCAGATGCTCGTAAAATTTTTGCACTGCTTACCCAGAATCAGCATGGGAATGGCTTCCAATGGGAATGGCTTCCAACGATGTCCACGATCTCCACGTCGCTTTGAACGATGAACCGTCTGTCTGTGCGGACGCAATTATAAAAGACGATGGTATATCTGATACTAAAATTAAGTCTGTGGGAGACAGGGGCAGATAATGGTTTGAAAATTATTGTTAAAATAATGTTATAACACTATTTATATACTGTTGTAACATTGCTTGAATAACACTGAAATTCCTTGCTTGAATTCAATGGTAAAAACAGGTTCAGTTCGACTTGAATTCCACTGCAATACCATGTTTGACTTCAAGTGTAAAAACAGGTTCGGTTCAACTTGAATCACACTGTTATTCAAGGCTGGAATTACACTGTAATGGTACTGTTTTGTTCGACTGTAATTCAATGGTTAATTTTGCTGGATTCGCTATTGATATCAACTGTATTTCAACTGTAATTCAACACTGGAAATTGGAAATTGTAACTGGATTTCAAATGTAATTCCACTTGAATTCCAACCAAAATGCTTATTGGGCACTGGTTCTTGAACAACCAGTTAACTTTTAGGTTAACAAAAAGCAAGATCAGTCGAAAACTTCAAAGCTGTTAATAAAAACTCAATCACAGACGCTAAAAGTAGTAATTGATGTGTAAATTGTGGACCTGCCCTACAATCAAAATTATCATTAATATTTTAATGAGACTTATAACCAGAAGCGCACTTCATATAATATCCGGCAGAGGTACGTTCCGGAGTAAGAGAGAGCCATGGAACTTCAAAAATAATTCCACTGGAAGCCTTATTACTCATTCTGTACCACGAAAGTTTAGTACTCGCTTGCCTTGGATGCACTTTCCATCCAAATTAGTTAAGATCGTTTTTATCACATGATTGTCACATCAATGATTCGTAATGAAAATTTTCTATTTATCTAAAATGGCAATACTTTCTGTATGTTTTTGTTGTTATCGTTAATTTAAGACACCGTGGGTTTGATTACAAATAAATTATGACTCAATGTATATTTTTATTTTTTAAATATTTAATTTTTATTATGAAATAAATATTTTAAATTTTTATAAAGATACGAGGGCTGCTATATATATTTCTAGCCTGGCAACACTGAGTGCTGCCAAGTGCAATCTGACATTTCCATTGGAAAGTTTGTCATTTTTAAGCATAATCGTACTCAAAACGTTTTGACGTACGACCATTATTTGTGTTGTTTACAGTGACTTGAAAAAAATAATACAGAGAAAAATGGAATTAACTCGTGAACATTTTCGTGCCATCATTTTTCACAACTTTCGATGTGGATTATCACGACAAGAGTGCATTGATGAACTTAAATCTTTGTATGGCGATGAAGCACCTTCCTAAAGCGCTGTGAAAAATTGGTATAATGAATTTAATCGTGGCCGAAGCTCGCTCAAAGACGAATTCCATGAAGGTCGTCCAAAAACGGCTGTTGTGCCAGAGAACACTGATGCCGTGCGTGAACTCATAATGCAAGATCGACATGCGACATACCGAGAGATAGAGACATCCTTGGACATTTCTTCCACCAGTATACATTCGATACTGCATGAACACCTAATCGTAAAAAAGGTTTGTTCTCGTTGGATCCCGCACAATTTGAAAGTCGCTCAAAAAAAGGCTCGTGTCGATTGGTGCAAAGAAATGTTGCAAAAATACGATTGCGGTGCTTCAAAAGATGTTTATAAGATCGCCAGAGGTGACGAATCATGGATCTATGCGTATGAGCCCGAAACGAAACAACAAACGACCGTGTGGGTCTTCAAAGACGAGAAAAATCCAACGAAAGTTGTTCGTGGAAGAAGCACTTCGAAGCAAATGGTCGCCTGTTTCTTCGGCAAAACTGGTCATGTGGCGACTGTTCCGCTTGAGCAACGTAGGACGGTCACTTCTGAGTGGTACACTACAATTTGTTTGCCTGAAGTCATCGGAGAAATTCGAAAAACCAACAAGAGAAGACGAATTATTGTTCACCATGACAATGCGAGCTCTCACACATCGGCTCAAACCAGAGCGTTTTTGACCGGCCAAAACGTCGAATTAATGGGTCATTCGCCGTACAGCTCTGACTTGGCACCTAATGACTTCTTCTTGTTTCCGCACATCAAGAAAAAATGCGTGGTTAACGATTTTCGTCGCCAGAAGAAGGTGTTGAAGTGTTCAAAAACCATGTTTTAGAGGTGTCTCAATCGGAGTGGAAAAAGTGCTTCGACAACTGGTTTAGGCGCATGCTAAAGTGTATAAATCATGCTGGAGAATACTTTGAAAAACAATAAAACCATTTTTGATTATAATTATTCGCATTTTCACTATTAGGCTAGAAATATATAGAGCAGCCCTCGTAGTTATTGTATAAAATCAAATTATTTTAAAAAGATATATCGTTCTTCTAAATAATTTAAATAGAAATGCTTTTAAAAGCTTAACAAGACATTTAACAAAAAACGTAGTGTTTTAATTGTGTTACAAAATCCTTTTTACTGTCTCATACTCACGCGTACGTTTATACAAGTGAAAAAGAAACAACTACAATAAGTTGTTTGGTATTTCCAATTTAGACGTTTTAAAGCACCTATAAGTAAAAAAACGTAGTTTCGAGCAGTATGGCACTATTAAATAAAATGGTATTAACAAAATTTTTGAGGAAATAAAGTGACATCACCTAGGCTTGTCGCTCTACTTTTGTTTAAATCTTAACTTTAACTATTGTTGACTTATAAAAACAGCCCTTAAAGTTGTTAATTTATAAAAAAAATCCTTAAGTTGAAAGAATCCTTTTAAAATATTTTCTTGAATTTTTTAAATTTATAAATGCAAAAGAGGCGATTACAACTAAAGCTGATGAGATCCCAATTTTTTGTGAATTAATGAGCTTTTTTCCTGTGGCCTTAATAAGTTCAGGCTACATTATTACTACTTCTACTAGAATCCGTTTTAAGTACCTCAATAACAAGCCCGAGGAGCATTTTTTTTTTTTAGATTTTGCGTTGAAAATTAAGTTCGAATTAAAGTTTATCTTCAAATAAAGCGTAAAAGAAAAGTTGCTTTACCATTTCTCCTAAATATAACGGACTTAAAAACAAGTAGGAGAGCTATATTCGGCTATGCCTAGTCTTATATATCCTTCACCATCTAAATAGGCCTAGTTTAGTGAAGTAACTCCAATAAAAAAAAAAAATAAAAAAAAATATTGGGGCAACACAGAATTAAAAAATTTAAGTTTTTCATACATAAAATTTTACTTAAAAATGCCTTCGGCTCTTAATAGGTTAAGTATTTGTTTTTTAAATTTTGGTATTTCCTTAAAGATCTCTTTTAAAGCTTTGAAATGATACCTATATTTATATTTTAAGAAATTTTAAAGTTTCAGAAGCCCGTAACTCGAAACATATGTGCGAGCGCCATTTTTTCACTTAATGTTTTTGTCTTACTTCTTTAATTTCCTATCGACCCATATATTTGTTTTTTTTATTGGATTTACTTCATTGCTCCATATGATATGGAAAAATTAGAGGTAGGCGTGGTGTTTTGCTCACTGCGTCGAAGGACACGGACCAATCTAGCAGATTTCCAATACCACCTCTTTCGACATTACATCTGATCGATTGGCTTATTAAAATTTTTTGCAGCTGATCTAGTCTCTCGGAAAACTTGATTTCTACACTAACGCGGAGGGACAGGGGGGCATAGCTCTATCGACTTTAGAATATATTTTATGGGGTCGGAAATAAATATTGTAGAAATTACAAACGGATTGTGGTGAAGGGTATAATTATAGTTTTCAAAGGCTTGGTCAAAATGTTATTGAAGTATGTGTCATTTCGCTTTACTTATGTATAAGCCACTGTGCAACGGCGCACCCCATAACATTAACTCACAAACTTCAAATGATGAAGAAAAATACTTAAATAACTTTTAAATTTTCTGTGGTCTATTTTTGTTACTGGTGTTAAATCTTGAATCAATTCTCTTTTCTTATTTTGACATTCTTAAAATAAACTTGAAAGCTTTTCAAGTTGTTGGCGTTTTCTGCTAAGGTTTTGTTGTTGTTAAATTTTGGCGGCTGCTGTTGGTGGTTTAAGTTTATGAACGAACGTATTCTCAAGTCATTTTGAGTCATATTTTTTTTTTTGTTTTTGTTTTTTGTTAACTAGTATTTGGCTGAAGTTGAAGCTATTGTGTGGTTTTTATTGTTAATTTTTCTTCTTCTTCTTCTTGAAATTTTTACTGTTTTTTGTTGTAGCAAATGATTGATGGTGCAAATTATTGTGGTTGTTGGAATACTTTTTAATACTTTACTTACCCAGCCAAACAAACAAACAAGAAATGCTGGGAGCAAAAAAAAAAAAAATAAATAAATGAAAACAAAAAACAAACCAGCTCATAAAAATTTAATTCAAAGTTTAAACAGAAACATGAACATGATCGAAGCTTAAACTTTGTTTTTCAACGTTTTGTTTGCCATCTACATATGTATCTATTCAATATTAGTGCTCCATTCACACACACACTTACATAGATACACTTGAAAATATATGATTTGGTACGTGTGTATGTATGTTTGTGAAAACATGGGTTTCGTCATGCCAAAAATATTTTCAAGTTTCCAATTTCTTTTTCGATTTACTTTACCAATAATTCAGTTAATTATTTTCAGTGACTTTTTTTAATTTCTTCATAATTATGCAGAGTGGGAAAATTGTTTTTCAACATTTCTGGCGCTGTTGTGCAACACTTAAAGTTATAGAACATAATTGAGTCTGAAACTTGCACCATTTACACTTCTCATTTGGTTAAAATTAGTTTTTTATTTTTGTAGAGTTAAGAATTTTATTTAAATAATTATTCAAATAAATATAAAAAAGATAAGATAAAAGAATTTGGAAAAACCAAATGTGAGAAGCAAAAGATTATTTGTGTGTTTTTATGCGAAGTGTATTGTGGATATTTAAACTGACTTTTTGTCACAACGGACTTGGCTGTTTATTTGCCACTACCTTATCGTTTGATTATTGTAGCACAAATGCTTTGGCTGGCCTTTTGAGTGCAGCTACTACGTCTGACTTTTGTAGCTCATCGACTTCGAATGAATATTTTGGGTCATCGGTGGCGGCTAACTATTTTGTCACAGAAGCCTCGACTTTTACGTTTATATAGTAAATCAATTGTATTTAAAATTAATAGAAATCCCATTTTTATGGCCCCCAAATCTGTCGAGAACCTTAGGGCTATCGTAGCTATTTTTCGAACATCACGTTATTACGTTACGTTGCATTCTTAATTTAGTAAATATTTAGATATTTTATTTCTGGAGAGGTGCATCATATAACGTTCTCAAGGTTGAAAAGCCTTAAACTCAACAAGACACATTATTGATCTGCCATAGGCCAAGTGTAATGAGGAAGTTACCCAAAATAAACTTTTACTGCAAAGGAAACTTGAAACATCGTCGGTCATAGGTTGACAACTCTTTTTTGTACTTTTCAAAAGACAGAAGCAAAAAAGTTATTACGCCGTTGCTAAACCGTGTTAGAAGTAACTAAAAAAACAAAATTAGCAAAAGATATTTATTGTGGGATGATGTAAAGGAAACAAAGCTCTTGAAATTATTTGTCATTAAAAAAAATAAAATAAATAACAACCGAATTTGATTTTTTTGCGAGGCGACATGAATGCTTATTCTGAAATCCAAAACTCACATCATGTCTATTCGCTATTTAAAGGACACTAGTAATTGCCCGTTAATTATCTTGATGAAATATTACGTTTTACGAGAAATTGTTTCTTGATATATTTCCTTGATTGGCCCCATAACGGTAATTTTTTCGTTGCAGATGACTCAATGTTCTTCTTGAAATGTGTCAATTTTACGCCAAATTTTTCTTTCATTAAAGCTGTCTGTTTGTCTTTACATAGTTTGATACATAAATGTATCAGGCTTGTGATGGAGAATTTATCTAAAATCCTATAATTGAACTTAACTTCTGATCAATAGTTCTCTAAAAACAGACTAGCTTCTCTTCATTCAATTTTAGGCTTTAGATCCTGGATAGGAAAAAAATTCTCATATTAAAGCAAATAGAGTAATGACATCATTCCAACAAAACTGCAGGTTAAGAAAGTGACAAACTCTGTAGCAGAGAAATATCAAAGTTGAAGCATGGAATCTGTCCTTCTCAAAACTTTGGATTAAATTTATTCGTTCCAAGCTTTCGGATTTGTTTCAGCTAAACAAGTGGTATCATCCAATACCTTCCTGCTGCATATCAAGTTTCAGCTTATTTCTATGATTCTTTTAAAATTTCAAAGAAGAGGAAAAAAAGAATTCAGTGATGTTCCTTTTAAAAGATTTATCTAAAATTGTCATTCCGTTTGTAATTTCCACAATATTCATTTCTGAATTCTCATGCAAAGCAAAGTCTATTGAGCGACGTTCGTCTGTCCGTCCGTGCTAGTATTGAAATAAAGTTCACAAGTCACTAGATCAGCTGGGGAAAATTTAAATACGCCAGTCGATCAGACACAGTGTCGAGAGAATTAAAATCAGCTAGATCGGTCATGCCCTACGAGGCAGCGGGCAAAACACCACGTCTTCCTCTAATTTTTTCACATCATTTGGAGTAATTAAGTAACTCTAATAAAAAAAAACAAATATATGAAGCGATAGAAAATTTAAAAAATAAGAAAAAACATCACGTAAAAAAATTGGCACTCGCCCATATTTACCGAGTTATGGGCCTCTGAAGTTTTCATTAAAAAGTTCGATTGCTAATATGGTCAATATGGGTATTATTTAAAAGCTTTTGAAGGGGAAATTTTAAAATTTTTTAAGCCATTGCGAGCCGATGACATTTTTGTGTAAATTTTTTTTAAATTTTTTAATTATTTTTCACCTAAATTTTTATTTTTTGATTAGAGTTACTTCATTAAACGAAGTGATGAAGGGTGTATAAGATTTGGCAAAGCCGAATATAGAACTTTAGTTTTTATTTTAAACGTCTACCTACAACAACAAAAGTAAAGCCATATTGATCAAATTAAATAAACTATTGGGGCACCCTTTAATTTATAATTTTGAATATTTATACTTTTTATTAGAATAATTATAGTAATCGACATTTTCCGATTTTCAAGCGTTTTTCTCTAACTGCTTAAAAGATACCCCTTTATAGATTAAATTACGTCACCTATCGTAACACCCTTTAATTTTTGGATTTATTTTTGTATTACTTTTTGCTATTAGTAGCTACAGTGATACGCAGATTTTTTTAAATTGGTGCCCATTTACGGTTCACCATACACTTAAAAGACATGTACATATGTTGTATGGGGACACCCTTTAATTTTTAGAATTATAAACTGTTTTTAAAACGATATCAATTTGTAAGCATAACCTTCTTTGGGCACAAACATAAAGAAACAACATTCAGACGAATTGATAACATTCTTCTTCTTCTTCTTATCAAACGGTTATAAAGAAGGGAAAAGTATTCGAAAAAAAAACTAATCAACTTAATATTTTTCAACAATCTAAAAAGAAGGAATGCAAACATGGTGGCTAACGTTAGGATTTTCTAGTAGAGTTCATATTTTAATCCTGCTTTTATAATGACTTAAAATGCTGAGTTTGGTGAATTAATAGAAATAATAAAATTAAAATGTTCAAATGCTTTCATTGTACATAAATACTTAATGATTTCTAAAATATCCAAAAAAGACAGACAGAAGTGCGGACTTACTCACACAAATACAAAAGCATATGTACATATATATTAACACCCCTACAAACATACTATGTAAATACATAAGTATCTGTACATAATAAATATTTATTTTTATTTTATTTTTTATATTTTCTTTATGGCCATACACGTTTTATAAGTTTTTATGATCTCCGCAAACAAAAAAAAAGATACTCAAGAAAAAAAAACACAATTAAGTAATAAAACTTTGTTTATAAAAAATATAATAAAATACCTAAAAATTTGCTTATATAAATACATACATATGTATGTTAGTATGTATGTATTAATGCCTGTATAACTCCTAATGATTATTTTTGTACATTTAATTTTTTTTTGTTTGTTAATTTTTTGTCTAGAAATTAAAACTTTTTAAAAGATTTGAAGCTGTTCATTGTGGTTTTTGTTGTTTTGCTTTTAACATTTTTTAAAAGATTAAATAAATAATTGCAAATGAGAAAGGTAACAACATTTTTAATGTTGTTGATGGAGGAAGAGGAGTTGGTAATACATTTCATAAACATTTAAAAATAATGATTGTGACACACTGACAGCTGACACAAATACAATGATGTTTGCTAACACAGTGTAGACACAGAAAAAGTAACAGTAAATTAAATTTGTTGGCTACACAGTAAGAAATGAGTAATAAAAAAAGCAAATTTAATTTTAAAAATGTTGATCGGTTAGAGCGCATTTCATTGACAGTTTTACGTATTTTATTTCTTTAAAGCAATTTTTTTAGTTGAAAATACAACCACCTCAATTTTTATATTTTTATTTATTATACCCTCTACCACAAAAACGTGGAAAAAGGGTGTAACTAATTTTGTCATTTAGTTTGTAATTTCTACAATATCCGTTTCCGACCCCATAAAGTACAAAATGAAAAACTTTGATTCTTCTTCGCCACAGTTGATTGTTTTTTGAGCCATTTTATGGCAATTTCCATCTCTTTGGCCAAAGCTTCCGGCGATAGGTCCTCACATTCTTGACGGATATTGTCTTTAAGAGCTGCAAGAGTCTGAGGCTTGTTGACATAAGCCCACGTATTCAAAAAGCCTCACAAAAAAGTTTGCGGCGCTCAAATAAGACGATCTTGCTGGCCAGTGCAAATCGCCAAAACGGGAGATTAGGCGCCCGGGAAATGCATCCTTCAGCATTTAGGTTGTGGCACGTGCAGTTGCGTGCCGTTGCACCGTCCTGTTGGAACCACATGTTTTCCAATCCCAATTCATCAAGTTGCGGCAAAAAGAACTCGTTGGTCATTGCTCTGTAGCGCTCACCATGCACAGTAACCGTTTGGCCCGCGACGTCTTCGAAGAAAACAACACACCATACAGTAGCTTTGAGCGGGTTTAATGGCTCTTCGTGGGTTACACGCGGATCTTCAGTGCCCCAGAAGCGTAAATTTTTTTTATTTACGTACCCGCTATGATGGAAATGGGCCTCATCACTCATGATTATTTTGAATGAAAAATCATCTTCCTGTTGGTGGTGATTAAGGATGGCTTGAGCATATGTTAGACGCGATTGGCGGTCAGCAGCTAACAGCTGATGCACCGTCTGGACTTTGTACGGAAACATCTTCAAATCTTGTACCAAAATTCGCTGTAAAGACCGCCGACTGATACCCATTTGCGTGGCACGTCGTCTGGTCGATGTCGACGGCGCTTCCATGACATCCTCGGCTACAGCAGCAATATTCTCTGCAGAACGGCTACTCCAGGGTCTGCCATGCCTGGCAGCATCTCGCCAGTCTCTTCGAGGCGAGCGGCTAAATGTCGCAGTGTTTCACTAGTAGGCGTTGGACGGCCAGGAAATCTGCGACGAAATTCACGTTGTGCCAAAGCCACCGACCGATTATTGATCAAATAAATAGTCAACAATATTCCGCGTTCTGGAGCAGTGTAGCGTAACATTTTTTATTAACGTGTATTTCGCGTGTGTTTACTACACAAATGTCAAAATAGAACTGACATTAGGGGCCAATCAGAAAATTTATAGCATTTACTGCTAGGAGGATTACTTTTGCGCCACCTGTTATATATATTCTGAAGCCTTTTGCATAACGAGGCCGATTGAGCGATGTCTGTCTATCCGTCCGTGTTAGTGTTGAATTTAACTTTGCCAAGGCACTAGATCAGCTAGAAAAAAATTAAATACGCCAATCGATCAGACGTAGTGCCGAAAGAGATGCTATTGGAAATCAGCAAGGTGGGTCCAGGTTCTTCGACGCAGCGGCCAAAACACCACGTTAACCTCTAATATTTCTTCATCATTTGGAACAATGAAGTAACTCCAATCGAAGACAAGAAGAAGAATTAAAAAATAAGAAAAAAACAACAAGTGAAAAAAATTGGCGCTCACCCATATTTTTCGAGTTACGTGCCTCTGAAATTTTCAAAATTTGAGAAATATCGATATGGGTATCATTTTAAAGCTTTTGAAGAGATCTTTAAGGATATATTATTTTTTTTAATTCTTAACTCATTTAGAGCCGTGGCATTTGTATGTATTTTTTTTAATATTTAAAGGGATCGTCAAGTGGACCCAAGTAGTCTTGTTAACCTAACCAAGCCATTTTAACGAACTCAACTAAGACTACCGTACACTGCTGTTTTATTGTTACTTTTCTCTTTAACTAAGGATCTGTGAGGACTATGATTTCCCTTTGCCCACTTTAAGTGACAATAATATTTACTACCACCAGCAAGATGCTTTAAACTTTTTTTATAGTTTCCTATGCTTTGAACAAGTAAAAATAAATTTGTTGAATATACAGTTGTGTTACTATTTTTTTTTTCAGTGTATTTTATATAAAAAATTTGTTACATCGTAGATAATTTGGTTGCTGTGATCGATATACGAAATAGTAATCATAAATGAACCAACGCCTTAAAAAAAGTTTTAAACTTTCTATTTTGAGCTATTGTACTTAAATTTCAATCATTTGAGGTCGTAAGTTGCTTTTGTAGGTCTCTAAGCATTAGAAACATGTAACATGAAGATTTTACATTTTGTGTAGGTCAGAGAAAAAAATTGCTAGTGAAATTTGTTAATACATTCTTTTTGCCAAAAAATAAATAAAAAATATGAAATATTTTAATAAACATTTGTAATTTTTAGTTGCGTTGTTAAAAAGAATACAAAGCGATGCCTGTGTTTTTGACTATTTCAACTTTTAATGTAATAGAACTTTGAATAAATACTTAGAGGAAAATAGAAAACTGTGATCAAAAATCCGTTGCCTCCCTTGCCAGGTGCTTGAATTTTGAATCGATCCTTATCTTGCTAGGAATGTCAGCATTGCCCCTTCTTTTGGTAGAGATGCTTGCACAGTTCTTAATACACAATGGCCCATGAAGAAGGCAGTGAGCAATCTCAAATTGTTTTTACTTAGAGAAATAAGACCTTTAAAGTGGAGAGATCGACCCGGTGATATTCCCCAGTGCTGTAATTTTTCTTACAGAATTCTTCTTTGTTTCAGCTTGCTTCGATAGTTTAGAAAAGTTCAGGTTCCCTTTTAGACATACCCTTTCATGCCCTTTTAGTCTTCTGGATCTGTCCGCGTAAAACTTAATGGTGCCATTCTTGAGGAAAATTGTGGTCCAGTTTCCCCCCATAAGTTAATTGTTAACATGTTCATTTAAGATGTTGCGTAAAACGGGCTTGGATTTTCTAGGAAAATTGGAAGATTTATGTCAGGATATTTGAGGTCTCAGCAGAATTATGTCCTGGGGAAATCTATGGCAGTCGAGCTTGCCAGGCTCGTAGTTGTCTTACGGGCTCTACTTTTTGACGTTTGACAAAACCAGAAGCAGAGTCTTCAGACAATTTTCACTACCTCTTTATTCTTGATGACATAAATAGTATTTGAAAAGATCTTTAGTTAAGATAATAATCGGTTTAAAAATTTACATGAGTTGCTTTTTGAACTGCAGCCAGATTCGTATTATCTTGCTAATGATTTTGAGTTTTAATAAATTGTCTTTTTAAGGACCTTCATAGAATTAAAGGTGAAGTATTTCGAACTAAAAGTAGCGTATATTTCTGGTAGCTTAAGTTAGGCAGGCAGCTGAGGAACAGCTCTTTGGGTCCTACGAACTCTGTTCCGTTTGTTTTTGCAGCCTGCTAAGTTAGGGAGAAGATAAAGAATGTATGGAGCATAATGAGAGCCTGCAGGCATGAATTAGTCATGTGCATAAAACCATTTAGCACTAGCAAATTCCATTTAAATTTCCGTTTCATCTTAAGCCAAATAAATATGAATCATATATTTTCCTAATAAAAATGTTAAACCGAAGATGCTAAATTCAATGTAAACTTTTTTCTTCAATGTTATTTCACAGCACAACAAACATTACAATGTAACAACTTAACAGTGACATTTTATTTACACATTATATTTACAACACAGGCAGACACGCGTGAACAGATGTACAATCATTTGTTCTTGTTGTACGTAATATGCACACACGTAATGCGCACACATTCACCTTTTCTGTCAGCCATCATTAATTTCTGTTTATACTAACGCCGACGCCACTGCTTAAACAAACATTCTGAAAATAAAACTTTACAAAAAAGAAGAAGGAAAAAAATAAATAGTAACTTAAACATTCGGCAATATTTACATTTAAAAGTCTTGCATAAATATTTTACAGCATTTAAATGAATTAATTCTTTGATTGCATTATCATTTAAAAAAAAGGTAAAGTGATTTTGTCGTAAGAGAGTTACAGTTTGATCTGCAGTCTTACGGAACCTTTTTAATACTTTGTAGGAGCATTTAGGTCTGTCTGCTTTCGTTACTTTTCCTTTACACTCATCGCTCACAACTTTAAACAAAAATGTTAAAAACAAAGTCCAAAATAAAATCGACGTCTGGAAATTCTTTCTTAAGAACAACTGTTTTTTTTTTCGTTTACTTCTTTCTTTTTGTTAAATACTCAAAAGCAACAAATTTCTTTAAGTATGGTAACATTGTTGCGTGTCTGAAAATGAGTGAAGAAAAATCGGTCACAAATTAAAATTAATTTAATCTCAAAACACTTTAATACACTTTAACGTAACCATGATGGAAATTGTATAATTTTTTGTTGTTTCAAACATTCCAAAATTATTGATTTCTGTTAGTAATAGCCGAACTACCAAATACAAAGGAGTTGCCACACTTTAAATAATCGGTAATCAAATTCTACGGGAAATATTCAACGAATATATTGTTTCAATCTACTGGCCACAAAATGTAATACTTTGTTTTGAATTATTTTAAAAACTTTAAAGAAAACAAAAACTAAAACAAAAGCAGCAACCGCCATAAAAGCATGAAAATAAAATACAAGTAAAAATTGTTTTTCCAAAGAAATGCGTGCAAGTTTCTTTTTTTGTTTTTCTCCTCTCTATCTTGCCATTTTTTGTTTTTAATAATAAAGAGAAACCCATCAGCAAAAAGCAAATAATAATTTCAACAAATATAAAGACTACAAAAAATAATGTATCGTCAAAGTCTCAGGGCCATAAAGATGGAGACACAAAATGATTTTAATGATAATTACTTTGGTTACATTTTGTGTATAATGATGATCTTGCTGATCATTTCATTTTTCCAACACATCTTACTCTCATGTCAAGAGACGAAGCGAAGCGGCAGAGTTCAAATATAAAGAAAAATGTAGAACAGTGGGCGTTTTTTTTCAATTTGGCAGAAATTAAAGGAAAGTAAGACTTGTAAAGAAGCAAAGTTAAATAAGGCCAATCGGCATAATTAACAATGGAAAAAATATGTTTGATTATTTTTATTATAGCGTCTTTGTGGTTCTAGAAATTCCCTACGCAAATTTTATTTATTCCTCTAATTCGGTTGACTGTTTAACGACATGGTGGGGTGAAAACAAGGTTTATCCAGGTTCATATCTTCCATTTCAAGACACAAAAAGTTTGTGATAGTGGGCCTGTAATGCTCGTGTGGAATTTAAATGGCGTTTAAACCACCGTTTTCGGAAAAAATTAAGCCAATGATGCCACGACTCCAAAATCCACACTACTGTTATTCACTGTGAATTGAATTTTCTACAAGGATTCTTACTGCATATGACGCCGTTACGAAAATGCGACTCCTTAGAAAATTTAATTTTTCGGGCAAATTCGATTGTTCGAGCTTCTGTAAGGCCCGAAGTGAGAAGCCTCAACAAAATGGATGGTCGTTTGCTATCAATTAATAAGTCAATTTGAATTTGGAAGCGAATAATCCAGGATATTTGCACAACATTTTCACCGTTCTCGTAAGTAAAATGCCAAGTTGCTAAAATCGATGGCGAATCAGCGCTCTTGGATTTAGTTTAACACTCTTAAGGCTGGGGCACATAGAATCTTTGTCGTATTCAACTGACAAGTCAGTTAAAATACAGGTTTTCTTATGAGCATTGTCACATTTAATACGTGTCCGTCAACGCAAAGTTCTAAAGTTGGTCAACTTTTGAATACTTTGACAGCTATAAACAGCTTCTTCTTCTTCTTTGTTTTCTTTTATCTCTTGCTGTGTTTCAATTGTATTCTCTGATTTTATAAAATAATTTTGGTGGCAAAAAAAAAATTGATATTAAATTAAATCAACAAGTGCAAGGCGAATTCACATAAGGTGGCAGCGCGGCTACAACAATACAACAATAACAAAAAATAGGCACTTAAGTGTATGATAAACTTTAGAACACAAATAATTACTACACTTTTTTCTTACCCTTTTCAATAACGTTTTTACTGTGATTCGTTTTTTAAATTGATTTAAAACTTTTTTTACAATTCTTTTTTAAAGAATAATAAAAAAAATAAATTTTGTGATATAAAATTATTCACTTTTGACAGCTATTTTACACATTACAAAATTAAACAAAAAATTGTCAGCTGCCGCAACGATGCCACCTGGTAAAATTAATTCGCCTTGAACAAGTGAATAAAATACAAATTAAATTTAAAAGTGAAGAAATATAAAGAGCAAACTTTGATTTAACATCTATCAGCAAAGTACTCATTGTGCCAATCTCATCCGTCATTACTTTGACTTTAGTTGAATACGTTAAAGTACAACGTATGACTGATTCTATGAGCCCCGGCCTTTAGACACAGCAGCTACTTTCTGGTCTGTACGATGAAGACCAAGAGCGTTATATTGCATATCATCGAACAATATGAATACCTGTCAGCTTTATAACACGTTAAGCTGGAAGCGTTTTCCAATCCGGATTTCTTTTTCATATTTTCCTTTCGCTTAAAAAAAATTGCCCAACACATCAGTAACAATAAAGCAATATTCAGTGATGAAAAGATTATAAACGGTCGCTGAGAAATCAAAATACAAATTTTGATCGACATATTTATTTGTACGTCTGTGGCAAGCGACAAGCACAGAATATTCACACATACGTACATATTCAAAAATTTTACGGGGTTATTTAATCGTGTACAGGGTATTTGAAATATAAAAAGTTAATGTTAGAGCATTAATTTAAGCAGCTATTGAAAACATTGCCGCAAAAATTTACCCGAGTCAGTGTGCTTGATATGATGTTGTTAAAGCAGAGCAGGACAACATCCCACATAGTTAGGGTCACAGCCCTTACTGAACAACCCTGTACAATTCTATAGCTTTTTCTACTTAAAATACTTAAATATAATTTCCCCTAAAACTCATTTTCTATTTGAACTTAATTTCTACTCAATAAGTTTTTCTTTTATTTTTTCCATCTTTTGTGACATTATTTTTATTTTTTTTATGTTTTTGCCTTTGTTAGCAGCTGTAATTTTCAAAAGAAGGGGATTTTTTACTTTATTGTCATTATTATAAAGTTACCCTTAAAAATAAGTATTTCCCTACTTCCTACAAAAACAATTATAAGTTTTTGCTTTGTTGATTGCAGCAGATGTGTAGCTTTGATCGTAAGTACATTTTTAATGGGGGTTAACAAATACAACATGTGTGAGCAAAGCTTTTCTTTAAATACTGGATCGCCAGTTGTGTTAATATAAAACAAAACTTACATACATACATACATTTGTGTGTATATGTGTACAAATGTATGCATGGGTATAATATGTTCATATGTGAGTAGATTTTTAATCACTTGTCTAGATTAGTCATGAGCAAGTTGGATTCCTGCTGAT
This sequence comes from Cistogaster globosa, assembly GCA_937654795.1. Taxonomy (NCBI): domain Eukaryota; kingdom Metazoa; phylum Arthropoda; class Insecta; order Diptera; family Tachinidae; genus Cistogaster; species Cistogaster globosa. The sequence continues at coordinate 93,297,827 of OW569407.1, read as the reverse complement.
TTTATTACTTTTTGTTTTTCGTTAAATATTGATCATATTATTTATTATAAGTATGTTCGCATACTAAAGTGAGCAAAAAATTAAAGGGGTTTAATAAAAAAAATTTAGATCCAGCGTTCCGATCATTTTCAGTCAGACACTTTTTTAAACAAATTTCTCTTTTTTTCCCATCAGCAAAGAAAATTTTCAAATGAAATACTTTGACAACTCTTAGTTGTTTAAAGATCCCAGCAAGAAATCAGTGAAGGAAACTTATACATTCACAATTATCTACTTACACTTTAGAAGTGATTTTATACTAAAACAGAGTTGCCGTTGTACGTATGGCTTTTTGCATTAATTTAAAATGAATTTTTTTGGTAGTTAACAAGGCGAATCGATTACCAGGTGGCAGCGTAGGCGAATTCAGTATTTTTTGCTGGCGTACACCACTGTCAAACTCCATATATAAAAAATTTGTGTATATTTTTTATATATGGAGTTTGACAGTCGTGTATACCAGCAAAATATATTGAATTCGCCTACGCTGCCACCTGGTAATTTATTCGCCTTGATAGTTACATAAAAGTTTTAACTTGTGTTGATTAGCAAAGTTTAAAATGCAGCTTATAAAAAGTTTTGTAATTAAATCTGTTCCAAACGTTAGGCAAAATTTTCATTATATTGTTTGTAAAAAAAAGTCACTGGCAACGCTGTTTGCTACACACATCACACGTATACAAATATTTATATCATTTTTTTCATATTTCTATTAAGAATGTGATAGAAACTTTGTTCTACGCAGTGATGGATATTTCCATCATCAGTGGTTGTCATTTGATGGATCAAATGATGGTCACTGTTCTTGTAGGGATATGTTTGAATTAGGGTTTGAGAAACGGAGAAAGGGAATTCCCGGGAAAAAATTATCCACAATTTCCCGGTAAAAATTTGGGACCTTAAAATAAATACCCTGATTGTTTTTTAAATATTTTAGTTGTGACATTTAAAAATTTTCAAATATCTCAATTCGTGTGAATTCTACTACATCTGTACATGAAATATTTTTTGAAAATTTTGATGTTTGTGTAGATAGTAATCGATATAAAATACAAAACACATATTTTTAGAATTTTTGTCTGTCTGTGTTCGCATCAGGGGGCAAATTATGGCATTCGATATCGATCGAAATTTACATTTAAATTCTTATGAAATTTCGATCGATATCGAGTGTCATAATTTGCCCTCAGCTAAAAACTGCTGAATGGATTTGAATTAAATTTTGTGTGTAGGTCCCTTAGAAGCTTGATTCAAATATAGAATACTTTTTATTTTATAAAAAATATGTCATTCCGTAGAGAAACTAGAGATACTAATGCAAAGTAAATTTTATTTTTTTTTACAAAAAATGGTTAAAAACACATTTTTTTAATAATAATTTAATTATAAATGATACGCGGACGAAGCCGCGGGCTCTGCTAGTAAGATATACATAAACCTACTTCAGTAGAAAGTGAAAGGGTTTTTTCTATTGTTTGAAATTGCGCAACGAAAACAAGAAACAGAAAGTCCAGTGAGTTGTTAAATGCACTTCTAAAATTATATATTTCAAAAAATTATAAATAAAATACTTTTTCAATATTTTTATCATCGTTATCTCTCGTTATATAGTACAACTGTACATTAGAGCGACTCAAGTTATATGAAAGCAAAATTCGTGCAAGTTTACCTCCGTCAAAATAAATATTGGTATTTTTTACGGTGACATCTAAAATATTTTGCCTCTAGGTTTGATCTCTCGCGAGCTGGACCATTTTGAAAAAGGATCTATTTTTGCATGTTTTATTAATTTGAGAATCTCTTTCCGTACCAACATATAGAATATGGATATCATAAGAAAGGTTTTTTAAGGCGCGTCCCACCGTATATACAACTTGTCCAAGGACGATCATCCATGTCCTTTTTTCAGGATAATCTGTAACAAATAACGGTTTTTGAAATATTCGTTCGGGGTTGTTTAAAATAAAAATGCCAAATTGATAATATTTTATCTTTAGTCGATTTTATTAAAAAATGGGTCTCAGCTTTTTTTGATATTCGTAATAGTTCACGTTTTGAAAAAAATGCAATCGGGTGGTAACCCTTTGTTTTCAATAGGACAATGTGGTACCAAATTTTGTGTGGGTACCAAATTTGTTCGTCTTTGTATGTATATTCCGGAAATACGATAATTTTTCCCCGTTTCCCGAGAAATTAAAAATTCCAGGAAATCCCAAACCCAAGTTTGAATTGATAAATCATCGTAGATAAGCTTAATCGGGAACAACGTTTTTTCGTTTATTTGTTTTTGGTTAAACATCTGCAACTGCAACATCTAGAAAACTTACCGTAAATATGGTATCCTCCCTCTTTGCAAAATATGATTCTGAAAAGGTTCATAGGAAAAAAGTTTTTCATTTTTGAAGATTTCGAAATCGAACAGAAATAACATAATTCTATATACAGACATACATTTTTCAGCGACTTCAAAAAAAGAATGAGGTTATCAATTCGTCTGAATGTTACTTTTTTTTAAATATTTGAGCCTAGAACTCAGTCATTTTTAAACATATTTTAACATTTTTTGATTAGTTGATAGAATATAAAATAAATATAAAAATTAAAGGGTGTCCCCGTACGTGACATAAATTTAGCCCTATGGGCCTATCCATTGAACCATTGACAGACAAACGCTTAGAAATTGGACAGAATGTCGCTGTCGTTATAAGAAATATAAATATTCAAAATTATAAACTAAAGGGTGCCCCAATAGTTCATTTAGTTTGATGTGTATGGCCGAACTGTTAAACCGTTATGGACATACGTTTCAAATTTACAAAGAACCCTTATTGCTAAGTCGGCACCAACAAAAAGTACAAAATTTAAATTTGGAAATTAAAGGGTGTCCCCATAGTTTATGTAATTTGATGTATGTAGCCAAACTTTTGAACTGTAATAGGCAGATAGATAAAATTTACAAAGAATCTTTTTTGCTTAGTCCGTTAAAATAAGTAGCAAATAAGAAATTATAAATTAAACGGTGTCCTGATAACTAATGTAATTTGACCTATATGACCCTGTCTTTAAATGCATTATAGACAAGCACTTAAAAATTAGACAAAATGTTCGTATATAACAACAAATATAAACATTTAAAATTAGAAATTAAAGTGTGCCCTAATAGTCGATGTAATTTGATGTAAAAGGCATAACCAAGTCGAATCAATTTACGAGGTATGGAGCTTGACAGTCGTGTGTATCAGCAAAAACTACTGAATTCGCCTACGCTGCCACCTCGTGAATTGATTCGCCTTGGACAAACGCTTAAGGCCGTGTCAGATAGAACTTTTGCTTTGCGTTGCGTTGCAAATTCGCTTTGACATTTAAGATAAAATGTATAAACTTATATGAAACATGTCACATAAAGCACTTTTAACGCAAAGCAAAGCGCAAAGTTGGTCAACACTCATCTTTTGGCGCGCTTTGACAATTAGCTGCTATACATTTGTATATTATTTTTTGCAAAATCTAAAGTAAAAGAGGTAAGTATTTTAAAATGTAATTTTTTTTATTAAATATTATTCCTTTATTATTTTTGAAAAAGGCTTCTAGTATTAATTTGTAACAAATTATTTTAACTATAGGAAATAGTTTATTTTAATATTCTTATGTATACATGTAGTTATATAAAAATGCTTCATTCATTAAGATTAGGATTAGAACCAATTCCAATATGTCCTCCAATAACATTTTTTAACATTATTTTAATGAAAATATAAAAACTACTATGCACTTTTAACGTAAACAAACAATAATTAAGCGCTGTCAAAGTTTTTATTGTGACATACCTCTTGCGTTTTACACTTTTTTTTCAAAGTTTGAAACGTCACGCAAAGCGAAAAAGTTCTATCTGACACGGCCTTTAGAATTTAAATAAATTTAGCTTTACTGTGTAAACAAGAAAAGAAACATGATTTTAAATTTGTCTGTTCTTAAGTCGGTTTTTTCTTTTTTTTCAAGAATTATTCTAAAATAGTATTGCAATTTCAAATCTACAGAAAACTTTAATGAAATTAAAAAATTTATCTGGCAGTCATAATACATGATCTCAGAAAATTTCTTAAACCACAGCGTGTATTTGTTATTTTCATTCGGCAATATAAATAGCGACAGTAAAACTGTGTGTAAATACAGCAAAACATTGAGAGAACAGATAAAGAGTTACGTATCGGTTAAAGGTGTTTAAAAAACTGGCAACAATGTTGAAGGTGTTGTTTTGGTGTTGGTAATGGAAATAATAATAATGATGATGATGATGATGATGATGAAGACGTCTGACTGTAGATATGTAGATTAGTTGTTAGCTATGCATATGTATTTTTTCTACACTTTCTTGTTAATATTTTGTGCATGCAGTGGCATTAAGTTAATAATTTGCATTTGAAATTAACGAGGGCCGTTTAGGAACTTCCTATACTGATTTATAGAATGTTTAAAGTTAAAAAAAACTGAAGTATATGATTATTAACATAAATTCGAAAATTGTAAGTTTAATTCAATGCGAATCAATACCAGGTGGTTGGGATGGCAAACTTATTAGTTTTCGCCGAAACCCTAAATGTCAAACTCCATATATAAAATAAATGTATAATTTTTTACAAGGGGAATTAATACCAGGTGGTCGCAGTGGCGAATTCATTAATTTTGCTCAAAACCTGAAATGTCAAACTTCATATATAAAAAATTGAGTATATTTTTTTATATGGTTTCTGACACGAAAATCAATGAATTCGCTATCGAGACCACCTAGTATTATTTCGCCATGATTTTTATATGGTGTTTGACCACGGCAAATTAACTTACAGGTGGCCTTATTAGCCCAGCTGATTTTTGTTTATGTTCAACGTTGTTGTCAAAATTGTAAAATATTTTTAAAAATAAAAAATTTGAAAATGTAAAAAATTTTAAATTTTATAAAATTTAATTTCAAAACTAAGAATTGAAATTTGAGGTATTCCTGCATATACAGGAGAAAGAAACCAACTGGGTACAACTTCATTTAAAGTACCAAATGATTTTAGAAGAATAAATTATATTCGGCTTCCTCTTGTTTAGTCAGCCATTTTTGACATCAAAGTGGTGCTCTGAAAACGGCGAAAATTAACATATTCGCCATTGCGACCACCTAGTAATGGATTCGCTTTGTTGTTTCACATTTAGCGTTTCGGCGAAAATTAATGAGTTCGCTAGCTTTTTCTTAGAGAATTGTTGCCTTTCGTTTACTAACATAAAATATTAAGTGGCTGAGTTTAAAATAAATATAAATAAATATAAATATAAATAAATAAAAAAAGATGTTGATGTGGAAAATGCTAAAATAAAAATCATCAAAAACAAATTCGACTATTGCCATCATTGATATGTTAAATAATACTTTTGATCATGAAAATCTCATGTACCAGGTGGTAGCAGTGACGACTTTACAACCAAACCAAAATTAGCACGTATAGCGCAACGCAATCTGGTCCATAGTATTTGCACTGAACTGTTGTAAATAAATAAGAGCGTAAACTTTGTAATGTAAACTTAAATTGTATTGTAAAACGCACTGGATAGAAATAAAAAAGAGATAAAACCGCTGGATTGCTCTAAACATAACTACATTGTCATTATTTTTCAACAATAAGAAAACAAAACAAACTATGAAGCAGCCAACTTCACTTCCTAACGCACTGTCAAAATCGGATTTTTTTAATTGCTAAACGTTTACGCCACGCTATTATTGTTTGCTTCAGAGAATTTTTTTAGTTTGGCAACTACTCAGTTTTGCCAGCGCTGGAAATGTCATACTACATATAGAAAAAATCTGCATAAAATTTTTTATATAAAGTTTTATGCTTCCAGCAACGGGGAAAATAAATAAATTCGCGTCTGCTAACACCTGGTACAGAACTTCGCCATGCTTTTTATCTTTTAAATAGTTATTGCTTTGACAACCTGATCCTGTCCGTTTTTCAATAATTTGTAAGCAATTTTGCACGAATTCTAAGAAATAGGAGATTTACTTTTCACACCAACTAAAAGCAGACAACTTCCTGAGTTTAAACTGATAAAGGCATTTTATTAACGGAGTAAAGATACATCGGCGAAGGATGGTGACGGTTCATGCTCAGATGATCAAAATAGTCATACGCTTAACAGTCAACCAATTATGCTAGAGGGTCCTCAACTTAGTAAATTTACCTGCCTGCGATTTTTTAACGTGGTCAAATCTGAAAAAATAGACTGAAGCAATTAGTGATAATCATCCTGCCGAAAGAAACTGATCTTTCTGAGGGAGTACGGCAAGGACCGAACTATTCTTAGGTTTGGACTGAAAGGTTTCATGTCACAACGACCATTTTTTGGGTTAAAGGTAAATCAGAACTTTGTACGATTACTGTTCTGTACTACAAAGTTACAGTCAACGCAAAGCATTTATCTATTAGCTCACTAACATCTGTGGGTGCAAACTTCAAGATGTCAGAGTCGGTAACATCTTTAGCGGAATCAAATGGCTAAGTGATTGGCAGCAGTAAGCTGGATCCACTTAGATACCCTTGTTAAGATATCATTTCTCCTGTATAATCCTTCCGAACCTAAATAATTAAATACTAATATGTTTCCAGAATTTAATCGTGGATAGAATTTTTTTAAATTTTATTAAAAAAAAAAAACTGAAACAAGCAAAATGTAAAAATATCGTAAATAATTTTCAATAAAACTTTTAATGAAATATAAATATAAAAAGTGTTCATTTTTATACCACCTTCGTGCCTTAAAAACAAGTTATCGGTTTGTTCTAAGTTTATTAATATTTTTTTTTTATTAGTTTTGACTTTTTTTGTTTTTATTGCTTTATTTATATTATTATTTATGCTTGTTGCTTTGCAAAAGCAAAACATCTATTAAATGCTTGTGTTCGCTAATTTAGTAACATTATAAGCTTTCAGGAATACAGACGTTTATTTTTTGTTGTTATTTTTCTTACCACCCCCCGCAAAAATAACAAAACCACAAAAAGAGAAAAAAAAGCAAAACTGTTTTTTTACATTTTTCACGGTATTAAAATAAACTTTAAAAAATTAAATGAAAACTTTAAGTAATGAAGATATTTTTGGAGATACTTTTTGTTTTTTAAATTTACTAACTGAAATGAACATTTTACAGCAATAAAATTTATTAAGTTAGTTTTTAATTTTTTACCACATATTTAATGTGAGTTGTCAAGTTAGTCCAATCATAATTGAACATAAATGACAAATTGCGTAATAAAATAAACTTCTTTCGTTTTTTGATAGAATATTGAAAAAGAACTATTTACTACATGCAGTTGTTTAATTCCATCTGATATGCAACTCTGCATTCTAATTTTCTTGTTTTGCAACACTATTAAGAAAAGAGTTGCCAATGTTTAAAATTACACCTATGCACATCAAGGAATTCGTTTAGACTTATCTGCTATTTTAATGTTTGTATATACAATTTCATTGTAAGTATATTTATTTATCTGTTGTTTATGATTTTATTTTTTGTTGTTGTAGCTAATAAACTTTTTAATTTATACACTGTAATAAGGAAATCAATTTTTATATCTTAACACCATTTTTAACAAGTTTGTTGAGGCTGATGCGAACACTTATATTTAATTTATAAGATCACACACTAGATAAGAAGTTACGCAGTAATTAAGATAAAACATTAGGAAGCTTAGGAAGACACAATAATAAATTTTCTTTTGATATACAAAGTATTAAAAACTAATTATGAATTACAAAAAGAAAATCTAAAGAATTATATCTTAAAAATCCTAAGAACTCCTAAGGCATATCTCTATGAATAATTTTTTTTATTTTGATAGCAAAACAGAAAGTTTGTCGGATGTAAATTTTATCCATCGTATGATTTTTTTTCTAAATTTTTAAGAATTGTCCGATTCACACAATCTGATAATTATTTGCTGGCTGGGTTTTAATACATAAATGTTAATTGAACATTTTTTCCAGTGAATTTAGCTTTTTTATTGCATTATCTTCAATTATCGTTTTTTTTTATATATACATACATATATGCATACTTACATATACATACATACATACATACATACATACATACATAAATATATGTATTTCTTGTCAAACAACCACTTTATAATTTCTTATCTCTAACTTTGAACTAGAAACATTATTATGACTTAAAAATTTTTAACGAAAATAACACAAATTTATCAGCAACAATTTTTGTAACTCAAAAAAAATACATAATTTTTTCTCAAAGTTAAATAATTAAGCTCCAATAAAGACGTCATTTTGTTTGTGTAAAATATCTATAAAAAATACAAAAAAAATTTTAAGTAAATATTTTTTTAAGGTTTTGTTTCTAAATTTTCTTGCATTTCAAGCTGGAGGGTAACGCCGAAAATCTGTGAATTCGCCATATATTGATTCATCTTGCAATTATGTAAAAAAAAAGAATAGGGCGACACATGGCGAAATAATTTACCAGGTGGTGGCAGTGGCGAATTTCATTCATTTTCGCCGTTGCAGAAAATTTCAAACTTCATATAAAAAAAATTTTCGCTGATTTTTTATATATGGAGTTTGACATTTTCTGCAACGGCGAAAATGAATAAATTCGCCACTGCCACCACCTGGTAAATTATTTCGCCATGGGGCGACACCTGCACTGTTAGTTTTACCAAAGGCCAAGGCGAAATTTAACAGGTGAATCAATAACGAGTAAATGCGTTAGCTCAAGGCGAATCAATTACCAGGTGCATGGCGAAATAATTAACCAGGTGGCAGCATAGGCGAATTCAGTATTTTTTACTGGCGTACACCACTGTCAAACTCCATATATAAAAAATTTGTGTACATTTTTTATATATGGAGTGTGAAAGTCGTGTATACCAGCAAAAAATATTGAATTCGCCTACGCTGCCACCTGGTAATTTATTCGCCTTGACCAGGTGGCAGCGTAGGCGAATTCAGTATTTTTTGCTGGTATATACGACTGTCAAACTCCATATATAAAATATGTACACATGTTTTTTTTTTTAATTTAATTTTGGTAATTTATTCGCCTTGATGAGGCCAATACATGTTACAAAAGGTTGCACTACTCAAACAAATCAATTAGAGATTTTCCTTACATTCGTTCCCATTTTTATTTTTTAAAACGAAACGTTCAAAGATTGAAAAATTAGAAAAGTTGGAAGTCATTTTTCTAAATCTTAAGTTTAACAACCATTGCAAATGGTTGCACAACTTGACCGAATCTACAACTGCTTATCTTTCATTGGTTGTGTTTACTTTGATCCAGGCAACAGTAATTTGTCGAACTCATTTTTCGAAATACACACATTCAATTTTTATTAAACATAATTTAAAAATAAAAAAATGTGATTATAAAAAATATCCTAATACCAGGACACGCATCCTTCATAAAATTCTATTACCATGTGAGGAATTTTTTTGTTCGCCACATGTGACACTATAAGTTGTGGTTCATCATCACCTTGAAATTTAATTACTAAATAAATTCTGCCCTCAAAGTTTGTAGCTCCCAAAATTTTTTCAGGCTTAAGACCCAGTTCAAAACCGGTTTTTACAGATGGTCTTGTAAGGAAGTCAGTAACCAATATATTTTCGTTTAATTCATAGGACTTTGACTTTTCTAAGGTAAAATCGCTTGCTTCATCTGAAATTTTAGCTACTTCAATATTTTGATATTTTGCTCTCAGTTCTTTATTTGTGCTAGATCTTGTTTTTGAATGGTTGAAATCAATTTGATATGCGTCTATATTATTTTGACTTTTGCCATTAATTGTTTCACTAATGTCCGCTATTTGTACTTGTTCATTTTTAGTTTCGAATGTAGTTGGTAGATTTGTTTGATTTTCTTTAGAATTTTCTTCGTTATATTTATCATCAGGATTTATCTTCTTCTCCGATGCTGCTTTAGAAGTCACACTGCTGCTACGCCTTCTCTCAAGCTCAAATTTTTATTAGTTTTTATTTTAAATGTTTCAGTAGCTTCAGTTTTAGTTGTTTGTTGCCAGGAGTTTTTGTTCTCATCCAAAGTTTTCACTTTTTGTCTGCGCATGCGTCTAGAGGTTGTTTGACCATTTTCCATTATTTATTTTACAAAATCTTTATGAATCTTTATGTTCATTAATGGGTTGTTTTTAAAAATTAAAAAAAGCAACAAAAACACAATGAACATATGTTTGTACATATTTACAGGGATGGTAACATGTGTTTTTTTAATCGTACAATCACGCTCTCTCAATTGTATCAAATTTGCTACAGAGTTTAATACAAGGCGAATCTATTACCAGGTGGCAGCGTAGGCGAATTCAATATTTTTTGCTGGTATACACGACTGTCAAACTCCATGGTTATCGATTCGCCGTGGTTTAACAGTTTTTAGAAACTTAGTATGTAGAATGAATTCGCCGTTGCAACCGCCTAGAAATTAATTCGCCTTAAATAATGAAACCTGTTATTCATATTGAATATTAAACAAAAAGTAGAAGATTTTATTAAGTTTAGTTAAGTCGAGTAACAAGGCGAATCAATACCAGGTGGTCGCAATGGTGAATTCATTAATTTTGCTCAAAACCTGAAATGTCAAACTCCATATATAAAAAATTTAGCATAATTTTTTTTATATGGTGTCTGACACTTAACGTTTCGGAGAAAATCAATGAATTCGCTATCGAGACCACCTGGTGTTATTTCGCCATGGTCGAGTACTGTATTCGTTTTTAAAAACAGTATAAAAATACATGTAATGTGGATAAATGTATTCAATTTAAACTATTAACTGTTAAACTATGTCCAAGAATGTTAGAAAGTAACTGTGTACGTAAGGAAACGTTGCCAATTCTATTAGCTGCGTAGCTAATGATTCGTCCAGGATGGGTAAAAGTTCACAGAACATGAAAATTATTGGAGTAATATGACCAATTAATTTCTGCGTTAAGTACGAACAAAAATCACACACAATAATTTGTTTGTGACAAGGCGATTTCATCGAGGGGACTGCATTAGCTTCAATAAGTATTTTGCACTTGCAAGATCCAGCTGTCAAAAATATAGGTACATATGTACATTAGAAAAAGAAGCAATTTTGTAATTTGCTTTGAAATACATATTCACTTAGCTAAAAAAAAATATAATGTAACGGTAAAAAGAAATTTTTATGTACATATCTGTTTTAAACGAAATACTATTTACTTAAAACACATTTTTAAATAACAATTCTTTAACAAAAAGTCTTGATTTAAATTTCCTTTTAACTACACAAAAATACAACACTTCATTCATTATCAATTCATCCTTTCAAAAGAAAATCGACAAGAAAATGCAAAAACAATTTGTGTATTTATTCTAAAAAATGAATCGGCGAGAAGAAAACAAACTTTTTAGCAAACTTTTTGTTTGTTTTGGCAAACTTTTTTCAGAGTTGCATGGAACGTACTTTTTCTGTATACGTGTGAGCACGTTTTTTTTTTTTGAGAGTGTATGGGTACAACGTGCTTTGTAAAAACAAATTATGATCAAAAATGTACATTATTTAACATTAATTTGTTAATGTTTTTTAAAATAAAAAATTGAATTAGATGCGTCCAAATTGGTAAAATCAAATTTAATGGTTGTCACTTAAATGATTTTAGTAATATATAAGCTACATGGAAGACAAATTATTGCTTAGCTAAAACCTTTGGATACACTTTTTTGCTAATAACTCCAAAACTATTTCGCGCGCACATATCCCACTACCCAGAATCGATAGGGGACAAAAATACGAATAAAACCTGGTATAAGTAGTTTTCTGAAAAACTTTCTGAAAAAAGTTATTAAACAGCAAACTTTGAAAAATTAGTAAAAGTCGTCAAAATATATTAAACTGGTATTTCGTTCATTACTCCAAAACGAGATCGCGCGCACACATCCCACTACCCAGAATCGATTGGGGATAAAAATACGAATAAAACCTGGTACAAGTTGTTTTCTGAAAAACTTTCTGAAAAAAGTTATTAAACAGCAAACTTTGAAAAATTAGTAAAAGTCGTCAAAATATATCAAACTGGTATTTCCTTCATTACTCCAAAACGAGATCGCGCGCACACATCACAATACCCAGAATCGATTGGGGATAAAAATACGAATAAAACGTGGTATAAGTTATTTTTCGAAAAACTTTCTGAAAAAAGTTATTAAACAGCAAACTTTGAAAAATTAGTAAAAGTCGTCAAAATATTTTAAACTGGTATTTCGTTCATTACTCCAAAACGAGATCGCGCGCACACATCCCACTACCCAGAATCGATTGGGGATAAAAATACGAATAAAACCTGGTACAAGTTGTTTTCTGAAAAACTTTCTAAAAAAAGTTATTAAACAGCAAACTTTGAAAAATTAGTAAAAGTCGTCAAAATATTTTAAACTAGTATTTCGTTCATTACTCCAAAACGAGATCGCGCGCACATATCCCACTACCCAGAATCGATAGGGGACAAAAATACGAATAAAACCTGGTATAAGTTGTTTTCTGAAAAACTTTCTGAAAAAAGTTATTAAACAGCAAACTTTGAAAAATTAGTAAAAGTCGTCAAAATATATTAAACTGGTATTTCGTTCATTACTCCAAAACGAGATCGCGCGCACACATCCCACTACCCAGAATCGATTGGGGATAAAAATACGAATAAAATCTGGTACAAGTTGTTTTCTGAAAAACTTTCTGAAAAAAGTTATTAAACAGCAAACTTTGAAAAATTAGTAAAAGTCGTCAAAATATATTAAACTGGTATTTCGTTCATTACTCCAAAACGAGATCGCGCGCACACATCCCAATACCCAGAATCGATTGGGGATAAAAATACGAATAAAACGTGGTATAAGTTATTTTTCGAAAAACTTTCTGAAAAAAGTTATTAAACAGCAAACTTTGAAAAATTAGTAAAAGTCGTCAAAATATTTTAAACTGGTATTTCGTTCATTACTCCAAAACGAGATCGCGCGCACACATCCCACTACCCAGAATCGATTGGGGATAAAAATACGAATAAAACCTGGTACAAGTTGTTTTCTGAAAAACTTTCTAAAAAAAGTTATTAAACAGCAAACTTTGAAAAATTAGTAAAAGTCGTCAAAATATTTTAAACTAGTATTTCGTTCATTACTCCAAAACGAGATCGCGCGCACACATCCCAATACCCAGAATCGATTGGGGATAAAAATACGAATAAAACGTGGTATAAGTTATTTATCGAAAAACTTTCTGAAAAAAGTTATTAAACAGCAAACTTTGAAAAATTAGTAAAAGTCGTCAAAATATTTTAAACTAGTATTTCGTTCATTACTCCAAAACGAGATCGCGCGCACATATCCCACTACCCAGCATCGATAGGGGACAAAAATACGAATAAAACCTGGTATAAGTTGTTTTCTGAAAAACTTTTTGAAAAAAGTTATTAAACAGCAAACTTTAAAAAATTAGTAAAAGTCGTCAAAATATATTAAACTGGTATTTCGTTCATTACTCCAAAACGAGATCGCGCGCACACATCCCACTACCCAGAATCGATTGGGGATAAAAATACGAATAAAACCTGGTACAAGTTGTTTTCTGAAAAACTTTCTGAAAAAAGTTATTAAACAGCAAACTTTAAAAAATTAGTAAAAGTCGTCAAAATATATTAAACTGGTATTTCGTTCATTACTCCAAAACGAGATCGCGCGCACATATCCCACTACCCAGCATCGATAGGGGACAAAAATACGAATAAAACCTGGTATAAGTTGTTTTCTGAAAAACTTTCTGAAAAAAGTTATTAAACAGCAAACTTTAAAAAATTAGTAAAAGTCGTCAAAATATATTAAACTGGTATTTCGTTCATTACTCCAAAACGAGATCGCGCGCACACATCCCACTACCCAGAATCGATTGGGGATAAAAATACGAATAAAACCTGGTACAAGTTGTTTTCTGAAAAACTTTCTGAAAAAAGTTATTAAACAGCAAACTTTGAAAAATTAGTAAAAGTCGTCAAAATATTTTAAACTAGTATTTCGTTCATTACTCCAAAACGAGATCGCGCGCACATATCCCACTACCCAGCATCGATAGGGGACAAAAATACGAATAAAACCTGGTATAAGTTGTTTTCTGAAAAACTTTCTGAAAAAAGTTATTAAACAGCAAACTTTAAAAAATTAGTAAAAGTCGTCAAAATATATTAAACTGGTATTTCGTTCATTACTCCAAAACGAGATCGCGCGCACACATCCCACTACCCAGAATCGATTGGGGATAAAAATACGAATAAAACCTGGTACAAGTTGTTTTCTGAAAAACTTTCTGAAAAAAGTTATTAAACAGCAAACTTTGAAAAATTAGTAAAAGTCGTCAAAATATTTTAAACTAGTATTTCGTTCATTACTCCAAAACGAGATGGCGCGCACATATCCCACTACCCAGAATCGATAGGGGACAAAAATACAAATAAAACGTGGTATAAGTTATTTTTCGATAAACTTTCTGCTTTCCGTATGAAGCATTCAAATTTATTTTAATGTTAAAAATAATAAATGTTCTATAACTATTTATTTTTTTAGTGTATGGTGAGTTTATTGTTTTCAGTCCCATTCATTAACTTAACTTAACTTAACCTTAACTACATTACAGAATTGTCCCCACGTTCGTCCTAAAATGCGGCACCTTACCCAGCAAGAAATGTGTGAGGGAAACTTATATACATACACAATTATCTACTAACCTACTTGCAATAATTTTATACTGAAACAGTGTTGCCGTTGTATGGCTTTTCGTATTAAATAAAAATTAATTTTTTGTTTGTTAATTAAATTTAAGTTTTTACTGAAACTTTATTATAAATGTTCAAAATATAGCTTATAAAAAGTTTTGTAAAAATCTGTTTCAAAAATCAAGCAAAATTTTCATTATATTTTTTGTAAAAAATCACTGGTAACACTGGTTGCTACAGACATCACACGTATACAAATGTTTACATCAAGTTTTTCATTTTCCCTTTAAGAATGTGATAGAAACTTTGTTCTACGCAGTGAAGGATATTTCCATCATCAGTGATTGTCATTTGATGGATCAAATGATGGTCACTGTTCTTGCAGGGTTATTAATACAGCAATGCCAGTAAATGATGCACAACAGTTGTATGATTTCTTTTTTGGTACGATCCTCTTCTGGAACATGTGCTACTCCAGGCATATAACGCTCTCCTATCACTACAATTAATAGCTCTAAAAATTCATCAATCATGGACAGTTGCCGTATGAAATCATCATCCGTTGTCGGTTCGGTTGTGGTATCTTCATATTCCATATTCAATAAGATTGAACTTGTTAAGCAAATGAATTAAATATTCACCCTTATTGTGTTTGGCGTAGTTGAAAAACGACAGTTGTCGTAGTTGCTGTCGAATTTAAAATCTTATGTTACCGTCTAAAACTTTCGACAAGCACAATTTTGTAATTGAATGATATTGTAAAAGATTACGTTAAATAAAATGATTATGAAACAGCCTGTTAAAGAAGTGTCAAGCAAATGTTTATAAATAACTGAAAAAAAGTAGATAAAATAAAATTTCAATTCAAATAATAAAAGTTTTTGTGAATTTACTGTTTATTTTGCATTTGTTTAAATATATTGTAAAAAAATGTTGAGTGTTGCATTTTATTCATCCTCTGAAGAGGAAGAAGAAACAACCAGCTTGGAAGAAATGAATGCTAGAAAGAAGCAGCTAAGGCAGCAAGCGAATATATTTGCACTTCCTAACAAAAGGTTTATTTAAAAAATAACATATAAAATTTTATACATATTTGTATAGATACGAACATAACTATTTTGTGCTAGATTTATTAGTTATTTTAGAGTTAACAAAGATGCGTTCAAATATATTTTAAACAAAATTTCACCAAAAATGCGGGAGCCGAAAAGAAAAACTGGTATATCAAAGCTAATCAAACTAACAGCGACAATGAGATTGCTCGCGGAGGGCAGTTACCAAAAAGGTGCTGGCAATGTTCACTACGTGAACCTCTACCAAAAGACAGTAAGCGAGGCTTTTCATGAGTGCATAGAAGCGATGTACAACGAACTTTGTCCAAGATGGATTTCATTTGAAATGGATGAAGCAGAAGAAAATGAAATTAAAAGACACTTCTATCGCAAAACGGGGTTCCCTGGCGTAATTGGCTGCATAGATGGGACACACGTCTCAATTATACCACCCTCTGCTGAACATCGTTTCAAATATCTGAACCGCAAGGGATTTTATTCTCTTAACGTTATGTTGGTAAGTTCAAAAAATTATTTTTTACTAAAATCATTTTTAAAGGCGTTTAAAACATTTTAGGTTTGCGATCACAGACTTCGTATTAGATACATTCAGACGCATTCTCCTGGGTCGAGCCATGATTCACTAATATGGAACACAAGTGAGTTAAAGCATCATTTGAAACAAAAATATGAGAATGGAGGAAGAAACACATGGCTGTTAGGTATGAAAATACATTTGTGCATATGATGCGCATTTATTTTTATTTTGATACGAGAAATAATTACATTATAATGAATTTTCAGGTGATGCAGGCTATCCATTGGAACCCTTTTTAATAACGCCATTTCGATTGGCGCAAGAGGGCACACCAGAGAGCAATTTTAACAACATTCATTCCAGAACTAGAAATGTTGTAGAGCGGTGCATAGGAGTTTTAAAAAACCGATTTCGGTGTTTAATTGGAGCCAGGCAATTACACTATAAACATGAGTTTGCTGGAAAAATTACAGCCGTTTGTGCTGCTTTACACAACATTTGTATTTATTTTAATATAGAATGGCTTGAAATTAATATAAGGGAAGAAGTCACACAAGATTATGTTGATGAAGACAATTTAAGCGCTTCAAATATCCGATTAAGGATTATGCAACAGCTTGTTTGATTTTTTAAATTAAACTTTTTTTATTTATATTTTGTTCAAAATCAACATTCCAAATTTTTGTTTTATATCATAGTCAACTAGAGATTCCAGTTTTATTTCCATAAGACGTTTAACCATATTTTCATAATAAATGTTAATTTTAAATTTTTTTTAAACTGAAACTAAAAGTAATTCATACATTAATAAAAGAGAAAAAAAGTTTAACTTAGAGTTGGTTTTCTTTTAAACATTAAACTAAAAATTCATTTACTATTACTTCCATGGAATATGCCTTATTTATTGTATTTTTTGTACACTTACATTTTATTTCCTTCCATTGAACTTATTTTTTTAAATTAATTTGAATAATGTCGTGAGCAAATATTTAAACGACAACTTTTTGTACTTTTGACAGATAAATACGCCAAACACGGTTGCATATTAATGTCGTTTTTGTAATAGATTTTGAAAAGTATCGTATTCATTGACGTTTTTCGCCAATTACGGTTCTATTTTTCAAAAACGCCCGGCTTTCGTCGCAAAAACGCCAAACACAATAAGGGTGATTGATTGCTTTCAATAAGAGAAGCTCCAATCTGCATACCCACAATATCACGATCTAACATTTCGGTGCGACATCGTACATTACGATAGAAGTACAACTGATGAAGTAGAGAATAACCATTGCGACGCCACATGCCTGAATTACCCTAAAAACAAGCAAAAGTATTTTTATTTTGTGTCCACAAGTTTTAAAATGTCTGTTTACGAAACAAACCTGGGCAATCATCACTTGGGTACACAGTATGGGCTCCATTATTTCTTCAGGTGTCTTTTTACTAGTAACCAAAACGAAATTTAAACCATATTGACCCAAATGTAGCCACGCTGTTAATGCTTGTAGTAGAATATTTAAAAAGCAAATTCCAGAAGGAAAAGATATTTACCTTAATGATCTACATTGCCAGACCTAAACTTTAATGAATGGAATTGAAACCAATGAACTCACCATACACTGAAAAAATAAATAATTATAGAGCATTTATTATATTTAACATTAAAATAACTGTGAATGCTTTATACGGAAAGCAGAAAGTTTTTCGAAAAATAACTTATACCACGTTTTATTCGTATTTTTGTCCCCTACCGATTCTGGGTAGCGGGATATGTGCGCGCGATCTCGTTTTGGAGTAATAAACGAAAAACTAATTTGATATATGATAAATGTTTTTTTGTAATTTTCTAAAGTTTGCTACCCTATAACTTTTTCCAGAAAGTTTTTTAGAAAATAATGTGGACCACGTTTGATTCGTATTTTGGTCCTCTATCGATCGCTCGTGGTGCGATATGTGCGCGCGAATCGTTTTCGAGTAATGAATGAAAAACTAATTTGATATATGATAAATGATTTTTGTAATTTTCTAAAGTTTGCTACCCTATAACTTTTTCCAGAAAGTTTTTTAGAAAATAATGTGGACCACGTTTGATTCGTATTTTGGTCCTCTATCGATCGCTCGTGGTGCGATATGTGCGCGCGAAATCGTTTTCGAGTAATGAATGAAAAACTAATTTGATATATGATAAATGTTTTTTTTGTAATTTTCTAAAGTTTGCTACCCTATAACTTTTTCCAGAAAGTTTTTTAGAAAATAATGTGGACCACGTTTGATTCGTATTTTGGTCCTCTATCGATCGCTCGTGGTGCGATATGTGCGCGCGAAATCGTTTTCGAGTAATGAATGAAAAACTAATTTGATATATGATAAATGTTTTTTTTTAATTTTCTAAAGTTTGCTACCCTATAACTTTTTCCAGAAAGTTTTTTAGAAAATAATGTGGACCACGTTTGATTCGTATTTTGGTCCTCTATCGATCGCTCGTGGTGCGATATGTGCGCGCGAAATCGTTTTCGAGTAATGAATGAAAAACTAGCTTGATATATTATAAATGCTTTTTTGTAATTTTCTAAAGTTTGCTACCCTATAACTTTTTCCAGAAAGTTTTTTAGAAAATAATGTGGACCACGTTTGATTCGTATTTTGGTCCTCTATCGATCGCTCGTGGTGCGATATGTGCGCGCGAAATCGTTTTCGAGTAATGAATGAAAAACTAATTTGATATATGGTAAATGTTTTTTTTTTAATTTTCTAAAGTTTGCTACCCTATAACTTTTTCCAGAAAGTTTTTTAGAAAATAATGTGGACCACGTTTGATTCGTATTTTGGTCCTCTATCGATCGCTCGTGGTGCGATATGTGCGCGCGAAATCGTTTTCGAGTAATGAATGAAAAACTAATTTGATATATGATAAATGTTTTTTTTTTAATTTTCTAAAGTTTGCTACCCTATAACTTTTTCCAGAAAGTTTTTTAGAAAATAATGTGGACCACGTTTGATTCGTATTTTGGTCCTCTATCGATCGCTCGTGGTGCGATATGTGCGCGCGAAATCGTTTTCGAGTAACGAATGAAAAACTAGCTTGATATATTATAAATGCTTTTTTGTAATTTTCTAAAGTTTGCTACCCTATAACTTTTTCCAGAAAGTTTTTTAGAAAATAATGTGGACCACGTTTGATTCGTATTTTGGTCCTCTATCGATCGCTCGTGGTGCGATATGTGCGCGCGAAATCGTTTTCGAGTAATGAATGAAAAACTAATTTGATATATGATAAATGTTTTTTTTTTAATTTTCTAAAGTTTGCTACCCTATAACTTTTTCCAGAAAGTTTTTTAGAAAATAATGTGGACCACGTTTGATTCGTATTTTGGTCCTCTATCGATCGCTCGTGGTGCGATATGTGCGCGCGAAATCGTTTTCGAGTAATGAATGAAAAACTAATTTGATATATGATAAATGTTTTTTTTTAATTTTCTAAAGTTTGCTACCCTATAACTTTTTCCAGAAAGTTTTTTAGAAAATAATGTGGACTACGTTTGATTCGTATTTTGGTCCTCTATCGATCGCGCGTGGTGCGATATGTGCGCGCGAAATCGTTTTCGAGTAATGAATGAAAAACTAATTTGATATATTATAAATGCTTTTTTGTAATTTTCTAAAGTTTGCTACCCTATAACTTTTTCCAGAAAGTTTTTTAGAAAATAATGTGGACCACGTTTGATTCGTATTTTGGTCCTCTATCGATCGCTCGTGGTGCGATATGTGCGCGCGAAATCGTTTTCGAGTAATGAATGAAAAACTAACTTGATATATTATAAATGCTTTTTTGTATTTTTCTTAAGTTTGCTACCCTATAACTTTTTCCAGAAAGTTTTTTAGAAAATAATGTGGACCACGTTTGATTCGTATTTTGGCCCTCTATCGATCTCGCATGGTGCGATATGTGCGCGCGAAATCGTTTTTGAGTAATGAATGAAAAACTAATTTGATATATGATAGATGTTTTTTTTTTTAATTTTCTAAAGTTTGCTACCCTATAACTTTTTCCAGAAAGTTTCTTACAAAACAATTGGGACCACGTTTTACTCGTATTTTTAGCCTCTATCGATTGGCGTTAGTCGCTGTGATGCATGGCTCTTAGTTTGGATCTTATAACTAAGAAACCATTACATTTGATGACTAAATGTTTTAGGTACAACTCATGTATTTCTAAAATGGCGAAAGTGACAACCGAAAAATCTGATTCTGCAAGCTTAGAGCTTTCTATTTCAAGTTTTTATTTTTCAATCCATTAAAAATTAATGAGTTGTGATTGCTTTTAAAAACGCTTATTTTTTGTCAAATATTGTTTACGTTTTTGTTATGCACAACAAAAATACTCCGTTTTTTGCAACCCTGTTAAAAAAGTTTGCCATTTCTCAGAGTTTGTTTTCTTCTCTTGCGTAAAAAATGATATTGATTTGAAGAATCATGACAACAACAATAAACAGATGCATATATTAAACTATGAAACGTTTACAGGTTCATACATATACACATGCACATGTGGCTACGTATGTACATATTCATGCATTAACATACCACACACTCTACATGAACACACATGTTTTCATTTCAACAAAACAAGAAATTGCAATATACGAGTTGTTACCTTGAGATTTTTCAAACGAATACAAAAAAGAAACAACAACAACAAAACACGAACAAAACAAACTGCAAAAAATATTGACCATAATACATTTTAAGAACAAAACGGTAAACTTAGTAATTCTCCTAAAATGCATTCGCTATAGAAATTTATATGTTTAAACAGTGTTCGCAAGTGAGTGTATTCAATTTAAACATAGTAACAACAAATACAACTTATATGCATTTTATTGTTGTTGGGTATTTCTATGCATAAAATGCATTGCACGCGCACTAATCCATGCAAACAAAATAAAACACATATGTGCACATGACACACATACTCCTTAGTGGCGGCAAAAACTACAAAAGGAATAACTGCAATAGCAATGACAAAAACAACAACTAAGGGAAAAAGAAACTCATTATAGATGAACTACTACACAAAATGCAACTTATGAAAAATTAACAACAAGAAAAGAGAAAACTTAAATTTAAGTTCCCTTTTGAAAAAAGAGTATTTTAATAAAAATAAGAGCAATTTTTTATCAAAGAGCGCAACTTTGTCAAAGTAAAAAATTCTAAACTTTACAAAGAGTAAAGGTAGAGAAGTTTATGTGAAGAAGAACAACTAAATTTTTAAATAAAATTTTCTTTCTTTGTTTTGAGTTTTCAAACTACATTTCATTTTTTTTATTTTAATTTAGAAATGAATTTATAATGTTGTTAGTGTTGGTGTAAAAGTTTTTTTATTCTGGTTTCTTGTTTTTGTAATTTTCTTGCTGTTTTTGTTGGGCTTCACAATTTTTATGTGAAGTCGTATGAAGCTCTGATAGTTGCAGAAAACTTTTTTCTCTACAGTTTAAGCAACGTCGTGCAACACTCGAAAGTCAGCAAAGTTTTTGTCCGGCTAAACGTGCTTTTTTCGTTGCTGCTAATATACTTACATATTTGTTCCTTCTACTGCGGCTTTTAATAAGAGTAAGTGAATACCTACTAATTATGAAATTTTCATCATCATTAAAAAATACTTATTGGATTTATATGTCAAAACATAGTTGTTGTAAATTGATTTTTTTAAAAAGCATTAAAGTTATTATTTAATCTAACTAAAGTTTTATTCAAAAATAAATTTTTTTAATTATTATTTTTGTTAATTTTTTCGGAGCTGTACTTTTGTTCAGTTTTCGTTTTCTCCCTGGTAGGTATTGTAAAATACATGTGTAACAGTCATAAAAGAAAACACACACGTGTATTAAAATGTTGCATTTTTAAATTTTCCATAAAAATGTTTTCTTTTATTAAAAAGTATTCAAGAAAGTTGTTTTGCCTTAACCTGACTCTAGTTTTCGAAAAAAAGACAAGCTTTTCTTTTTTTAAAGCTTTAATTTTAATTAACTTTCTTTTTTTACGATCTCTTTACTCCCTTCTCTTTTCATTATGTTAAAAGCAGTAATGCCAACTTGTAAACAAAACAAGAGATATAACGTAAAATTGCATTCGTTCGGATTTTTTCAAAACTTGTTTTTTTAATAATACATTTGTTAAAAAAATTTCTGTGCAGACAGAAAAACCGTTATCTACAAAAAATCTAAAAAAATAGCTCCAACAAATTATGGTCACAAGTTTTTTTAAAACCCTGTTCTATTTTATAAACTAAAACAGCAAAATCTTTTAAAATTAAAACAAATCTGGACTATGCAGATGTTCGGGGATTTAGAAACGACTTTCTAGATTCACAACGACAACATCGTCTTGATTATTTTAATGACTTCTCATGAGACATATGTTTGTCAGCAACTATACACATTACTGAATTTCCTTAATTTGTTATGGGATTTCTGGATCCACCATTGGTATTTATATGTACTATCAGTGTTTACTATTAAAAAAAAACCGTTCTTCGATAAGAGGAAAAGATATTTTTCATTTACAAGCACCAGCTGCTTAGTAAGACTGTTCCAAAATCGAGACGAGAATGTTCTTATAGAACTTTGCTTCATTACATTTTACTTCTACACTTTGATATTTGAAACTCAGAGAGTAGACCAGTGCTGTATCGACTAAAGAATGTTTAGTCTAAGCAAATTACTTCTTAAAAAGTTTTCATTAACTTTTAATTCGTTTGAGATCATGAGATTAGACGATTAATCCAAAATAATACACTGGAATGAAATCTTATTTTTTCTTTTGCTATTTTTGTATTTATTGTAACTTTGCTTTTATTCAATGGCCCGCCTTCAACACGTTGGAACGCTTCTATGAACACAAGATATAAATAATGGTTCATTTCAAACATATCGCATTTTGTCCCATACCAAAACCGATTACTTATTGTTGTCATACCTTTCGGTGAAGACCGTCGTCACTGGCTGTTTATTTAGTACGATTGGCGAGCGCTTTCGATGTAAAGACATCATTTTCAAGCCGCGTTTTGATTAGTACTGGTTAGATAGTGTAACGTGTTTGTTGCATAGATAGTGGTGGGTACAGGTAGTTTTGTCCGTTAGGATGGTGTCTATTTAAAATGGTATTATGCAGGTAGATTGCCTGATATCTGTCATCTTTATTGAAGGTATATAATTTTAATATTTCTGTCTTTTATTATTAGGTAGGTAAGTGTGACCATCTGTGGGTGTTTTGCGTTTGTAAGTTTGTTTTAATAGTTTAAGTGGTGTAAAAATTGTGTCTGAGGTTGTATTTACCTGTTCGTTAATAATATCTCCGTTAAACGTTCGTGTTTTGTATATTTCCATGTTTTCAAGAATGTCCAGTCTTCGTCCTTTTTTACTAGGATGTATTAACGTCATACATTCATCTATTTCCCTTGGCTCGTGTTCATGTGTGTTAAGGTGTATTGCGAAGTTAGAGTCTTCTCTTTTCCGTTTATATGATCGTATGTGTTCTGTGAACCTTGTTTTTAATGTTCGTCCAGTTTGTCCTATGTATGTATGGTTGCAGGTGCAAGTAAGTCTGTATACTCCGCTGGTGTTAAATTTATCGGTTATTTCTGTTGATGTCTTGAGATTGTTGCGTAGAGTGTTGCTCGTCTTTAGTGCGGTCTGTAAACCTTCTTTTTGAAAAAGGTTAGTTAATCTATATATTTCTGGTCCTGTGTAAGTAAAAATGTGTCGTCGTGTTGTATCGATTGTCTCCTTGTTTTCTTTCTTCTTGTTTTTAGTGTTGTATTGTCTAAGTAGTTTGTCGATAGTAGTGCAGTTGTAACCGTTATTTTTAGCTATAGTGTAAATTGTGTCCAGTTCTTTGTTATATTTGTCTGGAGAAAGTGGGACTGTCTTAAGTCTGTTAATCATATGTCTAAATGCTGCGAGTTTATGTTGGGTGGGATGGTTTGAGGAACTGTGGATAGTAATGTCTGTTGTGGTTGGTTTTCTGTATATGTCAAAGTTTAATGAGTCAATTCCTCGTGTTATTGTTATGTCAAGATAATGTAAAGTTCCGTCTTTCTCTTTTTCCATTGTGTATGTGATTTTATTATGTATTGTGTTTAAATCCGTTAGAATTTCTTCTGCGTTGTCCCTTTCTAGGATGCATATTATGTCGTCTACGTATCTGTAATAATGAGTTATTTTATGTTTTTCCATTAGGGTTGTGATGTGTAGTTGTTCTAAATGTTGCATAAATATCTCTGTAAAAATTGCGGATGTCGGGTTTCCCATGCCGAGTCCATCAGGTAATTTATAAAAGTTATTGTTAAATCTAAAGTAGTTTTGTTTTAGTATCGTTTTTGCAATATCCATTATTTCGTTAATATATTGATTGTCGTATAAGTTGAAAAGCATGTTACGTAGAATTGTTAACGTTTCTTGTGTGGGTATTGATGTATATAAATCCTTAATGTCGTAGGAAACAAGTCTCGTATTTTCGGTAATTTTGATGTCCTTAAGTTTATTGATAAGGTCTTGTGTATTGTGCAACATGTATATGTTCTGCAAATTTATTTTCTCTTTCAATAATATGGTGAGGTGCTTAGCCAGGTTATATGCAGGTGCAGGTTTGTAATTTACTATAGGTCTGATAGGTATATTTTCCTTGTGAATTTTAGGTTGTGCTCTAAGTGTAGGCGGTCCTGGATTCATGTTCATGTATATGTATAGTTTACCGTCAGGAAATACGCAGCCTACTAAAACGCTGTAAAACGTTTACTGACGGTAAACTATACATATACATGAACATGAATCCAGGACCGCCTACACTTAGAGCACAACCTAAAATTCACAAGGAAAATATACCTATCAGACCTATAGTAAATTACAAACCTGCATATAACCTGGCTAAGCACCTCACCATATTATTGAAAGAGAAAATAAATTTGCAGAACATATACATGTTGCACAATACACAAGACCTTATCAATAAACTTAAGGACATCAAAATTACCGAAAATACGAGACTTGTTTCCTACGACATTAAGGATTTATATACATCAATACCCACACAAGAAACGTTAACAATTCTACGTAACATGCTTTTCAACTTATACGACAATCAATATATTAACGAAATAATGGATATTGCAAAAACGATACTAAAACAAAACTACTTTAGATTTAACAATAACTTTTATAAATTACCTGATGGACTCGGCATGGGAAACCCGACATCCGCAATTTTTACAGAGATATTTATGCAACATTTAGAACAACTACACATCACAACCCTAATGGAAAAACATAAAATAACTCATTATTACAGATACGTAGACGACATAATATGCATCCTAGAAAGGGACAACGCAGAAGAAATTCTAACGGATTTAAACACAATACATAATAAAATCACATACACAATGGAAAAAGAGAAAGACGGAACTTTACATTATCTTGACATAACAATAACACGAGGAATTGACTCATTAAACTTTGACATATACAGAAAACCAACCACAACAGACATTACTATCCACAGTTCCTCAAACCATCCCACCCAACATAAACTCGCAGCATTTAGACATATGATTAACAGACTTAAGACAGTCCCACTTTCTCCAGACAAATATAACAAAGAACTGGACACAATTTACACTATAGCTAAAAATAACGGTTACAACTGCACTACTATCGACAAACTACTTAGACAATACAACACTAAAAACAAGAAGAAAGAAAACAAGGAGACAATCGATACAACACGACGACACATTTTTACTTACACAGGACCAGAAATATATAGATTAACTAACCTTTTTCAAAAAGAAGGTTTACAGACCGCACTAAAGACGAGCAACACTCTACGCAACAATCTCAAGACATCAACAGAAATAACCGATAAATTTAACACCAGCGGAGTATACAGACTTACTTGCACCTGCAACCATACATACATAGGACAAACTGGACGAACATTAAAAACAAGGTTCACAGAACACATACGATCATATAAACGGAAAAGAGAAGACTCTAACTTCGCAATACACCTTAACACACATGAACACGAGCCAAGGGAAATAGATGAATGTATGACGTTAATACATCCTAGTAAAAAAGGACGAAGACTGGACATTCTTGAAAACATGGAAATATACAAAACACGAACGTTTAACGGAGATATTATTAACGAACAGGTAAATACAACCTCAGACACAATTTTTACACCACTTAAACTATTAAAACAAACTTACAAACGCAAAACGCCCACAGATGGTCACACTTACCTACCTAATAATAAAAGACAGAAATATTAAAATTATATACCTTCAATAAAGATGACAGATATCAGGCAATCTACCTGCATAATACCATTTTAAATAGACACCATCCTAACGGACAAAACTACCTGTACCCACCACTATCTATGCAACAAACACGTTACACTATCTAACCAGTACTAATCAAAACGCGGCTTGAAAATGATGTCTTTACATCGAAAGCGCTCGCCAATCGTACTAAATAAACAGCCAGTGACGACGGTCTTCACCGAAAGGTATGACAACAGTATTTTATTTACTGGCGGAATAAATCCAATTAACTTAATACCGATTACTTATGTTTGGCAGTTGTTAGTAATTATTTCGATAAATATATATTTCATAAATCCAGTACGAAAATTGATCTATTGAAATACAAAAAAATAAATAATAATTTCGTCGCTTTATAAGACTCCCTTTCAACTGTATCGTGCAAATCCTAAATTCGTTTTAACAATTGAATGACTTCTTTACACCTGCTAACTAAACATTTTCGACAGCGTGTAAACGCACCGTTAAATTATAATACACAATTCGTTGGCAATCAACTCTTGTCCTGCACGATGTATGAATTCCCTGATCTTCTATTTGATATGGAATGGAATGATGATAACGCTAGTATTATCTGGCCAAGGTTGGCACGTTTGGAACCAGAGGCTGCTAGGGCTAACGAGGATGGAAGTATGTGATATAGTGGCGGTAGTTAAGGGACCCGAAATTTTATCGCTTATGACAGCTTATAGCAGGATCTACGCTTTCTGAGTATCTTGATTAGCTGTCCGAAATTTCGCATATCAAGTCAATTAGTCTAAGTTCGTTTATACAAAGCATTCTATATATATTATACACTGGCTCCCCTACTGCAGAACACAGCTAGACCATGGACTATATGTTACCCTAATGAAAACTACATATTTCAAATTTTTAACAATGTTTTTGCGCTCTCAACTTCACATTTCCTCTCTTTCATCTTTTACAGCTACATAAAAGCACTTTTAAAGGACCCCCTAGAGAGTTCAAAATCTACTTGAAGGCTGCTTGCTTTATCTAACCTTACCTTACTTATTTAAGTGATTAATAACGTCTTTCGTTAATCTGCTATTACGTTTTTGAATATATTTTAATCGTAAAAGTTTGTCAAGTTTAAAGTTTTTTATAAACTAACAAATATTATTTATCATTATTTTTATTTTTTTAAACGCAAAACATTAAAAATAAATATATTTTTAGTTTAAGCACAATTTAAAGTTTTTCCCTTACACCACACTGAAAAACTCTATTTTTGTTACAAAAAAAGTCGCCATATTTACAACACTTTATCTTCATATAAAATGGAATGAGAGACATTTCTTTTACTCACTCGCTCTATTTCTCCACACTACTGAATGAAATGCATTAAAGTTTTTTATTTTTTACATTTCAACATTTTTTTTGTCTTAAATTGAGGTCATTTTGAATAATTTTTTTTAATATTTTTCACTCGTTACTTATGTAGTGAATGATGAAAAGACGACGGCCTGGCCTGCCTAATAACAGTTTGCTTGCATTCACATCAGTTTTTTTCTGTTTCTTTAAAATTTTCTACAGTTGCTATAGAGTTTATTACATAAGCTTTTTTATTTTCTATTATTTAGTGTTATTGTTGTTGTTGCTCTTGTGTGAGTTTATTTGAAGGGGATTTTTAACGAGTGTGAGTATAGTTTTTCTAATGTTTACATTGTGCATAAAGTTCTCCCCGCCCATGACTGTTGAAAAATGCTCCCTTTTTTGGTTGTGCTTCTTTGCGAGCTCGAAAAATGTGCAGTGCATGTGTGTTTTAGTTGTTGAGTTTTTATCATGTGTTTGTTTTATTTTATTGCTGTAAGTTTGTTAATTTTTTTATTAGGTTTTTCCTATTTATAATGTAAGTATGTAAATATGAATTTATATTTACATACGTATGTACATACTTACATAGTTTGTTCATAAATAGGTACCTACGTGATGTTTAAATAGTTGAAGGAAAAAATAGTAATAAAAATAAAATTTGATACGATCACTTGGTGCAGTCAGTCAGCGTGTGATTGAGTGAGCGACTAACTTTTTTATTATTAATTTTCGTTTTCAAATTGTAAAAAATATACGTACACACAATAATACATAATACACAATAAGTCTAGATGAGTACCTACGATCGAACTCCTCTGACTATCGTAAACTATGATAATAAATTAAATACGAAAATTGTTTTTCGAAAAATGTCCTTCTGATTGAAACATACTTATGTATATACGTTGTCCGACATACTTATATACCTATGAATAGGTACTTAAAGAAGAATGTTAATTGAAAGCGGTTAGAGAGAAAAACATATAACGGACGCAGCTTAAAAATGAAAAAAATGTTATCTGCGGGGTTTAAAATGCAATTTTAAGCAAAAAAATATGAAGTAATAAATTTGGTACTGACCCCAAGTTTCGGAGTCATGGACCTCCAAAGTTTGTACGTATAACAAGAAAATATATTATTTTCACCATAAATATTAAACTTTGCTAAAAAAAAACTGTTTTTGCAGTAGAAAATTAGAAATTTCATTAAAAATACACAATTATTTTGGGGACGGGCATATAAGATTCAGCACAGGCGAACTCCTCTTTTATAGAGGGAGTCCTTTTCACCACAAAAAGTGGAAAAAGGGTACATCTTAGTTTGTCATTACTTGAGCGATATCCGTCTGGCCGTTCGTGTTAGTGTTGAAATCAATTTTGCCAGGGCCCTCGATATCCTAGAGAAAACTTCAATACGCCAATTGATCAGACTGAGTTTGAAAATGTTACTATTGAAACTCAGCAAGATCCGTCCCATGTCCTTTGAGGCAGCGGGCAAAACATCACGCCTGCCTCTAATTTTTTCATATCATTTGGAACAATTAAGTAACTCCAATCAAAACAATAAAAATATAAAGTGATAGAGAATAAAAAATATAGCATTCACTACAAAAATTGGCGCTCGCCCATATTTTCAGAGCTATGGGCCTCTGAAATTTTTATGAAAAAGGTCCATTGTCAATATGATCAATATGGGTATTATTTAAAAGCTTTTGTACAGATTTTTCAGGAAATACTAAAACTTTTTTTTAAAATATTTAACCCATTAAGAGCCAATGACATTTTTTTGTTAAATTATAAATAGTACTTAATTTTTTATAATTCTATAATTTTTATAATTTAACAAGTCTTCTCGGAACAACTTGTCATTAACACAAGCTAATTTAGACAGAAAGAACCTATAATTATAATGTTATATCAAACTTAAGGCCTAACTATAATGTGCTTAAGATAGCTTAAACAACTGTGCGATTACACATAATCAAATGTGTAAAAATATAATTTACTTAAGCGACTTTTCGTCATGTTTCGTCAAGTGTGATTTTCTTAAGCAAACAACGAAGCCGACCGTACTTTGCTTAAGAAATCAGATGTCAATTTAAATTAAAAATTTAAAAAAGCGAACTGCAAATTTGATTAAAAGAACATCAAATAAAACATCTAATGCAATTTTTAATATTTTTAGAGTATTTAATGATTTAAATTTTTTTTTTTTCATTTTATTCTACATTAATAATAAATTTTTAAATATTAAAACATGATTTTAGGGATAAACACACTGTTGCATTTTTTAGTACTTTTTTTATTTATGCCATTATTTGCTTCATTTTTATTAAAGGAATAATTCAAAATCAATTACTGTTGGTAATATATTTTTAAATTGTAGATATTTAGTAACATTTTGGGTAAAAAAAAAAAATTAAACATTAGAAAAGTATAAGAAGAAAACAGTTTCTTTCAAAGGCCAAATATTTGCAACTATGTGAAGTAAGTAGGTACGTTCTTAAAGTACAATATAGAAACCAAAAAGTCTTTAATAAGTTTCTTACGCATTTGACAATCTTTTCGCTGACTTTTGCATAATATAATTAGCTCTTTGGTATAAAGGTAATCGGATTTGATCCGCCAGTAAATATTATACTGTTGTCGTACCTTTCCGTGAACACTGGTTATCACTGGCTGCTTATTTAATACGTTTGGAGAGCCAGTTGAAGATATGTTCTATAGTTTAACAAATATTAAACTCAATTTTTAAAACCTCAACACTTCAATTTGACGAATCAATGTGTTTGCCATTATTTTTTATAACTTCTTGCAAACGTTTCTGCATCGAATGCACCAGCTTTCTAGTAATATCTGCATTAATTTTCTGCCACTCCTCTAATAATGTTTGCTTAAGCACATTTTTTGATGTAATGTGATGCTCCCGAACTCGTCGCTCTAAATGGTCCCACAAATGCTCAATTGGATTAAGGTCGGGAGATTGTGTTGGAGTCTTTAGGGTGTGGAGAGTGTTGTACAAAACCAACAAACGGACTATTTCAGCCGTGTGCTTGGGGTCATTGTCGTGTTCGAAGTAGTAATTGGATTCAATGCCGAGTTTTTGAGCACTTTTACGCAAATTATCTTTGAGTATATTTAAAAAGTCAGTTTTGTCCATAACTTCATCAATAAAGACGAGCTCACCGACCCCAGCCGCCGCCATACACTCCCACTCCATGTCCCCAGCACCACCATGGTTCACTGTTGCTTGAATATGTTTCTTTTTTAGTGCATCGCCCTTCTTCCTACATGTCAAAACGCGCCCGTCAGACTTATAAATGCAAAATTTACTCTCATCAGAGAAGATAACTTTTTCCCAAAAATCTAATATTTTGCTCATATGCTCTTTTGCAAAGTAAAGACGCTTCATTTGGTTCACTTTGCTAATATGTGGTTTTTTACGGCAAACTCTGGCATTATAACGGGCACAATTTAGTACTCTACGCACAGTACGAGGGTGAACAACTGCACCGGTGCTTTCCCTTATTGTTGCAGCAATTTGAGATGATGGAGTTTTGGGTTCTTTTTTAACCATTTTAATTATTTCCCGATTTTTTCGAACAGATAGTGCTGGTGGTCGTCCACTTCTCGGTTGATTTACGCACTCTGGGTCATCTTTAAAGAGGCTTATTATTCCGGTAACGGTAGTGCGTGGAGGATTGACTAACGTACATATTTCCCGAATGGTATTATTTTGTTTGTAGGCATTTATTATAATTTTCCTTTCTTCAATAGTGGTTTCTTTCCTTTTTTGACTCATTTTTAACAAACCAAAGCGTCAGTAAAACTTTAAAGTAAACACCGTTATAAAATTTTAACAGATCATTTTTAAAGATGCCATATTACATTATCTTATTTGCTAAAATGGTTAAAAATGCCAGATTAGCTATAATTTTTGGTAGTATTTATGTTTACAGAAAAAGTGAATGTGACTTTTGTCCAGCATAAATAGGCGCTAAAAACATTTAGTTGTTGTTTTTGTGAGTAAGGTTTAAGGTAAAAAATTGGTTGTTGCTGAAATTAAAATTAAATAAAATATAATTTGTGTGAAATAGGTATATAAATTTTATTGCTTTAATTATTTTCCGGACGTGAGAGCTGTTTGAACATTCCAGAGCATAAATGACGGTGACTTTTGCCCATCAGTGTATATAAATATTCTATTATGAATTTTTCTTTACAGTGGCAATTTTCTATTTTCTTTATTTTCTCTAAAAAATTGAGGTATTTGCATAAATTGCATTAAAATTTAGTTTAATCTGGCAACCTAATTTCATTATTGTTGTGTATTTAGTCTGTTCCATTAATTTCTCATGTCATCATTGTCATATATACAAAATATCAATGTGATGTTTTCTTTTTTAAATATGCATGTTCAATTGTATGTATGATGTTTTTCTTTTTAATTTTTTGTTGTTGTTTGTGCTTACTTTATGGGCTTTGTATGTGGCCTCAATAAGCAAAGTTGTACACCACACCAAATTCTCCAACACAACAACAATATCCCAACACGAACACACCACATACAATTAAAAAAAAAAGTTTGTGAAATGTGCTCTTGTTGGCTTCTGCTTTACATAAGCATTTTCATCATTTTTCAATTTTCTCCAATATACTTGAGAAGAGTAGTAGCAGAAGTTAAATCAAACAAGAGTAAATATAGCAAAACTACTAAACTACAATAGAGTGCAAGCGAAAAACTCACATAAAATACAAGGCAAAAGAAAACAAAAAGAAGAAAGAAAAATTAACTGCAATTTAAAGGCACGTAGCCATTTTGAAATTTCCACTCACTAAACTTCATCTACTAAACGTATCAGGAAAAAAAGAAAGAAAAAATTTTAAATAGATTTTTAAATAAGAGAAAAATGATAGCGTGAAATTTCTCTTTAAGTTCTTCGTGCTGCAAAATAAGAGTATTTAATTATGTTTGAATAAAACGATTTTGATTTCGAAGAGAATAAGTGTTAAAAAGAATATTTATGAAAATATGCAATTGTTCATAAAAATGGCTTTCTAAAGAATTGTTTTTGCGCAGTTGAGCTTTTATTTTCAAGTATTGCAGCACTCAGCAAATGTGTAAAAAAAATACTTTAGTTGGTGGGGTAATTTTGTATGTTTCGTAAATGATCTTAGTGTGAGTTCTCTTTCTTTCTCTATCTTTTACTCTTCTAATCATCTTTAATAATCAAATAAAATTTAAAATATGTTGGTACGTATGTTTGTATGCCTGTGTTGTTTATATTTATTTTAAAAATTGCATATTTTTATTTAAACTGAAAGAAAAAAAAAATTATAAATAATTTGTATGTTTGTATGTATGTAGGTATGTTTGTTTAAGTATTATTTTTATTGTTGCCGTTGGAAATGATGGCATTGCTTTGTAGGTACTGAGTAGTTTTATGAGAATTAAACAACAACAACAGTTATTTGTCTATGCAGCAATCGAGTGGGGTATTTTAAAGTACATACACACATCCATACATACATACATACGTAGCTTTAAAATTCACATTTTCATTCAATACGTGTGTATCTACATATGTACATAGATATCGTTGGTTTCATTTAGAAAGGCCCTTACTGGCATATCTTCGAAATCATGCTTTTTATTAATTTCAATACATTTCACACAAATATGTACGTACACCTCGCCAAAGAAAAAAATTAAAAGTGATAGTACCTATTAAAAATAACGGTTTTACAGCATTTACCTTTTAAATATTACATTTTGATAATTACACTTTCTTTTATATTTTTACCTTCTCCTGTAAAGTTTCAATTACCTATGATGTGATTTGTAGCCTTTCTACAGGACACCAATCCTATGAACATAAGTATTTAGGTATGTTTGTATGTATTTAAGGAAAATGTTTGCCTTCTTGTTGACTTTAGTGGTCAATGCTGAAGTGGGAAATAGGTATCTATTTGCTAAATAGTAAATTAAAACATTTTTAAATTTCTTTAAAAAGTATTTTTGACAACACGATCCAGTAAGAAAGTATTTTTTACCATCTTGAAACCAAAATTGATGCCTATCATATCTGCGTTTAAGGTCAGGCAAGTGAAAATAAAATTTTGAATTTTTTTTTTACGGTAAAAACTTTAACACGTGTTCTGCTTCTATAATTATCCTATATTTCTTTTACTATTAAAGTTTAATCAAAACCTAATTTTATTTTTAACTAAGAGAAAATACCAGACCATACATTTTTATACCCTTCACCACAAAAAGTGAAAAAAGGGTATATATAAGTTTGTCATTCCGTGTGCAATTTCTATAATATCCATTTCCAACCCCATAAAGTATATATATTCTGAGTCCTTATGCATAGCTAAGTCGATTGAGCGACGTCCGTCTGTCCGTCCGTGTTAGTGTTGAAATCAAGTTTGCCTGATTTCACAAAAAAAAAAAAAAATAAATAAATAAATACGTCAATCGATCAGAGATAGTGTCGAAAGAGTGCTATTGGAAATCAGCATTATCACCACGCCTAACCCTAATTTTTTCAAGTCATTTGGAACAATAAAGTAACTCCAATTAAAAAACAAATATAGGGGGCGATAGAGAATTAAAAATAAGATAAAAAAATCAAGTGAAAAAATTGGCGCTCGCCCATATTTTTCGAGTTACAGGAAATTTCAAATTTTTTAAAATATCAATATGGGTATCATTTTAAAGCTTTTGAAGTGGTCTTTAAGATAATACTTACATTTTTTTTAAATGCTTAACCCATTGAGAGCCAATGTCACTTTAATGTAAAATTCTATATATGCAATGCCAAAATTTAGTTTTGCTATTGATAATCAGCAAGATCGGTGCATGTCCTTCGAGGCATTAGGCCAAAGACCACGGCTGCCGCTAATTTTTCCTAAAATATCCCTTTAAAAATTGGCACACGCCTATATTTTTGAATTATGGGCTTCTGAAATTTTCATAAAAAAGTTCGATTTTCAATATGGGTATCATTTTAAAGCTTTTGAAGAGATCGTTCAGGAAATACTAACATTTTAAAAAAATGCTTAACCCATTAAGGGCCGGTGACATTTTTATTGTAAAATTATATGTAGTACTGAATTTTTCTTCTTTCTTATGTTTTAATTCTCTGTCACCTCAACATTTTTTTATTTCATAGGAGCTACTTAACTAAACTAGATTTACATACATGGTTAAAGGATATAAGATTCGGCATAGCCGAATATAGCGCTCTTACTTGATTAATATTGATACCAGTGGCCAGTTGGAATCACACGCGCTGGTATATTTTTCTATGAACGTGTGGGCCACCCTTTTATTTTATGTTTTAATTAGTTGTTGTTAACATTTTAAAGTTTTCATCTCTAACGGTTGTAAAGATAAGGAAATATACTTTAATATCAGGACTTCTATAGGACATAACTTGAGTTTTATCTTTCATACTTTTACACAAACTCTATGTTAATTTAAAAAGTCTGCCCTTAAAACGGTTCAAAAAGATAATGCCATAAACGAGGTAATAACGTCTCTGATAATTAGCTTTGTGTTATTGTTTTAAAGCGGATTCATTTACAGGTGGTTGTAATAGCACAGCATTTTTAAAATTTTTTTAGTGTTTCCTGATAGATCTCTTCAATTGATGCTTAAAAAAATATGGTGCTCAATCTAACTTTTCTATGAAAAGTTCAGAAGCCCATAATTCGAAAAATATGGGCGAGCGCCAATTTTTTCATTTGATATTTTTTTTTCTAATTTTTAATTTTTTATTGCCCCATACAGTTCTTTTTTTTCGATTTGAGTTACTGCCTCAAAGGATATGGACCGATTTCGCTGATTTTCAATAGCAAAATTTTTGAAACTATGTCTTGGCAAACTTGAAGTCAAACACGATCTAGAAATTACAAACAGAAAAACAAACTTAGATAATGAAATAAACTAATTCTGTTACTTATTATTCATGGGTTTTATTAAACAAGATAAGTTAACATTATTGTTCAAAAAAAAAAAAAAAAAAAAAAAAAAAAAAAAAAACAACGTTGACAATGTTATTTAGGCGCTTTACAACGTTGAGCTTAGATTTAGGTTGCGCTGTTGGAATAAGAGCTCCTAATATTTATTAATTAAAAATCATTTGACAGCGTTGTATATAATAGTTTTTGTTGTTTTTGTCTGCTGCTTTTCTAGAAGTGTAAACTTATTTTTCTTTTCATAAATCAGCGAATATTATTTATTTAAATTGTTGTTGTTTTCTTTTTTATGGATTAAGCAAACATAAACATTTTTTACTTTTCTTGTGATATTCGCGATTTAACGCACTCTTATTCTGCAACTTTTTTTATTGTTTAAGCAATTCTTAAGGTTTAATTTTTGTTAATTTTACTTAAAAAAATAATTGTTTATCATCTCTTTTTCAAGTAAAACACATTTTTTATTGTTTATTAGCGAAAATATATAACTTTTTTAACTGTCTAGCTTTTTTCTGTCTGGTTAAAAAAAAAAAAAAAAAACGACAACGCTTAACTTGCATTTTGTAGTGTGAACAATGTTGCCACATTTGCATTTTAACGTCTAGTCTTAACGATTTTATTTTCATCTTACAAAATAAAATAAAATGCTTAAGAGCATTTTAAATAAAAAGAAATTTGCGCATGACCATATTGTCCAAGTTATGGCATCTAAACTGTCCCACCCAAAGTTTAAGAAAATGAAGCGGCAGAATAACATTTTAGCCGAAATAGATCACTTTTACATTACTGATCAAAGTAATAAATAAACAAGTAAGAGTATTATATTTGGCTATGCCGAATCTTATATACGTTTCATGATGTATGTAAATTAATAAAAAATAAAATATTGCGGTGACAGAGAATTAAAAAAATTAGAAAAAAATCAAGTGTGATATATAATTTTACATAAAAATGCCATCGGCTCTTAATGGGTTAAGCATTTAGAAAAAAATTTAGTATTTCCTGAAAGATCTCTTCAAAAGCTTTTAAATGATACCCATATTGACCATATTGACAACCGAATGTTTTTATCAAAATTTCAGAGGACCCTAACTCGGAAATTTTGGGTGAACGACAATTTTTTCCACTTAATGTTTTTTTTCTTATTTTTTAATTCCCTATCGCTCTATATTTTTTTCGATTGGATTTACTTCATTTTTCCAAATGATATGGAAAAATTAGAAGCAGGCGTGGTGTTCTCCTCGCTACCTTGAAGGTCATGGACTTTTCTTGCTGATTTTCAATAGCAAAATTTTCGAAACTATGTCTGATCGATTAGCGTATTTATATTTTCTGTAGCTCATCTAGCGCCCTGGCAAAGTTGGTTCAACACTAACGCAGACGGACAGACGGACATCGCCCAATCGACTTTGCTTTGAATAAATACTCTGATATTTTGGTGAAGGTTATAATATCAGAAGCAATTATGAAATGCAACACCCTGTTGCTGAAAACTTTAAAATCCTAAAAGGAGGTGGAAATGCTTGAGTTTTTGAAAAAATGCAAAAAAAATTAATACAGTATGAATATGCTGCGCAAGTGCAGCTGCAAAAAAATGATTAAACGGTAACATTGGTTATCGTACCACTTTTGTGTAGAAAAAAAAAAACAAATAAACAACATATTTCTTTGCAATGCATTTTTACTTCCTTGTTTATTTAATGTTAATATTTTTTTTTATTACGTTCATGTAGTTGTTATTATTTGTGCTTATTTTTTTTTCATGACCTTAAAATGCGTAAATTGTCCCAATTTGTTATTGTTACTGTATTTTGTTTTTTATTTTATTTCTTGAACAACAATATCTGTGTCATTAATATTTTGGCGTATTTTTTGCTGTTTGTCATTTTTTGTAGCTTTTTTTTTATTTATTTATGTTTTTTTAGAAAAAATCTATTTCGACAGAATTTTTATTATTTTATTAAAAGCTTTTTTTTCTACATTTTTTTTTTGTTGCCATAAAGTTCATTGAACTTTTTTTTATTCTTCATTGTTTTTTTTTCATCTCTCTGATACGCTTTCCTTTGTTGAAAATAGAAAAAAATAGTTTATTTTAATTTAAATTATTTATAAATAGTTTATAAAAACAAATTTTTATTTTGCATTTTAGATTACAAATTTTGTTACTACTAATAAAATAAAGCAATAATAACAACAACAACAACTACAACGTTTTAAATAAGGTAGGTAAAATGTTATTTATTTATTTATTATCTTAAATTCATGGGTTTTCCTTGAACTTGACTTTTTGATCAATTAGAAGGCCATGATTCAGTCCCAAGAAAAAAAAGTACGATTTAAAATATTTAAAATTATTGCGTAACAGGTTTTGTTAATTATTAATTTGAACGATTATTTTCTGTTGGGCCATTTAAAGGCGCAGTTGTATGCTGACAAATCAGTCCTTCGAGGCAGCGGGCAAAACACCACGCCTGCCTGTAATGTTTTAATATCTTTTTTCAACTTTTGTTTGTATTCCTGTAATTGGTTGTCTTTACTACTTAGTAATACTGACTACTAAGCAGTTAACAACAACAACAATAGGACAACAACCCTAAGCAAAACTTACAATTTTCGACGGGTTTTTTGAGCAGCAAAACCAAATGGTTGGAAAAAAATTCTCTCGCCGTTTTATAGGAGCATGTGGTTATAAGTATTTTTGGTGAATGGTGTAGGGTATATAAGATTCGACGTAGCCGAATATAGCACCCTCAATTGCTACAGTTTAAAATTCCATCGGGCTCAAAAATCACTTTTTATTTAGGAAATTAATCAAATTTTCAGAATAAAAAAGCTAATTTCACGGACCCGTTGCGACGCGCTGTGGGAAAGCATTTCTTAACGCTGTAGTTTTGAAAAAAAATAAAATAAATTAAACAGTAGAGTGTGAACCCTTCGTGTGTAAGTCAAACTCACACTTGGCGGATTGGCTTAATATCATTCAACTTTGCTAAGTTTGAGAGCTGTAGAAGTGTTCCTTCCTCATGCCGGTTATTTCTATCCTAAGAGCTTCATTTGTAAGTAGACCTTCAATTTGTAGAATAATTTTTTTAAGCTTTAGAAATCAGTTTCCTTTCAATAGTTTGATATCTGATATTCATTTGCAAAGTTGTTTTTTTATTGTAATTTTTATTAATTTATTACATATTTTTTTTTTTTCGTCTCAAATTCTCCATCTACGATTACATGCTCAAGAATCAAAAATGTAAGAAAAACAACAACAACAACATCGTTACACATGATACGGATGTGGTTTTAAGAAATTTAATCAAGAGCAAATAATCAAAAAGCGTATTATTTTGGTTAATACTCGCTCGTATGACTAATTTTTTTATTTTTATAATTTTATTCATGTTTTTTATTTGTATTATTTTTTTAATTTTTTACGACGTGTCTCTTACATCAGTTAATAAGATTTTTTATTGTTTTTGT
This sequence comes from Cistogaster globosa, assembly GCA_937654795.1. Classification (NCBI taxonomy): domain Eukaryota; kingdom Metazoa; phylum Arthropoda; class Insecta; order Diptera; family Tachinidae; genus Cistogaster; species Cistogaster globosa. The sequence goes on along the minus strand of OW569407.1, from coordinate 93,258,244 downwards.
AAACAGGTTTCATTTAGAACATCGTAAAAAACAAAAAATAATTATTGACTTTTTCTTTGTTATTCATTTCCTTATGAGATTTTTTTTAAAGAAAATTCTTTTGAAATTTTCATTTGAGAGACTAAGACTTAAAATATATTGAAATAATATTTTGAAAATAAAATGATTTTTTTTTTTTGGCAAAAGCGAGCAGAATTTGGAAAATAGAAAAATACAAGGTTTTGCCCTTGGATGTTGAGTAGAGTATTACAGTTGAAGGTGGTGAGGGATTATGTTGCTTACAGTTTTGTTAATTTAATTTTTAAAGCAATAAAATTAATTCGCTATGAAAAGTTGCAGGGTGAAACAAAAAGTGGAAATGATAAAGCTTATGTCATAAGACAGAGTTCATCTCCAAACGTTTAGTCTTCTTTAATGACATTTGTAGCCGCATTGTTTTGTTCCTTATCGATTATTAAATGTATTTGGTAGGCGAGTAGAAGTTCATTGGTCAGGGAGAAGATTTAGTCAGATGGCCTTATTTAATTGCGAAATGTTAATTCGCAGCGTCACTGCGGTCACATTCTCGAGTTTATCGCAACATGGGTTTGAATCACGTTACAACTCTTCTGCTGCAATCACATCAATAAGCAGGCAAAAACTTATTTTCCCTATGGCTGTCGTTTGTTGTTTTAATTCTGTTTTAAGGTGACTGGTAAGAACCCGGAGGCCAAATAATTTTCGTGGGTCAGAGTTCCCTATCAACTGGATAAATTATCGTTAATGAAATATCAAACAGCCATAAATAACATCTGTAAACATTTATTATACACTTGCAGTTCCAAGAATGTCCACTTTTGATAAAGAGAATGACTCTCTGTGCCAGTGAACTCACCAAAACTTTTCACAAGAACTCAACCGTTTCAATTTGGTTAATTGAAACATAAACAAAATGTTTTATGAGAACAAAATCATATTCTTTAATAGGCATTCTAAATATATGCATGATTTCAGTATAAAGCCTTTGTTTATATTGCAGGCACGAAATCTGGATAGACAATTTGGGTTCTTGCCGAAAGACTGCCCAGTGTTCTTAAATATACTGAAGCCACGTGAATAGGTAGCCCATACAGAGAGCCGCCTATCTCTATATCCGGTTATGGGTAAGGTCCCTTCGGGGTATACGTGGTGGCTGTTTGTTAAGGTCGTTGTTCGCAGGGAAGACAAAGTGCCGTTTCAAGTGTGCTGTTGCTGTTTCAACAGACAGGGTCTCTTATCCCCAAGAAAGGGATGCCTTGTTATTCACTTAGTAGCAAGACCACTGTCTGGTTAGGGCCACACGGCCAGGTACTTAAGTTAATCAATATCACGTATTTCCTCTTTCACTAGGACTCAGCAAAGGTTTGGTTCACGTTTTCCTTGTTTTACTATACAGACGCCTTTGATTTTTTTAATTTTTATTTTGCTATTCTAATGTACAGCCGTCTTCGCAAGGTTGTCTTTGAAACAATTGATCTAGTGCAGCTATTGAATAAAAATTTCTTTTATGTTCAAGCTCTGCCGGGATTCGAACTCATGTATATAATTTGTATCTTGAAAAAAAACACTGCCACTGCGACCGTTCAATATGTGTTAGTTTTGTTTTTTAATGTAAACACACCACGCTTGTTGGTGGTAGAAGTAAAATTAATTTAGATCTGTTTTTTTTTTCTTATCTAAAACACATTTAAATCTTTTTTAGCAGACATCGCTAGTGTTTTACGGATATCTAGAGGGCTGCCAAATCTTATTTTTGCAAAAATATCATATTGAGTTTTTTCCTTTTTCCTAAAGGCCACGACCCACTATCAGATCAGTTAAAAATGGTAAGTGTTTTTACAAAGTAGAAATGTGTTATGGATTTTTGACAGGTCTGTTCTATTTTCACATCATTGTTCAAAAAAAAAAAAAAAACGCAAGTAGTTGTGAAATTGGTCGGTAGAAGAAAACATAATCAATGAGTAGAGAGAATCGAACTTCTGTTTAAGGCTTTCATTTTAGAGTGGATAGGCAGATATTGAAGACAATCAATACAAAATTTAAACATACAAATCCAAATTGACATTTCCTAATTTTAAAGAAAATAATTGAAATTTTTAATTTAATCTTGTTTTTATTAGAAACGAAAAATAAAATAAAACAAATGAAACCTTGACCCGTTATTAAGAGTTTAGTAAAATAATAGATATGACTGTACTACTTACACGTACTAGTTACATACCCACATACATAAATACATGCATACATACATAAATACATACATGTGCATGTATGTAAATACGAGAACAATTACTTACACTCATAAAAAAATTTCCCGTTCAAGGTTTTCCTAACAAAGCCATAAATCAATCACAACTAAAACTGTTGGTTATTTTAAGATTCGAGATTTTTTTTTATTGTTCAACAATAAAAGCGTTTCAAACTCTTACTTGTTTCAGCAAAAATAAAAAACTGTTGCTGACAACATACAAACACCTACACACGTGTGGAAGTAAAATAAAAACTAACAAAAAAATATATAGAAAAAGTTAAAAAAAAAACTTGAAATATTTTTATACCTTAAGTAAATGCACAGTGGTTTCAAATGAAAAATTAAGGAGTGTAACTTAAGAAAGCTCTAAACTTAAAAAAAAAAGTCTTAGAAAAATAAGGTCACCGATTTTATTTATTCCAAAACTAATTTTAAAAAGCTTTTGTTTTGCGGTTCTTGTGGGTTTAAAGTTTTGAAAAACATACCCTTTTACTCAAAATTTGTCTTGAACGAAGACATGTAAAAAAGTACTCACAATGAAAAGGCGCTAGGTGAGAGCACATAAGTTCAAATCCCAAAATAAAAAAAAGGGAAACAATTGTTGTGCAGCATCGATATATAAATCGTGGTTCAGAACTTGACGTTGCTTTATTAAGGGAGGAAATAAGGTCAGCTAACTATGTTGGCTGTAATCTGACAATGGCTTCACCACAAAATCAAAACAATGCATTTTTTATCAACCTTAAGGCGTATAATGGTACTTTAAGAGGATCATGGTTGATACGCCTGTCCACCTATTCGTTGCTTAAGAGCTGGTGACTATCCAAACTCATACCGCACAACTGGCTTTAAATCCAGTAGTTTTTAACTGCAGCCACCACATTATTCTTGCAAGGGCCTCATTAAGAAGTGGTAAAGGATTCATAGTCCCTGTAGACTGCAGGTTCTCGTGTTACCAGTAGCTAGCCACCGATAAGACTCCGGTAGTCCTTGTCTTCCAACTTTAGACCTCTGCCTTCTAATACCTTGGATGCAGTACCGTATAATAGGTGGGATCTCCAGGGCAGTCGTAACTGAGTTGGCTAAATAGTCTAGTTAGAACTTGAACCTCACAAAAGTCAAAAAGTATTATAGTATGGATGGCTGCCAATGTTTGTAAAGTGTAACGAAGATGTACCGCCGCTGTAGGCCACATTCATTTTACTCCTTTTTCGAAACAAAAGATGTGAGTGACACGGTCTCTCAAGAAACTGCTTTAGCTCCTCCTTGATTTGTTGGTGGCTTGTACCAAGTTCATGTTTAATCAACTGCTAAAAAAACGCATATAAAATGATTGGCATTGTAACGGAATATCGGTCAAATACTCCTCTGAAATAATCGAAAAATCTCGTGCCAATTGTCAGTCACTTAAAGCATTATCGTTCACCTGCGATTGTCTAATTCCAATGCGGTGAATTCTAGTATGATTTGTGGTCAATTGAAATAGCTGCATGTTTTTGCAAAAACACAAAAATGCTTGCTGATCCCGAGTTTCACCAAAAAATCTGATTCAGTGGCGAAACTCACTTTTGATTAAATAAGATGCCTGATCGCTGGAGAGGAAAGGTCATCGAATTTTTACGTAGCAGAAATATGAAGCAGCTGTGTTTTTAACAGGACTGGGCAACATGACACACAACGCTTGTCTTTATGTATAAATTATAAGAAACGCCTGGGTAAAACTATACAAAATTTTGCATTATGGACTCGTAAATTGGCCTCCAAGATCACTCCACTAACGTATGTTTTTGTGGGGCTATGTGAAGTCCTCACCACGTTATCACTGATTGGATTTCTTTTTAACCAGCCGAAGTGGGTAAATTCCAAAAATTATAGGCAAATAAAAACGGCAAAGAATAATTTTTTGAATAAAGCTCAGTCCATGACGTTTGATATCATTTATCTGGGTCTTGTTGCAATTAAAAAAAGTCTTTAATTGAGTCCCACTGTAGTACGTATACAAATATGTATGTAAAACTAGTAACCAATTCAAATCACATCTTGTGGTATTAACACACACAATCGAACTAAATATAACGACAAACACATGTACTAGTGCTCTGGTATACTACATACATATTTACACATATTTACACACATTTACATACTTTATTCTCGCACTTGTACTCTTTTTTGTTTTTGCATACTTGTTTCTCTAAGTGTATACACTAAAAAAATTAAAAATAAATAAAAATAAAAAATATTTTTTACAGGCATATGTATGTATGTATATATGCATGTATATATGTATGTATTAATATACATACATATGAATTTATGTATGTAAATGCTGTTTAGTTTTGTTTGTTTATTTATTATATAAATGTTGATTACTTGAAAAATTACGTCGTAATTTCATAAGCTTTATGAGAAGTTGTAAAAATTTAACAGCTAAAACTACTCTACAACAACTACAACTAGTTATAACATTAACAGCAGTATAATAAAATTTAAAAAATACAACAACAATAACTGCAAGCAAAACTGTAAAATAGCAAAAATGTTTTGTAAATTATATTAAAAAAAAAAAACAAACAAACAAAAACATTTTAAGAAAATCAGCAAAAACCCACAGCGCACGTACTTATTTCTAGTTTCATTTTTATTGTTAAAATTTTCATTTTTATTATAAAATTTATTTTTGTTTTTTATTTTTTGCTTTCATTTTATATTTTTCTCATGTAGTGAATTTAGACGAATTTATTATAAATTTTTTTAATATTATAATATTTATTTTTTTTAAATAAAGAACATACCAGTCAAAAAATAAACGCAACAATGTTTTATTTTTTTTTATAACTATTTTTTAAATATTTTAAATATCTGATATAACGGAGCTGAAAATATCTAAAGCGGCTATTAGACGGTCAAACTTTGCATGTAAGAGCAGCTTGATAACATTTACCCGAGTTTGAGTAGTGATAACACTACTCTGCTGACCACAGAGGCAAGCAAGTGTAAAACAGATTCACGTCAGTACTTGTCATGAATGCCTAACTTAACGGTTGTCTTATAACTGAATGTGCCGACTAGCGCCCCCTCTAGGCATAGCCAACAGAGTTGCAAATCTGGAAATAGGGCTGTCAGGACTATTAACATTCCTTGCTTGAGGGTTGAAGACTATCCAACCCCGTCAGTTAAAGTGCAACAGCTCTCTTGGAACAGCAGCGAATCTTTCCTGCAGACATTGACTTTAATCAACAGCCACCACGTGTACCCCGTAGGAACCTCAACAATAAGCGTCTATAGAGATAGGAGGCTCTTTGTATAGGCTATCGGTTCCAGTGGCTCCAGTATAACTAAGAACACCGGCCAGTCTTTCTACTAACACCCAAATTGTCTATCCAGATTCGTTGCCTGCACACCGGGGGTCTCGTTTCCCCTTATACCCCAAAAGCACTTCGTCTGAACATAGGTTAGTATAGGCAAGCAGCTGGATTTATAACGAGAATTATGTCAAAAGACTTAGACACAAAGGATTTCTGCGACATTTCCTAGAAGACAATTGATAATAGAAGCCTTGCAAAAGCTAGAAAGGAAAAATTTAAAAAGTTGTCAAAGAAAATCGGAAAAATAATCACAAACGTTTTTCACTAAATTGAAAATACGGGAAAGCGAACTACAATCTAACCTCATTTGTCATAGGACACGAGATATTTAGCGTCTCGAACATTACCTTTTACCAATATGACTACAGCGATCAGGAATAATCAACAAGGATGAACTTGTCATATTTGTTTGTCCGCCTTTTAAGGGAAATTTTTCATAGTTAGAATTTTTTTAGACAATCATATCAATGTAGAAATCCTAATCAAAGTACATAAGAAGAGCTGCCCAAAAAATTGCAGAAAACCTGCCCCAACAACAGTTTTTTAACTGCCAAATACATCGAATATTAGACGATATGATTTTTGACATAACGGCAGTTCTGTGGTGTTAAGGGTGTATTTTAAGTAGAGATATTTAGATGGATGGATATGTAAATGGAAAGTTAGGTACAAAGATGGATATTTAAACAATGCACATGGGGAAATTGAAAAGACTGCAGCCTGAAAAACAAGAAAGCATCAGAGGTCGAATGTAAAATTGATAGTAGCTTCCTTTCCTGACTACATACTGACTGTTAACAAAAAGGGTTAACAAAAAGGGTTGATTATCAAAAAGATTTTATTTCTTTTCCCAAAAGCGGACAAACAGCTGGGCGATCCGCCGTCTTTTCGATCAATGTATTTGAAAAACTGCTCGCTTATTTGCTCTGCAGATGAGTTTGAAGATAGCAAACAAGCTTTCAGACTATGAAATTGGTGTTAAGAAATCGGGCAGGTAGTAACTGCAACAACTACTGCTCTGGGAAACTGGATGAAGATAATACAACCGATTGAAAAGTAAATGTTCCTTAGAATCTTTAAGTCAAAATACAAGGCTGTATCACTAACCAAGAATATTTTTATAACACAGATGACAGGGTTATGAAGAAGTATGTATAGTTACGGTAGCCACTTCCGCGAATGTTATGTAAAATGGTATTCTACGGCAAGACCTGCTCGCTGGAGTACAGACCACTGGGTTTGGGTTCAATGATATTGTAATGGTAATTGTAGCGGAAATAAATGGGTCCCAAACGTATCTGCCGGGAGTGCACTCAAAAATTGTCTTTCTTTTTTAGTCTAGACTTCGGTAGGTTTGTACTGCTGTTTTACATCCCTCTTCTGTCGCCGATTGGAGTTGAACTTGTCATCTTTTAAAAACAATTAACGTGGACATTTCTTCAAACGCAATCATTGCTGCACATGTGTTAGCTAACACTGGATTCATGTACCTCAAGTTTTCAAAAATTATTTTCTTTCTCTCTTTTCTTCTTGACGTATTTTAAGCAGCTCTTAACTTTTCTTTTTTAATCTAATTAAGCACAACACACTTTTTTAGCGGTAAAGTAACAACTTATTTAGCTCTGTTTAACATAAAAATATACCAGCACAACAACAACAACAACAACAACAACAACAACAATAATAGCAGCTTTTGTTGTTATACATTAGTATGTAAAAGGGTTGCCAATTTTAATACTCGTGCAAAAAAAACTAAATAATAATTTTTTATTCTTCTTTAAAAAAAATTTTTTTTTAACAGTATTTTAGAATATGTCCAGATTTGGAAAAAAGAATTAAGGCTGTAGAAACTACTTTCAGAAGAAAATATTACAATTTTAATAAAATCTACTTTTACAAAAAATGAAAACCCTTTTTTTTAAATCGATTTTATTTTCCCTTGCCAGCAGCCTTTTTAAAGTCTAATAAAGGGTGTTTAAAAGTTTTTTATATTTTTCACAAATATTTGCTTTGTTTTATAGATTTGTTATATTGTTATTGTTGTTGCTTTGGCTGTTGATATTTAGCTCTTTATCTTTTTATTTTTAATATTTAGAAAACCAAAATAAAAAAAACTGTTCTCTAATGATGTTGTCAACAATGATCATTATCATCTTTATTATCAATAAAAAAAAACATGATCATTATTAAGGTAATAATTATGACGACAACGATCATTTATAATGATTGCGCTGGCTGCTGTTCTGTTCTGTTCCTGTTGCTGTTTGTTTTGTTGGTTGACCGACTGACTATGTGTCGTCTGGCTGGTATTTTCACAAGTTGTTTTGTGTAAATCATATGCAAATATTAAAGTAGATGAGAAATTCTAATAACAACAATAGCGATATACATACATACATACATACAAATGTATAAAAAAAATCTATAGAAAAAATTTCAACTCACATTGTTGTTGTAGATCTTTGAGGGGGAGCTGTGTTTTATGATTCTTTTATTAATGTTTTCATATTCACAAACAACAAACGCTCATTACTGTTCTAGTGATTTGGCATTTACGTGCTGTTTGATTTTATTTTTAAACCAAAATAATATTCCAAATTCTGGATTTGGGTTTTTTCCAGCAAAAAAAAAAGAAAGAAAATATCAAAACTTGTTTTAATTTTTTTTCTTCTTTTTTCTAATTTGTGCTGAAAAATCACATTTCACATTCTTTTTTTTTTAATTGCATATACGAGATCAGTGTCAGCAATATTTGAAGGGGGATAGAAGATAATAATAATTTTAAAGAAAATATAAACTTTATAATCATGAATCATAATGATCATTACACAGCATACGTCCAGATGTACTGCAGATTTTAGAAGTGCCCTCAGGCCTCTATTTCAAACCATGTACGTAGACATGATATTGTCCTCCTTTGGTGCGAGGATTTTTAGATTTTTAATCCATCGTTTAATGGGTTAATCTCTCTCTCTCTCTCTCTTTCGCCTTAAAGCCTTTAGTGCCTATTTAAAACCATGTCTGCATGAGACATTTTAATATCCTGCTCAGGAGCGTAGATTTTCTAAAATTCTTACCATGCAACTCCGCACGGGTTAATGGATTAAAGTCTTAGGAATGAAACATGCGAAGGTAACAATTAGGAGACATGGGCAGCGTCGTTTTAAAAATCTTGTTCCTCTTAGTAAAAAAAACTTTAGAATGCTCCTGGGTTCCTTGCGGTTTATTGCAGATCGATAAAATACCCCTAAACAGTGGATATTGTGAGCAAAAGCTGCTGCATATTTTGTGAATACGATGAAAAAACTCTAGAACATATTCTGATAGAATACGAAGCTTTATGTTTCAGTTTTTCTAACCAGCTGGGCAGGCGCCCACTGAAATAAGGGCAACTGCCAACACTAAAATTCCTCAGGAGAGTAAAAGAGGAGCTCTAGTTCTTGGCGGGGAATAAAAGAAATTGTTTGGTTGCAGAATCCCTTACTCACTTTACACTCAACGATTTCCAATTGCAAAATTAGAATTTGGGTAATCTATACGAAAATAAAACGCGCTTTCTTGAAAAATGAAATTTGAAGAAAAACGTTGAAAGTTAGGCTTCTCATTTCGTCTTTTATAAAAATAAATTCTGAACTAAAAAAAAAAATATCAATTACCGAATTTGGCATTGTAAAGATCAATTTTAATCGTCCAAATTGCCGTGTTTAGGGCTTAGAGAAGCAAAATGTGGCAACATTACGGTATCTGGTACCGAAAGTTCTTTGTCCTGCAAGAGCTGTAGATATAAATAGTATGCACTCTTTTTAAAATCTATCGATACAGAGAGTCATAACTTTTCAAATACTTAAGTGGATGCGGCATGACACTGCCACAGATATACAACACGCCTCGATCTGGTACTGCTGTATAGAAACTTTTTAGACTCACAATTTCATATCTTGTTGTTATATACTAGATTTTTTTGGGGGGTTCTTGAAGAATAACTGACTAATAATAAGTTTAAAACGAAGACCTTTTAAGTTATGTGCCTTTTATTTCTCACTATGTGCAGTAACTTTATGAAACTTACCTTGAAATATACCCCGTGCTATTGTAATTCAAAAAAGAAAGATTCAAATAATATTTCAAATTAAATGCCATTCAAATATCATTTAAAAATTTGTTTCATTTAAAACCACAAATTTGATAATACCGTATATCAAAAATAATCAAACTGTTATACAACTGTTATACAAGGTTGTTGAAAGAAAAACTTTTAAATAAATAGCTTACAGAGCAAACGCTAGGAATATAAAGGCCACTGAAAATGCGATTTGCTGTTTTGTGATTTTTAGGAATTCAGTTGTTATAGAATGTCGCTTGGGAGAAGCCTGGGCCACCCGATTGCATAAAAATATTTTTTCGGTAACTTATAGCACAGAAGAAAATAAATTTTTATTATACCTGAAGTGCTTCCCTACTTGGATATGAGCTATAATGCTAAAAATGCTTAACGTCAGATCAATCGAAATCCGAGGAAAATACGAAACAAATAATCAGCCTTGTGTAATTTAATTTTCTTGTTACAACTAAAAGACTTGATTTTTAAAAAAGTGAAAAAAACACACGTCAAATATGTCTTTCGCCAGTTTCCAAAAATGTTCTTAAATAATTGATCAGAAGAAGAGGAAAGCAAAACTGACCTAACTGGCGTATGCCAGTTATTATACTTCCGTTGCAGAGTAAAAAAAATAATTGCTGTGAAATGACAGCCATGGTTAAGTCTACATTTCAAAACGTTTAAAGATCATTTAAGTAAAGGCTCTGATCGTGAAAGAAAACAACTCTCTTAAAGAAATAAATTTACAAAAAAATATTTGTTGCAAAGCATTTCATTCTGTGTTGTCATAATGTTGTCGAACTTTTAAAAATAATCACATTTAATACGGACTTGAGCCTAACTAAAGAGTAAAAATTCTATCCACAAACTTTATTGTTTATCTGAAATTATATTTTTTCTATTTTAAATGAATGAATTACACATTCAACCGTATGACATTATAAAGGTGGGTGTGATTCATGAAAAATTCCATAAATTTACAGCATAATGACTAAACTATTGAAAATGTTTTCGTAATTGTTTTGATGAAATCAAAGTTCCATTTTCTTTAAAACATCTTTCAAATAACGAAATAAAACAGTTTAAATTGAAGTGTAAAAAATAAGTTTTTAGAAAATATATTTATTTTCAGTTTTACGTATGCGATTTGTTTAACAAGAAAAAATCAAAATAAAAGAATCTCTTTATAAGGAAATTTTTAAAATTCAATAAATTGACTTTAATTTCAAGGAAAAGGCAAAACAAGAAAGGACTTGATTATTTAAAGGGTTTTATACATAAAAGGCAAAAATTAGACACCTAAAAATGTTTGCAAAGAGTGGGTGCTAATCTAACAAATAATAAAGTAAAATGAGATAAAGGGTGTCCCAATAGACACGTTACTTTTACTATTTGGCCTTTCTTTTAAACTGTTATAAATAGATTTTTGATATTGACACGAACTATGTAACAAGTTTTAAAAATATAAAAATTAAAGGGTGACCCCAAAGAAATACTTTTTCCCATTAATGGACTCATCTTTTAAATCGTTACTAGATACTTTAAATTTACACCATTTTTGTAGTTTTTGTAGAAATTAAAACTGAAAATTACAGGGTGTCCCCATAGATACGTAAATTTCACCTAGATGGTCTTTTTTTTGCACTTTTACATGCAGACATTTGCAATTTATGCCGAGTTCGCTTAAACAAAAAGTATAACAAATTGTAAGAAAAATTAAAGGGTGCCCCATACAGCACTGATCTTCACGTCTACGGCATGAGCCGACATTTAAATATAACACAGTTTTATATATCACTATATTTTCTATAAATAAAAGTTTAAAAAATTTAAAATATAATCAAATAAAGGGTGTCCCCAAAGAAAAGTTATTTTCATATAAATGGCCTCATTTTTTAAATCCTTATGGATTTGTAATTTAAATTTATACAGAGTCTGCAATAGGATAAAATTAAAAGTTTTAAACTGATATTAAAGGGTGTCCCCATAGATACGGTATTTGAAAGTACGTAGGCTTATCTTTTACGCTGTTTTAGGAAGATAATTGAAATTTATATCGAGCATTTAGCATTATGACTGCTATAACATCAAGTTAAAAAAATAAAAATTAAAGGGTGTACCGAAAGTAACGCTATTTTCTTTTTTATAGGCTCATCTTTTAAATCGTTATAGGGAGATATTTAAAGTTACTACAGAGTATACAGTTCTGTGTCCACTATGAGAACAAAAGAATGAAGTTTTAATTTAAAGGGTGTACCAAAAGAAAAAATATTTTCAAATAAATGACCTTATTTTTAAAGCGTTATTGGGAGACACTTGTAATTCATGGCTATTTAGTAATCCATTTGCCTTGGTCTCAATTTATCCGAGGAGAATAAACTTCATTTCATTGTGAATTTTCGAGTGACCTAAAAATACAAATAAAGTTATTCAATCGAAATAATTTTTACCCCGAATATATTTAAAATTAATAATTTTTTTACAACTTAGAAAGCGAATTTTATATGAATTTTGTAAGTGAAACTTTTACCTTGTTTCTGTAACTTATGTGGGATTTATTTCACATGAAAATTTTATAAAAATTTTTTGTTGTGCACCAGTTGAACTTTTTCATTAGTTTATGTTATAAAATGAACTACTTACTGTGGTTCACCTTGTGAAAAATAATTTTACTGTTATATATTGATGTGAGACCTTTTGCACTTTAGTTACAGAAACAAGCACTGGTGTAACCAAAAAAGGTGAGTTGCCAACGCTACTCTTCTTTCTTTTGAAGTTAGATTAGATCTTGCAACTGCCCTCGTAGTTTCTTTGTAGAGTTGGAGTTTTTTATTTGTTTGTTTTTTTTTTAATTTTTAACTTTATGTTGTTGTTATTATTGGCATTGTCACTGTTCTTATTGTTGCTGGCTGTGGTGTTGGTGTTGGCAATATATTTTGTTGTTGCTAATTTAGCTATGGCTGCCCATTAAGTAAACTTTTTATTTTAAGCTGGCATTAAGAAAGAATTCTATTTGATTTATACATAATATTAATGACAATGTTGTTGTTGTTGCTAAAATTTATTTCTTCTTGAAATTTTTATATTTTGAAAACTAGTTTAAGAATATTTCAATTTATAAGAAGGTTTTTTCTTGTTTTTGTTATTTTTTTTTTCTTGCTTTTTTGGGAGATATTTTACAATATTCATTTTGTTAAAATTTTTTTGGGGTTTTTTAAAATAAAATAGTTAAAAAAATATATATATTTTGTTTGTATTTATGTATTTTCTTACGCAAAAATGGTAGTAAAACGTTTAATAGGGAAATTCTCACAAAATAAATTCTCTTCTCTCTTCTGACTCATCGATTTTCTCTAGTCCACTTAAGAAGGCAAGAAGAATTCATCTCACGTTACAAACGTAAGTCTGTATTTAAAATGATGATTGTGTGATATCCATATAATGGTTCTAACAACCAAGCTTTTCTGGCCTTGGATCAAGATATTTTTACAGCACATTTTTCCACTTCACTACAACAAGAAGGTACAACATGAAAAATGTATTGATGTGCTCTCTTTAAACGAAAAGTATATAAAGTAAAGCCGACAAGTGCCAGTTGGGCTTAATAAAGTAACAGCTTTAAGGGAACCTCAAATCGATATGATGTCATAAACTATCAGCTTGTGAAGGCATATAAATCACGAGGTGTTCTGATGTAAAAAGTATCTGAAACTGTGACCTTTAACAGTTAACAAATCACTTTGTATTATTTTTTAATTGAGAAAATATTTAAGTGTTTTTTAATGCCTTTTCTGTTAATTTTGATAGTTATTTTAACACCCTGCTTCACTACAGGGTGGCTACGAATTTAACTGTCGAAGCAAAGTTCTACATGTCTCCATAAATATGTTGGTTAAGACTTAACAATTATTTTTTCTAAAGTTTTCTTTATTTCGAATTTTTAAAGCATGTTCTTCTACATTGCAGTACAACTACCAAAAAAAAAACTGTTTAATCAGAAGTTATGTTCGAAATTTCTGGTCCCTTTTTTCCTTCTTTATACGTAAGTGTGTGTTTCTTTTGATAAAAATTACCAGCAGATTAATTTTTCTTTTACTATTTTGATTAGATTTGTTGCCACGATCTCTTGTTTACTAAGCTTTTACGAATTTACGCGGCCATCGGCCAATATTGGAGAACCTGATGACTTATGTGGCAAACATGCATAAAAATATTTGAGTCATCTTGTTACACCCTTAATAAATTATGGATTTTATAAAACAAACTAATGAAAAAGTTCAATATTAACTCTAGGTTATGCTGTGTAAAATAAGGTGACTATAATATTTTCGTGTGAGAAATTGCTCACTTAAGTTACAGAAACGAGGTATAGCTTACAAAAGGCTGTGAACCCGGTGAGCCTTAAACGCACTAACCTCCTATTTAAGCTAAATTACCCCCGACATACACTGTTGTATTCTGATTACTTCCCTTGCTATCTAAGACTTCTCTTGTTCTTTTACCACAGAGACAGCTTGAACATTTTTTTTTTCAATTAAAGAAATAGAGAACTTATAAAAATGCCACGAAAGATTAAAATAAGGATTTGCGTGAAGGTGTTTGCAACAACCTCTAAATTTGAGAAGCAGAAAAACGAAACAATACATTTTTTTCATAAAATTTATAATAAAGAGTTCACCTTTAAATTCCAATTTAATTTCGAAAAAAAAAATTCTTAAAAAAAATACCCCAATTTATATCCTCGAAAAGTTTCATTATTCGAAAAAAAAAATTTAAGTAAAAAAAAAAATATTTAATTGATTGAACAAAAATGAAAAATTTTTATTTAGTTGATGATTTAATTGCTAATTTTATTAAAGAAAAGAAAATTCTTCATTTAATCATGTACTATTCATAAAATCGTGAACTAATCTTTAAAAAAAGACATGGCAAAATCAGGCCTCCATTAAAATGCTGTGCGTAACCATCTATTTTATCCTAGAAGCACAACTGAGACGAACGACGAATTTTTGGTCACGAATAGCGACAGTCGAAATTCAGCATACGCAGCGAAATCTGCAACAGATTTTTTTCTATTTCTACGCCGATGTTTGACTTTAGTTTCGAAGTATTTTTTACCTAAATAATTGATAAATTTTTATTTTATAGCATTTTAAATAAGCGTACAAATTTTTTTTAGGCTCGTTATTATAACTTGCCTTTAAAGTACGAATTAGCTAAATGTAACTTTTACTAAAGTTAGGAGTAAAATAATTAATTTTCTTTATTACAACTTCCTTGTAAAATGAAATTTAACTTTCTAAAAATATAGGAGCATGAAAAGTAACACCGATTACTTTTGACAAATTAAATTGGTTTTTAAAAAAAAGGAGTGGCAACGCTGTATTTTAAATTTATTTGTAACTTATTTAAAGAAAAATTAATATTTTGTTATTGGCTGTGTTCTTAAAAAAATTAAAATTAAAACGTAATATTTGAAAATGACTAGAAAAAGCCTTGTGCAAAAATTTAAAACATCTCTCGACCGTATTACGAGCACAAATTTGAGATTCATTATAAATGTTCACAGGTTCTGTTTGTAGATTTAGCATTAAACTGTGTTGTTTATATCCAAAATCACCAAAAGTTTTGTTTTTGTACAAATCGACTTCGGCTGTCAAATACAATAGGAGATTATATCTTTTTACATTTGAACAAGGGAAAACCACAAGCCACCTGTTATGAATTCGCCTTGTTTTACTTGTTCTCGAAATTTTTTACATGCTCTACTCATGGCGAAATAATTTACTGGGTGGTCTTAATAGCCCAGGTGTTTTTTGTTTATGTTCGACGTTGTTGTCCAAATTTTTAAATAAATTCAAAAATTAAAAATTTTCAAATAATTTGAAAATGTAAAAAGTTGTAAATTTTATAAAAATAAATTTTAAAACCAAAAAAATGAAATGTGTGGTATTGCTGAATATACAGAATAAAGAAACCAACTGCTTATAACTTCATTTAAAGTACCAACTGAAGATAGAGGTATAAATTAAATTCGGCTTCCTTTTGCTTAGCCAGCTATTTTTGACATCAACGTGGTGATCTACAACGGCAAAAATGAACGAATTTGCCATTGCGACCACCTAGTAATTATTTCGCCATGGCTCTACTTTTCAAAAATATTCTTAACTCCGTTAATATGCACGGAATGTTGTCTACTTTCCATTTTTAATGTTTATTTTTTTTTCAATTATAAATTAAATAACAATTAATTCATGTTTTCTTTATTAATCGAAAATGCAGTAACTTCTGGAGTATAAAATATGGCAACTTAAACTCATAAGCTTTCCTTTAAATTTAAAGGCAACAGGATCTTTCCTTTAGCTTATCGGTCACTTTAACCTTAAAGTATATTTATAATATGGAAATATTTGTTATCCGTTCGATAAAATCCTAACTTTAGTCACAGGTAAGTTTTAATAACGGCCCTTAGTTTTGTTGTTCTTAAAGTTTAGTTTTTTAATAACAAAAACAGTAAACAACTTCAAAAATTATAAGAACTGTGTTTTTTCGCCGGTATTCACCCCTATCGCGAATGTTATGGGAATAAGTTGTTTGGGAGTAAACGTGCATTCCCATCCCCAACAATCATGGGAGTAACAATTTCTATTTTGAATTGTTTGTTTTGATTTATAAATAGTTTGCGCGCTCTTAAAAGAGAAGTCTATTTTGTGAAAAAAAGTTTTAATTTAAAATAGAAGAAAAGTGTTTATTTGCGTTTTCTGATTTTGGAAGAAGAAAATCAATCCACGAAACAATTGCAGCGAAGACATATACGCGATGAATCAGATCCCCTATCTTTAACGGAGACAAGGTAAAAGACTTAAATGTGTTTTGTTTCTAAATCAATGTTTTTGACAGGTATCAGGAATATTATTACCGCAGTGAAATTGGCTGGCACCTTAAGATTTTTGGCGGAAGGCAGCTACCAAAAGTGGGTGGGCAGACAAATCGATGTCGGCTACATTTAGTGAAGTGCTAGCAGAAGTTTTAGTGACAATAGAAAAAGTTTTGGGCCCCCAGTGGATTGTGTGGCTACTCTTGATGAAAAGAAAGAGATTTCAAAAGGTTTTTACACAAAATATCGAATACCAGGTGTGGTAGGCTGTATAGACGGCACACATGTTAGGATCTTCGCTCCGTCAAAAAACCGGCATTTATTTTATAAAAGAAAAGGTTTCAATAGCCTTAATGTAACGATAGAAAGTATCAAATTTATGTATGTACGATTTGCCGATTTTTTTTGAAAACCCCTACCAAATGCTGATGGCGCGGCCATGGCTTTGATCTTTATTAATACTCCTTCAATAAAATAACTTTAATAAAGTTGGACATTTAAAAACAAAAATGTAGCAACTTACATGTGTACTTCTTGTTCCCAATAATAATTTTTGTGAATTAATTTTGTAAAATAGCTGTTGGTAGTAAATAATCGCGATGCCATATTTTTTGTTTGTGAACGCATTCACAAAAAATTTCTATGGGAACATTTACGATAACAAATCATAAAATTTTGGAGTTTTATCTTGGGAACGTTTATTCGCGATAGGGGTGATTATGTTTTATACGACGAATTTTTTTAACGAAATTTTGTCCGCGAAATTGTCATGTTCGGCAAAATTCATCGTTCTTTCCAGCTTCTGTTCCTAGTACTAATTAATTCAAGTAAAAAAAGGAACAAATCTTATTGTTAACCACGAGCTGTTAGTTAAAACAAAGTTCACATACTGACTAAAGTTGTTGTTTCTTTGCTTTTCTTAATAATTGCAGACATTTGTGCATTTTTCTTCTGCCAAACGCCCTGTTAGCAAACGAAAAATTACAATTAATCTATAAAAAAAATGTCACATCCTTTAAACACTCCCTGTAGACAAAACTAAACAAACAAACGAAATTTTAACAATAATATGAACTAAAGTTAATAATGAAAAGCTAATCATAATGGTCATGTCTAATGAAATACATTTCAAATATTCAAACACACTTATACACAGACATAGCATAGGACTCCCCATCCACTGTCTGCATAAGCGTCTGTCTGAAAGATAAGTGAGTATGTATGTGTATGTGTGTGTGTCCATATCCTCTTTTATAAATTTGTGCGTGTTTTGGACACTTAACTTATATTTTCAAGGGTAGCAACAACAAAAATAATAACAAACACAACAACGTCAGCAACATTGATCGCTGTAGCAACAACAAAACCAGACACAGTTTTTTTTTATTTTTTTACGCACATTTACAATCTTACACATTGCTACAGACACAAACACGGTCATATTGAAAATATATATTGTCAAGGACTTTATATCTCTAAGGTAATCAACCCCTACATGGAACTTTTTTTTTCCTTTTTTCTGCCTTTTTCTTTAATTTCTTTTTTGTTTGTTTTTGAATTATAATCAGGATATGGGTTTAGCACGAATTCATTACAGTTGACGTAAAGGAAATTATAAGGGAGAGAGACTGAGCCAGGGGATGCACTATAAGTAAAATTTGGTTGTTGTTGTAAGTTTTCAAGCACAGGAGGATGTTGTGTGAATTAGAAATATTGGTTGAAAGCAGGGCGGTAAGAAGTAATAAAATACTTCTTGCAATTTTAGGTTTAACATCATTAAAAAAAAGGGAACTTATGAGATGAATTGTAATTTCAATAACCCAAAAATTTTTTTACGTCCATGGATTATAAATATATGGGAACGAAGTGTATTTTACCTTTACTTCAAGAAATTATTAAAATAAAATAATTTAAAAAAAATTTTAAGTACTTTTATATATATTAATTTTTGGAAAGTACCTTTAGAAAAGTACTTTTTTCTAAAAAAATTTCTTAAGAGATGTACTTCTGCAGTGAAAGACTCTTACAAAAATTTTCGAAATACTCTGCTTTAATTTTAAAATATATTGTGACTAACGAACCCTTAAAGAAGGTGTGGCATACAGCTCGACCGAATAGTACCTGAGCTAAATTGAATTTCCGTTTGCTACGGGCCTCTGCCTTAGGAACTTCAATAGTTATGCACATGAAATTAACACAGAGTATGTAGCCCGCTATTAAAAACAAGCTTAAAAACTAAAATTGAAAATTAAAGGGTGTCCCCATAGTGACTTCTATGGCCTTAGCTTTAAAAGCATTATGGGCTGAAACTTGAAATTTACATAGAGTATAAGCAGTATGTCTACCACAATACTAATCATTACAAAACCAAAACTTAAAGGGTGCCCCAATAGAAGGTCTAATTGTGATTTATATTGGAATATCTTTTAATTCTTTAAAGGCAGATTTTTGAGAATATAAATAACCATGCCCGCTATAAAAACAAATATAAAAAAGCCCAAAGGGTGTTCCCATAAAAACTTGTTTTTTTCAAGATTTCCTTATCTTTTATACCGCTACAGACAGACCTTTAATTATTGAATAACAAATTAAAGTAAATAAATCCGCCACGTGTGTTTGACTCAGACACAAAGGTTTGCGTACCATGTATGGGTCACCCTTTAATTTTTAAATATTATTTTTTAAATTATTTACAGCGGGCATAGTAAACCTACTTTGGATAATCTTAAAAAAAGGACCTATGAAAATCACGTAAATATTGGAACACCTTTTAATTTCTAATACTTATTTTTATAGCGACTTAGCAGTACTTAGCCTAAGTAAGCTAATATTCTCAGCCCATTTAGTTCAAAGAAAGTAGATAAATGAGACAATCACGTTACTGTCGGGATACCCTTTATTTCTATTTGATTGTTTGTATTTATTCTAATAGCAGTAACTCCTCTGTACAAATTTTAAAATTTATTTTAAAAGTTAAGACCATGTTCGCAAAATTCACAGTTTTTTGGAAACACCCTTTAAATTTTAAACTTGCTATTTACAGATTGTTTTTATAGCGGACTTATTTCTACATACTTTGTGTAAATTAAAATTAACTTATATTAAAATTATAATTAAAAATTTTAAGGTTTGCCCGCTCTTACATGGTACGGAACCATGGTCAATAACTTTAGAAAATTTAATGTTCACGGGCGCTCTTTGAGAGGAGTACAGGCAGCGAAATAAAATATTAAAAACAGGTTGAGATATAAAATTCCAAAAAAAAACTTGTCTCTCTTCCACTCTGAGGAGTACAGGGTGAGACGTTTCCTGTCAAAGTTGACAATTTTATATTCATTCCATCAACGTGTTCTGAATATTTGTTATTTTTTTCTGAAAATCAGAACATTTGCTTGTTTGACGTTCGTGGAAAATGTCCAAAAATATGTCTAGTTGCCAGAAGATTATGACTTCCCAAAGGGCAAGCTCTAAGAATACAAACATTTGCAATTAAACAAGAATTAAAATAACTTCTGAAAATATAACTTGCAGTCACCCTGTAAGAGATTGACTATCAAGGCATCTTAGGGTTTCATATTAAAATAATTTATTCGTAGTCACCCTGTTGTAGTAAAGATTGAGATATTAATGGGCTGATTAAAAGGACTTAATTTTATTATAAAAACTTAAATTTTTAATTATTTTTAATTTTTACCCTTTTATTTAGTTTTAAGTTTTTTTTTGTTAATTTAATTTCACTTTTTAACATTAAGACAACCACCTGGTCTTGTATTTTTTCTACAGGATATTGAGTCAAATGCTTTTACAGCAGCAGCAGCAGTAGCAATAATAGTGGATGGTTAATTTGAATGGCAACAAAATGCTAAGCGTCCTTCTAGGGTTGTGATGGATGATTGAATTTAATGTGAGTACAATCGAATTTTATTTTATTTATTTTTTATTATGCAGAGAAAAACAATTTGAATTAAAGGGAAATAAAATAAAAAAACTTCATATGACGCGTGTTTCCTAAGGTTTAATGTTATTTTTGAAACCCCCTTTTTTAGGGGTTGTTAAAAGTGCTTTATTTGACTACCCCCATTGCATGTTTACCGATCTTCTTTGAGATCAAAAAAGTTGACCACGATTAATTTAAACAAAAACTTTAGCAATTACAAAACAAATGTTTCCCTCTGGCAATAATTCAAGGGTGATTTTAGTTTTTTTTTCTTTGTTTTTTTTTTTTTTTTTTTTGTTTAAAAAAAATACTTTGAAATAAAATTTACTTCATAAACTCGAGATTGATTATATTTGCAAAATCTATACACTTCTCATTTGCTTTATATCAATTCAAGGGCTAGTTTTGTTCGTTAAAAAATTCGTATTGAGTGTAATTTGAATTGTTGTATGTTAATTCTGCAATACACTAAAATTTTATTATTCGAAACTTTTTTTACATAACAAAGGTGCTGCCAAGTTGCCAAAGTCATTTTAATCGAGAGAAGTGCGTACTATTCCCTTTTTTTGGTATTAAGTTAATTGGATTTGTTCCGCCAGAAAATATTATACTGTTGACATACCTTTTGGTAAAGACCGAAGTCACTGGCTGTTTATTTTGTACATTTAGCGAGCGCTTTCGATGTGAGAACATTAAAAAACTAAGCCGGGTTTTAATTAGTACTGGACAGATAGTGTTAGTTATTTGTTATATAAATAGTGGTCAGTTCAGGTAATTTTGTCCGTAAGGATAGTGTTTATTTAAATGGTATTATACAGACAGATTGCTTGATATATTTCCTCTTTATTGGAGGTATATAATTTTAATATTTCCGTCTTTTATTATTGGATAGGTAAGTGTGACCATCTGTGGGTGTTTTTCGTTTGTAAGAGTGTTTTAATAATTTTAGTGATGTAAAAATTGTGCCAAACGTACCAAATAAACGGCCAGTTACGATGGTCTTCACCTAAAGATATGGCAACAGTATCCCCTTTTCATCTATTCTTTTTCTTTTAAAAATTTCCGAAACTTAAAGAAGAAATTTTTCACATGAACTTTTTCATTAGTTTATGTTATAAAATTCAAATTAACTCCAGCTCACCTTGTATCAAAGAAAACGACTAAAATATATATTTATGTAAGAAAATATTCATTCGTATTACAGAAACGAGGCTTTAAATACAAAGACACCTTGACACAAAACTTATTTTATGTTTATTTAGTAGTTATAGCGTATGTATTGATTCTAGATAGGTGGCAATGCTAAGTACGTCACAAATATTTTAAATGAATGTTTTTTACCATTCGAAACTTTAAAATTTAGTAAACAACTTGAAAGCAACGGTAAAACTAAGAATGCAATTGTGCAGGAGTGTCTTACGCAGGCAGTTTCTTGCCGCGAACAAGAACTTGGTATCGTTGGGAATAAAAGCGTAAAAGTGGCAACACGTGTAGGGTGTTTAATCTTAACATGGACGTTAAATTGCAACCTTTGCAGATACAGGCATGTGTTGGAGAGGTACTCCAAAGGCATTCCAAATAATTGCATTTTCTCGCTTCCTTCCTATAGATTTCCAGCCATCACATAATTGAAATCGTCCTCCTTTTCAATTACTAAGTTATTTTCACCCTGTCTTTTATGAGAGAGACGTATCTATTAAGTGATTCTTAATCTGCCACTATCTCAGACATCTTCATCGATTTGCTTCTCGATCAGATAATAATTTGAATCTGTTAAAATGCTTTGTGAGCTTTAGTAACTTTTCAATCTGACGCAAATCTTAGTTTCTGTTTGGGTTCGGACCAGGTCTGACAAGGCAACCTGTACGATTTCGAGGACATTATGGCCTCAGTATGATAGCAGGAGAACTGCAAGCCTACTGAGGTTTCTCCGTGGAGAACTGGGCATACTGGTGGCTGTGCCAGGGGAATGAATCTTCCATGCCATGACTTCTGCAGAAGTTGTAGGGATGAGAAAGGGAAAGAAACTGGAGCATTTACTTTGCCATTGTCCCTCCCTTTCTGGGAGCAGAGCGGCTCTTCTCGGCAGTCCAAGACTGCATGGTCTTGCAGACCTTTCGGTCTGTGGTGTTGTTAGGATAAACTCGTTTATCCGGCCTTCGGGATGGTTTGGTGATGGATCTTTGACGGTGACATAGGAACCTACATTGATTCTATGCACATCCCTCTCAGGCAACACAATGGGATCACTTTTGGACCCAAGTGGGTCGGTTTCTTCTTGTACCGGCGAGTACCGAAGAGTGTTCGAATACTAGCGATATAACTCCACTTAAACTTGCACGCTTTGAAGTAGATTTTCTCTGCCAACTAAGGCGCTCATAGAAGTAGAATTCTTCGTTGCCATATCACACGGTCACACTTATAGGATGATCAGTTCCTAAATAAAGCAAAAATTTGTTCCTCATTTGGAAGCTCAGACGGTAACAGCGGGGCGTACCCGGGATGGTTAAATGGACATTGCGTTCTACGATACCTCCAACTCATATTTGATTAATATCGCAGGTTTTGTTAACAAATTGATAAAGTCTCCGGCTAATAACTTTGCGTATGTCCAGGCCAAAGATCTCGCAAACTGCTATTCCTGTCGAACAAGCAGCTTCCCGAATAATAGATTCGGTCTTTCACAAAACAAAATGATTCGCTTTATACGAAAACTAGAAGAAGCCTGGGCAGCCTCATTTCATAATAACAAAATATTAATAAATCCCCTTGCAACCCTTGTTTAGACAAGAATTTGTAAGAGATGTTGCTCATAGTTAATGCGGGAAAATTGTTGAATAAAGTTAACAGTTCAATGTGAATGATTTGCACTGATATTAATGGTATCGCTTATGTTTTGTTGTATTCTCTGCATATTATCATTGACATACTTCTTAAATAAATTATATTTAACGTATTTTAGTTAAGCACTCCATATTGGAACATTTTGTATAAGTAAACCCTCTTCCTTTATTGTTTTTTTAAATGCTTTGCAGTTGAAATACGAAACTTCATTTTATAGAAATAATCTCATTTTCAGTTAAAGATGCGAAACAGCACATTTCAAATGTTATTCATATTAAAAAGTTTCAAAGTCCTTTCACATGTACAAACATACATTCGTGCATATGTATGTATGTATGTATGTATGCAAATGAAAGTATTAAAATGTATGATTCATTCATTTACTCTGCAATTTTATAACTTAAGCTTGACAACATATGCTCATTTTATTTGGAATGAACAGAAACAATATCCCCCCATTATGAAAAATACAATAAAAAGTTTTTCTTAAAATTTCCTGCCATTGTCCTGAACAACATACAGCTGTCGATATTTTCAACAACAGAACCTACAACAACAACAAAAAAGAGAAAAAAGAAAAAGAACCCTCTGACTATAAACTCAGTCAAGAATGAAGCAAAAAAAATATTAGCAACAACAACAACAGTATGTAAAACCTTGCTCCCTTTTTTCATCGTCCATTATTTTATTTTATTTATTTTTTTTACTTTGACAATTTCATTCTTTTGTTTTCGTTTTTCTACATTTTATTTTTTCAAATTACAACAGAAAAATCTAAAAAAAAACAGAAAAATCTTAGTGGAGGGTTTCTTTAAATATTTTTTTTTAGAACAACGGCAACAACACTAACAACAATGAAACATAAAACACAAGATCGATAAAAAAAAGTACTCGGTACAAAGAACATTGACGATGGCGCACAGGAAGAAGAACCCACGCTCGCTCAAAAGTACATAGAATGTACAAATGAAATAAGAGGAAAAAAAAGCAACAACAAAAAAGTAGAAAGTGGAATAACAACAATAGCTTTAAATACAACAACATTAAAAAAAGCATAAAGCAAATGTGTTGTACTTGGCAAAGTAAAAAATGTTTAAAACAACAAGAACAAGGCTACAACAATAATAACAACAAGAAAATAAAATATACAGTGGATCGAAAGTGTAATGATTTCTCTTTAAATATAGTGGTCAGCAACTCAATGAAAAAGGAACAATTTAAATCTCTTCAAGTGGTGAAAAAAACAAAACCAACTAGAATTCATGGTATCGGTGAGAAGGAAATGCAGGAGTGCTGAATATGCAACGCTACCACTTTACTGTTGTAAAAATTAATTCACCTCCATATTATGTTTTTTAAGTTTGTACTAAAAATGGAGAGGGGTACTTGCCTGCCAGCTTACGAGGCGAAGTTAAAGCGTGTTCATCTCAAACTAATATGTTTTTGTTTGCAAAAGAGTTATTTTTTGAGATTATATATTTGGACTGTCCTTAAAAGTTAACTTGGGTAAAAACTGCTTTTGGAAATTTATTAAAAATTTTCAGATCCTCCCTATTCCTGTTTAGAGTCTTTCTCTTTCATAAAATAAATGATTTTAAAATTCTTTTTACATTCTGAATTGAAATTAAAATTTTTTTAATGCTTTAGTTTTGTCTACTAAGCATTTGATTGATTTTATGGCCAGTGTTCGTATCCCAGCGCCGGCCAATTTAACAATTTGTGATAAGTTTTTTATGCTAATAAATATCACTGCGTCTGCCTTTGCCAATAATACTCTGCAGCATTCTTTTGATTGTAAATAGCCTGCAAAGTTAAGAATAAATTAAACCACTGTAGCAGCGTCATTGTTCTTCAAATAAACAAAATGTTCAAAAGCAGGGTTGTGAAAAATAATTCTACAGAATTCCTAGGTTCTTTCAAAAGATTCTTTTGAGTCGAATTCCTAAATTAATAGTTTTAATTTCTAAAAATATTTAGAAACTAGTTTTTTATCCTTAAAAATGTCCCTGAAAATAATACTGTTACGCTCCTTCGTTTTAAGAGAAAACGTACGGATTCTTTTGATTGTAAATACCATTGTGGCACATTATAAATTTGTTATTTTCTATACTTCTCCATGGCTTCTAGCTATAATTCTTGATCCTGCGGTCCCTTGAATTCTATGATCTTGTACGTACTAAAAATTAGTAATACTTAACAGTCTAATTACAAACGCAGCCATCGACGCTACACTATTTTGTTAGTAAATTAAACCATCCACAGACCACTTATGCTGTATATCCAACCCAGTCATCCCTTTTAATCCAATAGCCACAACACACATGTGATGTATACTGTTAATATGCTGTGTTACTTCCTTGGGCCAACAGCTACGAGTTTTTCTCTTCGTAATATAAAGACCTTCTTGACAAGTATCTGCTACTTTTTTTTAATAAACGTCTTCACTAATTTATCTGGCATGGCTTCACACAATAATTGTCTTTTTCCTTTCCGGGAGGTTTGTACTGCTGTTTCTCAATTTGTAATTGCCTTAAACAATTACTATTTTTCCTTTGTACGAAGGTGGGCTCGAACTCATGATCCTCTGTTTTACGCGGCTATAAGACGGTCAAACTTTGCATACGAGAGCGGTTTCATGAGAAAGAGTTTCAATATCAAAAAATATTTAATTCATCCAGCGCCACTGACAAATACGAATTTTGCCCTATTACACGAGTATGAAGGCATGTCATCAAGCCGTTCCCATATGCAAAGTTAAACCGTCTAATATACTTTTTACAGGAAGCATTATTATTGTATTAGCTAATTGTCGCATTATTCTTTACACATTCCAATAGTGATTGAAGTAACTTATTCATCTCCGTTTTTACAATGCACAAACGGACCTTAACAACAGGGGTTGCCAGATCTTATTTTCATAGCAATAGTATTTCAATTTAAATTATTAATAAATCAATGCTTTGGTGCACATTTCAAAAGTTTAAAAATGCGACTATTTTTAGAAGTGGATCTAACGTTTCTCAATCAATGGTTTTATCTTTAAAGTGTACATTAACTTTCATTTTGTTACTTATTTTGGATTTAATTAAGTTCACTGCCGGAAAAAAATAGAATTTCCACAAATTCTGCTACATTTTCGAATGGTCTTGTTTTAGCGGAAACACTATTTGTATAAATACAACAAATTATTTGTTAATTACGTTTGTTATTATTATTAATGTAGACCACTTCCTTAAAGAGTCTCTTTTCGAACCCCTTCCGAGCTCAATGATTAAAAGCAACCGATTTGCAATTTATGGCAACCTTGCAGTAAATGAATCATATGCTACCATCATCCTTTACTCTTCACTTTAGTAATTTCAGACTGTCAACTGATAACTGCCTTTTTTCTCCTCTCGGGAGTGCCTAGTAATTGCTAGCATTTGTCTAAGGCTTAGATCTTTCATGGCATTCATACTCAACAAATTTCTGCTTGTGTTCTCAGATCTTCTGCCAGCCTAACATTGACACACCATGTGCGCTACCGTCTCAACAATTTCCAGACCAACTACACTACTGCAACTATCATCTTCGATCCTTATCCTGGCTAGATTACACCTAAAATTTCCACGACCTGTCACTGACTTATACATCTTATCCCTCTTGACCCACTGTTCATCCGTAAAATGAACATGTTGTCGCAAATGATGATGAGTGTGGCACGAGTTACCAAAAATAAAAACTTTTATGAAGAAGGAAGTTAAGGAAAAAACAAGGTAAAAACAGAACAACATCATAATGATGTTGTATTTTTTATAATCATAATGTTGTATTTTCTACAACTGCTATTTTTAAATGGATATTCTTATGTATTTGTTGTTGTTAATGGAAATATATATATATTTTATATTGTTTTATATATTTAACGTAATTTAAAAATACATAGAAAAATAATCCATCTTCCATCATTCAGTCACTGCTGCAGTTTACTTCTATACAATATGAACATGAATTTCCTTTGTTTTACACACACAGACACACACACACAGCCACTTACATATTACATACATACAATACACACCTTCATAAAGTGCTTTAAGAATGGTTTTATTTAACGAGCTGAAAATAAAATATCGTCCCTTTAACGATTTTACAACAACAAAATTGAAAAAGCTTTTTTTTTGTAATAAAACACATGCAAAAAAAATTAACTCAAAGGGGGATCATAGTCATCGGGTAGTTTTTGATATGAGAGATGCCAAAAAAAGGTAAGGGAGTTGAACTAAAGAAACAAGCAACCAAAATGATGGCGTAGAAAAGAGCACAGAATTGCTGGCAGAAATCATCAGAAAAATGTTCAGTTTTTAGGGAGGAAAAGTTGAAAATCTCTTTTGAATAATACGAGGCGAAGTTATTAAGTCTTTAAAAGAAACCACTAAAATTAGAGGTTTTGAATTCATTATCCAGTATAATCTTTTTTATGCTCGATACACTTCGTCTACCCGTAACTTTTTCTAAGATTTTTTAGCAAAATAAAATTTCAAAAAAAATTGTACTCAATTAATTTTAGCTTTTTCTCTCTCCCTCTCTCTCTCTCTCTCTATCTCTCTTAAATAAAGTCAAAATCGTTGGTAGCTTTATCTTTTAGTTTAACTATTAATTTAATTTACTTGACTCGTCTTACTTACTCGCCTTTGCTTGACTTCTTCGCTTATTTTCCAGTCGAACCCAAATAAAGTTGGCCAAACTTCATTAGCCGACTGCACCAAGCACTTCGGCCTTAATTCATACAATAAAATATATTGCATTTACTATTGTTTTATTACTGCAATATATTTTCGAATCCGAAAAAAACTTTAAACCAATTGAATTAAATATATAAATAAACCAGGGTTCGAAAATAAATAAAACGTAACGTTTGTCTTCATCTTGTTTTGTTCTTTGTAGTTAGTAAAACAAAAACAAAACTGAAACAATGAGTAGGAAATGGGACATTTTTGTTTTTGTTCGTGAAAACGCAGCCACAAGAAAAAACAAAAAGAATAAAATTGAAACGTTTTTAAAAAAACCCGTTTTACAATCGTTTGATCATTGATTGAACGGAGATGAGCCAAAGTCATTTATGTTAAAAAACCATTCAACATCAAATGCGGTCATTAGTAACGATCACGAAACAGCACTTTTAACGTTAAAGAAAGACCAATCACTTTAATTGTAACTGCTCTTGAGGGCCAGTTTTTAAGTTTGCGTAAATTCTTCGTGCTTAAAATAGGCACGGGAAATGAACCAGCGTCAGTTTTTACTGAGCATAAAATAAGCTATTTTTGCTTCACGTTTGGTGATCTCCTTGTTCTCCTTAAGTATTTTCAGACACGCCCGGTATTTTCGACCGAACATCGAAAGGATATTCTATTGAAAATAATTTTCTGTGCTGGTTGAACTGGGAAGTCGAAGACGAAATTTTTGTGAGTAGGCTTATCCTGCTTTACAATCAGCAGTTAAAAAACGGTTTAAACTTGCAACGAAAACATTTATATCGGCAGTTTCCTTTGAAAAAGAGGACTACGAAACGACCAGTAACCGAAGTTAGGGAAATTTCCGCAACTGTTCTAAAGAGATGCTTAAACAAACTTTTTATATTTCTCAAAGGTCGTACTCTGAGATTTAATTCAAGATTTGCGCATGGGATTTAGTTGACCTTGTTTGAATGTTCGAAATGAGCAATTTATGAGCCAGCTTTAAAAAAAAAAAAACACTAGCTGTTAACAACAAAACTTTTACATGTTGCAGATAAGATTACTTTTGTTGCACACTGTAAGAAAGCTAGACGAAATTTCAGCTTCTATTTGGAAAACATTTTATTACAAAAAATAAAACAAAAAATCCCACAAGACATTTCAGTTTGTCCTCGTAGAAAAAAAACAAAAATTAAACGATACGCAAATGTTGTAAAGGAGACCTTAAAACTCATTTTGTTTTTGTATCGTACGTAGTTCTAAAGAGAACCAATTCCTGTACGAGTGAGTATGTACGAGGAAGTTTAAGGGCGCATGAGCAATACGAAGAACATTTGCTGGTGCTTGTTCACTAAAGTGGTAGCTTTTTCGCTCCGTTTTTTTTTCTTTATCGTTTCTGTGACCAAATCTATTGGCATAGAGAACACAATGAGAAAGAGGGTCGTTGACGACAGACTTATGAAAATATCATGTAAAGAAAAAAAATATAATAATTTTTAGCAATAACAACAACAATGTAAAACATATCAAATAAACGAACCCCAAAATACAGCACCGACCCAGACAAACGACCAGCTAAACTTCTATCCGACCGATATAAAAAGTGGTGAAGAAACAACATCATCATTATCAACGTCATCGTTATTCTACGTCTGTATATCGTCTAAATATGTGCGATTGTTGTGTGTCTGAATTTTACAGAGAGTTTGTATTTTATAATTTTATGCGGTTGTAAGATATTGAAGTTCAGTTCACTATTCTCATTTTGAAAACAACAACTACAATGTTCGTGTGTATATGTATGAAGAAAAACAACCTAAAGCGACATCCAACAACAACCCACAAAAGCATGCAAACATACTTATTTACATACATACACACACACACACACATACATTCATACACATTCAAACATAAAATACAACTTATTTAGCACTTTATAGTATTTTGTTGTTGTTGTTGTACACTGACTTTGTTGTTTGGTATTTTTTCCCAAGTTCATTTTAATTCTATGAACGCCGTGTTTTCATTTTTTTTAATATTTTTTTTCTTTTAATAAACGCACGTACTCAACATAAAATTAAAACAAATGACAACAAAATCAATTGCAACGACACGACGATACTGTTTTGGATTCGTTACGGCAGATTGTGAACAAAAGAAGACACAGTGTTTCTACATGTTAATGAAGGTAGAAAAAAAAAAAGAAGAAAAGAAAATTTTATGACAAAAACAGCCACACGCAATTGGAGAAATTTGTAAAAATCACAAGAATCTTCAAATAAAAGAAAAATGAAAATTAAATATGTTTTTGTTGAGAAATTCAAATTGTGTTTTTCAAAATGTTTTATTTTTTTTAAGTCGTAAAAACTGGAATGTTTCGCGTAGACACTGCTGACAATTACTTAATATGTGTCAGCACTATAAACCCTTGCTATTTCGCTTCTCATTTCTGATGTACATTTTTAACTCAAAATTATTTTTAAAATTTTAATAAAACCTCAAAACTTTCAAAGACCCTAATATGTTAAAGTCATCAAAAGCTTTTTTTAAATTGAAAAGTTGTTCTAAATAATGTTTAGATTAATTGAAATAATTCCTTATCAGTATCTTGATAAAGCTAAAAATATCTTGAACATGATTAACATTTTCCTTTACCAAATGAGAATTAAGTCATTGAAACTCTCAACGGGATATTACATGCTCTTTCTCTCTCCTTCTGTTTCTTTCTTGCTTATTTTTTGTTTCGTTTGCCCTATGGCCTCTTTCCATAACCTCGGGGTCATCGAGTTTTACTTTTTTTATATCCTATAAAGGGTGTGTTTTTAAGCCCAATAGAATTTTAAATTCACTAAAATAAAACAAAAAAAATCAATATTTAATCATAAAAATGATTTGGCCACTGTGTTTGCACTTGACGAAGCGCATTCAAGCATTGCTGGCACTATGCTATGGACAATTTTGCCTCCAAGACGTCTTCGAGTTTACGTCGTCCCAAGACTTTGGAGACCAATTGTCAAGTGCATTTCTTGAAATCAACTTACTGACATGTTTAGATTTCAATTAATTTTGATACCACTAATAATTTCTCACGAATTATATTGGACCATCTTATAAATCACAATATGCAAGTTATCAAAAATGGGAGTTTTTCAAAACCATTTAAGTCAAGCTAGGAGTTTCACAGTGTACCCTAACTGTACCCTTCATAAAACTTCCAACTTAATTTAAAAAAATTTTAACCACTTAGATTTTTTTTAATAAGTGCAAGGTTCACTTTCAATTCTCGAAAAAAATTGAAATAGAACTCAAATGTTAGACTGGTGCTTCTAAATCAATTTTTAATTAAAATACCAAGAAAGGGCAAAAACTCTCATGGGCTGTCTGGATTCTCTGGAGCTTCAAAGCATTTGTAAAGATGTTTTCATATTTATTGTAACTACAATGGTAGGTGCTTGAAGACGACCGAAGAACTTGTTTCCGATGCCCACCTGTTTTTGCATTTTTTCGACAGGTATAAATCGTTTTTTTCTTTCCTCACTATCAATAGGAGATGTTTTATACTGAATGTTAATAAACTTTTCATCTTCTATCCTCGTTTCCATATTTAACCGAAGTGGTTCTCTAACCATGCGTAGCAGAATCAGTGGTGTATTCTCTGAGTAGTGCTATACTTCAAAAATAACAACTAAGAGTGCTATATTCGGCTATGCCAAATCGTATATACCCTTCACAATGTATGTAAATCAATTTAAGTTGAGTACCTCCGATCAAAAAAAAAAAAAACAATTATTAACCTTACACAAAAATGTCATCGGCTCTTAATGGGTTAAGCATTTTTAAGAAATTTTAGTATTTCCTGAAAGATTTCTTTAAAAGCTTTTAAATGATACTCATATTGACCATATTGACAAACGAACTATTTTATGAAAATTTTTAGGACCCATAACGCGGTAAATATGGGCGAGCGCCAATTTTTTCACTTGATATTTTTTTCTTATTTCTTAATTCTCTATCGCTCCATTTTTTTTTTTTATTGAAGTTACTTCATTATACCAAATGATATAGAAAGCGAAAAATTAGAGGCAGGCGTGGTGTTATACCCACTCGACATGGACCCATCTTGCTGATTTTCAATAGCATCTCTTTCGACACTACGTCTGATCGATTGGCGTATTTAAATTTTCTTTGCTATTTTGGCTGCTATTGTCAAGAGGGAAAGCACGTTGACTATAAACCTGATTGGCCAGGGTTCAACCCCTGCGGCAACCAAAAAATAAATTTTTTTTTTTCTGTTTAATAGTATAAAGACATCTTCAGAATTAACATTAAAAAAACATGCAGCTTTCTTCGACGGTACTTCTTCATAGCATGTTCGCCGACGAAGTAAAACAACTAATAGAATGGCTATAATTTCACCACCTGTTTTTTCCTCTCCTCTGTCCATTTCCTAAGAAAAGTAGCACGGTTACATACTTATTAAATAGGCATTATTGCCTGAAGTGCTACTTCTTTAAAAAAAAGTGATCTAGTGCCCTGGCATAGTTGATTTCAGCACTAACACGGACGGACAGATGGACAAAGGGCCATTGCTTAATCGGCTACGCTATGAAAAAGGACTTTATAGGGTCGGAAATGGATATTGAAGAAATTACAAAGCCAATGACATACTTCGATATACGCTTTTTCCCCTTTTTGTGGTGAAGGGTATAAAAACAGTTATTAAGGGAATTTCTCTGCAGCAATGAAAGGCACCTCTCCCTTGTGTCTTACTTACATAACAGTGCGTTTCACCACAAATTAAATTTGCTATCTGTTTTGGAAATGTATTGAGTAGAAAAATTAGGTGCTGATTGAGAGTGTAACTCGATTTTTCACAGCTGCAGACCAATACCATTCAAATTGCTAAATAAGCTGGCGGCTAGGATTCGAACTCAAGCCACGAAACCAATCACATGCTCATTAGTGAATACACGATACAAAGGAAGCCCTCTTATTAAATGGAAAATTAGTCAATGCCTATAAGTTAACGAAACTTCTTTGGTGTGAGTAAAGAACGAATAACCCGAAGTTGTTGAGTCCACTTGGTTTTTCATCTGGTCGCATTAGAAACGCCACTTTTTTACTTTGTAGATCAAGAATAAAAATCATAGTACTATTGTAATTGTTTTAGTACTTTTTGGGTACTTTTAAGGAAATTAAGTCTTTGAGTTGTAGCTGGTTTTGTATTTGGCAAAAAAAGACGATATTTATTATTTTGGTAAAAAAAAAAAACAATCAATCGATTTGTCATAGTTTTTTTTTACAAATTTTCATTGCCTTGCAAACGACGTAACTTTTAAAATTAACACAAACAATTTTATAAATAATTGTTCCTTCTTAACAAATTTAGAAACTCAAATGAAATGAAAGTGAACTTAAGTCGAAAGATGTGAAATTTAAGTTGTCAAAACTCTTTACAGAAATTTCAATTTCCCATGCCTGATATTGATTTTATTTAACTTTGAATCCGGAGAAGATAATTAAATAAATAATACTTTCTAAAAAAATCTGATCTCTAGAAAAAATTTACTTAAAATAAGTTTAGAAAAACCAACATTCTTTTAATAACAGGCCGTCCTAATCTCAACAAAACAGTTAAATTGCGTTAAATACACACACACGCACACATTTGTAAATATATGCATTTTATATTTTAGTTTAGGATCTCTTTACAACAACTTTTAACATTTATAACTGTTATGCAACAACTACTCGTACAAATAAAATTTAAGCTCTCAAGTAGTGAAGAATAAGGATTAAATTTCAAAAGAAGAAAAGCAAAAGAAAGGTCTTTTTAATTGTGTCTGTGTGAGTAAGTGTTTGCTTTTGCTGTAAATCAAAAAGTAGAAGTAGTTGTTGTTATTGTTGTTGCTGTAAATAATATTCAATGTTGTACGCTTGAATAATGCATAATGATAATGATGTTGTTGTTTTTGTTGTTACTGTGTTTAAAACAACTAAGGGTAGTTTTAATATATCACGAGTCGAACAACAACAAAAACAATTATAATAAAAACATCAACATCATCGTTCACGTTGTTAAGGATAACATACATACACACAAACATATAATAAAATAAGCTTAAATATTACACAAACTCTCTTACAACCAACCATCAGTTATTTTGTGTGTGTTCAGTGTGTGTGTTTGTGTGTGTGTAAAGCCCCTTTCCTTTATTGCTTCATTTCTATTTAATTTAAACAAACGGACGGATAATAAAAGGATCATTTTTGCAGTTTTTGCGCACCATATGTTTGATTTTCTCCCTCTTTTTAGTGTGTGAGTGAGTATTAGTGAGTCAAGCAGTCAGTGGTGCTTGATTTAATTTTTATAGTTGTATTTTGTTGTTGTTATGCTCTTGGTTGGTTGCTTACTGTTAATTTTGTACTTTTTTGTTTTATCAATGTTGATTCCTGTAAAATTCGATATTTCTGACGTTTGCATTTATGTTATTGTTGTTGTTGTTGTTGTACTTGTGTTGTGTATGAATTAAAGCAGAGGGGTACATTTAAGTTACTTATATTTTGCTACTGCTTGGGATCCTTTTCTGTTTAATTCTTGTTCGTTTATTTGCCTGCGTTTTTCCTCTCATTCTCTGGACTCTCTTTGCTTTTTGCAATACAAACTGTTTGTATCTATAGAAGTGTTGATGTTGATGTTTTATTTGTGTTTGTGTATGGATTTTGCAACTTCAGTTGATGATGTTTCTTTTTTTTCATCTTATTGTTGTTGTAGTTTTCACAATAATTTCAACGTAGGACGACGCATTTTCGTGTTTCAAAAGCATAATGATGAAAATGTTTTTTCTAAAACAAAATCGGTACAGTTGAGTTCAAAATATTTATTTATTTAAATATAGAATTTTCTGTATGTATACTGGAAATTTATTATGATTTCAAATGGAAAAAAAAAACACTTTTTTTGCGAGGGTTGCTTTTGTTTTGTGTGTTCACTTGGGGAGTTGGATTGAATGAGTTTTTGTTTATTCATCTGATGTTTTGCTGCTGTTGTTGGGTCGACAACTTAAGTTTCATATTTTCAATTTTGCTTTTTCGTTTTTTTTTGTTGTGTTATAAATTATTATAGAGATCCTTTTGTTTGATTGTGTGGTTTGGTGTAGAATACACAAATACATCCATCTGAACGTGCAAACAAACTTTAATACAACATTTGTACATATTTTCATCATTTCCTTTTGATTTTGCTAAAAAAAGGTTTTCATACACCAACCTTAGAATCGATTTTCTCACTTCAATTAATTAGTTTGTAATTAACGGTAGTTTTTTTTTATTAAGTTAGAGAGAAAAGTGTGAACAGGATGGCTTTTAAATTACACTGAGTAAAAAAAAATAGAGACAAAAACACACCTGCCTTATGTAAATTAATATTGTTGGATAAAATTGATTTAAATATTTGTTTTTTTTTTAATGTTTAAAGTTTGTATTGCATTTTTATAAATTAAGTAGCGGGTGCTGATCACAAAAAATATAATTTTTTAATTATTTATTATTAAATTTCTTATTTAAAATTTATGTTTCCTGCGATACCCTGTACGCAAAGTGTAAAAACTTAATCATATTTTATTTAAACAATGTCTGTCCGTCAGTCCGTTCTATGCAGCCTTCTATCTCTTGAACAGTAAAAGGTAGACTCTTGAAATTTTAACAAAAGGTGTTTTACTACATCTGGTGTTAGCAAAAAAATTAAAGGGTGTTCCAAAAGTGACGTGATATTAAAAAAATATTGTTATTTTTTGAACTTTAATAAGCAAAGGACTCGACAAACTTGCAAAAACTAGAAAAATACGACTTTAAAATAAAGGGTGTTCCAATATTGGCGTGTTTTTGATTTATTTAGCTTAAACTTTTCAACCGTAGAAGCAAGACATTTAAAATTCACACAGAGTATAAACAAATTGCAAACAATAAATTTAGAAATTATCAAATATCCTTTAAGCCTTTAAAGGCAGACACTTGATATTTTTACAGTTGACAAATTGCTATAAGATTAAATAGGTACAAAAGATTAAAATGAAATTATCAATTGTACGTCCTTGAATTTTTTAACCGTTATAAGCTGAGACTCTTAAATAACGCGGGGTATGTATCATGGCGAAATCATGTACCAGGTGGTGGCAGTGGCGAATTCATTAATTTTCGCCGTTGCAGGCAATGTTCATCACAGGTGCTTATTTTAAATTTACCCAAAGTAGGTATGTTTAAATATTTAGTTAAAAAATTAAAGGGGAACCCATAAATAATGCAGACCCTTAGTGTGTGAGTCAAACTTTCACTTGGCGGATTTATTTTAATTTTTCTTAACGTTGTTTAGCATTATTTGATAGAAAATGTGAATGCATTTTTATATGTTACGCATAATTGAGGTAAAATGTGATAAGATTTTTTATTAAAACTATAAAACTGTCGATTTTATTTTTTTTTATTTGTTAAAGAAATAACTTGTTTAATGACAAAACTGGTTGAAAATGTTCTAAAATTTCATAAAAAATTTAATTTTGTTTCACTACAACTCAGTCACTTTATATCCGATCACAAAACAAATAAGTCATCGTTCGACGTGCAATTTAGTAGCATCTGGAACAAGTTCTAATTCGGGGTATAAATTAAACCAGCCGTTGACTTTGGTTGACACTTAAAAAAGATTTATATATGAAAAACACAAATGTACTATTTATTATCTGGATAAGAGCCAAAATAAGAAAAAAAATATTTTTTCGTAATTAGCATTCACTAATTAATCTAAAAAATATAATATAACTTTTAACATTTTGGCTGTAAACCAGTTTGAGCTTTTTACCTTTCAATTAAATTTAATCTTGCGCTGATTTTCAGAACGTTTATGAAATTATATTTGAAAATTATATTTGAATATTTATAAATTTATATCACAAGCAAGGCGAATTAATTTTACCAGGTGGCATCGTTGCGACATCTGACTTCTTATGCTTAATTTTGTTATGTGTAAAGCAGCTGTCATTTTATTACCATTCTTTAAAATATAATTGTAATAAATTTTCAATCAGTTAAAAAAAGTGCAGTAATGATTTGTGTTTTGAAATTTTATATAAACTTAAGTGTCTGTTTTTTCTTTTTATTGTTCTATTGTTGTAGCGGCGCTGTCACCTCTTATAAATTTGCCTTGGTCATAAGTTTTAAATACTTTTTAAAATTAATTTTTGCTTTTGTTGTTGAAAAACTGTGTACTTACAGTTTCACCAAAATGTGACTGCTTACAAACAACTTTAAATGTTTTCTGAATTCTATGGATATTTTTCTATTTGCTATGGAATATAGCATGGCGAAATCAGGCACCAGGTAGTGGCTGTGGCGAATTCATAAATTATCGCCGTTTCCAGAAATGTCAAGCTCCATATATAATAAATCGGGGTCAATTTTTTTTAATATAAAGATTGACATTTCCTACAACGGCGGAAATGAATGAAAATAGATTGGGATAATTAACTTTTTACCGATTATTTATAATATTGTAGTGACACGCATAGGTTTAAAAATAACTTTTTTAAATGTAATCCTGGGCATGACTC
This sequence comes from Cistogaster globosa, assembly GCA_937654795.1. Taxonomy (NCBI): domain Eukaryota; kingdom Metazoa; phylum Arthropoda; class Insecta; order Diptera; family Tachinidae; genus Cistogaster; species Cistogaster globosa. The sequence goes on along the minus strand of OW569407.1, from coordinate 93,220,527 downwards.
ATAAATAATAAAAAAACTACCAAGTCGAAAAGAAAAATAATTGTTTACTTGCATGAATCTGTTGCGTTAATAGCGGTAACAGTTAAAAGATTATATCCAACCGTTATAAATATGGTTCTAAAAATTAGATCTGGCAACCTCTACATATTTTGGAAATAACAGCGTGGCTGTTGCTATCCTGCTTAATCTCTAAATTTAAACCCGATAGAAAATCTCTGTGAACAGGAGGAGGCACAACAAACCAAATATTAAAATTATTAATAATTGCGTTATAAGTGAAAAAGGGGTAGATTTTAGTTTGTCATTCCGTTTGTAATTTCTACAATATCCACAATACAATATCCGACCCCATAAAGTATATGTATTTTAACTTCTCATGCTTAGCGAAGTCGGTTGGGCGATGTCTGTCTATCTGTCCGTGTTAGTGTTGAAATCTACTTTCCCAAGGCACTAGAGAAGCTAGAGAAAAATTAAATACGCCAAGCGATCAGCGAAAGTTTCGAAATTTTTGCTATTTGAAATCATCAAGATCGGTCCATGTCCTTTAAGACAGCGGGCAAGACACCACGCCTACCTCTAAGTTTTCTATATCATTTAGAACAATGAAGTTTCTTCAATCAAACAAAAAAAAAAAAAAAAGAAAAAATATTAATTATATGGGGCGAAAGAGAATAAGAAAATAAGAAAATAAAAATGACAAGCCAAAAAATTGGCGCTCGTCCATATTTTTCAAATTACGGGCCTCTGAAATTTTCAAAATTTTTAAAATATCAATATGGGTATCATTTTAAAGCTTTCAAAGAGATCTTTAAGAAAATGCTTGGCCCATTAAGAGCCGATGGCATTTTTATGTAAAAAATTTGTTTTAATTTTCTGACACCTCAATATTTATTTCTTTATTGAAGTTACCTCACTAAACTAGATTTACCTACATCAAATCTGTTTTTTTTTATTGATTTATAAATGAATTTTCTTTAATAATAATTTAAAATTATAATAAATGATGATATTTTTTTTTATAAAAACAGGCGCCTACAAACTGCAAATGGCTGTGCGCATTAACTTTTTGGAGCAACTGTATTTTTGCAAAGATTTATTGTCATATTCATAAAATAAATTTGAAATGTGATTTATGACAACATTTTACATACAAACTTTTCCTCAAATACATTTCAAATCTATTTTTATATTTTATGAATACAGCAGTTAATGTTTTATTATTTTGTAAAAACCTATTATTTTTTATTTTTATTATTATTGTTAAAATTTGTTTATTTGAAATTTTTATGTCTAGTAAAGTTTTGTTTTTTTACAGTTTTTTTTTTAATTTAAATGCATTCTTAGTTTTTTTAAAGTAGGAGGGGAACCTGTAGAGCATAAGCGAAAAATGTGTTTGTTTTTTTGTGTATCGCACAGCTTTAACTGCTTCCACCAGTGGATCGGTCTCCCTGAAAAATTTCAAAGTTTGTTATTTTAGACTATGGGTGGGCGTGATACTTTCCATAAAAATTAAATATTTATTATCCATACAAAATGTAGAGAATTTTAAAAATAGGATTTTAAAATTCTTATTAAAGCTGGCCGCATTTGAAAAGCGGATGTGGTGCGAGCGATTATTCCTATTAGAGTTGCGAAATGCACCAGAAATAACAAGAAATTTTTTTAAGCAAATGAACTATTTTAAGTCAGATTTTTTATTATTTTAAATTCATATTTCGAACTTTTCCAAGAATAAATATTTTTTAATTCATTTAGGTCTCACATATTTTAATTTCTAAATTTATTACAAAAGAAAAATTATTTAGAAATTTTTGTGTTAATTTTTACAGAAAACACGACACCTTTGACATTCTATCACAATGTTTTTCCAACAATTTCAATTAAATTTCTTGTGGTTTTTATTATGCAGTGTTTAACTTTCTTTGAATCTTAGAATTCTAAATGAGAATAAGTTTTCATATATTTTTCTTTCAAATTAATTATTTTAACGTAAGGCTTAAGTTCCTTTTTAATTATGATTAATTGTAGAGAGAATTGCCAATTTCATTAGCATTGAATGGTAAATAATGCTAATGATTGTTTAGCATTACCATTATTTTAGTTAATGATAATGCTTTTTAGTGAAAAGGGTTTATCGATAATTAAAAAAACAAATTCATTATTATTGACTAATGGATTAATGGTGTTTCAAAGCATTACCATTAGTAGACGTTTCTTTTAAGCTTCTGCAATCATATTTTTATTCAATTGTAATTAGTAATTAAACGATTTCATTAAAATTTCTTTACCATTACTAAAAACAATTTCAATTAAAATAAAATAATTAGCATTAAATGGTAGCTAAATTTATTTCATTGTCATTATTTCAATGAATGTGAATGTCATTATTGGTAATGAAAAAATCAAAAGTGTGATTTTAGTAAAAATATTTTTTTATTATTTTGAAAATTTTTTATATTGTGTTTATGTTTTTTTACGAAAGTTATTTTTTATGATTTTTTTTTGATAAATATTTTTTAAAATTTTATTTAGTTTTTGGTCAAATTAAACTCTTAAAAATTTATTTTCCTTTTTTTAATTAAAACTGTGTCCTACAAGAGAAATCAATAAAATTATGATAACAATAACAACAACATAAAAAAAACAACATTAAAGTAAAATGAAAGAATATTCAAAAATGAAAATGTTGTCAAGAACAAACTTTTCTCAAAAAAAAAAAAAAAACAAAAAAAAAAAAAAAAACAAAAAACAAAAAAAAAAAAGAAGAAAAATTAGGAGCAAAAAATGTTTTGAAAATCACCCACACGTTTACTTTTATTTTCTTATAGCAATTCTAACAAAATAAAAATACCTTATTTTTCTAGTTTAACGTTTTGTAAAATTTTTTAAAACTTTGATTATTTTCAAAATAAAATTTTAAATAAATTTTTTTAAATTTTATTTTTTTTTACAAAATAAAATAATAATAATTATATATTTTTAGTTTAACGTTTTGTAAAGTTTTTAATTATTTTTGCTTTTGAAAAATAATTTTTAAATAAAATTTTTTAAATTTAATTTTATTTTTATATATTTTAATTGAAAAATCATTTTCGACCTCCAATTGCAATGAAAACAACACTGCTTCTGTTTTTAATTTTGTCATACTGCTCCCAACAGCATTTTAAATTTATAGGCGAGATAAACAGTTTTAATTTTTCTACTATGTAAAAATCTGGCAGCTTGTTTCAGTGTTTCTTTATATGTAGGTATATGTGCCTGTTTATGACTTTTAAAGTTTTATGGAAATTTTTGTTGATGAAGAATTTTTTTCTGAAGATTTTCGGGAATAGAAACTTTTAATCTGGGAATTCAACTTAAAGGGAATCTATAAAAAAAATTCAAACTTTGAGTTACCATTTTCAAGTTATGTTTTTTAATTAAACTTATTTATCTAATTAAATATTTTTAGGTACCTGTATGTTGCTTTAAATTGTTATTGATTTTACTGGGAGAAAAAGTTAATTTACAATTTAAAAATTTTTATTTGAGTTTTCAGTCATATTTCACCCACCGTGTTTATAAGAAAAAAAAAAACACACACACATGCATACGTATTTCAATGTTCATATGTATGTATGTAAGTAGGTATACCTATAAATTGATCTTAAAATTAAAACTTAACAGAAAAAACTCTCCACATAACGGACCTACACTCCTTCTGTACCCCTTTTAACTAATAATTTGCTTTTAACATTTTCTTTCACATTTCAATTTCAGCTCAAACACATGTTCATTTTTCAACACAATAGAAAAAAAAACAAAACAAAACACTAAATGAATCCCTCTTTAGCATTTTTTGCATATTGGGTAATTACTTACTACAACTTCCCTTTCTCTTTTCCGCACTTGAGCAAACCAATAACAACAAAACTCTCTTAATCACAATACATAAAATCAAAACATTATAAATAAAAATAAAGTGTAAAAGGAGGGCTTTCATAAAAATTTTATATTTTTCCAGTTTTTACATGTTGTTGGTTTTTTTTTTCTTCTTCTTGTATTTAACATACATTTTAGTGGAAACAGCCAACACATTTAAATACATTTTAAAATAATTATTCATACATGTATTCATGCATACAAACCTATCTATAGGATGTGTGTATGTATGTAAACAAAATACAAAAACAATGTAAAGCAAACAGAAAAACTTAACAAGGGAGTTTTTTTTCCACAATTTTTTCGTTGTTGTTTCAGTTGCTGTATTTTAAAAACCTCAATAAATATAAAAATATTTTCAAAGCATACAAATTAATAGTCAACCCAAATAAAGAGAAAGATCGGAAAAAAAAACCCTGAAAGTTTTGCAAGTCATGGTAGGTATGTGGTCATGTAATAAATTGAAAGATATTAACAAGAAATGGATTTTTTTATAACTAAAAATCAAGTTTTTAAAGTAAATTTACTTTTATTTGATTGTTAGAGGATTAATCTTGTGTCTACGCCCAATTTGCAGATTTCTCAAGTCAAGCTAGCTCATTACAAAATATTTTTTGTAAATTTTAGATAAAAAATATGTAAAACGAGGGAACTCAAGAAATTTGTTTAGCAAAATATTTATTACTTTAATTTACTCGATAAAAATTATTACATATAATAATATTCATGAATATTCTCACGGAAAAAATTTTCTAAAGAAAAAATTCCTCCAATTATGAATTCCGTGGAAACAAAAAATAAAAAAGTGGCATCACCGTAATTTGAAGGAAATTATTTTGCTTTTTTAAAATATAATTTCTCTCTCATAATTCATTTTTCATTAAAAATAAAGAAAAAAATATTCATGAATATTCTCACGGAAAAAATTTTCTAAAGAAAAAATTCCTCCAATTATGAATTCCGTGGAAACAAAAAATAAAAAAGTGGCATCACCGTAATTTGAAGGAAATTATTTTGCTTTTTTAAATATATTTTCTCTCTCATAATTCATTTTTCCCCGGATTTTTTTCATTTCCCGCATGCAATAAAAAGGGAAAAAAATTTATAGAAGAAAAGGGAAAATGGGAACAAATTTATAATATGAGAAAAAGAAAAAGAGAAATGATCCTTACAGACTAGGTATAATATTCATATGTTTTTTAGAACTGAATTAGTTATTTATATACACAATTATATTTCGCTTTATAAATTCTTCTAATTAGATTTGCGTTTAAATAGTTATTGGTAGATATTAGATGTTAGGAATTCTACGGCTTTTTAACGTTGGCAATCTGATTGATTTTAGTCTGAAGCGGTAGGATGAAGTCTTGACTGTCATGATAAACCTCGTAAGTAAAAATTGTTTCTGAACCGTTTCAACTTGATCCTTGTGTTTATTATATTGTGGGTCCCGAATTTTTGAACCATATACTAAAATTAAATAATTATTTGAATAATTTTTCAAAAATAGTAAAAGAATGTCTACTCTACAACGTTAAATGCAAGGTAGAATACACTTCACAATTTCCCGATCGAAATTTTATAAATGATTTATAGGACGTTTAAAAACATAACCTTAACAAACGTTATACCACGTCAGTTTCAGCTTTAAAGGTAATTTTAGCCAATTTTTGTATTATTATTGAATTTTTTAATGCTTCAAAAAACCAAAAACGCTCAACAGTCCGTTTTTTATTTTTGAAGATCTGGCCACACTATACAAAAGTAATGTGTCTTTGCCGACAAAAACTAAATTAAGTTCCTTAAATCATAGTAATAATAATTTAACAGTAAATTTTGAAATTAGTTTTACAGTTTAAATAGACTAACACATTTCCATTAAAAAATATGTTGTTTTGTCACGTCATTACTGGAATACCTATTTCGTTTTTTTAACTAAAAAAAGTTCTAAAATTCCCATCCCAGACATCCTTGTACCTATATACTTTTCAGGCAAAATTCTCGTAGAAAATCCGTATTTATTAGAAAGAAAAACGCTTAAAACAATTTTGTGTTTCTAACAACGCTGTTATCTTTAAACTTTTCTTGACACACTTAAGGAAAAGTTTTTCTCTTAATTAAAAATTTACTAATAAAACAAGTTAAAGTTTAAAAATAAAACAAATGCAATATTAACAATAAAACTAAATAAATACTAGTAGGAATGTAAATATGTATGTATGTACCTGTTTTTCTGTGTGAATTAACAGTTGATATTGGCTGAAATTTGTAAGAAAAAAAAGAGTTTTATTTTTGCTTTTAGCATTTCTTGAGTAAATAAGTGTGCATGTATGTATGTATGTATGAAGGTATCACAAAGATAGGCAGGTACACATAATAATTTTTTTTTTCGTCTTCAAATTGGGTTTTTCTCAATATTTGTGAAATTATTTTTGAAAGTTTTCAGTTTATTTTATCTACATACATACATACATGTATAATATTTATACATAACTATATTTTCATGCCATTTTTGTCTTTAATACATCAAATCAAAATAAAAAAACATTAAAATACTCTCTTTTAGTTGTTTTTATGACTTTTTGTTTAGAATATTTGTGGTTTTTGGCGCCCATTCCCTTTGCTTTTTCTTGTTTTGTTTTTACTCTCTTGGTTTTAGTGTACGTGTGCTTTGTTGTTCAACGATTATAAAAATAGTAGTGGTGTGTAAGTTAATGTGGTGTACTGTGTTAGTTGTTGTTATTGTTGTATAAGTAAATTGAAGCATTAATTGTTTGTAGAAGACAGTGTGTGTGTGTTTCTTTTTTCATGATGATTATGATGATGATGATGACGATATGAGCGCGAGTGAGTCGTTTTTAATGTTGTTGGCTCCGTTTGCTTAGTTTTTCATAAGGCTTGCTGGTGAACGGTACATTTTCGGTAAATTTCACAATTTACAATATACAAAAAAAGCAAAAACAACAAGATTGGAGCCTTTTTTCATACATTCTCGTTTCGTTCTTTTTTGTTGTTCGTTCCATTTTTTAAGTGAGGGAGTTTAGTATAAACGGTAAATTTTCAGTGTGTATTTTTGCTTTCATTATCAGATAGAGAGAGAGAGAGTGTGTGTTAAAAAAGTTTTTCTGAACTTTCTTGCTTGCTTTCATATATAAAGAGCATTTTAATTATTTATTTGGAAATATCAGTGAGAGAGTGTTTGTATGTGGAGTTAATATTGAGTGTATTTATGTCGCTATCATGAGGAAAAACATTGTTTTGTCGCTTTAGTTGCGTTTGAGCTCTTGGAGCTTTTTGGTGTGTTTGCGGTTCTTTTTCGTCAAAGGGAAATTTCACTTTTTAATATAAAACAACAACAAAATATATCTTTACATATAGAAAAGTTAAATGTGAGTGTGCGTGTGTATAAATTATATGTATTTAAAGTAATGCATATATGTATGTATATAAAGAAAATTATAAGGAAAAAATAAAGTGAGCTCACTACGAAAAACAAAAAAATGGATTTGAAAATATATTTTAAAAGCTTTTATCAATAATAAGCATAATATGAAAAATGCCAAGTACAATTAAAAATATGTTTCTAACTTTAAAAAATTACAGAAACAAAAAAATATCAAATGTTAAAATACATAAAATGAGCAATCGATAACGTTTAGATCTAAAAAAAAATAAAATTTATGATATTCAAAGCATGTATAGGACATTTTTCATGCCTTGAAAAATTTCAAGCCATAGAAATAGATTTTCTATAAATTTCCTACGTGTTGTGGATGTGTGTGATTTTATTAGTGTGTATTACTCTGCTGCTACTGCTAAGTTTTTCTGGCATCTTCGTTTTCTTTCTTTATTATGCTCGTTTAATAAAGAGCTATTTTTAACAAGCTTTAAATATTAAAACCATGCCAACGATATAAATGTTTTTTTTAATGTAAAACTATAAAATTATGAACAACCTGCCTACTGCATGTAACTATGGATTAATAATTTTTAATTATATAGAAAAACAAGAAGAGTGAGTTTTTTATACGTTTAACATAATAAATGTGGCAACTAACAACAAAAACTTATCATTTCATGGAGTTTTTTAATTTTAGAAAATTTTCATATATCAGACTTTTCTTGCCTTGTATAATAGTGGAGTGTGTTGGCTTTATTTTATTATAAATGGCGTCGTTGCTGCTCTGCTAGTTAAATGTAAGAAGGAGTGACAGAGAGAGAGTGATTTTTAAAGCTAGAGAGAGAGATATAGATAAATTGGGAAAATGTAGTTGTGTAGTCTAGCTAGCAAACACAATATCATATCCAGATAATACAATTTTGGTTTTTCACTACACAAATATCATTAAGCATGATTAATTTAGAAAATCATTCTCTTAAATAAAATTTCGGTAATGTGCTCTTACATATTAACATTTTATTACTGCTAATGTACTCTTATTACGAAATGCAAAAAATCTCTTTATATTCATATTTTTCTCTGTTAAGCAATACAAACAACAAAATTATTATGTTTTCTCTTTGCATTTAGTGCAATTTTTTATGATATCTCTATTTATTCATGGGGAGTAATTAGATTTTGTTTGTTTTAATTTAATATTGTTTTTTCTAACACTTATCTTTTGATTAAAGAATTCAGGTTTTATTATTATTATTTTATTTGTGTGTATTTCATGTTTTATTTTAAGAAATCCATAAATTTAATTTTTTCACTGTATTGTTTTATTTTTTTTGTTTGCTTTTGCAATTTAGATTTTTTTAGTTGTTGGTGGTTTTGGTTGTTTGTATTGAAACTTGAACTTGACCTTGAAATTACTTGTATATAAAATGTTATATTCTAAACATTTTTTTTATTAAAGAGGCAAACGCAAACTTGGAACTAGATAATTAAACATAGTTAAAAAATCTTAATGTTATAATAACCAGTTTTAGGTATTTTTTATTTAATTTTATTTTGGACTTTAAAATCAAATTATTTACATTGTTTTTAATAACAGTGTAGTTTCATATCTATTAGAAGTTAAAACAATTATTAGGAACTCTATTTCATTATTAAATATTTCGCTTGAAAATTTACTAAATGTTGTAGATTCTTATTTCTTATTTGACATTGAAAACAAAAATTACTAAATGAAGAGCCAAGTTAAAAATAATTTTATTGATTTTTTGTAATAAGTTTTATAACTCTGAGTTACGTTTTATTCGTTTAATTTTTTTAAGTTTTTTTTTTGTGTCACTCTTTTAATTTCTTTTTATGTACTAATATTTACAAAGAGTTTTTCTAAGCTGTGATATTTTCATGAAATTATTTTCAAATTATTTAACTCACAAGGAATTGTTATATTTATTTGGCTTTGCTCTTAATTTTAGCTGGAAATTGTCATTTCTTCTTCTTTTGTTAAGAGAAAAGCTTATAATTTCCCTTTTTTAACTTTATTTAAGTTATTTTTATATCATCAGCCATTTTTTTATGTTCAAGAAAAATGTTCAAAAGATTGACAGCCATTAAAAAAATTCCTGTGATGCCAAATAATGTGAAGGAAAATCGCTAACTTTAGTAAATTTAATTAATGAAAAGGAAAATATTTTTTTTCTTAATTTTTAATTAAAAAAAAAAAAAGTTAGGTATAAAAAGAAATTACTGGCTCTGTTATTTTAATCTATTTTTTTTTTTTTTGATAAGAATTAGCGTCAAGTTGTTTTTTTGATTTTAAAGTTCCGCTTTTTAGATCTTCCTGAGTTTACCGTTTTAAGGTTGCGTTAGGATTTAACTCTACAACACACAGTAATTTTTCTGAAATTGTTTACAAATTCTTTCCTTCGATATTTTAAGCAAACATTATTCAGTCCAAGGCGGATTAATTTATATTATCAAAATTTTAAAAGAGTTAAAATTTTTTTTTTCACATAATTTGAAAACCGATATAATTGTAAACGTTATAAAAATAAATTTCAATTGGGTGTTTTCTTCTTTTTCTGCAACTTCATTTAAAGTGCCAAATGATTACAGAAGGATAATTAAAATTTTTTTTAATCATTTATTTATTTATGACATTAACAATTACAACTTTACATTAGGTTTCTGTAACCGCACAGCTATCTAATAATTATTTTGCCGCGATTTAGTTGGAAAGTATTAACCAAGGCGAATCAATACTAGGTGGTCGCAATGGCGAATTCTCCATACTCCATATACATGGCGAAATAATACTAGGTGGTCTCGATAGCGAATTCATTGATTTTCGCCGAAACATTAAGTGTCAGACACCGTATAAAAAAAAAATATACTTAATTTTAACATTTCAGATTTTGAGCAAAATGAATGAATTCGCCATTGCGACCACCTAGTATTGATTCGCCTTGCTCCATATATAAAAAACGTGTAGGTGTAATTTTTTTATATGGTACGTTTCGGCGAAAATCAATGAATTCGCCATTGCAACCAACTAGTCAAGGCGAATAAATTACCAGGTGGCAGCGTAGGCGAATTCAGTATTTTTTGCTGGTATACACGACTGTCAAACTCCATATATAAAAAATATACACAAATTTTTTTATAGGTATATGGAGTTTGACAGTGGTGTACGCCAGCAAAAAATACTGAATTCGCTTACGCTGCCACCTGGTAATCGATTCGCCTTGCAACTAGTATTATTTCACCATGGTATTAATCTCTTTTCCACATAGTAAAAAATTTTCGTTGCAGAAATCTGACATGTCACATAGGAATAATTATGAATAAAAAAATGTGTGTGTAAAACAGGCAGATGTAAATCAAATAGTTGTGGTTGTTAATGTTGATTACAATATTCAAGTTATTCGAAAAATATTTATAATTCAAAATTAGTAAAACAAGCATTTACCTATGAATAAAATTTTGTTTGTTCAGTCTTAATAAGGTTGGGATTTTACCTAAGCCATTGAAATAATCTTATAGGTAATTGTCGGTTAATAATTTTACATTAATCTGTTGCCGACCATCTTTATAAAAAAGAAGAGATAATGTCAAGTTGTTTTCCAACACTGCAATATTAACTTTAAATATGATAAAATTTTACAAATAGTTGGAGCTGTGATCTGCGCAAGGCTAATCCGTTAGCAAGTTGTTGCGAAGGCAAATTAATCTATGTTCTCCAGTAAATTAACTGTCAAACTCTACTTATAAAAAAATGTTTTTTTTATGAAGTCTGGCATTTATGGTAACGATAACAATCAAGGTATATGTACCTTGGATAACAATCAATCAATTCACCATTGCTACCACCTGGTAATTTAATTCGTCTTGAAGCTGTTCTTATTTTTTGCTGTTAAATAATGCAAGCATTAGATCAACGTTTTTTTTTAATTTTTAATTTCGAACGGACATGGAGTGATTAGAATTCAAAACTGTATTTTGGGGTAATTTTAATTTAAAAAACAAGAAAAAGGTAATCCTGAAATACCCATAGATAGTTAATTGGAGATTTTAAAGTGCATTACAAAATTAAGTACCTACATCAGTTAGTAAATTAGTCATTATTTTAACATAGTGTTTAATGCAACACTGTTTCAGTTTTCTGTTGTTAGCGACAGTGATGACAACTTTGAAAACACCTACGTACTTTTGAAAATAAGTAACCCTTTTAAAGTAATCTTATTTAGGTACTTTTCTTTTTCTGTTTTTCTGATAACACATAATAATAATTTATGTGTTTTAAACTTCTATCGGTACCTGTTCACATAATTAACGAAATGTAAACTATGCCTAGCAATGTGTTTGATTTTGTATCTGTAGCAAGACAAATCAATTACAAGGTGGTAGGTAGCGTATGCGAATTTATTATTATAAAATCTGTGTAAATTTTTAATTTGGAGCTTGACAGAATTGTTAACGCGACAATAAACGAATTCGTCGACTCTGCTACCTAGTAACTGATTTGCCATGGTCTATAAGTATTATTCCAACCGAAAAAATTGTGAAATTTTAAAAAATTGCCTAAAACAGTCGAATTAATTACTCGGCGGTCCCGGTGGCGAATTTTTTAATTTTCGCCGTAACCCCTAAAATCAAACCATGGCGCAATAAAATACGATGGGAGCGATGGCGAATTTCTTAATTTTCGCTGTTAGCCCGATATGGATATAGAGTTTGACAGTTAGGCTACCGGCGAAAATCGAAGAATTTTCCATCCCTCCCACCGTATATTTATTCACCCTGACTCAAACTCTATTTATAAAAAATATGTCGGTATAATTTTTTTAAATATACCTAGTGTTGTAATGTGTAAAGTAGCTGTTAAAAGTGTGTTATTATAGGTATATTAAAAATAGTTAGTTTTTTTTAAAATAGAATCGTAACTAGTTTATAATTAATTTAAAAAACAAATCGTGCTAAAGACCATGGCGAAATAATACCAGGTGGTCTCGATAGCGAATTCACTGATGTTCGCCGGAACGTTAAGTGTCAGACACCATATAAAAAAGATTGTATACAATTTTTTATATATGGAGTTTGACATTTAAGGTTTTGGGAAAAATTATTGAATTCGCCACTGCGACCATCTAGTATTGATTCGCCTTGCTAAAGACGTATTAACAAGGCGAATAAATACTAGGCGGTCGCAATGGCGAATACATAAATTTTCTCCGAAATGTTAAATGTCAAACACCATGTAAAAAAAAATTAAACATATTTCTTATATATGAAGTTTGACATTTCAGGTTTTGGCGAAAATTAATGAATTCGCCATTGCGACCAACTTATTTATTCTCCTTGATATGAAGATTGACTTTTCCTGCAACGGGGAAAATTAATGAATTCGCCACTGCCACCACCTGGTAAATTATTTTGCCATGGAATACACAATGCATATATGTACTTACGTCAAGGCGAAAATGTACACATATTTTTTATATATGGAGTAGTTTGACAGTCGTGTATACCAGCAAAAAATATTGAATTCGCCTACGCTGCCACCTGGTGAATTGATTCGTTTTGCTTAGGTTCCTGTTTTTCTTTTTATTGTTGTGGCGGCCCAATCACTCCTTATCAATTCGCCTTGGTCCTGCTTTTAATGTTACAAAGCGAGTATTATTCAGTTCATTGTTGTCCGTCCTAATGGTTCAGCTGTGATGCTTTTAATGCTATGATATTTATATAATAAGTTTAATATTTTTTTCTATAAATTTGTCTAAAAAATTATTTTGAAATATTGCCGGTTGTAAAGCTTTGTACGATGTTGGGGGTTTTTGTAATAAATATTTATAGTAGTTTATGGAACTTTTTATTATCTATTAATTCTATTTTTAAGCACAAGGTCCGTTTTTAAAAAGTATCAATGTTTATTTTTATTTAAAAAAATAATGATAAAGAACATTAATTTTATCGTAACAAAAACATCTTCAAATTAAATAAAATTAAAATAAAATTACTTTAAAATATTTTAAATTCTGTCTAGCAGTTAAGGCTTTGAAGTCAAAATTTATTCTGTCAAGTAAAAACGATTCTCCATATTTACTTTACATGTAGCCGACATAATTGAATTTGTTTTGATTTTTGTTATAATATTTAACGTTCTTCTGTAGTTTTCATAAATTATGGGAGTCTATTTTTTCATCAAAACAGAGTTTATGTAATAAATTTATTGATCTGGCAGTAAAGCCGTTAAATGCCTCTACACTGTTGCCACATTTATTAAGTCACCCATGTAAAAAACGGAATGTAGGTATTAAATATTTTGTATGTACTTCTGCTAATAATGGCAAAGTAACAGCGATTACCACACACACATAACACACACAAATAAACTGAGATTAATGATGGCAAAACGCACACAAATGCTCTTTGACAACTCTACAAAATTTAAAATATTAAAATTTAGAATTAAAATTTTACAAAATACAGTTTGTGGTCTATTTGTCCATTTTTTTAATAGTTTTTGTAATAAAAAATTTTCCTCTGGCTGGGCCATGTGTTTTTGATTTACATTAATTTATGTATTTATTCAAATCTCTCTATTTCTTTTTTTCTCATTACAGCTTTAATTTGATGACAACTACTATAGCTACAGCAAGCAAGCAAAAAAGCAACAACAAATACCAAACAATTTATTCCTAAATGAAACCATACAAGTGTAAAAAAGCATATTGAAAAGCAAAAAAAAAAAAAAAAACTAACACAACATACCAAAATAGAGAAAAAAGGAAAAAATAAAAATTAAATAAAACAACCACCTTAACCCTCCTCTTCTATACTAAAAGAAAAGAAAAAAAAAACTTGAAAGAAAACATAAATTACAAATAGAAAAGAAAACAAAAAAGGGAACACATCTACAAAAATTCTCTCTCTTTCTAACTTCTCTCTTTGTTGAAGAACAACAAAAGAAAAAAAAAATATTTTGTTTTATTTTCTTGTTAATTCACGTAATACACTCAGGACTAAAAAGTAGTGACCAATAACTAAAAAAAAAATAATAATAAAAAAGCATAAAATTTTAATAAAACAAATTCATAAATTGTATAAAACAAAAAAAACTAACTGCTACGTAATAAAAGCAAAACACAGAAAATAAGAAAAAACACCATTGAAAAGGAGGCAGCAGACAGAGGCGCAGACGTTTAAGCAGCGAAAGTGTTTTAATCAACAACCACGACACGTTGTTGTCGTCGTCGTTGAAAATTATTTTTAACGGGATAACGACAGCTTCAAACTGAGATCGTCAATATGGATGACGATCAACAATTCTGCTTGAGATGGAATAACCATCAGAGTACGCTGATCAGTGTATTCGATACTCTCTTGGAGAATGAAACGCTTGTCGATTGTACATTGGCGGCTGAGGGTAAATTTTTGAAAGCACACAAAGTTGTACTATCAGCATGTAGTCCTTACTTTGCGGTAAGTTGTACAAAAACAACTTTTTTTCTGTTGTGAATTATTTTGTAATGAAACATATTTTCTTCTCCTCTATTTCTATAACAGACCCTTTTGCAAGAGCAGTACGATAAACATCCGATATTTATATTGAAAGATGTTAAATATCAAGAGCTAAGAGCCATGATGGATTATATGTATCGTGGCGAGGTCAATATCTCGCAAGATCAATTGGCCGCTCTGCTCAAGGCGGCAGAATCTCTGCAAATCAAGGGTTTGTCAGATAATCGTTCTGGTGGTGGTACAACGGCACCAAAGCCGGAACATCACAGAGCTACAATGCCAAGTAAATTATCAGCAGGCTATACTTTGGAACAAACCAAAAGAGCCCGTATAGCTGGTCCCGCTGAGCCTGAAATTGGCTCGCGAGAGGGTTCTTCTAGTCCTTCAAGAAGACGCCGAAAAGTAAGACGCAGGAGCATTGAAAATGCCATGACTGGTAAGAGAAGTTTGTTTATTATTTTTGAAAAATTATTAAAATAATTTTTCCTTTATCAAGATGTTCATGATAATTCCAACTCATCACAACAACTACAACAAACACAATCAAATGCTTCTGGCTTAGGAGCCATTACTGCCGCAGCCTCAGCTTTAGCTGCTGCCGCTGCTGCTGCTCCCAATACACAATCGTTAGCGTCAAATCTCCCCTTATCCGCTTCAACATCATCCTCAACAGCTGTTACAGCAACCGGCACGACCTTAAGCTCCTCCAAAAAGACTGACATTGTTAAAGGAACCACTCAGCAACAACAACAAATACAACAACATGATGCCATGAATACCGATAATGCACAAGGTCCTGCCTCGGCTACAACAGTTACTGGTTCACTCGGTACAGAAACAATTGATGTCGCCGCCACAACAGCAACTGAAAAATCGAATCATAAACAAATGCAACAACACAAACAAGCTAAAGATTCAATTAATGCTGGCGTCTCAGGTGCTGCATCGTCGGATCTTGTTATTGAACCCAAAGCTGAATACGATGATGAGGCCAATGATGAACCTGTTGAGGATTTGACATTAGATGAAGAGGATATGGGCATGGATGATTTAGATCAAAATGCTGGAACAAGTCAAGGTGGCGAAGGATCTAGTCAAGGTTAGTATCTTTTTTGTTTGTTTTTTTTCTTCTTCTTTTTGACGATATTCAAACAAAAAATCCCAGGGGAAAATTAAACGAAGATTTAATAGAAAACATTTTAAAGAAAAACATTCTTAAAATGGTCAGTCACGTTAAAAATAAATTAGGCAGTCTAATTTGGTCCCTTTTAACTTAAAATAATTTTAGGACTCCCCTTTTTATTTTTACTGATGTCTACTTATGGATGTTCTGTTTCAACTCTTCTCTCCCTTTTTCCAAAGTGATCACAGATGTTTTGAAATTTTTAGATGAGAACTCGGATTAACATGGAAACAAGTGTTCATAAAATAATGTTTTGAATTCCTTATTTTTCTTTGCCTTTTTTTTTTTTTTTCAAAATACAAAAAGAATTTCAATCTAAGAAAAAATATTTCAGTTACAGGTCCTTTTATTATCAGCATTCTCTCGTAAAGAGTTTTTTAAAGAATTTTGATAGGCTTTTTAAAGAAGAAATCTATAAAAATAAACAAGATGGCGGCCCGGTTTACTTACCACATTGGATTAGTGCGTCCACTATATTGTAACAATTAAGGCAAAAGTTTTCATAAATCCATCTGTAGCAAACAGACTTCAGTGAAATACTGATGAATTACTGTGTTGAATTTACGAAGAGATCCAAAGTCAATATTTCTGAAAATATTGTAAAAAGAACTTATTGATTCTTCTTTTCTAGTGTTTTAGTTCGGTAAACTTTGGCAGCATTCTTTAGTTCTGCGAACTCTCGATGAAGTAAATTTTTAAAAGGTTCCTAAAATAAGCTTTTGTTGTTTTATTTTTCAATTCTCTATTTAAGTTGCAGCGATATGCGCTATTTGAAAAGAAACATATGACAGTTAAATCTTCTCAAAATTCAAGCAATTCCATATTGCTTATCCCTTTTGCTTCAGCAACAAACAAAAATTTCATGCTGCTATTACTGTTTTTATTTCCTCCGTTCTATCAAAATTCTTTGTCCAACTTTTATTTCTGATGAAACATGTTTATTGCATTGCGATGACTGAGAAATTAACTAATTTGGAGTTGCGACTCATGTTTAAAACAGGATATTGGTCTTTTCATACAGAGATTTCAAATCAAATCGTACCATTAAATTAAAATTTTCAAAGCATCTTCCTTTCGTTTTTTCTGTTAATTACTAGGTGAACCTGTCTTAAAAGTATAAATTTATTTGCCAAATTGCAAATGATCTGAGAACCTGGTGCTCATTTTATATGACTTTGCCTTAGTTGTATATCATCATTTATATTCACATTTTGCTCACGACTCAAGTTTATTAAAAGGCCAGTTGGAGTCTAAGTCTCCAAACTGTTGCTGAGTGTTATGTTATACTAACATTAAAAAAAAAAAAAGAATTTGAGGGGCACATGAATAAAATTGGTATAAGTAATTTTTATCATCGTCTGTCCAAAGAAAAATTATTTTATTTATTATTATTTTATTATTTTTAATGGGTGGTCTGTTGACGGCAAAATTAAAGTAAGCAGCTTTAAGACTCTTTGAACGGATCTGGGGTCAAATTACGGCATTCGATATTGATCGATTTTTCCATAGGGTTTCAATTGAAATTTGGTTCGATATCGAATGCCATAATTTGTCCTCTGGTTGAGCTTAAAATTTTAGAAAAGTTAAAAACATTGCGTAGAAACGCTCAGTACGTGAAGCAAATTCTTGTTTATTATTTTTCTAACGCCTTAAAGTATGCAAGGATTTTTTGATTTAACCATTCTAGTCCTTTTTTCGTGTTTAATAAAATACTACTAAAATACCAAAAAGATACACGAATTGTTAATCGAAATACAAATATATTTGTTCTCCATCTGTGATCCTTAGAAACGAATTGGTCACATAGGTGTGACAGCAACAAATATAAAGTGTTGGGAAGATTCAAAATGTCTGTAAAAATTTTGAATGATAGTCCTCTAATTGAAAAACTAAAACGAAGCAAGCGGGGCATGATTTCTTATAGATAAACTTTTAGAACAGGGCCACCCACAAGAACAAGACCTTTCAGGAAATTTTTGTTAATAATTTATTTCAAATTTTTTTAATATTCAATATTTTTTTCTTTCGTTTTTAGGATATGCACCCTGGCAACATGATAGATCTCAGGACGAATTATTATTGGCAACACAAGAAGCACAGCAAAGGGATCCCCAAGGTGAGTCAAAATGAACAAACAAACAAAAGTGAAAAATTTAAAGTTAAAAACTAAAAAGAGTCTTAAGAAAACAAATGAAAAAGCAAAAGAAAGCTAAAAAGAGCACGACTACTTCTAAATTAAACTAAAGAATAATAAACAGCAGAAATTCTTTTTTAATTCTTCATTCCTTAAACTTAAAAAAAAAAAACATAAATTAAACACAAACGAGCGAGCGTCTTCTTTTTGTATTTATTGTTTGAAAAACTAGTTAAACAGCATTTATTATTTAACTTTGTTCCTTTCTATCTCCTATCTAATTTAATTAATTTGTTATTTCAAAGCTTGTATTTAAATATAAAACAAATATTAATTGCTTTTTTTAAAAGAAATTAAAAGTAGTTTGTTGATCTTTATTTATATGTTCTGTTTCTGTTCTGTACTTTTTTTATTGTTTTCAACAAAAGAAGAGCTGCTTCAGATAATTTTCAAACAAACAATTCCCTTAGAAAAAAAAGAAGCTGTAAAATAATTTCAATGTCGTGCTCATTTTAAAACAGATTTGTTTTTTAAAACAAATTCAATAACTTAAAACTATTTAGAGATATTAAAGAAGAGAATTTAACAAAAACAAGCAACAAAAAACTTTTTTTAACCACCCCCTCTCTCTATCTGTCCTTTATAATTTTATAATTTTCTAATTTTTATTTTATATTGTATGAAAAACAACAAAAACAAAACGCATTAGAAGAAAAAAAGTATTTAAAAAATATATGCATCCTTTTTTCATGATTTTTAAATACTTTTTATTCTTGTATTAGTTTTTATTTTTATTAAGTTTTTATTTCCTATTATTTGAATACTTATTTTCTTGTTGTTATAATCCATTAATTATACTTTATCTATTAACCATTAAAAATAATTTTATATTTTTGTGCAAGTTGTTGATTAGAGAATGATTAACTCCATTTTTTTTTCTTTCTCTATTTTAATTTTTATTAATATTATTTACTTTTTAACTCATATTTAATATTTATTTATTAATATCATACATAACTTTGTTTGTATTAATTCGTATTTGTTTTTATTAATTTTATTTTGTATTTATTTCAATATCAAAACATTTCATTTTTATTTATTTATTTTTTGGTGTTTGTGTAGCTTTTTTTTTAATTTTGTCATTATTTTTAATTAATCATTTCAATTTCATGGTTAGGAATTTTATTTCGAAACCCTTTCAAAGGGGTTTTTGCTTCTTTGGAATATTCATGCGCCGCTCGCGTTAATTTAGTTTCTTTTGTTTACCTTCTTAATTCCGTTAAGTTTTAATTAAAAATAATTTCAAACACTTACACATACACACTTACATTTAACATCTTGTTTATAAATACATTTATTATTACCATCTTTCATAACAAGTCCTTAAGAAAATACCAATTTTGACAAAGAAGAATTTGACTTGTGTGTATTTTCAAATCTTCATTGTTCGAAAAATTTCAAAAATTCATTTAACAACATAATAGAAATAGAATAGATGTGATTTTTAATAATAGAGGATTTTATATAAATTATCTTTCACAGTTTTAAGAAAAAAAAGGAAGAAAAGAAATAAATGATTAACGAGATTTTTAGGGCATCCGAGCGAAGGGTTTTTAATTTGATGGTTTTTTAAACAAATAATGTCAAAGTTTGAATCCTCCGCATTCAACTAAAAAAAAATATCTTGGAACTTAAAATTCTGACTTAAAATTAAATATTAAAAATGTGAAATTCGATTTAAAAATTTAAAAAATTCTTTTCGAATTTTCAAATTAAAAAAAAGCAATTTAAGGAAATTTTCAGAATTATGTATATAGTTCTGCTTTTTTAATTTAAGATTTGAAATTTCAAAGTATTAATTTTGTATCGAATTTTCGAACTAAAAAAAATTTCGAACAAATAATTTCGAACTTACAATAAAGTTCGATTTGCAACTAAAATTAGCTAAAAAAAGAACGTTTTTCGTAAAGCTTTCAAAATACTGAACAAATTTAAAATCAAAATTTAAAAAATTAATTTTTTCGAATGAGAAAATTTTATTGTTCTAAAAATTAATGTTTGACTGCTTGAATCGTTTTCGAACTTTGCAAGATGATCAATCAGTTGCACATGAAATAATAACAATTAATTACTTTCAAATGTTTAAAATACTCTTGTCATCTCGCCTTTATATTTAAATTCGCCTGTTCGACTCTTAAACTTCAATGAGATAGGAAGCGAAACTTCTTTTTCTTCTTCTTATTTTTGTGATGACAACTCTTAAACTAAATGTTTTAAAGATGACACATTCGTGTTACTATTTTGAATTAATGTGCTGTTTCTGTATTACAGGCGATCAACTCGTCTGAAAATTTTTTATGGAAATAACGCAAAAAACTGCGTGCTTTTCATACAAATTTTTTAGACGAGTTAATCGCCTGTAATATGGAAAAGGCATATTAATCTTCCACTAGATCTTAGTTTCATGTATTTTAATAATAAAAAAAATTTAACTCGAAAAAAGTTTTTTTTTTTTAAATCCTTTTTATAAATGCATTGCGCCTCATTGATCTTTAATCATTTACAATTTTCTCCTTTTAGATGAACCACAAAAATCCCTTTTACACTTAAGTTAAGTTTAGGCCAGATTAGATTTTTTTAAAATTAATTTTATTCACAGTTTTTACTGCTCCCCCTTTAAATCTTTTTTATTATTTTTTTTTTAATAAAAAATTTATATATTCCACTGAAAGTAACTTGGTCTAAGCCAAAGAAATTTCTAAAGCAATTGTTTTCCTTAGATGATTCCATTAAAAATGCCAGCCGTCTAGGAAATTTGAAATGTTTGTTTTTCTTTGTGTTTCTATTGAAGAACAGAAATATTATTTTATAAATTGAAAATACGCATGCATAATTATAGATTTTTTTTAGTTAAAATTTTATGTAATTTTTTATGTATATAAAGATTTTTTGTAGAAAAAAAAAAAATCAATTTGCTTTAATTTTTTTTTTTTTTTTGGTTGACGGGACAATATTTAATTTTTTTTAAATTTTTTTATGTTTAATATTTTTTTGTTTGTTTTAAAAAAATATTTTTTCTTAGTTTTAAATGGCACACAAAATTTATAAAATCGCGGTTACGAAAAACGAAAAACGGTTTATTTCGAAAAAAAAAAAAAAAATAAAAACTGCTTTACAAAAAAATGAAAATTAAATAGTTTTTTGTTACACTATTTTTTTTTTTCATACAAAGCAGTTGTTGTCTTTTGTTAAGTTTTAAGTGAAAAAGTGAGAATTAAAATTTAAAAAAAAAAAAATGATAAAAAAAAAAATAAAAATAAAATAAGTGGTAAAAAAGGTGTGTGGAAGTGCGCAGTTCGGACAAGCTGACTGTTTGATAATACTGTTGCTGTTGTGGATGGTTTCATCAATTAAGCAGATTTTTAAAGAAAAGCATGTAGCTGTCTTTTTGTCAAGGAAATGCGGGTAAAGTATAAAAATCACATAAAAAGACAGTGAGGTACTTTGAGCTTTATCTTTAAAACAACAACAACAAAATCATCCATTACTTAAAACCAGTTTGCCGTACGACTCCAGCAGCTACTGTTATTGACGAAGCCGCTACCTGCCTGACTTAGGGAAATGCTGTCTTCAACTCAATAAACACACACACACACAGACGCACACAAGGTAAGTATACTTTGCCCAATGGTATCGGTTGGGTAAAGAGGCTTGAAAACTTGATTAAATATAATTTTGACTTTTTATTTTCATTTTCCTTTTTTTACAAAAAATATTTTAATTTTTTGTGAAGTGTATTTATTTTTCCTACTTTCGAAATCATTAAAATATTTGTTTTTTTTTCTTTTTTAAAATTATTTACAATTAAAAACAAATATTTTTTGAGTTTCAAACTGTTACTTTGTTTTCTTTTTCCTAATCCTCGTTGTCTTTCTTTTTATAACCTCCTTTTTAATATCCTTTCGATTCCTTCAAATTTCAACACTTCCTAACATAATTTTTCTTCATCATTCCTTTTTCAAAAACTTTTTCTCTCCATTTCGTTCATCATTTTACACCATAGAGAAACAAAATTCTTTTTCAGCTTAAAATAAAACAAAACAAACGCACGCTTTAAACTGTGTTAAAATAACAAAACGGGTAAGCTCTTCTTCTTATTATTATTCAATTTTATTATTAAGCAGTTTGGAAACATTTTTTTGAAAGCAATTGCGATAGTTAATTTTTTGGGGCTTAATATTTTTTGGTGCTTAATTTTTTTTTTAATATTTTTACTTATATTTTGAAATGCATTCTGTCGTTTTCAAACAGTCTTTTTCAACAGTTAGTTATTTAAGGACCAGAAACTTTCCAAAATCATACTTAAAAATAAAGTCGCTCTTTACATTCAAGTACAAGGAGATTTTTACTTAATTTGTTCATTTTCAAATGTTATTTTTAAATTGAGACAAATTTAATGCTACATGTTGCCAAATAATTTTCAACATGTTGCTAGATAATTTTCAACATGATTCTAGACAGAAATATTTAAATTGTAGTTACAAATATGTTGCTAGCAACACGTGATTTAAATGCAAATATTAATAACAGATGGGAACTATGAGAACTCGGTTAAAATTTACCATGGCGCAATAATACCAGGTGAATGCATTACCTTTTACGTGTATTTTGTTTTTGTAAAAACTAATTCGAGCTGTCAAAAACGTCTGGCAATATGTGTGTATGTATTCTAATATATTTTTAGTGGCTTTCTTATTTTTCACAAATACATACACACATTACTAGACGTTTTTGACAGCTCGAATTAGTTTTTACAAAAACAAAATACACGCAAAAGCTAAAACATATGATAAACACATGATCGGATGCAGTCACCTGTTTGATGTGCCTTGAAATTTACGAAACATGTTGAGCTGATTTACATAATTTGTTTGAATTGTTTAATAATTAATGATGGCACCCCAAAAACGCTAAACATCTATAAAAAAATGCTATCGCTTTTGCTTCAAATATAGAAAATTAAGCTTAGAATTAAAAGAAGCAAATTTTATTACCCTGAACTTACTAGAAGTTAGACAAAAAGAAAACACCCCAAAAACCCCTTTTTTTTGCCAAAAACACAAACCCAACTATCATTCCTTCAACATAAAATATCACAACTTTTAAAAGCGTGCGCAACTATAAATAAAAATAATTCTTTGATTACTACTGGAAATTATAACAACAACAACATTTCTTCACATCCTCTAAGAAGACAATAAATGAAAATGAAATTCTTTATGAAATTTGATTTAAAATCAAATTAAAAAAGAATTTTTTTCATTTTTCTCATCGAAATGTAAGTAAATAAATTTAATTTAAATTAAGTTGAAGTTAGATAAGAAACAAAAACTTACAATCCAACAAACGGAACGAAAGATACGAAATAAATTTGTTAGGTTTTCTTTAGGACATAAATAATAATATTTTATTTTTTGAAATATTGGAAGTATATAAAAATAATGAAAAAATCATTTTTAAAAGAAAATATTAAAAAAATAATAAAAATAAACATTAAAAATTACAAGAATTCAATTGAATAAGGAAAAGGAAATTATGAAAATTTAAAGAATTCAAAAAATCGTATTAAATTCTAAAACTGAAATTGAAGATTTTGATCAAATGTAGTTACAAAAGAATAAGCAGAAAATAATTGCAAATCAGTTGAAAGACTCTAAAGGTTTTTTGAGTTTTAATTTTAAGGAATTTATAATTTTTCCCAAGGTTCCAAAAATCAAGTATTTTCTATAATAAAGAAACACAATAATTTTAATCTCTTTTGTGCAACATGTTGGCAACACTTAGAACCAAAAATAAGTATGAATCAGTGTTGTCTGTTATGGCGATTTCTCGCCAAACATGGCGATAAAAAAATCCTTTTTTGGCGATAACAATTTTAAAATGGCAAGAGGCGAATTGATAAACTGTTGATATTTAAAATACTTGGCGAAAATTTCTGGCTTTTTTATGATTTTCTTTTTCTATATCTGCTTGCATAGTAAACAAATATATATTAGCTTTTGAATTAAATGTCAAATGGTGTAAAGGCGCCGCTTAAAGAAAAAGACCTGTCTATTTTTTAAGTTTATTGTAGGTTTTTAATTTAAAAATGCTGTAACTCTGTATCTGAATATCAAATTTTCTGCAATTCAAGAAGTTTTAAAAATGATTTAGATACCCTAATTACACACTTGCTATTTGTGAAAAACAGTGGAGCGAAAGAAATTCCTTTTATAAATTGGAGTTGTCGATGGCCGATGATTGTTACCACAAGTTATTCTTGTGTCGAAAAAATTTTTTCTGTAATAAATTCTATGAAAACTTAATTGGCAACACTGACTAATTTTAATTATGAAAAACTGAGAAAGATTTGAGATCTTAACCTTAAAACTTTACATGCATTGCTAGGTTGTTTGATAATATAAAAATGTTGCAAAGTATTTTGAAACATTTTGATGCAGCAACAAGTTCCTGAAGGAATTTCGTTTCATAACTGTATAAATTAACATATATTTTTCTCTTGCAAATGTATAACCTCAAATTATTCATGACTAGAGCTTCTCAATGTTGTAATAGATTTAAGAAATATTTTTTACAGCCGTTCTTTAATACATAAGAGCAAATACCTAAAGAAATGTCATTAAAATGTAATATTTTTTCTTAACCCTGAGGGGTTTATTAAATATATAAAAATTATCAACACCGTATGCATATAAACATTTTCAAAAAGTAATATATTCACTTAATTTGTTCATTTTGAAATGTTATTTTTTAATTTAGACAAATTTAACGCTACATGTTGCCAGGTAATTCTCAACATGTTGCTAGATAATTTTCAACATGATGCTACACAGAGATATTTAAATTGTAGTTACATATGTATATATTGATAGCAACACGTGATTTAAATGCAAATATTAATAACAAATGTAAATCTAAAAACTCTGTTAAAATTTACAAAATATGCTGAGCTGCTTTGCATGATTTGCTTGAATTGTTTAATAATTAGATGGAGGTGCCAATATCACGAACTAAAGTTTCCAACATATAATGTTGGTAACAATTCTACGCGAAATAAATGCCCCTGATGAATTGTTGCCAGAAACATTTTGCAGTTGAAAAAACATGTTGCCAATATATTTTTTATTTATTTCTCACTTGTGTTTCTAATAAGTACTTCTTCGAATTGGCATTTTGTGCAAATCAGTGGACTGACAACAATCGTTTTAAAATTAAAATAATCTTTCGTAGTTTTACAGTTTACCTTTTCTTTAAACTGTGCAGACAAAGCTCATTACTCTGTTAAAATTTGCAAACATTTTCTTAACAATTGTTATAATTTGGTTTGAAAAGTATGATAATTATCTGAATTTAAGGCCATTTAAGATTTAAAATAAAAATGCCGCTTTTATTTCCTTTCAAGTGCTCAACATTTTTTGCTGTTGATTACAATTCCGCGCTAAATACACGAATTTATTTCGCACTGTTATCTGAACTTTCGTCTTCTGTACAAAATTTTAAACAGAAGATCATGCTTAAAGCTAAAATTATTTATGTATTTACGGGGGGAATGAAATAAATTTTTTTTCGACGCAAACTATTACTAAAACTGTGCAACAGTTAAAAGCAAAACAAATCATGTTAAAAAATCCAACAATTTTATAACCCTAAAAACCATAACGTGACAAATTTTAAAAAAATATTGCAGCATCATATCATGCAAAAACCAAAAAGGCTTAAGAAAAATAAATTTTTAAATTGTATTTGATTTGCTTTGTTTTGTGCAAATATCAAATTAAATCTGTTTTACACAATAATAGAGAAACGAACTATATTTTTTAATTCTCTTCTATTTGCAAAAGTCAACTCTGCGCGGTTGCTCCGTATTTCGATTCGAAAAAAAAACACTTCACAATGTTTGAAGTCGTAAAATTCAAGAGATTTTTCTTTCGAATTGAAATACAGAGAGAGAGAGAGAGACCCCTGATCACTTTCAAATAAACGAAAACCTCAAATTGGTTTCCTAACTCCGTTATTTGTAAAAAGAAATATTTCATTTTTTGGGCTGTGACGGGGAGGACCTGAGTCTTGTGCGTTCGGCAAAGAAAAAACATTGCGACAGTGGTCCATTGAATGAATGGAATTCAATAACCCACCTCTGCCAATAAATTCTTCCCTGTATCCTACACAGAAAAAAGTTTTTACATCGATTAAAGGTTTTATTTGATTTCAAATAATTAAAATTTGTTTAAAATTTTTAATTCTCTCAATTCTGTATTTAATTGATAAAATGCATAATTTTTAATTAGAGAACAAGAAAACCATTTTTAATTAAGTCCAAATTTACAATATACAATTTTTTGAGGCATTTTTTTTCCAATTCTCTATTTAAGGTACTGTGGTATGCGTTATTTTAAAAAATAAATATCAGCAACAGTAACATCCTCTCAAAACTCAAGCAATACCATATTGCTTACCCTCCTTCACTAACAAACAAAACTTTTATGCTAGTTTCATGAAAAATTGCATAGTGTAAATGCCGTATAATTTAATATTTTAAAAATTTAATTAAATTTCAATTAAAAAAATATCTGTGACGCTGATTGCACACTGTTTTTAAAAGAAACAACTGGCTGGCAGGTTAATTGGCTTTAAAGATTTTTTTTCCATACTTTCAATACGTCGACAGTCAATTGTTTCGCGTTTTGCTTTTCCTTGAAAAAAGCTCTGTACAACAACTAGTCGGATGGCAAGCGGTTATGTTATTTTTTGTATATTTCGAAAAGAAGTTTTTGGACGAAAAAAGTTCTTGCTGATACCAATTCGAGCAACTCAGTTTTGTTAGCTATTGCTTCCATTACTTACCGAGGTCGTGCAGTCATTTATAAATGATCATGAGATATTAACATTCTATTAATAGAATTTAAAGAGGTTTTGGTAATTGATTGATTGGCCAAAAATAACTTAAAAGCTCGGGATTTGACTAGAAGTTGATGCCGCCTATAAAACGTACGAAGTTCTTTTCAAAGTACTTAAGGGGAGCTCAATAAAAGTTTAAACACAAAAATTTCCATAAATATCAGCATTAGAGGCAGAATATCAAAGCACAACGGCAATTTCTATTTAGATCCTTTCTTGCCCCATTATGTATCTCGGTGCTAATTTAGAAATTTTATTTTATCTAGTCCTGGGCTTACAGTCAGCTTTCGCTCTAGACTTGGCATTTCTGGCTGTACCTCGTTAATTTCCTTTTTTTTTTTATAGCAGAGTCTGACGTAACTACCACCATTTTATTTGCCTTTAATGCCTCTGCCGGAGGTCAATGTACGATGCCGTCTCAGTCTTTTCCAGACACAGCCCATGGAGCTCCTTGACCCTGCTAACTTCGAGTTTGGTAGTTTTAAGATGAAATATATTTTTTAAAGCTTTTGGATCAGAAACAAAATCCAAGCGTTTTATGAAAATCTTTTTTTTTTTTTAATCTTATGGCAACTTTGGGAATATTTCTACCAGATATAACAGTTCATAGATAGTGTTCCATGACTTGTTTCTCGTGGAACAATAAAAAGCTCATAAAAGTAAAACCTAAAAACTGTCACGGAGTAGCTTCAATAAACTCTAGCATCGATTATTCCTATCTATTAGTTACCAGCCACATGATATTAGGGTTTGGATCTGTTCACTTTGCTATAAAGTTGTACTCCCATTTTTTTATTCTTTAATGCTGTAGCTTTTTCATCAACAATACTGCAGCTGTGCAGGTAGTTTGATTTCATAAAAACCAGTATCTAAGTGAACGTTGCTCATATATGCTCTCTCTGTCTCTCTCTCTCTCTCTCATTTAGATAGAATTGTTTGTTAAATGTTTTTTTTTAAATTAATTTAAAAATTTCAAATTCATATTTTCTTGAAATTAAATAGTCAAGTTCAGGGTCACAATTAAAGACAATTATTATTGACGTGTTGGAAATAAAAAAACCAACCATAAAAAATAAAAGCAAATAAACAGCAGACAAAAAATGTTGTTGCTTTAGTGCTCTTCTTCGCTCGTTAAACATGTTTTTACTTCATAAAAAAGAAAAAAAAAATTGGAAATGCAAACACTTTGAAACAACTAGTCTTTTTTTTGTCTACCTCTAACTTCACCTCAATCACCCTCTGCTCTAGCCTGACTAAACAATTTCTTATACAAAATCCAACAAAGTCATAATTTCAATTTGGAAAGTGTTTTTATGATTAGAACTTTTATATCCAATTTAGCTGGCTTTTGTTTGTCTGTCTATCTGTTTCTTTATAACTGTTTATATTTTAAGAAATAATTTTTAATTTGTTTTTTTTTCCTGCTGTTTTGCAATTATTTGTGCAACATTATTAACATATTAAATTATCGTTGAAAAGATTTTTAAATAAAATTTGATTTTATTTTTGGAAAAGGAAAAAAAAAAAACTGGTTGGTTGACTGACTTTTTTTATTTCGCAACAATGATAATTATTCAAAATTATTTTTGTTGTCATAAAATATGATGTAGTAACGAAAAAAAAATATATAATAAATAATAATAAATGATGCAATTGTTGTCAAATTGCTTTAAAAATGATTTTAGGAAATTTTTTATACAAAAAATATTTGTTTATTATTTTGTGTTATTAATTTTCGTATCAATCATTTGTTAAAAAGTGAAGGCATTTTATACTCTTAAAAAAAAAAGAAATAAATTAAATTAATAACAAAAGAGTTTAGACTAGTAATTGATTATAAAGTCATTTTTATTCGAAGTTCCCTTTAAAGTTTCTTTAAAAAATCATGGGAATTTATACGATGACTTTTTTATTCGTTGTTTAACTTGAAAATAGTGGTTCAAAAAGAAGTTTTTTTTTTAGTAACTTGACACTTTACAATAAAAAAGAACACCGTTCTATAATTGTTGCTATTTATGTTTCACTTCAGAGCATTCATTTTGTTAAAAACTGAATGTAATCCCGTTGGCGGCTTTTGAAATGTATATTATTCGGCTTAGCAGTCGAAATTTGAAGACTTTTTGTGTTCATTCTATGAGTCTATGGAGTAATTGAAACAATGACAATCGTGAATAAAAAGGAAATTAAAGCTTGATGTTAAAATTAATATTCAACAGTTTCTGTTGAGTGACATTAGAAGCCTGGTGGTCTTTTTAAAATTCTGTAAAGACGTTTTTAGAAACTTGCAAGCTTAGAGGCAAAGGAACGTTTACTTTGTATCTCCTTGAGTAAAATATTTTTATAACAACAAGGTGAACAAATAACGGAATAAAATTCAAGGAGAAAAATCGTTAAAACTTAAGGGATTTTTTGTTTACATAGAAAATTGTTTACGATGGCAGTTTGGTGAAGAGGGAAAATGATCAAGAGAAAATATATTCATGAGGTAAAAAAAGTTGCGGACGTACAGAATAAAAGTGGAATCAAAATAGACTACTGCAGCTTCGAAAAGTTTTAGTGGAGTGTGTTTGGCCATTTCACGCCAGCAGAAGCTCCTTAATTTTTATTTAATTCCACGTCTATGTTGGCTAATCAACTATCGATTTTCCATGTGTTGGTTTGCAGTGAATAGTAGAAGATTGGTCTCATGCTTTCTTTAATTTTCTGCTTCTGTTTGTATGGGTGCTAAATGTACCAAAAGTCGAGTGAGGAAACACTTTGCATTGTCGAGTTATCGGCGCACAATCTTTTTAAAATTTTTCTTAAGACTTGACTGATTTCTTAAGTGCAATCTTTTTTCTCAAACGAGATAACCCTGCTGCTCTTAAGAAGTCTCTCAGAAACTATTGTTCGCTTTCTCAGAAATCTAAATCGCAGCTTTGACAAAAATTTATAACAAGGCCGTATTTAATGAGTATAAAGAAAATGGCTGTGTCGAGTGACATTTAATTTCCATCACACTGAAAGATCTTTTATTAACTTTTTAAGAAAGTAAAGTTTATAACATATGAACACAGCTAAAAACAAGGATTTTTATAAGCAAAACTTTTTTAAAATTGTGGACCTTAAACCAAAATGATACAGTTTTGTAAAAGAATAAGAGACGTCATGTTATTGAGGCGATTTTCTATTTCTTTTTTACGACGTAAATTCTTGAATAATTCAATTAAGGCGTTTTTAATTATTTTATTAAAAATGAGCAAATTTAGTGCATTTTTATAAAACGAGAGAAGCGTGTTTCGCATAGTTAGAACGCGCTAAATTGGCAAAGCTGCTAAAATATTAAACTGTTTGTCCAAAAGCTTGTACAACATATTCTCGAATTTCGATCCCTTGGCACACATGCTCAAGACCAAATCGTTAGCCTTAAAATTTATGTTTCTAACAATGATGCCCATATTCACAAACAGCTCAACCCGAGCATTATTCTCGGTTTTAATCTCGACGTATTTGTCAGCAACTAGTGCAATCCTATTGCTTCAACGTGTTTGTTGTTCAATTTGTGAGTGAGAACGGTTAATTTATATATAATTTCGAATGGGGAGAAAAACTCCTCTTAGATTTGAATATTTGATTTTCGAAAATGATAAAAAACGATGTCTTCTGGATTGATATTCTCATTCATCGACAACGATCATCTGTTTTATGGTTTTATTGTCTTTTACACTTTTACTTTCCTTCGTTTGTAAATACACAAATCATCTAATGAGCAAATGAAGGGCGGAATTTCTAAAAAATGATTTGCAAAGACATCTTGAGTGCAGTAATGAATTAAGGGATAGGCCCCATTCTTACACTATCAGATTTGTAATATAGCTACTGGCGTGGATAGAGCTGCCTAGGAAGGGCTAATTTAACTGCAAAATATCCACACCCACACATTTTTTTTTAATTTTTAATACATGACATAATTTTTCTCTTCGTTAAAGCGCTATAAGCTGCTATAGAAAAACTTTCTAATTACGCTCATGTAGTACAGAGGCCATCAGAAAGCCAGGGACTTAACTTGTACTTCATATTAAACAAACGTCTATTCATCAGCGAAAAGCCACAATGCCTACATAGTTAGGACTCCATATAGGCTGCTGTAGACTTGGACTACAAATCAGGTTGGCCAGGATTCAACCCCTGCAGCAACCGAAAAAAAATATGATGATTTCTGTTTAATGGTTTAAATACATATTCAGAATTGAACAATAAATCACGCGGCCTGCTTCGACGGTACATCTGCATAGCACAATCGCCGGCGAAGTAAAATAACCAACAAAATGGCCATACTTTCACCACTGTCCTTTCTCTCTTCTATCCCTTTCCTGAAGAATTTAGCGCAGTTACTAATTAAATAGCCATTGTTGCCTAAAGTGCTACTCTCTTTTATCGAAATGTGTGCAATTTACAAAAATTCAAAAATATCAACTATAAGGTATATTTGTCCTGAAGGACCCAAAAAAAATAAATTTTATAGAGACGTCGTGACGGTCTGTTCATATGATCCAAATAAATAGTACTGATGGCGATCTTCGAGCACAAATGTCTCTATTTTGGTACGATTACAACGAAATTTAGTAAATTATTTTTCACGTTTAAAATTGATGGTGAAGAGTCCCAGTAGAACTTAAATCTCTCCTAAAATTCAAAACTCCTTTTCTCATTATCATCAGCAAGTCACGAACGCTGTCAAGCTGAATTCCTATAACCCGTTTCGTTTGTAAGGAAGATGAAATCCTTGCAAATGTTTAACAAATCATTTTCATAAAGCCCATAGTTGCAAGGAGATTCTGATTTGGGGTTTTTATATAAATCAGTGGTCTTAACAAAGAGAAACATAAAAAACAGCAACAAAAAAGTTTTGGGTCTCTCTTAAACCTTTGACAGATAAGAGCATATGCTATGCTCGCTTCTTCTCTTTGTAAAAATCTATCACGCTACAAAATGAAATTTTGTTTCACACAAACGTTTTTTGTAATAATAATGATTGCCGTTTGGTGTGATGTAAACAAAGATTTTTTTTAAAGTTTTTGAAGCCTTGACAATTTATTACAGAACAAAATTAGCCTTCCAGGAGTTAAAAAAAAACAATTTTAGCAAATACAAAACGATATTCAAATTAAAAGATGCTGTAATAAAGATAAGCGATGCAGATGGTTGTGACACATTTTTCGTACAAGTTTTTTCTTCGAGCAACCCTGGTTTTAATATTCTCAAAGAGAATAAATAAATACTCGAACATGTTCCTTGGCTGGGTAGTATGAACGACGACCACTGATATAAATTATTAATATTTTTGCATCGGATGTGGCACTTTCTCTACTTTGTCCATTTTACAATTGATTACATTGACGCTGTCACATTTTGTGTCTCAACTGGTTTCTAGTAGACGGGTTCCTGAAGATTAGGTGTCTTGCACTTTGACCTTTAACATGTGGATTGCTTTGGGTTTGTTCGTATACCGAGAGTTCTAAATTATTTGTGACTTTACATTTAAGTAACATAGGCGATGTACTATTCTAAAGCTCAACATCAATTCTCCTTTTCATTGCGTCATTAAAAAAGGGTAACAAATTTATTTTAAAGACGAAATTAAACCCTGTCGTGAGTAAGAAGTGATTTTTATGTTCTCAATAATTTTTCATTCCCCTCGAAGTGAAAATGAATGTAATGGGTTTCCCGTAAAATATTTGCTTTCTTCATTAAACAGCTGTTCAAAATAAATAAGCTATCAGTGCACATTGAATGTCAGTAAAAAGTATAAGCTCTCTCTGCGAAAATTGTGTTAATTGAAACCTTAAAATGAAATGAAAATGTTTTTAGCAATAAATTAAGTTTATTATAAGGAAAAGAAACTTGGACATTCAACTGTTGGTCGAGGTTCGCAAGACGCTTCCAACCCCTTTATACAAGATATTGCTACTGTCTTATTTCAATTAAATTAATTTTTGTATTCGATTAATTAGGCAATTTCTAACCGAAATATCTCCATTTTCAATTTAATATTATTTTAAATAAGAAGCTGCTACACTGCTGAGCTCTTTCCTACACTCGGATATAACGTCTGGAGATATCTTTACACATTTACCGGAAATAGATCATTTTTATTTTGTATCTTGTCGAGTATAACACCACTCTGCACTCTGTCGTAACTAAATACAGTTCGTGTTCTAGAGATCTTTCCAGTCACTTTCAATTTGCAAACATTCAAATTAAATGTTCACAAGCACTACTCCCTCTATCCTCCATCCCAAAACCTAATTTTCAAGTTGTGGGATAAAGCGTTGTATGAGTATGAGTCCTCCCCTAAGTGAAATGCTGGTCCTTTCTTAAAAAATGGCCAAATTAAAATTAAAAAATTTTGTTTAAAATGGATAACAAATTTAAGTGAATAAATCAAAAGGAAAAGTTGAAATATTTTAAGAGAAAAATAAAAAAATTGTTTACGGGATTTATTCACGAATGTAATTTAAGAAGAAGGGAAAACATTTCGTGAAGAAATGGCGTGATTATGACCCTAAACTACTTTTCAGAAACTCTTATTTTTTCGACAATTTAAGATTGCTTAAAGATTACTCGAAATCAAATAAACTTGATATTTTATTTTTTGTAAAACACGGACATTTTATGTAGGTACGAGTGCGCTCCATGGTTAAACATTTTAAAATTCAGTTGAAACTCAAAAAAGCTGTTTCTATGGGTGTTTTATTTCTTGTTGGAGAGAGATAGAAATAGTAATTTTTCGTCAGATTTATCTACATTCGATTAAATGTCCTACAGAAATTAAGTTCATTTTAAAAGATAGAACGAGGCTTCCTTGTTTTTGAAACATCTTTAACTATTTTATTCAGGTGTCTTACATTTTTAATTTAAATTCGAATTGAACTGAAAATCAATCGAAATTTGTACTCTCTTTATGTAACCTTTAACTTACTATATTTGGGTTAAAAAAGAACTAAACAACTTGAAACAAGAGTCAGTTAAAGGTTTTCTTGAAAAATTTCAATTTGGAATTAAAGAAAGCAATGGTCAGTTAAACGTTTTCTGCTTTTTTTGACAAAAAGAAAAGAAATTCGTTAAGAGGACCGAAGTTGCTATCAAAGTCACTATAAAATATTATTGTACTTTAAATACAACAACAATTCCATAAATTCTTTCACTTTCCTTTTTTTAACTAAAACATTGTTTTGTTTTTATTTTTAAATATATCAAGAAGTTCTAACTACCAAACTCTTTTCTGTGTGCAGTTCTGGAAACTACCTAAACTGTAGCAATTTTATATACTCGATGGTTTCAAAGATTTTTCAAACGATGACTGCATACATACCCAGGCATGTCACAGAACTCAATTCCGGTCGAAAGTGGTTTCAACTCTGTAAATTGCTTTTTCAGAAAACTAAAAACGAAAAATTTCTTCCACTTTCAAATTTCAAAGTGGAATTTAGTTTCTTTGAAATTTTGTTATTTGCGTTTCTTAAATTTACTTTTATTATGTGTCCTACTTAGATTAGCCTCGTTGTTTACTTTGGTGTGCAAAATATTGCCACATTTAAATTAAAAAGTTGAGATTCAATACTTTTCAAGAATAAACAAAATCGATCGGAATCTGAAGAAAGTAAAATAAAATCGATCGGAATTGTAAATACAGAATTAAAACCATTCCGATCGGAATGTGTGACAGGCCTGATTATGAAGGAAAAGTTAAAATGAAAACTTGAGAAAAACTTACGATCCAGCCGGATACACAATGGGTAAAAATGTAAACGCCCGTATTGTTATCGCTATAGTGTCTGTTCCTTCCACTGTTTTAACTAGAAACTTGCAACAACAGCCGATAAGTTGAGAAGGGTCCCCAAGACTTTATCTTTTAAACTGTTATATGCAGACACTCTAAATTTATACAGAGTACGTAGAACTATGGCACTCTTAAGATTGTCATTATTAGGCCGTGTCATTATTAGGCCGTGGTTTTAGTTTACTAAAAGGGTTGAATTTCGACAAGGTAAAGAAATATCTGCTAATTTCTTTGTCTTACGATTTCTGGCAGGCAACGGCTGAGTAAAAACACCGAAGGAATCTTTTCGATCTATAAAGGTTTTGTTTATCAGATTGAATTTTAATTAAATTTTTTAACTAAATTTTAGAAAACGTGATTTTTAAAAGATGCTTTTATAACTTTTTTCAAAATAATTTATAAAATATTCTTTTTAAAATTATGTCTTGGAAATAGTACTGTTTGGAGAAGGTACTTTTTTGAAATGGTAATTTGAGCAACGGTACTTTTATAAAGATATTTCAAAAATAACTTGAAATTATAACAAACAAAAAAAAAAAAAATGAAAGGAAAGGAAAGTGTTTACGGAAAAGATAATATTTTTATAGAGTGCCTTTTATATCCTTTTATTCCTCAGAAATTGTTAATTTTACAAAAAGTACTTTCGGAAAATTGCTTCATTGCAATGATGCTGTAATTAAAAAACTAGTACTTTTTTTTCAGAAGAATAACAAAAAAAAAAAAAAAAATAATAATAATAAACTGAAGCATTTTTGAGGTTATGAAATAGATTTTGGAAAAAATGTTTTTTAAAAAGCTATTTAAAAATTTTTGTTTAAAAAGTGAATCTTAAAAAAAGCAGAAAAGGGGATTAAAATTTAAAACCCTTATTTTTTTCCATAGTCTATTATGTAGCACTATGTACGCCAAATGTACAAGTTTAAAACTACGATTGAAAATTAATGGATAGTGTTCCTATAGAAAAGTGACTTGGACGTATTTTGTTTTATTTTTTTAACCATTGCAGACAGACACTTTAACAAGTAAGAAAGAATAAGTGTTCCCATAGAAATGTGATTTTCACGTCTGAAGCCGCCTGTACTTCGTTTCCTTAATTTAAGTAAAAAATTTCTCAGCTATCTTGTTTTACACAGGGAGACTACGGCCAATAATTTTTTTTTATTTTATATCAATTTTATTTATAACAACTAACTAACCCTGAGTTCAACCGAATAATTTTATGTGAAAAATTCTTCATTAATATACTGAAACGAGGCACTGATCTTTAATTTACTCATCATCTTTTATTCCCTGGCGCTAATACTTTCAACTAAAATTTTTCAACAAAAAAAAAAAAAAAAACTTAATAGGAATTAAATTGAAGAAAGTAAAAATTATTGTGCAACAAAACATGTTATTGCGAAAATTTATCTTAAAAAGAGCGAAAGTCTAATCCGAGCTTCTGAAATTTGTTTCGACTTGCGCAAATAATGTTTGTCGAAACTGCTTACAGCAACTTGCTTCAACACGATATTCTTCGTCGAGATGTACGCGTAGCCTCTAGTTAGTTTAAAAAACTGAGTTTCAAATTTGCCAAGGATACAGAGGTTGTGAAATCGTTCATAGTGAGGGTCTGCTTGCCGGTTAACGGTTTAAGAGACCTTTCAGATTCAAGCTCTCAAGTTAAAAATCAGATTTTCGATTTTATCAGCTAGACATTCAATTCGGCCTTTTAGCAAACTTGTCTCAATATATTGTTGCCAGAATAAGTTGACTGTCCTTCGTCCGTTGAAAAAAATGTGAGTGTGTGTGTTAAAATTGACTAACACGTGTAAATTAGCATTGGCTGCATTTATATAGCATGAGTTCAAGTCCCAACAGAGTGTCATATTAAAAAATAAAAATAATAATTATCGTTTGAGTAGCAGCAATGAGTAAGTTGTTTAAAAGGCGGAAAATAGCCCATTCGTCAACAAATTCTGGGAGAGTTTTTTTTTTCAATTTCCCTTTTATAAGTTTGTTCCATTTTTTTTTTTTTATTAAACGATGATGTCACTGTTTTATTTTTTTTTCGTCCCACGCAATTCATAGTTGCGGGAATCTTTTGTCAAGAAATTTTTTTCCCGAATGAATATGAAGGATTTGGCTGAAATAAAAAAGCTGTAGTTTAAGCAGTTCCAAAGCCCCTATAAAAAGGAAAATAGGTAATTGTTGTGTAGCTGCGTTAGGTGAGTTGGTAAGGATGCCTATAGGTATTTATAAACAGCAGATGAGTTAAGGGTTTAGTAGTGGTTGATTGGCCTGGTTGGTAAATAAGAATCTCGCCGGAACCACAGCTTCGCATGTTTACTACAAGACATCGTGTAGTTGTATTTTTTTTCTTGGGAGC
Organism: Cistogaster globosa; assembly: GCA_937654795.1. Taxonomy (NCBI): domain Eukaryota; kingdom Metazoa; phylum Arthropoda; class Insecta; order Diptera; family Tachinidae; genus Cistogaster; species Cistogaster globosa. The sequence continues at coordinate 93,183,226 of OW569407.1, read as the reverse complement.
AACAGTGTTGTGGCTTTGTTGACTGCAAGTCCGTTAAAAGGGCATGTAGAAGTAAACAAACGTTAAAAATCTTTCCAGATTCAGTAGAGTAATAAATAAGAAACAAGAAATAATTCAAACTTGGACATGTTGGCATCCATAGTACCTCCACGTTTGAAAGTTAAAATGCGGCAGATTTTATTTGTTTTCGAAAATTGTAAGATCTTCATCAATAGCTAATGCTGCAAGGAAACTTGAAAGTAAAAAAAAAATTTAACAGGAACCATCAAACCGGAACTGGAAAATATTTGGCATAATTTAACACAAAACTCTGTTGCAGACAGATATGTAAATCCGCTATTTACTCAGTCATTAGATAAAATTTGTAAATCGTCAGAGCCTGTCATAAAACCAGATGTGGAATGAGTAGTTTTGGTATTTTTTTTAAATTGTTTTTTTTTTTATATAATTATCGAAATAAAAAACACTCTGTTTCTTTGTTAAATTAAAACTATTTTTAAATAATGGAATGAGTTTTTGTGTTTACAATTACAATTATGAAACATTAAAGTAGAAAGCATATACTGCATAAAATAAGCTGTGAGCCCACTGTTCATAAAAGCTTTACGAATGTATAGATAACATTTGAGTGACCTTGACCTAGTTTTAATTTGTTATATGAATTTTTTTTGTTGAATGAAAATCCTTTGGCAAGGATTGGATGCAAAGGCAACAACTTACAATTTTTTGTCACAAAAAAAAAAAAAAACAAGATTTTTAATTTCAGAAAATTTAGATTTTAATAAAATGTCATAATATTTTCTATTTCAAATATTTAGTTTTGGTTTTCTTTAACTTTGGTATCAAATCTTTCCTGTTAATCTACAGATTTCAAATTTTTTTGTTTGAATTTAAAACATTTTTTTAAATAAATTTTTTTCTTATTTAATTAAAAATGGAAAATACAATAAAACTAAAAAGTGTGTGGTGGTATTGTATGTGGTGTAACTGTTTTTTTCGCTTTGGTTTTTTCTTTAAGATTTTTTTTAAACACAACATATTTAATATAAAAAAAAGATTTTGTTGCTTGAATGTTAAATTAAAAAACAAAAATTCTCTTTCTAAAAAAAGTGCTTTTAATCTGGCTTTTGAATATTTTAAACATCAAAAAATGAGAATAAAAATTCCTTAACAATATTAATGATTGATTGCAAAATTGAATAATGATTTTTGATGATGTTGTTATTATGTATTTCTATATTTTCTGTCTACTCTGCAGAAAGAATCGAAACAAGCACAAATGATTATCATCATCAACATCATCATCAACATACTCATCCTGAATTAATAATAACAGCACCTAGCACTTGTACTTCAGCCATTGCCATAGACACCACCACCACTACCGCCCTAATTGCCACCACAACAAGTTCCTTATTGTCGAACTCGTTAAATGCGACAATAACACTAGCGGCCACTGATGCCCTGCAAACAAATCCTAATAGGCGTCTAATAATACCCAAACGTCGTTCATATCGTAATCATAATGCGCGCACATCGGTAGTTTCCCAGGTCACTCGTAGTGTTAGAAAACGCAGGTAATAAACTCTTTATTACTCTTTACATTGAAACAGCAATGACAGTAATATTCGTTTGTTTGTATTTTGTTTAATATTTTTGTTTTTCTAAACATAGACCGCCAGCCAAATTGTTAGTGAAACAGGAGGAAATTGATATTGCGGAAACTGCCAGCAATCCCACATATGACATCTCTAATGCTCTTGTTAATGTAGATAGAATGGTTGTTAGTTATCCCTATAATTGTGTAAACTGTGGCCGTAAATATCAAACGGTGTCGACATTAAAACGTCATATGCGCAGTGAATGCAATCAGCCGAAAAAATTCGTTTGCCGTCTTTGCAATCGTGGTTTTCATCACAATTTTAAACTCTCCGATCATTTGCGTCGTCTGCATAATATTAAATAAGTGAAATATAATTTGTGTTTTCTTTCCTCCTCTGTTTCTGAGGATTCTTTATTAATTTTATTATTATTATTTTTTTTTTGTTTTTTTGTTTAAATTACAAATTTGGAAATAAATCCGTGCTTAAGTTGTAAAATTTTTTGGAAAAATTTGAAATAAAAAAATTGTTTTTTTTTTATTAAAAAAATTAATGGATGGAACGTTAGGAACCAACAGTTTTGTTATTAAGTGTTTGTGGTATAAGGAAAGTTATAGGAATTTAAAAAAATCAAGTTCTCTTTTAATTCACAAATTAAATAAGATTGCCCTTTTGTAAAGTACTTTTCAAGTTTCCTTAAACGTTTTTCTTCAAAAGTACTTTTTGTTTTAGTTTTTACTTTGTAATAAGAAGCTGCCAAGAAATCTTTTAAAACAGAGAATTTATAGGACTAACCTTCAAAAGCTGCAGATAGTTGAAAAATCAACTTTTTAAGTAAGAAAAGTACTAATTTCTCAAATGGTTTAAAGGTACCTTTGCTACTTTTACCTGTATTGGTACGTATTGTTTTTCTTTCAAGTGTTTGCATTAAAGCTTTTTAATATTAATGCCAGTCAATGTCGTGTTTCTAAGGAACCTTTTAAAACTTTAAGTACTTTTCAAACCAAGAGTACCTTTTTTAGGTATTTATATTTATAAGGACGCTTTTTTTTTTTTAGAAAAATACATCGATTTTAATAAAGAAACCGCACTTTTTTAATTTATAAAAAATAATGCAAAAAGTTTATTTAAAAAAAAATTGGCCCCTAACACGTTTCTTAAAAAAAAGTACTTTTTTAAAAGTCCTTTTTAGAAAAATAATTTTTTAAAAAACCGTCCCTGTGCTTAAAGCTAATTTCTAAAAAAGTACCTAATTAAAAAAATAGATTTTTTTTCCTTTTTTTTTTCGGATATCTCTGTTTTCCTCAACCTTTGATTTTAAACGTTCGATTTTTCAAACAACTTCTTCCAAATGAGCGTTTGTAGAAGAAGCGCTTTTTTGCACAAAAGGCAGCTTATAGAAAGCAGTGGGCCTACAGTTCAATATAAAAATTTCATTGTTGATAAAAAACATTAAAAAAAATTCGTAAAAGTCTTAAAGAAGAAATCGTTTTTAGGGCCTCAGTTTAACGTACTTTTTTCTATTTTACAAGCGCTTTTATTTTGTTACCCTGCTTTTATCAAACAGTACTTTTCACAAAGGTATATTATTAGTTTACTTTTTTAAAAAGTGGTTAAAAAATACGTACGCCTTTGAAAAAAAAGTAAATGATACTTTATTCAAAGTTTCCTTTAAAAAGTAATCAATTTAAAAAATAGCTTGATCAGCAAACTTCACTTAAACAAGCTTGTTAATTTCCAGGAATATTATGTTCCTAAAACAACCCCACTCAAACATGAATTTAAAGAGTACATTTTTAAAAGTACCTTTTTTATAAAGTATCTTTTCTATCAGTAACTTTTAAAAAAGTTTTAGCTGATATTAAGAAATTTTTTTAAAGTACATTTTTTAACAAGTACTTTTTAAAAAAAAGTACTTTAAAAAAAGTACCTTTTCTAAAAGTAACTTTTGAAAAAGTTTAAGCTAATTTTAAAAAATTGTATTCAGTAATTTGGAAATTTGTATAACGGATTTTTATCATAATAAAAATTACTTAAAAATTGTGCACTATAATTTAAATTTTCATTCCAATTGTTTTTTCTATAATTTTTAAATTATAAAAAATTGTTATTCAACAAAATATTTTTCTTAAAAATGATTTTTTCATTATAACTTTCATTCAACTTTATATTAAATTAAGTTTACATTTCGCTTGTTCTCTTTTACACACTTGTCCCAACAACCAAATTTCTTTTATTTGTTTATTTAATTTTATATAAAATTTTATAAAAAAAATTCTACAATTATGTGCATTTTTGATACAGACTTTAATGGCTTGAATTTATATTTTTAATGCTGTCAACGAACAATTGATACAAATTAACACAAACCCATATTAAGTTTTTATATTAAAATTAATCCAAAATAATTATTTAAAATATTTATTTTCAAAATTATTGAAATTTCTGCGTTCTAACTGCTCAAAACTGAAATTTCTCTTCTGAAAAATAAAAAAAAAAATATTAAACTTTTAACCAAACTCACCACTACTTATTTATAACTCTTTAAATAAAAAACAAATTTTATAAATTAAAACTGTTCTTACTCATCATCACTACCCCAACCAGAAACCTAATATCCGAAAGAAATGCTCGTCTTCTTTCGTTTTAAATAAATATTTCTGTTTGTTTGCCTAACACAACAATTTAATCGGCATGCATTTCTATCCAAACAGATTACAAAAACCAACAACACTAATTAATTAATTTTTTTATACATAATAATCGTTCTTAAAAATTAATTATTTCTTATTATTGTTTTTTTTTTATTATTTCAATAATAAAATTTTCTTAACCGTTTTAATCAATTTAATTTTGAAAAAAAATAAACGCTTTTTCTTTTAACCCCGTTCGAAAAATTAAATCAATTAATTTGAATTCAAATAAAAGTAAAAAAACATCAACAGAAAAAAAACTTTACAAAAACCCTAAAAACCAAATTTCAGGCTTTGTGTATTCTACCAATAACAACAACATCACTAGCACCACTACAACCTCCTCCTCCTCAACCACCACTACCCAACATCATCATCATCAGCAACAACAACAACATTATCATCTGCACCTCCAACAACAACCGCAAATACATCATCACCACCATCATCAACAACAACAACAAAAACAACAACATCATCATCATCAACATCAACACCATTTAAAGAACACATCTTCATCCTCTTCGATTTCTATTACCTCGCCCGGTACAAGTTCTTCTTCGTTGCCAATGAAAACACAAAATTACATGACACAACAGTTGCAGCAAAATTTGCCAGCTTTGCCGCCTCCACCACCGCACATGACGGGTAATTATGACAGCTTTTTGGGCAATGAGGAGAGTTTTACATGTCCTCAATGCTTTCGCACTTATCGGCGACATGGCACTTTGAGGCGTCACTTGCGCCAGGAATGTGGTAAAGGAAAATCTATGGTTTGTTCTGTGTGTGGTCATCGCACCAAGAGGGCAGATCATCTACGTCAACATGTACGCAAAAAGCATCCTGAAATTGCATTGCGTTCTTTGTTTAGACGTCGTAATAGTTCCATGCAAAATTTAAATAGTCACAACATCATCAGCAACAACAACAATAGCAATAATGGTGGTAATCAAGCCAGCAACAATACAGCAAGTGGAGGAGGAGGAGGAGGAGGAGGCAGTATTTTGCAACAACAGCTGCAACAGCAACAACACGATGGAGTTAATTCAACTGCAGCCTGTATCGCTGCTGCTACATTGGCGGCATTAAATTTAAAATCAGTAATTAAAGTACCCACAGCCACCTCAACACCATTGAAATCAAATAACTATGAAAATCATGATATTGTGGAGTTAGACGATGATGATGATGATGATGAGGACGAAGATTATGACGAGGATGAGGGTGGTGCAAACAATAATAATAATAATGTCAACGAACAGCACTTGTTCATGAAAGATTTTCATGAGCAGGAGGACAGTAGAGACGATTTGACAGTGTCGACAACAAGTACACAAGCTACCGCTGTTACAGCCTCAACAACCATCACACCCTCAACATTTGTCTATCACCATCAACAGGCTCTGCAACATTTTCAGCAACAATTGGGTGTGGCAAATAGCGCTAGCAGCAGTAGCAGCTCTAATGCTAATACTTCAGCCGATGTTATGTTGGATGAAAAAGTATCATTTAATTGTTAAACAAGAAAGATATTTAAAGTTTGATTTTTTTTCCGTTTTACGGTTGTGAGTGCCTCTCTTCTCCCAGAGTTTTGTATTTTTTTTTTTTATTTTTTCCTTTAAGTAGTTGGATTATTGGACACAAGTTGTCAAATGAGTTGGTTCAAAAGTTTTTATTTTTATTTTATCTCTTAAATCCCATTCTTCAATGTCCAGTGTTTTTGTTGTAATACAATATTATGAATTCATTTGGGTTGTTCACAAGGTGTCATAAAATACATACTAAAATTTTTAAATGTTTATTATTTTCTCATAATTAAACAGAAAAAAAATTATGTCGAGTGAGGGAGTTGTCGTGGTCTACCCGCCACATTCTTAATTGTATTTTTGTAAATATATTTTTACTTGCTCACATTTATTATAATTTTTTAATTAGCAGCTGTTTTCAAATTAAAATATCACACTGAGTTGTTTACACCAGTCATATATTTTTGTTTTGAAAACAATAAAACTTTATAACACCTTGTAAATCCAGCAATTAAAAATTTAAAGTATTTCAGTGGCTGACATTTTTTCAGCATTAAAAAAATTTAATACCCAATCACAAAGAACAAGAAGAAGATGGGATAAAGTTTAAGAAGAGAAAGGAAGGTTTAGCAAAAGTCTTTTTTTTTATTTAATAAGGATTTTTTTAATTATTTTTATTTAAAGTAATGGCAACTTGTTTGAACGATTAGGCCTAAAAGTAGGCAACGAAATTTTTATTTTCTGGTTAAAAAGCCTGCAAAGTGAGTAGAATTGAAAAATAATTTATTCTTTTTTCTGCTTTACCAATGACCATTGGTGTTTTGTTTTCCAGTTTTTAGATATTAAAGTCTCTCAGTTTAGCACTGATTTTCACTTTTTAAAAAAGCCTTGAGCAGTCCCAAAAAATACCTACAGACAAAACCCTTTGTAACCAGTTACTATTGCCTTTACAAACAATTTGAGGACTTGATTAATTTACTAATGTGTCTCTTTCTACAATAACGTTTTTATTCTGTTAAGTTTGTATACAGTTTTGTTGCGGTATTTAGATCTTGTACATATACAAAGTTGCGAAACAAAGCATCAATTGAGAAACTGATGCGCTAATTGCTCGGTTGCCACGTTGTAAACATTTAGTACCACGGCATTACAAAACACAATACATTGTTCGAATACAAAGCAACTGACATTTTGGAAGCCAGCCTAATTTCTGAATTAGGAGGTATAAGACAGTTCTCCACCACTGGTTGTAAAATGCTGACTTTTGTTTCAAATATTTTCTTGGCCTTTTCTTCTCCTAATTCGCCGTTAGTCCTTTCAAGCTTTTACGTCTTTTTGTGAAATTTTCTTTTCTTTCTTAAAAATTTTCAATAATTTTAAATCCGATGACACTCAGGACACTTGGATTTATACGATTCATCAAAGACACCTTCAAGCCAATACACTTTTCAAATATGTCATTTTACAGCCATTTTTAGTGGAGTTTTTACTTTCAAAACTTTGGAGAAATCGAAAGAGGACATAAGAGTTCATTGTGCAGAGTGGATATGTAATAAATTTATCTTCAAATCAATAAATATCACAGCTGTAATTGCGGCGATTGAGTATTGGCAAAATGTTGACAGTTTGTCATGTTGGCGTATCGATAATGTTGCAAATATAAATTCACAAATCGAAAAGGTCTGGTAAATCAATTTATCTCTACATTATTTTTTTTTAGTGGAGTTAATTTTATTACTAATTATCCCTGCAGTTTAAAATTTTTAATATAACGGTGGGCGTTAATTGGACCTCTACAAATAGCTAAACTTATCCGAAATGAGAGCCTGTAAATTTCGAACAACCTGTCTGAGATAGAAATAGTTAAATGTCTCCCGATTTCTTATTTCTGATCAGTTTTATTTTGTAATTCTCGTAACTAAATCCAAATCAAAGAGCTAAAATAAAATAAGACAAGTTATTACAGAATAGCATTTGTAGCCAAAAATCGACAAATAGATTTTATTAGATTTTTTGTTTGATTTAAAACGAAAAAAAATAAAATTATGTAAATTTCGTTTAGAGAACACAAAACAACTGTGAAATAATTTTAAAAATGATTCATTTTTTTTAAGCAAGCAGAAAAACTGATCAAATTTAAGTGCCTTCAAAATACAATTATTTTTTGCTGGGAAATGAACTCAAGCGATATTTCCATGTGAGTTTTTTATTTTTTTTTTTAATGAAAAGCCAAAGTCTTAAACGAGTGCAGCAGTTGGTTGCCAGGCAATTATTTCCCATTTAAAAATGATTTGAATAAGAACGTTAAAAGATATTTAATTTTTTGACTACTTTTTTGCCTTTATCGAACGAAACAAATTTAAATTCGTGATTAATCTGTCAATCACTAAAATAATTTTTAAATTCTCCAAAAAGTGCCACAAGTTATACGATAACAAGAAAACAAATTGCTATTATTTAAAAAAAACAAATTATTAATTGCTCTCCCAGTTTAATAACTAATTTTAAAATTTTTATTTAAATCATGAAGAAAAAGTGCAATTTTTTTTACTATTAAAAATATAATTTTTTTTTTATAATTTATACTTATGAAATTTTTAACAAGGTGCTAATCAACAAATTAACACTTAAAAAAAAAAAAAAAAATAAATAAAAGAAAAGCATAAAATAAAAATAAAATAATTATGCAATAAAAAATAAATAAATAACTAATCAAATTAACCAAAGATTTATTTTATATACAAATATTTTTCTATGTCTCAATATTTTTATATTCTTTTTTTTATACTTTTATTGTTATTTTTTGGAACGATAAAAAAATAATCAAATTTTTTCTCTATGTGTGTATTTAAGTCTTAAAAAGTGCATTTAGTTTTTAAAGAAAACTTGTGAAGAAAAGTATTTTTTTTTAATTGTATTTACCAAACATAAACTAACAATTTTGTATAGAGTTTTGTGTTAAAAGTTTTTCATTTTATGTAATTTAATTTTGTTAAGAAACAATAACAAATATTTAAATAATAAAATTAAAACTTTAAACAAGAGTTTGTTTTAATGACAGGAGTTGATTAAGAGTTTACAGGATTTTTGTTCCAACTACTTTTTTTTTTCTAATTGCATGTCTGTGTTTTACTTTTCAGGTTTTCTTTTCTTAAATGAAAATAACTTTAGTTTTTTTTTAATAAAAAAATATTAAAATAAAATTGTGGTTAATAATATTTTATTTTATATAATCAATAATTAACTTTTCTTAAATTAATTTCCTTGTAAATTTAATTTTATTTAATTTAGTGGGTCTTTGTTTTCTATATAATTTTTAAAAAGTTGGCGAGTGTAGGTTATGGCGGCTTTTAAAACGGGTTGTTTTCCCTCCACCTTTACAATTCTATTTTCTTATAAAATAAAACAGCAACATTTTTATTTAAATTAAAAATTAAGAGACTCAAATTCGAACATACAACAGTTTCTACACATGCATACAACCAACCATCTCCTTTTTAAATTATTTAAACTTAAATTTATTTTTTTGATTTTATTTTCGATTTTGAGTGCAAATTTTTAAATTCTTTATAAATATAGTTTTCTCTTTATGTGTGTGTGTTTTTGTTTTAACAAAGTAAAGCAAAAGATCTTTTAAATGAAACAAAAAAGTACTCGAAAAATAGCACACCCATCCATCATGGCTTATTTTTGCAGATTTACGGACCTTATATAATATAGCCTCAGCAGCAGCCGCTGTTATAGCTGCAGCAACTTCCCAGCAACAACAACAACAGCAGCAGCACAAAAAACATGTGACAAACAACACCACAGCCAATACCATCAGTAGCAGTAGCAGCTTGAGCGTCAATTGTAATCCTGATCAACTTTTAAACACTTCCAATAGCAGTAACAATAGTAATAATAATATAAGCCATAACTGTACAACAATTAGTAATAATGGTGGTGTCGGCGTTGGTAGCCATAGCAATACAAAAGCAACAGCAACATTAAATGTTGCAGCAACACCTTCCTCCTCTTCAGCCTCCCAAACGCCTCGCTCTACTAGTCGCAACAGTATAGATTGCACAAATATATCAAACTTATTGCCTACAACGGCCACTGATTTGTATGATAACGAATTGACCATTCACAAAATCTATAAATGTTGCAGCAAGTTAGCCCAACAACCTCAATTGTCACCGCTAGCAACGGCAAACACACAAAGTCAACAGAATATTAATACCAGCAACAAGTGTATAAACAATTGCAGTAGTACTACTAGCAGCAACAAAGTGGCGGCAGGGGTTGTTGCAAACACTATTTCCGGTAGAACAACACCCCATCACACTAAAAGTTTGACTGGCAATGCAACAACAACATCGTCCTGTTGTCCCAGCAATAATTGCAATGATTGTCAAATGTCTGCGGCAGCAGCAGCTGCTGCTGCTTCCTTTCAATTAGCCAATCTTTTGGGTTCCAGCATGTTATTGCCACATGTGGCCTCAAATACAACAAAAGTCACTAGTAGTAGTTGTTCCTCGTCTTTAGCCAACACTCCAAATGCAACAATAAACTGTAACAAATCAAGTTCTGCCATTAATTCCTCTATAAAAACAAATTTAAAAACTCTTAGCAACAATGTTGCTACTGGTGGCGTTGCATCTCTGGCAACATCAACGTCAACACTGTCAACATCTTCGTCGACTTCGTTATCACTGATAGCAATGCCAAAGAAACTAAATACCACTATATTTCAATGTGATTTTTGTTCCTTTTCATGTTCTTGGAAATATGACTTAAAATTGCACATGCGTCAAAAACATGGAATACATAACAAGAAAATGTAAATGTTGCTGCAACATTAAATGTTTATTATTTAAGTCGAAATTTTTTTTTGTTTTTGTTCGTATTAGATTTTAAGTGTTTTAGGCAAAAGTCTAATAAAAAAACAATATTTTAAAAATGTTGGACTTCAAACATTAGAATTGGCTGCTAAAGTGACATTTTATCTGCTCTATTCTGTAAATCATTTTTTATTTATTTTATATATTTACTTATTTTTAAATTTACATATGTATGTCTACTCTCCTACAATTAAGATTCAATATACAAATTTATTTGTTATGAGAGAATTGATTGCTTGCACTCAGATTACAGAATAGGGCCGTATTTTTTTTAATACAATTTCCTTAATAAAAATCAAGACTAAAAAAACAGGTGCTAAAAAATAAGAAACATTACAAAAGAAAATTTTTTTAATTCAAATAAAAAAAGTAACGCTCCATTATCCTACGCTCGCTTGTGTTAAAAAGTTCTTCTTAATCAATCAAACAGTCATTGTGTACATTTTTGTTTTGTATATTTAAAATTGTGAAAATGCACATGACTTGTACTCTTTTTAGTTTTTGTCTGTTTATTTTTTTAATAGATGTTGGTGTTTTTGTTTGTCTTTGTCTTTGTTTTTTTGTTTGCCTTTAACTTGCAATCGAGATCTTAATTGTAAATTTTACAGAATCAGACGAAAACGCTGACTTTCTTTTACAACCTTTAAAAACGACTGCCGCCAAACGATTTTTGAAAGAACAATTTAATGGCTCTGAGACACGCCGTCGTCATCCTCGTTCAACACGTTATCAGAAGGCTGCAGTCTTTAGCTGTCCCAACTGTCCGAAAGCGTATACAATGCGATGTAATCTTTCACGCCATTTGCGTGTTGAATGCCAAAAAGAGCCAAAATTTATGTGCCCCATATGTAATGCCAGTTATTATTATCGTTGTTCGTTGGCCCATCATGTAAAAATGTCGCACAAACAGAATTTAAATATTGTTTAAAGTTGTTGTTTTTTTTTTCAAATGGAGTTTTTAATGAATTTTTATTTTAGTTTATTTTCAATTGGAAGATCAATTAAACATGTTGATATATGTATGTAGTTTTAAACATGTTCACTTACATATTTCAGCAACATTAAAATGTTTGATATTTAAAATGTTTAATATTTGATAAATAGTATTTTGCTTAGAAACATTTCTTTAAGCAACATGTTTGTCTTTATTAAAAAAAGTGTTAAAATATCTAGTTCTTCCATTTTTAGAAAAGCTAGAAATATTTTTAATTATATAAAATTTGTACTTGAATTTTGAAATTTATGCAACATAACGACTACCTAAGGCCGCAATAAATATGCTTTTATTTTTATACTGTGAACTATTCTAAAAACTTTTTGGAAATAACATTACAAAATAACATTAAAAGCTCGCATTACACTTGCAACATTTTCCTTGATTCACCAAAAAAAAATTAATTTCTACAGAATAATATTGAATTTAGGGGTGAGCAACATGTTGCAAAAAAAAAATCTGCAACATTTGAATTGTTTTACGTTTTGTAATTTTTATTTTTTTTAAATAATTTTTTTATTTTAAACTTTTATAAATATTGAATATGATTGTTAATTTTTCTTCAAGTTTTTATCTCAAAAACAGAAAATATTTAATGACTAATATTCGTCCGGTCTGCCCGGAAATATTTTATAGTGCTGTAACATAATGTTGCAAACTGATGTATCCTTTAACGCACAGTGCATCAGAAGAGGTGTGGTGATGCACATGCGGAGTGAGCACATGCTCCCGAAACATGTTTCTAATGATAAATTAATATGTTTGCAGCTACTATCTTTTTTTTGTTGTTTTGTTAATATCTAAGAAATGAAAAAGGCTTATTTTTAGATTATTAATGAACCAATTTTTTAATTTTCAAGAATAAAGTAGAAATTGTATTAAAATATTTTTGTTTATAAACATGTTTTTATTTACAATTTTCGAACTTATGATACATTTTTTTAAATACATCTCAAGGATGTATAGAATATCCCTACAATGTTGCTTAAAAGTTCAAAATTAAAAGAAACATGTTGCCTTAACAATTATGTTTCTAAAGTTTCAAATAATTTTTTTTTTACAAATTGTTAAGTTTTCTTTCGTACAATTTGATTGGCTAATGGACAATGAATTAATATCATAACATATGGGGGCTTTAAATTTATTATCAACATTCCTAAATGAGTGCCAAACTTTTTCTTAAGGATTTGGAGCGTTATTTTGTTTTTTTTTTTTCTTTTAAAAATATTTTGTTACTTAATTTTAGGTTTAACAGAAACCTTAAATTTTAATTGTAAATTTTTATATTTAAATATATAAATTTATGGCCGTATTCCTAAAAAAATGTAAAATTTATTATTATAAGAATTTTTTTTTTTTAGTTGAAAGTTTTGTTTTATGAATCTGAAATTATTTTTTTTTTTTAAGAATATGGCCATAATTATTGAAACTGTAAATTATCTTTTGTTACTTAATAAAGTAGTAGTTACTATAAAACACAACTGTACATGTTTATAAAAATTGTAAAAATTATTAATAAATATTTTAAATATTTAATGTTAATAAAAACAAAACAAAGAAAACTTTAAAATATTGTAAAACAACAAAATAAATTTCTTTAAAGTTAAATAATTAAAAAAAATCTTCAAATATGTTGTTATTTGCTAGAAATTTAAAAAATTCTTGTTTTCTTATCTTAAGTTACTTTTTTTTACATTTTGTTTTAATATAAATTTTCACCACAATTTTAGCAATGAAGTGTTTCCATTATTTAAGTATATCTTGACTTCCAATTTTTCGCTCTTTCTCTCTTTTTCTTTACTATTTTGTGCTAAATTTACAACCGTAAATGTGTGATGATTTTATATGCTTAAACAGGAGCTGTTGTTTATATCAAAGATCAACCACATTTTGCAATGCCCTCCACTATGACAGCACAGTCAACATCATCACCATCATCATTATTAATAACACCATTTTCGAGTCTGCCACCAACAATGGCAGCAGCATCAACTATAATGCCGCCATCATCATTATTATCATTGACAACAACGTCTGTTGATGCCAGTAGTAGTTGTAGCAGCAGTAGTAGTAGTCGAAAATATAGACGCCATATTAAGAAATCTATAAAAATTGATTATACCACAATACCGCTATTAACTGTGCGTGATACTAAAAAGAATTCAAAATTTGTTTGTGATAAATGTCCGCATAAATCATATCAAACTTATAATAGTCTTTTACGCCATCAACGTGTCGAATGTCATAAAGATCCTCAACATGTTTGTTCCATGTGTTCGATACGTTTTTATTATTTAACTACGTTACGTAAACATGCCAAACGTATGCATAATATTGATTATGATTAAATGAAATTTTAATAAAAAAATATATTTTAAATGTTGAAAACAAATTCAATTCAATTTTGTATTTTAATATAAATTTTATTTTTAAATTTTGCAAACAAAATGTATTGTTGAATTTCAGTAAAATTAAAAAAATATTATTGTAGTTTTTTTTAGCTAAATTAGTTGTTAATTTGAGTAAATTATTATATAGAATTCTTTGTTATACTCTTAGTAAAATTGTTTTCTTTTTCAGTTGCGTAATTTCTTACATAATAATTGTAAAGTATATTTTTGTAATTTTAAAAATAATGACAAGTTTTTTATATTTACTTAACGCAAATCGCGTTTATTTTTTGTTTTTGTTGCTGTTGATTTTTTTTTAATTGCAAAATTTTTAATGAAAACAAGAGCTATTATAAACATGTTGCTGAAACATGTTTGTTTTAGATTCAAATTGTTTTTTAATGTTAAAAATATTGCTTATTTTCTCTAAGAAATGTGTATTTAACGCCACATATTGCTTTAATTGTGAGTTTACCTGCAATTAAAAAATAGCAACATGTTGCTTGCTAAATTTCTTTTAAAAAAAATAATTTTTAATTTCAATGTCCTCAAATTTACCTCCCATATTGCAAACAATATTTGCAGTAAAAAAGAAATTTCTTAAATAAATTTTGTCAATATTATTTATGCTTATATTTCAGCAACATACAATTCTAACTGTTATTAGAACGAGTGTAAAAGCTTTGCAACATGTTGCTAAGTTTTTCAGTAAAGAAAAATTTTCTTTTTTATTAAAAATTTTAAATGCTAAAAATAAGTTTTTATATTTTAAATGAAAAAGCTGCTGCAACATGTTGCTGGACTATAATAGATTCACAATTTTGTTTTTAATTTTTTTTGTTTTTACTATAAAATATAAAAAATCTTGTCATTATTCTTTTAAAATTTAGTTGAAATATTTTTTGTTTCCTTTAAATGTAAACGGTAGTTTTAGTTTTTTATTTATTTAACTATTAAACGCCAACCAAAAAATAGTTTAAAGTAGTAAATTTACTTACACTCTGTAGCAAATAAGTTTTATTTTTAAGCTTTAATTTTAAATATTTAAAACATTCAAGTTTTATTTTGATTTCGCCGAAGCGAAAATATTTTTAAGGTTTTTTTTTTTAATAATTTTATGTCTTATGATTTATTTCTCTTTTCGTTTTTTTCTTTTTGTTTCTTTTCATTTAACACAATCCTTCAAAATATCCAAAACAAAAACTAAAACCAAAACCAAAACACACCTCATCCCCATCAACATTTTCTCCATTTAACAAACTCATGATGTGTACGTGTGGCCAAAATCATTAACATAAAAAATAATTGTGTAAAAAAATCATCACCAACTTTAATCGTTTGTTCACAAATCATTAAAATAACAAATCATTTTCACTTTTTGCTAAAACAAAAACTTCTAATGTCATTTGCATCAAAAGATTTTTCCTATAAATTTTCTCAGTCCATGATAGAAGAAAGAAATTATTTGAAAGTAAATGAACAATACAAATTTAATAATACAATGATGGAGGATGGTGGTGCCAGTGCGAGTGCGGGTGTCGCTACCGGTGCTGGTGGTGGCGGTTTAAATGTTGTTGTAAATAGCAGCAGTGCAGTTGTTGGTCAGGCGGCAAATCCAAGTACTGAAAGGTTTCCCTGTTCCGTTTGCGGTAAATCTTATTTACGCAAACGTCATTTGCAAAGACACATGAGAGACGAATGTATTGGTATACCGCCACGATTTAGCTGTGATTTGTGTCCTTCACGTTTTCGCCGTAAATATCATATGGTGCGTCATTTGACCTCCAAACATGGCATACCACCGAACATTGCCCAACAAACGACAGGCAATTCGAATCGTCAAAATACATCTTTAGTTAAAGATGAACAGGAAAGTGCGGAGAATTTAGCAGTGAAACATGTCAATTTAGGTAACTGTGATAATAGTAATGGTTTACCCGAAAATCTAACCATACGTAAAGAGAATTACGAAAATGAGCCGCCACAATTAAACCATCACCAGCATCAGCACCAGCACCTCCACTCCCACTCCCATCCTTATCAACATCATCTGAATGGGGGCTCGGCCAGTCCGTCACATATAACCAGTGGTGATAGTGGCAGTGATTGTAATGGTGGTGGTACAGCTGGTACCTCACCTATACCACCCACACACTTAATACCCATACCGACTTATGGTTTGACGGGAGCCATAACAGCCATATCGGCTGCTGCAGCTCATGTAGAGGAAAAAGATGCCAAAATTCTTTTAGAAGCAGCGGCGGCAGCAGCAGCAGCTGCCCAAGCTGCAGCTAATAATAATTTACAACAATCTGTCAACAATAATGGCAACACTATCACCAATAACATGACATCATCACCACCACCACCGACACCGTTAAATGAAGACAGTGAAAATGTAGCGGAAAATCTAACATCGAAAAATACGGGAACGATTACAAATACAAATAGTATCAGCGAAGCATTTATTAAGGCCGAACCATTAACGCCCACTAAGACGGCGGCGGCAGCCTCGGCCTCCATGAACATGTTAGACGATGAGTGGAAAATGAAGCTAAGCTTACAACTCATTTCCAATTCTTTGCTTAAAGAACGTTTAATGAACACCATGCCATTCGCCTACAAAAACAATTGAAATGAATGCTCTCAAACCAAATATTTTTTATATTTTTATTTTTCGCTTTTAATATTTTTTTAAGTTAAATTTATTAAAAAAAAAGAAATATTTTTATACAAATTTTGACTCTATACGATTTATTTTTAATTTGATCTTAATTTTTTTCTTAGCACTTAAGTTCAACTTTTTTGAGATTATTAAACCAAATATATATTTTTTAAGTCAAGCAAAAAACAAAATTAATGAAATTATACTAAACAAAATAAGATCTCTTTTTTTTATTTTTTTTTTTTTTTTTTAATTAAAGTAACCAAACATTCCAATTTTTAATTCCAAATGTACAACAAATAAAAAAAAAACAAAAGCAAAAATTTTTAACCAAAAAAATATTTTTAATTTGTTTTATACGCACAATTTTAAATCACGTATTTTATAATTTAATTTTTTAAATTAATTTTAATAAAAAAAAAAGTATAAATAAAACACTAGGACTAGAGGTTGAGTTTAAGGAAAAAAATAAATAATAATAAATTAAGTGTGCAAAATACAAATATGTTTGTGTGTTTTTCGGTTTTAAATTCAATTTTCTCAATTTTATGTTTAAAAAATCTATTAAACTTTAAAATGTCCAAATTTTTTTTATTTTGATAATTTAAAATTTTTTTTCTTGATTTCCGGTTCTTTTTCTACTATGTTCGAAAATTTTTTTAGATTCGAAATTTTTTCTTAAAAAAATTATAATTTCGAAATTTGTTCTTTGTTTTCTTTCCAATATTTTTTTTTTTTTGTTTTAACATTTTGGAAAATAATGCATGACGTGCTGATTATTTGACAACGCAAGTTTTTGTTTTTTCAAAATCCGCCTGCCATTTTTTTTATTTAAAACCAAAGATATCACTAAATTAATTAATAAATTAAGAAAAAAAAAACAAAAATTTTTTTTTATTTAAAACTATAGATATGACTAAATTATTTAATAAATTAAGAAAATAAAAAACAAAAATTTTTATACTAAAAAACCTTTTCGAATAAATTTTTTACAAACACCATTAATAAACAAGTTCAGAATTAGTAAAAAAAATTTTTTATATTTTAAAGACATTAATCTATTTGAGAATTTCTCAAAAAAAGATATTTTTATTTCATAAGAAAATTAAGTTTCTTACTTTCAATTCAGACAATATATTTACTACTGGCGAGGTTTGTGGCGCTACAAACCACATTTTGTGATTATTATTTTCTTTTCTTTTTGAGCTCAAAGCAAGTCCACGTTATAGAACATCATAAAGCCATAAAGTAGGTTGTGAAATGAAATTGTTTAACTATCACCTCGCTAAGAGTTTCACTTTGAATGCGTTTTTTAATGGAAATATTTAAGTATTTTTTTTTTTTTTAGTATAACTTCTTCATTCAACTCAATCTCTTGTCTTACATTTTTTTACTTTCTTATTAATTTAGCCACTATTTAAGTAAAACAATTATGTATTTTTTTTTTTTTTTTGTTTTTTTTTTGTTTTTAACCAAAAAATCAACAACCAAATAGATGAATTTCCATCGTTTGTATTTTTCTAACCAAAAAACACAAAACCTAAAATATACTCTTTTTTTAATATTAAAAATTTATTAATAAAAAACCAAAATGTTTAAGTTAATAAAACTTAAAAAATTTTAAATTTTATAACAACGAATTTGTCTTAACTTGTTTAAGTAAAAATAATTTTATAAAAATTTTTTTTTAAATTATTAATTAAATTAATTTGATTTATTTTAAGAACGTTTTTAATTAAATGTTTGTATTTTATTGTCTTTTTTTTTTTTAAATTCATATCAAAAAGGTATTTATTTTACTTACAAAAATGAAGAAAAAGAATCTTCAATTATTTTAAATTATTTATTTAAAAAAAGACTTGCCATGTATTATTATTTTTAAGTAAAAATATATATTTTTATAAGTTTAATAATGTAAAAGGTTAAAAGAGAATTTGAAATTACTGAGATAATTTTTATTGTCAAAAAGAAAATATTGTAAAAGAAATTTTTAAAATCAGATCATTTTAATATTGTTTCTTAATTCCTCAAATTCAATAATATATTAAGGCTTCTTACCCAAAGATCTAAAGTTTTCAAAAAAAAAAAAAAAAAAAAAAAAAAATTATAAAAAACTAGTCGGGAAAATGTTTAAAAAAGCTAAATGATTTTAAAATTCTCTCTGAGTTTTAAAATTAAACTTTTTAAGGTTTCTTGTTTTAAAAATCCAGCAAAGTTTAGGTGTGATTTTTAAAGTAATTAAAAAAAGATTAACCGGAATCAAAAAGTATTTTAAAATAAAGCAATTTAATGGGGTTTTACAAGATTTTAAAATTAGTTTTCTCGCATTTAAGTTGACAATGTGTTTACCCTAGAACTAATAAACTTTAAGCTTAACTTTATTAAAGTCAGCAATGCATTCTGTGCCCTTGATGAAGAGCACTTGGATTTCAAGGTTCAATTTAAGAAAGAACCTTCCAAAAAGGCCAATTCGAAAAATATTGATATTAAGCGCTCTCAAACTGGTTCTTATAATTCTACCGGTTGCTCGGTAGCACCCCATCATCCCAAAAAAAAACTTGAATCAATAAGGTCAATCAATGTTTGTGCTGCCCAATTCTTATTTAGTGTGATTTCAAAACCAAAAAAAAAAAAAAAAAAAACAAATGCAATTTGCAATTCCATGCAGGTGCACGTCAAACTTTTTTCTGCTTTGTTTTAGAAAATATAAATCTCAAGTTTCAAATTTTTTTTTTTTACATAATTTTTTTAATTGTATTTAAATTATAAAATTATAATTTTTTAAACTGTAATTTTTACATATTTTTTTAATAAAATAAACCCATGTATTTTAACCAATTTGAAATAATAATAAAAAAACTAAAAAAAAACTTTATATTAAAAATAATAACTAAAACAAAAAACCAAAATCAAAACTGTGTATTTATTTAAAAATATAACGAAAAAAAATTTTTTTTACAAAATAATTAAAATTTTTCAGATTTTTTCTATTTTCAGGAATTGTCTTCTTTTTGCCGATCATCAAGGACAGGGCCACACTTACAGAAATGTTAAGGAAGCATTCCTTAAGAAAGAAGAGAGATCACAAAACATAATTGTAGTGACTATTAATTTTTAATATACGCGAGGGCGGCACAAAAAGTACCTAAAGTAGAAAAGAACACGATTTGAAATGAATTAAAATCTTTTTTCTTTTCTTCAATACAGTTGAGTTGGGGCTTGAAAAAAAATGTGTTTGTTCTAGTGATATTTTATAGGGTTGTTATTCGATTTAAAAAAAGAGCTGTCAAGATGCTGATTATTATCTGCCTTTTTTCTGTTTTGGAAACCGTTTGAAGGTGTCTAATAAAAAAATTGGCGGCAAAGTGTGCGCTTCACAACTAAAACAACAAATATGGTCTTCTGGTTGTGTCTTCTTTTTTATGAACGCTAAAATAATGCCAATGAGCTCAACGAAAAACGACAGGTGTAATAAAAATCATTCATCAATAAAGAGGTATTGGGAACTGCTCCATTGCCTGATGGTTATTGATGCAACACAGCACAGTCGTCGTAGTTGCAGATGATACTATTTAAGCTTTTGCCTGAGGACTGGTTTTTTACCTCGGTTTTGAGGGTTCCCAGGTTTCTGGTTCAAATTGGTGGGACGTTTTTTATTTAGAAACCACCACAGATGTTGGCTTTTTAACTCAAGGAATATATTCCACCAATTAGTTTTCACAATCGGGCAGAATTTTTGTGGTTCTAACAAATACAAACTAAATGCCCGTTATAATGGGGCAGGCAAAGATTTGCTGGTATGACCGCCTGCTTGCCTTCCCATAAAATAATGTTTGTGCAGCCGACAACCGCATTGGAGTAGACAAGCATGTTAAGAGTGGGCGAAGACATCTCCAGAAGAAATGTAGCCAAACATTTTTTTCCTTCGTAAAGAATTGCATGAAGTAATTTTCCACTTCTTAAGATGCATATAATCCCATCCAAAAAGATTTTTTAGTTTTACCAATGGACATCAGGTTGACTTTGAATGGAATATTGTCATAAAGATCACTGAGAAAGTACTGAAAGATCCGATGGTTAGGATAAGTTTTCAGGGGACATTCAAACAACATATGACTTCTAATATCTTGTGTCTTCTCATATAGATGTTCCAAAACGTATTGTGGAAAATTATCTTGGCAGTTCTTTAAAAATTCTCTGGCAGCATCTTGATCTCATATAATGATGATCCATTAAAATTCAAAGTTGATTATTTTAAATTGCTTAAGATATTCGCTGTTGGTGAATGTCACTTCTAAAAGCGGTAGGACTGGTGTTTGTTTCACAGCCATCCAAACCGGCGCCAGTTTTACTTTATGCTCTCATGATTTTCTATTTCACTTATTTATATGATTAAAAAATGAGACCAAGCCGTTCGCCGCTTTTAAATTTGGTACTACTAGAAAAGCCGGCGTACTTTATAATGGGACTGCGAATCTAAAAATGCTGTTCAGTTCAAGCAGCACCAATAATTTTTATTCTTAAAATTCGTTTGCTGCAAGCTTTTGAAAATGTTTCAGATTTCGTTTTGTGGACGTTAAGCTCATTTCAGCTTTTTTTTTTTTTAATTGTATTCTTTAAATTCGTTGAGTATTTTTTTTTTAAATTTATTTGTTATTTATTCTTTCTTCTGATATTGTGATTTCTAGACTTTTTTGTTCTTTAAATATTTTTGATTTTTTTTAGGTTTTTCACTCTTTTCTGTTTACTTTTATTTTATTTTCTATTTCTTTTTTTATTTTCTTTTTTTTTAAGAACATAATTATATTTTTGCAAGAGAATAAAGAATATTCACTAACCTATTTTTATAACTAAATTTCTTTTAGATTTTGACTTACTACATCTACTACCACTACAACCTCTTAAATCAAATCGAAATAGTCTACAGTTACACAACTACCATAGAACTATCAATCTAAATTTAATTATGTCTATTTTATAAACTTAAGTCTTGAATGTTGTTCTTGTTGTTATTGTTGTGGAGTTCACATAACCTACAAAAAATCTCTACAAACTACAGCTTCTTAAACTTTATGATGGGATGTTGAGAAAAAACATCATGATGTGTCATTGAAAAACTATGTTGTCAACAAAGTGAGCATTAATTAAAATATTTGTCAAAATTATAAAATATCTTTTATTCTTAATTTGGTGTTTTCAAAGTGAAAATTTATGCAACAAAAAAAAGTTTAAAAATATAAAATATTTATTTAGCTTTAAATATGTATTATTTCTTTACTTTAAACAAATGTTATTAACATTATTCATATATTTAATTATGTATTTAAAAAAAAAAAACTTATTTTATTAAAAAAACCAAACATTATCTCGCTCTCTCTCTCTTTTTTTCTTCTCTGTGACTGTTTCTCTTTTGCTCTTATTATAATTATTTAATAATTTTATAAGCATTTTACAATTAATGGTGGTTTGTTTTAAATAAATTATATTTTATCTTATTTAAACAACTTACATTTTAAGTCATAATCTACAAAATTCGTTAAAGTGCATTTTAAAGAATTCGTAAAATTCGTAAAAGAAAAAATTTGGTTAAAATTGTTTTATATTTTTCAACACTGATTTAATATATAATTTGACCGTTAACAAGAAAATTTGTAATATTTTAAGAAAGGAATTTGATTTAAAAGGAACTTTTACATATTTTAGATTTTCGTCACAATTTTCTCAGGGACTGAAAAAATAATAAAACATTTTTTTTAAATTATTTTTATAAAATTTATTGCGTAAAGCTCGGGAAAAATTGTATTTTTCACAAAATATTGTTGATCAAAAACAGTTTTATTTTCAAAAGATTTTTAAAAGAACTTAATAGATAAATCAGGCTTGGAAAGTTTAGCACCATTGTGAAGAAGGGTACTGTGGTACAAAAAAAAAAAAAAAAAAAAAATACTTTTACTCAAACGAAATGATTAAGAAAGTATTTTTTAAATTGAGTTTTAGTAAATGATGTAATTTAATTAGTGTCCTTGTTTAGCTTAACGCTTAGAACTTAAACACCTAATTTAACTCAGAAAATTAGTAGTTTTGGCGAAGGGATATTTTTCGGGGGCTGAGACAGAATGTCAGGGTACCTGTAGACTGGCAGCACCAATGGTTTCAGTAGATAAGCCTATTGATCAGACTTTATCTTTACTTTATCGTTTAGGTCCCTTTCAAGGTCATAAGTTGCTGTACGCAACTTCATCATAAGCATTCGTGAACAAAAAAGATTCAAGACCTTTCAAATATTTTTAGTAGCAGGTCAAAATTGGGAGTTTTTAAAATATTGAAACTGAAATTTAGTCTACCTGAGCTTTTTGGCATTTAACAATTTTAAAAAAAATATTTTTTTATTAATTTAATTTAAAATAATAAAAAAATAAATTATTAAAAAAATTATCAACTAAAACTAAATTAATAAATATTATATAATAAAATACAATAAAAAATAAATTTTTCAAACAATAAAAAAAATTGGGAAATAAAAAATCGTTAACAATTTTTTTTTTTCAAAATTTTCTGTCTTGTCAGCAAATTGGAACAAATTTAATTTAATTTTTAATTTTTTCTTTCTAATTATTTTGATAAATTTTTATTTTATTTTTTGTTTGAAAAAACTCGTCAACTTCAGTTTAAATTTTTGATTTGAAATTTTCTTAAAATGCACGTTGTATAATTTTTTAAATATTTATTTTAAATTAAGAATTTTTTTTATATGAGAAAGTACTTATTTTGTGTCTTATTTTTTCGTAGCTGTAGTTCGAAAAATATTTAAATAAATTTTTTCCTTTTTATTTAAAATTATTATGCAAATAAATCACAAAAATATCAAGCGTTTTTATAAATAATTTTATAACTCAAACTCATATTTTTTTGCTCTCTTATTGCTGTAAATTTATTACTACCAACTCATTTTATAATTGCTAAATATCTTAATACTTAATAACAACAACAAATACTCATCTTTACAATAAATATTCATCAAAAACTTTTTTATCTCTCTTTGTTCTTTTTTTTATGTTGTGTTATTATTTTGCTCACTTTCCTTTCCTCTCTTATTTATGCCTTAACAAAATCCTATACGCTTTACTCCTTTCCTCTTTTTCTCTTCATTTTTCGAAATTCTCATTTTAGGTTTTGTTTTAACCTGGTATCAACATTCATGCGAACAGTGTGGTAAATCCTATAAAACACGCAAATCATTATCACGTCATCGTCGTTTTGAGTGTCGCTTTACCACCGAACGTCCGGTCTTTCAATGTCCGTCGTGTAATTATGCTGCCAAACGCAGTGACAATTTAACGAAACACATTAAAACCCATTTTGCTAAAATGCAACGTGAATTTCTGCCGCTGGCTGTGAAATTCCAAAATACTTTGAAATCTCATTTGGAAACTGGTCAAGAAACGAAAATTTATTAGAAAGAAAAAAAAAATGAAAAAATGTCTCTTAAATGAATGATTTGGTGGTTTGGTAATTAGGTTTAAATAATTAAATTTTTTTATAAAAAAATATTTTCAAACATTAAAAGTTTAAAAAAATCAAAGTAGGAGAGTATTTCCTACAACGAAAAGTTTACTTAAGACAAATCGAACGTGTTTCGAAGTTTAAGTAGCTTTTCAACATCACATTTTTACGACTCGGTTTTTTTTTGTGAAGTCCCATGAATATGAAAAACTTAAGTTTTAAACTTATGTCTTATGTTCTAAACAAATTTCGAATATACCTATTTTTACATTGTAATTCGAAAAATTTTCGTAACAAAAAAGAGTGTTAGGAGCTTAGTTATTGAAATTTTAATTTGTATTAACAACTGAAGACAATTTCCCTGATGTCTTTGAGTTTTCATTACCTAAATAGAATGTTTAAAAATTCGAATATAATTATTTAACTTCGAATATAATTTAGAAAGTGATTATAAACTATTTAAATTAGCTTTTTATTAGTCAGATTCCATTATGTGTGATTTTTTCGAAAGAAATCGGAGAAAAAATGAAAGTTCGAAAATTCGAACTTATCTTCGAATGAATATTTTTCAATTTTTTATAAATTAGTTTTCGAATATTTAACAACAGCTTATTTTAACAGTCATATGAATGTTTTTAGAACAATATGTGAATGTTCGAAAAATCACTTAATGCCATTTTTAATTAGTACAACATTTTTTTTCACTTGTATGTAATTCATTTACTGTTAACATATTTCATTAACACTTAAACACAAATCCAACCAGTCATTCATTTTTGCAAACACTTTTTAATCATTTCTTTATTTAAATTTTATTCAATTCGAAATGAGTAATAATATTAACTTTTTTCCTTAAAATAACCAACTACTATTATTTGTAATGCTCGATTTATTTATTAATTATGTATTTTAACTTTATATTAAGAGTTTTAAATTATGAATTTTATATATTTTTGGTGAATTGATTTCAAACGTAACCAATTGTTTGATGGTAACAAAATTTGTATAAAATTGAAAAAATTTTTCGAATTAATTTTGCTATTAAAGATGTTGCCTTTATTTCGATGGCTTTCTCTTTAGCCTGGCTGACTGACGTGTGCTGTTTCTCAAAATATTTGTTAACAACTGACTTGAAAGATACATTTCTTTCCTTATTTTTTATGTTTGTTTTCGATTTCGGTTCAGTTGTGTTCGAAAATAATAAAAAATTTTTATATATTTTTTCTCCTTTATTAAGTATTACAGTCATGCCTGCTTGTGAAGAGTATTGCAATTTGCATAAAATACAATAATTTTTTTTTTATACTTAAGCGCACCTCTCCTTCAATTCTCTCTGATTTCATTTCGTATTCCTTGCATATTTTATTTTTTATTCTAATTCAACATTAGTTTGCATAAAATTTACATTTTTTTCTATAAATTTGCTTTCTTTAAAATATAAAATTTTATGCAAATTTAATACAATTGCGCAAAAGAAGCAAAAATGAAAAAGCAGCACAAAAACAATAAATATAATTTTTTTTTATTTTAAATTCATATTCTTGACACATTACTTGATACACAGATACATACAAACATGCGTACGCACACACTTATATACGCTCTGATTTAATAAGTTTGTTATTTTCAAATTCAAATTTATGTAGTTTTTCGAACAAACATATAAAATGCAGAGCGTTTTAAAATAAAATTTGCATTATTTTTTGAATTTTATACAAACTCTTGAAACTTAAATCTAATTATAATATTTTGTTCTAATATTGGTAGCATTTAAGTTTTAAAATTATATGTAAAGCGAAAATGTTAATTACGAGGGCAGTCCTACAATTGATTGATTTATTAGGGACAACTTAAAACTAAAACAAAATCTTAAAAATTCAAAAAATAATTTTTTTTATCAAGTGAAAATACAAATTTACTCTCCGGAGATCTTTTATTTATTGATAAATTACTGTTTGGGTTTTAAAAGTTGTTGAATTAATTCAGGAATAATTCCAATATCTCTAAGTAAATCTCCGAGGGAAACTTAATTCAAACTGTAGGGATATTGATGGAAACCGTAATTTTTACGTTACTTTTTAGTTTGGATCAGAACTTTCAATTTATAGTTTCTTTGTTCCATATTTTTAAATAGGAGAGTGGGTTAATTGGGTTTCAAAAATTTCTTCTTGCGGCAATTTTAGCCTAAGGCTGTGCGGAGCATGAACTTACATCTCGGCTAGAAGTAAAATTGATAGCCAGTTCGAAATAAAAGCTTGTGTGAGAACTAGCACCAGCTTTTCTCCTTAATAAATAAACGATTCTTTGCACCTTAATTTTTAAAAAGAGGAGAAATTTTGTTACAGACACTTTTCGTTTTGGAAATTACAATCACCACCTAAATTAGAGCTTCGCTTGAAAGGTGAAAAATGGATAAATCTCTCATTAGATCTTCGAGTCTACTTAAATTTAGTGTGAATTTGGAGGCAATAATTTTCTCAAACGGGATAAGCAACTGGTGGTACCTCTTCTCCTAAAAACTGTTTAATCAATTTTATTTTATAAAGAAATGTTCTTGCACATTTTTTGTTTTCAAAACAGCCAATTAATTATAAGACCGCCCTCGTGATTTAATATGATTATTTTTAATATTAAAAAAATCACCAATTATTAATTTATTTTTGCATACTATTAACATTTTATTAATAATACTTTTATTTAAGAAACATTAACTAAAAAAAAATTAAACATTCCTAAATATTGAAACCAAAAATCGAACAAAGAAACCAAAAAAAAAAAAATACTTTTTAAAAAAACAACAAAATCTAGTCGTCTCAGGTTCAAATATTTATACACTCGAGAAAAGTTTTCTTTCTCCATTTTCCTTTTAAATGTCATATTAGTTTTTAAGAATTATTTTTATCATACGTAATATAACAATTTTTTTAAATTTTAAGAATTATTTGTAACTCAACTTAATTCTTGTGATTAAATCGCGTAGATTTCATTAGGCCATCTTCGAATTTGCTTGTTACTTTTTACCTAAACTCAAAATTATACAACTTAAAAATATTTATTACTAAGAAAATTTTTTACAATTTTTATGGAAACCGAAAATTCAATTTTGAAAAATGTTCGAAAAACTTTAGTTGTATTAATGTTCAAAATTTTTTAACTTTTGAAATATTCGAAAAAAAGCAATTTTAAAAAATTGTAATTTTTTAATCATTGGCGAAAGTTAATATATTTTTAGTTTTAATATTTTTGGTGTTTTAAATATGGAGAGGAAATTGTTTTTAAAAATTAAAGCAAATTTTGAAAGTTTATAAAATATTTATATATTCTATTATTTTTCGAAATTAAAAATTCTAAAAATTTGATATAATTTTTCAATTATTTAAGGTATTAGCTTGAAAATAGACATTTGTACGTACACATTTTGAAGTTCCTTTTGTGGTTTCGAATAATTCGAATATTTTTTAGTTCCTCAATATCTCATATTTTGGTATTATTTGTCTTAAAATTGTAAAAGTTTTAATTAATATGTATACGATTTTACACATTAATGTAATTTTAAAATGTTCGCTTGTTTTTAACGTAAAAAAGTCTTATATTTTTTCTTGATAAGTTTTTTTTTAAGATTTTTGCTTAAACAAGAATTATTTTTAAACTTTTTGTTATAAAAATTTAATTGTTTGAAAAATTTTTATATATAAATTTCGTAAATTGGTTGCATAAATCAATTTTTAGTGTAAATATACATGTTCGAAAAATTCGAAATTTTTTCGAAGTTCACAAATTCAAATATATTGAGTAAGTTGAATACCTATGTCAAGAAATAAGATGAGGGAAAATGCTTTTTAGTATTTAAAAGAAAGATATACTTAAATAATTTATCCATAAAAATTGTTTAAAATTTTTTTTAGAAAATCTAACATTTAACCAGTATTATAAAAAGTCGGCCGTTTAAATGAGACTCGTATTTAAAAACAAATGAAACAAAGGCTTTTTAGTTGCCCTATAAAATAATTTTAAACATAAAACACTTAAGTTACCAACCAGGTTATTAAAAACAATAAAACTATTTATTTTTTGAATAAATCTTTAAGAAAGAAACTTAAACTATATACCACTGATTTTTTGCTAAGTATTTTAAAAAAGAAAATAACTATAGTTTTGCCAATTATTAATTTTAAATATTTATTAAGAAGAGAAACTATACTTTAATAAAAATTTTGTAGCGTGTAACAGAACTAAAACGTATTTTAAGTTCCTTTTTAATTTTTTGTAAACCAAAAAAAAAATTGTTAAAACAATTTAAATTTTAACTATAAATCTTCTAAAGTTAATAATAAGAGTAATAAGAAAACAATTACATAAGTACCACAATACAAATTAAGTGATAAAATTAAACAAATAGTTTTAAAAACAAAGCAAAAGTAAAATAAACAAATAACCTGTGAAAACAGTACAACAATTCACCAAAAACAAAAAGGAAAAGAAATAAGTGAATAAATATAAAATATATTTTTGTAAACCCAATAGTTATTAAAACACAAAGAAACATTTAAAAACAACATAACCTCTTAACAAATGATGAAAAAGAAAACGAAATAAATCTCTTATAAAAATTATTTAAAATATAAAATTAATTGTTAAAAACAAACTTAATTATGTGCTTAAATGATATTGGTAATTTTGCTTTAGTTTATAGATATTTTTAATTTGAAAATAAATGATAAAATAATTTCATGACGGTAACATTAATTAAATCCAGCAAAAGAACATACAATTTTAAATATTATTGTTTTTAATTTTGTTTTCGAAAGCGTAGGATGTTACCACTTTAAATTTTGTAGATGCGCTCTAAAGTTACCAAGACTTATATATAATTTTAAATATTGCATTAAATTTAAAAAGATCTTGTTTTGGTTTTACTGAAATAACGAAACTTTAAATTTGTTTTTTAATATTTTAAAATCTTTGTAAATTATGTTTTAATGTTTTTTGTTTGTTTGAAATTGATGTTTATTTTTACAGCTAACACATATATTTGCAAATTTTTATGTTCGAAAAATGTTCGAATTTTCGAACTTTAAAAAAATCTATTTCCCTGTTTTACAAACTTTTTAAACAAATTCTAGCATATGTTGGAATAGAATAATTCTTTCTTTCGTAAAGTTTTTCTAGTGAAGTGAGCAAAGAAGCTTAATATATATTAATATATATATTTTAAGACATCTCATTCATTCGAATCAATTCAATTAATTAGATTTTGTATGTTCGAAAACCTTTAAGGTTTAGTAGCTAAAAAATTTGTTATCGAAATTTTTATTTTTATGTTTTACTTGCAAATAAATGTTATTTAGTTCTTGCACAAATATTTTATTTTATTACTTTATATAAATAAAAGATATTATTCTATGTTCGAAAAAAAAAAATTAATTACTTTTTGAAGTATTTATAAACAGGTTTATTTATTTAATTTAATTTTGGTTAAAAAAAAGTATTTCAGTAGTTTATGTGCTTTATAAAAGTTATGTATTTGAGAAAATTTCTATATTTGAAAAGTAACGAAAATTTTTCGAACTTAAAAAATTGTATTTTTTATAAGTTTAACACAGGTTTATGAATAAAAAAAAAAAAACGTTTTTCTTGCCATTGTAATGTTTGTTTCATAAATTTATACCTTCGTTTAATTATTCGAAATTGCAAGTTGTTTTTTGAAAGATAATATTAATGTTACCTAATTAAAATTATTTTATATATTTTTATATTTACATAAAAAAGCAAACAATTCATTCCTTAATGTTTAACTTTTCTTTATAAAATATTTCGTTAGACATCATATTTATTCAAAATGATGCAAATAAAAAATAATCTCATATAAATTATAACTTTAAAATTAAGATATTTTTATACTTATATACATGCATACATTATCAATCTACTTTATATATATTTTTATACTTTTGAATAAATCTATTTTGAGAATAAAACGATTTTCCTTATAAACTTTCTTTTAACTATAATCAGTACAAGCTTCGTTAGTTTTAAGTAGGATTTGTTGTTTTTTTTTCTCTCTCTCTCTACTCTTTAAAGAGATTTTATTTGCAGGTCGATTTAGAAAAGTATTGCCAAGAATTGGCTAAACATGTGCCGATATTATCTTCACCAACATTATAACAACTAAAAATCATAATCATCGTCTACCATCATCTTCATCAACATCATCATAATTATAATCACGTACACCATCATCGCAATAATCATTAAATAGCGTGTCATTTAGCTTTAGCTCGTTAACGCCTTGTTTTAAGTACAAAATCCCCGCTTTTTTGTTAAATATTAAACAAAAGGTTAATGCCCGCCCGCTTGCTCGTTAAATAGAATAGACAGCTTATTTTGCGTCAAAATGTCCTATCAGCAAATAAATATCAAACAGCTACACCATAAGAAAGTTTTCACCGACACCACTAAAACAAATCTCTCTAATAAAAAAAAAAACTCAAGCCAATAACTGTAAATATCATTTTTTTTAAATTTTCATACATTTTTATTTATTTATTTTTTGTATTTTATTTTATTTTGTATTGTTTATTTTTTTATTTTTATTTAAACAACTTTAAATTTAAAACAGCAATGTTTAAAAAAAAAGCATTTAATATTTTTTTTAATAATAAAAATGTTTGCTACTTTTTTTTACCTAAAATAAATAATTCCAAAATATATAATTTTTTTCCTTCTAATTAAAAAAAAGAGTTGTGTTGCTTAGGAACGACTTATATTAATGAAGGCAAAAATTCTAAAATATTTAAAATTTAAAAACAAAAACAACAAATTCACTTCAAAGAATGCTTATTATCTTCTATAACTGAATACTTTTAACTCAAGCGAATAATAAAACTCCTGAGCCACATAACTCTTAATTAAAAAAATAAACACAATAAAATTTTAAAAATAATTTTTTTTCAATATTAAAATTTATTACTTAATATTTATTTTTATTTAATTTTAAGAATGTTTTTAAAAATACTAAATTGTTGTTTTTTTTCTTTCTCTTTTTCTTAAAAAAATTACAAAAAATAATATATTTTTAGCTTGTGGCGCCAGCAGCTGTTCATCATCATCTTTATCAAATCCTGGCAATTCAAATTGTCAAACATCACCGCCTCCACCACCCCCTCAGTCACTAATACGTGACTATTGGTATGAATTGAAATTTTCAGATTTATTTAAATTTATCAATGCCGATGGTCGCTATCAATGTCCACGTTATAATTGTTTAAAAAGTTATAAAGATGCTAGCTCTCTACAGCGACATATCAGGTAAGTCCAAATAATTTCAATTTATATATTTTTTTCTAAACAATTTATGCAATAAACTACAACAAATTCATTTTTAATGTAAAAAAATAACATTTCGCTTTCAAGCATTTAAAGATCATAATTCAGATTTTGTTAGTCAGGAAAAAAATCATAAAAGTCCTTAAATTAAAAACCTTCTTATTTTTGTGATCAATAATATTCGCCTACTTGAATTTTTTTTTTTTGCTTTTTGTTAAGAGTGAATAACTTTTCTGCTACCTTTTTTATACCGGTTTTTGATGTCATGGGTTCGACCAATTTCATGTTTCCAGAACTCTAATCGTTTTTAATACCAATCGTTTATGAATGTTTAATAATTCTTGGAAATGCATCTCACTAACTGTAAACGTAAAAGCTTGATTACAATAACGTTTTTGGGTCAACTTTAATTTTAAACTAAGTTTCGCTGCTGTTTTTTAAATTCTTCTAAATAAATGTTCCCTAGCACTTTGCTTTCTTTCGATGACTGTTATATTTTAAGGGGGGTTAAACCCAATTATTTTGACTTTGACCGGAGTCATAATCAAATTCTAAGATTTTTTCAGTACTACCACTACTGTTCTTTAAAGCGAAAGTTAACCCTTTTTAAAGCTTTGGATAAAGTTGCGTTTATTTCTGAAAACGGCTACCAATTTGAAAGCTTTTGCTAAGCTTAAGCTTTAGATTTGTTAATGTTAAAAATTCTTAAATATTCCAATCATTTACAAATAATCATAATTATGATCGTAGTTTTCGCATTAGCGCTCTGCGAACAAATTTAGAAAAAGCTTGTTTTGCATTGCTTTTTCTACAGGTTAACAAGAGTAGTCTGAAAAATATTTTTTAGGACAGTTTTGTACACAAAATTATTTAATTTTTGCTTGCGTACAGGAGTTAAGCTTTTTTGTATTAGTTCAATAGTTCAAGGTTTTTCGAAACATAAGCTTTTCTGTAAAAGCTTTTGTTTTGTTTTTAGTTTAAGAAAGCAAAAAAAAAATTATGATTTTTTAAAATTATGATTATTTAATTAATCGGCTTCAGCTTTTTGCATTTAAATTTATAAAAAAGTTTTAAAGATATAAATTTTTTTCTTTAAAAACCGTTCTGTAAACTTCTAATAAATTTACTTAACTTGTTAAAAATTAATTTATTTTAAAAGCTATTTACTATGAAAAGCTTAAGATAAAACAGAAAAGCTTGTAACCAATGATATTATTTTTCTTTATTCTCTAGTTAACGCAGGTCTTTTTTCTTTCTATTTTCCTCCGTTTCTCTTTAGCTTTTTTTTTATTTATATGAATTGATTTTCTAGTTTTAGCTGTTTAAAAATAAATTTAACAAAATGTTTATTAAAAGATCTGAAAGCTTTAAAGACTTTATATTTTTTTAGAAAAGTTGTGTCAACTTTTTAAACACTAAAGAAAATGTAAAAAGCTTTAATGACTTTTTTTAGTTTAATAAACTTCACAAAAAAAAAAAAAAAAAAATAATAAAATAAATAAATAAATAAAATAGAACGTTAGTAGTATTAGGAATTTAATAGTTTTCTAAAAGCTACTACAAAGCTTTTAAATATTTGATGATCCCTTTAAAAAACTTTCAAAGAGTTTTAAAATTAAATAGTTTTAAGACAATTTAACTTTCTACACCTTATAATGAGGGTTAAATTAGGCCTTAATAAGGTTTTCCTAAATGTAGACAAAAATTTAATTAAAAATCGTTAATATCGGCAAATGCTGGTGCAAAAAAAAAAAGATAAATTTTAATTTGTACCATTTTTTTTTACTTTAACAAAAATCAATATTTTCTTGATCAAATTGTATGTTCGAATATGTATTTTTTGTTGGGTTTTAGAGAAGAGAAGATTTCGATAGAGAGCTTTATTTTAACTCAGAACCTTTTTCTAAGCTTTGAAGTGTCTTTTTAGTTTGCAAGATTTCAATTTAAACAAACGACCATTTTAATCTTTTGAATATTCTTTTTATAAAAAGTTTTTTTTTTGCTTAAGCTAAATTCAAAACTAAATGCATGTTAAGTCAATATCCTATTTGCTCTTTCCTTCATACATTTAAATCATTGATGTAAAACATTTATGCACAATTTTTACAATTTTGTTGTATATTTTTCCCATTTCTTTTCTATTTTGAAAACTTTAAATACAAACATTAAAAAAAAAAAAAAACAATAATAAAAATTTGAACGTGTGCCGTCGCCGCCGCTTCCATTTTCTGTAGATATGAATGTGGTGGCCAGAAAAAATTTCGCTGCCTTATGTGCGGTAAAGCATTTTCACAAAGCTCCCACCTAAAACGACACCTGGAATCTGGTGTCTGTGTTAAATATTACTTATGAGATAATGTTTTCTTTAAAATAACATAGAATTAGCAAAAATTTCATAATCATGTTAATTATTATAAAAAATATAATAAAAAACTGTCAAAGAAATTAACACCAAAAATACAAACATTGAAACAATATAAAACAATTTATAATAATATTAATAATAATTATAATATTAGTAAAAACAAAAACCAAGTACCAAATATAAACAAAATACATATAGAAAGCAAGAAATAATAATTATAAATAAAAAAATAATTTACAATAAAGAAAAAAAAAAAATATTGTAAAAAATAACAACACGAAGTTAAGAAAATGAGCTGTTAAAATGTATTTGAAAATGAAAGTACATACCAAACAAACATACATACATACATATATATTTACCCTTAAAAAAAATATCTAAGTCAAATAAGCCAACCAACAAATAAACAAACATGCTAAACATACAAATGTTAATTAATTTAATTAATTTATTAATTAAAGAAACAAATGACCCAAAACAAAAACTCTCCCCATTATATAAGATTAATTAAAAAATAAAAAATGGATAACAAAACGAATTTATTGGATGCCACATCATCATTTTTTTTATTGAAACAAAAGATACAAAAAAAAAATCTAAAAAAAGCGTTAAACAAATTATTAAAAAAATATTTAATTAAAAATAATATATTATACATTGTTAATTTTAAATAGTCAAATAGTAGTTAATTATAAATTAACCTTAAAAAAATTTATATATGAATTAAAATTAAAAAAAAGAAAAAAAACCAAAACAACTAATTTAGTTAAAACAAAGAACAAGAGCAACTAACAACTGCAAAATGAAATTTAAATGTTTTTTATTATTTTTTATTTTTTACTTTTTGTTTTAACTCAATTTTTAAACTTAAATTGACAAAGAAAAGAAAAGTGATAAAGTAAGGAAGAGAGAGAGAGAGAGAGAGAGAGAGAGAGAGAGAATAAACCATCTTAAAGGAGGCTTATAAAATCTATAGCGATATATGAATAGATTTTTAATAACAAATTTCATTTAAGTCAAATAATTTTATTAGTCATTTGTTTTAAGTGTTAAAATGTGCCAGGAGTCTTTAATTGTCAATTTTGTGCCATTTTCTTTTTTTTAAAACCAAATGAAATTTTACGAAAATAAAAAACAAAATCTCTACATACTGTGACGAAAGCCGAAATAAAATTTAATGATGATACACGTTCAAATTTTAGCTTCAAGCAGTGTATTTGACACTAGTCAAACACGTTTACACATATTCTACCAACAAATGTGTGGGAATTTTTGTGTTTTCTTTTTTTTTGCACTTTTAGAGTCCTCTATTTGAAGACAAAAATTTAAATGTTTAGCAGCTTTTTAATGAGTAACAAGATAAATCCAAACGTAAATTAGATTTTTTGAAAATGCCTTAAATCAAAATGAATTTATACTGAATTTCAATATGGCAACACCGTCGATAATGAACAAGCGGTTGTCAAAGGCAGAAAAGGTACGTTATTTGAATTGTTCTGAGTAAAATAAAAATTAAAAATTAAAATCAAAACGGATTCTTTTGTTAAAATTATAAGATTTCTACGGCTTTCTTTTAAATAAATGCTGGCTTTTCACCGACAGCATAGCTGCCTACCGTACTTTCAGTTGTCTATCCATTTGATCGTAATGTAAATGATACGATGTTGTTGTATTGCTTAGAAAGTGAAATCTATAAAGACAGGCTCAAAAAAAGTTTTTACGGTGAGAAAGTTTACTTTTATTAAAAATAAAGTCCTGTATTAAGCGTAAATTTGTTTGGAATTTGCTATGAAAAACTTTCTGAAACGTAATTTTAAAAAGAAATAGAGATAGAATTATAGAGATAGAGTCAATCAAACTTCTCAGTCAAGGTACGGATACAAAAACTTTTATATTAAAATTGGAATAGAAATAGTTGCGATACTCCAGCGCTATTTTCTTAAATATTTAAATTATACTATTGATATCAATTTACGTGTTTTCAATAGAGTTTAAGTAAAAGTACTGGTCAAAATTGAAATTCATTATTTGAATGCCTTAGCTGACAAATGGATTAACTCCATTTTATTTTTTTTTTTTTTTGTGAGTGTTAATTATTAAAAACATTTTTTTACTTAACAATCAAATTCTTCAAACCAAATTTATTTGAAAAAAAGTTTTAAAACTTAGAAATGACAATATCGTTTATTCATATATTTTTTTTTTATCGAAAAAGCGGTCAAAAAATTGTAACACTTTTTTTTATAGTTTTCACTTAATTTCAATCGAATTTAATCGATCTCGGAAGCAAATTTTTGTCTCCATTATTTTCTTTGGTTTTGTAAAAATTTTAACTGTTTCCATAAATTTATAACTTTGAAAGTTGTAAAGTAGTTCGATATTTTAACGGATTTTTTTTGGTCTCCTGAATCCATTTTTACTATTTCCTCGATGATATTTTGAGTTGGCTACTATTTTTTGCACACCCTACAGGTCATAAGGTTTGACATATCAAAATGAAATCCAATATGTAATTTTGGCATATGAAGATGAAGAGTTGTTTTTCGTCATAATCGGGAAAAGGGGAAGGGTAATTTTTACTTGACACCTTAAATCGAAAAATCTTTAAAAAATTTTAAATTTTTTCGACACGAATATAATTTGTAATTTTGTTAATTTTTTAATGTATCCTTAACAATATCACTGCAGATTCTTTTAATTAATTTATATTTCAATCAATGTGAAAGCTAAATTATCTGGAATGTTATTTAGTAGAATTTCAAACCATCACTATTAATAATATTACCTTTAAATGAGTTGTTACGATCATTTTTTTTTTTCAAATTATTAAATATTAGTTCAGCAAATTCTTTCCACAAAATTTTAATAAATTACTGACGAGTTGTAGAGGATCGTCTCGTGTAAATAATGAATGCAAAACTGAAAAAAATTCTTTTAAAGCACAAAAATATAAATAATTCTTCCATAGTTTATTTTACAATGCTTGTGGCGAACAACTTTTTTTAGATCAAATAACTAATCTTTATCAAACAAAAGTTTCAAGAAAATTTCCTTGATATTTCCTTAGCTATTTGTTGAACAAAAAGTCATTGTTAGTCGTAACAAGCTTTCTCGACGGGTCATCGAATTTTTATTTTGATAGTTTGATTTCGCCAAACAACGCCATCAAATGTGCAATCAATAAAATACTCTCCGCTTTGAAAAAAGCAAAACTTCAATCCTGATGGTAACAAACAACAGAGAATTAATGTAAGCAGGACATAAACATGAAACGTATTCTCCAGCCTAATTTAATCCAAGGGAATTACTCTGCATTTCGATTCGAAAAGAAAAACATTCGAATTTGTGTGTGTGTGTCTTATACATATTGTTTCGAACTTCTTATCTTTCGAATCGAAATACAGAGCAGGCCCCCAGGCGATGTTTTGTTTATTTGCGAATATATCGATGGCTCTTCAAGATGCTTTTTAAAGCAAATTTATGCGAAAATTGTACTTTCGTATGAAGAATCCTAATTCGAATAAAATTCTCGCTAGTGAAAGCTTAAAACAGATGGCTTTATAATTTATAAACCCAGTAAAATAAATATTTTTAAAAAAAGAAAAAATGCAAATTTACAATTTGTCAATCTATCCTTTCGCTTAAAATATTGTTTACTTGTTCAAGGATAACATTTTTTAGATTTAAACAATTTGCTGTTCTTCCAAATAATTAAAGTTGACTTTCGGCTGAACTTATTGACTGTTATGGAACATTTTTATAATTTTAAACTGAAAATTATTTAAACTCGTCCTACCTTCAATATTAATTCTTATCAAATACATCAAAGCAAATTCCAAATAAAAACTTTTTTTGAGCAGGAGTGTGCCTTTAAAAATATATTTCCGTTTTTTTAATAATTACTTTAAAGTTTATTGAATTAATAATTTGTCTATAAATAGTTTAATAGATTCGATTAATAAATTGTTGCATTAACATTTTAGTTCAATTAAAATTTTTGTCAAACAAACACGCAGTGAAGTTACAAAATTGTTTTAAAAATTAAAATACCCTGTGAAATATTTCCGAAATAATTATTTTTTATATCAAAGTTGCCATACGATACCAAATTAATTTAAAATGATTGTTATTGAATAGGAAGCAGGAAGAATTGAAAGGCATAATGAAATTTAAGACAATTTCACTTTTAGCCTTGAGAAGGAGCCTAATAATTTATCAATAATTTAATTGCAATAATCTTGTCAATTTAAATTTTTAAATAAGTTAAATAACAAAAAAATTTTAATGCAAAAAAAAAAAAATAAGTCAAACTTAAACAAAAATATTTTTTATTAAAAAAAAAAAATAAAAAAATTCAAGATAAATTTCCAAGAGAAAAAAAAAACAGAAATGTACATACAGAATTACATACATACATATGTACATTATTTAAATAAAATGAATATATGTATGCAAAATTGAAAAATGTAAAACGTACTGTGTTTATTTGTTGCCAAAATATATACAACACACAAAATTCTACTATAAAATAAAAGAAAACAATTGAGATAAAAAAACAAATTATTTATACGTTAAAAACGAAAGAATATCTTAAATATTATACTACAGAAAAACCTTATATACTCACAATTTCATATACATAAATACATATTTAGTTTAAAAATTAAAAAAAAAACAATAAATAAAAAAATCTTTAAATATATTTTCTTTAAATGAAACAAATAGTCAATTTTAAATCAACTTAAAAATAAATAAAAACAAAAGAAACTATAATTAAAGATTTTATGATCAAACCACCCCCACCATCCCTTAAAAATAGGCAACTTTATTAAGCTAGAAACCCTACACCTAAAAACATAATAAACAGAAATTTTAAATGGTCATATAAATGAAATGAGATGATGTTGAGCTAGTGAAATATTTAATAAAAAGAATTACTGAAATTGTTGAAAGTTTTAAGAAATATATAAAATATTTAACGAAAAATAAAATAGTTTAATTGTACAAGTGTTTTAAATGTCAGCAGAAAGTTTGTTATACATGTGTTTGTTAAATGGTAAAATATATTTAAAAAAAAAAGTTTATGAGAAAAAATGAAACTGTTTGTTGTTGAAAACGAAAAAGAAAAATTTTTTAAAAAAATATTAAGAAGAAACAAAACTCACACGACACGTTCATACAAACAAAAATTAGTTACTAAAAATAAATCATATTTTAAAAGGATAAAAAAAGCAAATTAACTTCAATAAAGGATCTTAAATCGTAAATCAAGTTTTTAAATTTGATTTTATCAATTAATTTTTTTAATCTGTTGAAATAAATTCAATTTTTCGTTTTATATTTTCTTAATAAGTCAGGGTTTGAATTTGAACCACTTAACCAATTAAGACTTTTGCAGCAAAAAGTGACTAAGTCCAGAAGAAAAATATACTCAGAATTTCTTATATTTATAAGAAATGTTATCAAATGATAAATTGTAGTGCCATTCAAATGAACTACCTTTTTCAAAAGCCTTTTTCAAATATTTTACCACTGTAAATCTGTTGAACAGCATTTAAATTATTTTTTTTATCGGTCACAGTTGCTTAAAGTTTGTTTTGATTTCGCTTGGATTTCGATTTCGACAAAGTTACTTGCGAAAATTATAAATAATATTTCCAATATTTAAAAACATAAAAATTAAATAATTTCTTTTTCAAATGATTGGCTCAAAATGATTAAACAGTTAAAAGAAAAGTATTCCGTTTTGTTTTGACAAATATTGACAAACCCATAAAAAAGTACCTTAAATAGCAACTCTAAGCCAAAAGAAAATACAAGTCAAAATCAAACAAATAAACTTATTTTTAGACTTTTCTACCATTAAAATTGTTAATGATACTTTAAAAAAATCAAGTTAAAAAGCACATTTAAAAAAGGTACTTTTAAAAAAGGTACGCGTTAAAAAGTGCAAATTACAAAATAAAAAATGTAGCTTCAAAAGTTTTTTGTACTTTAAACAAAAAGTACCTTTTTAGAAAATACTTTGTCCCAAATTCCTGTTTAAATTTTTGTTTGTTTTCGTTATGATGCTTTTTTCAAACACTTAATTTTTAACTTTAAAAAGTGAGTTTCAAAAAGTTACTCTTAAGGAAGATGCTTAAAAAAGAACCAAAAGATAAAACTCTTGGCTAAGGAATATTTAGAGAGGCCTTCTAAAAAACAATAATGCTCTAACAATCACCTTTTTAGAAAGAAGGTTGAAAACATATGCACTTTAAGAACAGATACTTCTTTTTATATTTAATATTTTTGAAAAAGGTACTTTTTAGACAAGTAATAATAGCAAAGTAATAGTGTGTTATTAATAAAGTAAAAAGGACTTATTAAATGGTACTTTATTTAAATTTATTCTATTTTAGAATTTCATGTCAACACTTAATTGTTTTTGTTAAGAGGGCTTCTAATTTTTAAATAAGTACTTTTTTAATTAATTTCGTTTTTTTTTTTTAATAAAATTTTTCGAAAGTGCATTGTTCAGCTAATACACTCAAAAAGCAATTTCTTAAGGAAGCCATTTTATAACATACTTATTTAAACTTCTTCCTAAAGTTACTTTTAAAAAGGTACTTTTTAAAAAAACATTTAAGTCACATTTAATTTTAAAAATTTCTCAGAATGCAGCGAAAATACGCCCCTAACGAATGAAACAAAGTGAAAAGGTTCAAAATATATTGTAAAGGGTAAAGGGATCATATGTTTTTGTATGTAAATATATAATTTATGGGCCCAGTTTATTTTACAAAAGAGCTTTTAAAGAATCAACTTATGCTTTTGGTGCCTCCGTGTATGAATTAGCCGTGAACAAATCCTTTTTTTAATGTATTAAACTATTTCCTGAGGTTATCACTTGTGTTTCATGCTGAAGATTGAAAATATTTTGATTTCCAAATAACTATTTTCCAACCTGGCATTAACATATTTCTAATTTTGCTGCAAATACAAATTTCTAACTCGTGACTTTTAGTAACATTCGATTTTTTTTATTTTTGTTTTTGTAAACTAAGATTTTAGTACAAATCCTATTTCGTTTTTAGTAAAATTAATACACACTTGATTTACAAACAATTGACATTTAAAACAATTCAAAGGAACAAATACAGGGCACACAGATCACAGAATTATGCATTCATTACAGAGAGCGAAAAGAATTTTGTTTTTTTTTTTTTTTTCATTAAAAATATAAAGCAAAATACTCTCTCTATGAAGCATTAACTTGAGATGTGTGTGCGTTAAAAATTAAACTTAATATTCTGAAATTTAAATAAAATATTTTTATTAATTGTTTTGTTTTATAATTTAGTCAAATTTATACTCAATATAATAATTAATTAATTCTATTACAAACCTTAACTAATAAAACAAAATAATTTCAAACATTTAATGATTTAAGAAATTTGTTGATTATTACTAATAAAAAGAAAAGAATAGTAAATTATAATTTAAGAAATATGTATCTAAAAATATATAAAAAAAAATAATATTTGAAGAAAAATATATATTTAAAAAATATATATTTGAAAAAAAAAAATAAAAAAATATTACATATATATATTTCAAAAATATATAAACTTTTAGTCAAAAATTATTAAAAAATATATAAAAATAAAACAAAACACATAGAAAATGAGTGCCATTAAACAAATTAAATTTATAAAAAAAAATAAA
Organism: Cistogaster globosa; assembly: GCA_937654795.1. NCBI lineage: Eukaryota > Metazoa > Arthropoda > Insecta > Diptera > Tachinidae > Cistogaster > Cistogaster globosa. The sequence goes on along the minus strand of OW569407.1, from coordinate 93,141,570 downwards.
TATATTAATTTATAAGTTTTCGAAATAATAAAAATATTTTGTTTGGTTCTGTTAATTTATTACAATTTTATTAATTTTGTTGGTTTTGTTTAAAAAATAAAAAATGTTAAAATTAAACACAATGTGCTCCAACATTTAATGTTATTCAAATGAAATATATAAAAATTAAAATAAAAAAATTTATACATAAAAAATCATTTATAACAAAAAAAAAAAAAAAAAAAAAAAAAAAAAAAAAAAAAACAAAGTATAAATATGCTTCGTTTAATAATTTGTTACTTGTTGTTAAGTTTTTAAAATTTAAACAAACAAATTATAAAATTTAATTAAAGAAATTAAAATAAAATGTTCATTATTATGTTTTAAAACATAATGCAAAATAAAACAAAAACGTAAACAAAATAATAGTTCAATTACTTTACGCAAATTTTTAAGACATTTTGTTTTTTGTTGTTATTTTTATTATTTTTTTTGTTTTTGTTTTTTTGTTAAAATCTTTCAATTTATATTTAACACTCGAATTAATTTCATGTTTTATTTTAGTCATTTATAATATATTTATTAAAATTTATCTAAATAAAAAATTATTTAATTATTTATTTATTAAGAGATTTTAATATTTTAAGATTTTGAATATTTAGCCTAAACCAAACGAAAGAAAATTTACTTTGAAATTTATTTTTACTTGAAAAAATGTTTCAAATTTGCTAAAAAAAAATATAACAGAAAGAGAATTATTAATTTTTTATCTTTAAAATTTTACATAATCAGCTGAGTAAAAATTGAAAAAAGCTTGTAGTTTTTGTTTAGATGAGGGGTGAAGAGGGGGATGATGCTTAACAGATCACTTCTAGACTTTATTTTTAACACCCCGCTTATCTCGACGTCTAATTATCAAGCGTTAAATAGCGGTCAGAAATATTTTATTTTTTCTATTAGCAAGTCCTGTATATTTAATAGAATAAACTAAGTCTAAGGTACCCCGCTTGACCACACTAAATATGTGTCGGGCTGTCTTAAAGACCAGCCATTTGTGGGCACTCGAGCACAGCATTCGTGCAATTTCATCGTTTTCGGATAGTACAATCAATTATTCAGCCCAATCACGAATGTTCTTACGGAAAGAAATTTTCTTGAGAAAATATTCCTCCAATCATGAATTCCATGGAAACAAAAAAATAAAAAAGTGGCATCACCGTAATTTGAAGGAAGTTTTTTTTTTGCTTTTTTACATATAAATTCTCTTTCATAATTCAAGATACCTTCTTTTTTCCCCCGAATTTTTTTCTTACTTTTCGCAGTTAATAAAAAAGGGAACAGATTTTTAATAGCAGATAATGGAAAAGTGAGAAAACTCGGCCGGAATTTCTGTTTATAATTGCGCTGAATCAGACCAAGTTATCATGACTGGTCCCACCAACACTATCATTTTGTTTAGGGTACTTTAATGACCTCAATGATAATTATTTGAGTTTGACTACAAGTGATAACCAGTTTTGTTTTTAATTTTAAATTTTGGGACTTTCGCTTCCAACTTAAATTTTTCCTCCTAGAAAGTCTCTGGACTTAGAACTGTAAAAGTTTGATGTAGACCTTTTTATATATTTTGCTAATGTGTCATACAGTTGTGAACTGTGTCCTGATCAGATTGATAATTTTTCGAATTTTTATAAAAAATTAATTTATTTTATTTATTAAATACATACATTTCTACGCAATTTGATTTGTAAATTATTTTAGGAATTGTTTTAAAGCTGCCATTATTTTTCAAAATAAAATTATTTAAATTATTTTAAATTAACTAAGAAATCTATACGATTTTATAAACTAAATATAAAACAAAAAAATTTCAAAAATATTTTCCAAAGTAAATTTTCTTCATTAACGAAAAAATTAATTTTTCAAGTAAAAAGAAAAAAAAAAAAATAAAAATTGTTTTTTTATTGTTATATGTTAATAAAAATTAATTAAAAAAATATATTCTAATGTTATAATTTACAAAAGAATGCAATTTTGTTTTAAATCAATATTTGTTATTTAATTACACATTTTTTAATTTTTATTTAATTTAATTTAATTTAATTTGTTTTTAACTTTAATGTTAATTAAATTAATTCTTAATAAGTTTATTTTTTTTTTCTAATTCTATAAGAATTGTTGTTATTGTTATTTAAATATTTATCATACACAAATTTAAATATTTATAAAAAAATGTATAACAAAAGTTATAAAAAAATTGTTTTTAAACAGAGAGAAATTAAGTTAAAAGAAGAATAAAAAATAGTCAAAAAAAAAAAAAAATAAAAATATATAAAATGACGAACAATATACTCCAAAGAAAACAACCAAAAATTATATACATTTATATAAACAAAATAAAAAAATAACAATTAAAAAAAAAAACTAAAACAATATTATATACAATAATGGATGATGAAATAATATAACAAAAACGTTTACATATACATTTATTACAAAAAAATAAAAAAAAATTATATATAATACATAATTTACAAAGAAAAACGAACAAAAAATATTTAGAAAGGTGCGCGTCAAAATGATAAGGTCACTTACTTTTAGTGTTGTGCTTAAACAACAAACTTACAAAAGAATTTTAAACGATATCATTATGTCAACCACTAAAAACTGGAATGTTGGCGTCATTATTTTACATATTGAATGTCAATGAATTTTTTGGATAAATGTCATAAGTCGAAAATTTTAATTTTTTATTTAATAGTAGGGTGTTATCTGCCACAATACTCTTTAGTTGGTATTCAAATCGAAGCTCTTTGGTGGAAAATATTTCTAAATTTTTGTTTACCTTTACAGTTCACTAAAACTGTTAACAATTAACAAAAAATTTTTTTATGAAAAAAAAATCCGTAATTTTACAAAAAAAAAAAAAAAATTAAAAATATTTAGAATTTTAATATTTCAATAAGTGTTCAATTTGAACTTTTTTAAATTAATATTTTTTTAGGATTAAAATGGCGATTTAAAAAAGTCAAACGATAAAATTTTTTTTATAACTTGAAAAAAATTTCTTACGTAAATCAGGTCAAGCTGTAAATTGATAACAAGCCAATATCTTTAATATTTAGCCAAATAGTGTATAAAGGTCCTTTTTTACACTCTCTAAAATACATCTGTTTCCTTATAAAGGTCCTGAAATTCTAAGAAAAAGAGCTTTTGGCATTTTAAAAGTGATTTTATGAACTTGAAAGAGAGACCTGTCAGATGTTTGTTTGTGATGCCACTCCGGTGAAATTATTTAGTGATTTTGGTCTCTTACCTACACAAAGGGAATATTAACAGATGGCGCTAGTGAATCGATGAAATTTTTATAAAATCTGCTTCCCCAACAAAAGTTAATATTCACTGTGCAGTCTTTCATGGTTATTTAGAAAAATAATGGATTTATTTAATAATTTCAAAAATAAAATTAATTTTTGTTTAGTCAAACGTAACTCTGGATCAAGAGAAGCCAATATAAAATTAAAATTTTTGTTGCAAAAATTTTTTATATATTTATTATTAAAAATTTTATCTGCTTTTTTTATTTAAAAAAGTTTGATTAAGCTCGTGTTCATTGAAGGTTTTGCTATTTGATGGCTTCTTATAGTTGGATGATTGTAGTAAAATAATATTTTCCTAATGTTTTTGTTTTTCGCGCTGCAAGCTTAATGCTTTTTATAAACAAAAAGGACTTTTGGCTCTCACAAACTGGCGAAAAATACTTCAATCAAAAATCCTACTTAAATTATGTCTCAAACGAATACTATTGAGTACAACAAATAATCCGAAGAGAACAAAATTATTGATGATGATTGCTGATTTATTCGATACCATTTTATATTTCCTCTTTTCGTATTTTTGTAGCTTAAACACAACAAAAAGTAAAGAGACTTTTATCATTCCAATGCTCACTTTAGTCAAAAGTTAATAAAATAACAATAAAATTAATTTGACAGATGCCATATTGATTTAGTAAAAAAAAACAAAAGAAAACAAATTGAAATTTTTTTATTTATTTTTTATTTTTAATTGTTAATTTATAATTTTTAATATAACAGAGATTTAACGTTATATAAGAAAAAAAAAAACAACAACAAATTTAATAATTTTTAACAAATTTATATACATTTTGAGAAAACAAAAAATAACGTGTAGAAGAAACTTGAAATATATACATATAAAAAAGTTTATATTCTTAGTACCTATTACAATAAAACAACAGATATATAAATGAAAAATGTAGTGTTTTAAATGAAATTAAAAAATGAAAAAAAAAATACAAAAGTTTATATACATGTTTATATATTTATATAAAATTTATAAATTAAATTTACAAGAAAATGGTTTAACATTTAAATATTTGTTGGAGAAGAAAATATATTAAAAGCTTTTAAGCTTAGAAAGCTTATAAGCTAAAAAAGATTTAAGGCATCAAAAGCTCTTAAGGGTCATGCACTTTTTAAAGCTAAAAATCTTTACTACAATGGAACATCACTTTAAAAATCAAAGAAAAAAATAAGAAAAAACTTTCTTGTCTTTAAAAAGTTAGCCAAAGCTAAAGAATTTAAGCTTAAAATTTCATATAACCTTAAAATTACGTTTGCAAAATCTTATTATACGGGTTGAAAAAAAAATGCAACAAGTATTTATCAACAACTCTTTTTTTATATTTGTTAAACATTTCAATATTTTTGTTTTTCGGTAACCGGCAGCTTTTTGAATTCTCATTAAATTTAATTATTTTTTTCAAAGGCGTCGAAACGAAATTCCAATTTCCTACAGGATAAATTTATTAAACTGTCTAAAGGACTGTAATTTTATGTATTTTTTTTTCTATAAAAGTTTCTTTTTAAGCAATTCATTGCTAAATCAGCAAAAGCTTTATATTTAATCAAACGTATAAAATGTAGATCAGCGTTGCATTTACACGGTGCGAATATTTTTTAGTAAAAAAAATTCTTTAATTTAAAATAACTTAAATACTTTCAACTTTCTATTTCTTAGGCCATAAAAAAGAAACAAATTAAAAAATATGACGTCAATTACTAGTTAAAATTTACCTCTATTAAAAGTAAACATGCGTTCCAAAAACCGCGTTTCGCTTTTCTGATTTTAAGGCAGCTAATTCTTTTATTTGCCATATCACGGCCAAGACCAAGTTTTTAATTGATTAGGAGGGAGATGCCACACAGACAGTGAATACTCCTAATCTACATAATTTCACATATAGTCTTTCTTTTCTTAAGCCTCTCTTAGTCCCAATGAGGATATTATACACCACCGTCTTAGAGGATATTTCCCAAAGTGAATGGCCTTTTGAAAGTTTGACAGTAGGATCCCTAGTTTTCATCTGTTCGAAATTATTGGAAAACGCTAACTTTTTTGGCTGCTTCTTTCCGTCAAGTATTGTCATTCCATTAGCCTCTCAAAGGAATGACGACATCATGATTAATGTTTAACATCAGAGTCGGTTTTATGGAATTTTCTACTCCTATAAATTGTGCTTTAAATGACAAAGTGTTCTAAAGACGAACTGATCCTCCTTCCGTCTACAAATTTATGCAAAAAAATAAAAATAATAAATTTAATGCAACTTTTCCGGAATAAAGCTTCTTCTTAACACGAGTGACGAAAAACAGAGAAAAATTAATGTTAAAAGGTTCCGTCATCTTCTTCGTTATCAAATGTTTTCGAGAAGAAATATTTTAAGTTTAAAAAGCAAATAGTTGCGTGTTTTGTTAGGCGATGCTTAACTGCTAATAAATATTGATACTCTTCTAAATCAGGTATTCTCTGGAGACACTAATTATAATTATATTTTTTGCACCATCTATGATTCAGCAGGACACATAATCTGTGTAAATTTCAGAATTAAAGCCGTTACATTTGGGCGGCTGGGCCAAAAGTGACTTTGCCTACGTTTTAGTTGATATTTCGCATAATTTTCCGTTGACGGGTTTTTTTTAAATATTTTAAATTTTAAATATAAAATTGCAGAAATAAGGAATTTATATTGCAAAAATACAGGAAACGTAAATCATAACGTTTGTATCGTGTAAAGAAAAACTTGCTCCTGAGTTGAAATTTGGCAACCTTGCTTTCTGATGTTCCCTTGTCGTATATGTTGAATACGGAATCTATAAAAATTTAACGATAACGATACTTGTCTTTAATATAATAATTTTTGGACAAACCCAGATTAAATTAAAATAGAAAAAATTTAAAAAAATTTAATTAAATAAAAAAGAATTCTTTTTAAGACGAAAAAATTAATTATAAAAATTATGTAATTATTCACTTCTTCGGCGTTTAATCAATTCAGAAGATATAATTATTGCCAGATTATTAAATTAATGGATTTTGAAAATTCTTTTTTTTTAATAAAAAAAATTAAAATTCTTGAACAAAATTTTATTTGTTAAACCATTTTTCTTTTTTATACAAAAATACATCACTAATAATTTTTTTTAATCCCGCCACTCCAAGAGTAAAACACTAGAATATCCAAAACACCCACCTTTTCCCCTTAAACAACATCCTTTATCCTTAACTTATCCCCGTGATGATTAACAAAATACACTGTTCAAAATACCTGTAAGTTTTTCAACAATGAGATTTTATTTTAATAATTTTTAAGTTAAAATTTTAATCAAATATTTTTTTTTTAGTTTTAAAAAGAATATAGAATTTAATAATAAAAAATTAAAAAAAATAAAAATAAAAATAACATAAAACACATATTATTAATATACAAATGAAAAAAAGAAAGAAATAAAAAAACGTAATAGGTAACGTTTATATACAATATTATATTATATCTTTAGTTTAAAAAAAATAATTATAATTAAAAAAAAGAAAATTAAACGTATTTAATTTTGAGGACAAATAACAAACGACAACAGAAATTTAAAATAAAAAGTAAAAAAAAAAACAAACAAGAAAAAGAGTTTTATTTCAAATTATTTCAGATGTTTAATTATTAAAAAAAATGAGTCGTTAATTTTGTAAGTGGCATAAGTCAGTTTTTCAAAAAAAAAAAAAAATATGTTAAGAGTTGCTAGTTTTATTTTGACCGAAGTTTTTATTAAAGAAAAAATAAATATCCTGCGATAATAAGTACAAGTTAGTCTTCTCGAGATTTAGCCTCAATGTGCATTAGCTTAAAAATAAATTGACTTATGCCACTTCCAAAATAAACGGCTCAAATAAATAAGAAAGATTATATAAAACAAGTAGGTATAAAAAAATTAAAAAAAATTTAAAATTTCTTTCGTTTCTAATTTTTAATATCATTTCCTGTTACTTACACTTTTGCTTTTTATTTTCTTTACAGATCAATTGAAATTTCTTATACTAACGGATGATGATAACAAACAACCCAATGATAGTGATTTCATTATTATGGAAGATCTAAATGAAATCAATAGCGCCTTGACCGTTACCTCACATTTGAGTGTGGAAAATGAACGTTGTACACGTTTAAGCTCATGTCAATCGCCCGATCAATTTTTCATTAATATGGTTAATGAATTTCTTAATGATGATACTACCACACCACCAGAAGAAATTACAAAAACTCCTCCACCTCTAAATATAGAATATTTAGAACAACCTACCGATACGACTGTAGAAAGTTTATTAAATTTTCATGATCTAAATAATAAAGCAACGAAACTAACATCAGCATCATCATCATCATTATCAAGATCAACAGTTACGTTAGCAAAAGCAATACCAGCACCACCACCATCACTACCACTACCACCATCTCCATCATCGCCAACAATAACATCAGCACCATCCACATCTGCGTTTCGTATCAATGAGCTAACTGATGATACTAGAAGTGTTAATTCTTTGCTGTTGAGCGATTTAACAGACACCTTGCCCACAAATGTTAAGGAGATTTCCTATCAAAGATTTGGACGTTTCAATACTAATCTATCAGCTGAGGTACATAATTTTAAGTGTCATTTATGTGCATTTTCATGTGCCTGGAAAGAGATTTTATTGCAACATTTCCAAGATAAACATCCAACATAAAGGAAAAAATATATTTTTTTTTCTTCAAACAAAAGAATTGAATTTTTTTTAATTTTCAAAATTGTTAAATTTTTTAAAATGTTAATTAAAGCCATGATTCATATTCTACGTAATCGTACGAAAGTTTTCTGTTCTACTAAAAGAAAAAGCGATAGAAAATTTTTAATTAGGTACCACACTGTCACAACTAAAATGCAACTCTGATTGCACTGAGAGAATAATATTTTATGATAATTTTTTTTTTTTAATTTAGCACACCTCTTGAAAGCTTTGACATATAATTTTTTAATTCTCACTATTGTACTTTTTTATATTCGTGAACAGTTTTGACAGATCTAAGGATTCGATCAGATATTAAATCCGAGACCCTTAAAAGCTCAAATTTAACTTTTGCTTGTAAGAGAGAGCAAATAAAAATTAAAATAATGAGCGAATAAAGTAAACATTTCCAAGCAAACAATTTCTTGATGTTGGCGTTAGTTGAAGATTAAGAAACAAATCATTTAGTGATAATTTATGAGTGACAATTCAAAGTCATGCTTAAGAAAATTGTCTGCTATAAAGCTTTATCAGTTCAAGCATCACATAAACCTGTTTCTTCTTTCTGTTCTACTTGTAGAACCAGCTCTTTAAGAAAGTTGTTTAAAAAAATATTAATTTTAAAGTTTTCATGGTAAAAGAAAGCGGATTTTAAACAGGGATGGGCAAAGAGTAGATACATTGTACTTTATTGCACTCACTCTCTTCTCATACACAAAAGTACCCAATAATAATTAAATGACACAGACAATTTCATTGGAATTTTGCTTCTCTCACAACTCTAAAGTAATAAATGATAAATGTGACTATTCCTAGAAGTATAATTTTTTAGATTTTTTAATTTTCTAAAATATTTAATTTAAAATTCTCATTAAGTTTAATTTATTTTTTAATGTTTTATTTCAAATTCTCATTTAGTTTAAATTTATTTCTTTAAAATCTTTGCAATAATAAAAGTTCTTTTATTATTATTCTTTTTCTTACTATTTGAATGCTTCAAAACTTTAATTGAATTCACCCCACATTTTTTATTTGTAAATGTGGGATTCCATACACTTTTGGAAGTCTAAAGCGTGTATATGTTGTATCAAAACAGATTTTGCTGTCTTCGTAATAATTATATTATTCATTTTAATTAATTATTTATAAAGAATTCCTAAAAACGATATTTTGTTGTAATCATTTTTGAAAAAAATTTAATTGAGGTCAAAAACGACAATTAAGCGACTTGAAAAGGCATTAAATTTTTTTCAGTGTTTGCATCTCAGGGTTTATTTAAGAATGTGCCTAATGAGGAAAGTTCAAATTCCTTTTAAAACTGATTAATCTTACATTTTATTTCTTAAATCTATAATTTCTAATTCTCATTTAGTTTACAATAATTTCTTGAAATTGCTTGTAATAATTTATAGCCAGTATTTATTATAATTATTTTTTTAATATTTTATATAATTAAACATTTTAATTTCCGGTTAATTTATTTTAACAAGTCGAAAGAAGAATTTAAAGTATTAATATTTGTCATGCATACCATAAGAATAATTCTCGAAAGCCAAAGTTGAAAAATAACACAGTAGGAATTTTATTAAAAGGTTTTAATATTTTTATGCCGGGGTGTTATTTGATTTTGTTTATTTGTTGAAGGACATTTGGAGCTGTAATGCATGTTCTTGCTTTTTTATTTCCTTTTTTTTTATTAAATATTATATTATTGATATATAAAAAAAATTTGGAAAATTGTTTTTAAATGTGGGATTAAATTAACGATAATTAAATAACTAATATTTCTGAAATAAAAAAATAAAAAATAGATGAAATATTTGTTTTTTTTTCAATATTATCCTTAAAAATAAAATTTTAAAATAATTTATGTCAAAACTTAAGTTTCTTTTTGAAATTATTATGTAAAAATGAGTCATGTGCTAATTCCTTTGAATTCGCCTAGTGAATCCAAATTGAAAACCATTTTTTTTTGCTTTATTAAAATTAAATGTGAAAATATATATATTTTTTTAACCATATGATTTGTAGCAGTAGTTTGTCGATAAATGATTTGTAAAAGAAATCATTGGGTACTTTTTTTATAAACTTTCGCATTAGTTGTGGGCAGCTGGAACAATTTTGAAAATTTTTTTAATTCAATTCCAAAAAAAAAAAAAAACGAAAAATATTAAATTTAAATCCATTCACTCAAAAACATTCATAAAAGGCCAAGCCAAATTTAACTTTAAATATTAAAACAAAAAGAAAAAAAAGAAAAAAATTCCAAGTATAAAATAATGTTTTAAGAATTAAATTAAAAAATATATATAATAAATAAATTGGATTATACAAAAAAATGTTAAATATACTCTAAAATGTTATAAAAATATTAAAAAAAAGAAAACAAAATAAAAAATTTATTCATTTTAAAATTCATAAAAATATAAAAAAACATCTTTTTATTTCACAAAAAAATAGAAGTCAGGTTTAATGGTTGTCACAAAGTCAGGTCAATTGTTGCACACACAACAATTGCTACCGTAATTACATTTTTTTAAAACAGTAGACGGTACTACCTGCGACTGTTTGTTTTGTTTCTCTTTTTTATTAAAGAAATTAATTATTTCACTTTTGTATCCTTCAAGAAAATTTCAACTTAAAAAAAAAATATTTAAATATTCCTTCCCTTTGAATGGTAAGCATTTTTTTTTAATATACATATATTGTTTTAACAAAAATTTTATTTAATTTAACACTTAATTTATTTTGTTTATATATAAAAATTTTTTTTCGTTTTGCTTTAAAGCGCATTTTTTAGTTACTAAACATTTAATGAATTGTATTTTTAATTATTTGTTATTTTTTAGAACTAGTGTGAACGTAGTAACACCCTTATTTTTTATCTTTAAAACCATTCAATTGAAAATTTCCACACGTAGAAAAAAATTAGAAAAAAAAACTTTCGCATCTTTTAAAATTTTGATTGAGTTTCAAAGAAAAATTTTATTAATTCAAGTGTTTGTTTTATTGATTCAATTAAACGCTTCGTTTGGTTTCGAAAGTAAACAAAAGTAAAAAGTGTGAATATCAATTCTTGAAAAAATGGCTCTGGTTGGACCTTAGAAAAAATATGTCTTTTTTTTTAATAATTTTTGATAACACCGAACGAACGACGTAAATAAGTGATCTACGTAAACTGCTTCTTTTTTTCCTTACCCTTCAGCCACACGATCAACTTTTCCTTTCAAGTTTTTCACTCATGCTGCTGGTTAAAATTCATTTAAATTGAGAGCTATGACGTAGGTTGCACCCAACTTAAAAGCAATTTTTTTGTCAAGATGGCAAAACATTTGTAGAAAAAAAAACAAGAATAGTTCAAAAGAATTGTGATCAGCTGTTTTCTTGAACGTGACCTTTAAGTTAAGAAAGACTTTCAAGTTCTAAAAACATGTTAGTTGAACATAACCTCTAAATTGCAATTTTGTGAAAATGAAGCTTTCATTTTATGTAACTTTTTCATTTACTATCTTCTCTACACTATCCCTCGGCTAGCTGGGTATAAATAAGTAAACTATTAGAACTTCAACTTATATCAATTTTTGGTGGCATCGGGTAACAGGCTTTTATTTAGGTCTTGTCTCTACTACGAGGCTGGCTAAATTAAGACAAGCAAACTTAAGCTCGACCTCTTAAATGAATTAAAATTTAGCAGTGCATATGGAGCTCTACGTGGGTAAATGTATTTTCTCCATTGCTGCAATCTGGCAGGGAAAAGCACAAGGAAGCCACTTCAGAGGCGGAAGAAAATTTCTCAAGAAGCTCGGGTTTTTATACTCCAATGAGTTTTAGCGATTTACAAAATAAGGCTGCTGAGGTATTATAACCCCTCGGCAGAAATGCATTTGGATATAATTAACATACCTTAAGCTGGATAACTGCGTCAGTAATTTAAGTATCTGTACAAATTGCGCCTAAAAGAGGCTGAGCTAGTAGTGTATAGTATGTGGGAGTGCCCAACCCTGGGGAAACGTAATTTCAGTTAAAGATTAGCAGTTACGAGAAACTCTGTGAAGAGCAAGAGGGTCTTCACTTATCAGTCAACAGTAAAGACTGTTGAAAGCCCCCAGACTTAATGAAAGAAAAGTATGGCCTTTGATTACTAATTAAGGGATAAAGGGGGGGGTGGGAAATGGCCTGTATTACCATTGCCATAAAAGGTTTATTGAAAATGCTGAAATTAATTTCAGAGTCCATAAAGTGTTTTAAATTTGAAACTCACAAACCAAACGAATGTAGCGTTAGTCGATTTGCCAATTGAAGCGTTGCCAATAGAGCGTTGGCTGGTTCAAAATATGAACAAATTTAAACTTTAATAATTTATAAAAAATGGTTCTTCGCTTCAATATGATTCCTCAGTTCACAATTTCAGTAAATTTTCAAAATATTAAAAAACTGTATTTAAGGACAGTCACAGACGTCTGATTTTTGAGTGCCACTCATTAGAAAAATATTAATAAAAATGCTTTAAAATGTCTAAACTTTTGAGATTTACTGCAGATTTAGGACTAAGACATTCAATATGTCATTTTGTTATTTATAACTGTAAAAGAGAAATAATTTTAAAATGTAACCCTTGTCGAACTTGCAATTTACATGTTCAATTTTTTTTAAATTTTCTGAAAATATTTAAAAAATTTATAAGAAAAAATTTTCAGATTTGTTGGTTCATATATAACGCAACTTTTAAAAATTGACTGCATTATTTTTTATAATGCAAAGAAACATTCATTAAAATTTTTAGTAGCAAAAAAATATCAAATTAAAAATAATGGCTAATTTTATTTGTAACTGAAAGTTTTGTAGTTAGAAAATGTATTTTGTATATTAAATTTGTAACAATAAAATTTTGACAATTTGTGCCTTTGCTGCAAATAAAAATAAAAAACAAAACCCAACCAAAAACCAACTGAGAAAAATGCATTTTAACTTTAATATTTCGTAAATTCTTTGGTGGGTCATACATACATTTTTATCCGTAGACCTCGCACGGTTGAAGATAAAATGAAAGGTGTATCAATTGCTCAACTCAGAAATTGAAATTTTTAAATTATGACTCTTGCCTCAAAGGCTCGATATTAGGTTTTGTAAACTTATTTTTATCTACATAAATATTCGAGTTTGAATATAACGAAGACTTTTACTCATAATATTAATATTAATTTTTGGTAGAAATTTAAAAAACTTTTAGAAGTACTCAGAGTTCGAATTAATTTAAGCAAAGCTTGATATTAAGTATCTTTATTAAAATTAATAATCTCTTAGAATAATTTTCAATTTTTTACTCTTTCTCGATATCCTGTTTAAAATCGAAAGACATTTAATTAGTTTCACAATTATTTTCTTCAGAACGAATTTAAGCGCTTCTTCACAAAAACTAGATTTTTTGTTTTGCCAAATTGTCAGCATTGTAAGAGTTTACGATATAATCGCTTTAATATCGGTAATCAGGTTTAAAGGGGGGAGTATTATACATAAATTCCTTTCTCTTTTTATTTATAATTTGGAAAACTTTTTTGTTTTTTCTTTTAATTGCTTAAGAATCATTTCATTAATTATATACTTTGATCATTATTTATTTATTATAAATCATTTTGCTAAAAAAATTAAATTTAAATCTGGTGTTAGTTTAAATTATTATGTCATTTTTAAGCCCTTTTGACGACTTAAATTTCACTAAAATAATTTAATTTTATTTTTCAAACAAATTTATTTTTTTCAAGTGATTTCGTTTTAAAATATAGAAGTTTTTAAATATAAAATACTTTTCCGAAATAAAAATAAACCACTTTTATTTTTTTAATTGTTTTTTTTTTTAGTTTTCTTTCTTAAATTTGAATATTATTTATTTAAAAAATTTTTAATTAAATTTTCGCAGAACAATTTTGCTTAGAAGAAATATTTTTTTTCACTGGTCTTTAGCCACATTTTGATTAGACATAAGATTTTTGTTCAAAATATTTCATTTTTATGCTTGCAAATATGTCGTCTTTGACTTGACTATAACAGATAAAAATATTGTTATAAATATTTCGGCTCTACGTAAAAATATACTAGTTTTTATAAATTTTATATTAAATTATTAATTTATACTTTTTTCACATCGAGTAACTTTAAGTTTCTTTAAAAAAATTATTAAAGTAAAAAAAAAAAAATTCTGAGTAAACACTTAAAATTAAAACATGAGGAACCACTTTGTGCCCCTGATTTTATATTCTCTTAATTTTTTATTTATTTTTTCTTAACACATGCATTTTCATTTAGAACTTTCGGTTTTAAGCAAAAATTCTCGTATGTAAAAATTAAATTTTGTTTTTAATTTTTATTTATAAAATAGTTTTAAAATTTATTTTTAAACATTTCATAAAATTTCAACTTATTAACAAAGAGCATTCATATTTAGAAAAGAAGCTAAGTTTAGAATTTCAAAACATCGCCTTCAGCTTGCTTCTTAGACAGATTGAGATGTTCATTTGGAAAACTTTTTGTTTTCAAATTTTCCACATCATTACATTTCAACAAACTGTTTTTTAAGGTTTTTGTTTTATTCAAAATATGTAGTTTCGAATTTAATTTACTTTAAAATAATTAATTTTTAATTTTAATTTATTTTAATATTTTTTTTTTTTTTATTTTAACTTGTATTTAAAAATGTTTAATCATTTTTCCCTTAAATTAAAAAAATTTTTTTCTTTTTTCTCTCCCTCTTTCACAACCTCTTCAACATTTGGATGCCCCCATAGAGAATTATTGGACAATATCGGTGAAATCGGTTACCTCACTAAACAACATCGCTTTGGAGGAAATTAAACAGAAAAACTCGAAAAGAAACGATGCATCATTAAACAAGGAATCACCTTCATCACGTAGCAGTTATGGTAGAAAAGTTGGACTTAATAATAATGATAATAATACGACAGATTCTCCAACTGATTCAAATACAACTTTCAATATTTCGCCATTCAGTCCACGTGGTTTAAACTTACCGCACGTTTGTCCGCGTTGTGATAAAGTTTATACGTATAAAAAGAATTTATCGCGACATTTGCGTTTTGAGTGTGGCATTTTACCACAAGAACAGTGTCCATATTGTGATTATGTGACGCGCTACAAACATAGTCTTAATGCACATGTCAGGACTCAGCATCCAGATTACTATAATATAAATATTAAAACTTAAAATATGACTTTTTACATTTTTATAATTAAGTTCTTTTTTAATAGTTAAGGAACATTTTTTGAAGAGTTGTATTT
Organism: Cistogaster globosa; assembly: GCA_937654795.1. Classification (NCBI taxonomy): domain Eukaryota; kingdom Metazoa; phylum Arthropoda; class Insecta; order Diptera; family Tachinidae; genus Cistogaster; species Cistogaster globosa. The sequence continues at coordinate 93,126,177 of OW569407.1, read as the reverse complement.
CGTTTAATTGAAATTTGGTAGAGTTGTATTTAAGTTAACTGAAGTTAATACTTCATTACAAGCATTGTTGTTTGTATTTTCTGAATAATACAGAAGATGTTATGATAAAGAAAGTTTTAGTAAAAATGGGACAAAATTATAGATTTGTAGCTAAAAAAATTTCTTTTTTTAATATTATTCCTACGTTTTAATTTTACAAAATTTTAAGATAGTTGCATTCTTTAAAACTAAACAAAATCAAAAAAACATTATTTGCTTAGACTTGTAAATAAATGTTTTAAAATTTATGATCAACAATTAAAGCTTTCACCAAAGCGAATTACTTCAATTGAATGAGATTTATTTCACATCCACTTTTTGTGCCGCTCTAAAAAAAAGGTTTTCTTTTAAATGCGATTTCTCTTTAACTTCTTTAAAAAATACGATTATCTGTTTAATTAAAAAAAATTACTTTTTTTTAAAAGAAATCGGGATTAAGTGACGAAATATTTTTTTTACCCTGATTCGTTGCGCCACAAGTTAAGTTTAAAAAAATAAAGGTTTAGCTTTAAATTGATAGGCTGATTGTTTAAAAGAAAATTTTTTGTAGTAAAACTGGATTTTATATGAGATATTGTTGAAAACCGATTAAAAACCGGGTTTTAAAACCGATACAAAACCGGGTTTTAAACCGGTTTTCGTAAAAAATCCTAAAATATTGTTTTTTTTTGTTTTTGTGCTTTAAATTCCTACATTCTGATTTTAAAAAACATTTATCACAGTTATCAAATAAATTAATCCCATTTGCATTTATTTGCTTTCAAATTTCTATTTTTTATTTAAAGTTTCTAATGAAAAAAAATCCGCCTTCACAAAAAATTAACCCTTTGAGTACTGAATTAACTTCGCCCAAGTAAACATATGACAAGTCTCACTCTTCAAGTGTACTCAAAGGGTTTATAAAAATTTTCTTTAAAACATGTTAAGAGTTCTAAAATATCAAAGAACCTTGCGGATCAACTTGCATGAAAATTTTTTTTTCTTGCTAGCGTGCATGAATGGAAGTAAGAAGTGATTTCATGATCCCATATCTCATCTTAAAAAATATTAAAAAAGGAAACTGGCGATTTTTTAACATTTTAAAACACGGTTCGTCAGTGAATTAATTGCAAAATTGTCTACGGCACAGCTTAAATAAAGTGATGCCGCTAATAATACGAAATGCTACTTTAGCGATTTTCTCAAGACTTTGCCAGGTCGTAAAACATTTAGTTATCATGCGCTAGTGATGTTAACACGAGTTAAGTTATGACGACTTGGTATTTTGTAAAATAAAACTATCAATAATGAAGCACATTTTGTGTTAAAGCGATTTGAAAGATTTTATAAATCATTTGGGATTGTTTATGCTTTACGTTTGCCGTGCTTTTTTGGAAATTATTTTTTACTTCTTTTTGTTTTTCAAAAATCACAAAAAAATGTTTCCGTTCTTAAGACTTTCAATATTTTGTAAATCTTTTCATTATAATTTTAATTATTTTTTGTCCCATTCAAAATTTATTGAACTTATTTATACAATTTGTAGAGAAAAAAAAATCGTGATAATATTCAAATGTTTGTTAAATTAAAAATCATAACTCAAGAAATATTTAATAATAGATTTGTGTTTTTAGTTTTAACTAGACAGCATTGAATACTTCTTTTTAAAGTTTTGATCTCAGGTTAAAAAAGAAAAAATGTTTTTATGTAAAAACAGCAACACTAAATATAAGTAAGCATCCCTCTCTCCCCCTATTCAATACTTAACTACAGGTAAGATGATTGTAAAATTCCATGTAAAACTGAAATAATATAAAAACAAAAAATAATAATAATTGTTAAATAAAGCTTAAATACGAAAACTTATAAAAAAAAAACAAATTTGCATCAAAATGTGTAATTATTTTAATAAATAAAAATGAGTGTTAATTTTCTCTTCATATTTTAAAATAAATTAAGTTATTTTTCTTAACATTTTTCTTTCCAATTTTACACTTAAAGGTTCAAGGGGGTCATTAAAAATAATTTTTATTTTTTTTTATTATATTTTCATGATTGTAAATTTGGCTTGCAAATTAAAAACAAAACAAAAAAAAAATAAACCTCTCTTCTTTATTATCTTAAAAAATATTCTTTGCTAACTTTAAAATATTTAAACTTATTAAATATAAAAACATAATGAATTTATTTTTATATATTTTAAAACCCTTTAAAATTTAGTAAAACATGATAAGTCCGAACAGACCGATATTAATCCTGATGATTTTGAATTGGATGATTGTTTATTGGAGAGCAATGATATTGTTATCACTCAAAATAAAGATGGATTTATTTTGCATGTTAAAAAATTGGGAAATATAACGACAGCAAAGCTTGCCTCTCAAGATGAAGATCAAGTAGCGGCAGCTGCTGTAGCTGCTGCCACTGGCGGTCAGATACAACAGACATCAACTCAAATTACCGAAATTCAAGAGGTACAGGATGTTAAGCCCACATTTACAACATTAACAACAAGTCCGACGATAAAACTACCCTCCTCGGAATGTGGTAAGTTTAAAAACCTAATATTAATTTAGAGAATTTAAAGTTGAAACCATATATTTCTAAAGGTTTTGTAAGATTAGGCGTTTGCTTTGGCAATTAAACTCTGTTGAAGAAACCAGTGTCTAGAAGAGTTATGAATATTCTTAATTATGTTTGCCATAGTGATGATCATTCAAATAGAAAAGGGTGATGAAGTAGCCCTTTATATATCTTAGAACATCAAACTAATTTCTTATTTTGAAAATGTCGAATGTATTAATCTTCACCATTTCCTTAATCTTCTTGTTTATTAGCAGATCGATAATCATTTTGTCGTTGCTTTTCTTTTTGCTTTAGGACGCGGCTTCTACCCCTCCTTTCATTTCTTAAAGGCAATGGTTTATACATTTGTGATGTTTAACATCGAATTATGCAATAAATCGTGGTTACTAATAAAATAATAAAAAGGTAAATTTTTTTCTCGAACGGTCCAGGGGAGGGCTACCCTTTATGCGACATAATTTTTAATCATTTTATATCTATAGAAACAAAAGTCGTGATTTTTTTTAATAAAAGCTTGATGGTATTTCCCACATAAAGAAATTAAAAATTATCCTTTATAAATTTTAAACAGGCTACTTAGAGAGGACCAAGGGAAAAGAGTTATTATTTCAAAAAGAAAAGTACTGGCACCGTCTCAGATAAGCCGATCTGATAATAACGTTCGTTTTTCAAAAAATGCTTTGGTCATAGGATAGGGTTGGGGAGAGAGGGCTCCTCTCAATACAAAGTACTTATAAACTACCTTACAATTGGGAGGCAAACTAGAAAATGATTATTTTATTTGAAGTCGAAGGGTGTAGTTAAACCCATTTTAAAGTCCAAAATATCGTGACAAATTCTGTTTCTTATCACTATCTACTTTTTCCACGTGGAGGAATATCAATAGGGAATTCAAGGGTCTATCCTGTATTTCGAAAATTATTCGAATTTGTATAGCATACATATTGTGTTTCGAAAGTGTTTTTTTTTTCGAATCAAAATACAGATTAACCCATCAGCTCTGTTGACTCACTGGAGCATCGACGCAATGTATCCCACATTCCTTATTTTATCGTTACTACAACTCAATGTGCTCTTATGAAACTAATTCCTAAAAACTGTAATTTCGCATTACGTTCTTCCTCAATAGTCGATAGATTAGTGAATTAAACTTCGCATTACAAAAAAAATCCCTTGTTTTTACAATAAACCCCCTGCAGAGGTCTTCCCTGTCACTTTCGATGTACAAAAATTTTAATCGAATGTCCACAATCACAACTTTCTCTATCCTCCTTCCCATAATCTAATTTCCTAGTTTCGGCGCGATATGTTGCATAAGTAGTGGTCACCCCCTGAGCGCTGGTGTCATTGAAAGAAAGTAAGACTATATTTTCTACTTTGGAAGTTTTTAAAGAGCAAAAACCCTTTATGACGCTAAACTTAACGCTGCAGCAGAATTTCGAAATTTGAATCAAATGGGTTTGACTCTTGTTAAAAAATTTTTAAATCAAAGAAAACTAATAAAGTTTATCGGGCTGTGTTTTTTTTATAAATAATAGACATCTCGGTAGCGTTTAATTACAAGTTTCATAATTTTTTACTTGTAATTTATTTTCCATTCTAATATTCTGTTCTATTCTAATGTTAACTTAGAACTAATCAACTTGAAGAAGATCATACCAGCATCGACAACAATTTCCACTCATCATCCACACGCCACAATCATACAGACTCAACAAATACAATCAGTTCAATTGCAACAGCAGCAACAGCATCAACCAACCCAACAGTTACATGAAATTATACATCATCAGCAGCATCACCAGCAGCAGCAGCAACAACAGCAACACCACCAGCAACAACAGCAACACCAGCAGCAACATCATCATCATCAATTAGAACATCACCCCCAAGTACAAAGTATTGTTACCACAACACCCACAGCTTCTGGTACCCATTCACAGACCATAAATTTAATGGGCCTACGAAACGTACAAATCACTGAACAAAAACCTGTAGTTTCACGTATTAAATATTCACGAGGTAAAATTATAACACCTGCTGCCGGCAGTGTACAAATCGTACAGACACATGATCCTCAAACCCATGAAATAACCGATGGCACCAAGTACGAAATTAGTGAAATCGATTTAAACAATCCACAAACTTCGGCGGCGATTATAAGTGATTTGGTCAAATATGCTGAAATTGATGACATTGAATTGCCGGATGGTACAAAAATCGGTATTGGCTTTGCACCCACAGAAATAACCGAACACATGCAGTCGACTGGTACGACGGCACAAATAACCACCATCGAGCACGATCCGAACAATCAACAGCATCATCAGTTACAACATACCACACAACAGCATCATCAATTGCAGACACAAGTTCATCATATACAAACGTCACCGCAACAGCAGCAACAACAACAACAACAGCAGCATCATGTAGTACAACAGCAGCAGCAACAACAACAAGCCACAGCGCATGTTGTACATCATCAACAATTGCATTTACAGGAACAAGATGACAATACCACCAGTGTCGAGACCATTTTACCGGATGGCTTAACTGTGCATGAACAACCGGCAACTATAACGAAAAGTTATACCATTTTAACGGCACGACCACTTAAAACTGAATCATCCCACGACCTCAGCGAACTGACACAACCCTCAGCGACCACTTATGAATTGTCGTTAAGTGATTCATCTTTGGGTGGCAATGATGAACGGGGCGAAGAATCGAAATATGTGTGTCGTCATTGTGGCAAAAAATATCGTTGGAAATCCACCTTAAGACGTCATGAAAATGTGGAATGTGGTGGTAAGGAACCATGTCATCCTTGTCCCTACTGTTCGTACAAGGCCAAACAGCGGGGTAATTTGGGTGTACACGTACGTAAACATCATCCGGATAAGCCGCAGTTAGAGAGTAAACGGGGTCGTAAGGTTTAAGCAGTGGACAAAAAAAATGTGAGAAAAAACACAGTGAGAGAGAGAAAGAGGGAAAGAGAGTGAGTGATATGACTTTCACGTGAGTTGAAATATTATTTTTTTAATTTTAATATGAAAATATGTATTTGTTTCTGTAAAGCTAAAGATATTTTTTTAAAACATATATTTTTTAAGAGAAACAACAATTTAAGATTTTTGTTTTTTTTTTTTTAATATGGGTAGTTAAAGCTAAATTGTTTAATCACAAGGATTCGATTCCTTTATTTATTAATAAAAATTATTTATAATAAATAACATGGCTGAACGCTTGCAGGCATTTTTAATATTCGATTTAGAAAAAATTTCTAACAGTGTAACGTTACCTTTTTAAACCGAATATATAATCTATGTTCACTTAATCAAAACTAAAAAGGGAGGCAGAGAATTTTATTTTTCAGATTTTATAAGCCTTTCAAAATTCCAAACTCACATTTTTTTGCTGTTCAAACAAATCTGCAGACTTTAATGGATCTTGCTCACGTATTTTTACTGCAAGGCAGTGTATGGCCACTTTACATACCATCCTTTCCAGTTGAAAGATATTCTTAAGCCAATTTAGCTAGTTGGTTCATCCTTTAGACATTTCAGCCACTGGTTTTTAAAAGCTTTCAAACTGTTTTGTTTTTTTCCAAAGTGAAACAAAATATCCCTAACGGGTAAAGATGACAGGCATTTCGAAAATATTCGGAGAAGTTTATTAACATTTAATATCTGATTAGAAGTGCGATTGGCTATAAATCACTCTCATTTCAAGTTCTGGCAAAGTTTTGCCTCCTCCAAATTTACCACAAACGCCAATGCTTACCCTCGTGTCTTCTTTCGGCGGTTTTCAAATTTTTTCCAATTTTAGCATCTAAATAAAACTAGCAGTGGAGAACGAATATTAAAAAAATTATTTATCGTGAGTTTAATCATTTTGGATAAATCTGACAGTCTGTGCTTGATTCAAATTAACAAATTTATATTTTTAATTCAAACTTAAATTTAAATTGTTGTTCATTGAAATATCAGGATGCTTAGGAAAGATGTTGCAATAAAAATGAAGCATATTTTGCATGGTGTAGTGAGATGTTTGACGAACATTTTTATACATCGTTTAAGAAAGTATTGTTTAGTTTTTAATGTTATTATTGTGGCTTTGTTTGCTTCTTCTATAAACTTTTTAAAATGAAAATTGTTTGCTTTGAATAGTCATCATTTCTATATTTAAAAATAAAAATTTTATTAACTCTTGTTCCATTTTTGATTTTCGAATATTGTTTCTTAGGATGCCTTATCCAAATAAAGAGTAAAAGGTTATCTTATATAACTGCATTGTTTGTCTGTCTATCTGCGAAAGCTTTTTTCTCAAATATTAAAATGAAGTAAGAAATTTAAGTCCCGTAGAGATGACTTTTTACATATGACATTGTCTTTGAAAAAAAATTTTAGACAAACTTGAAAAGAATTAAATTTGTAATATCATGTCAGCTGTAAAAACAAGTATTACAAATAAAAATTTAAAGTGTGTACCAACAGAAATGTGATTTTAAGGCACTTAACCTGTTTTTACAATACAGGCAGACACTTGAGTATGTACTACTATGTCCACTATACGTAAAAGTATTTTATACATAATACTAAAAATTAAAGGGTGCTCCACACAAAAGATGATTTTTTCATCTTTATGCTTATTTTTTTGCTGCAGCAGGAAGACCTTTTAAATTTAGACAGCTTGTGCGAAGAAAAATTTAAGCTTAAAAAGTGTTCTGTTTCCTTTAAGAATATTAGATTTTCATGTATATATTTCTTCTTATGTTTTTCGATAAACATAACAACAACATAAAATTTAAAATGAAAGGTTTTTCTATCATGGAACGGTACTCTTCGTGTGTGGGTGTCCAACTCTCACTTGGCTGATTTTGTTATATTATTAGTACGCATGACTAAGACTCCTGCTGATTTTTTATCACTCATTTGACGCGTTTTGGTACGTTTTACGCTTTTAAATTTTGAAAAACAAAATTAATTTAAGAATCTGTTTTAGAAAAGAAAAAAATAAATTCTGGCACTTTTTGAAGGAGAACGAGAAGAAGTTTTATTTTGGTGATGATGATGAAATTACTTGCCAGATGGTCATACAGTCAAAAAAATAGGTTAATGTCATTAAAGTTATACGCCGTTTGCCTAAAGTAATAAAAACGAAAACAAAGTCGGGTTCATACTTTGCTGGTATTTCCTAACTGCAGGGTTAAAGTGCTCTTCATACATTGTTGCCTGCACAGTTTATTCAATCAGTTGTGCTTGAAAATTTAAATCAAATAAAAAAGAAAATCAATTTAAAAAAAATTGCTACCCTCTCTCTCTCCCTCTCGTTTCTTCTCTTAGACATTTAAAACAATGACCCATCATTTATGTTGGGTGAGGTCTTATTTCCTTAAGCAATTTCTTTAAAATGTTTTAAAAGTTTCGTCTTAAACAATTAATTTAGTTTTTATTAAAATTTTATTAAATATTTTTAAAAATAGATTTTTTTTATTAAACTATTGTTTTTGTTATTTTTTTAAGAAATACATTTTTTATATAAAAATCACAAAGTTTTTTTTTTCATACATCATACCTATTTTTATTATAATTAATCTTTAAGCTAAATTAAGAATTTAAAAAACATTTTAATTTGAGAAATAACCCTAAAATAATTTGTTCATTTTTTTTGTTTTACAAAAGAAAAAAATTAATAATAAATAAATATAAAACAAACCGTGCAAATAATTTAAATTTTACATATTTTATGTCCTTAAAAAAACTAAAAAACATAAAAGTTTTTAAGTGCAAACATATGTATAGAAATAGAATTAAAATTTATATTAAAAAAAATATAGGGAACACAATTTTTTATTTTTAGTTTTATATTTTATGCGCAATAGTTTAGCAGCTTTAATAATAATTGCTAAAAAAAAATTAAACTATACAAAATTTTAAGTTCTTTTAAAGTTTAATTACGAAATATTTTTTAAAAAATCTGGGCTCAAATTACGTCACTCGATATTAATCGAAATTTCAATAGAATTTAAATATAAATTTCGATCAATAACGAATTTCGTAATTCGCCCACTGTTTCAATTTTAAAGGTTCACAATGTAAAGCCAGTAGGAAGACTCCTAAAGGTATCCTTAGTAATATACTATGACATTTACCCTTGCTATTATCCCACAAATTTACTTTGACTTAACCTAACTCAATCAGAATCAAGTTCAAACACTTTTAAGTTTTAATTTTGTTTTTTTGTTTGTTTTTGTTTGGTCTTCTTAGTAGTGACAAGAGCTTTTAAAGAAAAGCGGCGCGACTCAAAAGAGAAAAAAAATCACATTACCACTCTTTTTATGAAAGGTGTTTTCAGGATTTTAGTAAATTTACAAGCAGTGTATGGAACTAGTTTATCAATGAAGATTTCAAATTAATATTTTTTGTTGTTTTGTTACCTCTTTTTTGTAATTCAAACAATCTAACATAAAAATTTTAATGTCTGGCATGTGTGGTAAAAGCATTAAGAAATAAGTAAATGATTTAGAGTGTTATAAATTGCTAGCTAGAACTATCCTTTTATAGTACCATTACACGACTGGTCCATTGTTTCAAGCTCTTTGCGGCATGTAGTTCTGTTTAGATGAATTTTTAAGCTTAGAAGTTTGAAATCATTTAACGATTACAAACGTCAACAATTGCAGCGTTAAAGTTATCTTCATCATTTGTTAAGGCGTCTATATTCGAAAAGAGACTTTTGACAAAAAAGTACTTTTGCTAAAAAGGTACTTTTTTTAAAAAAATTTTTTTGTTACTAAATCATTTTTAATAAAATAATATTTTTGCTTCAAAGGTACTCCTTGTAAAATAGTACTTTTACAAAAAAGTACTATTTATATTAAATTATAAAAATGTTATTTTAAAGTTATACAGCAATCAGTAGATCATTTATTATTTGCTAACAAGGTACTTTTATTAAAAATATGCTTTTGCTAAGAAGTAATTTGAATAAAGTGTTTTTTTTAACAAAAAAGTACTTTTGCTAAAAAGGTACTTTAGTTTAATAAAAAACTTTATTAATAAGTTATTTTAATAAAATAATGTGTTTGCTTCAAAGGTACTTTTAGTAAAATGGTACTTTGAAAAAAAGGTACCTTTTAAGTATTAAATTAAAAAAATTTTATTGAAAAGTTATACAGCAATCAGTAGATCATTTATTATTTGCTAACAAGGTACTTTTATTAAAAATATGCTTCATGTTGAATTAATTTTGAATAAAGAGTTCATTTTACAGAAAAGTACTTTTGCTAAGAAGGTACTTTTGTTAAATAAAAAGGTACTTTAAGTAAAATAGGTCTTTTAAAATAAAGTACTTTTTTATAAAAATGTTAATTAATGTTCAGTAGATCATTTACTTTTGCTAAAAAGGAACTTTTATTAAAAATATGCTTTTGTTAATAAGAAATTTTAAATAAAGCGTGTACTTTTACAAAAAAGTACTTTTTCTTTTGAAATTATAATAGTTGAGTTTAATTCATTATTATGTTTGCTGATATTTGATCTAAATACTTTTATGAAATAAAGTTTTTATTTAGGTAGAACTAATTAATTGACTATCGCACGTTCAGCTGCATATTAAATTTAAAATTTGTGTAAATGATTCTTTTGTTGTGTTGCCTACTTTTCCATCTCAGCAACTTAGAATAGGCTGATATTAAATTTGACCAGATCAAGGGGTTTTGGATTGTTCCTTTGTCTTCACATATATTAACTCTAAATGAAGTTTTTTTTTGTCTAGCATATATTTCGAATTCTTTGTTACAAACTGAAGTTTTCAGTTCGGTTTACACTTTAACAAATTTTGAAGAGAGCGAGCTTTTAAAATATATTTTTTTTATCAAATGATAATTTTCAATTTCTTTCGCTAAATTTTTTACATGAACTTAATAACTATGAAATTTTCCTAAAATTAAAATTATTTTACTAAATTTTTTACAATTATTTTCTTGGCTTCAAAATATTACAAAAAAAATCGCTAAAACTAAAACAGATTTTATTTGATATCTTTTTTCTTAAAATTTGTCTTCTTAAGTAAATTCACACACATTGTAAGTTAAGCTAGTTTTAAGACGTAGAACAAGTAAAAAATGTGTAAAAATAAAATTTATATATAAAAATAAATCAAATTAAACTTATTTGAATAGAGAAAAGTTTTAATTTTTATATCTAAAAAAATTAAAAATAATTTTGACAAAATTTAAAAAATAAAATATGAGGCTTTTATTAATTGGTTTTCAATTTTTATATTATATAATTCAAACATATTTTTAAACACAAGTGGCAAAAATCTTCTTTTATGTGTAAAATTTTTCGCGCAATTTTTAAAAACAAAATCATATTTTTTTTGTATAAATTTATGTTATAAATATCATTGATTTCTTGGTAGAACCGTGCGTTTCATTATTCATTATTTGATTTCCTTTAATGTTATTCAGAAATATACTTTTTATAAAGAGCTTTGAAAAAAAATTTTTTATAAAAACTATTTTTGTTAAAGTCCTTTTTTGTAAATGTCTTTTTGCTAAAAAATAATTAAACAGGACATTTTACTTAAAGTTTTTTTTTATAAAGCATATTTTCGTTAAAAGTTTGTTTTTAATAATTTTTGTAAAACGGAGATTTCTTAAAAATAAAAAAATCTATAAATGTTTTGAATTCATAAAAAGTACTTTTTTAGGGTACTTTCAAAAAAGTACTTTAAAAATGTCCTTTGAAATGATTTTTCAGTATATCTTTGTATAACTAATTTAATTGCTTTAAGATTATATTGTTTTAATGTTTTTTTTTTGTTTTTAATTTTTTTTAAGGGTTTTCAAAATTTCTTAACTTTATTTCAGTCCACAATAACCAATGTTCAAATATTTTTTTTATAAGTTTTTGTTTTAGTATTTTTTATAAAAAAATTTTTTTTGTTATTTATAAGTTGTTTTTAGTTTTTGTAAAACAACAAATTCTTATTAAAAAAAAATATAAATAGAAAAGTGCACAAGTTTCACTAAGAATATTAAAAAAAACAAATGCAATTTAAAATATAATTTTTTTTTTAGCGTAAACGAATGTAAATGTTTAACAAAACAACAAAAAAAATAATAAATAAAAAAATTAATTAAAAATTTATAAAAAAAATAAACAAAAAACAGAAAGAATAAAAATCACGATGTAAAAAAACATTAAAAAAAACTACAATTAATTAATACATTTTAAGAATTATAAACATTTTTATTAGAGTTAACTTTATAAATGTGTAATAAAGAAGTATAAATAAATAAATTAAATAATTACACAAAATGTCAGTGAGTTTTATTAAAAGATTTTGATTTTATTTGTTTTGATATTCTGTCAAATAATAAATTTTAATAATTTTCAAATCATACTAATATATTTCTCTTTTATTTTTTAGGTTTACAAGGACTTATTAAACCATAGTGGTGGATTTGAGTAAACCAACTCATAAATTTTTTTTAATTTACATAATCATTCATAAAGTGGAGGTTAAATTTTTAAAATGCACTTTTTAAAAAGTACTTTTTTGGTTTTGAATACGTTATTTAAAAAAAGTACTTTTGTGTATATTTTTAAAAAGTCTTTTATAAAAATTTCTTTTATTTTTTAAGATATTTTTAAAAAGGTACTTTTTTACAAAAAAGGTACTATTTTAAAAAAAGGTACTTTTCTTTAAAAAATACCGTTTAAAGAAGACAGATTATTTGAAAATATAAAATTTTTAAAAATAAGAAAAATAATTTTAAAAAGTTGCTTGCAAAACAGATGTGGGTCAAAGTACTTTTATAATATTTTTTAAATTTGTTTTTACTTTTTTTTTATTAAACATACATTCTTAATCCATTCAACTAAATAATATAAAAATTCTAAATTAAATTTGTTTCTTATAGAACTCTTAACGTAGCTAAAATGTTGAAATTAATTACTTCTTCCAGAAAGTTCACTTAAAAACACAACTATTTCAAAGATATTTTTTGGCAAAAATTCCACGTGTTTTCTAAGAACAAACAGTTCATTTTTTAACAGAAATGGAATAAAAATTTCAACTCGCCTTAATTCAATATCTATTTTTTATGTCATTTTTACTAACATATTTCTCTTTTTTCTAGGTCACCTGGAAGCAAAGCTTGAACCCTGAGCGACAAGAGGAAAAAAATTTTTTTAAATGCTGCTTGGCTGTCTATAAAAATGTTGTATGTGACAGAGGAATTGTAATTTATAATTTATTTTTATATTTTTTATCCCTTTTTTATTTATTTATTTGTTTGTTTTCAACACACATTCTACGCTAAATATCTTAAATTGAAATTTTAATTAAAAAAACATTGTTTTTTAAACAAAAGCCAATTGTTTATTAAACAGTTTTTTTTATTGATTGATTTTTTTTTTTACAAACTTGTGTAAAAATTGTTGTTGTTTTTGACTATGCGCTGAAACCTTCCTTTTTTGTTTACCTCCTCCCTATGCCTTTTTGTCCCTTCAACAAAAAAAAAAAATTATACACGTCAATTATGAATTTTATCCGCCCCTAAATTTTCTCTTTTTTTAACCAAATACACCAATTTTTTTACAATTAAAACGTGTTTTTCTTTGTTATTTTTCTTTTAATTTGAATTTTATTTGCCTTATTTTTACTTCTTGTAAATATTTGCTTGTTTTTTATTTTAAAATTTAGTTTAAAAAATAAGTGCTTTTAATTTAAAAATTTTGTAAAATAATTCATATTTAAAAGAAAAACGAAACTCATTTTTATTGTAAAATTGCTTTTTTTATATTTAATGCATTTTTAACTCTTTAAATGCAAAGAGAAATAAAAAACTCAAGCAAAACGAAAAAGAAAATTAAAAAAGAGCAGAAAAACCACATTAAACTGAAAATGGGTCCATATTTTTTAGCAAATTTATTACCGATTTTTTTTATCGAAAATTTCATTTCAATTTATTTATTATACCAGGCTCTTGAGTAATGTTACGAGGGCGGTTCCAGTATTATCCTGAAGAAACCAGGAAAAAATTTTAATTTTTTAACAGTTTCCTCTTGCATCCGTTCTTTCCTTCCTCAGCTATTTAGCTATGTTTAAATAGTTTTTTCTGGATAATTTACAGCTGACTTTATTTTTTTTATTTTCGAAAAGAAATTATTGGAAAAAGAAAAAATTATCACGCGGACAGCATGATTTTGTCATTACTGTGACATTCATTAAAGAAAAAAAGAGTGAAAGTGATTTTTTGTCTGTTTGCTAGTTACAGGCCTCTATCAATGAAACCATAATGGCTAGACATTAGAAACTTAGCAGTTTTTATCATTTTCGCAGAGTGGGTCGGGTCCCCCTCTATGATACGAATTATAAAAATTAAAAATAAAAATGCAGGGGTGCTGCCATAGCAGGCTTGGGGCGTTACTCGGTACGAATGATTTTCTTTTCGAATCTAAATACAGAATAACCCCCCTGATTCCAAGTAACAAAAACATTAAATTTGAAATTAAATCGTACATAGTACGCAACCCTTGTTTATAAGTAAAACTAAAATTTGAATATTTTAGATTTCCAGGCGTAATTCCTTTATATAAACTTTCAGTCGTATACTCGGTATCACAAAAAGCAAGTAATTTTTCAACTTTGAAATCGCTTAAGACTTGGTGAGCTGGAGTACACAATCACAAATAATCACAATGATTTGCGTAGTAACGCGATTTTAATCTTAAAGAGATTTTTTTTTCCCCACAAAAATGCAGGCCTTTGGCGTAAAACTAATTTTTAACTCAAAGATATTCACTCAAACTGGTTACTATTTGTGGCCATGAAATAAATATTTAAATACCTGTTGAACAATTTTAGGACCGCCTTCGTAATATTTCAATGTTATTGTGTTTCGAAATTATTTTTTTTTTTATTAAATTATGAGATTTGTTTGTAAGAAACTTTTGTATAAAATTGCAGAATACTAAAAAAATATATATATTTTTTAATTAAAAAAAAGCTTAAAAAATATGACTGCTCTAATGTAAAATATTTTTTTAATAAATATTTTTTCATTTTCCAATTTCATTATGAAATTTCTAAAGTACTTTTTTCTTAATTTTTTAATGTATTTCACTTGAATTTAAATATTTAGACTTAATTATTTATAATTTTTCCTAAATATTATTTTTTTTTTTTTATTTAGCTTTTTGCTTCAGTTTTTATTTCTCTCTATCGCTTTGCTAGTCTCATGTGTTGCTCATTTTCATGCTTTTGCTAATCCATACATACGTACATACATTCATTCCACCCATCAATATTCATTCATTATTAGTTTAAATAATTTTTATATAATTTTATATGTTTAATTGGCGTTGGCATTTAAACATTTATTAATAATGAATTAACTTCTTCTTCTTTCCCATAATTAAAGAAAAGAAAATGTTGCTTAAAGTTTAATTTTTTTAAATATAATTTTCTTTAAAAAAATTATAAAATATTTGAAGTGGAGATTATTTTTAAAATATTATTTATTATTTTTATTAAAAATTAGGAATAATGAAAGCGTCCTGTTTGACCTAATCTTTTTATACCTGCCCAACAGGTCCTCAGTCCAAAACTTAACGATTTGTTCTGTTGCTTTAACTATGACAATAATATCTCTTATTTAAGAGACTCCCTCTAGTCATAAAAGTAACATGAAAAAACCTCTCAAAAAATGGTTCCAGTTAGTGTCCCAAAATGAACACAATGAATTATTTTTTCTGTAACAAAAACCTCCAAAATAAAAGAATTAAAAATTTTTCAAGAGAATTCTAAATTCTTTAGCATTTTTTTATTATCAAAGTAAAAAACCTGGAGGTTTCTTTGTGTTTCAATTCGAAAGAAAGCACTTTCGAAGGATTTTTTTTTTCGAATCGAAATACAGAGTAATCCCCCTGGATTCTCCTTAACAAAGGACAGTGTTCGTTAGAATTCTGATATAATCTTAAAAATCATTCGTAGTCCAGATCCTTTTAGGACTCGCAAAAACACATAAATTATGTGTCCTTAAAGCCATCAGGAATTTTAATTTTTTTTATACTTTCATTTACATGTCGGAAGAAATATTTAAAACCTCCTTAAAACTACAAAAAAACCTTTTCAGTGAGATGTAGTTTTTTAGGTATTTCCTTTAACAAATCCGTTCAGAATTTTCAATTAGAAATTCCTTAGAATTAAACTCCTTTCAAATATTTTATAATTTTTGTTTTATTTGTTTTCGAAATAATTTAAAGTTAAATTTTTTATTTAAGTTATTGTCCTTTAAATTTTTATTCCATAATTTTATTTTTATTTATTGTTTTTCTTTTGTTTCTTTTCTCCTCTTTTTTTATAATTTGTTATAATTTTTTAAATAAAAAAAAAAATTAATTAAAACGAATTGTGCGGCCAAATAAACATCGTCAACGTTGGATAAAAAAAATACAAACAACTTGAAATCATGCTTTTATTAAAATAATAATAATAACATCAACAACAACAAAATAAATCTGTTTTTAAATTTTAATACCAAAATGAATTTTTAATAAAACAAAAATAAAAATAAAAAAATAACTTTAACAAACACCAACACAAACACATTCACACACAACAGATTTAAGTATTACACGTATAGCGGGTCTAACATGGAATGAATGGAATGCCCGCTTGGCCATGCCCTTAGTAACACAATTACGTGAAGGTGTTCATCCTCTAGTCTTTCCCACAGATCTGAGCATGGAAAAGGGTATTAGCGGCGGCAATGGTGTGGGCTCTAAGGATATTTGTAAAATTGAACGTAAGTCACCGTTAAAACGAACCACTCTTATGGGTTCGCCCACACCCTCTAACAATGATTTGAGTGAACAAGGTGCCACCACCAGTACACCCTTGAATTGTTCTGGATCCAGCGACAAGGATAAGTTACAGACCAGCAGCAGTGGTGGTGGTGGCAAAATAAAACACTTCACTGAAGAAGAGGCTACGGTTTTAATGTTAAAAGCGGCAGCTGAAAAAAACGCTCAGGCTGCAAATAATAGTGGTAATCTCAGTGATAACAGTTATACGGATGACAATACCACCGGCAATTTAAGCGGCAATGGTGGAAATGGCTCCACAGCTGGTGGTGCTGGTAGCAGTGCTACCGATTATCACAGCGCCTTTGCCGATGTTAGTGGTGCCTCCGGTATAAGTCTTAATATCTTGAATAGTATCAATGCCATGAGCAGTTTAATAAGTGGTGGCGGGGCTGGCGGTAATGGTGGCCTTAGTTTGGCTGGAGCTGCTGCTTTGGGTGTGGGTGGCTCTGGCAACGGTGCCGGTCATCCTTGTCCAGAATGTGGTCGTGTTTATAAATTGAAATCCTCATTGCGCAATCATCAAAAATGGGAGTGTGGCAAGGAGCCACAATTCCAGTGTCCCTTCTGTGTTTATAGGGCCAAACAAAAAATGCACATTGGCCGTCATATGGAACGTATGCACAAGGAGAAATTCTTCAAAGTAGAGGACTTGAAAAGTTTTACTACTGCCACTGTTGGTGCTCAATTAGCTGGTTCTAGTGTAAGTGGTGCCGGTGGTGATGATACATCATCGACTGCAGTTGCTGAACTGCGTCAACACTTTTCGTAAGAATTAAATTATTTTTTGCCTTTTTAGAGGAAGAGGTAAAAAATAAACGTTTAATACATTTTTATATACAGATTTTTTTGTTTTATACAACATATTTTATAATTAATTTAATGTTTATTTATAAAATTAGGTTAGAAAGAGAGAGATTTTTTTGATATCAGGGAAAAATACATATTTAAAAATAATTTATTTAAAAACCATATTTTAAATAGCAAAAATAAGTTGACTCAACAGAGACGCCAGCTTCAAGGAAAAATTCTTAACTATTTAACACTAAAAATTAAAAGAAGAAAATTTTTTCCATTTAAAGTTAAACAATTTATTTGTTTGATGTACAACTTAGGCCCGACTACGTTTTTTTTTTTTTTTTGCAAAATTCGAAAATTGCTAGCTTCCCTTTCTTTTACATTTTCAGTTTAGCATAAAAAATTTGTGTTAAAGAAACTTAAAACGAAACGAAATTTTAATCAATATTTTTATTTACTCATATGATGTCCCAGGCTCCTAGAAAATCCTAAAATTTAATTTCAATTGCAAAATACTACGATCACTTTCTGTGACTTTTGTTTGTCATTTAATTTTAAAAATTGTTTTTTTTTTTTTAATATTTTTTTTAACTTAAGATAGAATTCTTTATTTAAAATAAAAAACAAAAATTATCCGAGCAACATATGAGGGAGCTGTGTTTGAAACTATTTTGCGGACATAGTAAAGCTTTCCCTTTAATATTTTTTATCTCATATCTTAAGACATGGTGCTTTCCAATAAATTTAAGTCTTATCTACTGAACGATTTTTAGTCAACTTTCCATTCATTTTATTACAATCTCATGTTCTTTTTTCTCTTTTTTTTTATTCCGACTCTTACAATGAAATGTTAAAAAAGAACTTGAACTCCTTTAACAAGTGAACTGAAAAGCTTAACAAGCCTGGCTTTAAAATCATAATGTATATTCATTTACTTTAAGCTTTCAAGCCATGAACCCCCATCAATTAATGCTAGAAGCAATAAAGCTTTAAGCTCTTACTAGCACTAAAGCAAAACTGTAAAAAAACAGGGGAAGCAAAAGTTGTACATTAAATTTGTTTTACTTTGAATTGAAATTATATTCTTCACTTAATGTTTTTTGTTGTTGTAAATACACTATAATTATTAAACAAAATCAGGGGAAATTTTTCTTAATATTATTAAAAGAAAAAAAAAATATATTTATTTAAAAGAAAATTTCTAATCACATTTTAAGTAGCTGTTATTGAAAAAAATGAAAAGAAAAAAAGTGTGAAATATGGAAACAAGTGTGCCAAATTTTATTTATTTTTTTAAATAATTGTTAAACATTCATAATTTATTTAAATGTTTTTTTTTTTTCTCGTTTTACTTTAATATAAAAGTAAAACCTTTAAAAATGACACAAACACTTTTTATTAAATGTTAAAAACACCCGTAAATGCCATTATTTTCAGCAATTTGTTAAAACTTTACACTTTTTATTATAAAAATTATATTTAATAATTTTACAATTTTTAATTGATTTTATTTTTTTTTTTTTGTAATTATTTTGGCATTCCTTAATTTATCCATTAAAAAAAAGACATAGTTTAAAAAAAAAAAAAGTAAAAAAGTAATGAAAGACAAATCTTTTCCAAATGATATTCCATGTTAGTTATTTAAGTAGCAATCAATACCTCTACCAAGCTTTTAAGCAAAATATTCGGAAGCCGGTTTTTCGATTAACATTCCAAATTCGAATTTCTTATATAAAAAAAAACAATCTAAACAAAATTGTTTAAATTAAACCATAGACAGTGATATATTTATTATAAAGATTTTGTTGTTATTTATAGCACTTCACATAATTCCATAGTTGTAACCAAATTCCCTCAGAAATTTATTATTTCATCTATAATTTTTTTTTAATTTTTTTGTTAATGAAACATAATTCTCAGCGGATATTTTGAAAAACGTAAAAAGCTTTTATGAAGTTTTACAATTATTAAATAGTAATAAATAATTTTTTTTTTTTAATTTTAATTATTATTTTTATAGTATAAAGGCAATATTATAGAATTAGTTTAAGTAACATTTTAAATAGAAATATGGCTTAAATAATTTAAAAATTATTTATTTGTAGTTGAGTTAATAAACTGCAAATTAATTCATTTCCTCATTATTGCAACGAATTCAAATATAATTGATAACCAATCGAGTCATTAACTGAATTTATATAAAATAAAAAAATAATAAATTAGTTTAAAAAATTATAGAGTTAAACAGGGGAAATAATTAAAAAGAAGCTTTAAAAAGCGCTTATGAAGAAAAAACTTAAAAAAGCTTTATTATAAGTTATTTAAGCCTGAAAATTACAGGTCGATCCTCTTTTATAACTTTCAAAAAAACTTTAAGTTATTTATTCTTACGCTAGGGAGCTTTTATATAAATACCAAGCCTCAATTTTTGAAAGTAGGTAAATTTTTCAAAAGCTTTTAAGTTTTTATTTTTTTAGGGCAATATTTTTTTTCAAGCGTTTGACATTATCTCATTTTAAAAAGCTGTTTTTAAATAACTGATATAAATTTTTTTTAAAAGCTTAAACTTTGGCCAGTATTAAAAAAATTATAAAAAGCAGGCATTTAATTGCTTAAAGCTAGGAAGCTCTGAATCTTGTCTAAAAGCTTAGAAAGAAGCCAGTATATTGCTACAGTAAAAATTTAAAAAATTTCAGTTTTTAAATGCTTTAAGCTTTTTAAAACCAAAAGTTCTCTGAACAATATTAATTTTAAAAACTGCAATATGTTTTGACAGCTCGAAACATTAATTTTAAACCATGTTAAATTTAAAAATTTGATATTTTTAATGAAAAACGGGAATATGCGCTCGCCTTGTTAAGTTTACCCCCAACACGTGAAGCATTAAAATACTTAATAATAATTATTTGCTCAGTAGTCTATAAAATACAAAAGTATAATAACAAAAGCTTTTAAAATTTTTCAACTTAAAAAAGCTCTGATATTTTTTTTTATGTCAAAATAGTTATCCATCAAAATATTTTTTACAGTTTATCTTTTAGAACTTTTAAAATAATTTAGTTAAGCTTTTGAAAACAGCTTTAATTCTTGCGAATGCTAAAACTCCTTTAAAGGAGCTTTAAGTCTTCAAGAAAAAATTAGTTTCAAATACAGTAAAGCGAATAACATCTCTCATACCTGGATAGATTTTTTCTTTAGGTCTCCAAAAGCTTTTAAAGTTTCTTTTTTAATTATTTTCTAATTTTATTTGTCATACAACAAAACAAACAAAAATCAACATTAAATACCTCAAATGAATAAAAATATTATTTCCAATTAAAATGTTTATTTACAAAAAAATAACTAAAAATAAAATTTCCAAAAAAAAAAATAAAAATTAAGCATTCCAATTTATAAACAAATTTATTAATAAGAAGAAGAAAAAAACTTAAAATTTTTTTAAAGTGCCTTTATATATATAAAACAAAAACAAAAGAAAATCTTAGATTTAAGAAAAAAATTATAACTCTAAAAAAGTCTACAACTAGAAATTTATTTTACAAAATTTTACAAAAAGAAAAACTCAATTAAACTTAAAAAGTTTTTACAAAATTCTATGTGTGTCTATAAAATAGAAATTTTAAACGAAATTTAAAAAAAAAATACAATATTAACTTCGAAAGTTTCAAAAAACACTTTAAAAGTTTTCAAAACAAAAAAATGTTTCCGTTAAATTTATTCAAAATTTTTTGTTATTTTTAAACACGAACTGGCTTATATTTTTAATTTAAATATTAAAAAAGTTTATTTTCTTTTTGCGTTTTTTTTTTATTTATTTCAACCAAGTCGAAATCGAATACTTGGCCATACGGCTGAAATTAATATAATGCTCTTCAATAGAAAAACTTATAGTAAAAAAAAGCAATAATTTTTTATCGATATTTTTAATTAAAGTTGGAGGGTAAAATATCTTTCTTTATTTATATGATGACTTGGTCAAATTTAATAACAAATTATAAATTTGTTTTAAAAATTGTCAAAAAAAAATTTTTTTAATTTTTTTTATTTCTATACTTTTTTTTAAAAAAACAAAAATTATTTAAAACAAGCCATAAATATATTTTTTTTTTTATTTTTAAGACAATGATTTAAGTTAAGTTTAATAATAATATTTATAAATCACATTAAATAAAATATAAACAAAACAAAAAAAATACGAAAAACAAAGCCCTCAGGTACTTAGTTTGTGTTAAAGAATTTTAATTATATATTTATATATACAAAATATTATATTTATATTTTATCACAAAAAAAAAAATCCCTTAAGAAAATAATTCACTCTTAAACTTATTTATTATTTTTACATTTTTTTATTATAAAATTCCACAAAGAAAAAAACGAAAAAAGCTGTGCTTTCAAAAAGAAAACAAAAAATAAATTTCTAAAATTTTTGTTTTGTGCAAATTATAAATGTCAGATTTGAAGGTCTTAAATAAACTTACTTAATTGTAACATAAAGGATAATATTCTTCTTTTTCTAGTTTTATATACCAGGCTCAGGGATGTCAATGTTTAAACAATTATGTTTTTTAATTGTACCAAACGGTTTTTAAAAGTGAACTTCTCGCTTTCAATTTTTAATTATCATACATTTTTTTATAAATTTTTAATTTTTTTTTTTTTGGCTTTTGTGATTTAGTTTGAAGCATTTTTTTTACTAAAAAAAATTTCAAGAAGTCAAATTTTTTTTTATAAAACCCACAATTTTTTAGTAATTATTCTTTTATTATACGAAGCTTTGTAGTGCTAGAAATGGCGTTACATTATTTGTAAACCGATTTATGTTTATATAAACAAAATATCACTTGAGTCCTAAGACAATAACATAAATACACACTCTTCAAAAGCTTCATTTTAGTTTTCACATGTTTTTTTTTAATATTTTGGCGATAAAAATTCGATATCGAACGAAATTTCTATTTAAATTTAATTGAAATTTTAATCGATATCGAATGCCATAATTTTGACCACAGTTGTGTTTATACTCAGGGGTCTTTTAGTACCAAAAATATAAACTTAAAATCTAATTTAATGTATGATAAATCAGTTCTAAAAAAACCCTAATAAAAATAACGAAAGTTACATGCATTCGAAAATGGATTATGAATTCTTTTACACTTCTGTTTGAATTATTATTTAAAAAAAATATTAACCTCAAAACCTTCAAATCTAAAAATTTTTTATTAAATTTTGTAATTTTGCACTTAAAGTTTTTCATCAACCAACCAACACGTCACAAATAGTTTTCAAATAATTTTAATATACAATATTTTTATATTTGTATGTATTTAAAATAATTTATTTTTTCATTTATTTATTTATTAAAAAATAGCCCTTAATTTATTAAATTTTTATTTCTCAAACATTCCATATAAAAAAATGAAAAAAAAAAACAAAAACTGAAAACGAAAAGAGAATAAGAAAAATTATTTCTTTTTATTCAAACAATAGTTCAAATAATGTTTAAAATGTTGAAAATATTTAAATTATATTTTATACTCTTAACTTTTTCAATTATAATGTAATATTTTTATTTGTTATAAATATTTTTTTTTATAGAATTGTAATTGGTTTTAATTGGTGTTGGGCTTCAAACATTTCTTTTTTTTTAAATATAAATACAAATATTTAAATATTTCATAATAAAATAATTATAATTTTAATCTGTTAAAAAAAACTAAATAAAACAAAAAACCCAACAAAATTTTAATAAATCATTAGAAAATATGTAATTAGAACTGGTGCAATCCCAGAATTAGTTTAAAGAAAGATATTACTGCATTTGTATTTGAGCGAAATTTCTATAGAACTTTAAAAGACATTTTATTGATATTTAATGCGGTTGCTTTTAAGCAAGTCATAAAATTAGTGCTGCCACTTTTGCTATAAGCCCCTTTAAAAACAACCAACTTTATAACATTGGGTTTCAAAAAAATTTTAAATTTCTATTAAAAAATATAATAATAAAAATAGTGTATCAATAATATTTAAATGAAGTCATATTAAAGTCTTATGGCCTTCTGACTTTCTTATTTAAAAGAAAACTCGAAATTTTCGAAAATGCCAATTTCAAACAAAAATAATTTGTCTTTTATGCTAAAATTGGCGGCACTAAAATAACTTTTTACTGGGAATATTTATTCTTTTTTAAATTAAACACAGTTTGTGCTCAATTTTTTTTTTTTAGAAATTTTCTACTTCTTGTTATAAATTTATTGAAGGAAAAAAAGAAATTAAAATATTTGAAAATACTCATAAAAAAACTATCTTAAGTATAAGTTTTATTATTTTTTTTCCTCTCCTAATATACATACATTTATACATATTTTTTTTATATTATTATACTTATTATTAATTTTTATATGTAAAAATGTAAAAAAAACTCCCCCAAAAAAAGTTTATTATTGTATAATAAAGTTATAAAAAAAAAATTTAAAAAGCTTTATTAATTCAAATATTATAAATCAAGTGCCATCAAACTTTCTACAATTTTTATTTTCTTTACAATTTTTTTTTTTTTTTTTTTTTTTTTGTTTAAAAACAATGTACAAGTTTTTAGTAGCTTTTAGATTTTTTTGTTTCGAACTTACACAAAACAACCAACAACCAACCCTACACTCGAACATATACTTTTCTTTTGATTTAAAGTAAGTAAAATATCAATTATTATTATTTATTTATTTATTATTTTATTTTTTATTTTTATTTTTTTTTTTTTTTTTTGTTAAATTTCAACTTGCTTTTTTTATTTAATTTTTTTTTAATTATTTTATAAACCTGTCCCTTTTTAGCAGCTGGTTGTACCAGCACTAAATGCCTGTTAATTCTCTTACCAAAAAAAAAATCAAAATAAATATAGTTTTAAAATAAAGTAATTTGAAATTTTTCAAATAATTTTATTAATGATGTAAGAAATAAGTTTAAAATAAAAATAAGAAAACAAAAAAATATTTCTTCCACTAATATTTTTTTCCTCTTTCTACTTTTCTAGATGCTGCACCAACAGAAACCGGCAATCAGACTCGCACTACGAACGCCTCTGTTCGAAATGAGTCACGCATTAGGGTACGTAACTGGTTAATGTTGGCCGATCAATCGATTTTGGAAAAAAACTTAAACGAGGGTTCTGGTGAGTTTACTAAAAAATAAAAATTAAAAAAGGTTTTAATTTATTTTTATTATTTTAATTTTGTATATTTTTTTTTAATATATAATTAATTTTGTTTAAGAAAAATCTGTACAGGACAGTAAAAATAAGTGTTTAGCACTGCAAGGGTCTTTATTTAATATTTTAATTATAAGGAATTCTTTCAAAGGTACTTTAAAGAGTACTTTTTTTTTGACGAGTTTTTTTTTTTTTTTTTTTTTTTTTTTTTTTTTGAAAAAGAGTTTTAAAAAATACTTTTTGTAAAAGGTACATTCTAAGGGATAATATAATAAAATATTCTCTTTTTAAAAAGAAATGGTTTAAAAAGATATTTTTATAGAGAAAATATTGTTCAAGAGGTTTTTTTAAAGGTACCTTATTAAAGGTATTTTTGTTTTTAATGAACTTTGCTTTTTCAAAAGTTTTTGTCTTGCATTCACTTTTTTTAAAACCTTTTTAACCTTAAAATTTTTTTGAAAATGTTCTTTTTAAAGTTTATTTTGGAAGGTATTTCTATAAAAAGTACTTTTAAAATGTCCTTTTTAAATAATACTGTTTTTAAAAGTATTTTACACAGAATTTAGTTTTTATAAAAATTAGTAATTAGGAAGAGTTCTTCAAAAATAATTCATATTATCAGTCATTAGAAAGTCTTTAAATTGATAAGGTACTCTTTTTACAAAGATTATGAAAAAAGTATATTTTTTCTAACAAAGTTTTTTTAATAGTTCTTAAATTAAGGGACTATTGAAGAGTTTTGTTTAACAAATATCCTATAAAAGCTACTTCTTTTAAAAACAGTTTTTCAAAGTCAAGAATAATTTTTTAAAGTTTAAACTGTAAAATATGTAGATTTTTCAAAAAGCACCTTTTAAGGCAGCTTTAAACAGATTTAAATAAAATAGCTTCAAAAGCTTCTTCTATCAAATGTGCTACGTTTTTTTAAAAAGGTGCGTTTTTCGAAACGTTTTTTCAAGTGTTTTTCAAGTACCAAATACATTTTTATAGTTCCTTTTCCAAAAAAGTTCATTAATAGGTACTTTTTTAAAGTAATTTTTCTTAGATTTTCTTTTTCTTGTTAAGGGTATATATTTTTCGTAATAGTTTTTTATAGGTATTTTTTAATGTTTTTTCTAAAAAAAAAGTACTTTTAGAAGGGTACTTTATTTTTTATAAAAAGTACTTTTTGAAAATATATATATTTTTTTAGAAATTATGTCTTAAAAAAATAAGATTTCAACCTTAACTTATTCTTAAATCTAGATCAATAATTTAATGAGAAATTTTCAAAATAGGGCTGAACATTTCTTCTCATTTGAATCTCACTAGTTTGGGGTGTGGTACATTCAAAAATAAAGTCAATTTAGTAGATATAAAAACAGATTTTAATTTTAAATATTTTGTTTATTTTCTATTTATTATTTCTTAATTTGTTTTTTCCTTTCAGTTTTTAAAAATATTTTAATTTTTTTTTTATAAATTTCTTTTTATTACAGTTTTTTTCTTTACAAAAAAAGGCATTAAAACCACATTATTGTTTTTTTCTTTCCTAAATTCTGCTGATGCTTTTTGGTTTTATTTTTAATAACGACAGCTTAAATTTGTAATTTTGAACATTTACTTTATAAAGCAAAACCTTTAACACTGATTTTCCATTTTTAATAATTTCTCTTTTCACGCTACTATTCAAAAATGCAAATTGAAATCTCCCCTCTCAAAAAAAATAATAATAATCTTAACTAACACCAATTAATCCAAAATTATGAAAATAATTTAGTTGATCAACAATTAACCAAAAATAACAATAATAATAACAATACCTTGAGCACGTCCAATGCTGGTTCTACTAATAACACAACTCCTGTAGTTGTTAGTCCTACAACTAATGCCGCTACTGCTACTGCTACTACTAAAACTAATCTTAATCTAACATCACAAAATACACCCACAGTACAACGTATTGGCAGTATTGGACGCACCACAATCACTTGCATCACTCCTGCCGGTGGTGATGCTGTTGCTGCAGTGGCAAATCCTCAGGCGGCCTTGGCTGCTGCCGGTGTCGAACTGGATGCTGTGAACGATAACAACAGCATAACAGAA
Organism: Cistogaster globosa; assembly: GCA_937654795.1. NCBI lineage: Eukaryota > Metazoa > Arthropoda > Insecta > Diptera > Tachinidae > Cistogaster > Cistogaster globosa. Next base: position 93,099,600 of record OW569407.1, on the reverse strand, counting down.
GTTGTGGTTAAAATCGAAAATTCTGCTACATCCTCACAAGACGAAGATGAAGAAATGCCGGACGAAGGTGATGATGCTCCCACAACGGAAACCAACGAGGAGGAGGATGATGGCGAAGGTATAAACTATGATGATATTAAACTCTCTAGTCCCATGATGTGGGCCATTGATAGCGTTAAAATTGAACAAGAAGAAGAATTCGAAGATATCTTAACAGCCGGCTTTGATAATAACACCACTTCGTTGGACAACGATGATGAGTTCATGCAAACTGTACCTACGGGAGATGCGGGAAATATGACCGGTGGCGATATGGATTTGCAAAGAAATCGTATTTTGGTGGCCAAGAAACGTGTATCTTTGGAAAACCTAAAATCTCTTAACAGACAAACGGGTAAAAATCAACAGTACGTTACACAAATTGAACTGCAAGATCCGCAAGAGTTGTTGGAAAAGCATCAACATTTTCAAAAATTAAGTCTACAGCCCAATCAGCCGGTACAAATCAAATTGCGTTCAATACCAGCGACCATAACAAGTATACAGCCGAAACTATCGGGCTTATCAGCCCCACCACTTGCGCCCCTGTCATCATTGAAATGTAGCACGACTGAGGTAAGGCCAGCCTCTTCAAATTCCAACATTGAGTTCAAGTCCACTATCTCGGAGGACAGACGTTATCGCATGATTACACAAAATCAACGCACCCGTAAAGAATCGCTTGAACACTCCGAAGACATGATATACAATGCTGACATCGAAAAACCGTGGGTGTGTCGCAACTGCAATCGCAATTACAAGTGGAAGAACAGTCTTAAGTGTCATTTGAAAAATGAATGCGGTCAACCGCCACGCTATTTTTGTAGTAAACTTTGCGGCTATGCCACCAATGTCCACAGCAATCTTAAACGACACATGAATACAAAATGTCGCGAACGTACTGAGGAGGAGAATCAAACGTTACTGCAACAGGTACAAGTGCAACAGCCACAACTTGTTCATCAAACCAAAACTCAGACTGTCACAACAACTACAAATGCTACAATTACAACATCGGGTTGTAGTTCTGTCAGCACAGTTGCATCCGCTGGAACAGTCGTCGTTACAACAACCAACAACAATAATACTGTCAATACCATTTCGTCGAGCAACAATAACAACAACAACACCACAACAACATCCACTTATACGCTGGTATTTCAGAAGAGTGAATAGAAGTTGGAAAATTTGAGGGAGAAAGTTATACAAGTGTTATATGAGAAAAGCTTAGAAAGCAGTAGAGATGGTTTAGCTCAGATCGAACTTTATAGTAATGAGAGCAATGGTGGCGTTGCGGGAATCTTTAATCAAACTGAGTAAACTGTTACACCAAATGAATAAGCAAAATTATATAACAACTAAATAGATTCTCTCCCTCAATTTTAATAACAGACTTTCAGTGCAATTTTTTATTTTAAATTATTTTATTTGAAAATATTTCAAATTCAAAGAAAAAGTTTAATGAAAATGTGTGAAACAAGTGTAAATTATTATTTTTTGTTTCATTAAAATTTGTGATCTGTTATAAAATTTAATTTATTTATTTTTTTTTTTTTTTTTTTTTTAATTATTTTTATTAAACCCTGTAAAAGTTTTGAAAATTATTCTTTTTACTTTTATATATTTAACGGTATTTTAAACTGTAAAAATAATGTTGCAATTATTTTAAACGTTTTAAAGATTTCAAGTATTTTAAACTGCATGATTTCAATTTTATCTCATTTTATAATTAATCAGCAACTGTTCTTAAAGAAAGCTTTTTTTTAACAAAGAAGCACTCTTAAAACTGTTATACAGGCATGTTTTAAAACAGTATTTCAAGCTTGTGCTGCTTAAAAAACACTACAGCGTTCAGAACTGTTTTAGCCTGGAAAATTTTATAGACTGTTATACATTTTGAGTTATATTTTTTTTTTTGTCTTGATTAATTTTAATGTTTATTATTATTTAAATTTATAAGACTTTCATGCATTTTCAGGTAACCAATGTTTAACATTTATTTAATAATGATCTCATTAATTGAAACAAAAGCCATATTTTATTATTTACAAGTAAAGAAATTTATTTATTATTTTCTCAGTAGCTTTAGTAAAGATAAAAGATATTAAAAAATTTAAAAAATATTTGTAATAACATTTTTAAGTTAGTTTTATTTTATAGTAAAAAAATAAATCTAAAAACTAGTCAACCTTAAAATGGATTTTTTTTAATTTATTATATTAAATATTTAATGTAAAATTTTTCGTTTTTTTTTTTTCAAATTAAAATGTTAAAGCGCTGTAAACAATTTAAGCATTGAAAAAACTTGTAAAAAGAAGAAAAAAATTACAAAAAATAAAAACATATATTACATACTAATTAAGAAATTAGTATTTGAGTACTGGCTTCAAAGTTATATACACTTTTATAGAAAAAATTTAAAATTAAGATATATTGTATAACAGTTCTTTCACGGTATATTAATACTTTTAATGCAGTAAAAACTATTTGATGTAATTTTTTCTTAACCTTAATTCATAAAATTTTGTTAAATAATTGTAATACAAGTGTATAACAGTTTTCATAAACTGTTATAATTATATATATTTATATTTAAAATTTTAGTGTATTACTTTTTTTAAAGATGCATTTTTAAGCTATTTTTTAACTTTTGCATAAGTCTACAATAATTTTTGTTGAAAATGTTCTTATTTTATTTCTCTTGACTGTTATACATTTTGAAAAAATAACATTTTTAAAGTTATTATTAAAACTTCAAATGAATAATACTCTTAAACTAATTGTATATAATGCTTTTTTATACTACTTAACATAGTGAAAGCTGTCGCAAAAATATTACCCGTAATTGTTTTTCACTTTCCCTGCTTTTGATACCCTAGCGGAGCCTGATATTTCACGATGCTAGACATTTTGTCTAAAGTGACATATTGTGGTTTAATGGGTAATTACATAGCCCAGCAAACACTTTAATGATTTATCTGTATAGCTTTTTCGTATCATGACTTAAAATCAGTTGTATAACACTTTGAAGCTTAACATAATTGAAACAGTTCTACATTCCAATAAAACATTTTATTGAACGTTCTATTGTAATTCTATACGTTCTTTCTATAGTTCTATAGCTTAAGATTTTTTCAAATTTATTTTACAATTTTAAAGTTTTCGAAAAACATTAAAAAATTTAAAATTATGTCAGGGTTAGTTAACAAACCAATAATGTTTAATATTACATTAATGTATTTACAGAACGAAAATACCTAAAGAAAACAAATGCTAGTCAATGTTTCAAAAAGAAAACCAAAAACTTAGTTTTATAGAAAATTCAATTTTATTTATTTTACTTTTGTTTAAACTAGTTTTACTTAAAATTTTAAATTTAATAACAACTACCTTTGTGCATAACAGAGAGCCAGTTGCTGCGTTGTCAAGAAGACAAACAACAAAAATCTTTATTTAAAACCAAGTTAAATGCTTGTATATTTAGGTCATTGATTTGAAAATATTAAAAATAATGAATTTTTTTTATGAAAATCTATTTAAAACTTTTTTTTCTTTTTAATCTTACATATTTTCCCATTTTTTTTTTTTTTTTTATTGTGCATAGAGTTTTAAGAAAACAATCTAGTCAGAAATTTGGTTTAATTAATAACTTTATAACATTTAAAATATATAAATTTTTATTTAAAAATTATTTCTCTCGATTAGTAAAAAATAATAAATATAATTAAAAAATAATATTAACAATAATTCAAATTTATAACAAAAATTTTTCGGCAATATAATGTAAAATATTTATTTTTATTAAAAGAAAAAACAAAAAAAAATTAATTTTAAAATATAAAAAAAATCTTTTTAAAATAAAACAAAATATATAAAAAAATATTAACACAATAAATTAATATTATAAATATTACATGTGTATTCTAGTCTAAAAAAACCTCTTACACCAGATTAAAACACTTAACACTTAATTACTAAATTTACTTTACACCTACACACAAAATTACAACAACAACAAAAAATAAATTGAAAGTAAAATAAACAATTTCGAAATTATTAACAAATTTAATAAATAAATAAATATTGATTAATATGTAAAATATATTAAAAATATATATAAAAAAAAACAACAAAAAAGACTTTTTATTTCTACACATTTGGAAAAAAGCGAAACAAACTCAATCACACATCATGCAACATGTAACATTTTCAAAACTCATTTTTCCTTTAACCTTAAAAAATCCTCCCCCAAAAATCCTTTCTTCCATCTTCCCCCTAATTTTTTTTTATTTCTTTTTTTTAAATTTTAATTTTTTTATACAACTTTTTTAAGAACAATTTTCACTAACCAATTTTTTCTTTTAGGTGTCTTAAATTGAACCCCAGTTCCATAAGCCTGTGCAAGAGGACGTGGTTTTGTTTCAAGCACCTTTAATATTTAATACAAAAAAAAAAAAATGAGTTGAATGTGTCGTTGAGTGTGTGTATATATAGATTGAACTGTCTGTAGCCTCAATAAGCCTTGGACTAACTAACACAACATTTTAATTTGGTTTTCGTAGCAAACTGTGGGCCTGGCCAATGAAATCGTTAAGTTGTATTTAATTGGACAATTATAATTTTATGAATTTCTTTTCTTTTTTTGTTTCTTTTAAAGAGCTAAAATGCATGCCTTCTCCTCTACCAGACTCTGAACAAAACAAAAAAAAAAAAAACATTTGAAAATAATTTTATGTAGAAAAATTTGTAAACTTTTGTAATGGATTCTTCAGTAAACAAACAAACAAAAAAAAAAAAAAAGCTAGAAAATAATTTTCCTATTTATTTTTTTTTATAAAATATATTTTTTTAACTATATTTAGCCTGTAGTACTTTTTTATCTTTGTTTATTAAGAAAAAAAAGTATTAAACAATTTCTTTGTAGATAAAGCTGTGTAACATGTGACCTTTTCGGAATCGCGTCTCTACACTGCATTATCCATACAACTCTTCGAAGCATCATTGTGTTCATTCTGAGTACCAAAGTCAATTCGGACTGGGCAAATTTTTAACTAAATCGACATAATCACTAAGTAACTTGAACTTGATCTGAGTCTTACCAGATGGCTAAATGGAGCCAGAAGACTGATCTGGTCTAGGAAAGAACTATAAGTCTTTTGAAGTTTGTCGATTTTATCAAAAGGATGGGTATGCGGCAAATGCTGACATCAGAATATTTAATTATTGATAAAATAGTTACTAAGAACAAAGAAACTTTCGATGTTCTTGGCATGAAAGTTCAATTTGATGTCTGATGGAACAAGTATTTTTCAGGTAACAAAAAAGCGTTCAAGTGCTTTAGATTGCCGAAACGGTGCATCTGATCTCCTTGTTATCTATCAGACCGAAAATGTATAACAACTCTCATGTATGAACTGGTGCTTCAAAGGCTATTTTGGAGTTACTCGAACTGCGTGACCTTCAGTTTTATTGATTCACTGTAGTATCAACGCAATGTAAGATATGTTTCGCTGTATTACCGTCGCTACAACGGAACGTGCTCTAATGAGATCAGAGAACTTATTTCTAAAAACCGTTATTTTGTACAGGCGATACGTTCTTCATCAAGAGTGCTTTCCTTTGTAGTGAAACACGTTTTTTTAGATGAACAGTTTAAATTGAATGTCAACAAACACTTTTGCTTCTATCATTCTTTCCATAACTTAATTACCCAGCAGAAAAAGGAAAAGGAAACGATCCGCCAGCTACTTTGTTTCTCTCCTAATTTGCAAAATCTTTGTCGTATGCATTTTACATTATGTGCTCTCAATAGTCTCTCCAAAAATAAAATTATAGTTTCTGTGCAATCAGAGTTGCATTTTGAGTTGCAAATTACTCGTACAAATATGTTGCACAGTAAACCAGTAACAGTGCTGCCAGACACAACATTTACACATGAGTTGTACAATACATGCAGTGTGGAGATGCGATTAAAAAAAAAAACACATTTCTTTTATAATTTTTATAATATAATTTTTGTTTTATATATTCCAGCTTTTATTTACTTTTTCTTCCCCTTCTCTCAATTGCAAAAGAAACGGAAGCTGTAATCAAATTTGTAAACAGAGAGGTGAACGTGTCAAGAACTTGCTCGCTCTCACACTTCCTGTCTACGCACTGAAACAATTGGCTGACAAAAAATAAAACAAAAAAAAGCAAAATTTATTTGAATTTAATGCTGTTTCCGGTTCTTTTAAATTAAACCCATCAGAAACCCAAAAATAATTATTACTGTTATTATTTTCTATATTATTTTTCCAAACAGGTAAATTTTAATTTATTTACAAATTTATTTTACTTCTTTTTTTTTACTGTTTGAATTAATTTTATTTTTATTATTTTAAATTTAAATTTGTTGATATCTGAAAAAAACTTCGTAAATTTTAAGTGCATGCGTATTTAGTTTATATTTGAATCTTTTTAGCTTTTAAAGGAAATATTTTTTTCTTGTCAATATATTTAGCAAATATATTAAAGAGTTACATATATGTAGCTCATGAATTAAACAGCTGATTTTGCAAACTGAATTGAAATGGTGGCAGCATTTTCACAACATAAACAAAGATAGCAAACAGCTTGTCAAATTTCCAATGAGTTAATAGCTGTGGAACTGCTACCACCATATCTAAGAACAAATCCTCTAAAGTGTATTTAGATAATGAGCTTTATTTTATGGTATCTTAAGTTTAAACCATAACGCAGTATTGCAAATGCATTTTTGCTTAAATGATTTCTTTTTTATATTCAAATGAATATTGTTTTCATTAAGACAGCAACAAGGAAGAACAATTAAATTAATTAAACATAAATATATTATAAGAAAAAGGGCAACAAAAATGCACTTGGGCATTACAATCTAATACATTTCAGTGTGACATGTAAAGCCATTCAAATAGGCCCTCAAGATAATTTTAAAACAATTTATTTGAGAATTAAAAATAACTTTTTGATTTCAGTATCAAAAAAATTGCTTGCCTCTCTTCTACAGGGTTGAGTGGCAATGAATAGGAAGAATAATAAAGTTTAAAGTTGGAAAAATTTAGAGCAGCTATTCCTCCACTACTTCTTTTCAGTAATAAATTCATTTTTATTTAATCACCCCTATCGTATTGGGCGTAGACGTATTTCGACTACGACAATTTTGTAATGGATTAATGATAACTGTTGCGAGCTGTTTAATCTATTACAAAACTTTTTAAAAACGACTAACTTTCGCCACAAAAACACCAACCACGATAAGATGGTCCGTAACACGGAGAGGTTATATTAACCTTCTTTATAAAAAAAAACTCCTGCTAAAGTTTACAGGCTGCTGCAGCCTTCAATTTGAAAATATTGTATTTTTTTTAGTCTCTATTAAGCCAAGGCCAAATGGTTTAAATATTAAAACTGTTTTTTTTTTTTCAGCCCGGCTACATTTACACTATGCATGAAATTTTTGTTAGTTGGTAAAGCAAGGGGCGAAAGCAATATGGTATTGCTTGAATTTTGAGGGGATGTTACTGTTGCTTATGTTTTTCCTTTTTTTAATAAAACATATCGCTGCAACTTAAATAGAGAATTGAAAAAGAAATTGCATCAAAAAAATGCATGGGGTAAATCTGGACTTAGTGTACTTGTTGACTGATTCACCATATAATTCAAGCATGTGCGATTTTTCTGGTTTTGACTTTTCTTTTAATACGATATGTTGATTTTAAGACACCAGGACAACAAAATTATTTTTTCCATATAAAAACATCTGTAATGTTTTAATAAATGGCAACATTGATAAAGACCATATTTACACGATGCAATTATTTCGTTTAACTTTATAATTCTTTTTTAAAATTAAGATTTTTAATACAAAATGCAACGGGGATTAAAAGATTTTTACAGCAAGTGTAAATAATAGCCTGAAAGCTTATGTCGAGCAATTTTTTTTATTCCCTTTACTTATTTACGCCTTTGGCAGGCAAAACAAAATTGCATAGAACTTTCAATGTTTTTTAACAGATTTCTTTTTTTTTTTCAATAGAGTTTGACAAGAATGGTTTTCTGGAAATTATATTGGCTTGTAAATTCATCTTATATGAATTCGTTTTGTTGAAAATCATTTTCAATGGTTAAGTTTTGAATTAAATTAAAAAAAATCGACTGACAACAAAAACAATTGCTTGCAAAAAATGCATTAGCGATTAGTCTGTTATGTCAAGTTGAATATAAAGTGTAAATTTATGTTAAATTAGTCAATCACGATAAGGGTGACTATTATTTCTCATAAATTTAAAAATATTTTATTGAGAATTGTGATAACATGTAATAAATTAGAATTATAAAATTTTTTTCTTGTGGTTGTATGTTGCAGCTTTATTCTTTTTGTTTTAAAATGATCGTAGTCATGATGAAAATGATTATATATATATATATATATATATATATATATATATATATATATATATATATATATATATATATATATATATATATATATATATATATTTATTTATTTATTTATTTTTTTAATCATTTGTGGATGAGTAGCTCCCACCCCTCCATACATTAGAGTTGTATTTGATTTTTAGTCTAATAAAAGTGGTGTAAATATTAAAATAATCGGATTGAGCAAAGTTTTCCATATTTCTTTCTTTTATTCATTTGCCAATATGTGAGTCAAGAGTCATTTATTTAATTGTTCTGAAGCGAAGTAATAAAATATTTTCGTTCATTTAACTACTTTACTATCTGATTAAACATCACGGTTTTTCTTTTTAGAATATCGAGCCATTTTATACGCTTCAAAGTTTATCATTCAATTTGCAATTTCTATAATATCCATTTTCGACCCCATAAGTCCGTCTGTCCATTCATGTTAGTGTTGAAATCAACTTTGCCAAGGAACTAGATGACCTAGAGAAAATTTTAATCGCCAATCTATTAGACATAGTGTCGAAAGAGGTGGAATTGAAAATTAGCTAGATCGGTTCAGTCCCTCGAAGTTACTCCAATCAAGAAAACAAATATATGGAGCGATAGAAAATAAGGAAAAAAAAACAACAATTACAAAAAAATGGCGCTTGCCTATATTTACCAAGTTAGGGGCCTCGGAAATTTTTATAAAAAAGTTCAATTGTCAATATGGTCAATATGGGTATCATTTAAAAGCTTTTGAAGAGATCTTTCTTTTTCTTATTTTTTATTTCTCTGTCATCTCAATATTTGTTTTTTTTTTGATAGAAGTGACTTCACTAAACTAGATTTAAATACATGGTGAATGGTATATAAGATTGGGCATAGCAAAATATAGCACTTTTACTTATTTCAATATAGATTTTGAAAACAAATTAATAATTCGGTTTTGTTTTTTTTTTTTTGGTTTATTTTCGCTAAACTCTTATTTCATTTTTAACATATGATCTTTTTATGAATTATCGTAATTTTCTGATTTTTTGTAGAAAAATTAGAATTATTTACAAAAATTTGAATTTTATTAAATTTGTCAAATTTTAAAATTTTATCAAGTCTTCGACTTTTGGGTGAATTTTTTTTTCAAGTTTTAATTTATTTGATGAATTTTTGGAAAAATTCTAAATATTTGCCATTTTTTTAATTTAAAACTTTTTGCGAGTTTTCGATTTTAAAGCAAATAACATTGCTAATTTATTTTTTTGGAAGGTTAGCTTATTATTTTTTTTATTATAAAATTTTGGAAAGTTTTCAGGTTTCTTCCTAAAATTTGACTATTGTTACCCTTTAAGGATTTTTTATTTTAAATTTTATTGAATTTTTTGACTTTAGAAATGTTTTCGATCTCTGTTTTGTATATTTAGCTCTTGGCACAGGAAATAAGTTTTGTATAACCAATTAGAAATATCTCTTTAAATATAATTCTTTAGATATTTTTATAGTTTCAGAAAAAATTTCTTTAAAAAAATTTAACTTAAAACGAAATCTTTAAAATAAAAATTGAATATAATTGGTTTGACAATTAAATAATTCTTGTATAATAAAACAAACTGTGCTATGAAGTTTTATGTGGCGGTCATTATATGGCTGCGGTATAAAAAAATGACTACAGTATACATTTTGAAAAAAAAAAAAAAATTCAAAATAAATTAATCATTTATCATATTCTAATTAAGAAATTCTTGTTCGAAAAGAAAAAAAGTCTTAGCATTAATAATACTCATATAAAAAATCAAAGCATATAAGTTAAAAACATCATTTTATTATTTTTATTATTTTTATCATTCGTGTGTTTAATAAATTTTGTCACTAACATTCAATAATTATTTTTATTACTTTTATGTTTAAAACTAAAAAGTTGCTTATACTTCTCTATATATTAATTATTTAAATAGACAATCATTTATACGTCACACTGGGATTAATAAAAAAATAATTTATTCCCAAAACTTCTTCGTGTGTCTATAAAGCATTTTTTACTTTTGCATCACACAACCCAACAAACACATTAAACAAAACCACTTCTTCAATCATTTAGATCACAAAATCAAAGCATCAAGAGTTAATCATATTAAATTATTATTTTAGTTTATTATAAAAGTCCCAGCAGAATGCACGTTACTGAAAGTTTAAAATTATTTAAAAATTCAGTATACAATTGTTTTTTTTTTTATGTCAAAAACGTATAAAATATTACATTATTTTATTAAAAGATAAAATTACTAAAAACATGTTTTTAAACCTACAAACGGGAGATATTTTTAAAAGACCTAAAAAAAACAACACTTTAGATAACAACTTAAAAGCGCTTTTAAAAAATTTTAATCTAAAAAAATTTTAAAATTTTATTATTTAAAAAATTTTTGTCAATGCATCTGCTAGAAAAGATAATGTTTTTGGAAACTAAAAATTTATATAAAGTTTTTCCAAAAAGTACTCTTTTTATTTTTTTAAGTGTTTTATTTTAAAAATTTTTTTTCTATTTGTCACTGCTTTATAAAATGATCTTAAAATACATCTAAATCGGTTTAAGTCTGTTCAATTATGAAATTTTGATCTGCAAAATTTACATAAAAAGAGGTTTTTTAGAAAAAGTACTTTTAATAAAATCACACTTTTTTTTATAAAATTGTGCTTGATAAATGTCTAAATAATATATTTTAAACCGGCTGTTAAATACCTTTATTTATTTGTTTTTAATAAAAATGGGTAAATATCCCTTTTGACAAAAAGGCCTTTTTTAAGAGGTACTTTTTTCAAAACAAAGTTATACTTTAAAAGGCTGAAAAAAATTTTTTAAAGTTTTTTTAAAAGAGTTTTTTATAACACCTCAAAAAAAAACCTGCGAATGCACATAAAAGTACCTTTTATCTTAAAAATGTATTTTCTTTGAAATACTTGAAAAAAAAATTTTTTTTAATAACGCCGTTCAAAAGAGTACTATTTTAAAAAGCAGTTCTTAAAAAATTACTTTGTTACTAGAAGTTTCAAATTGTACTAATGTAAATTTTTTAAGAAAGGTACTCCTAAAAATGTAAAATGTTACTTTGAATCTCATAACTGAGAAACAATTTTATAAATAAAAACTTACCGAATAATTTAAAAATATGCTGGGATTTACTATCTTCCTGTTTTTGTTTAACTAACGAATTAAAAAAATAACATAAAAGATAACAAGTGCGTGTTAAGTATTTTTCGTTCGTTTTACAAAAATATGTGAAGTTTTCATAAGAAATTCATTAAAATTCATTAGCAATATGATTTATTATTTAATTCTTAGTTTAATTTAGTTTTTATGTTTTCTTCCAAATAACTGTTATTTAAAATATAAAAAAAAATATTTTTAAATAATTTTTTTTTTGTCTGTGTAAATCCCAATTTTTCCGTAAAATTTAAAATTTTTATATTAAAAATGGGCTAATAAAAGAATAAAATTATTTTTTCCTCTTTTTTTCTTTTCTTTTGTCTCTTCTTTTTATGGTTAACAAATTCTTTTAACTATAGATGATTCTGCGCCCGCACGTTGTATTAGTTTGGTATATCAAGGTCCTCATAGTTTAAGCTTTAAAAAGAGTCCACAAAACAGCCCATTGCCTACGGGCTCGGGAGTTATTAAATATGAGCCGAGCACAGGTTTAGATGAGAACGATGATAATGATGAAAATAAACTGGTAGTAACTGGTTTGGAGCATAATACAGCGGCAGGTGGTGGCGGCATTAGTGGTAATAGTGGTGTCGTTGCTGGTAGAACACTAGACGAGGAAGACGATGACGATGAGGAAAGTGAACAACCATGTGATTTGCGCTTGAGTAGCCATTTTAAATTAAATCTCGTTTCGATGGCCCTACAACAGGCTGCAGCAGTAGCAGCCACAGGTGACCAAAAAACTGCCGCAGCTATGGCAGCTGCCATGATGAGCGGTGGCGGTGCAGCAGCAGCAGCCGCAGTTGCCGGAGGATCATCAGGTATGCCTCCTGCCACACAATTGCAACAAGCCGCCTTACAGACCATAGCAGCAGTAGCGACGTCACATCAGACGCCCCATCATGCTCTACACCATCAAGCCCAACATCATGCGGCGGCAGCAGCCCATCATGCTCTAATGAACTTTCCAACCGGTGCTGCATCGCCCACACGCCGTTACAGTACAAGTAGTTGTGGTGCTGGTGGCAGTGGTGGGCCAGGCAGCTCCGGTGCAACTGGCCATTTGGCTGGGCATACGTCTGGTAGTGGTTCTGCGGGTTCGGGTGTTTTAACATCATCAAGTAGTTCGGCCATTATTGGTGCTGGTTCTACCTCAACTATAGTAGCTCCCCATACACCCTCAAGTACCGGTGGCAGTTCTGGTGGCATGATGGGCGGCGGTGGTGGGCAAGGTGTAGCTGGTCCTGGTAGTGCAGGCGCTACTGGTGCTAGCGGTTCGGGTGGTGGCTCAGGTGGTAGCTCTACCTCTTGGGGTGGCGCTTACACCTGTGATCGCTGTGGTAATTCTTATGCACGTCCACATAGCCTTAATAGACATGTACGTTTTGAGTGCGGCGTTGAACCCAAGTTTGAGTGTCCCATTTGTCACAAGAAATCAAAGCATAAACATAATCTTGTACTGCACATGCGTACCCATCAACATCGATGATATAATCGATGACGGCAAACATTAAAAACAACAACAAGTGAAACTTTAAACTCTTGCAAAAGTGTTACGCTAAAGGCCTAAGAACTTGTCTTAAAAGTACCTTTTTTATTACAAGAAAATTTATAAAAATATTAGAAAAAAGCTTTAAATTTCTAAGCAACAATAATTTCAGGAATTTTTTTTTTTTTTTTTGTATGAATTGTTTAAAAGCAAAAAAAGTAGAATCAGCACGAATGTGATTTAATTTTTATTAGTTGTTTTTTATATTCCAAATGATTTAAAACTTTCTTAGTCATTTTTTTTATAATCGATTCAAATTTAATATTAAAAAGAATAGAAAAACAACTGCTTAAATTTTCTTGTGACATTCAATTGTTAATATAAGAGAAAAACTAATTGTTTAACTGGGAAAGAAAAAGAAAAGCTTTTTTTCGTGAAAACCTATAAAACATGTAAAAATGCAAATTTTTTAATAATTATAATTCTTAATTTTAATGTCATATTTTTGTAAATTTCAAAAAAACAAAAACTGAATGATCTCAACCATAATAAAACTATGCATTTTTCAAAAAAACAAAAAAAATTATTAAAAAAAAACTTAAAATAATACAACTAAACATTCTTAAAATATCACATAATAAAATAAATTTGAGAAAAAAAAGCTTTTACTTTTTAAAAAAAATTTCCCGACAAAAAGAAACTTGGGTTAAAAACGCATTCATTTAGTTATTCTTTTTAATTATTTTTACGTTTAATAAAAAAGAAAAAAAGCAAAATAAAAACAGAACAAGCCAGCATTAGTTAAAGAAACAAAAAATTAAAACGTTTAACATAATTAAATAAATAAATATTAAAAATAAGGAAATCTTAAAGAGATGAAAAAAACACACACACAAAAAAAGAGCAAACTAAAGATGAAACTAATTGTGAGCTAAATGTGCAATAAATCAATAATTATAATTAGCACCAATTTTATAAACTGCTACTCTACCTAAAACTAAAACTAAAAATATTAATACTATTAAAAAAAGAACACTAATAACACTAAAACAATTCATGAATTAATTAATTAAATAATAATAATAAACTAATAATAATAAATTAATAAAACAAATAAATTTAGGAAACACACAAAATCTAAAACTAAAAATGCTTTTATATACAACATTTAAAACAAAGCAAACAAATTATCAGCTGGAAAAAGAGAGAAAAAAAAATAAAGAGAGTGTGATAACATTAGATAACATGAGAAAGAACGAAAGAGTTTATTGAAAATTAAGCAAGCTGTGAAAAGGTTTTAAGGCATACTAAAGGGAATTTTATCTCAAAATAAAAATAATAAAACTAGTCCAAAAAATATCAAAAATTATTCTTAATTTAATTAAAACAACCGTAGTTACTAGAAGAACATATGAACGCAAAGATACGCAGAGAGATAGAGAGAGAGAGAAAACATTAGTCATTTTAATGAAAAACGAAATTAAGACAGATTAAACTAAAAAATCATTTTAGAAATCAAAAAGAACTTGAAAAAAATGTTGATATATTTCTTTAATATCGAAATTTGATATTTAGAGTATCTTATTGAGAAAACTCACTATCAAACTCTATTAAAAAACAAAAATAATTCATCAAAGTTCTCTTAAATTTTTTTGCAAAGTTCTTTCTACAGGGACGTTTCGAAAACTGGCTTTACAAGGAAACTACAAACCGTAAAATGAATCCGCAAAGAGCGTCATTGCTGTAGGCCTGCATTAAACAATTAAAATTGTTTTAATTCAACAACGAAACTGAATTCGAAGCATTAATTTAGCGTAGTTACTGAATTTGAAAAATGTTCATTCTACTTTCAAGAAAATCTTGGATAAAATTAAAAAAAAATCCGCATCCGATCGCTTAATAGCTCTATCTAGAGCCTAAATCGCACTTCGAGTCTTTAAACTACAATTTCTGCAAAAATTTACAGAAAGAAAATTACTTAAATTTAGTATGAGACTTTTCTTTCAGTGTAGCTTTCTTTTAGTTGTCAATCTAATCTGCTTTAAGCTCCTACGTATTTTCAGTAGTTTTTTAAAATTGCAATAGACAATTTCTTACAGAAGATCCGTTTTTCCACAAACAAAGGCGAATTTTATTTAATTTCAACTAATAAATAATAAAACACCAAAACAACAAAACAACAACAGTGTCCGTACCACAACGAAATTATGTACCAGTTGATAGCAGTGGCGAATTCATTTATTTTCGCCGTTGATGGAAATGTCAAACTTCATATAAAAGAAAAATATACACAGTTTTTTATATGTATTTTATCGTTCGAGCCACGGCGAAAATGAATGAATTCGCCACAGATTCCTGATATATATTTTCGCCATGGTCTGTTCAAAAATATTTCCTAAAATTTATGGAAGAGGGCCTCCTTTTTTTAACGGAAACGGAATGATAATTGTGGACTCATTCGTCTTGTCACAAACGATTTTAAGATTTCTATCCTTTTTTTAATTGTCTTTCGCTACTTAAAATAAAATGGCTTTTCTGTTAGTTAAAAAAAATTAGAACCCTTTAACTGTGGTAGTAACTCAATTAAATTTTTATTTTTACTTTTTATTGTTTTCGCTTTCAAAATTGTAAACAAAAATTTTTTGTCTCTGATGTAACTGCAAGGGCTGACTTGCATCTGCATCGCAAACTTAACGGGCATCAGCTGCGGCTGGCTCAGTGATGCATTTCTAACAGACCCATTTTTAAATTTTATTATTTAACCTTTTTTACAGTGTTTCTTTCCAAATGTAAGGCCGTGTAGTTCTAGAAACGCCAGAAGAGCTAAGAAAAATAGGAATAAACTTTATAAGAGTTTCTGATGAGAGTAAAACTCGTTAATCTTTTTTATATGTTCTTTTTTATGATCTAAAATAGTCCAATTAAAAAAACCGCCAAAAATATTTTAAAATATTAATTTAATGGATTTCTTTATCAATTGTCAATTGCAAATGGTAATATCATTTATCGGATTTAAATTAAAAGAAAAGAATTCTTAAACAGCCGTTGTAAAATTTTACACAAAAAGAGCAGTTTAGAAATGATCTCATGATTTTTTGACACAAAATGAAAGTAAAATGAAAACGCCACCAAAATGAGAAAAAAGTTCATACAACAGTTTTTCAAGAGTTGATAAAAAAAATTTTCTCTCTTTCCCAAGCAAAAGATTAACAAGAAACCAAACAAATTAAAAAAAATTATTTTTTTCTTTTGAGAAACACATTGTGATAGTTATGTGAGAATGTTTAAGGACACGTGTAGAGAGTAGCAAACAAATTAATTTAAAAAAAATGGTTAAGGGGTCAAGCTTTGTTTTTAATTTTTTTCTTTGTGATTTTTGTGTATAACACTAACTAAATAATAAATAATTTTAGTATAGCTAGTCAAAGAATATGACAAAGAGAAATGAATTTGTTTATAATTAATTCAAGAAAAACGATTAAAAGAGAGAGAGGATAAGAGAAAGAGAAAAAAACTATAAACTAAAGCAAAAGTTTAAGCAAAAAAGTGATGATATATTTAAAACACTTGTAAATAAAAAAAAATATTTAAATTAAAAAAATATTTAGAAAAATATAGTTTGTTGACAGATTTAAAATTAATAAATTTTATACACACACAGACCAAAATTTGTTAAAGAAAAATAAATATTTACACCTTTCAACTTGCATTTAGCTTTGCAGATTAAAAAAAAAAAAACTATAAAAAATAAAAACAAAATTCGGAAATCGAAAAAAAAAAATAAAAAAATCATTTACTTTGTGATATAGACACTTTTAATACGGGTACTATTTCAAAGTACTTTATTACAAATAATTTACAAACATTGATGAAATGTTTTTTTTAGAAAAGTACCTTTTGTAAAGATCAAATTTATAAAAAAAACTTAAGAACATTTTTCTTCCAAAAAGTATCTTAAAAAGGGTAAAGAAATACCCAAAAAAGTACTTATAAAAAATTAACTTCAATGCTTTCCACAAAGTTCGTTTTTGCTTTTACATTTTTATTGCCAAACAAAACCTAAAAGCAAAACTTTATTGCTTTATAATTCTGCCCAATTCTTAAGTGATAATTGCTGTGTACTTTTGGGAACAACTGACTCATATGTCTTTATTACTGCCAAAAAAAAAAAAAGTCAGCGTTACTATCCACCTCATCTTTCTATCTCAATTGATAAGCTTTCTTTTTTAACCAGCACCTTCTAAATAAGTTAAGTACAAAAAGTACTTTTTAAAAAAGTTCCTTATAACAAAAGTGCATTTTAAAATAATTGAAAACATTTAAGTTTTAAAAATAAAGTTATTCTTTTGAAAGAAAGTTATTTTAAAAAATCGTATATATTTTTAAAGGTTTTTTTAAAAAAAAGTACTTTTGAAAATTTTTCTAAAAAAGTACCTAGCAAAAAATTACCGCTTGAAGCACTTTTTAACAGAATTTAATTTTTGTTAGTTGTGGCCTCTTCAAAAAATTTCTTTAAAAAGTACTTTTAAAAATAGTACCATTTAGAAAAAAGTGTTCTTTAATCGTGTCTTTTGTAAAAAATGATAACAAAATTCCATTTTAGAATTTTTCTAAATCACAAAGTAAATTTTCGCAAAAAAAAAAGAAATTCTAGTTTAGCACCAAAACATTTTAAAATAAAAGATTTTCTTTAAAAAAAGCCGTCCTCTTAAAAAAACGAAACATTTAATTTGCTTTTTATAATAAAAATCGATAAAAAAAAAAATACAAATAAAACAATTAAATTCTTTTTGATATTTCACGTCTTTGCAAAGCTTGTTTATTGTAGAAATAAAAAAAAATAAAATTTAGGAACCAGAATAATTCGTATTTCTTTCAATTAGTAATTCTGTTTTTAATTATTATTTTTTACACTTGCTGCGATCTCTTTTAAAGTTAGATTTGTAGTAATAATATTTAACAATTAACAATTCTTATACATACATATTTTTCTTTTATTTAATAATAGCTATTCTAGTTAATATTTGTTATTTTTTAAATTTCTTTTTATTCTTTTATTTCTCGCTTTAAAAATTTTTAAGAAATTTCTAATTTTATTTTTAATAATTTTTTACTTCATTCCACAGAAAAAAAAAATATTTTTTTAAAGGATTTTTGTTAAAAAAAATAAAAGAAAAACGCTTTAGATGAACAAAAGTATTTTTTACAATTCTAAAAGTTTTAATGTTTGTTTAAAATAAAGATGAAAAAAAAAAATTGTTGTATTTGTTGCAGAATGTTAAAAATAAAATTTTTGTATTTAAAGTGAATGCTGTACAAGCAATTTTTTCTTGCCAATCTGTAGTTTCAGATTAGATTTTGACATCGTCACATTCAATCATTTTTTTCCTTTCAAAACGCTTTTTTTTAACGCGGCGCTAAAGCGTGTCCTCCACACTTGAAACGTGGCACACATTTCGCTTTTAAGTTTCGTTTTTTTACAAATTCTGTGTTTAATATTAAAAAAAAAACTGATAATTATTTATTTGGCCGCTATATTATTCAAATTTGAACCTAGGACTGCTAACAACATCTACAAAAATAAAAGTTTTTTTATCACAATTTTTTTTTTGTTTTTGTAACTTTTTGCCAACACTTAAATAGATTTTTTTTTCATCCGTTATTATTTTTATTTGAACTTTCTCAAGATGATATCTGATTTTTAATATTCCCAGCAAAAAGTTCAGAGAATAAACTTTCTCACTTACATTAGATTTTCTTCACAAAGAGCTTACGGAATCTGTGACTTATCACGGTAGACCTTGATTAAAAAAATTAAAAAAAAAATCAGTGAAATTAAGTTCAAATGACAAATTGGTTGATGTGTCGGCCCTCACTTTGCATAGTCCCCATTTTGTTCGTGTGTGCAGGAAATCAATCACCAGTTATGGTTACTGTTTCACTCACGTCGTTTTCGATAAAAGAACGGATGAATAAAATCTTTAAAGTAAATGATGCACCATTCACTAAATGACTTTTTATGAGTTCCAAGTGCAGACCTATAATTATTATTTTAATTATTGTGTTAAATCAATTCAATTAATTACAGACCACCTTCCTCTCTCTGAAATATTACATCCTCCCTTTTTTCTTACTTTTCAACAAACAAAAAAGTTTTCAGTTTTTTTAATATTTTGAAATGCAAAGTCCCGTATTTTTTCTCCTATCTTGGTGAGTAGCCAGCCTTTAGCTTAGCTCCTTTTTTAAATCGGTTACTTAAGATCTAACGAATATTTCTTCAAAACATTCTGCAACACTTAAACTTTTTTAACAAAATAAAAATAAAATTTTTTTTAATTTTTTTAACATTTTTATTGGAATGTGATAATTAAAAATAAAAACAACACTAACAAAAATCCTGATTATATGTATATAAAAAATATATACTTATAAATATATATAAGTACATAATACATATATAATATACAGAAAAAAGTATAAATAAATAAAAATATTAAATAGAAAATTATATAAAAAAATTATATTTTTAAACAGAAATTCTTTTTAACAAAATCCCTCTTCTTAAATAAAAGCAAAGTGTTACTAAAAAATAATTTAATTATTAAAAATTATATTTAAAATTTATTTATTGTTTATTTTTTTAATTTTTGTTTCCGGTTTTTTTTTTTCTTCAATTTATTGATTATTGTTATTTAACTTTAATTTTAAAATCTATACATTTTTAAAATTTATAAATTTTTAACTACAATTTATTTTTACATAACTCTACATAAATATAAAACATAAAATAATTAAAACAAAAAATTTAAATCCAACAATTTTGTGCTGTGAAAAATAAATTTTGTGATAAAAAACTATTCTCTTAAGCATTTTGTTTAACAAAATGTGTTAGAAACCAACAAACAAATAACTAAAAATATTTTGTTATAAACAAAGAAAAAACAAATGGCGCAAAATTGATAACAAAAAAAAAACATTAAAATTTATATTAATTAATAATGAATTAAGTAACTTTATTTATTTTTTTTTTTTTTCAACATATTTTGTGTATAAATTATTTTTATTTTTTAATTCGATTGGCAAAACGAAAAACTTGTACCTAAATGTAGGTGGGGAAATATTGAGCAAAAAAGTTTATTTTGAAAGTCGACATTTGGCAGATTTATTTCAAAATTGCTTAAAAGTCTAGTAAATGAACTTTTGAGCAAGATTTTTTAAAGGCACAGAAAAAAGTTAAATTTCGTAAACATGGGTTACATTTGCAAGTGGTACTTTTTTAAGTTAATTTTTAGATAACTTTTTTGAGATATATTTTTCTAAAAACTACGATCATTAAAGGTATTAAATAAAACGTGCTTTTTAAAAAAGTTATATTTTAAAAAGTACTTTTTAAAAAGGTACCTTTTTTAAAGTGTACACTTTTTAAAATATTTTTATATATAAATATAATTTTTTAAAGATAGTTAATTTTTAAAATTGGCTTAAAAGGTACAATTTTTTAATACTTTTTTTCTCTGTGGGACTTTTTGAAAAAGTACCTTTCTACAAAAAAAAATATATCTTCAAAACAGTTTGTTGTTGAAAGGCACTTTTAATTTTTTTATTATAATTTAAAAATTTAAAGCTACTTTTACGAAACTTTAAAAAGCTCTCGAATTTTTTATGTTAAAATTTCAATTTAAATATATTTTTTATGTGCCCCCTTCAAAAGGTATTTTATTTAAATAAAATAAAAATAAAATAAAAGCTGCTATTTTAAAGGTACTTTACAAAATAACTACTTTTTAAATGTTACAGTCTTGAAGGGTACCTAAAGAAATTTAATTGTTATAAAACTGTCGTACTTTTTTGCATCATATATTTTCTGGCTTCCCTTGACACCTTTTCAAGAACGGCTTTGTTGTGATTTAATCTTAAAAAAAATTGTAATTATTTTTATAAACATATTTATATATTTAATTGGCATATTTTCTCTTTAAGTATAAAGACAAAATTTATTTTTTAAATACATAAAATTTCGGTCAGTATTCGCAAAAAAGATATAAAATTTATTTTAATAACAACAAAAAAAAAAATATTATAAATTAATTTTTTTACTAATAACATTAATATTTTTTATTTTTTTTTTTTTTAGAATTTGATATACAATTGTAATTTTTTTTCTTTAATTTAAATTTTTTAAATTGTTATTGTTTTGAAAATTATTTAAATACGCAAAATCATTAATTATTTTTGGTTTACATTTTTTTATATATGAAAAAAATAAATAAATTTATTTGATAAATAATATTAAAAAATAATTTATTAAATATATAAATTTATTTTAATTAAATTTTTCTATGCAATTTCTTCGCTAGTCATACACAAAAAATTGCAAATTGTTTAATTTTAAAAAGAGTTTAAGTTTATTTTTTATAAGTAAAATTTTTTAATTTAAAATTTTCTTTTAACAATTTACGTAATTTGTGTTTAGTATAATAAATATCAATATTTAATATTAGTTTTATTATTTTATATTATTTTTCACTTAAGGTTGTGGTTTATATATTTAAATAACATTTTTATATTCTATTATTTCTTTAAAAACTATTTTATTCTTTTATTTTTCTTCTAGATTTGTAAAAAGAAATTTAACAGTTTAAATATTATTGTCATACATATCTTTTTTTTCAAAACTAAAGGCTTTATTTTCCCAATCCGATGAAAATCAGTTTAATAATATTTTAGAGTTGATGTGCCTTTAGATGTTAAAGGAATTTTTTTACTCTCTTTTGGTAGAACCAATTAGTTACTTCAAAAAAATGTTTCGGATCCTGAATTTTTTTATAAATTACGATTTGGTACTTTTTTTCTCAGCATTTTCATATTATAAAAGTATTAAAAAAAGTACTTTTTTAAATGGTACTTTTTAAAAAGTACCTAAAAAGTTTTTAATTAATATAATAGAAATATTTAAACTTATAACTCAAGATTTCTTTAAAATTGCATTTGGTATTTTTTTCTCTCAAGGTATTAAAAAAAATACTTTTTAAATGGTACTTTCTAAAAAGTACCTTAAAAGAAATTTTTTTAATTAATTAAAAAGAAATATTTAAAAGATTTATAGTTAAAGGTAGTTTTTAAACTGCTTTCTTGTATGATATACTTTTGCAAAAGTTAGTACTTTAATTTAAAAAGGTCCCTGGTATTCACGATTTATTTTTAAAAGGAGCTTTTGCTTTCCTAAACAGTCCTGATTTTTAAAAACTTATATCAATTTAAAAAGTTATTTGCTAAGCACTTATTTACGGAAATTAAGTGAATGTAAATAAAGTTAGTTGAACAGCAACATGTTGCCTGTTGTTTATACAAATGCAACATGTATACGCTGCTTAAAAGAACGTTATATACATAACAGTGGCTAGCAAATAAATCTCAGCCACAAACTAAATAAAAATTTGAAAATTCTTAAATTCTTTGTTTCAAATAATTTTGTAAAAACTGTTAAATTTCTTTTTACAAATTTAAAAAAATATATATTAAAAGTTTTAGAAATTTATTTTTTTTATTTTGGCTTTATCTTTATTAGAATTTTTAGCAGGGAATTTTTTCTATTATGTTATCTCTTTATTAAATATAATAATATCTTTGGCTTTTATTTTTTTAAGTTATAAATTAACGAATAAAAAACTAAATATTTAACTTTTAATAATTACCCCTCTTTAAATTACACATACACACACACACAAAATAATTATTATAATAAATAATTTTAATAAAATAATTTTGTTTTAAACAAAAGAGCTGTGAAATAAAAAAATAAACATTTAAAATTAACAAACGAAAAATAAAATAATAATATAAAAAAAATCAAAACATATTGATGTGATTATTGTTTGTGATTATTAGATGAAACAAAATTATGCTAAATAAATAATTATTATATATTTTATTTTTGGGTTGAAATAAACACACACACACACACACATAGATACATATTAAATATTATAGGTAATAATAAAATTATATGTAACAAAAAATAATAATAATAAAACGAAAAGTAACACACCTTTCATTTAAGCACAACAATAATAATATTTTTTTTTTAACACAAAAACGATAATAAAAAAATAATTCATTTTTAAAGAAGCAAAATAAAAATGCCTTTTAATAGCACATTTTAAAATAAATTAAAAAAAATATATTTTAATTTTATGGTAACCAGAAAAAAATCAATATATTTTTATAAAACACTTAAAATAAAAAACAAAAACAAGCAAAAGAAAAAGAAAAAAGCAAAATATTTTACAATTGAAAATATTTTGTTAAGTTTTAGTCATTTTAAATATACATAAAGAAATTTATAAAAATAAAATAATAACAACAGCAACAACAAGGGTAAACAAAAAAATATCTTTTTTTTTAAATACACAAAAATATTTTAAATTTAAATATTTAAATTAAAATCTTTGTTCATAATTAAATATATTGAATAACAATTTAAGGAAAAAATAATAAACAAGAAATAGATGGCTTTTAGAGATCCGCCACTCCCACTGCACTAACTTTACTTTTACGCCGCTCTTAATTTTCCTTAACAATAAATTACTTAATAAATTATAAT
This sequence comes from Cistogaster globosa, assembly GCA_937654795.1. NCBI lineage: Eukaryota > Metazoa > Arthropoda > Insecta > Diptera > Tachinidae > Cistogaster > Cistogaster globosa. Next base: position 93,075,840 of record OW569407.1, on the reverse strand, counting down.
TAAAGGCCACAGCTTTTGTCGTTCTGTGAAAAAACGATAGCAATTATTTTGTTATAAAATAAATGCCACGCCCTTTCCTCTATTACATTTTTTACATTTTTCGTTCGGCCTCTCATTCAAAGCAGCAGAATTAAGAATTAAATGTCAGTAAACAATCAATAAATTTTCCACATCATGTTTCTAATAATTAGGGAGGTACCTAAACTAAAAATTATTTTTTTTTTCCTTAAATTGTTATTCTTTGCTTAAAAAAAAAGAAAATAAAAACCTGTTGGTCTAGAAAATAAAAACACAATAAAAAAATCACACTAAAACCTGCTTGCATTGTTAAATTTATACAAAAACAAAAAAATAAATAAAATGAAATGAAATGAAAAGTAACGTCATAACATAAAAAATATATATTTATAATGTTAAGTTTTATTTTATAAAATCTAATACAAAATATTAAAAAAAAAAATCTATACGAAAAACAACACAAAAATTGTTATAAATTAAAAAAACAAGAAGAACTTGAAAAAAAGCAAATTTAGTAAATGAATTCAAATATATTTATGTAAATCATATTAACAAGCGCAAAATACTTTTAATTATTGTAATTATTATTATTTTTGTTTTCTTATATTTAAAAAAAAAACATTTTTCTTTAAAACAAAAAATTCTTTTTCTTCACGATTTTTTATATTCTAAAACAAGAAAAAAGTGAACGCCTTAAAAAGAAAATTGAAACACAAAATTAAAATTAAAATTAAAAAAAAAATATTTAAAACGATATATTTTATATAAAAAAAGAAAAAAAAAACAAAACCTAAATAATATTAACAATTAAACAAATGAATTGTATAAAAAATGAATTATATATAAATTAAAAAATATTTTAATGTAATGTAACGTAACGTAATGTAACGATTTAAATTTATTTAGAAAGAACAATAAATATGTGAAAAATAAAAAATGAAAGAAAACTACGAAACTAAATAAAAAAACTCTTATTTAATTGTTATAAGAAAAACTAAAGCAAAAAAATATATACTTAAAAAAAACTAAAACCAAAGAATTGTTTTTATTGAAAAAAAAAATAATTAAAAAAAAACATTTTCATTATATAAAAAAAATTAATTTTAATTCGGCCTTTAAGAAATAAAACAAAATTATTAAGTTAAAAATTATTGAAACTAAATTTCTAAAACAAAAATTAAACTTTAAGTCATAGTTCGCATTAAGTAATTTCCTTTTCTGACAGACCTAATGAGAGTTTTAAAAGATAAAGAGGGAGTGAAAGAGAGAGAGAGAGAGAGAATGAAGTGAATTTTGCCCTGAAAAAAGAAACTAAAAATTCATCACGAAAAACACACAGAATTTAAAAAAAATACCTTTGTTTTGCGTCATCACCAGCTTTCATTAACTAAGTGAGCGAATTATAGGAATTTAAAATAAAGCAACAACCGTATGCGATATAAAATTGATTCAAACTTTTTTTAAAATACATTACGTGTGGAAGAATTATTTATTTAAGTGATCGCCTTCTTTTGCAATTTTTTCTATTGTTGGCCTTGTTTAAAGTGGCTGCTGTGCTAAAATAGACTAAGGATTAGACCTGTCTTGTTTGAGCCACAGCTCAATGTTGATAAGCTTTGGTCATAGAATATACATTAATATCACAAGATATCAGCCGATCCAAGGCGAATTTAGAGCAGGTGACTGCATTAGCTTTTAAAGCAATTTGCCGTTGTAAAATTCGGCTTCGTTGTCAAACAGTTGCAGAGTACAAAAATAAACAGTTTTGACATTCGCCTGTTATTGATTTGATTTGAGCAGATCGAAATCAAATGAATATATCTGATTGCTGTGGCAGCTATGTGTTCTTTACTCTGTAAATGGTAGCTTAAAGTACAACACAGTATAGAAGAAGTCGTGAAGGTGAATTCCCACCTTTGTGAATTAGAACTCATCCAAAATGTCGATGTTATGTTTTAAACTAATTTCAATGCGTTCACTGAACGTGAGATTCAAAATATTTGGAATAGATAAATGTCATTGATAATGTTGACAACCGCCGAAATAATATATCTCGTCACTCTATAGCAACGTAGATTCCACTTGTAACATCCCTACAAGAACAGTGACACTTATTTGATATTCATTGATGATAGAAATATCCATCATTGCCTAAAAGAAAGTTTCTATCACATTCTGGTTTAGCAAAATGAAAAAAAAAAAATATGAAAACTTTTTTATTAATGTAATGTCAGTAGCAAACAGCGTTGCCAGTAACGTTTTTTTGTAATACCAAAAGTGGGTCAATGGTAACGTCATTCAGTATAAAATTGTTGCAAATATGTGTATGTATTACTTCCGCTCACTCATTTGTTGTTGGGATGATTTATGTTCGTGACCTATCTGGCCAGTAGCAGATGGCAAATAGCCAATAAAGTGTGGCAACTCTAAATAAGCAAAAAAGTATTTTAGCTTTCTAAAAAGTATAGAAAATGTTTTCTTTTCATATAGAAAAATTCGCATAGCAATAAGACCAGTCTCAGGGATTAAAAGTTTTGTATAAGAATTTTCCCAAGAAAAAGTATTTTTTTTTTTTACTAAAAAAAAAATTTTTTTTAAATAAAGTTTGAAAAACGTTTAACTTTTTTGATTTTATACTATGAAAATGTTTTTTTTTTCGGCATTTCTCTACAATTTTTTCACAGGTTGGAAGAATATTTAATGGATTGTTTATATTTTTGGCAGTGGCTTTAAGCAAAAAAGGTAAATTGTTCAATCAATTTAAATATTTATAACAATTAAATTTTTTTAACTCCTTTATTTTTTTCTTTTGCAGGTTTGTATTTGAATGGGAGGACATAACAATCTAACAGTCATTTTGTTTGAAACAAGGATAAGTAAGGCAACGAAAATTTTTAGCCTTGAACTTTATGTTTAACAAATGGACGTCCTCTACATTTGACTTTATGTGAAACCAATTTAATTTTTGAAAAATATTAAGTAATAAGGAAGAGTATTAACGAAAAAAATTATCTAGAAGGAAATCACTAGTGATTTTGAAAGACTTAACACAAGTAAATATTAAAATTGAAATTGAACGAGGAGTAAAATTTCTATTGAACTCAAAAGGAAATTTCAAACGTTTCCTTTCTTTATTGAGAATGATAAAAAAAAAATTAGGTTCTTGTGCCTGCTGATGTGTACCTCGTTTCTTTCTCCATCTTTGTTTTTTTTCTCGGCAATAAAGTAAGATTCGTATAGAACTTTCTCATCGTTAAGAGAGGACTTGTTGCTAAAATTAAGCTTGCTAAAATTAATTCAATTAATTAATTGTACAAATATTTGTTTGTCTTACCAATGCTAAAATATTTCTTAACGTAGATTTTTTTTTCTACACCTCTGCTGGCAATTTTTTTTTTTTTACTTCAAACATCCTACTTTTTTTACTTTCATTTCTGAAATATTTAATTAAAGTTTAAAACGTTAATAATTTTATTCTTGATACTTCTAATGGTTTTTAGAATGACAAAAACATTTAAATTTCTTTAATTCCAAGGTTTTCTATGTTTTTTTCCCACAGATTTTATAGTCTAATTTGAACAATATTCATCGTTGTAAAAAATAATTTAAGTTTTTTTTTATTTTTTTAAATATGCAACATTGTTGCCGGAAACATTTTTTCATTAGAAGAACAACATTTTATAACTTTTCACAAAATAAACAAAGTACAACTTTAGCAAAACTCATTCGCTTTTAGTATGAACTTTCGACAGAATCTTGATATCTTCTAGTCAGGGCTATCAAGATTTGACTGTAAACTAGCTTTGCAACTTTGTTGCCAGAAACATTTTGCAACTTTTTACCAAATAAACCGAGTACAACTTAAGCAACACAAATTCGCTATTTATATGAATTTTTGACAGCATTTCGAACTGTAGCTTTTCCTTTAAAAAAAAAATATTTTAATGACTTGAATTTTGTCGTTTTACACAATTTTTCTTCTCACTGAACAAACCTCTCAACAGTTGTTGCCTGAATTTTTTACACAAAATTCCGCTTGTGTAGTTAAGATTCATGTCTAAACATAAAATTTTTTTGTATAACTATGTAAAACGACTCTCGATCTTGAATTTATTTGATCAAAGAAAAAACTTTTATTTAAAAGATTTACTTATTCTTTACTATTCAGTCGTCACTACAGAGGAAATGAATGTTGTTCCCATTTCTTTCGTTTTCTGATTGCTTGACTTTTTTTAAATTTATTAACAAATTTTATGTGACTTTTTTCATGGTACTTATTCTCGTATCACATCGATTTAAAAGCATATTTTGTGAAAATTTGAAATTTTAATTGATTATTTCTTGACATTAAGTTTTGAGTCTTTGTTTGTTGCTTTTATAATAAAATCAATAGAACAAAGCTTATAGGCAATTTCATACTGTCGTACGGTACAGTTGTACGCATTTAAAGTGGAAAAGGGATCAAAATAAAAAAGATTTTTCTTTTGATTATTAGCCTAAGTTATTACCTCTGATTAGCTCTATTGATGGTGCTAAATCCAATTTTTACGACACAAAAAAAGACTTTTTGAGAGAAATGTCCATATGTATGCATAAACCACCTTTAAATTTAATGTAATTAATTAGAATTAAAAATGTATGCTTATTACGATTTAAAAGACAAGACAACATCAGGTATTCTGTTGGAACACCCTTAAATTTTATATTCATTTTGTATTTTTTTATTGTTCTGGTTAATTCAAGCCTGTTTATAATGTGTTAAAAGATGAGGATATATAATTGAAAATAACAACTCTAAGGTAACACTCTTTACTTTTTACTATAAAATGTTCCAAAGACAAAGGCCTGTAACAGACGGACAAACATAAGGAAAACGTTTTTCCGCTTTGAGTACTAAAGTTTCGGCAAAAATAAGCAAATTATTTTCAGCTTGTTAAATTTTTTTATATCAAGAAATAAAAGACATGGTGTACATTTTGACCTGCTTTAAATTTGCTTTACTAAATACATAAATAAATTTAAACAAAATTTTAATTACATATTAAAATATTATATTAAATTCCTTTACTAACATGAGTTTCTTTTCTTCTAGGTCAACCACTAAGAAGAGTGTATTTGAAAAGAGGCCATTCAAAAATTGACAATGAATGATAAAAAGTGGATAGATAACCAAGCAAACAATAAATTTTATTATAACAAAGCAAAAACAAATGTTCTATTGAATAGAATAAAAAAACAAATTTAATTTTAAATATTTTTATTACAAAAAAATACTTTGAAATATATTTTGAATTAGTAAAACTAAAAAAAACAACATGGTTATTTTTATAATAAATAACTACAAATCATTAAAACATGTTGTTCATTCAATTTAGACATTTTACTTTTCTAATGTATTAAAGTTTTATAACAAACTAAGAGACATTTTCGTACAACACATTTTATTTAATTTGTTACAATTAAAAATACATATTTTCAAAACAACATTAAATCAATTCTCATAATATTCATTCATACATCAACCTGAACATGATCACTGCACTCGTGGGACTTTGTTACATCACACATACAACTAAAAAACAAAATACATTTGTAAATTTATCATCAAAATTCAATTCATCAATTTATAATTTACATAAATGTGGGTATTTTTTTATTTTTATATTTAAATAATTATTTCATTAAAGATTTATTTATTTATTTATTTATTTTTTCTTTGTATTAACAATTTATTTTCTAACAACAATTTACGTTTTATAATTTTTTCTTATAGTTTAATTTTATGTTAAGAACACATAAATGCTGAATATGTGAAAAGTTATTTAAATAATTTAAATTAATTTATTGTTCTTTAAGCGCTAACTGCGATAACTTGTTTTTGGCGTTTGAACTGCGGTTTTTATATCCTTGACCACAAAAAGTAGTAAAAGGGTATAACTACGTTTGTTATTCCGTTGTTAATTTCTACAATATCCATTTTCGACCCCAAAAAGTGTTTTAAAGAGTTGCTATTGAAAATGTGCAAGATCGGTTCATGTTCTTTGAGGCAGCGGGCAAAACACCACTCCTACCTTTAAAATTTCAATATCAATTGGAACAAATCTAGTTTGATAAAGTAACTTCATTAAAAACAAGCAAGTATGTAAGGCGACAGAGAAATAAAAAATGAGAAAAAAAACAGCTAGTGAAAAAATTGGCGCTCCCCTATATTTTTCGAGTTATGGGCCTCTAAACTTTTCATAGAAAAAAAAAAAAAAACGATTTTTGCATCATATTTCTTAAGATATCAATATGGGTATCAATTAAAGGCTTTTGAAGATATCTTTCAGGATCTTAACCCATTAAGAGCCGGTGACATTTTTATGTAATTGTTTTTTTTTTTTTGTTATATAGCACTCTTACTTTGTTAGAATTTTTCTTTGTTTAAAATATTACTGTGCGAACGAACGAGTTCTTGTGATATCGTGGAACTGGCAGGTAGTTTGTTTGCTTGTTCATGCTTTAACATTTTTATATTGGACTTAAAAGATAATTCTCATTTTGTTAATGAAGTTTTTTTTATTTAAAGAAAAATGTTTTTGGATATTCTCAATATAAATTTAAAGCAAAATCTTCTAGGTTTTTGAAAAAATTTGGATAAAGTCTTCCTGATAATCTGGATTGAGCGATCGGTAAATAATACTAATTAAAAAAAAAATACTAAAATTTTATTTATTTTTCTGACTATTAAGAATATTAAAAAATCAATGCAAAAATATTCTTTAAAATATTTTTATTTTCATGAACGCTCCTTAAATTGATTTTAATTAAATATTTTTATTATAGTGCGCGTAGTTAGAAACGATGTATAGATTTCAAGGTTCTGTTTGGTTAAGATTTAAAGTCATATTCATGAAAATTACTTATCTATGGGAATCCCCACCGTTTTATTATGTTTTTTTTTTACAGCGCCCATTAGGTTAAACTTTTAAAAACTACTAAGTTACGAACTATTACGACGCAGAGATGGTGACCTCCGACAAGCAGGCAGATGCTGGATCGATATTAGCATCGTAGCGTTTTTACCATTTAAGTGAGGAACCATAGAAATGTGTAAAAAATCGATTTTTAAGAATTTTTAATATAAATTATATAAAAACAATAATTAATTTTTTTTGCTCAACTCTTCATTCAATTACAAATTTTATTTATTCTATGCAATTCTCATTGAGTTTTATCTAATTTTAAATAAAATTTTTCTTGTAAATTTTAAGTAAATAACTGCTTTTAGCACTGGCCAAATACGGCTAGGAATTTCTTATGTCAAATTTTGACATTACAAATGCTAATCTCTTGCCAAGTTAGGCGTTTTTTACGAATGCATTCATTCTAATCTTTTTAAATGTCATTTTTAATCACTATAGCAGCGTTTAAAAAAAACCACTCACCTTTAGTCATATTTAAAGAAAAGAAGAAATAAAAAAAATATATAAATATATTAAAATTTTTATTAACTAATTGAGAGTTCATAAGAAGGCCAATAAAATAAATTAAGACTTTAAAAGAAAAACCAAGAAACAAATTCATTAAAAATAATTTGATTTTATAACTTTTTTTAAAACAGAATTTTCATAAAACATCTGTTTTGAAATAGATTTGAAATTATTATTTTCTCGCAAGAACTACGTCCTTTTATGAAAAATATTTCGTTTAGTCAAAAGCGTATTTTTTTTTTTTTTTTGCAAACGATAATTACATTGACAGTTAATATCTACTGGTACAACCGGGCCTTTAACAAATCACAAGTTTACAATTTTAATTTATGTAATTTTCAATTATTAATTAAAACCGTTAATTTATTTTATAACTGTCTATAATACAAGACCCAATTTTTTTTTTGCTTCGCATTTAGAATAAATTAATAATAAATAACTTTCTGTAATTTCTTAGTCACTGTTAAGACCGTTCGAGTTTTGTACGTTATGTGTTGATATCACATGATATCAATTAATTAACTTTTGCCTTTATCAATTGCCAGTTGAACCAGGTTTGTTTTAATATTCCGTTTATTTTTTTACAAAAGTGGAAATGAGCTTTATAAATCATGACAAATTTGAAAAAAAAAAACAATTTTTTCTAAATACTAGAAATGTCAGCAGCAAAAGCTGAGTATGTCAAAACCGTTTCACGGCCATCTATCAAATGGAGATGAATTGCTCGAGTACACCAAATACAAATTTTTATTAAAAATTTCACTGCAAAGGCAATCGTTAAAGAACCAAGTTGCAACAAACCTGAACCCACAGAAGTGATATTCTTTGCCGATGTTTAGTTCGTTTTTTCTTTCACGGTATGTTTTTTTTGCTCTCAAACAAAATTACGTTCTTGCTTTAGACGCTTAGAAAAATTACGATGAAATTCTTACTGTGTGAAATTCTTACGATTTCTTTCACACAAAAAGTCGCCACAAACATTCTGCGCTCTTGTAAAGAACAAGGATACGTGGTTTCTTTACACAAGTTTGCATTTTTTTATTTATATTTAAACTGATATTTGACGTAAGAGATATTCCATCTACCAATAGAATACTTTATTTTTGGGCTACATTGTACACTGCGAAATGTTAAAACTGTCATGAGTTCAATTCTTTTTGGGGATTTTGGTATTTGGCATCAATCAACGTGATATTAAAGCATCTTCCTTTGATAATAATATGGGAATCAATTCATCTTGTTTTTCGTTCACTGCAAATGTAGAAAATTAACTACGGCCCGCTATCACTGTGAGTGTACTGCCAGAATTTTAACTTATACCTCTTTGCGATGGTGGCCGGTAATAGACTTCTAGTTTGGTCTTGTCCTAGCTGGCTAAACTTAGGCGATCCAACCTTGAACCTTCTCTTATTCTCCAGTTTGAATGTAGAATTTCCTGAGCATTACCTTCTTCTTCTTTGTGGCGTTAGCTTCAAATTCAAAAGAGATGATACTGAAGACCGTGTGTGACTGCGGGTGAAACACACTTTGTTTGCGGTCAGGCAAAAATTAATTTTGGATGCTGTCGGATACCTTTTTAGCCCTAGAGAAAGGTAAACAAACACGAGAATCTCTGTGATGAGAAAGAAGGTTGACAGTCTGAACTTAGTGATGTCAATACTAAAGACTAGCGCTGGCACAAGTCTTAATAAATGTACGATATTTGTAGATTACCAATTGGTTGTCAGACAAAAAAGAATCCAAAAGGGACTCGTAGCATTGGTCTGCTTTAGTTTCTTATATTTTTTCTCATTTTTTCTTCTCTGAAATAAAAACTCTTGTCACTCTTTTTCCAGATTTCAAATATAATTTATTCGAGTTTGACAAATTGATTTCCTTATTCATATGAATGGCAGTGTACATTTATTATGTTTATGATTTAAATTTTGACAATATACTTAAGTTTTTTAAGGAAGTTTGGCCCCTAAAGTTCAGAAGTTAAGCTCAAATATATAAATGAAAAATTTGTGGAGGGAACCGATTTTAGATTTTATTTATTTCAATACAATTTTCACATATCAGCATTTATTTAAAATTAATATTTATTTGTCTTTATTTTAACAAACCTAATTTTCTAAAATGTAGCAATTTTTATTATAATTTTTTCTTAAATTTTTATTTTTTAATTTAATTAAATTTTGTTTATTTTCTATTTTTCATTTTCTCTTTTGCACAAACAAAATTGACCAACAAATTGCTTAAATTGCTAACAAAATCAAACGCCAAATATTAAAATTGCTCCTAAAACAAACAAAAAAAAAACAACAACAACAACAAAAACACAACATTGGCAGATATTTATCCCATATTGGGTAGTCTATTGGGTGTCGACACGAATTACAACAATGAACCAACACCAAATAATTCCAATAATGATCTCATACACTCGTATGGTTATTTGAACAATAACAACACAACATTAACCACTGCCAAAAGTGCTAACAATAACAAAAACAATACCAACTATAACCATCATGCCACAATGTCTGCCACCAATAATCCAAACAGTGGTCCAAGTAATCCTACACAATCTCTACTTATTAATGCCTTAGCTGGCGGCGGTACAATGTTGGAACCTGAAGAATTTATGCAGTGCAAACATTGTAAACGTTTCTACAAATCGTTGCAAAAGCTAGAGGAACATGTCAGAAAATATTGTCTCAAAGAGAAGAAATACAAATGCGTTTTATGTGAATATCGTTCGCGACGCAAAGATCATGTCTTGAGACATGCTAAACGTAAACATTGCGAATTGTATGAACAATATCGGGATGATGAAGAAAATCTATTTGTTATACGTGCCGAAGAGGAGGGCAGTTATGAGGCCGATGCCGACAATGATGGGCCGAATGAAGACTTTTTAATACCAACCGTTTCTATGGGTGGTGGTGGTGGTGGTAGTGGTGGCCGAGGTGCTGTTGGTGGTATGGATGTTGGTAATACAAGTGCTGGTAGTTTGGTTGGTGGAAGAGGAGGAGGCGAAGGTTTTAGTGTACCCTCGTCTGCTGCATCTACGATGCAACCAATGGAATTTAAATTTGGTAGTCGTGATTTAATCATAACCGCAGTTCCTGTTCTACATGAGAGTGAAGAAGATGATGATGACTACGATGAAGATGGAGAGTAAGAATGTACTAAATGAAAATAGACAAACAAAAAAATATTCAACATCTTAAATGAGCGCATGAGAGAATAATAGTAAATATTAGAGAAACAAAAAATCAAAACCAAATATTTGGATAGAAAGTAAGAAAGGTTTCTGTTTATTAAACGGTTTAAGTTTATTCATATTTAAAGCATTTAAAGAATTATTTCCTCATTTATTTTACTTCACTTTTTATGGTTCCCTGAGTTCCAAACACTTTAGAAAAATGGGTTAAATAAAAGCCAGTTAGTCATTCATTCACAGCCATTTAGTGTGACCGATAAAAAAAGTTTTTTTTTTACTACTTTTTTCAACACTTGTTTTTTATAACTTAATTTTTTTAACGGCACAACCAAACATTAGATTTTAACCTTAAATTCAAGAAGCACGTAAAGGCGTTTAACTAAATATTTATCATAAACATGAATTTTAAAGTCGTCTTTAATTCACAAAACTCCAAAAAATTAATCGCTTTCACATTTTATGAGTTGTGTATGAAGTAAAACTTTTTTTTTTTTAATTTAAAAGGCTTTTTTTCTGCTACCTACTGCGTCCTCGCAAAAGCTACATAATTAATATCGTTGGTGTTTAGAAACTGTACGCCAAATAATTGAGCCAAATGACAGCCTTTTCAACACATTCATGTTTGCGTTATTGATAAACAAAATTATTTGTGAGTAGTTCATATCTCTTCTCAATAACCTTGACGTGGTTGCCACATTTTTGCAATACTCTCTAAATATTGCTGGTGTAATTTTTTTCTTCGTTTTCATTCAGTTTTATTTATTTCCCTTAAAATAATTCAAATCGTTTTGCTTACAACGACACACACCTGGAACTTAATAACGTAGACTAGAAAAACTTGTTCAAATTGTATAACTAATCACAATGATAGTCGAGTTGTTAAAAAATGAAAAAAAAAAAAATAAAAAACTATCAAATCAGTTTTTTGTTTGAATTCATTTGAATAAATATAAAATTTTTAAAATAAATAATTTTGCAAAAAATAAAAATTATAAAAATATTTAAAATATAAAAATATAAAAACAACAATTATTTTAAAATACATATAATTGTATGTGTTTACAACCAACATTCCTAATTATAAAATAAAATTATTAGATTAACTTAGATCACAAAAAGCATAAATAAAAAAATTTATAAAAATTCTTGCCATTTTAAACTTAAAAAAAATTATACAAAATTATAAAAATAAATAAATTTATGTCTATATGGCTGATTGTTATAATATGTTTTTATATTAAAAAAATATATATTAACATTAAGTTAGCGTTTGGAAATTGCAAGTTTATAAAAATTGCAAATTATTCATTAATTAATTAAAAAAAAATATTCCAAAAACCATAAATATCTTAAACAAATTAAAAATATTCAAAATATTTTAATTTAACTTAATTCATCATAATTTGAATAGTTGCAATTATATGAAAGTTTTCGAGAGTTCACTGTTGCAAACTATTTAAAAAAAATACCTCAGCTTAAAAATCACACATATTTTTTGTTAAATTTTTTTTAATTATAAAAAAATATTTTAGTTCAATTTTATGTTAAATTGTCATAAAATTTTTAAAATTTTATTACTTAGCAAAAATTATAAAAATCAATATTATATTTTAATTTGCCATTTCTTTACCATTACTTTTTAAAAGTATTTTTTTTTTCTCTCTCTCTTATAGTTTTTTTATGTAAATGTTTTTTAATATTAAAGGTTATTTTCCAATTTTTCCTACTTAATTTAATACCATAAGCAACTTGGAATATTTCAACTGTCAACTAAATGAATTTATGAAGACTTAGAAAAATTTTGAACATGATTTCATAATTATTATTAATTTTAAAGCCTAATTTTTAATTTCTTAAACTAAAAAGGAAAAATTATTCGTGTAAAATATGCCTTTTTGTCTTGTAGTTTGACATTTTTCAATACTTCCTTAAATTTCGCTTTTTTCAAATTTACTGTCACGTGTCTACGACCCCCTCAAAAAAGTACTATTATTTAAAAAGACAATTTTTTGTAAAAATGTACTTCTATTTAAAATAAATTTTGATAAAAAAAAAGACGCAAGTAATACTTTTCACAAGAAAATATTCAATTTAAAAAAGTACTTTTATTAAAAAAAAGTACTGTAATTTAAACAACTACTTTTTCTATAAGAACGGTTGGTTCAAAGTTGAAATGAAGTAAAACTGACCGAGTTAGCTCCAGCGCAAACTTTTCTTGATAACAGCTACTCAATATATCTTTTATTAAATTTTTTTTTAATAAAAGTACTTTTGCATAAAAATGTGCTTATATTTAAAAAGTACTTTTATATAAAAAGGTATCATAATTTAAAATTTTACATTTTTTCTACAATGTATTTCTGTTACAATAATGCTTAAAATAAAAAATATATTTTCTTTGAAATGGTTATTGTGGGACTTTTTTTTTAAGGACACTTCTTTCTCTAGGCGAAACCTTCAAATAGCACTTTATTTAAATTTTTTTTATTAAACATATAAAAGTTAAAATAGGCGCTGTACTTTCAGACAAAAAAAAAATTAATTTTATTCGTTAAAGTACTTTTATTTAAAAATATATATATTTTTTAAAAAGACAATTTGGGTAAAAAAAATTAATTTTGCGAAAAAAGTACTTTTGCTCTATAATGTGTTTTTTGAAGCATTTTATATAAAACAGTTTTACATAAAGTTTTAATGGGAAAAAATTTTATGTGTAAGGTTATTTTAAAATGATATTTTTTTAATGTCTAATTTTATTAAAGAGCTTAAAAATTCAGATTTACACTATGCAATTTTTCGAGGCAATTTTTATTTATTTATTTATTTTTTTTTTTGTGAATTCTCTATTTAAGTTGCAGCAGTATTTAAGAACCAACAGTAACATCTTCTTAAAATTCAAACAATACCAAATTGCTTATCCCTCTTGCTTCACAAACAAACAAAAATTTCATGCTTGTTTCATGAAAAATTGCAAAGTGTAAATGCGTAAAATTCATAGATATTTTTGAAATAGTTTTTAAAACAATAATTTCCAGAAATAATTCTTTGTTAAAATTAAAAAAGTTCATAATGAATTTGAAATAAAAAACCCGTTGTTACTAAACAATAAGAATTTCTTTTTTAAAAAAGTACTTTTATCTTTTTTAAATATTAAAAAAAACATTTACATATTGACATCTTTAATATTTATTTCCTGAAAAAATTTCAAATATTTTTTTAATAAACTACTGCTTTTTTACTTTCTACTTACTATATCCAATAAAAATTTAAAACTAGATTTAAATAAACAAATTTTTAATGTAAAATGTATGTAAATTTGAAATAATTTAAATAAAGATTAAAAAAACAAATAATAGATTTTTATAACAAATAATAAAAAATATAATGGGATCTTTGTTTATATAAAAAATATAATAAGAAAATTTTTCTTAATTATGGTTTATGATTTGCTTTTTGTTTGAACATTTTTGTTATTTAATAAAAAAAACAGATTTTGATTTAATTGGTACGAACTAAGAAACGAATGAATACAACAACTCATTAATGTACACAAAACAAAGTAAGCTGAAAACCAATTAGATGAACAGCGTTAAGGAAAAACTGCAAAAAATAGTTTCAAAAATTTTTTCATAAATTTGTGTTTTTTTTAACATCTTTTTAGGGTCTTCTTCCACTGAAAGCTATTGGACAATTGTAGAAACTGTGCCATACACTTTAGCGAACAGTCAAACAAATGGTGGCGGCACTGCAGCGGTTACTAATGTTATCAGCACACATAGTCACCATCATCAACAACAACAAGATTCTCACACTACTATACACCAGCATCATCACCAACAACCGCCTCAACAGCAACAACAACATGTAACATCGGCAACAGATCCTTCAAGCCTTATAGCTTCGGCTACAGTTGTTGTAGAAATACCTTCAGATACCGTGGGCATGCCGGGTAGTACCATTCACTATACCCTGCCCAAGGGAACAACTACAACAGATCATCAGCAAATTTTACGAAATGTTCAAACTTCATCGGCCTTAACGGCTGCCTATTCAAAACTAGCTAATGCCCCAGCAACAATACAAATTGTAAAACAAACCTCCAATAATGCTCAACATCAAACGACAACACGTATGACAACGTCTGAGGCAAACTTGCCAGATGTACAACATGCAACACAGACCCAACATCATCAGGTTCAACATATAACATTGCAAGAATGTTTAGATGCAACGACCACAAATGTATTGCAGCAGCAGCAACAGCAACAACATCAACGTCATCATGCACCAACACAACATCTACAGCAAACAAGCACAGCAACGACAACAACTGTTGGAGGCAATAGTCAACAACATTCTGTTGGACAAATGCCACAAGAATATATTAAAATTGATACATCGAGATTTGAAGATAAAGTGCTGTTGCGAAATGTTGTTCAATATGAACAACAACAGCAGCAACAACATCAGCAACATCAAACAATAGCTATAAGTACAACACCCACAACAGCTAGTGCCGGCACTCAGGCTACAATAATAGTAAACGAATCCACTGCCCAACATCTAGAGGCTAACAAAGATATTCATCGTCAGCATCACCATCATCATCAACAACAACAAGAACATCATATACAGCAGCAGCAACAACAACAACAGCAACACGAACAGCTACTGGCAGAATCTGTAACAACTTCTGCTTCAGAAGCTGATGACTTAGATGATTTAGGCGAACTGAAACCTTTAATAACAAATCACAATGTAGCGTCCAATACCACTAATGCAAATCTTTTACCACCACCACCAACAACACAATCATCCAGCTCTCATCATGATACCGCCTCCGAGAGTGATAATGAAAAATTTCTAACACCCACTAAACGCATTAAAGCAGGTACCCTTAAGCCTTCGGATATGGCAGCAGCCGGTCTTCAATACGTTTGCAATGTATGTGGCAAATCGTATAAAATTAAAGGTTCTCTGAAACGTCACAAAAGTTATGAATGTGGTGTAGCACCGGGTCTGTCATGTCCATATTGTCCGCATAAGTGTAAATATAAATCGGATTTGCGTAAGCATATATCACAAAAGCATGCCCTTAATATTACAACAGCCAGTCATAATTTAACTATTTAAATTAATTAATTAATCCCCCCCCCCCCCCCCCCCCTTATCGGAAGAGTGAGTCATTTACACCAAAAACAAAGGAAAATTTTTAAAGGCCGAAATACATAAAAATTTATTCACTGATAGTTTTCAGGGAATGTTTGTAAAATGTACATAATCATTCAAAATTTTTTCATTTAAATACAGTTTTGCATTTGTTTCAGGTGTTTTTTTTTTTTTTTTTTTTAAGAAAAAGAATTTTTTATATTTTTTTAAGGATTTTTCTTTCGTTAGAAAAAGATTTTATAGGCCTTTCCTAAAGATTACAATTTTAATTTTACCTAAAACATTCCTAAATTTTTAAAAGTTATTTATTCGATGGTAGAAATGTAGAAATTAGAGAGTACCAATTTAGACGATAACTAATGTTTTTTTTTTTAACTAATGACTCTTGTATTTGTTGTATGCCGTGTGAATAAATATGACACCACTAAAACCTAAAAACTTTCTAAATTCCTTATTTAAAGCCCGTTTCTTTATTTCCTTTTTTTAATTTAGTAGATTTTCCATAAGTAAACAGGAGACCAAATATTATAATTCTTTAAATTAATATTGATAGCAGTGTTTTTTTTTTGTTGTTTTTGTTTAACAAATTAATATTAAACTAATCCATTCTTGTAAATTTTTTGAAACTATTTTAACCCTTTTGATTTCAAAGATGATTGAACTTGCCATTAAATTAAAATTAAAAGCCTAATGTGAACAAATATCACTATTATAATTGTATGAGTTATTTTATTAAAAGATCTACTCAAACTAACTTCTTCATATTTTTATCCCCTTCTCTGCTAAATTCAAACTGGATCCAAAAGCAGATTTTGAGCTTAACATTTGGCACTTTTTATAAAAAGTCCCTTTTATAGATGACCATTTTATTTTAACTTAATTTTTATATTTATCAAAATTTTTCTTTATACAATTCTTCTTATATTTTTTTTTTTAATTTGTGAAAGACACTTTTAACAAAAGGTATTTTGTACCACAGGGTACTATTTTTTTTAACTTTTTATTTTTTCTGTGAAATAAAAAAACACTTTCTTGAAATTTTAGTTTTTGAAAATACTAACAATAATAATTGCTTTAAAGAAAGTAATTTTCTTAAAAAAGTACTTTTATAAAAAAGTACTTTTTTCGAAAATTGCATAAATGTTACTCAATTTTAAACTTTTGTCTTGTATAATTTTTCTATCTCAATATTAATTTTATCAAAGGGTAAAAGTACTTTCTGAAAAAGGTACTTTTGCTAAAAGAAACTTTTTGTAAAAATAATTATTTGTTTTAATAACCATTAATATACTTTTTATACAAATCTGAAAAAAATTTTGTATTAAAAGTACCAAGCAAAGGGTACTTTCTAAAAAGGCAATTTTAGTAAGTTGTAACAAATAAAAAGTACTTGAAAAAAGATTTTTTTTGTGAAAAAGGAAAGTAACGTTAAATGGGGTGAATAACAACAGCTACATTTTCAAAGTCCCTGTTTTTTTAAGATTACAACACTTTAGGCCGATAGTTAAAAATGTTTTTGTTTGCCTGCACTTATTCTTAAATATGCATTTTTTTCTTCATCTCGTTTTACGGTACTACTTGTAAAATGTACTTTTTTCAAACTATATTTTTTACTAGATATCTTTCCATTAAAAAAATTACTTTTATATAAAGGTACTTTCTTAATATATAAACATATATATGAGCTTTTGGATTGTGTTTTCCTTTTTTATTTTATTTTAAAACCATTTATTTAATAAATAAAAAGAAGAAATGCCAAAAAAAAATTCTAGACTTTCTTGTTCATTTTGAAATTTTTTCATATTTTTTTTTTCAACCGAAAAGCTATTCGAGTACTTTCATTTATATTATAATCCGAAAGTTTATTATTATAAATGCTTGAATTTATGTCACTCTTGGTGTTGAATTGTCCACTTAATAAAGCCAAATTAACTTTAATCACATAATTTAAAATACTTTTTTTTTTTTGTATTAAAATATGGTTTTTATAACCATGAGCATTTTATAGTCAATTTATAAAATTTGAAATTTATTTAATTCATATTGAGTTTAAATTCTGTAAAGATATTCAAGTTTTTTGCCATTTTGTATTATTAATTTAATTAAATTAATTTTGTGTAGATTCGAAAGTCCCTTTACTTTTTAAGTTTTATTTAAACGTTGCATGTTGTTCTGTTCCCACCTTCATGTATAAATACTTTGTCTTTAGTTGAAATGTTTGCTAAAGTTTCGAGAATATTAAGTTTTGAAAATTTTTGGGTTTTTAAATTTTGTATTCTTTTAATTTTATTTGATTGAATTTAAGACATCTATTTATTTTTATTAGTTTAGTTATTAGTTTATTAGATTTAAAATTTTTTATGTGTTGCTTGTTCTTTTATTATTTTTTATTTAAATAAATTTAAAAAAAATTATTCGAATATAAGAGTATTATGGCAGGTTTAAAACAATAAAAAATAATATTTTCTGTTTTCTGAAAATTTATGCAAAAGACTTGTCTGCCGTTGAAAACCTATTGACTAATACACCTTTCATTTCATTTTGCTCTAATAACGTTCATAAGTGTTTGTAAATAAACAATGCTAAAATGTAGTTTGCAAATAATAAACAATAGAAAGGTAATTTATGCAAAAAATTAAAATTGTTTAAAATAAATGAACATTCATGAAATATTCATTCATTATTATTTAAAAATTAACTTTACGTTATTTATGTTAACTTGTATTAATAAATGAATGTATAGATAGACACTTTAAACGTCTATCGTTATTGATCTCTAGTTTTTTAATTTTTAACCAATAATTTTAATTGTTTAAATTAAAGTTGAAAAAAAAATTTAAGCAAAACTATTAATACCTTTTTAATGAATTACAAAAAAAAAGAAATATATTATAATATAATGTTAGCAAAAAAAAAAAAAGATTTATATTTAAATTTATAATCTACAAAAAATTATTTATAAAAAAAAACTTAAAAAATTAATTTTTGTTTTTTTTTTTATTTTTGATTTTTAACTAAAAATGAAATTAGTTTGTCGTCAAATCAGCTTTATTGTTTTTTAAGTCTTTTAAATTTATGATTTATTTTATAACTAAACATAAAATACTTTTGTATGTTTGCCAAATTGTGTGTTAAGTTGAAAGAGATACAAGTAAGATTTTTTTGTTGGTCCAAGTCGTAGCTGCCTGCTTTTTTTGTCCTTTGTATCAACTAATTAAAAGTTTCTATCTGTTTTGCTACTGAAAGCTTTGGAAATCAATAAAAAAAATCTGTTTTTTATGTATAAAACAATTGTCCTATTCACAACTATTGTAAATTGTATATTGTAACAAATACAACCAGATTAGCAGTAAATTTCTTCAAATGACAAAATTAAAATAAGAATAAAAACAAAAACAAAAACAAAAAAATCTGTTTAAATTAACAGTGGTATTCAATACAAAATTACCAAAATATGTTTAGAAACATGGGAATAAGTTAAATTATTTTTAATAATTTTTTTTATGATATTTTGTTGTGTGACGTAATTGTGCGTGTTTTTTATTTATTTATTTATTTTTTTAATATTATTTTTTGCATATAAAAAAAATTACATTTTCTTTTGTCAAAAATATTTACTTCAAGGTTTTTGTCTTCTTTTATAATAAATTTTACAAATTGCCCTGAAAATCTTTCAAAATTTTGTTTACAATATAAAAATGATTTTTGTATAAAATTATTAATATTTCTTTTTATATATAAAACTTATAAATTTTATTTGCTTATGACGTACTTTGTAAAAGCTGTGTTTTTTAGATGTCAAAGGACGAAAATGATGTAATGAAGGCAAAACATTACAAACCTTTGCATTTTGGAAAAACAGCTTTAAATTAAAATACAATAAAAACCGAAAATGCAAAAAAATAATAAAACATTGAGTTTTAAATAAAAAGATTTAACCAAGGCCTTGGATTAAAATTTTTATTTAAAGCAAATCAAAATAATTGCTACACCTTTTGCTGCATACGGCTGCAAATGTCAAAATGCCTTTTAAAAAAAATTTAGTATTAAAATATGAAATTACATCCATATAAGTGTTTGAAATAAGTGGATGCTAGAAAAAAAAATTCGAACTGATTCAATTTACACTAAAAAATATTTAAAATAAAAATTTTGTTTTATTAAAAAAAATATATTTTTAATTCCAAAAATTCATTTTCTCTTTTTCTTTCAAAGGTCTTAAATTTTATTATAAATATAACGATAATTTTCATTATTTAAAATATTTCAAATTTAAACTAAAAGCTCTCATATGTATCAAAACGTTTGGAAATTTCAAAAAAAAAAAAATATTGTTCTCAGAAATTTATTTATTACAACAAATCCTTAAAGATTTCGAAAGTTTTGATTTAAAAAAAAAATCGAACAGAGCCAATGTTCTAAGAATTACTCAAATCTTGAGGAAAGCGAAGTGGTTGGTAGGTGGGACGAAATCAAAAAAGTTAGATTTTAAGCCAGTACATTGTCGCAGTGATGCATGAGACGCTTTGGCACATGATATTTATTTTAGAAATTAAAGAGTTTTAGCAAACTCTTCACTCAAACAATAATTTAAAAGACAAATGCAGCTTGAAAAATTTTTTTTTTATTATTTTAATGAGATATTCGAAATCAAATTTTTATTAAAAAGAGGCTATTCCATTTTTTCCTATATTTAAATATTTTAAAAGCATTTTGCAAATGATTTATAATTGTGTGTCAAAGTTCAACTTTTCTTAAACAATTAAAAATTGAAATTTTAAAAATTGAAATTTTAAAAATTGTATTTATTAAAATAATTTAAAAAATATTAAAAAAAATGTATATAAAATTAGTTTATAAAATTATTTATGTAAACTCTCAAGTCGACTTATGTAATATTTACAATTAATTATAAAACATTAAATAAGTATAATTAAATTGAATTAAAAAAAACCAACACTGAAGTAAAGAAAATAATAAATAATAATAAAAAATTACAATTTGAATGTTCTGAAAAGAAAAAGTAACAAAACCTTAAAAATTTTTTGTGTTTTATTTAAAATTTAAAAATAAAAGACTAAATACTCTGTTTAAGTCGCAACATTCTTTTAAAAAAATATTGTCTTCACAACACTGGCTTTAATCCACAGAGCATTTTGTCTTGCTGTTTTAAGAAGAATATTTTCTAAATTTGTGCTGTCTTTGTGTGTTGTAAACAAAAAAAAATTAAATAAATAATTGGAATTTGTTACTAATATTGGTTTCTTTCTAGGTTCGAAAGAAGGTGGGCCAAGAAAAAGTGGTTGATCATGAATTATTTAATTTTAATGCAAAATGTTCAAAGAGATGTGTCTGCCTTTAGAAAATTGTATTTTATCCCGATCATATGCAGAGCTTAAGGATATTGAAAAGAAACTGAAAATTGAATATACTTTAAATGTAAATATACATACATATTTATTTTTATATAAAACAAACTTATATATACATTTTTTTAAAGTTTTTTGTTTTTTTCTTAACAAATAAACATTTAAAAATATTAAATACTGAATATAACAAAACCGTTGAAGCATTAGCAAGTTTAAGTATAAGAAAAATATAAATTTATTAAGTCTAGAATATAATTATTGCTAGAATTTGAAATGTTATAGTTGTTCAAAATGTTGCCAAGAACTAAAAATGTTTCATAAATTTATAATTCAACATGTTGCTAAACAAAATAAAATTTAAGTTCACTTGTTTGTTTGATGCCTAAAATTCACAGCTGATTATATTCGTGAATTAGCACTTTCTTTTAAATATAAATATAGTGGCGAAAGAGGTGCTATTGCAAATCAGCTAGATCGGTCCTTGTTCCTCGTGAAAGTGGACCTAGCACCACGCCTGTCTCTAATTTTTTCATATAATTTGGAACAATAAAGTAACTCCAATCAAAAAAACAGAAATATGAAGCGAGAAAATTAAAAAAAATATCAAATAAAAAAAATTTGCGCTCGCCCATATTTACCAAGTTACGGACCTCTGAAAGTTCGATTATCAATATGGTCAATATGGGTATCATTTAAAAGCTTTTGAAAAGATCTTTCAGGAAATGCTAAACTTTTTTTTAAAATGCTTAACTCATTAAGAGATGGTGACATTTTTATGTGAAATGAGTACTTAATTATTTTATTGTTTTTTAATTCTCTGTCACCGCAATATTTGTTTTTTTTATAGCAGCGACTTTACTAAACTTGATTTACATACATGTAGAAGGGTATATAAGATTCGGCACAGACGAATATAGCTCTCTTACTTGTTGTTTTTCGATTTGATCTTGATAATTAATTAATATTAAAAATAGTTATCATAACCTTTTTATTTAAATTGAATCTTGTTAATGTATTCTATTTCTTTGGAAATAAATTGTTGTTATATTCGCTTTTAATGGTTTTTATTTTAAAAAATCAAAGTGGATGTCATTACATTCTTAAAAAACTCGATACCAAGGCACGATTTCATTCATGTTTCATTAAATCGTGGCACTGGCTTCGCTTTCTTTGATGCAACTGAATCTGCTAAAATCGTTTGCATAAATTATTTTTTCGTTTTTGTCGTATAATAGTCGATTTACGTAACTACAACCTTTTTTTGCAGGTGAAAATATTCACAATCAGTGCCTCGCTTTTTCTAACTTAAGTGGGAAATTTCTCTTATAAATATATTAGAGTCGTTTTGTTGATACAGGTTGAGCTGGAGACATTCATTACCATTTTAAATATTGGATTTTATAATTTTTATGTGAAAAATATCTCACTTTAGTTACAGAAACAAATTAATGGTTCGAATGCAAAAAGCTGCATAACCACCTTTCAAAATTTAATTAATTGAATTTTGTAATTTGACTGTGGTCTTAAATAGTTTACAATTTTTAACTTTTCGGCCACTTAAACTTCTTAATGGTTTTGAAAGCAACTTTCTCAATTTACATTCCAGTGTAATTGAATACTTGCAAAAAAAACGTTTTTTTTTTTGTGTGATTTCAAGTGCTCGTTATTCAAAACTGAAAACACTTTTAAATAACTTGTCAAAGTAACACAACATTTATTGCATTAGCATTTTGTTGAATCATCATACAGAATATGTGACGACTTGTCATGAGATGTTTCTTCAAACAAAAGACCTTTAACTTTAAACTAACAGATATATCACGCTTATCATTTCCCATAAAAAAAATGTTGAGAACAAAAACAGGATAAGTTTCCATAACAAGTCCAACAAAGTAAAAATGGAGCCAGTAATCTTTGACTTTGCAAATAGTGCTTTTTGTGAGAAGTTGTTACTTTAGTTCGTAACTAGTGCCACGAATACTTCACATAAAAATATTTGAAAAAGCGCTAGATTTTTTAATAGTGTCGTTGACGTCGAAAACAAATTAAATGGATTTCTTAAATTAAATTTCACAACAATCGTTAAATTAATATTTAGAGTCTAATTCCATGTAAAGAAATCTTAAATCCAGAATTACTATAATCCAAAAAGTAAAGAACAAATTTCAATATTATATACATATTTTAAATTTTATCAGCAACGAGCAAACCAACCCCCAATTAGGTAGCAATGTCGAATTTATTTGTATTCGCTGTGGCACCTGCTATCAAACTCCATATTAAAAAAAATAGAAAAAGAAGAGTTTGAAATCAAGTACAACGGCGAAAACAAATGAATTCGCCATAATACGCAAACTGTGTAATTTTAATTTTTAAAATTTGTGTAATCAAATTTTTTATATTTTTCTAAATTGTGGCAGGAAAATTATGTCAAAATCTCTTAATACTCAAAAGCAATAAATCTACTAAAATTAACAACAAACACAAAATTAAATTCTTGTAAAAAGATTTTTTATCACATTAAATTAAGAATTTGAGTTTAAAGTTAAGAATTAGTCCTTCCTGTAAGTTTTACATTAATTCTCTTATAATAATAAATATATTTTATAGAATATTTATTTAAAATTTGATACCCTGTTCATCAGTTCATGCGAAACGTTGTATAAAGTCTATATAAAAAATAATAACGTTGACGAGGTGGTATTCTGTTAACTTTGATTTTTCTAAAAGTTACGAAATGTTTCTGGCAACATGTGTTTACAAATACAAAATATTTCTGGCAACATGTTGCTTCAAATGCAAAATATTTCTGGCAAAATATTTTTTTTTTAACTGGTAAAATATATGAGCTGCATTTAACTCACCTGGAGTTGTTATCAATAACAAACAATGTTAAGTACTTAAAGGTAATAAAAACAACAATTTTCTTGTAAATCGCTGTATTGACACCATTAACTAGTTGTCGGATTTTTCAAAAGGAAAAAGTAAAGTTTTTCACAATTTTTTTACATTTGAATAGAGTACCAGCTTAATGCGTAAACTCCTCGTATTGTTGTAAAGGTTGCGTCATTGGTAAATTTTTGCTGGTAATTGTAATTAATGAAAACTATCAGATTTTCATTCGATATCTCTTATTGATGTTCGAAATTTTTAGATAAATTAAATATAAAACTAGGAAAAATATTTTTTCGTGTATATAAACAAATTTAATTAATAACCGAATATTTGGGAATTAATTTAATTAATTAAATTAAAGTAAGACTTCTACTACAACTTAATTTATTGGTTAATAGACAGACAACGCTTACGATTGACACCACGCAATAGATATACACGAAGAAAATGAATAAAGTTCTACTATTGTTCTCTTAGAAAATGACTACTTTAAAATGCGAACTTAAACCTAACTAAATAATTAAATAGTTCATTGTAATTAAATAGTTTGTAAAACAAATATTATATTTCTTAAAATAATTTAATTATTTTGGTAAATATTCACGCCAACCTCTGCATAAAATTTGGCTTTAGAATAACGCCAATTTTATATTTTGTTGCTTTTAACTAAAAACTATTCATGGGTTTCTATAACTATAAAAAAATATTGTAACTAATATTTAGCGCTTGAACTTCTTTTAAAATTGGGTTTTCAATATGCACGAATTAAATATAAATCCATTAAAATTGTTTTCTTTATATTTTATTTATTTTTTTCCTAGATGATTCAATGCAAAACCCCTGCACAATACCATCATGTCTGTCTATACAACCTGTAGCCCTACAACCCTTAACAACAACAACATTAAATCCATCAACATTTCAAACCACAAACATTAAGAAAAATTCAAAAAATTCCCTTCACCAGTGTAAAATTTGTTGTAGATTTCTACAAAGGAAAGGTAGCCTAACGCGTCATTATAAACAAGTACATGGCCTTAATGCTTCAGATATAATCAAATTACATAATTCCAATGTTCAATTAAAGCAGCCTAATCTACTGGAAATAAGTTTAATACGTAAAGGAGTTTGTAATGCTGTCAACAATTCTATAACTTCGAATACTGAAAAATCTTTACTATTGAAATCAAATGAACCAGTTGTGAATGTAATTGATGTTGAAAACACACAAAATTTCTCTTTAAATGATGCAAACAATCTTATTATTAATCAGCAACAAGATGTTTTTGTTATTGATGAATTTTTAGATGAAAACGCTGAAATCAGAGACATAACTGATTTGGAAATAATTTAGCTCTGAAATTTGTTTTTTTATATTTTTTATCTTAAATTTTTCATATGAACTCCGTTTTAAGCTTTAATTTTTTTTGTGTTAATTAAAATATTTTTAGTGAAATGTTTATAAACATTTGTGTTTAAACGCAATTAAACTGAAATACCACCTATTAAAAATCTCATTCAATTTTGTATACCTTGTGGCTGACTATATATTGAGCCATTTAACTTTTAAGTTAAACATGTTTATAAACAAAAATCTAAATATATATCATGTTAAACAACAGAATTATTTATACTTTAAATTAAAAGGGATGAATAAATATTTTATTTATAAAGAAATTAATTTATGTTATAAATAATATGTTTATAGCTAAATGTTTAACAACATAAATGTTTTCAACATGTTGCTCAATGTACTTTAAAAGAGTTAAAGTTCCACAAAAAATCATCGTTTTTCAAAATTGTTTTAATTTAAGAAATTGTGTCCCAAAATTTGATGTTTTTCAAAGTCTGATTTTCAGTTTGAATTATTTAATTTTATAAAATGTTAACATTCATATTTGTGCACACTTCCTACTTTCTTTATTTATTAAAAAAAAAACAAAATTTTTTTAACTTGCATAATATTTTTTAAGCAACATTTTGCCAGCAACATTATTGCTATAACAAAAATATTTATTTAAACTGTTAATGTTAATGAAAAAATACTTGTGGATATAAAAAAATTGCAAGATTTCAATGTAAAATTATTTACCGGTTTAATAGTACTAAAAGCAATAATGAATGTTTTCATCAGCTTTAGTTTCTTTTCAACAACATGTTGCTAGCAACATTTTTTAATTTATAAAAGCATATATGTCTTTTCAGAATATTTAATTTTTTGAATTATTATAATTTTTTTGGATAAAAAACTAATTTTTAATTAATATGTTGCAAGGACTATTAAATAATATTTTTCAACTGCAAAAGTATTAAAATCGAACAGATATTTAAACTATCATATGTTAGTAACAATTTGATAGAAATTTATTATTTTAATTTGTTACAGAATAAAGATTGATTAAAAATGATTATTGAAATAATTTGTATTAAATTTATAAAAAAAATACTAATAACACTTTAGCAACATGTTGCTGAAAAAATTTTATTACTTTGTTTTAAACAGGAATAAAACTATAAATATTAAATTTAAAAGCACATTTAATTTAGTATCAAAAACAACCAAAATGAAATGAGTTTTTAATTTCAATCTATTATACCAAACGTCCTAATTTGATATATATTTTTTTTTTTTACTAAAAATATAAACTTTAAGTTAAGCATTTTTATTTTTCAACTGAAGTTATATACTTTTATTTTAATTTTAAAAATGTGTTTTAAACACAATTTATATTGAATTTTTTAATTTGTATTACCAAAGTTTTCAATTATATTAGTTTTATATAAAATTGTAACCAAACTTCAACATTTATCCTAAAATAAATTGTTTGAATATCAAAGTTATTATTTTTTTTTTTATTTTAATTTTGAAAAGGCAGATAATTTAATTTTATTAGAATTTGTATAATAAATTTAAAAAGATTTGTATACTAATTCGTTTGTATTTTTTCTTTTCCTTACAGCCGCTATTAAATATAATTTAAGACGACAACCTTCATCGCTCTTGAAAAAGACAACATCCTCAAGCAGCCACCAACAGCAGCAACAACAACAATCGGATATGGAAATGGAAATGCAAATTAAATTGGAATCGGACAAATCATCTATAGATTTGGAAATGTTTGGTTCATACTCTTCGGATACCTCACTACAAAGTGAACCAACGAATAATTCACAATCGACAACTGCTGCTGTACAAGAACCAACCACTTCTTCAAGCAGCAGTTTAATAGCCTCAAATCCTACAGCCTTAATTGCCTTACAACAGTTGGCCTCTATATCATCGGCTCAGTGTATGGAACGATTAGTGCCCAGTTTGCCCAAAGATTTACTGGCCCAAAATGAATCGCTTTTATATAGTGGACAGATTCGCAGAAAAATACCACGTCAAAGTACAAAACGTATGTCACAGTATGAGACAAATCGTTGTCCACTTTGTTCACGTGTCTATCGTTCTCAAGCATTTTTAAATGAGCACATGCGCAAGGAACATTCAATATTGATATAAATTCTTAGGAATTGGCACGAAAGATAAGATAAACCAAAACGACAGAAGGAAACAGGCAAGATTAGATTAAGACTTGCAAGTATCGTATAAAATTCCTTTTTTATAATTCACTTTATATACAAAAAAAATGTATATAGATTTTGAACAGAAATAAAATATTTCAATGAAATTTTTATAGATTTTGAAAAATAATTTACTTTAATTAAATATAAACCAAATGAATACAGACTAACAAATTAATATTTTATAAAGAGTCTTAAAAAAAAGTGAGAAAACTTTTAGCTACAATATTACATTTTTTTTAATTTCAATATTAGATTTTTGAAAACTAAATGCCGATTTAAAATTATTGACCAATTTACATTATTAATTATGAATTATATTCAAATTTGTTTTAAAAAATCAATCGAGTACTTTAAATAAGAATAAAAAATAATCAACAGTTCTAAGGACCAAAACTTGAGCCGCTTGTTTTTAAAGTGGCACAAGTCACTTTTTCAAAAAATTAAAAAAAAAAATAATTTTTAATGTTGAGGGCTGCTACGGTTTTATTTTAACCGAAGTTTTTATTGGGGAAAAAGTATCCTGCGATAGAAGTGCAAGTAAGTCTTCTCGAGATTTATTTTCAATACCTTTTAAACCTTTGAAACACAAACCTTTAAATATGTGTATCAGCCTAAAAGCAAAGTGACTTATGCCACTTTCAAAACAAACGGCTAATTTGTTAAAGTGATTTTATCAATAGGCGTTTAAACAAAAAATGCAACTCTAAATTATATAAAATTATTTCGTTTCTTGCTTTCTGCAATCGTGGTAAAATAGCTTAAGTTCTATAAAAATATAACTAAAACTAACTAGCTTTTTTTGGGGTTGCTTAGCCCTCCTAAGGCGTGGATACCTAAGCCAATCCGTTCACTGCTACATAGAAAAATAGTTCTACGTACAAACTTTTTTCAATCGGAGCTTAATAAATCAATCACCCACAAGACCACGGATCACTTGACCAAGACTAACCCTACTGTCGTTACCCTAAACCAAGGCGGTGCTTTTTGTTGATTCTAATCTAAAAAATAATATGTTTGAGAGTGTAGTGCTACCCACAGATGGAAGGCATTTTATTTCTTTTTTAAAACTAGCGATGTCCGGTGTTGCCATACTTAAGTATTAAGTGATGTAAGAGGTCAAACTTTTATTTAAAAACAATTAAGGCGTACAATCTGTCAAATATTGCTCAAAAATATGATAATTTGGATACAGACTGACTTCTTTACAGATCTGTACGATTTCATAATATTTTGAAATAATTCTTAAAATGTTCTTCTCTATGCGATCAGAGTAAATTTTTTTAAGATGAGGAGCAAAAAAACAAAATATTAAAACCACATGTTTTATGCATCTGTTTTGCATAACAGTGTGGCACCTACGACGCCATTTTAACACGATTTTTAAAGTGGGACAGAATTCCGTCAGATTTTTGTGTGATTTAATCGTACGATTATGTATGATAGTGAATCCTGGTCTTTAGATGTGCTGAGCTCAGATTAAACTACAGCAGGTAACACTTTTATTTATTTTTTTTTTTTAATTAGAACTTGGAAAATGTTCGCTTTTATTTTTTAATGTGTCGAAATTCAGTTTAAATTAAAGATTTAAAAATAATATTTTTTGTTTAATTATTTTTCCATGACTATTCGTTAAGCGTAAGATATCATAATCCATTTGTATTTTTTAACACTTAAGTGAGCGTGCATAAACGTGACCCAAAAAAACAAGTCTTATGTGCTTAGTAAGAACAAATACGGGTCTAGTTTTATTTTGAAAATTAGAAATCATTTTTTTCTTATTTGCGTTTTTCAAATTTTTTAGTACTTTTTTTAATGATCCCATTGTGCAACATAAAAATGTATAAAAGATCACTTTGACTAAAACTATGCAATTTTAAATAAAGAAAAACCAAAAAAGAATAATTAATGCATTAACATTCATCATAAATTTAACCAAAAGCGAAGGACCATTTAAAAAAATTCATAATAAAAAATGTGCTTAACATTTTATTGTACTAAAATACATATATAGTTTCTAAAATGTAAGTTCAAAATGAATTAAGTCTTGTATGAATTCATAAGTCCATGTTTTATACACATTTCCCTTAATTTCCTAAGTCCACATTTATACCATGTCATTCTTACATGCAATTTTTTTAAATTCAGTAACATGCCATATTGCTTACCCCTCTGGCTTCACCATAATACAAAAATTTCATGCTAGTTTCATGAAAAATTTCATGGTGTAAATTAGTTCCAATCTAAGAGTTTTTATGCAGCAAAAAAACTGTTATGCTTTGATTTATATAGTGGTTGAGTGAAAACCTTTTTAATGAAGATTTTACACGCGGGTTTCATTCATAGTTTTGCAAATTATTAACACGCTAGAAATAATTGGCAATTTAATGATTTAAAAATTCTTTTATTTTTTGCATGTGTATTCGTTAAGCACAAGTACTTATAATCGATACTAGTTTCTCACACAATTGTAAATGTAAATTAGTAATTCAAAGGAAAAAGGCCTTGTATGATTAATAAAAACAGAAACGAATCTAGATTTATTTTAGAATACAGAAAAGTTTTTTATTTATTTTAATTTTGCTACTTTTAAAAAAAAAACTAATCCCATTGTGCAGTGTAAAAAAACATACCAGCAGTCATATTCTGTAATTCTCGTAGCTAAATCTAAATCTTGATTGCTAAACAGCTAAAAAAATTACAATAAAAAGTGTTACAAAATAGCATTTGTAGCCAAAAGTCGCTAAACAAATATTTTAAGATTTTTAGCGATGCAGATTTAACTTCAGCGATTTTCAGAATAAAACTGCAGCTTAGCTTAAGTAAAACTATAAAATAAGAACGATGTGTTTAAAGGCCATGATTGACTATCATACTCAGTCGTACGATCTGTCAAAAATTGCATGTGTGCTCAAGAAGTATGATAGAGTGGATTAGAAGTGTATGTGTGTGACAGACTTTTTGACAGATCTGTACGGTTTTATAATTTTTTTTAATAATTCTTAAAATGATTTTTTCTATGCGATCAGTTGATTTTTTTTTGAAGATGAGGAGAAAGCAACAGCAAAGTATTAAAAGCATATTTTTTTAATTTTTTTTTTTTTTTTTTGTATAATAGTGTGGCACCTACGACGCCATTTTCAAACGATTTTTAAAGTAGGACAGAATTCTGTCAGATAGTTGTGTGATTAAATCGTACGATTGTGTATGATAGTGAGTGAATCCTTGCCTAAAGTGATACTTTTTTATTTTTATAAAATAAACTTGAAAACAGAGAAATTAAAGGACCATTTTAAAAGGAAATTTACACTATAAAAAAATCTTGGGTGATATTTAGTATTGAAATTTTGAAAAAAAAAACAGAAATTAATTGACTTAAAATTTTATTAGTTGCTTAGCAAATACAAAGCTCTTTTATTGCTTTCTAATAACTTTTTTATAACAACAAAAATATTATCAAATAAAAGCGTATTCGAGATATTAATTTCCAGGACTCTTATTTTAGATCAGACGATTATAATAAGACATCAGTAAAATTCTAACGAACAATTATTATGATTATCATCGCCATTGCTCATTTGTTTTTTTTTTATATGCGGCCAACTAATGCTTGAATGCTTTAAAGAACGAACCACTGTAAATCCTTGACTTATATATTTGTTGGACTGAGACCTCTTTAATGAAGTGTTTAAACGATGACTTATTTTCTATGTTGAATATTTTACTCATAGCTTTAGTTATTTTGGCGATGTATCTAAGTGTCACTTACTCTACATCAATTCGATTAATTATCAAACCACTTTTGGTCCTTAAATTTATACAAAGACGTGTTAAACTTTGTACCGAAACCAGTCACTTTAAATTTTTTGTGTCAGTTTTGCTTCGCTTAGATAATAATTTAATCAAATAAACAACACTTGAGATGTTATTACATAACGAGAAAACATTTATTTGAGCGCCATCTATTAGCATTTCAGACGTGATAACAGAGAATATATAAAAAAACTATATGAAAGAAAAATCGGTATTATGACACGAAAACCTCTTATTAGGCCAATAATTTATACAAAATTAAATAAATCTACAAAACAAAATTTATAAACATTTTACAATTTTTTATAAAAATATTTACATTAATTTTAAAAAATCATAAAAGCATATACTTATTTGATTTTTTTCTTAACACACACTACTAAATCATTGTACTCAGTTATTTTAGGTAAAAAATAACTATTAAAAAATTTAAGTTCTATTTTTAAGCCTTTAAATTCAAGATTTTAATTTTTAATTAACTTGAATTTACTGTATTTTAAACAGCTTTAAAAACAATATTTGACATAAAAAAGTAAACGTTACAACAACAAAAATAAAATGATCAATTATTCTTAAGTGTAAGTTTAAAAATTTTAATGAACAAATTTTATCTTGAGAAAATTTAAAAAATTTTTTGTTTCTAATTTTTAAATAGACGACATCAAATTAGTTACTTTAAATACATTTTATAATAATAAAAATACGTTAACATATTATTTAAGTATAAAATATAAATTTATAAGTTTTAAATTAATAAAAAATTGAATAAAAACAAAAAAATTATTTGAATTTGGCAAAGTAAAAAAATTCGGATAATACTAAATCTTTAACAAAAAACAAAGGAAATTTTTTATTAAAAAAAATTTAACTCATAATTTTTGCAAACAGAAATCTAAGGCGAATCAACTATCAAGTGCTAGCAATGGCGAGTATATTTGACTACGTCATGGCGCTAAATGTCCAAACTCTATATCTGTGTTAAATCCAAGGCGAATCAGTACTAGGGGGTCGCAATGGTGAAATCTTTAATTAATGAATTCGCCATTGCGACCACCTGGTATTGATTCGCCTTGGTTCAATCCATGTGCCAAATCATTTTCGCCATTGTTCAAAAAGTAAACATTTTTAGAAAAAAACTGGATGAAGATTTTTTATATTTTTGATTTTCCTAGCGACGGTGAAAATGTATGAATTGTCCACTGCTATTAACTGGTACATGATTTTGTCGTAGTTAAGTTTTTTATATGAAGTTTTAAATTTGGCGAAAGTTTCAAAATGTCGCAGACAAGTATTACAAACGTTTCAACCGAGCAACTAGCGCAACTGATGCTTTGTTTCGCAACTTTGCATATGGACAAGATCTAAATACAGCAGCAAAACTGTATACAAACTTTGTATTAATACATTTTGGAAGTCAGCCAATATGTCATTTTCATCACCTGTTACTTAATTCGCCTTGCGGGAAATCTTTCAAGATTTTCGAATTTTCATAAAAATATTTGTAAATTAAATATTTAATTTTTAGTTTGGTGAACGTTTGGTCAATAATTATCGTTAACTCTTCTGCGTTCATAAAAAACTGAATTAAAAATATTTAAAACACAACATAATCAAAAGGAAACTTTCACAAAAAGTCTGCAGTCGTTTTGAACCGAGACCTTCGAAAGAACAAACAGCTGCCAAATGAAAACGGCTGATTTTTATTACTGTTAACCGTTCAATTCTAAACTTGAAGATGGAAGATCTTTTAATCAAGTAATTGTTTTCCTTTGATTCAGGAGAGTATACCTTCCATCTTGAATTGAAAACTCATTATGGCCTTGAACTACAATGTAGAAATTACTGGCCACGTGTTAACTTTAAGAACCAACTGTTATACTCTCCCAAATACATCTGTTGTGGATAATTCTTTTTTGGAAAAGTTAAATAAATTTAAAACTTTTAATTTAATTTCTGTACAATAAACTGTGTGGGACAGAGTACATAAACCCGTAAAAATAGTCTGAGCTAAAAGAATAAGTACATCTGGACTTAGAATCTTGACTGTCCTATAACAACACATTTTTGAACTGATCGTTAGCCTTCTGGCTAAAATTGAAAGCAGCATTTTGTAGTACTCCGAAAGGACCTTTCATTACTTTGCTTTTAAAGCTTTCTA
The DNA here is from genome assembly GCA_937654795.1 of Cistogaster globosa. Taxonomy (NCBI): domain Eukaryota; kingdom Metazoa; phylum Arthropoda; class Insecta; order Diptera; family Tachinidae; genus Cistogaster; species Cistogaster globosa. Next base: position 93,042,171 of record OW569407.1, on the reverse strand, counting down.
AAAAATTGTAAGGCCGAAAGTGAAATACAACTCTCATATATCGCTCGGTGTTACAAAATCTATTTTGGAGTACGTCGACCGCGTGCAGAAGAGAACGAAGAAGCTCATCGGTGACAGTAAGATATCCAGCTCTATTGATTCACTAAAGCATCGACGTAATTAGGGGTGTGTTTCACTGTTTTATCGTTACTACAATGGAATGTACTTTTATGAAATCAGGGAACTTGTTTCAGGAAACCGTTATTTCATTCGCGCGACGCGATTTGCATCAAGAGTGTATTCCTTTGGCCAGTTAATCGCACTACGCATTACAGAGAAAATTCGTTTTTTTAGCTGAACAGTTCATATGTGGAATAAACTTCCTGCAGAGGTCTTTCTTGACACTTTTAATGTGCAAAGATTGAAATCAAATGTTCACTAGCACTACTAACTCCATCCACTTTCCCACAACCTAATATCCTAGTTCTGGCACAATGTATTGCATAAGTAGGGATCATCCCCTGAGTGCTGGTTCTAATAAAAAAAGATCACAAACTTTATCCTCTACAAGCTGCCGTTTAGTTTTTATAAGGGATTCACCAGCTTCAAATGACGATCTGTGCAAGTAGTCTTGTTTCTCTACTACAATCTTCGAGATATTTGTCCTCATACTCCAAATCTTTACAATTGCAAAAAGATGATTCCGAAAGAGAAAAATAAAAAAGTTCCAAAGCAATTTAACTAATAGAAGAGAAAATATTCAGAGTTGCACCACCACGAAATCTTTATGGGGGATTTGTAGAGCTTGAACCCAAGCAATATAACAAGCTTAGTTCCTTCATTGTTTGAAATTTACAAACTATAAAAATTGGCTGGAACAGTGTATTCTAGACTTATGGAGCTACCCGCCACGATTGCAATAAAAATATCTGCAAACATCGGGTGAAATCAGTATGACCACCAGCGCACTTAGATCATTTTGCAACATGCCCTTATTTCTTGCTAAAAAGTTGTAAATTCACCACAGCCATAATTTTACTTCTGAAAAGTTCTCACCAATAACCGAAACAGCGACCTAGATCCCTACAGGCTACCGTTTTCCTTCCTACGAGTAGTTGTCAAACCTCGAAAGTCCTTATTTTAGTTTCAGTCCTTTTTTAATTTTAGGTACCTAAAAACCCAGACTACTGCTGCCGCCAGCTTCTTAGCCTAAACGGCGCTCAGAATGCCATTAGTCAGTAAAACAAAGAAGAGCACAAAACCAGATTAAAGAAAATCGATGTCCGCCAAGCTGGATTAACTATGTTTGTGGCAGGACTTGGCAGTTCAAATAAGATCCCACCGAGATGAAAATTTAAGAAGAGAATCTTACTTTCCCGTATATGTTACAGACTGAGATTGTGCCTGGCCTTTATATGGACTAGACGTTAAGAAAAGAGATTGATGATTTACATTTCGGGTCAGTCCGGTACCTTTCGATCTCTCTACGATTCTCTTTACGTTGAGAAAAGAGATTGATGATTTCCATTTCAGAGGCAGGCTAGTATCTTTTGATCTCTTTTCTCATTACTGAGAAGTTAACGTGGTTAAAGTAAAACCTAAAATATTAGCGCTATATGGACAAATTTAACTTTATTTCTTGATGTTCGAACATTTCATTCACTTTCATTTTTATTTCTTTATACTGGTTTAGGTTTTCTTATATAGAACTTACACTTGGGTTTTAAACCAAATCAAAAAGCTCGATAAATACTATAATCTAGTATGAATACAAAAGTTAAAATAATGTTTGTGGGGATTGAACCCTGTCTTTTAAAACCTTATTCTTATTTATTGCGAAATCTAAAAAAATGTGAGGAAATATTAAATGTACAAAGAACATACATTTTTACATACATTAATATGTATATACAAATGAGCCGCTTATATTAAAAGTGTCATAAGTAACTTTTTCAAGAAAAGAAAATGTTAAATATTAAAATCAGCTACGATTTTATGATGACCGAAGTACAAGTAAGTCTCCTCGAGATTAAGCTTCAATACTTTAAAACACAATCCTTTAAATATGTTTGTGTATCAGCTTAAAAGTAAAGTGACTTATGCCACTTTCAAAATAAATGGCTCATATATATTTGTATTATTTATTTTTATGGTTATTTTGGTTTTCTTCAATCTTCTCTTCCTTGGTTTATTTATTTAGTTTTTTTTTTTTTTTGTAGCAAAAATTTGATTTCAACTTTTGTTGTTGTTTTTATTCATAGAATTCTCTTCTTTATTTTCGCTTAAGCAACAGTAAAATTTATAACTTTTAAAAGAAATTTCTCTCCTTTAGTTTATTATTTAGATGGTGGCTTATTGCAACCGCACCAGCAACGTTATCCTTGTGATGTTTGCGGTAAAAGTTATGTGCGCAAAGCTCACCTCAAACGCCATATGACCTGTGAATGTATTGGTGTGCCACCGAAATTCTGCTGTGATTATTGTACGTCACGTTATAAACGTAAGGAAGAACTAAACAAACACATCCTATTGGTGCACAAAATAGACTTACGAAAAAGTCGCAAAACTAAAGATAATTTTAGTTTCGTTAATATGCCAACAGCCACTTATCAAAGTAATTCTAATTCTTCTACGGAACCTGTTATACTAACAACGAATAATCCTCCTCCTCAGCTTAACTTTGGACATTATCAGCACCAGCAACATCATTCTGTTCAACCCCATTTTGATGATCAAGCATATTTTCTCAATTGCTAATTTAAGCAAAAAAAATTTTTTTTTTTAGTTTTTAACAGCTGCAAAAGTACAAATTTTATTTAAGAATCATTGTCCATTTCCAGAAAAAATGTGTAAGTGTTAGTGAATAGTTAAGATTGTAATAAGGATGCAATTAGAATAAGTGCAACCCCAACAACTAAGATTCTTAGTATCAATGGTATCGATCGAACCAATGATATGCTTCTGACATGTTGTTTGACAACTAGTGCTCAATAATGAATTGTGGAATAATTTTTAAAAGACTTTAAATTAAACTCAAATTAAATTTTAATTAAAATTTAATTAATTTAATTTTAATGAAAATAATTAATAAATAATCAAAAACTTATACTTTAGAAATAAAAATTTTAATTCTTTTTTTTTTTAATTTTTGGTAACTGCGACTGAGTAGTGATACTCAGTGATATTATTTAATACCTTTAAAGACCTAAAGGGTGGCAAAAATAGGACCTAAGAAATTAATTAGTGTTTTTTTATAAAATCCTACAGTACACAAACCAGGTTTATGTAGTGACAGCTTATCAACAAAAAGTCCTCCAATTCCTTTGCTGCCACATACGCTCACTATCGTTAAAATTTTCCTTTACTATTTTTCATAAAGAAGGCCAAGTTTTATTCACCTAGAAAAAAATTTTATTTGTTTTTAGCGACCTCATAAGGAGAATACTGTCATACAATTTATAGAAATAATTCTGAACATCGACACAATTTAATTAGTTCAACAGTTGTAGGGCATGTGGTTCGTGTCTTCAACTTTTAGCTTATTAAGGTAAAAAAATAACCCTGTAATATGTCACAAAAATACGCAAGTTCTCTAAACTACACATGCAGCATTTCTTAAGGAAAAAATGTATTTCACTTCACTCATCAAAGCTTTATTTTTTTTACTCACTCTCAACTGTCAGTTATCAAAGTCCTGCATAAATTCCGGACCACTCTTTTGTTCTATTCTTTGACGTAGAATAGTTTCCAAGTGAAATACTTTTAACTAAAATCTCATTGTGTTCATTGGGGCCAAATTAAATTGATTTCTGGCTCAAAATTCTATTTTATTTGTATTTATTTTACTCAATTCACAACCTATTGTAAATTGTATGTTGTGTCACATAAAACTTGAGTAATTTTTTGAAAATATCAAACTTAAAAAAAACGAGTAAGAGTTCTATTTAATGCTACACCGAATCTTAGAGTTCAGTGAAGTAACTCCAATCGAATAAGCAAATATTGGGGTGACAAAGAATTAAAAAATAAGAAAAAAAGATCAAGTACTATTCAAAATTTTACATCAAAATGTCATTGGCTCTTAATGGGTGAAGCATTTTTAAAAATTTTAATATTTCCTGACAGATCTCTTTAAAAGCTTTTAAATGATACCCATTTTTATGTCTGAAAACACATAACCGTACTTTTCCATGAAAAGTTCAGAGGCTCATAACTTGGAAAATATGGGCGAGCGCAAATTTATTCACTTGATGTTTTTTTATTTTTAAATATTCATTCGTTTGTTTTTTTTTTTTTTTTATTTATTGGGGTTACTTCATTAAACTAGATTTGTTCTTAATGACACGAAAAAATTAGAGGCAGGCGTGGTGTTTTGCCCGCTACCTGTACGAACATGGGCCGATCTTGCTAATTTTCAGTAGCAAAATGTGTGAAGAACTATGAACATTCTGTGAAGTTTTCTCTAGCTCATGTAGTGCCTTGCCAAAGTTGCTTCAACCCAAACACCGCTATGCATAAGAACTCAGAATATTTATACTTTATGGAATCGGAAATGGATATTGGATAGAGATTACAAACAGAATGACAAACTCAGATATATTCTTTTATCACATTTTGTGGTGAAGGGTATAATAAAATAAAGATAAAAATTACCCAAAATGTATAAAAAGATGAGACTATTAGCGTTTGTACTGTCCTACTCTCTTGCAAATGACCGAAACTGAAGCACCATCCTGTACATTTTACCGAGGTACTTTAATGAGCTTTTTAAAACTTTAGAGTTAGATTTAGTGTATCGGTGATTGTTAAACTAGCCATATCTGGCATGGCTCCCTATCCTCATTATCAAAAAGATAAAAAAATTAATATTTGTATGAAAAAATTTTTTTATAAATAAATTATATTCATGGGCCGCTGATATTGGGTAATTGTTGGAGTACCCATACTATCCCATCTTATAAACAGCATTTATTGGAGAATTCAAGTTTTCCTTACAGTATTAAAAATCCTAAATTTAGACTGTTACTATTTTAGTTCTCTAAATGAAGGATAATTTTTGATTCTGGAACACCCGCCCCTTGCACTTTTACTTAAACACTTAATTTAGTCTTAGAGCAGCCTATGTCAAATTAAAATAATGTCGCAATCTTAGTTCGCTAGATATAAGATAATTTATTAGATTTTTGTATAGAGAGTACCTGTCCCCCTCGTGCTTAATTCCATACTCGTACTGGAAGTCTAACGTTAGTCAGTCCTAGAGAAGCCTATGTGAAATGTGGTTATTATCTACCGTCCCGTTCAAAAAAAGTTTGCCTAGTTTCTTTACAGGGTCGTGCGAAACTTCTTAGTTTAAAGCTGGATCACAGATTTAATATCACATATCGTCAGCTAAAATAAAAAACCATGTAACAAAAAATCCCAAATCTGTTTTTCTGTTGAATTTCGTGTTTTAAATGTAAATAATTTATCTTCCTGCAATCAAGAAAAAAGCTTCAATCGAACACTGTCATTGGGAACATGTTTGAACTTAAATCTGAAAAGCTGTGGGATATATTTTAGGCAAAATTGTCGATCTATGGAACAGAAAATTTAATACAACAAGAAGAAAATTGAAGATCAAGAGATAGTATTACAAGGAAAGCCCTAGCATAAAATCCTTTAGGTAGCCGACGTCGCTGAATCCCAAAATTTGCCTGGCAGAGAACGGTACTGAATGAATTACGCAAATACATCATATTTGACGAAATTAAATCTACATGTAACGATAAAAAAATCTCTGAGAGAAGTCCTATGTTCTCAAGTGAAATGAATAAAAAAAGAAAATGCACTCTTGTATTTAAAAACCCATTGCATAAATCGCTTAGAGGGAAAATTAACGAACTTCTCCTTTCTCAGCGATTGGAATTAAACAACTTAACAACTTAAGAGATTTTTTTAAAGGATTTTTATCGTAAAGCTGTCAACAGACAGCTCATTTGAAAATGCTAGACACAGCGTGTAAATTTTAGTGATGAAATTTTAAGAAAATTGCGTTTTACCTAAAGGATTTTATTTAATGTCGAACCACGGTTTGCCGGATATTACACAAAAATGTCAAATCATTTAACAAAAGCCGCAAATTAAAAAGCAGCCTAACTCTACGGCGTATCTGGTTCACATTTTTCTGCAAGTTTTTTGTCAAAAATGTGAGAACAAAATCGGGCCAATACTACAGCATATAAATAAGTGGATTTTTTGAGAGTTAAGAACATCAGATGAATTATTAATTAATTTTGCTGCCTTAATTATGCACTTTGACGTTTTGGGTCGAAGACAATTGCAGCTTTATAAAAAAAAAATTATTATGAACCAGATAGCAGCTGGTGTCACCGACAAAGTAAGATCTCTCACAAGAAACATCTCGCACGTAGTCCTGCTTTATATTGGCAACAATAGTTATTTTTAAAATAAAAAGGCAAGTATTTCTGTAATATCGTCTCAAATAAAAATTTCTTATATTTTATAAAATTATTTTTTTTCCTAGAAAAAATTAGTATTTGTAAGGACAATTCAAATTTTTATTGATTTAAATATGACTTTAAGTCAGTTCCCTTTCAAATATTGAATAAATGCAGCCACTCCTACAAAAACTAATAATAAGTAAAGAGGCCTCTAAGTAAAACTTTTGCACCTGCTCTTTTTCTTTCAAACGTAAGTAAATAAATAACTTCAATTCAAATTTCATTATTTAAAATAAAACTAAAACATTTTTATTTCAGAAAACTCATATCGTTGAAATACTAAAACTTTTCATGCAACCTTTAAGATTTCGTCATTTATAATCTTAATCCTCATCAACAAACAGATTTCACAAACTATTGCATTTGTAGCTCAGAAAAGCAAAAAAGAAAAAACAAAAACAGGACACGTTTGTCAGTCTGTCTTTCTATTCAATGGGTAAGTGCAAAGTATAATTTATAGAAATTTTAAATGTTGCATCTTTCCTTTTGCTTTTTGTTAAACTTGTAAAAGTGTTACTGTACTTTTATCCTCGTATTTTCTAACCTACAAATACTGTTTCTTCACTCTCTCTCTCTCTCTCTTTCCCTATTTTCTCTTCTGTTGTTTTTTTTTCATGGTCTAAAAATAAGTTTAATTTCTCCTTTTCCTTTTGCTTTAATAATTTCCTTTTTAGAGATTTAAAAACATTTCATGTTGTTATTGTTTGTAATTTTATTGGTGCCATTTTGAGTTTTTCTTTTTTGCCCTTTGTAATGGGCTTCTTATTTCATGCCCAGCTTAAAACACACAAAAAAAGGTGAAATTTCTTTTGTTTTCAAGTAGTTTTTACAATTTGTTACAGCATTCTTGAAATTTGCTACAGCATTCTTTAAATACCGAATCATATTTGATTTTTTTAACTGAACGAAATGATGCAGGGTGTAGGAAAGGGACAGAAATTCATTATATTTAAGACGAGTCAGCTCGAGTTTTTAAAGCTTTACGAAATTAGCGACATAGATTTTATCCAAAAACGTTTTTTTAGCGACCAGCTTAAGTTAAAAATTATTGAATGCGATGGTAAACAATGACTACGGAGAAAGCAGTGTCATACTTTGGGAGTGCATGGCGGTTGATGGAATAGGCATTGGCGCTATCATAAATCATTATCTTTGCCTCCATCTTTTGGAAACCATCTTAGGGACCATCGTTAACAAAATACATCACCAACAGTGACACGTTGAGGATGCATTTCCTTCTCGTGAATCACTCGAGGATTTTCCTCACCCCAAATGCGACAGTTCTGTCTATTGACGAAGCCATCAAGATGGAAATGGCCCTCGACATTAAGAATGATTTTATCGGCAAAATCAACATTTTCTTGTTGTCTCTCCAATACCCAATTAACGAATTGAGGTGGATGGAGTTTGAGCGACATCATTCATGGAGCGCTCCATTTTTACTAACCTCGTACCTTCTACTAGCAAACAATAACAATTGTTCAAATGTCAAACAATGACACTTCGAATCGCGCCAAGTTTAAGAATTGCGTTCTAGTTGGGACACCCGGTACATCAAATTACATAAACTATTGTAACACCCTTTAATTTATAGTTTTAAATATTTATTCTTCTTCTTATACCAGACAAAGTAAGGGAAAAGAACTTGATAATTAGAAAAAAATTAATTTCCAAGTACTTTTATATAACGGTTCAAAAGATATGGCCATAAAGGTCAAATAACGTCAATTATGGGAACACCCTTTAATTTCTAATTGCAAATCATACACTTGTTGCTATACCAGACTTTGCAATAGAGATTCTTTTAAAACTTCAGCTCTCTGTCTATAACGTTTCAAAAGATTGGCCGCATACATCAAAGTACATTAACAATTGGGAAACCCTTTAGTTGCCAGATCCATATTTTATACTGATTGTTGTAGCGGACTAAGCAACAGGTTCTTTGTAAATTTCAACCGCCTTTCCACAACGGTTCAAAAGTATGACCATTTACATCAAATTAAATGAACTATTGGCGCACCATTTAACTTATTATAATGAATATTTATACTTGGTATTATAACGATCATAATAATCGACATTCTGTCCAATTTGCGTTTATCTATAACAATTCAAAAGATAGGCCAATTTAGGTCAATTTACGTCACTGTGGAGCTACCCTTTAATTTTTAGACTTATTTTAAATTACTTGTTGTTATTGGGTGCTATAGTAATAGCCAGTTATTTAACTTTGAATAACATGTATGTTATTTGGGGACACCCTTTAATTTTTAAAATTATGAGGTGATTTAAAAACGGGGCCAATCTGTAATCAATACCTTTCAAATTAAGAAAAAAATTTCAAAATCTTTTCAGCAATGACTAAGTTCTGGGGGTACAAACCTAAAAAAAGCAACATTCAGTCGTTGATAACCTCCTTCTTTTTTGTGTCTTCTACCCCAATAATCGGACATGAATCCCGGATTGAAAACCTATAAAATCAATTGGACAGGCCAGTCTGAAAAAAAAAATAACAGAGTTTTGCTGGAAGAATGGAGGTTCCTCTGCTTACGAGGCAGAGTTTGAGGTTGGTTGTATCTACACTTTTTTATTTTAATTTTTGTTAAATTGTTATTTGAACTGTTTTGACATAATAACAAATAAATTAAATTATTTTGTTAAAAGTTTAATTCCATTTTGCTTCCCAAAAAAATTTTTTTGGAAAAAAATTATTTACAAATGAATGCGTAATAAATGTTCAAGACGAGTTATAGAAAGAACGGTGCAAAAATGCTTTGGGTTGTGTATAATTTTCGAGTAAATAAGTTGATTATGATTGATAATGAATACTCCGCTCATTCTAATTTACAAAATTAGTTGGTCAAATAGATGAGATTAACAATGTATACAACTCAAGATATACGCAAAGAATGCTGATGAAGAATCTAGCGATTCAGAAAATGCAGCATTACATTCTGCTGGTATCTAATTTTTTCTGCTTTCTTTGAAAAACGCCCACATACATTTTTAATTAATTTTCGTTCTTACAAAAAAAAAAAAAAAAAATTAGAGAGTAAAATAGAATTGAACTTAAGACAAAATAATTTAATTTATTGATTAATTATTTAAAATCTCTCGATTTAAATTTAAACTTTTTTACAATGAATATTCTTTTATCAAAAAAATATTCATGAATGCAATCTTAATAGAAGAAATTATTGAGAAAACAGTAGCTCCTGTTTTTGACTGAGTTTTTCTTAAAAAATTTGACACGAAAAAAAAAACAACGTTGATTTAAATACCAAAATCGCTCCTATATAGGCACTTGATATTTTTAAATTAGTTATTGTTAAAGGCACACATACATATATACATTAAATCACATCTCTAAAGTTAACAAAAATTAATTTAGTTTTATTTTTTAACAAATTTTTTTCCATGATCTTTTATTGAAATCTCTTATTTTTGTATCAGCTCTAATACTTGTAACGGATTCTTAAAGATTTTAAAGAAAACCTTTACCTTATGTGTGAACTGCTCTTCGTTTCTTTTCTTTTCCTGACTCTCTCTTTTTCTCCCTCTTTCTGTCTCTATCTCTCTGTTAAACCTTCGAATGTGTGATATTATGTTTTAATAAATTTGATTAGTCTATTGGAATTCTTTTAAACAATAAAAACTTGCACTGACTTTCTTCCAGTCTTCGAAAATATAACTGCAAATTTTCATCGAAGTCCAGCATTTAAATAGAACATTAAAGTTTTAAAAGACTGATATATGTAATGCTTTCAGAGAGCTATTTAGTCTCCTAAAATACATAGTACCATTCCAGATTTTTACCCGTAAAAATTCACAGCAGATCATTCTATCTAAACGAGGGCATTTTTTTCTCAAAGGTAGGACTGGGTAAGGGTTCAAATCTTTGCGCGTTCGAAGTTGTCTACTCTGCAACCTTTTCGGCAAGCTTTACATTACGCTAATAAAACTATTAAAATGTTTGGCTGAAAAATATCAGTGATAAAACTCTGTTCGACATTCGATAATTTTTAGAAGAATATACTTCTCTTCGTCCAATTAATTCAGTTAAAACCTATAAATGTACGAGAATTGTGGATTTTTTAATTTTTACTTTTAAGCAAACCAACAGTTTAAAATCCTAAGGTTTTAATTTATAGAAATTCGTCATTAAAACTCCAACTGGGAGTTGCTTCCCAAGAAGGAATTTTTTATCCCCACATTACCACCATACCATTTTCCGTTTCATCTCCAGGCAATCGTACGCATGACTCTAAAACGAAAAGCCAGAAGTCGCAGACCTTAGAAAACGATAACAGCAATTCCAATTGAAAAATGTTTTAAACATTCCTTATTTTTTAATTATATTTCAAGAAACACTGTTTAAATCCTAATATCATAAAAATATCATGCGGTTAGGGAAATCCCCATTCAAGTCTAAGTTAATAAACCGTTTTAGAGATTCGTACAACCCTCTATTATTATTATGCTGTTTTTTTTTTTTTTTTTTTTTTTTTTTTTTGTTAATTAGAAATGCAACTTCCATCACAATACCCACCTTACACCAAACTCGCTTTTGTAAAATTTCCACACCAAAAGCAGGTTGAAAAAAAAATGAATTCATTAAAAAAAAAATCTTCTCATTAATGCATTTTTATGCGCTCAAGCAAAATATTTTATTTGGGTATTAAAATGGCGAAAATGAGACAAAAAACAAAAATTATTTATAAAAAAAAGAAATCATATCCTGTCAAAGATCAGTAAAAGCAAATACATACAGGCATTCAAATACACACAAACAAACATTCACACACATAAATGTTTTACAAATAACCTTGAAATACATAGACAAAATAAAATCTCAGGGTTAAAATCAAAAAAATATAAATTTGTAAATCGATATCAGTCGGTTGGGTAAAAGAAAATCAACCAACAATTTTGTTTACAAAAAAAATTTTTTTTCTTTCGATTTCATTTAAAATTCCAAGGAAATTTGAGGTTATGTTTAAATAAAAATGCGCACACACAAGTAAACTATTCATAGATTTATAGAAAAAAATTAATACTTGTATAAGTGTGTGTGTAAGTAAAAGTGTCCAACTGAGTAGGTACCTAAAACTCAAGTCTGTCTGAATTCAAAAAGAATTTCAATACGTGTTGATATTTGGCTATAGAACAGGCATGGAAAATTGCAATTTTCACTTGGAACTTTTTACCTTCAAAATCAAAGAAATTTTTTTTCTAAATTAAAAAAATGAATTAATTGTTTGTATGTTTTTTTATCGATTTTAATGTAGTTTTAAAACTGAGAATATGAGAATTATATTGATTAAATTTTTAATGTCTGCAATTCTGTAAAAAGGAACCAGAAGTGACTACGATCTCCAGTATCAAGGAAATTTCGATTTATGTATATATTTTCACGAACACTTTAACTTAATATCATTCTATTTGCTCAACTTTTTTGGAAAGTTAAATTACTAAGTGGATTTACGATGAGTCCATAAATGCGGCGCTGAAGCGAACTTACATAGCCGTTCACAATATGCTGTGGCGGCTGTGAGACTACAACTCACGATTTTTTTAACTTAAACGCTCTTTTGGTTGGGATTTGAACTCAGGATATTTTGTTTAATATATACAAAGGCAACTCAAAAACACAATTATCTGGGCTGCTTAAAATGTGGTAGACGGCATTTCTTTTTCACATGCGTCGCACTAGAAGTGGTGATGGAATTAACAAATTTTTTCAGTTCGTTTTTTTTCTCAAAGACGCAATACAACGTTTTTTACGGAAAGTGTTGGCTTTGACGACAGAGATATAAAAAGGTTTTGAATATTATTTTTATTATTTAAACTGTTTGAGAACTGATTGATTTTAAGTGGTTTCGTTGATTGCTTTCGTCCAATTTTAAATAAGTTTAAGTTGCCTCATATGTTTAAGATATGTTTAAAAATGAAAAGTAGACAAAGAAATTAATAAGCACAGGGATCAACACTTAAAAAAATTCCATCAATTTAAATTAAACGGCGTCCTTGCTTTGACATTTTTAAGGATAATTTTTTAGGACATATTTTTTTCTTTCAGTCAAAGCGAAATCGTTCATGTTCGCCGGTAACATTACTTTCCATATAAAATCTGTACAATATTTGCCATATACCAATGAAAATTTATTAATTCGCCTGCGCATCCCTCGGGTAATTGATCCACCTTTCTTTTAGTACTAAACAAATATTGAAAACGATTTTTTTTATTTATTTTTATATAAAAAAATATAATAAAGTCCAGATTTACACTATGCAATTTTTTGGGCATTTTCTTAAACTTCTATTTAAATTGCAGCGATATGCGTTATTTAAAAAAGTATAAGGATCAATAACATCCCTACAAAATTCAAGCAATACCATACTGCTTACGCCTCTTGCTTTACCAACAAACAAAAATTTCATGCTAGTTTCATGAAAAATTGCATAGTGTAAATGCCTTAAAATTTATATTGCAGCAAATATGGCGAATTCATTCATTTTCGCCCCTGCTAGAAATATAAAAATTCATATAAAAATAAATTTGACGCTGAGTATAAAGTTTGATATTTCTAGCAGCGGCAAAAATGAATGAACTCGACACTTCCACTATCTGCTCCATGATTTCGCCATGGCAATAACGTTCGCTGTTTACGTTTATAAAAGTTTAATTAATTAATACTTTTCCCATTCCATTTTAATTTTTCATTTTGACAAAAGATTTGAAATCTGGTTTCAATTACAAAAATATTATCTTCAACTATGCTTGCTATCAAAGTTAAAACTTCTTTTAAATCGCTAAAGATTTTTAATTTTTCGCATACGTAAAACGAGATGATATGCTACAAAATGAAATTTTTAATAAAAAGTTGAAATTGATTTTATTTTCTAATTAAACAAGCAGTAGATCAGTTTTAAAATAAAAATATTGTTCATTAAACCCAATTGATTTGTAGAAGCAAAAAAAAGTTCAATAGTTGTGACTTTACATCCCTGGTATAGAAATAAAAAAGGATGCTTTGTAAACAATATAATTTTGGGTTAGCATATTGTTTTTGTTGTTTTTGTTATTGCTGAGTGTGTTAATCCAGACTTTACCTAAACAAAGCCAAAGACACTTGCAATCCTGTTCATACATATTTATGGACTTTTTTAAATTGTTTGTTGTTGTATTACTATTTGGATTTTGATTTTGTGTAAACGTATTTGCTTTGGAAAAACTTTAAAATTGTCAGTATCCCTCTTTCTTTACATCTCTTTTGCTCTTATTGTTCCTTGCTAGAAAGTAGGTAACAAGTTTTCCATTTTAATTCTTTATGACAGCTGTGCGCAGGCGTAAACGATTGTCTTATTTCACCCGTACACCGATGAGTAAGATTTTTTTTTCTGATTTCGTGTGTGAGTGTGCGTGTGTGTGTGTGCGTAAGGGAGTGTGGAAAATTCGGCTTTTTTCGCTTTTATTTTTCTTTTCATTACTTTTACATTAGGCTTGTTGGCATGTTTTATTGTTTTTGTTAGAAAATTTCATTTTTGTTTGTATTTGTTGGAAATTTGAAAACATGTTTAAGCTAAAATTGCTTGCATTCAGGGCTACAGATAGTGCAGAAACGTTTCTAGTGCAGTCAAGACGCTTTTTTCTTAATAATTAATTTTGTAAACTTTTAGTTCAAGTGCAATAGTGAAAAATGAAATGTGTGAAAGGATATTAAAAGTAAAATTAAGCTTTCAAAGCTTTAATTAAATAATTTAAGCTTTACAAATTAAACGCAATTAATTTTAATTCATTTGATATTTTTCAAAAAATAAAAACGAAAGTTTTTTAAAGTTATAAAATAAAATTTGAATATTTTATTTAAAGTTTTAAATAGTTTCACATGAAGTTTGTACGAAAAACCATAAAAAGTTCTGCGAGAGTTGCCATTTATTAAATTACTTGAAAATGTTTACTTTCTAATATTATTTTAAAAATCTGTAATCAATTTAATTTTAAATCGCGAGAAGAAATTTCGTAACAACTTTTGGGTTTTTTTTTTCTTTTTGTTAAAAGAAATAATTATTGCCTTAATAATTCACACAATTGCGAAATATTGGAGAAATTCTTTGAGGTCAAGTGAAAAAAATAAATAAGTAAAGTGCTTGCTAAGTTAATCTCCTTATTAAAATATTTAAAGCCTGGCTTAATTTATTATTTAATTATTAAAAAAATATCGTGACCAGTTTGCTTGTGAAAGTAGTTCCAAATTCAAAAAAAGTGTTTCCTTTTTTACATAGTGATGGTGTTTTTATTAAAAAAAAATCCCATAAGACAGTTCAACTAAAATAGCATTTGTGACACGTATTAGAACTGATCTTGCTGCATATAGAACTTTCTACACTTGCTTTCCTTTAATCTAATTATGTGACTTAAATTTTTTTAATGTCAATTAAATGACACTTATTATTTTAAAATATTCAGGCATGTCACACATACCGATCGGAATGGTTTTAATTCCGTATTAACAATTCCAATCGATTTTGTTTTACCTTCTTCAGATTCCGATCGATTTTGTTTATTCCTGAAAAGTATTGAATCTCCACTATTTAATTTAAATGTGACAATATTTTGCACAAGAAAATAAACAACAAGGCTAATCTGAGTAAGACACATAATAAAAGTAAATTTAAGAAACGCAAATAACAAAATTTCAAAGAAACTAAAATCCATTTTAAAATTTGAAAGTGGTTTCCCAAAAAATTTTTCGTTTTCTGAAGAAGCATTTTACGGAATTGAAACCATTTTCGATCGGAATTCAGTTCTGTGACATGCCTGATTACGTCAGAGGATAATAAACTCCTACTTTTGCAAACGTAATTTCCTTAAACTTCCCTTAATTTTTTAGTGCTTTCTGGCAATAGTTGCAGATGCAACAAAGTCATTAAGTTTTAGTTTTTACTTTTTTTATGTACGGCTTTCAACGGGTTATTGTCGCTAAAATATTCTTATGTCTGTAGGAACCCTGTCACATCTACATTTTCAGTGCAGATTTATGCGGTGCTTAAGTTCAATCATTGCTTGACTTTCATACTCATTTTGCGCTGCCGTAACTGTGTAAAAAAAATATATTTTTTCTATGTTCATTTCATTTCGTTTTAGTTTTTGATTTCTTTCAATCGCACAAAAACTTCTATTGTATTTAAGCGATTTTTTGGCCCCTTCTTATCCCCTTTGTAGTTTTAGACCAGCAGCAAATCGTGAGGTGCTTTGCTTCTTTAAGCGTAGGTGGAATAGTTAAGAGTTTTTAGAATTCACTCTCTTAAATCTCTTTTAATTTCCTCCAACTTCCAAATTATGAAAGTTTTGATCTCCCTTTATTATTATACAGAATTTCTGTTTTTTTTTTACCTTCATGGTACGTTCGTTTAGTCCATTCAACATTCAATTTCTTTTCTAAAGAAGTTACCTCAAATATTACCCCCGCTGCTGCTCTTTATGGTGCTCAGTCCTCTCCAGTCCACAGTAGAGCACAAAGAAAAACAATATAAAAATACGTCTGGTTTACGCATGAAAGTTTGTAAAAACAAAAGTGAAAGGCAATTGTTAGCGTGAATGCGAATACTGGGGATCAAGCTCCTTTTGGTCATATAACTTAGGCGCAACTTTTTCACTATTAACTTTTCTCCAACTGTTATTTTTATACCTGGTGTTCTATTTCGTGTTTTAGTCTGAAATTAAAATGATATAAATCGCATTAAATGAGAAAACTTTGACTGAAATAAGTGCAGAAAAAAACTCTTGTTTTTATTAATAATTTTATTTATTTTTAAAAATAAATGTTATTAAATTTTTAATTGACTCAATTAAAAGTTTATTAAAACATAAATAAAGAAACCTTATTAAATAATTAACTTAATCGATTATATATTTATTTTAAAAAAAGAAGAAAACAAATAATTAAATAAATAATTGAATCAATTAAACTTCAATCTGAAAACAAATAACATTTTAATAGGTGCAGAAATGTTGTTTTGTGTAAAAGATTTTAAATTTAAAAGCTTAATTTAATTTGTTAGGCGAAAAAATAATGAATGACAATGAACATTAAGGCATTAGTAAATGGCAACACTCGCAACAAAAATATGTTTTTTTTTGCACTAAAAAATATCACTTCTGATAATTTTTCTTAAAATTTTCAAACGTATAAAATTATTTTCATTTTTCACAAAAAAAAGCGCTTTCGAAATGTTTACTGCTCTAGATTCGTTTCTGCATTCGCCACCACCTATAAATACCAACTTTAATTTTTTGCACTAACTCGCATTTTTTTTTCTTTCATTTCAGCTTAAACTCTAAAGGATTTAAGTTTGCAAATCTTCAGCTTGTATTGTAATTTTCCAATAATTAGCTAATTTCTTCTTGTGTTGTTGTTTTTATTCAACACTAATCTATTTCTCTTTCTTATAGGTACCTGCATAATGGATTTAAGTTGGTTGCTTGGTGTAAGAAGGTAATAAAATTTCCCTAAAAACAAAACACATCAGAAAGGATTTAACAACTCATCAAAACATCATCATTGTAACCCCTGCTCAAAAAATATTTATAATAAAATAATTTTACATTTGCCATGGTTAAGGAAGCTTTTTTATTTACTTAAATATAAATTATAAATTATTTTTAAATTTATATCTGTATTTACATAAATTAGAGTTTCGTATATTTTTACAATAATTTTAATAAATCCCTGCAAATTTTTTACAATACGGCTTTTAGGACACAATATTTGTTTGAAAAGTACCAAAAAACAACAATTAAGTGCCACATACGTAGATTTATATAAAATTAATAGCCGAGCTCATATTCCATTTGGTAACAGTTTTCTTGTTGTATAATTATAAGACTGAATTTCAAAACATGAAAATGTATGGAAAAGTTTACCCATATGACGAGTAAACTTATACCGAATGAAGTTTTAACTCAGATAAAATAATTTCAATTAATTATTTCTTATTAAACAAGCAAGAGTGCTATATTCGGATACGTTGAGTCTTATATACTCTTCACCATCTATGTAAATCTAGTTTAGAGGAGAAGCTCCATAAAAAACAAAAAATATTGCGATGACAGAGTATTAAAAAATTAAAAAAAAATGTATCGTCTCTTAATGGGTTAAGCAATTAAAAAAATTTTTAGTTTTTTTTTAATATCTCTTCAAAACTTTTAAAATGATACCCATATTGGTATTAAAAAAAATTGAAAATATCGGAGAAACGTAACTCGGAAAATATGGGCGAGCGCCAATTTTTTCACTTGATATTTTTTTTCTTATTTTTTAATTATCTGTCGTCCCATATATTTGTTTTTTTTTATTGGAGTTACTTCATGGTTCCAAATGATGTGAAAAAATTAGAGGTAGGCGTAGTATTATGTCCGCTGCCTCGAAGGACATGGACCTATCATGCTGATTTTCAATAGCACCTCTTTCGATACCATGTCTGATCGTTTGGCGTATTTAAATTTTCTCTCGCTCATCTAGTGCCTTGGCAAAGTTTATTTCGACACTAACACATACGGAAATCGCTCAATTGACTTCGCCTTGCATAAGAAGTCAGAATTTATATACTTTATGGGGTCGGAAATGGATATTGTAGAAATTACAAGCGGAATGACAAACTGTTATACTATTTTCCACTTTTTGGGGTGAAGAGTATGAAAAGAATTGTATATATTTATTCAAAAACAATTAACCAATTCATAACCTATTGTGCATCGAGTGTTGTATCAAATACAACCAGTTTAGCTGTGAACTTTTAAAGAAGAAAACAACAAAATTAAGTTCAAATAGAAAAATGGCTGCACATATATTTTTAATTGCCTTGAAATCGTCACTGTTCTCTTACAACACGCAGTAAACGCATGAACAAAATTATACAACAAATTTAAAATCTGAAGACAAAGAAAATATACAACAGTTTTTGAATTTTATATTAAATTACCATCAGGCTCTGATATCCATTTCAGAGAATTTCTCCCCATTTTGTGAGTTATAACCACAAGAAAAAATTTTGCTCTCAGCGCATTGCAAATACTCTTTTTTTTAACAAAAAAAAAATACTCCAGATGACGAATATCGATCTATATCGTTGTCAAGATTTATCGACACTCAATTATGAATGGCATAAGCAATACAAAGATCTAAAGCGGTTTTTTCGCATTTCCACTTTTATTTTCTAAAATAAATTTTTTGTGCGACTTTTTTATGAAACGACCTTTTTTGACACTTTAAAAAATCCCAGCTCACAGCATTGAAAAAATCGCCTTTTTAAAATGAAACACCTCAAAAGTGCTTTATATAGAACAATATCTAGACAAGTATTTTTTTCAAAAGGTGCCTTTAAAAAAAGTACATTTCAAAATAGTACCTTCAAAGACACATCTTTAAAAAAAAGAACTTTTAAAAACAATATCTGCTATAAAATATGTTCCTAAAAACAGTGCCTTTTCACAAGAGCATTTGGCAACAAAGTACTCTACAAAAAGTGACTGCAAAAAAGTAGTTTTTTAAAGAGAATAGTCTAAATACAAAAAAAGAAGTTTTGGAATACTTTTTTTAAGCTTTCTATCAAGCACTTTTAGATGTAAACGGTATATTTTAAAATTAAGCTTTCATAAATATACTTTGAAAATGAATGTTTTTTTAAAAATATTATTTAAAAAAAGTGTCTTTCGGAAAGTACTTTATTTTTAAACACCTTAATTTTTTCAAGAAATTTACCTTCCTAAAAATCCTTCCCAAAAAACCCTTAAAATTGAACCTATTGAAAAAGTTATACCTTTAAGAAAGCTCTTTTTACCTAAAATTTAGGCAAGAAGGTTAATTTTTAGGAATTCTGTTTTTGAGACATTTATTTTAAGAGTATTGTTGCTTTGTCTCAAAAAGTACTTTGTCACTTTTTTTAAAAAAACTCTCTTAAAAAAAATTACAAAAAAATATTTCTAAATGAATTAAAATTAAATTTTATTTTAATTTCTAAAAATTCTTTGGAAAACGTCCGCATACATTTGTAAATAATTTTTCTTCTAAAAATTTTTAAAAATTAAAATAAAAAAAAATAACTTAAGCCAAAAATTAATAATAATTCTTTTATAATATCAGCAGTTTAACTCCTAATTTAATAATAAATTAATTAAAAAAAATTTTTCTTTTAAATATCTTTCTAAAAAACCTTTAAAAAAGTTGTTTCTTTCAAAAGTGAAAAAAAAATTCATACGGGATAGTTTCTCTTCAACTAGTTAATACCTGTCAAGAACATTAGTTTTTTAAAAACTTGCTTAGTTTTCTGAAAGAAATTCTGTTAAAAATGTACTTTTTAAGAAATTGTCTTAAAAACTAAATTTTTAAATTTTATAAAGGGTCCTTAAAATTTGTGATTAACCGAAATTACTTTGAGAAGTGTTTAAAAAATTTTTTTTTTCGAATATAAATTTTTAATAACGTACCTCTTCAATTATAACTATATAATAATAATAAATATAAAAATTATATTATGTTTTTTTTTAATAAATATGAACTCAAAAACGTTTTCAAGTGCTATTTAAATTTATTTAAAAAATTTTGAAAAAAAAGTACCAATTTCTTCAAAAAGTACCCTATAAAACAAGTGACAATTTCAATATAAATCTTTAAAAATGTAAATTTTGTTTTATTTATACAAAAAATTTTCTAAGAATCATTTTATCAAATTTATTGTAATAAATAAGAAAATTGATATTTTAATTTTATCTTTCAAAAATTAATTTCTTAAAAGTTTATTTTTTATTTATATAAATTTTTTGTAATTGGTATTGATTGCATGCCCTTTCTGTAGAAGATTAGATATTTAGATTTAAGAACAAAATAAAACCAATAAAATCATAAGTAATAAAACAAAGTGAAATAATTGATTAACAAAAAGAATTCTTATTTACACTCTTTTTTTTATAAAATAATTATCCCAAACTAAAAAAAAAAAACACAGGTAATCAGCCAATAAAAGTCTGGAACTGCTTGCATTTTAAAATACAAAAAAATTTAACAATTCATTGCTTTTTCATGGTTTCATTAATTAATACAATCCTAAAGAGAAAACACGGATAAAAATTAATAATAATTTCTTTATATTTTACAGATTTAAGCAATAAATTATCACAAACACACAAAGAGAATACGGCACCAAATCAGGTACAAAAAATACAAAAAACCAATACTCGCTCTATTTTGAATACCAACAATCCGAAACGTTCAATTGATCGGAGTTCTTTGCATAGCATTGATGACACTGCAAGTGCTACGGCGATTCCAAATGGCCGAAATAAACGTTTGTCTATGTCGGATGTATCCGATATGTTGTATGAATTCTATAGAGCAAATGCTGCGGCCAAGGTGCCCAAATGTCAGGAACCTCAACAGCAGCCGGCGGTTGTAGTAGGTGCGGGAGCCACAGCGGCTGCTGTGAAATATATTAGCCAAACCTCACCTACCTCGGCGGAGACAAATGAACCGTCCAGTATAGCAGCCATAGCAACAAATGGTGCTGCTTCTGAAACGGCTTCAAAAAACTTGGATAGTGATGAAATGGTGACTAATAAATTGGCGGCATCATTTCATCAACGCATTAATTACACCGATAACAACAACAAAGTGCCATCGATTGACAACACCAAAGAGTGCAATATGCCAACAGTAACAGCAATACCAACATCGGTAGTTGTGCCAGCTACAAATTTAACTGCAGAACCTTTAGACATTAAGCCTTTAATACATCCAACCACAGGCTTGGTAATCACACCCAATCCTAGTGTTATTAAGCCGGTGCCTGTTGCAAATACACCGCCAGCAAATCCTCAAGCTGCTGCTATAGCGGCCGCCTTAATTCGTGATGGCTATCATACTTTCCAACAGCAAATACGTGCCCAAGAATTGATTAAATTTCATACGGGAAAAATCCATAAAAACTTAAAAGTCGAAGATTCGTGTACCTCTTCCTCCTCAACAACGAACATTTTGGAAACTTTTCTAAGACGACAAAGAAGTTCTGAATGTGATAATGAAACCACCTCAGACAATAATGAATGTGACGATGAGAATGATTCACGTTATAGCGGTTTTGACGATATTCATTTGATGGAAGGTTCTAAGACACAATTTCCGAATCTATTGCAAACTGTTATTGCCCATAGCACAACAAATGATACTCCGACGGCAGGAGAGTTTTATTCCGATGAATCTCAAAAGTATATGAATTTGGCAGCTCAGGCTCAGGCTCAAGCTTTGCGTAATTTTGAATTTTCACTGGGCGATTTGGGCAGTACAAGTCCAAATGATAGCAATAATATGGGTCCCACCAGCATTGGACCGGATGGTGAGCCTGTATATGAATGTCGCCATTGCGGTAAGAAATATCGTTGGAAATCCACGCTCAGACGTCATGAAAATGTAGAATGTGGCGGCAAAGAACCCTCCCATCAATGTCCCTACTGTCCCTACAAGTCTAAGCAACGGGGTAATTTAGGTGTCCATGTGCGCAAGCATCATTCAAATCTACCGCAGCTGGCTAGCAAGCGACGTTCAAAGTACTCAGTTAAATTCGAATCAAATCCTAGCAGTGCTAACGTTTCTGACGATTCAAATAGTAAATTAATAATAGATTGTTCCAAATGAGTGTGGGCCTATTTGATGGCTCAGTCTTGGGAGAGAGATAGATAACAATTGTTGAAAATGTTGCTAGAAAATCAGGAAGAATATACAAAACGATTTGACAATGAGAATCATTTAAATTTGAATATAAATCAAGGTCAATTGTAAAAATGTTTTTTTTTTGTCGAAAGTAGTTAAATGAATTAAAAAAAAATTAGTTGAAAAGAGTTATAAAGCAAAGTTCAAGCAGAAAAATTGTAAAAAGAGTTTTTTTTTAATCAAGTAATGCAGAATTTTGCTATAATATTTTATAAAAGAAATCAACTTAAATCTAAATTATAACAAAAATAGCTTATAATGCGAAAGCAAAACACTTACAAAAAACTTGTTGAAAAAATATTTAATTTCTTATTTTAAAATTTGTTTTATCAAAACTCGCCAGACTCCCTTTCAAGCGTTTTATGAACTTTTTGCAAAAATTAAATTTTCACTTTTTATACAATTAATTCTATATTTATGCAAAAAAACAAAATATATTTCGTTTATTTTTTTTTAATTTTAAACTTTAAAAATTTGATTTAAATATTTAAAATACTTTAAAATCTTTTTAATATTTATAATTTTAAAATAGTTTTTCAAACATTATTTCTATTCTCTTAAAATTCTTTGAACAAATTATTAATAAGGTTTTAATGTAAATTATCCAGGAGTTTCTAATTTGACAAAAAATCTCCCTCAAATATATGAATAATTTTATGCACTCTAGTACATTACTTCCCAGCAAACATTTACTTCTACATAAGCCACTAAAAAAATAACTTAAAAAAATATGATACACGAGTTCCTGCTTTAAAAAGGCCTCTCTTAAAGGTGTAATTAATTTCACATTCTTGATTACTATATAATATCCCAGCAAACATTTACTTTTAAGTTCTTTATATAAATTATCTAAGAGTTTCGTCTTTAAAAAAAACCTCTCACAAATTTGTGAAAATTTCAATAAAAGTTTTAACATTACCGAGTATAACATATCCCAGCAAACATTTTTGTTGCAGTTATTTTATAGGCTGTGAAATTTTTTTCTGTAACTTTATTTTGTAACTTGCAATATTTAGTTTATAGCGAAAGGTGTGTAAATGCTGTTGAAAGTTTTTGTACTGCATTCATTTTTTTTTTAATGCAAATTTCCAGAATAGACTTGACTTGAGAAAGTTGTAGGCTGTCATAACTTGTTTAAAATTAAGTAAATGTCTACCAACAGTTGAATTTTGTCACGGGAGCATTATTGATATGAAATCGACTTTTCGATTCGTCTTTTCGAAGTTAGTTGAACAGATTAAAGCAGCAAACGAAACGATATTGGTAACCAGCTTATGATCCATTATTTGTCCCCATTGTGATGATTGTTATTATCACTCAAATAACGCTGTCTTAAATAAGTCAAATTAGGCAATTTTCCCAAATTTTGATGCATTAAGACTATTTTCAAATTTTCTTTGCTGCTCAAATGGCTTTAAAAGGAGTTTTGAACCGGAGAACGTGTGTTTTTTATATTCGATTCGCTGTCTCTCTCTATCTCTCTCTCTCTCTCTCTCTCTCTCTCGTACAAAATCAGGGGGTTACTCTGTATCACGATTCAAAAGAAATATCATTTCAATTTCTGTGACTTATACATTGTGTTTCGAAAGTGTTTTCTTTTGAATTGAAATGCGAAGAAACCTTCCAGACTTGAACCAGGAGACCTATAGCTTGATTTGAATTAAAATTAAATTTTAGGAACCACAATTTGTAAAAATTTACTCAAAAATAAAAATTAAAACTTTCAACTAAATAGAAAAAATCACAAAACAACAATTGATCATAGACAAAATTATTAGAAAAAATTATTTTAAATATAAAATTATGATGATTTTTAATTATGCACCGTTTTAACAATTTGTTTCTCTTCTCAAATTTTCTTTGTCAAATTTAGTTAATTTGCTTCAATTAATTTTTATTCCATTAAAGTGCCAGCTTAAATTAAAAAAATAATAATAATAAAAATAAAAACAATAATTCCTTGCCATAAATTCCTAGAAATCTTAAAAAAAAATATTTTATACCTTTTGTAGTATTTTAATTTTTTTTAATGTAGTCCATGAAAAAAAAACCCTTAATAAATTCCTAATAACATGTCTTCTTCCAAAAAGAAAATATTTGAAAAGCAAAACTTTAGTTTTAAACCAAAAACAAACGAAATTTATAAAACTTATTAAAGTTAAATAATTTTTAAGTTTTTATAAAAAAAAATTAAACAAATTGTTGTGTGTCATCCCAAATATGTTTTATTTTTTATTAAGAAACTAAAACATTTTATTTTACTATAAATTTTTATATTTAATAATAAGTTACTATTTAAATTTTTTTTTATATTTTATTAACGAAAAGGAAATACTCCTAAAACTATCAACATTAAAATCAAAATTAGTTTTAAGAAAAAAGTTTTTTTTTAATAATCTTTTTCTATACATAAATTATCACTATACAAACACTATATATTTTATAAAAAAAAATCATTTCTTTTTTAATAATTGAACTATGTATGATTAAAGCATTTACTTTTTAAGTTAACAAAATTTCATCATGTTAAATGCTTTCAACCAAATTTTAAAATATTAAAACAGAAAATAACCAAAAAAAAAATTATTCATTTTATATAATTTTAAGAAAGTGCAATTTTGTATTTATGCATATTAATTTATTTAATTAATATCAATTTAATCAATTATTTAATATTTTAAATAATTTTAAAAGTTCCATTCGAAATTGTATTCAACTAAACTTTCTAAAGAATGGGCGGACATAAAGTTCATACTTTTTTATTCATTCATTCACTAAATGGCAGAAGTATTATAAGTTACTTTCGAAGCAGATGAAAAGAAACTTATAATTTTGAATATATAAGGACGATTCTAAAAGTACGGACTTATTGTTCTTAATTTTATATATAAAAAAATGAATTAATACCTAATGTAGGGTGCTTCAATATAGTTGACCAGTATTTGCTTGTATAAGAAAAATTATTTTGTTTTTAACGTTTCGATTTTTGCTTTAATTAATTTAATTAATTATTTTGTCGTTAGGGCCTAATAAGCCAAACGTAATTTAGCGGACCGTAACACATACAAACTGTTATTGTTTAAGGTCTCTTGCTTTCCTTTAGCTCTTCTTATCAAAGACACCAAAAAATAAAAGCTAAAATCTGTAAAAAAAATAGTTTTTCAGACATTTTATCAAACAAAAACAATTTTCATTTTTTATGGACCGTTACACAAACGTTCGGCTAAGGCCCTAATTCCAATGTTTCACTAAGCTTCCACAAATGTTCACCTTACTATCGGAATAAAAATAAAAACATAAATAACAAGAACAAAAATTTGTGGTTTTAAAGAGATTTTAAAAAATCATATATTTGTTCAAATATCATCCCTGTCAAACCTCAATGCTTTTTTATTTTAAACCAATTCTCCAATTTTTTTTGTGCCCTTTTCTAATCTTAAGCTTTTTTTAAAACCTTTAAATTAATTGTTAAAAATTTGCTCTCAGCAGTCTTAACCAGTAGTACGTTATTTCTTATACTGATAACAAAAAAAAGAAAACACATACAGACTTTGCCAAGTTTTTTAATTCTGCATTCTGAGAGAGATTCTCCGTAAACGTTTTAGTATATAATTCTATCCTTATCTTCTTTAGCGTCACTTTTTTTGAGGAGATGCCTTTCGTTTAGTTTGTTAATTTACTGTTTGGTGCGTTACCTAACGGTTAAAACCGTTAACTGTTTAAAAACTTTAAAAGATTTTTAATATACAAAACAAGGTACCCATTTTTTAAACACTTTTTTTATAACACATTTAATTGATAGATCGGTGCCATGCCACATCAATTACCTCCATGAATTTCTTCGACACTTTAAATGCATTCATTTGAACTGACTGTTCGTAACGTTCACACAGCCATAACGAAGTTTAGTAAAAACTAGCAGGATTAAAATATTTAAACATTTCAAAGCCGTTTCTCAGTTTAAGTAATTTACTTTAGTTGCACACTCTACAATACTAAAAACTTTAGTAGATATTAGGTCTGTTCAGTAACTTTACTAGCAAAAACTAGCAACGAGAGAGTAAAACAGAAATTTTTAAAATTATTCTTCCAAATGTTAAAAGTAAATTAAAGTTTTACAAGCAACAATTAGCAAAGAAAATTGTTGTAGCTTCGGGAATGATATGTAAGACTACAAAACTGTACGGTATGAACATTAAATAGTACAATTTTTAAAGAAAATGTACTATAGTGCAAAAATGTAAAAGACAAAGACCACTTAAAGCCAAAAAACTGGTAAACACACGAAAAATTGAAAACAATACTTTAAGTAACTAAATAGCAAAAATATGTACATAAAGTAATGTACATTGTTTTTTATTAGGTAAATTTCAAAAGCGTTTATGATGTTTAAGCGCATCATTAATATAACTTTTTTCTGCAGCAAGTTCTAAAAAACATTCTTATTGTTATTTAGATGCACAAATATTTATATTAAAAATTATAATAATAACTTCATACATGTGTATAACTTGTTTATAATTATACATAATAGCTCCGTTCCCGTACTTCTTGGGTAAAGTTCGGTAAAATGAGAGAAAGCATAAATTATTCTCAATTAAAGAGAAAAATGCCCGAAAGTACGGGAACGCAAAAAACCAAATTTCTATCCCAAAACAAGATGTCGAGCAAAATATACATGCAGTTGTTTATATTAAACATAAGAACACAAATATTTTGTATGTTCTTGAATTTATTTTAATATTTATAGGAATAAAACTTACAAATAACAGTTTTGCGAAACATTTGCGTGTATGAAACATAGAATTTTTTGTATTTGCTACTGTTTACTTTTCAATCAGCTGATTGTTTTTTAGTTTACACAAACTTACCCAAAGAAAAAGTCTGGGCTGTTTCGTGCAGAAAGAAGAAAAATTTTATTCTCTTAAAAGCTCTTTCATCTACCCAAACTTGTAGTACGGGAACAGTTTTCGGTAACATTGGGATCCCGCGGGATCCCAAAATTAAGTACGGGAACGCACCTAATAATTGTACTAATCTTGTTTAAATTGTACCGAAAAAACCTACAATGCATTTAATGTTACATTACTGGCTTGATAACTTTTAATTCTAAAAACAATACAAACACCTGCAAAGCTCAAAAACTCTACCCCTCTAGCTAAATTTAAGAAAAATGACAAACTAATATTAATTTGATATGATTTTAACTTTTAAGTGCTTGCATTTTTAAAAATTTTACAAAAATTTCTTTTATCAGACATTTTTAAAGCAAATAATTTTGTAAACAAAAGCAAGAAAAAGCTGTTGGGTAATTCTTGCTAGTAAATATTTTACTAGCTAAAACTTGCAACAAACTTTTTCTATCTCACATTTACGCTATTTTTTAACTCTCTACTTGCAAGTTTTTTTAAATACGTGAACACATTCTAGTAACAATTTTTAGTTACTGAACAGACCTATTATTAGCACATTTTAGCTACATTTCCGTACTTTTTGGGTAAAGTTTGGTAAAATAAGAGTAAACATGAATTATTCTCAATTGAAGAGAAAAATGCCCAAAAGTACGGGAACACAAAAAACCAAACTTTATTCCAAAAAATGATGTCAACTAAAACAAACATGCGGTTGTTTATAGTAAACATAAAAACACAAATATTTTACATGTTCTTAAATTTATATTTTAATATTTTTTGGGATAAAACTTGTAAATAACAATTTTGGAAGATATTTACGTGCATGAAACATAGAATTTTTTGTATCAATCAGCTGATTGTTTTTCAGTTTACACAATCTTCCCAAAGAAAAAGTTTGGACTGTTTCGTGCAGAAAGAAGAGTTTTATTCTCTTAAAAGCTCTCTTTTCTAGCCAAACTTTTAGTACGGGAACAGTTTTCGTTAACATTGAGAACCCGTGGGATCCCAAAATTGAGTACGGGAACGGAGCTATTATTTTCAAGTGGGAAACAACTGGCATATTTTGGTGCCATACTGTTTTTTTGTTTTCGATTTCTTTACAACACAAAAGAAAAGATCGCTCACACTTAAGAGGCTTAAATTCATTGTATATTTAAAAGGATTTTAAATTTAATAATAACGGAGTTCAGAAAAAAATACACAAATTGTATGCAAATCTCGTACATAAATATAAACAAACACAGCTCAAAGAAATATACACAATAAAAAATTTAGTTTTTAAACCCAGTAATTTCGACACTTTTTCCTTTAAGTGTTTTTTTATTCATTTAAGCGATTTTTCGTTTGGTATTTTTGAGATTTTAGAAAATTTCAAGAGTTGGCCTCTCACGGCTTCTAAGATACAGCAAACTATCAAAATTTTATACATTAACTGATAGAATACTCTTTAATTTTTATTTTTTTATAAATTTCAATATTTGGTTTAGCTGTATAATAATAATGTCATGTACTTGTTGTTGTAGCGTCAAAAATTTTATTCTATAAATATAATAAAACATGTTGGTGTAGATAGAAATCGATATGGAATACAAAACACCTATTTTATTTTTTAATGTTTTGAAATTTCTTTCTGTTTGTTTGTGTTCGCATCATGTAAAAACTTCTATACGTATTTAAATAAAATTTTGTGAGGAAGTCGCTTAAAACCTTGGTTCAAATATAGAATATTTTTTTCTCTCGTAAAATAAGTCATTTCGTAGATAAAATAGAGATACAAATGTGAAACCATTTAATTTTATTGGTATAATAGTCTTAATACAGTAAATACAAAATGTTTAACACTGTTTTTAGAACTCTGCAAAAAATATTTAAAAAAATTATTTTAACAAATTAGAAATTTAAGAAAATTATAAATGACCCGCAAACAAAGTCGTGGGCACTGCTAGTTGCATCATAAATCTCTTTGTATGTTTTTTTGTTGGTGCGTCAATTACGGCTAAACGTTTAAACCGATTTTAATGAAATTAGAAATACGGGTAGATATGGATAGGGTTTATATTTATAAATAGCGGACCAGGAGGCTTCCTCCTTTTTTAGAAATTTTCACGCTAAAATTGAAACGATTTCAATGAAAATCGAAAAAAAGACATATCAAGTATAGGGTTACAGTTATTCTCATTAGGGTAGCGAAGCGCAGCGGGAATATCTAGTTTTTTAATAAATTTAAAACACGTTTTACCACCTAAACTTTAAGGTTCTTAGACCAAAAACAAAACTTAACTGCTGGGCTAAAAGCTTAACCCGTTATAATTTCACCGCATATGAAATGAAACTTGGAGGCGTTTAAAATTTAAATTGTTTTTGTTGTCATAGTTTTGTGACCAAGCCGAATTCATAGCCTTGAAAGCACTTCTCTTTTGAAAAATTCGTTTCAATTGTCAAAGAGTTAAAATGCAAAAAAGAAACGATTTTAAAAATTAAAAACGGCAAACATCTGCCACATGAGCAGGGGAAGGCGAATTAATTAGCTGGAGGTAGCGTTGTCGAGAATTCGTTTTCGTTGGTAAAATAATCACCCCTATTCTGCGTTTCGATTAAGTCTCCGCATTCAGTTCCGTTGCGATCGAAAATTGATGTTCTGAAGAAAAACGAAATCGAAAGGAAAAGAAGAAGACAACAATATTTACAAAATAAATAGCATCACTGTGGAATGTGGAATTGAAATAGCAAAATAAGCAAATTTGTTATCATTTTCACAAACAAATGTCAAATTTAATACAAAAAGTGTATGTTTACCTAATTAAAAATAAATTCTTGATCAAGTTTAATAAAAAAAATTGTTAAATAAAATAAAAAAATATTAGAAAAAATAAAAATTACTTGTTCATGGCAACTAATAATTTTTGCGCTGGCATTTTTTGTTGAAGGACCTAATGCTTTGCGGATTCCTGCAACTTTCTCTCAGAACGCTGCTACTTCTTCCTTCGATCGCTGGTGGTATCCACATGCAATGTCTGCTTAAGATGCCATTAAATTTGTCAATTTTTCATACTGCTCTGTTGTTGTTGTTTTTGACCCGTAATACATAAAAAACACATCAGTTTCGGGTACAAAAATTAACAATTTAAAACAAAAGAAAATTAATTAAATTAAATAAATTAATTAAAAATAATTTTTAGTTTTTCTTAAACCGTTTCTGAACATTTTATCTTATTTTCTACTTACATTTTTTCAATTTTTAACTTTTTAACGAAAAAACACAAATAATAAAAACCCCTCCGTTAACAAAAAACAAAAAAAAAACTGAGAAAAACGGAGCTCCGATCATAATGCAGAATACATACAATCGAAAGAAACTGAGCAGAATCGAAACGCAGAGTACCAAAGTTGTCAGACGGAGAAAATTTCAATTCAAATCGAAACGCAGAATAGGGGCAAATATAAAATTGATTTGATTTTGGCTAGTGCATTCACTTAAAGCGAATCAGTTACGAGTTGGTAGCGTACATTTTTTATACATAAAGTTCTAGAGTTATTTAACCGGCGAAAATTATGAATTCGCCTACGCTATCACCTGGTAATTAATTTGCCTTGTATTCATCTCTCTTCCTTATGACCCTGTAAAATAAACTCTCCTCGATATTTAGTAAGACGAATTCGTAACAGGTGTAGCTAATAGACCTGATGTATAGTGTGTTCCGCCTGGATACATCAAAAATTATTTAAATTTTGTTAACACATTGATAATAAACAAGTAAAAGTTTTTTAATTTATATCAGAACTTTATTTCATATTTTTTTTTTTTTTTTTTTTTGCTAACGTTTCTGTTCATTTTATATTTCTGTCACCTTCCTTTGGCCCACTCAGTCCAGCAAAAAAAAATGAATACCTTGATATAAAAAAGATTTTCGTCCAAGAAGAATGAATAAAGAATTAAAAAACTACATGCATTTTGTTGATAAAATTTGTAAAGAAAACTTTAAAAATTTGCAGTTTAAGTTTTAGTTTTGAGAAATATTGCAACGAATTCATTTACACTTTTTCAGGCTCCCCTGTTTAGAAACTAGAAAAATATATTATTTGAATTACAATATTCATGAAATACTGCCTTTGAATAACATATGTAATCAATTAAAATTTCATATTCCCACAATTATTCGAATCAACTAAAAATAATAAAAAAAAACGTAAATCGATATTATCATTAGTTGATGTTTTTATTTGAAAAACATTTTTGTTTAACGAAAACTAAACACGAGATGAGATAAAAAATAAAATATAATGTTTTGCTGCAGAAATTGCCTTCCCGAACCCCTTTTCTTTCGCATATTTTTTTTAAGTTTTTAATTTAAAAAATTCTCTAAAAGTCTAATTAAAAAATTTCGGTGGTCTTCGCGTTAATAAATTGAAACTCAAATAGTTCTGCAATTAAAACACAAGCTACTGAATCAATAACAGAATAACATTTATATAAATTTTGATAAGCCGAGAACCCCTTCTTGCGAAAGGTGGTACTTTACACCCAATAATTTTTTATGTTAAATATTTTAGTGACCCTAGTTGAGGTCAATTCGCCCAATTTACCTAATCAGTTTCTATAAACTATTTGGCATTATTAATCGAAGCTTTCAGAAAAAAACTTTCTTATGGTGGATGTATGGCCAGATTTAAATTCATTCAACCAATTTCAGAATGTCTTACTAATTTTTTTTAATTCATTTCATTTCGACTATTAAAAAATTGTCTTAAACGGCATTTACACTACGCAATTTTTCATGAAACCAGCATGCAATTTTTGTTTGTTGGTGAAGCAGGAGGGGTAAGAAAATTGGTATTGATTGAATTTTGAGGGGACGTTATTGTTGCTTATGTTTTTTTTTTTTTAATAACGCATTTCGCTGCAACTTAAATAGAAAATTGAAAAAAAAGCCTAAAAAAAATTGCACAATATAAATCTGGACTAAAAATAAAATAAAAAAATAGTTCTCTCTTTATTATCTAGTCCATGTTTTTCACGATCCCACTTTGTTTTAAGTCCAGAATGTTACTCAAATATTTTTTTTAGAATTAGTTACTTACCCTCGTATACTAAATTAAAAAAGTTTTAAGATAAAAAAAATTTATTCGAAAATTTATTCGTTAAGAACTGTTTGAATAATTTATTATTATATTAAAAATTGTATACGTTTTAATAAAAATACTTTTTTTATTTTTCATAAATATTTTTTTTAAATCTCAACTAAAATTAAGCTTCAAATGATCTTTTTAACTGAGACTGAATTAACATATTTTTTTAAATATTTTAATCTAAATTAATTTTTTTTTACTAATTTATCAAATATAATTAATAAGGCATATTTTTAATGAAAATTTTATATTTTTAATAAATTTCTTATTGCTTAAATAATATTTTGATCGAAATGTTAAATTCGACTTTTATATATTTTATTTCAAACCCTTTGGATTTTATCGATCACTAATTGTTTAAAGATTTTTTTTTTTAAATTTGAACATTAAAATCGGAACATTTTAAAAGTGATTTAAAAATTAAGAAATTTAGTTTTAAGAAACCATTATCAATTCGTTATTTAAGAAACCTTAATATTATTTTTAGTGTATTGAAAATGTAATTATTGTTATAATCATTTATAAGTGACAGATTTTTTGACATGTTTTCCCGACTTTTTAAATCTGTAACTTGCAAAAAAATTGCGATCAAAGTTGTATTTTTGCCTGCAATTTTTTTAAATGGGAAGAAATTCTATCAGATTTTTTTCTTGAATCATGCAACTGTAAAGAAGAGTAAAACAGAACCTAAGATTTTCATTTTATTTATATTTTAAGAAAACAAATTTCCAGCTCTTACACGTACATAATAATTAAAATTATTACCCAAACTTGCGGAACTTATGGAGTATAAAGTCAATTTTTGTACTCGTTCTGTGAAACTATTTTGTGATTTTTATATCCTTCACCACAAAATGTGGAAAAAGGGTTCTTCTAAATTTGTCATTCTGAGTTAGTGTTGAAATAAACTTTGCCAAGGCACTAGATGAGCTGGAGAACATTTATATACGTCAATCGAGCAGACACAGTTTTAAACATTTTTCTATTGAAAATCAGCATGTCCTTCGAATATCCGAAAATCGGTCCATGTCCTTCGAGGCAGCAGGCAAAACACCATCCCTGTCTCTTAATTTTTCCATATCATTTAGAACAGTTAAGTAACTCCAATTAAAAAAACAAATACATGGGTCAAATAAAGAACTGAAAAAAAACATCAAATGAAAAAATTTGCGCAAGAATTTTTATTTTAGCTAGTCATAGCAAAGGCGAATCAATTACCAGGTGGCAGCGTAGGCGAATTCAGTATTTTTTGCTGGTATACACCACTGTCAAACTCCATGTATAAAAAATATGAATTCGCCTACGCTGCCACCTGGTAATTGATTCGCCTTGGCTATGACTAACTAAAATACTAATTCTTGCACAAAGAAACTAACTGAAACTGTCTATCTATAACTGTTCAAAAGTTTGGCCACATACGTTTTATTGCATTAACTATTGGGACACCCTTTAATTTCCAAACCCATATTTTATACTTGTTATAGCGGACTAAGCAATACCGGTTCTTTGTAAATTTTAAACGTCTTTCTACAAAAGTGTGGTCATACACATCAAATATAATGCACTATTGGGGCACTCTTTAATATATAATTTCATTGTATTATTATCACGATCATAATAATCGACATTCTTCTCAAATTTTAAGCGTTTGTCCATAACGGTTAAAAAAATAGTCCCATATAGGTCAATTTACTACACCTATGGGGATACCCTTTAATTTTTAGATATATTTTTGTATTACGTCTTGCTATTGGGAGCTATAGTAAGACGTAGTTTTTTTTTAATTTTAAAATTGGTGCCCTTTACAGTTCCCAATGCACGTAGAAAACATGTGTGTTATATGGGAACACCCTTTAATTTTTAAGATTTTAACTGTTTTTCAAAGGAAACCAATCTGTAGGCATAATCTATCAAATTACAAAAAATTTTCAAAATCGGTTCAGAAAGAACTGAGTTCCGCAGGCACAAACTATAAAAAAAGCAACATTCAGACGAATTGATAACCTCCTTCTTCTTTTTTTAAGTCGGTTAAAGACTATTAGAAATCGAACTTAAAAGCGATGGAAAAAGTACTCGTTTAGAGATTATATATTTGTAAGCCTTCCCGTTAGCTTCTTTCACGATACTCTTTTTTGATACTCTGTGTCATAGAAAATAAGAATTTTAATTATTCACACAATTATATAAGTAAAAATTGACCTGGTAGTCTTTTTCCCTACGTTTTATAGAATTTTAAATTATCGCTCGAAAAACTTGCTTTCACTATACAGTTGTTGTAAAAAAAAACTTAAAAAAGGAAGGTATGACACCAACACTGCTCCACATACAGTTCAGCGACTTGTCGTAGAAAAAAAACCTTTCCAACATACGTCTCTAAAGCGGATGAAATATTTGTGTTATTTTAAAAATATTCAAAAAATCTACACCACAATTAGTTGAAAATAAAAAACACATAATCTTCCTTTTAAGTCATATCGTCAAACTACTCAAGTCACACCTAATTAAAGTCTCTTTAAGTTTTAAATATTAAATAATAACCAAAAATATACTTATACATACATACAAACATAATTGTTAAGAAAAATACATTTATCTTAGAATTTAAGAAATAAAATAAATAACAATTAATAATTAATAACCAAAAAAACAAAAAAATGTATAATTAGAGTTTAATAAAAAATAAATTATTGTCATGGAATTTGTCATTTAAATGAAAATATTAAACTATTAAAACTATTCCTAGAATTACAAAAATCAAATAGTTTAATTCTCAAATACATATGCCGTTCAATGTTTAACAATTGAAATCAAAATAACTATTAAATTAAGAAAGCAAAAGAAAAATATAAAATAAAACTTATAAAGTTATAAAAAAACAACAACAACAATATGAATTTAATTAAGAAATCTGTTTATTCACAATTGTTAGCTGATTAACATTTTTTATTACTTTTTAGCAATTTATCAAAAAAATTATTTTTTATTTAATTAACTGATTAATGTAAACTAAAAATTATACAATCGTTTTTTTTAAACATGTTAATATTTTGAGGTTATGAATCATATAATTTTTCCAAAAAGTTTGTAACAATTTTATATCAGTTACCCAAATAACAAATATTTATTATTGGAACATTTAAATAAAATGTGTTTTATGTGTTTTTATGTATTTATTCTAACAAAATAAAACACTCATAAACAACATAACTTTAACCTCAATTTAGGATTATATACTACATCTGTATATAATTATAAACTTAAAAGTTATGAACCTCGAAAGTCATTAGCATTAATTGATTTTAATAATTTTTTTTTTATATATGAAGTTTTAAATTCATGGTTAAGGCGAAAATCACCATCGCTACCACCTGTTAACTGATTCGCCTTTTTAAAAATACGTTCATATGTACAGTATGTTCAAAATGACTTGATACAGTGAAAGGATAAACTTTGCTTTTCTATTTTATTTCTCTTTTTTTCTTATTTCTTATTTGTTTTTAAATTTATTATTTTGAAAATAATAATTGATTATATTTGTTCACAAAATTTATTTAACCAAAAACTAATTTTGTCATTCCATTTGTAATATCTACAATATCCATTTCCGGCCCCATAAAGATATATATTCTGGGTCCTTATGCATAGCGAAGTAAATTGAGCGATGTCGGTCCGTGTATGCATGTTAGTTTGAAATCAACTTTGCCAAGGCACTAGATGAGCTAAAGGAAATTTAAATACGCCAATCGATCAGACATAGTTTTGAATGAGTTGTTGTTAAAACTCAGCTAAATCGGTCCATGTCCTTTGAGGCAGCGGCCAATACACCACGCCTGCCTTAAATTTTTCCATATCATTTGGAACAATGAAGTAACTTCAATAACAAAAAACAAATATTTGGGGCGATGAAGATTAAAAAAATAAGAAAAAATATCAAGTGAAAAAAATGGCGCTCGCCCATATTTTCCGAGTTATGTGCCTCTAAACTTTTCATAAAAAAGTACGATTGTGTACCATATTTTTTCAGATATTAAAATGGGTATCATTTGAAAGCCTTTGAAGAGATCTTTCAGGAAACGCTTAATTTTTTTAAAATTAAATTATTTTTACTAATGGTAATGACTTTTTTAATTACTAATTACAATTGAATAATATATAATTGTTTTTATAAAACACAATTTATGATCACAAAACCTTCGCCCATATATAAGATGGATTTATTATTATTTATTTAAAAATTTTAATAATTTATTAACTTTAAGAGAGAAGGTGTTCGAGATTTAAAGTCACCTTACACCTGCGCTATCAGATCTTATTTTCTACACAAAAAGAAAAATCGTATCTTATTTTTTCTGGGAGTGTTAAAACCAAGGCGAATTTATGTATGTTTAAACATACTTGTGTCATCAAATTTTTGTGATAAAACTACTTTTTAAAAAATATGCTCTCTTTATTTACTGTACAAAGAGAAGAGGTGACGTTTATTGTTGACTTTCTTTTGAATTAATTATTACTAAAGCCACTTCATTAAAAAGCATTACCATTGGTGAAAATATTGGTAATGCAAAAATATCATTAGCATTGCTTCATTTTAATGAAATTGGCAATTAGATAGCCCATTTAATTAATTACTCGCATGTATGTTTTCTACCACCTCTGCTGAAGATGCAATTAAAAATTTCGATACGATATTTTTTTATTGTATTGTAGCGTCATTTTGGTGCCATCGCATAATATAACATCGTCCCAAAAATCGTCCTGTTGAAGCAAGAAATTGCTGCTGAAGTACATATATTTGATCTCACATAGAAAACCCCTAACTTCGAATTTTTACGAAATTTTGTTTTCCCATGATTTCATATAAATACACCCCGTCACAATGCAATAGCATCAAATATAACGGTTTCTCACGCTATTACATTTTAAATATTAGCACTGTTATTTAACAGTTATTACTCATTGCTGCTTTTTGTTACTGCAGCCTGTTCTTGTACTCGAAAATCTACAAAGGAGAGCAAAAGTTTCTTTTACATCAAAATTATTTTTTTTTTCACTGCATAAAGTCATTCTTGACTTGCTGTATATATTATGTTAACAGCCTAATTATATGCAATTATTTACATATTTTATATATATTTTTTTTTAATTTTTATATTTTTTATAAAATTTTGAAATATTCTTTTGGAAAAAATTGTAGTTTTTTTTACAAAGTTTAAAAAAAGGTAAGTAAGTCACTTCATATATCCAGATTATCAGGCATGCTACGAAACTCAATTCAAATCGAAAGAGGTTTCATTTTAAAAATTGGTTCTTCAGGAAACGAAATACTTCTTTGCAGTATAGCTGCTTTTACATTTCAAAGTGAAATTTAGTTTCTTTGTAATTTTGTTATTTACGGCTCCTAATTTCCTTTTTTTGTTTGTACTTACTTTGATTTGCCTTGTTGCGCACACTGTAGCGCATTTTTGCCACATTTAAAATAAAGAGTGAAGATAGAGCATTGTTTTTTAGGAATATTAGGATTTCTCGTGTGTGTAAACAAAATGTAAACAAAACTTTCGTGCATTCGATTTGTAATTGCCTTTGAAAAATATTTATGTTAAACTTCTATACGTTAACATAAAATATTGGGATCTAAACAAAAATTAAAGAGAGAGGGATGTTTGGCCAACATAAGGAGCTTCTTATTCCTTAATATCCAACGTATCAAACATGATCACAAATAACTAGAATTAAGTTCAGAGGGCAAATTACAGCACTCGATATCGATCGAAATTTCAATAGAATTTAAATGTAAATTTCGATCGATATCGAATGCCATAATTTGCCCCCCGACTCACAGTTCTATCGAAAAAAAAAAAATAAAATAATAAAATGCACATGTTGGTTTCTTATTTACAAAGTAGGAATCTAGTAAATTATTCTGTATTTGTTTTAAAAAACAATATAAAATGGATTTTAAGACTATAGTCCGGATAAATTAATCTTGAAATCGTTTGAGACGTATGTGTGCGACTTGCACTTTAATTCACCACATTCTAGGCGCATATACACAAATAAATAAAAAAAAATTTCTTAAAAAATTTTTTACTATGTCATTTAAATTTTACAAAATAAAGCATTTTATTAAAGTTTGTACTAGACAATATAGAACTTATATATTAAAAATAACGTGAAATGTAAAAGTAAAAATATATATAAATTGTCAATATTTTATCATATATAGAATTGGTCATTTGCAAGATTTAAATCAAGAGCTCTACAGATGACATTAAACAAGTTTTTAAGCTGAACATATTTAAAGCTGAATATATTTATGTTTATGTATTTTAATCGTAATCATTAGTTATAAATTATTATCGTTTTGAAGCAACAAATAATTATATAACTATTAATAGAAATAAATCTAATTTCATACGGAACAACCCAAAGCTACAGTAAGAAAATCTTCAAAACCAATTGTTATGACACCATTCTGTTGGGTGTCACGTTGTCTAAATGCTTCAGTGAAACGTTGAATTTGTACACACAAAACAATAAATTGATCGACTGAAATTTCTTTTTGATTTTGTGGATCATTCTTTTTAACCAAAAACTGAATGAAATCGGGTGAAAAACGGAAACCCATTTGAGTCAGAGCTGAAAATGGAAATAATTTTTAATTTGTTTGTAAATAATAAATAAAATAAATTTTTATTATACCTTGTGTTAATTCTGTATCATCAATATGCCCGGAACCATCACGATCATAAGTTTTAAAAACTTGTAGCCACTGATTGATGTATTGAAAAAGTTTTTCGAATTCGAATATATCAATTGTACCACTAGCGTCATTGTCAAACATGCCTGCAAAAAAATGTTATTGTGAATAAAAACTTCATTTTAAAAGAATATAAATTTATATCTTTTTATTAAAAAATCAAAAAAATAAAAATAAATACCGTGACCTTCAAACATGTAGTTCGAAGAAAACTTTTTATATAAATACTTATTTAACTTTTAAAGTGTTAATTTAAACATTAGTCATGAGTGCCTTCCTTTCATACACGTCACGGTACACGCAATATCGTCACAACAACAACAACAAACACACCTGTTCACATACACACTGTAATAAATACTTACTGATCATTAACTTGCATGCAGTATCGGAAAAATGTTGTCCACGACCATTTACCAAAGCTGCCTTCAACTCGTTGGAATTTATTTTACCAGAACGGTCCTGATCGACCATATTAAACCACTGTTGGGCTTCAGGAGAAACTTGTGCATTCTGTGGTGGATATGCACCGGGTGGTGCAGAACAGCCTTGCCCATAACCACCTTGCTCATAGGGGTTATAACCGCCCTATTGAAGAGAAAATAGCAGATTTACTTCCTGGTAGGGTTTAAACATTTAAAAGCAACATTTTCTTTACACTTTAAACAAACTTACACCATATGACATGATTGGATTCAAGTTTTATTTTTTTGGTTAAAAGATTTATTTATTTAGTTATCAAATTGTTATTTGTTATATTTCCTCCTTCTAATTGAAATTGTGTGACTTTAAAGTAGAGCAAAACAATTTAAATGTTTATACACGACCAGTGTGGCAATTGAGCGTTTTTTTTTCTTTAATAATTTTACTTTTTACGATATATTTTAATGCTAGATACATGCGAGGAGGCAACCACACAAGAAACATTTTATCAGATTTATTCATATTTCAAGCCTGGTACTCTGTTCGAATTTGTGAAAATTGTTGAGCAACATTGATTATTTCATGTGAAAAATTTGACATTTACAACGTGGTGTCTATCTCGCAATTTACGAGAATTTACTATTTTATTGTTTTCACGTAAACTACGTTGTTATAGAACTGTAAGCAATATACATATGATCAGCTAAACAATGGCAATAAAAAAAGCAAGACAAGCAAAATAATTAAATTTCGCACACAATTTTAATAAAACTTATTCGCCTTTGCAAAATTTCATCTAGCTGTCAAAAATTTGCAATACATAAATAAGCAACTTTGATATTTGCGAATAAACAAAGGCGATCATCTGTAGGTCATATCAACTAATGTATTTCTCTTTTTCCTTTTTTGTCATACTCCATATTAAAAAGGCATTGCTTTGTTCAACCATTGAACAATATTCTGTGCGCACAGTAAAATTATGTAGATTATCGTTGTCATGTTCTTGTTCAAAAAGCGTTGTCAGAACATTTGTTCATACAACAATTTTCGCCATAAAATGTCACTTTTAAAAACTACGAATTTTTAAAATTATACAAGAGATTGAATTGAGTTTCACTATAATTTTATAAGCATTGACAAAATTTTTTAAAGGCGTTGGTTTGAAATCAACATAAAAAATTTGTTCTTCAAATTGGAAATTTATGGGCAAACAAAATACAACACCGACGTTTTCTCTACAAAAAAAAAAAATATAAACAAATGTTTGTTCCTGAATTGCTCGTCAAGATGTAGTCACAAATTAGAAGAGTTAAGCACAAATCACTAATCTGTGGTAAGTTTAGCATTTTTGCTTTTAAATACTTAGCAACCCTGGTCTTTTACAGTTTGAGATTCACAAAAGGTAGGAAAACAAAGAAACAGTAATAACAAATACTTGAAAAAAAAAAAAAAACGGCACGACGCAGGAAAGTTTGCAGGACAGGTCTCCATTCAATTACAGATAATACATTTAAAAAGATGACTAACTTTATTAATTTAAACATTTTTGAAAACTATCAAAAGTATATTGATAATGAGCAAGAAATACGTGAGGTAATTAAATAAATTTACATTAACATTTTTAAAACTCAACATTTTAGAAAATACGCGTGGTCGTACGAGAAATTGAACAATTGGCCAAAGAAGCTACCATAAAATTGCAAATAATACATTGTGATTTAACTAAAAGTAAGTTTAAAAAAAAATATTAATTATGTTTTTTATTCGATTGTTCCCTTTACAAGTTGATTATGCCTGCGCCGAGGCTCGAAAACAAATCTCCCTGTGCGCTGAAAGTTACAAGAATTTGGCGGAAATTATACCAGTGGGGCAGTACTACCGGTAAGTTAGTATAAGTTGACTGTTTTAGGCGGTAAACTGATAAATGAAATTTAAAAACTTTTAGATATTCGGATCATTGGACGTTTATAACACAACGCTTAGTATTTCTAAGTGCCATGGTTGTTTATTTAGAAGCCGGCTTTCTAATTACACGGGAAACAGTTGCTGAAATGTTGGGATGTAAGTCGTTTTTTAATTATTAAATTTTCATATGGTTGACCACGCACAGTCTTAGGAGGCTAGTTCTAGAGTTATTTTATAAAATATCCTTTAAGTTTCATAATAATATTTTATTTTTTTACATATGAAAGCACTGATTTTAGTCATACGTTAAAGCGGGAAAATAATTTATTTCATAACTTTTAATATGTTTTAATATTGTAGGGACTAAAATTTTTGTATTAAAAAGGGCAATTTTCTGTTTTAGATCAATATTGTAATTATATTACTAATGGAAATATTGAAATTGCAAAAAAACGAAAATCAGCAAATCTTTATATAGATATCACCATAACCTTATAGTCTGAAAGTTAAGTAGTTAATAGAAACTTTATGATTTAACATCCAATAGCTAAACTCACAAAAATAAAAAGTTAATAAGAGGAAGAAATTATTTGGATGGACTCTTATACAAATTATAAGTAATAATAGATTTTAATACTAAGAGTGCTATGCAAATGGTGTCGGAAATGGATGTAGTAGAAATTACAAACGGAATGCCCCTTTTTCCACTTTTGGTGAAGGGTATAAAAATTTTGAATGTTCTAAAATAGTATATCTTGACCCCAAATTAGTGTCAACCATAATATATTTTAAGTGCACAACTGTTCGCGTTTATCAATGTTCTTCGTTGTTTAATCCGTGTCAAAGTTCATATAACAGTAGTTCTGTAGTTATTAAAGTAT
Organism: Cistogaster globosa; assembly: GCA_937654795.1. Classification (NCBI taxonomy): domain Eukaryota; kingdom Metazoa; phylum Arthropoda; class Insecta; order Diptera; family Tachinidae; genus Cistogaster; species Cistogaster globosa. The sequence goes on along the minus strand of OW569407.1, from coordinate 92,999,922 downwards.
AACGTTTACATCTTTCAACTTTTTGAATAATTATTTATGTATTTTTTCAAAACGGCTTCAATATAAAGTGCGTACTAAAAATGCATTTTAATAAAAACGTAAATTGAAACATATGAATTAAATGGGTTATGAAGCCTGAAAGATTTCAAAATTCTGAAGCATTCTGCTTAAGTATTTTACTTATTAACAAAACTACTTTAGTAAAGATCGACTGAAGGGTTTTCAAAGCTCCTTTGGGTGGTATATAACTCTAGTATATTGGCATAATAGTTTCTGTTAGACCTAACTTTGAATCTCCGAACTTATTTTTTCTATTATTCAATTAATTTATTCTTTTTTATAGTGGAAGTAAATTTTTAATGATGTATTTTACTTATTGTAATGTTAATATTTATTTTATTTTTTTAGTAAAAACCAATCATGCTGATGGCTTTCATTTAGATATTGAGGACTATCTCATGGGTATACTGCAGATGGCGTCTGAACTGTCACGTTTTGCTACAAATTCGGTTACAATGGGAGATTATGAACGGCCTTTAAATATATCACGTTTCATGGCGGATCTTAACGCTGGTTATCGTTTGTTAAATCTCAAAAATGATGGTTTAAGAAAACGTTTCGATGCTCTCAAATATGATGTTAAAAAAATCGAAGAAGTTGTGTATGACATCAGTATAAGAGGACTAAGCAGTGGTAGTAATAATAGCGCGGAGCCTGTTGAAGCTGTAGCTAGTAATGAAAAAAGCACATAAATTGTAAATATAGTACTAGTGTTCTATGTAATGTATTGAATTGACGTTTAAGTTTTTTTTTTCGTTTTGCATTTAACTATGAATCCGCATTTTTTTATTATTTTAAATTAAAGAAAAACAATTTTAATAAAAATAATTCTTAGAAATTAACACACCTTCATTTTTTTAATATTCTATCAAAAATTAAAAACTAACATTACCAACGAGGGAAAATTATTACTTTAAAATAAAAATATAGGAGGGGTTGTTGAGGTGATAAGAGCCTATATATGTTTTAGGAGACCTTAAAAAAGTATTCAAAATTTATCCAACTTAATGAGACATGAAAAGTGCAGCTACAAAGCCTAGGCAAGACTTCAACTGACCTAATTTACCATGTTGTAGATACAATAAAAAATGTTATAAGTTCAACATATAATTTAATACAAAGCATATTTAATAGATATGTCTTGTTTGAGTTTTCGAACACCTTTTTAAAATTTATATCATGTTAATTTTTGTGATTTTCCTTAAAAACGAAAACAAAACAAATCTGGCAACTACGGTCACATGGATAGTAATGAATTAATTACTTTGTAATACATTGTTATAATTATTTTTACAGTTAAAATTAAAAAAGAATTTCGTTATTTGCAAATATTTTAACTATTGTTTTTATTTTATTTGCAGCGATCACAATAAAACCCTTTAAGTTTGTCAATCCGACCTCATTAAAGATATCATTAGACAGAGGAGTACATTTAACGATGTTAGTTTGTTAGTTTTAAGAACACCTTACAACCTAGCGACTAAAATAATGCAGCAATAGTCAGTAAAAGAGAGTTTGAGCCCGTTGTAATTTACAAACGAAATTAAAAATGATGGCAACACAAGGCTTTATAATGTTAAAGGGCATAATAATCTTTTCGCATTTCTTACTTAGTTTTCTTGCCAAAAACTATAAAAAGAATCAACATTTAACAAACAAGTTATTGCTTACATCTTCTTTTGTTTCGAGGCTCAAATCAAAAATATTTCATGACAAAAAATTTAACCAAATTGTGCAAAAATAACACGCAAAGCAAATATCCTATCATACACATATACATTTATACGTGTATGAATGCATGAATCTACTATGTTTATTTAAATCTATTTAAAAATTGCAATATATTTCTTTTGAAAAATTACTTTTACAGTGTATTTTACTCAATTTTCCATCCCTGATATTTTACAAACATTTAAAGGCCGTGTCAGATAGAACTTTTTCGCTTTGCGTGACGTTTCAAACTTTAAAAAAAAAGTGTAAAACGCAAGAGGTATGTCACAATAAAAACTTTGACAGCGCTTAATTATTGTTTGTTTACGTTAAAAGTGCATAGTAGTTTTTATATTTTCATTAAAATAATATTAAAAAATGTTATTGGAGGACATATTGGAATTGGTTCTAATCCTAATCTTAATGAATGAAGCATTTTTATATAACTACATGTATACATAAGAATATTAAAATAAACTATTTCCTATAGTTAAAATAATTTGTTACAAATTAATACTAGAAGCCTTTTTCAAAAATAATAAAGGAATAATATTTAATAAAAAAATTACATTTTAAAATACTTACCTCTTTTACTTTAGATTTTGCAAAAAATAATATACAAATGTATAGCAGCTAATTGTCAAAGCGCGCCAAAAGATGAGTGTTGACCAACTTTGCGCTTTGCTTTGCGTTAAAAGTGCTTTATGTGACATGTTTCATATAAGTTCATACATTTTATCTTAAATGTCAAAGCGAATTTGCAACGCAACGCAAAGCAAAAGTTTTATCTGACACGGCCTTAAGGTGTTTCATACTCTTTAAATCAAGATCAATTTAAGAGCACCACACACCAGTGATGCATTTTGAATATATTGGTTTTGGTGCAATCTGAAAATTTAAAAGGACCAGATTATATGCATGCTGCTTTATTAAAAACAAAAGTAACGCATGATATATGTGCATACATACTTTTTTATGTTATGTGATTAAAAATAAAGATGTAGTTAAAAAAGCATATTTTATTTATAACTATAATATAATTAAATGTAAATTATACAAATTTTAAAGACTTTTTTATTTGAAACGAACCAGCAGCAAAAGAATTTTGTAAATAAAACCAGTGTTCGAAATAAAGAATAAAATACAATGAACAATTTACTAAGCGCGTTCAGTACATTTCAAACCGTTCGAACGGTCAAAAACAGCTATTTATATTTTGAGCTTAAAGGGCAAAAATATATTTGAAAGTACCGCAGGGCCATTAAACAATCAAAAGTGCCATAAATGTTCCAATTGTTGCTCATTTTGCATCACTAGCACACACACACACAAATGCCCGCCAAAAAGTTTTTTTTTGTAAAGTCTCTTCCTGATGGCTCGTAATTTGACAGCTATTTTCATTCGTTTGTTCTCTTCTGTTGCGTGCGGTTGAGTTTTCGTTTGTTTACGGTTTACGTTCGTGTAAGCGTTGTTGTTGTTATTAGACTGACACTAAAAACGATTTAAAACATCTAGTGATAATAGCGATTACAAAACAAAAAGTGAGAGGTGTGTACATGTAATAACTTGATGTTATGTTGTTTTTGTTTTTTAACTACCTACTGAATAAAAATAAAAGGGGTTTTGTAATTGTGGAAACAAAGACTTATTTATTTGTTTAATATTTACACCTCGTAAAGAAGTGTTTTCAATTTTAAAAAATTCTAAAAGGTTTGTAAATTTAGTTTATTACTTTCTGTTCGAAAATTTTTCTTCTTCTAAGGTTTGCTTTCTTTTTACATTTGCTGCGATTTTACTAAGAAAGTGGTGGTATTCTCTTAGGCTTTTTCCTGTTTTCTTTTTGTGTTTATTTTTGGCTTCCTGACTTTTCTTGGGAAAGTACTTTCTTACATACAGGTATTTTGTTATTTTTAGGTCAATAATGGTTATGAATGTGTATCCAGTAGGTAATTACTAGTTTTTCCTTTATTCTCACAAATTTAAAATACTTTTTTAAATCATCTACTAATCCTGAGTTTTTACGTTTTTCTGTTTTTAAAGTTTAAAAGGCTCAAATTGCAGGGTAACTTCTCATACCCTATTTTACATTTACAATCATGATTTAAAAGTATAGAAGCATAGAAAATTACATTTTTTGTTTTTTGAAGTGATATTGATAACATCTGCATCAGCTTTATTTAAAGAAAAAGTTATAGACGCGTACGTATGTATATACATATCTACATATGGTGATGCGTGTATGTAATTTTTACAAAAAAAAACTTGTTTACGAAATTTGAACACAAAATAAAAAATGAAGCAAAAATAGTTGGCAAACGTACACATTAAAAATTGGTCATTTAAATCATAGTTTTGCAAAAATATTAAAAACTGAATACAAAATATTAAAATAATAATAGAAAAAATAAACCTTAACCTTAAATTGACTTAAATTTCGACAAAAAAAAAACTTCACAGCAAATCTGAAATATTCTAAAAAACGCTTTACAAAAAAACTCGAACATTTACCCAAAAGTCACCACATCAAAAGCTTTTTTCTACACAAAAACAATTTACAAACAATCAAATTAAAAAATTTGTACGTTTTTTTTACAAAAAAAATTTCGCCAAAAAACGAATTTTCACTGAAATGAATTTCACCTTAAATTCAACATTTCTAAAGAAAATTTTAATTTCTATAAAAAAATTAAATTAAAACAAAAAAAAAAACTGTCTATCAAAAAAAGTAGAAAAAATTATTAAAGAAATTTCGCAATAAAAGGGAAAAGTATTTTAGTAATTTCACCTGCGCAGTAATGGGCGAAAGAAACATTTATTTTGATACAAAATGATATCCCAAAAATATTGGGATACATTGGGCTAAGCCCTCTAGAGTAAATATAATCCCTCCGCTTAGAAATTTCTCCTATGGAATTTCAAAAACAAAAAATATCATAATAAAAGTGAATCCACTTGTTCCAAGACACAAAATTAAAAAGAAAACCTCCCTCATTAAATTTAAAATTTCGACACGTTTTTTTAAATTTCGAATCTTATTGTGGTTATCTTGTTTTTTTTTTTTTTTTTGTTCCCTAGTGTTATTGATCAACATTCATGTAGTTTTACTGGTTGCTCTATATTGTTTATGGACAAATTTATTTTCAAATTTGTAAACAACTATGTATGCATATATGTATGTGTGCTAGATATAATTTGTTTTTGTATATCACACTAGTCGGGCCCCTAAAATATATTTACAACAGGGAAGGCCAGACATATTAATAAATTGTACAATATTGTCAAGCAGTTCTTTTGAGCGTAAATTGAGATGTGAAATGTTTATCTTTATTAAAAAAAAATACTAAATAGCAGAGTTTATGCTTCATGTTAAATTTAAAATCTTTTCAAATATACAAAGATTTTAAACATTTGAATGTGAGTGACCTTTTCTTCTGCATTGTAAAGAAAAATAAAATAGCAAAAAACAATATGGCGGCTAATATGCCACCTGTTTCACACTTCTATATAAATGTGCTTACAATATCTACACAGTTCTTAGTATTGTAAAGATGGTGAAAACAAAGTAAATTAAAAATGCATTAATTTTGTTTTAGTCATGTTTTTAGTTTATTAAGATTTACCAAGGGTAAAAGATGTAAATGTTTACGTGAATTCCGTTAATGTTTTAAATGTTATAATCATAATTTTAACTTAATTGCTTTGTATCACTGAGTTGAGAATAACGTTTTAAAATCTATTAAAAAAATTACAATCCATCTAAATGACCACGAAAATAGTCTGCACATAAAAATGTATTGCAAAATATATTTTCTTTATTACAACATAAATGGTTTTATTAGGCTTTCGGCCTAACTGATTAAAAGTCGTTTAAGTTTCTACCGGAAGCAATCCGTTTACTTCGTGGCTAAGTTTTAAAAAACTAGACAATATTTTCTTGCGGTGAAGACCGTCGTCACTGGCTGTTTATTTGGTACGTTTAGCAAGCGCTTTCGATGTGAGAACATTATTTTCATGCCGCCATTTGATCGGAACAAATCCGATTATCTTAATACTAAAATTTTTATGATAGTAGTCGATATGGAATACAAAACACCTATTTTTGGAATATTTATCCTTCTGTTTGTCTGACTGTGTTCTCATCACGTAAAATCTGCTGGATGGATTTGAATAAAATTTTGTAAGGAAATTTCTTAGAGCCTTTGTTCAAATATATAATACTGCTTTTATTGGTAATATAGTCATTTCGCAGAGAACGTAAAGATTTAAATCTGAAAGCACCCAATTTGAAACTCTAATGGTACTAGAACAGCTGTCAAAACAATTTATTTTTGTAGATCGAATATTTTAAACACTGTTTACAGAACTTTAAAATAAATGTTTAAAAACGGATTTTTCTAAATTTAAATAAAAAAATATATAAATGAAACGTGGACGAAGTAGTAGGCTTTGCTAGTAACTAATAAAAACGTACGTATCACAAAAAGAAAAAACTTATATAAATTGCACTAACTTAACCACCCCTGACTCAAAGCATCTTAAGCTTTTAATTCACTCCCTCTCTTTCATTTGACTTTCATATAACAAAAAGAAAAAAACAAACGTAAGCACTTTTAAGTAAAGTAGACTTTGGACTTTTGATAAATACAATAAAAACAAAAAAAGATAAATTGAGGAAATAAATTGCAAAGAAAACGTAGTATACGAGTTAACAGGTACTTGACAATAAACCTACACTGACACAAAGCAGACGGTAGTAGTCCATCAACTTTTTTTAGTCTTTTTTAAACGATTAAATTTTCATCGATGCACATACATACATATACATACATATGTATGTATATTTATGTATGCATGCATGTGAGTTTGTAGTGAAATTAGCTTAAGGTCGATTAAGATTTAAATTACAAAAGTTTTAGCTGCATTAATGAAAGATTTCTTACCATGAAAAAACTTGTTTTTTATAAACCTTCGTTCGGTAAGTTTAAACTTTCTGTTATAAACAACTTAAATGATAAATGTAAAAAATTTATAGAGTCATATTCGCCTCTATACCTTTAAGCTAACATGCTCAACTGTGCAAAAGCTTAACAAGGGAATAGATTTCTTTCAACAGCTTCATATCATTTTAACTTCTTTATACACCCATCTGCTCGTTCCATTTGAATCATATCTAAATAACAAATGCTATTTGTTTTCTTTTTCGGTTCGCCCTAAAAGATTTTAGTTAATTTCCCAATGTTTAGTTGTTTGCACGAATTTGAGACTTACTTACACTGGTAAGAGATTTAAAATGTTAGAAAAAATATTTTATGTGTCCCCGTTTTAATACCCTCCACCACAGGTGGAAAAAGGGTGGATCTAAGTTTGTCATTCCCTTTGTAATTTCTGCAATATCCATGCATAGCGAAGTCGATTGAGCGATCTGCTCATCCGTGTTAGTGTTAAAATCAACTTTGCCAAGGCAATACATGAGGAATAAAATTTAAACACGGCGATCGATCAGATATAGTTTCGTAAATTTTGCTATTAAAAATTAGCAAGATCAGTCCATGTCCTTCTAGGCAGCGGTAAAAGCACAATGCCTGAATCAAATTTTTCCGTGTCATTTCGCTCATTTACTAGAACAACGCCACAACTCAAAAAATACTATTTTTGAGAAAGTTATGCAAAATATTTCGCTATACATTAATTCATATTGTAAAAAAAATCAAATTAATATCTCTTATAAATAAATAAATACTGCCATGTCGTGCATGGGGCCTACATATGAGTAAAAAACTTTGAACTCTTTTTTCTCGAAATCAATTTTTGTGAGTTATGACGTTGTTATATTAAACGAGCGATTTGGAACAATGAAGTAACTCCAAAAAAAAAAAAAAAAAAAAAAAAACAAATATATGGAGCGATAGAAAATTGAAAAATAAAAAACATCCAGTAAAAAAATTGGCGCTCGCCCATATTTTCCAAGTTATGGCCCTCTGAACTTTTCGTAGAATAGCACGATTGTGTACTTTATTTTTAAAGACATCAAGCTTTTGAAGAGATCTTTCAGGACATGCTAACATTTTTTAAAAATGCTTAACCCATTAAGATCCGGTATCATTATTATATAAAATTATGATTAGTAATTTTTTTGTTTTGTTTATCATTTTTTAGTTCTCTGAAGTTACTTTACCAAGCTAGATTTACATCATGTTTTGCATTCAATTCAGTGCCGATATTCTTTAAAATTGAACTCCCTTTCCTTCCTGAAGTTAAAAAAATCTATCCTTTGTGTTAGACAATTCGTTAAAAAATAAAAATAAAATTGATTATTTTACTCATCTTTTAGCAACCAAGTTAATGGGTACAATAAAGTCCGATCGATGACCTTATTGACTCATAATAAAATTCAAACAACTCTGTTAGCCTTGACAAATTAATTTGTTAAAAATTTAAACTGACAACTCAAACAAATCAAAAATCATTGTTTACTTATATGAACTTCTTTTAAGGACAAGGAAAAAATACTGCTTATTAATTTAATACAAATCAGGGATGGGAAAGCAGGTAAAAGACAACAGTTTAGGTAATAATAGAAACAAAAAAATATCATGGGGCACAAATGACTTATTTGGTACAATTTAATATTTTTCAAATTTCATAATAAATATAATTTTAAAGCTTATTGTTGAATTTACGATTTGTCAAACTTGAAAATGGAAATTATTTTTTATAGTTTTGATGTCTCTGTTTTCGTAAGAATAATGCAAATATTTAGCTTTAGCCTAGAAAAACGAGGGCGAGTGAAGCTTTGTGCTACATTTTTTATTAAATTTAGTTAGAAAATGATTAATTTAATAATTAGTAATAAATTCTGTTTCCTCTGTAGAGGAATAAGGGACTTGTAAAGAAACTGGTAAAGAGATGTAGTGTTAAGGTTTGCATAGTTATGGCAAAGTGAAGAAAAAAAAAGATATTCAGAACTGATGAGATGGGCCTAGCCTATAACGATTTTTGGGTGTTTGTTATGCCGCCCTTTGTTTTCATATAACAATTAATAAACAATCACCTCTTTCATTATTTATTTCTATACAACTTTTTCATAAAAATTCAGAAATGGTACATAACTTAAGATATCAAATACTTGCAATTTTTGTACAAAATTATAACTCAAAAAATGTTAATCAAAGTGTATGCAAGATGAATTCATTGTTTCTTGCTGGACGAAGTGTGTTAAAAAAAAACAAACTTAAATGCAATGAAAGAAGAAATTAACGCTATAAATTTCGTTACAAATAAATTTTTAAATATGTAATTTTAAACCACTTTTTACCGCTTATTTAAAATGTTTTACAAAATTTAAATAGTTTTTTTCTGACTACAAAAATAAAACGAAAACCGAAAGCTGCTGGGCTATAGTTATTTACACCTGTAAATAATTTTTTTTTTATTTACAAATTTCGCTTACCATCTCTGATACAGATGCAAAAAAAAATTTATGATCTATCTACTTCTGACTATGTGTGTGTAAATATATTTGATAAAAAAAAACAAAATAAATAAACTTGAAATTTGGCTCACTAACACTATTAAACTTTTCTCTCATCCAAATTTAAAAACTTTTTACTGATTATTGTATCTCACAAATACAAGATTCAGTTTGGACTTTGAACTTTTTTCTTGAAAATGATGAATGTGTGTTTTTTTTTTTTTAAATTTTAATTGTCTTGCATTCATCTTATAAAAAAGTCTTTGAACTGTAAATAAATGGTGTGATTTTTATTTATTTCTGGAATACGTTTACATGTGTAATAAAGCGAAGAGAATGGAAGAAATAAAAATGAATCCCAAATTTAGTAATAAAGTTGACTAATTTGCACCTCGCACTATAATTTACCGCTGCGTTTTGTTTGGTAAACTTTGGCGTATTTAACTTTTTTTTTATGATGGAGGCTATAGAGATCACAATAAGAGCGAAATTGTGCTATGTATAAGTGATTTTATAAAAAGAAATAAATCTTAGGAGTGGGTTAATATGTTCTGGAAATGTATTAGCTGCATCCAAAAAACTGTCGATGCCAGCAAACTTGTACTTCCATATTGCGGTGCCCACACACCAGGGGAAGGGTTTACCTTATACCCCGGAAGCACTTCGTTAGAGCCTAGGACATCATCAGCCCCGATAACTAGCACCCAGTTGACAGAAATTTTACCTCGCAACAATACGAATTTTGCTTGACGCAACAAAAAAAGTTCTAAATTTTTTTTAACGATAATAAGATTTTGCAAAGAAAATACACCATCACTTCTTCCTTTTGAGGCTAAAAAGACTCATAAAAGAAATTTTTTTTACAATGCTTAGGAGATCAAAAGTATATTAAAATTGGCTCTGGGTATTAACCACAAATGGTTAAATTTTTTATCAGAACACAGCAGAATAGGTTTAACCAAAAATTCCCTTATATATCAGGGATCTTTTCGACCAGTCGGTTTACGAACAATTGAAATTGAATTTATTGCATCGCAAATAAATATTCTACAGATAACAAATAAAAATAGACTTAAAAAGATGATGCTTATGAAGTGGAGGACCTAGATTTACAGAAATATTGTTTCTATTATTGTTATTTATAAATTAAATGATTTTATTTATAAAAGAAAACATTTTCAATTTAATTCAAAGGCGTTATGAAATTATAATATTAAAAAAGATTTCTATAATAATCTTATCAGTATTTGATTGAAACATTTTGCGTCATTCATTAAGAAACATTAAAAAAAAAGAATTCTAGAAATTAATCAGCTTTGCTAGTTTTTTGAACTTATCAAAGGGGGGCCTATAATCGGAATAAAGAAAAAACTACATTAACAAAATTAACAAATACAAGAAACGAAGATCAAGTAATTTTTATTTTAGTTAAGAGCCTTTTACAATAAAACATGTAAATTAATTGTTCAGTTAAAACAAAAGCTGAAAATGCGATAACTGACAAAGTTAATTGCTAAACTTTGATGATTGTGATTGTCGCGCTAAAAAAAATTAATAAATATTGATTAAAAATGGCCATGTGTAATAAATTCTCATATGAGAATTAATTTGTAACAAAATGATAAGAATTCTTTGTGTTGCATTTTTTTATTTTACTTTTCTTTCCAATAATCAATACTTTTTTTTGAAATTGCCTTGACAAAGGAATTATGATTTTTTTTTTTTTTTAAATACGTACCTATGTAAATCAATTTTTATTGCAAATGATTTATCAATGGCTCTTTGTGAAGATGTTAATTATTTTGAAAGATTTTTTTTCTTAATCTAAAACAGTAAAGGGGCCATTTCAGTACATGAAATATTTTTTTCAAAATTTTTAAGTTGGTAGAGAAAATAATCGATGTGGAATACAAAGCACCTATTTTATGAATTTTTGTCTGTCTGTCCATCTGTCTGTTTGTGTTCGCATCACGTAAAATCTGCTGGATGGATCTGAATAAAATTTTGTGGGGAGGTCGCTTCGAACCTTGGTTCAAATATAGAATACTTTTATTTCGTAAAAATATGTTATTTTGTATAGAAAATAGAAATATAAATGTGAAGTCACCCATTTTATTTTAATAGATTGAAAATTCTTAACACTGTTTGCACATCTCTGCTAGTTTTATAATAATAAAATGTAAGTTTTATTTACATTTTTCTGTAAAATTTTTTCGAAACAATGGAAAATTATAGAAATTTTAAACCGACTTCAAAAAAGAAAGATATGTATTATCAATTTATATGAATGTTATTTTTTATGTTTGTGTTCGTAGAACCGACTTTGAAAATTTTTTCCTACTTGAAAGGTTATGCTTAGAGGTTGGTCCCGCTTTAAAAACAGTTCATAATTTTAAAAATTTAAGAGTGTACTTGAATTTTACGTATATTATAAATCAATTAAAAAAAACTGTGTCACTTAAAATCTAAAAATTAAAGAGTGTCTCCATGGGTGGCTTAAATTGATCGATATATACGCCTCTATCCTTTGAACCGTTATAAACAAACACTTTAAAGTTAGAAAGAATGTCTAGTATAATAAGAAGTATAATTTTTGTAAATTATAAATTAAAGGGTGTTACAATAAGTAACAATATATTAAGTTTTTTTTTTTTTGTCAGTTTTTTTTGCAAGAGAGATTTAAAATTAGTAAAAAAATAAACATTGCAAAAAAACTTACATAACCTTACTTTTTGTATTATATTAACATTGTTGTTTTGTTTAAAAAATTTAATTCTTATTCGAATAATATGTATTCGAATAAATATTTTATTCGAATAAATATTTTATTCAAATAAATATTTTATTCGAATTATATTCTTTTATACCTTTCTAAAGCAAAAATTTGGTTCGAACTGTAATATTCTAGATTCTTATAGATAAAGTAATCGATAGAAAAAGTTAAGATGACACCATATAACCACTTTTACCTAAATCGTATATTTACAATAAATCGAATTTGTATAGTAAAAAATGATAATTTCATAAAAGATTAAAATTTTACCAAATCAAAAAATTAAATAAAAACGAGTTATACAAAATAAAATTTCAATGAAAATCGAGATTTGTCTAATAACTGCTAATTTTCACACAAACTTAGAGATTTTACTTCGATATTTTTCATAACAAATTTTGAACTTATATATGTAGCAATGTCCGTCAGACTAAGTTCGGGTATAAATAAATATGCAAAAAACCAGAAGTTACTAATGGACCTAAAAAGTCATTCCACTGGAATGTTGGAAGTTAGAAGGAATGCAAACAAGTTTCGAAATACGCTTTCAATTCCTTCTAATATTTTTATAATCGTAATTAACGTTTATAACTTAAAAAAAAACACAAACACAATTATTTATAAGATAAAAAATTATATATATTTTTATTTTATATAGGTTATCTGCTACATGTGTTTTTTTTATTATATTTTATTGTTTGCATTTTCTATCTGATTTGTCTTTCTTGTCTTATTTTCAAAAGCTTCTTGACACATTATCAATTCTTTCTCGTATAATTATTTAACAAATCTCATTTTTTTACATTTAGATATTTTTGTTATCAATTTAAAGAGATTCCTATTTTAATACTTTTTCTTATAACGTTAGAAGAATTTTAATAACGTTAGAAGAATTATCTTTAATATGTAATTGATTTTGTTGTTGTTATAGCTTAAAAATAAATTGGCATTAATTAAAAAAAAATAGCAAGTAAGGGTTCTGTATTCAGCTTTGCTTACTTTTCATGATACATGTTAAGGCACATGTACCAAACTGTAGATTACACATTGAACAGTTAAAATAAAAATTGGCGTAAGAACTTCTTTCGTACTATAAAGTTTTTCTGTTTAAAATTCTTTTTTTCCGAAAAGTATTTTGGCTAAGGTTGTGTTCCAGCTAAGCAAATGTAAAGGTTGCAGAATCAGCTAAAACGCTCATGAAATATTCCTCACCTTTTTCATTATTTTAATCATAAGCACAACCATCTGCAGGAATACAAACGGAAGTTAAAACAAGTAAGAGTTCTAAATGTAAATCTTGTTTAGTGATGTAACTCAAATACAAAAAAAAAAAAAAATATTGAGGTGGCAGAGAATTAAAAAATAAGAAAAAAAGTACTATAGAATTTTACATAAAAATGTTATCAGTTCCTAATGAGTTAAGCATTAAATAAAATATATATTTCCTGAAAGATCTCTTAAAGAGCTTTTAAACTGATAAAAATTAGAGGCCGATCTTGCGGATTTTCAATAACAAAGTTTTCGAAACTACGTCTGATCGTTTGCTTATTTAAATTTTTCTAGCTCATCTAGTTCCTTAGCAAGTTGATTTCAACACGAACACTGACAGTTAGACGGACATCACTTAATCGATTTCGCTATGCATAATAAACGCTTTTTCACCTGTGATGAAGGGTATAAAAATATATTATGTAACTCACAACATTATGTTTGTTGGGAAATAGTATGTATGTGGGAAATAAAGTTTATTCAGCGATGTAAGCTTTCAAAATTTTTCATTACATTTATGTGAAAACAACAGAACGTGTTTATTTGTTATTAAGATAATTCTGTAATGCAAACAAAATAACTATTTAAATAACAAATATCAAATATTTACAACAAAACACAAGGGTTCAAAGATCTAATAAACAAAATTAAACAATATTTAGGGTAGTCATAGATTATATTATTGAGGTGCGTATTTATCTTCCTTTTTGTTAACATTTATAAAATACAGATAAAGTAGAATGTTTAAAAGCACATTTGGACGCGGAGTGTATAGAAAAAAGTATTAAAAATATAACACAAACACACAGTGACATACAAGAATTTACTTGTAATCCTCGATTTTGCAGAAAATATATTACTTTAAAATAGTAATGAACAAGTGTTTTGATACAGTATATTGTCCAATATAGTCATCTCTAACTGTCAGCAAACGTATGTGGTTAAAAAATACTCTATTTTGTGGCATAACATTTTTTTTTTTAATTTTACGCTGAAGAGTCGTTCACATGTAGTTGATATTTAATTTGGTTTTTGAGGAAATGTGTATTGTTGTCGGTAATATTACAGTCTAATAAGTCTTTACCAAACTTAACGATAACCGATACTTCCGGAATTTCGTTTAAAAAAATTTAAATTGAGATCGAGGCTACCATATTTATTAGTCACCTATCACAAATTAAGACATGAATGTAAGCTAAAAACCTACCTCACAAAGCACCTAAAAAATATCAAAAAGTCAATACTTGTAACTCAGAGATATCAATTTTATGCGAAAAAATAAAAACAAGGAAGTAAAACCAGTTATAAACGCAGTAGCGGGCCCATACATTCATAAAGTAATTATCATCTCCTGGAACAACTTTATAATGCTCACTTCTAAACATAGAAAGACAAAAAATTTATTGAGATTTTAAAAGTATCAGAAAAAATTATCGTCTATTGTTACAACTCTTACCAAACCATTATTGTTTTCAAGTAAAAAACTCCGAGGTAACCTAAAACAGAAACTGGAAGTAAAGCGGAAGAAGGGCCATCGCTTCAAACACATTCATTTCCATAAATATGAGAAACCCGTCATTAAGCTGAGGCCAAGGAACCACATTAATTGTACAATTTTAATGATAGTAATACGTTGTCATTAATATGCCTTACAACTTGAACGTAGATATTGATCGGAAGTGATCAAGATTTAAGTAAGTATCTGGCCGGAGGCCCTAACCTAACTGTGGTCTTACCGCTGAGTGAAATACAAAGTGTCGACTAGCGCCCCCTGCTAGGCGTAGCCAACAGAGTTTCAAATTCAGGAACATTCGTTTAGCACCGCACCTTCCCTGCGGACACCAAACTTTAACTAACAGCCTCCACGTGTATGCCGATGGGCGGCTCTCTGTATGGGCCACCAGTTCCCGTGGTGCCAGTCTCTTAAAGGGCACTACTCAGCCCTTCGACAAGTACCCGACACCGGGGGACTGGTTCCCCCTATACCTCCAAGGACCCTCGTCTGTGCCTAGATTAGATTCTGCCAAACTCTTGGTGCCCCCGGGGGGATTGATCGGAAGTCAAGGAATTCACTTTCAGTTAATACTTCTTTTCAAATCTTCTGAAAAATAGAAATTGGCAAAAATAATTGTATTCAACAATTTGCGCTAATTTAATTGAAATTAGTTATTACAACTTTTTAAACTGTTTAAGGAAAACGGCCTTTAATAGAATAAACTTTAAAACTTTTTATTTACATTAATTTTATCATTTTAAAATCAATAATTTAAATCTTAAATATCTTTTTTTTTTTTTTTTTGAATCAGTAACAAAAAATGTGACCAATTTTCTGTTAATATTTAAACTTTTTATTATAAACTGGGAATACCCTAAGTTTATTTCGATAAAGACATTGAAACGTAAAACATAAATTTTGTTGTTGTATTTTTTTGTTTTTTAGTTTGTGGTAGGAGGACAAAATGGTGGGTGTGTAAATAGAAATTTCTCTCAATGTTTTATTTTAATCGCATTTGTTCCATTAAAAAAAAGTAAAATTTTTCGATAATTTTTTTATTTAATTTCTTTTTGTTTCTTTTACAGTTGTTGGTATACAATGAACCAGAACTAGATCTCTTTGTATATTCATTGCAACTAAAAACGATACTTTAAACGCAATTAATTAAGCCTTTCTCGTGTTGAAATTCTAATGCACTTTTGGAAAAAAAAAACTGTCACCGAAGTTTAAAAGTGCATATATGTATAATTTACATATGTATTAGTTTAAATTAGCTACGGTATTTATATGTGACCCCTAAAAGGGAAATATACTGCATACGTTTTCTGGTTCCTCATTAGGAGGGAGTTTTATTAAACGATGTTCAAATACAAATTACCCAAAAGAATAATTTATAAATCTAATTAAGAAATACAGAATACAGAAATTAACAAGAAATGAAATTTATGATAACATAAAATAATCATTCCCCTCAAAGTGATTTTTCCCAGAAATATTTGTTTCCTTCATTGAACAGGTGTTTAAAACAAAATTATTGCATATTGAATACAAATGAGAAGAATAAGTTGATCAATTCAAGTTTAAAAATAAATAAATTTATTAGAAACAAAGTAAGTTACTACAAAAACGAAAACTGACCCAGTTCTTCATTAAAAATTAAGTTAAATTTTTGTTTTAGATTTATTTGACGAATTCTGAACAAATATATCTTCATTTTCGAGCAGTCGAGCATGGCATCATTTTGCAATGTTGAAACTGATTAAGAGTAAACAAGATGTATTAATAATTATTAATAAAATATATAATAATTATTAAAATGTATAAAACTTGCATGATATATGCTGTTCCCCATAAAAATTAAAATAAAGAAATCAAGGGAAAAGTGAAAAAATTTCGAGGGATAAATGCATTTATGAATTTTTTTAAAAGAAAATTTTTTGTGAAATTAATTCATGATTAAAACTTAAGGAAAAGGGAAATGATTTTTAATAAAAAGATATTGACAAAAGAGCAAGTTTTTTTTTACTTTTCCTTTTTCTCCTAACTTTTTTTAGTGACAGCGGAAAAGGGAAGATAAACTCTTGGGAAGAATAAACAGTTAGAGTGCTATTATCGGCTATGCCGAATCTTATATACCCTTTATCATCTATGTAAGTCTAGTTTGGTGTTACTTCACCAATTAAAAAAAACTAAATATTGAAGTGACAGAGAGTTAAAAAATAAGAAAAAAGAATTAAGTTTTATATATAATTTAACAGAAAACATTCATCGACTTTAAGCAATTTTAAACATTTTAGTATTTTTTAAAAGATCTCTTCAGAAATTTTTAAATGATACCCATATTGATATCTTAAAAAATATGGTCCACAATCGTACTTTTCTCTGAAAATTTCAGAGGACCATAACTCGGAAATTATGGGCGAGTGCCAATTTTTTACACTTGATGTTTTTTTTCCTTTTTTTTAGTTCTCTGTCGCCCCATATATTTGTTTTTTGATTGGAGTTACTTCATTGTTCTAAATTATATTGAAAAATTATAGACAGGCGTGGTGTTTTGCCCGTTTCCTCAAAGGATATAGACCAATCTTGCTGATTTTCAATAGCAAAATTTCTGAAACTATGTCTGTCGATTAGCGTATTTAAATTTTTTTCTAGCTCATCTAGTGCCTTGGCAAAGTTGATTTCAACCTGAATATGGACAGACGTATGCCGCTCAATCGACTTCGCTGTGCATAAGAACTCAGATTATACGTAATGGGGTCGGATATTGTATAAATTCAAACGCAATGATAAACTTTGGTACATCTTTTTTCATCTGTGGTAAGGGTATAAAAATGTTTGTAAGCAATACAGCTCCTTTCAAATTTATCTTTTTTTTTGATCCTACGGATTTCATAATTATAGAAATCTTTTCTCAAGAAATGTTCTTTCTGTGGGGAAAAAAAATACCGTGAGAGCATTAATCATTGGGCCAAATTTCTTTCAGATCATATCTGTTGTTATTTCATAATTAGATGCAGGGTAATTTAAATTCGGCCCAACTGTCTTAATTGTTTTTCTTACAAGTTGTTTGTTATTATTTTATCAAAATGTTTTCAAGTCATATGAGTTTTGCTGAGACACACAAATACCACAACACTTCTTTATTTAAATAAATATTTTTAATTAACAAGCCCCCCCCCCCCCCCCCACTTATTTATTACACAAACAAATAATTGTAAATATCAGAGACTTAAGTGAATGAAAAAAAAATATTTTATTTAAAAATGAAGAAGAGAAATGCAACTTTTTTTAAAGTCTTAATCTTAGCAGAATGCACGAATAACGATGAAAAGGTGATGATAGTAAGATCGTAAAACAAAGGGTAAAAATTATTACTGCGCTGTTTTAGACGAAAAATTTTTGTTTTTCTAACAGTGTTTAAAATTATTAAATCAAAAACATAAAATTTTAAATTGGAAGAGCAAAATAAATAAAATATTTTTAAGTACGAGAGAACACAATATGACAAATGAAAACGTGCAATTGTACTTAATTTGATATTCCCGATACGTATAAACAAAAAGACTTTGCCTTCTTAAAGAGGTCTGTCTGTGTTTACGTCTGTGCTAAATAATCACTTGTTTTTTCTTTCCTAATTTTTTTACTCTGCTACTTAAAATTTAGCCGCTAAATATTAACTCTCTCAATATTTGTTGCTTGCTAATGCTTCCTTATCTGAAATTTGTATAGAAAAAAATAAAAAAAACACAAAAATATCTAATGCGGCTGGCTGGCTAACAATCAGCAACTAACAACGAATAAATGAGTTCAAACACACACACTCAAAGCATAAGCAAACATTGGGGAGCTTAATTATACCTCCACCATAGATATTCACATCAGTTAGACGTTGTCTGCCCACCAATAAACAAGTTTCAGAAAATAACTTTTTAAGATTTTGTTTAAAAAAATATCTTTCTTCGTAAAGTCAACAAAAGGGAATTGTGATATTAAAAAAAATAAAAATAAAAGAAAAACTTTGTTTAACATTAATTAAAACAAAGGTTAGTGAAAAATAAATTTTAAAAATTTTACTAAAGTTGAAAAATTAGTGCGACGAAAACCTTGTTTAAAACTTCTCTTGGCCTACATTTTTATTAAAAAAAATAATAAAAAATTTGCTAAAGAGTAAATTATTAAAAAATTATGGTGGGCAAAAATAAAAATTTTTACAACAAATTGATTTAAATTAAAATTAGACTTTGGACTCAAGCATGAAAAATACATGCAAACACACACAAATACTTGTACGTGTTAAAAAAAAACAATAACAACAGGAAAATATTTTTCAAAAACAACCTCTTCATTTCTTTCTAACCGCCACATACTACAAATACAACGATGCGGATAAAATTTACTCAGTCGTTTTTCTAAAATTGATGTTGTTACTCACGTTGAGCATAAAAAACTAATATTTCGCCAGAGATATATTTTTTATTTTAAATTAAATCATTACTGCAGACTTTTTTGTTATTATGTATGAACTCTATTTATAAACAAAAATATTCTCCGTCTATAAAAATAGAAATATGAATTTAAATAAACAGCAACAACAACAACAACAACAATTTCAAGTAAAACCGGTTAAACATATTTAAATTTAGGTTACAATGTTAGTTGGATGGATGAATGTGTTTAAAATGAAGTTATCAAATACAACGACAATATCCATAACAAAAACAGATTTGAAAAATTTTCTTATCTTGTTTTTTCATAGTTTCGAGTTCACGGACGGGCCCCAGTTGATTTACGAAAATCAGCAAAGTTGGTTGATAAATAGTGAGGACGTAATGCAAAAAAAGAACACGATCGGTTTTCTGCTTAGTTGTTAACAAAATTAAAACTTACGAAAAAAAAACACAAAAATCCAAAGTCCACAAAAAACTTTGCAAAAAATAATTTCTAAAAATAATTAAAAATATATTTAAAATCTTAATTATGCATAAAAAATAGTTCCAAAAAAACCAAAATTAAAATTTAATAAAAATTTTATTTTCAAAATTTATACATAATTTGCAATTATTTAAAAAAATTAGTTTTCCATTTTGACAGTAGTGTAAAAAAAATTTAAAAATTAAAAAATAAATAAAATAAATAAAAATCGAAAGTTCAAAAAAGTCTAATTATTTCACCAATAAAAGAAAATCCACCAAGAACTCGGTATTTAACTGAAAAAATAGAAAGTGTTTTTAAAAAATATATATTTTTTAATATAATATATCCTGAAAATGTCCGTCTAAAAGTACTAATCAAAACTCGGCTTGAAAATGATATTCTCATATCAAAAGCTCTCGCCTTTCTTCACTGAAAGATATGTCAACAGTAAACAAATACTATTTTTTTTAAACCTTTTTTGTATGTCTTGACTGCAGTTAAAAATTTTGAAACTAGTTAATTTTGCCTTATAAATGCCAAGTTTATTAAATTTTACGACGTTGCCGAATCAAGCGACGTTTTTAATATTTTTGACAATTAGGTTTTATTCAATTATTTTATACATATATAATTTTGCTAACCGGTACCACAGAAAATCAAAAAATATCTTGTATGAAATTTAGCGGATAACAGTAGCCCAATCCGCAATCTTGGCCAAATGGTCTTGCATTAGAGTGTTTGCAAAATTGTATAATATATTTTTACTCTAAACCCCCTGGTACGCTGTTCAGTTTTTCATGCGAAATGCTGTCAAACTACATACATAAAAATATGTATGAAAAAGTTATAAAAAATGTTGCAGAAGTAGTACTCTGTTTACTGTAGAAAAAAAATGAAATTTTTCTGGCAACATTTTATCAAAGCTGTGAAATAAAGCAAAGAGGCATTATTTCATGCGGAAGTTTTCAAACAACAGCTGATCATATGAGTTTTGCTTACATTACTAAAACAATGTAGTATATGTGAAAACAATAAAACGTTAAATTCTCTAAAATCGCGAGATAGACACCAAAATGTAAATGTCAAATTTTCCACATAATATAATCAATGTTGCTTAACAATTTTCACAAATTCGAACAGAGTACCAGGCTTAAACCAATAAAATATATAATAATGCACTTCAACTCTTTTTTTATATACAAACCAATAGTTTATTTACTCTAATTATGCAATACATGTTTGCAAATTGTCAAAACATTATTTCGCCAAAAATTTCATTTAGGAACTGCTCTAGACATCATTCCAGCACAACAGATAAGTTTTCTGCCAGTTCATCTAAAATTGCTTTTAAGGCTTTTCTTAGACATGTTTTTTGTTTAGAGATCAAGTAGAAAATAATTCCTTTATTTATCAATCATCTATGAATTCCGTGTTTTTTTTAAGAAGCATTGCAAACTTAATCAAAGAGATTATTAAGAATTAATAGAAAATATTCACAATTGCATAAATTTGCAATCTGATTAGAGTTTGGGATTTCCCAAACGGGAAACAATTATCGCATTCCCGGGATTTTCCGGTATTCCCGGGAACAAGAGCTAAAAATACTAAAAATGTATTTAATTAGTTTTTTGAAAGAAGTGTTTTTAGAACTGTAAGTCCGTTTAACAATTTACTAGACATTCTGTTTCTTGTTTTCGTTGCAAAATGTCCAGCAATCGAAAAAACCCTTTTACTTTCTTCTGAGGTAGGTTTTGTTATCAACAATGCGTTATAAAGATCATCATTAGTGCCTTCGAATAACTTTAATTTATTTTTAAACAAATTTGTAAGCTTTTGTTTTTTATCTTATGTAGTAGAATTCTCACAAAACGGGATATTTGAAAATTTTTAAGTGTCACAACAAAAATATTAAAAAAAGAGTTAGTGTATTCATTGAAAATTATATGATTTTAAGCTTTCCGTTTCCCAGGAAATTGTAGATAGCTTTTTTCGGGAATCCCCTTTTCCCAAACCCTAAATCTGATATAAAGAATATTGTAAATTGGGCTAGTGAGTTTTATGTGGAAGTAGCAGTAATAACCAACTCTTGTATTTGCATATTTTCGAATCTGGGGTCGGGCGCTTATGATAGTAAAATTAACAAATAAATTTGTAATCTTAATACTATACCGACGTTTTCAACGTTTGAAACATTGACATACAAAAAGCTTTCAGAATATTCAGATATGTTGTTTTAACACTGACGCCAAACAAGTAGGCTAAGGTTCACTATGTTAAATATAAAATAAGTTGGGTTATTGTATCTTCTTTTATTACTTTTTATATTGTCAATGTCTTACCGATAAACTGCAAATAAATTTAATTATTTTATTTAATTAATTCACAACAAACAAACATGCTTATGTTAATTATATTTTAACAATTGAATAAAATTTAATTAAGAGTAGGTATTAAATTTGCATCGCTGAAAGATATTATTCCAACTAATTGCTTACAAATTGTTGTCAACAAATCATTATAAATTTTAAATAATGCGAAAAAAATCATGAATATTAAAATTGCGATATACGAGATATGTTGAACAAAGTAAGGGGAACTAAGTTATAAGATTATTTTATTATATATTTAAATTATTAGCTGCGTTCTATTTAAATAACATTTTTAACATACGAAATGGATCTGCTTTATATAGAAAAAGGATAGACACACGGTTGACACGGCATATCAGGGGCTCAAACCTAGCCTGGAATAAATTATAATTGTAGTTCAATTTTTTAAAGCTTTTATGTTCAAACTCTTGCATTTTTTTAAATAAGCGTCTGAAAAATGTGTGCCTTGAAGCTGATTTTACACGACATGCTTTTGAAATCTGACATGACCGTTTTTTTTCCAATAAATAAGATGATTTTTTTCTAGGTAGCATAAAAACAAATTCTTTATTGCAAATACTTCGCTACAGCATCGAAAAGCATTATTAGGGCTATAGAATTAAGTGTTAGAAAAAATTAATAAACATAATATTCTCAATGGCCATCTCTTATTGCGCTCTACTAATGTTCGAAAAAAAGTTCTTTACTTAAACAAATACGTCTAAAAACAATTGCTATATATTTTTTGCCAATATGTGATTTTTGATCTTTTTCAAAACTGTTAATTAATATTTGATTTAAAACTTACTGTGTAATAGCAACTATACAACAGTATCAGTTACTTTTTCAAATCAAATTAGATCAAACTTGAGCTTAAACTTTGTTATCTGACTATTTCGGCTAACTTTTACGCATCTAATGGTCCAAAGCGTTCACACTTCATGTAGAGATTTTGTAGTGGAATATTTAACAAATAATACACAAGTAAAAATGTTCTTTAAAACCAGCTTAAGACCGCTAATTAAAAGTCGTGATTACTACCTTTTCGTAATTAAAAAAAGACAAAGATTGTCTTCTTAGACTCCTCTGAAAAGAAAGGCAAAAATTTTCGAGACAAAAACTGATACTCTGAAGAAGCTATTCCTTCTTTCTGTTCTTTTTGCTTTATAATAGCTCTGTTTAGTAACTAAAATTTGTGGCTAATTGAACGCATTCACGTACTTGAAAAGCTAGCAGCGAGTGAGTAAAAAAGAGCATAAAATAAAAGAGAAAAAAATTTGTTACAAGTAAATTTTAAAACCGCAAATTACATTAAAAAACTAAATTTCACTTTGAAATTTAAAAGTGGTTTCATGTGGAAGAAATTTGTCGTTTTTCATTTTCTGAAAAACAAATTCGTGAAAATGAAATCACTTTCCAGAGCCCTGTGACATGCCTGTATTAGTGAAACTGTTTGATTTTATAACAAATGAATTAATTCATTCGGCTTAAGTTCAATTAATTTCAACTTTTAATTCTGTGTCCACAAGCAATAACAGCTAAAGTCTAATTATACTTCTAACACTCAAATCTGTAATGTAAGTCAAAATCATCTTTGTAACAGAGTATTTTTTCCTTAAAATCTAAACAGCTGCAGTCAATATTCCCTGATTTAACGCAACAATATTAAAATTAAAAAAGCTGTTGAAAACTTAAAAAAAGTTAAACTGTTACTGCTTGTGGTCACAGGTTTTTTATGCGGATGACTTTTAGGGAAAACAGGAACAGAACATCTGCCGAATTATAAGAGTTTTTTTTTTTTAAACAAACAAAAAAAAAATTAATATCCTGCATTTTTGAAACTCACCTCGTTTATTTTACACAAAGAAAAAAAAACCAAATAAAATCAATAAAAAATAACAATAATAACAACGTACTTCTAGTATTTAATACGTAACAAACAAAAAGAAACATAATCAACCACAAACTTTGTTTATATTTTTTATTGTTGTTCTTTTATTGTTTTTACATTTAGGTACTTTTATGTGTCGTTTTCATTTCAATGATCTTTAACGAGTAGTTTTTAGTTTCTAAATATAATTTTTTTGTCAAGGCCGTTTTGTGTAAAATAGTAAATAAACAATTTTTAACTTCTGCGATCATCATGTTTCGTCAACAAGCTACTCAATGTTATTTTCATTTGCATTTTTTTGTTGTTGTTGTTATTTTTATTATTTATGTAACATTATAAGTTAAGAAAAATTTGAGAGATTATTTTTTAAATAAACAGTTTCAGCGTTTAAAGCGGGTAGCAAGTGTTGTCAAATTAGAAGATTTACTCCTATAATGGGTTTGAAAAATTCTATTTGGGGATTTGGGATTTTTCTAAGTGAATTTGAAATGTTTTAAAGATAGATTTTTCGGGATTACGGTATTATACACTTTGAAAATAAATATAACCGAATGAATTGATTTAGGCTTAAATTGCCTAATCGTTAAAAATATATTATTATTGCAGATTTTTACAAATAAAATTATTTACAGTATTGGCAAAGTATTAACCTGTGTAAATGGTTAAAATAGATTTCAATTAAATTTGTATTAAGAGATAAGGGAAACTGCTTTCTGGAAATTATTTGGGACAAAAACTTTAAATTAGGGAATTTAACTTAAAGGGAGTCTGGGTGACAAACACAAAAATGGTTTTGAGAGTGTGTGTATTTCTTATTTACAGAATTTGACTGCAGCATTTACAGTACACTAAGTTTTTCATAATTATTGATTAAATAAATAGTTATGAAACTCTTACCGACTCATTAAAAAATTAATCTTTTACTGCACACAAGCATTTCATTCATCTTAAACAAAAAAAAAAAAGTAAAAAAATATTATTTAATTAATCGTTATCAATTTATTACAATAAATTGTTAAATAATTACTAATTATAATGATTATTTTTATAACGAGATTAGAAAAACATTAATCAAAAAACGCTGCCATAAAATTGAATGGCAAACGACTTAGAAATAATCTTCAATCAAATAATTTATAATCCTTTACAAAAGTTCAACCTGCTAATTATTATTTTTTTATGCTATTTGTGTGTTTAAAGTAATTAATATATAGAAAATATTAAAACGGGATGAAAAGAATTAAAACTTAATATTTAAAAGGCTATTGGCCTAAAGTTTGGCAACCTTTGCACTTAAGAAGCTTTCTGTTTCTGTTTTAAAAAATCGACATGAAGATGTCGCTTACTAATTTTTTCTTCTCATATTAAGCTTTAGAATTCAGATTTAAGCTGAATTCATTTCCCAGCTTTATCACTCTTTATATTTCTATATTCCGATTCTTTCTCTCTCTCTTTCGTAGCAGTCAATTTGTTTTTGACTGTAGTTACCTCAGTGATTGAAATCTTAACCACATTCTCGGGCTTTATACTCCAGCACGCTCTATTTTTTCGAAAGGATCTTCCTTATTTTTAGGTTAGATTGGATCGCAGTTTTTCACTTTCATAGCAGCCACTTTGTTTTTTTGACTGTTATTACCTCAGGGGTAAAAGTCTCAGCCCCTTGTGAGGCTTTATATTCTAGCACGCTCTGTTCTCTTTAGAACTTAAAAGGGTTTTCCTTCCCTTTTAGGCTACATTAATCCACACTTCCCAAGATTAATATTCTTTTATGTCGTTTTCACTATAAGAGTCAGAAAAGTGACGCTCGGTTAGGGTTTTTGTTGAAAGAAGATATTCTGCATGTCCTTCTGGACCCTTCACACCCACAACAAGTAGAGTTAGTTTCCTAAGTGTTTAATATAACCAACCCTTGTTAACAAAGTTTATCCTGCTTTTTACTTTAATAATCGAAAGTTTGATGGTTTTTCGTTGAAGGAAGTAGATACTTCGCATCCTCTTGTGGAGATTCTCAGTCAGCGTCCACCAACATTAAAAGAGGAGTAAGGTTCCCAACCTATCCATATTTTTTTTATAATCGCTTTTATACATTTCATAAAATTTCAGAGTAGAAAGAGAAAAATTACTGGAGATAAGTCTTTCATTCTTTGGCGGGAGCTATTCCTATGTAGATAATGATAATTTTATACAGTATTTTCTTCCCCAAGGAAAAGACATACTGTCAGCCTCCCTCAGGCTTCGTCACGAGCTGTTTTTATGTATTTGCCACCTGTTTGTTCCACTTTTTACAAGGGAGTTAGAAGCAAAAGAAAAAAAATAAAATAGTGTTTGGGCACTTAAACAGAGAAATAAAGTCTCACGTATCAAAACTTATGTGCATGTGTGTGTGTATGTATGTATGTATTTTTGCATGTATGTATTTATATATAAAATAGAAATCTTATCATTTAAATGATTAATTTCTAGACCGATTTTAATCAAAATTATTAGGAACTTTCTTGTGTCTGGTGAAAGCATTGTGAAATGAATAACAAACCACTTTATGTTATCTAACGCGAACTTGGTTGTTTAGATAACTTTTTATGTCTTATCACAGTTGAATATGATTAAATTAAATAGAATTGATAATTAACTTGCACTTTGAAATAAAATTTGATATTTAAAAAGAGACGATGTTTGTAAACAATTTCTATGCCCTCTAATCAGTCAAAAGTAATAAAACGTCGTCAACACAAAGTGAACTTTTTGAATTGACCCCTTTATTATTGTTATTATTCCAAAATAAATAAAAATTTTAAAATATCCAAGAGATTTCACAAAAACTAAATTATATAAATTTACTCCATATCTCTGCCTCCAGTAGTAGTGTCTCTGCAATTTTAGTGTAGGATATTGTGTCTTATGACCTAAAATAAAAACTTTAAAATTGTTAGAACTTAAGCCTCCAGTATAGAAATAACTGATGATCCTGTTGTTTAGATCTTATTACCAGTTCAATTTTTAGCTTAAATTAATAATTTAATGTTTCCATTTTTTATTTGCAGATTTTAATAAAAAATAATCAAGAAAGAATTAAGTAGACATAAGTAATATTGGGACCTAATCATGGCTGAAGCCCATCAAGCCGTAGCCTTTTCATTTGCCATCACCCATGAAGGCTTTGATATCAATTATGATCAAGAGGTTCTCAATTTAGTATGGAACTCGGGTATAAGATCATGGAAAAAACGTTTGGCCCGAGCCAGGGTATGTTCTCTATTTAAATTACTTCTAATATGATTTAAGTTTAAATTCTTTCAACGCTTTTTAGAATGGCATACGTAATGGCGTCTATCCAGCACACATACAAAGCCTTTGGCTAATAACGGCCATAGCGCTGGGTTTACATTTCGCTAACCTAAGAGCGCCATTTAATTTAATTAATCGTATATTAGTACATTTACCCGCAAACACAATTAATTGGCAGATATTAGCCTGTTTTTTGGCCTCTTTAATTGTTTGGCTGACCATCTGTATGACAATGCGTTACACCCTCAAATTACTTCTTATGTACAAAGGTTGGATGTATGAATCTCGAGCGCCGGGTAGCAAAATTTCTTTACGTACAAAACTTTGGGCAGGTGCTGTAAAAGTTTTCTCCAGTTGGAATAAACCTGGTCTATATAGTTTTCAAGGCTCACTGCCCAGGCTGAGTTTGCCGTCGGTACATGAAACAATGCAACGTTATTTGAGATCAGTGCGTCCCTTGCTGGATGACGAAAATTATGCACGCATGGAACGTTTGGCTAACGAGTTTGAAAATACAATTGGCAAGAAATTGCAATGGTATTTAATTTTGAAAAGCTGGTGGTCAACGAATTATGTTTCTGATTGGTGGGAGGAATACGTTTATCTTCGTGGTCGTTCTCCATTAATGATCAACAGTAACTTTTATGGTATCGATGCCATCTTCATGGATTTGACTAAAAATCAAGCTGCCCGCGCCGCTAATGTTGTCTACCACTTGTTGCAATTTAGACGCGCAATTGAAAGACAAGAACTTAAACCGGTTAGTATTAATAAAGGCCCGTGCATGATTGTGCATGACCTATTATTATTATTATTATTTTTTTTTTTTTTTTGTAAAATACAAATTATGAAATATTATTCTAGATTATGGTCCAAGGTATGATACCATTATGTTCATGGCAATACGAACGAACTTTCAATACAGTAAGAGTTCCTGGCCTTGAAACGGATCGTATTATACATTATCAGGATTCAAATCACATTGTGGTGCTGCACAAAGGTTGCTATTACAAAGTATTAATCTATTACAAAGGACGCCAACTAAGGCCATGCGAAATTCAAATGTAAAAGGAAAACAAATTTAATTTTATCAATTTTGTAAAAATCTTATGACATTTATTTAATTTTTAGACAATTAGAAGAAATTCTTAAATCAAAAGCAACACCGCTACCAGGTGAAGAACATTTGGCAGCTTTAACAGCATGGAATCGATCAAAATGGGCAGAGGTTCGTAATACAAACTTTTCACGTGGCGTTAATCGAGTTTCATTAAATGCTATCGAATCGGCAGCATTTGTACTATCATTAGATGAAGTTCCATATGAGTTTGACGTCAATCGTCCAGAATTATTGGATAATTTTGGTAAAATTTTGTTACATGGCAATGGCTATAATCGTTGGTTTGATAAGAGCTTTACTGTATGTGTTAGTACTAATGGCCGTGTTGGCTTCAATGCAGAACATACTTGGTAAGAAAATTTGTTTTATTTTTTAATTTTCTTTTTTCATTTTACTTTCACAAAATCAACTTAACGTACAAACACAAGTTCGACATGTCGTTTGTTATTTTTATAGATTCTTTTGCAAACTAGAGGTCTGCAGAAAAGTGTATGTACTTCGCTGTTAAATTAAATACACATTTAAGACATCGAGTATATTTTAGTATTTAAATGCTGTCAAGTAAGAGCAAACTGATTGACAGTGTTCATAGGCCCCTACTCAAGGAAATTGCAAATAGGTGAACGCTTTGATGTGCACTTATACAACTTTATTGTTCCTTGATTTATTTTAAACATCGATAAATCGATAAAATCTTGTAATTTGCTTATTCGTTACATTAAAAATATATCTATTTAAACCGAGTCTGAGCAACGATGTTACACATAAACTAACAAATGTTAAAGTCAAATATTAAAGTCATTACTCCGAATTTTGCCTGAAAACTTATATATAAATTGAGAATATAAGCTGCGAAAAATAGAAGAGAAAAGATAATAAAATCTATAAATGTTTTTAAAATCATAAAAAAATCATGTGTAAATGGCGTCTTAGCTTATGCTGGAAACACAATTGGAACGAACGACGAATTTCGTCTTGCACGACGAATTCGTCGTTAAAAGTTCGCTGAGTAAATTCGCAGTGTGGCGCACAATTAGACGAAAAAGTTACAGATCTTATAATCCACAAAATTGTTTGCTGCCTATGACAAAAAAGTAAACATTTAAAAAAAAAGAGGCAAAAAATTTTGCGTTTTGTGAAAATTATTAAGATAATAAACATCATGTTTATGATTATATTTGTTTTGTTTTGCATATGACAGCTGATAGTGTTACCATACAACAAAAACTAGTTACACAAAAAATTAAACATTAAAACAAACGCCATTAGAAAGCAATTTTATGGAAAATAATTGTGGATGTTTAACTTAATCATGTATATTAAGAAATAAACAATAATTAAGGTAAAAATAACTTTGTTTACTAATAAATTTAAAACCTAAAAGGAGAAACGGCAACCCTGTATTAATTTGTTCGTCGTTCGTCGGCGTAAGAAATAGAAATAAATCTATTAGAGAGTTCGTCACGCACGACGAATTTCGTCGAAGGCGGTGTTGTGTTAATTTTCGTATGCACCAATGTGTTTTATTTCTGACGGCGAATATTCGCAACGAAAAATTCGTCGTTCGTCCCAATTGTTTTCCCAGCATTATGCTGTCTATGCTCAGCAAGATATGAGTGAGCAAAACTAATACATACAGAATTTTGCACTAACACATTTGCTTCAATTTTATATTGAAAAGCAGTTTGTAAAAAGAGCCAACGCTGCATTATTTTTTTTTTTTCATTTTGTCATTAAAGGGCGGTTTAGACGGTACGACTTTACGTAGGTATGTAAAATTCAAATGAGAGTAAAAATCTTACGACAGATTTTTTCGCGTTTAGACAATTGGCATTGGGTGGTTTACAGGAAAACTCATCCCTGATCCAATGATTCGTAATTGTCTTTTCAAATTGTTCTAAAACATAAAGAGCCATACGACTGTCAAATTTTTATCCGTAATTGCTCTCAATTTGTGCAGATTCAATACATATTTGGTTTAGACGTTCCCACTTGTAATATTCTGCACAAAAATTTGACATGTCATAAGTGTTTCTATCATAAATAATAATCCAATGATCGATTAAACGACTGTCAATGTTCTTGTAGGAAGATGATTGCTCTTTTTATTTTGAAAATTCGATAATTGTTATTCCCTTTGTAATTTCTTTGAATTCGATTGAACGATGTCCGTCTGCCCGTCCGTATTAGTGTTGAAATTAACTTTGCCAAGGCTTTAGATAAACTAAAGAAAATTTAAATACGCCAATTGTTAAGACATATTTTCGAAGGCAGCGGGCAAAAAACCACGCCTGCCTCTAATCTTAACATATCATTTTGAACATTGAAGTAACTCTAATCTAAAAAATAAAAATATTTGGGACGATAGAGAATTAAAAAATAAGAAAAATCATCATGCGAAAAAATGGCTCTCGTCCATATTTTCCGAGTTATGGGCCTCTAAACTTTTCATAGAAAAGTACGATTGTTTGATTGATTTTGAAGAGAACTTTCAGTAGAAATTACAAAAGGAATGACAAACTTAGATAAACCCTTTTTCCACCTGTAGTGAAGAGTACAAAAACATTATGCCAAAAATCTATTACGTTTTCTATTAATTGCTCGGATCAGGATTTTTTCCACTTTTTTAAAATCGGTGTAGATATTTTATTTTTCATATTAAAACTTCGTAAAATATCGTGCTAATTATCCCGACAAAATTATTAAAATCACAGATATTGATTATTGAAGATGAAAGCACTTTTCGATGGCCATTACCTTCAATAATCAATATTGGTAATAATAATTTTGTCGGGATACTTAGCACAATATATTTCAACTTTAATTAATATAATTTACTATTCTCGAAATTTAATTTTAACTTTAAACGTATATTTTTATTTAAACAAAAAGTAATGTCGTGTTTAATGTTTCTGCAGACCTCTATAGCAAATCAATAAAATTATTATATTTTAAATGTTTTTTTTTAGCTTTAAAACCCAATTAAACTTAAAAAGTCTGTCCGTTTATATGCTATACGACGAAATATCTGAAGGATTTAATTTCTTAAGGTGCGGTTAGATATCACATTTATAATATTATAAATGTGATATCTTACCTTTTATATTGAATAGGATCTTATATTTTTTGAAATTTATTTAAGAGGGACAAACATTTTTTAAAATTTAGTGATTACGTCTTTTTGGTCGTATATATAACTAATCTGGCCGTACCTTAAGGTTAAACAAATGATATCCATAAATAGCATAAATTAGGAGTTAACAATGACTGCCACTAAGCTGTAGCTATGCACATTGCCAAAAATTAAAATGAAATGTCTAAAAATAAAAAAAGGACTTCAACTAGAAAAAATATTTTAATCAAAAAATTTGCCTAAAATTGCGATGTTAATTAATGTAAACCAAAAAATCAAAAATTTATACAAAAAAACTCTTTAACTAAAGAATAGTTAAGGATCATAAAAAACCACTGTAATGGCACTACACGTATCGAGCATGTTCTTCGAAGAGTGTCAAAACTCAAATTTTAAAATTCCCAAAGTGACATTCATCAAAGATAAACAAATGTGTAAATTCTACAGACAGAAACATATTAAAGGCCTCTAAATTATTAAAGCAAGGTTTAAAATTTTGAACGCATTTTTTCCAGCACGAATATTTTAATTCAAATTTTGAACGCTTTTTTCTCAGTCCGAGTTTTTTAAGATATACACCTCTTTTGCAGCTAAGGCTCGATATGTCTATTATTATTTTTTTTATTCAATATTTCATAGCATAATTAAGTGAAGAATTTTAAAAATTCGGTACAACCGAATATAATCTTTTATTTGTATTTAATAAAATTCAAAAAAATACAATCTAAAATTTGTCTTTATAACTTCAACTAAAAATTATTAAAAGGGCCGATGCTGCTATTGCTTCTCATATGTGGGAAAATCTTATATTGGACGATTTGATCTCCAACGGGTAACATTTTCTTTTTTTAAATATTGACATAAAAATGTAAAACATATAAAGGTTTTGGTTCAATATTTTTGGTTGTGGTTTTATCTTCAATTGAAAAGCTCAAGAAATGAATTTCATTATTTTACAAAATATTATTGAAAGACTTTTAAACTTGTGTCTAATTGTAAATAATTTCTTTTATAGCTTTTAAATATGTAATGCTTTTTATATACCTAAACATACACACAAACACATAAACATATTTATATTAATTTTAGGGCTGATGCACCGGTTATGGCTCACACATGGGAATATATTTTTGGTGATGATATTTATGGGTAAAAAACTTTTTCAATTTTACCCTTAAATTATTTGAAACTAACAGTACTTTCTAATTACTAACACATACTTTATAATTAAATTATTATTTAATACTCGTACACTAATATCCTGTTCCTTTATTATAAGTGATCAACTAAAAAAAAAATTTACTTGTATTCTACAATTTTGCGAGGTTATTTACACATTTATTATTTATGTATCATTAATTTATCATCTCATAAAAAACTTTAAGTATTTTTTCTTTTATCTTATTATTATTTTAATTTATTTTTCTTTTTTATTATTTATTTATTTGTTTTTTATCAAGCTCAATGTAAGTTAGATGTTTCTTTCCGAGGCTTGAGATCACTCGATAGGTTATGGCCCTTTATATATGTGAAACGTGGCGATTCTTACCAAACTGGATCTCCCTGTATGTAAAAATAATTACATTTCTCGCCGTGCATTTAACAGAAATTTTTAAAAATTGTCAATGACCGTGAAAAACATTCTCTTTTAAGACACGAGTGATCTTATAGGTAGTTTGTTGGTATAGAATTTTGTTTACAAATATTATAAATAATAATCATTCAATCCATGTTTAAATGATTTTGATAAAAGAAAATAGAGAATACATCATGGCGAAATAATTACTAAGTGGTCGCAATGGGGAATTCGTTCATTTTCGCAGTTGTAGAGCACCACGTTGATGTCGAAAACAGCTGACTAACCAAAAGGAAGCCAAATTTAATTTATCCCTCTATCATCATTTGGTACTTTTAAATGAAGTTAAACCCAGTTGGTTTGTTTATCCTGCATACGCAGCAACACCTCTCACATTTAATTTTTTTAATTCAAAATTTAACTTTATAAAATTTACAATTATTTACATTTTCAAATTGTTTAAAAATTTTTTATATTTGAATTTATTTTAAAATTTAGACAACAACATCGAACATAAACTAAAAACACCTGACCTATAAAGGCCACCTAGTAAATTATTTCGCCATGGAATACACTAATTAAATTGTTTCTCTAACGACAACATGTCGTTCACACCAGTCTAATTTAAAAAACCGCTGTAATTGAGTCTGTTTGATTAATATGCAATTCTGACTGAAGGTGCTACTTCATCATAGCAGCAGATTTCTTATTTAGATTTACTTCAGTCATGTATTTACTTACCACGCTCAAGTATAAACTTTACACCAAACAGTAAAAACTTGCTCAATGATTTTCCATTAAGATATTTCTCAAAGATAGTAAATGAAAAATCCAGGCAATTACAAGATAAGATTCAACAACTCCAAATACTTTACTAAATTCTTTAAGTGTGGCATACTTTTTGCGTATTAAAGCTGAGCCGTCCGAAGCTGTTTCAAGTTTTTCATAACTTTAGACGCGGTTACTTAATACGGCATTTAGATTTTTAGAATATAACCCTACGTATCCACTAATCATCAAATTGGTTTGAACATGATGTCGGAAATGAATTTGGCTAATGCAAACTTCCAATGTTCTTGTTTCTTTCATGTGCAAGCATCATTGGCTGATGTTCGGCCTTAAATGTGACTTAATCGGTCTATCTACGATCATCATTATGGTAGTATTTGTGAAAATGTATTAGTATATGTTACACAGACGATGATGAAAGAATGAATCTCACACATTGATGTATGTATGGTGTTTGTTTTTTAAGCCCGTACAAATTTTTCATTTAAAAAGAGATTTTAAATTGTGCGGTTGTCTAAAATGTCGGAAGAAATAAAATAAGAGATCTTGGAATTTATCGAAGTTTACCAGTCAATGCATGCATTTTGGATCCAAAGTAATTTAATAAAATGATACAAACAAAAACAAACTCCAGAGGGAAACTTAAAAATTTAATATAAAAAATAAATGTGATACGAACAAATTTAAAAAAAGAGTTTAAAAGGAAAAACAATTTTTTATCACTCTTTAATTCATAAACTTTTTCCACTACTTTTTTTTATTGCTTTCTAAATAATAGCTGTTTTTGTTTGTATGTATGTACGAATGTTTTTTCGCTAGTGCCATTTTCGCAATAGAGAAAGCGCGATGTTGACAGCACAAAATCAAACTAAAAATTAATTTTTGACTGGTCATTTAACATGTGTACATCAAAGCGGGCAGCACACGTACACGAATTTGACAGCCAGTATTTTTGATCGTGGATAGACTGCTTGAGTTTGATTGCCACATTTAAAATTAACGCCATCTATTAATTAACAGCCCGAATACTCTCTTCCTTGTAAAGGGCGGTTTAGACGGTACGACTTTACGTACGTAAAATCCAAAAGAAAATTATATAAAATTCCATTCCATTTTAAAATTGAGAGTAAAAATCTTACAGTAGAGATTTTTTTGCGTTTATACAATTGGCATGAATAGGTTTTTCGGCGGTTTGCAGAAATTTGTAATTGTATTTTGAAAATAACAAGAAAAAAAATTATAATAAAGAGAGCCATACGACTGTCAAATTTTCATCCGTTGTTTCTCTCAATTTGTGCAGATTCATTACATATTTGGTTTAGACGATCCCACTGGTACTTTTCTGCACAAAAATTTGACATGTCGTAAGACTTCTGTGACCATGTAAACCGCCCTGTAAAGACATTAAAGTAACCGTGACGACAAACAGAAAATTATGCTCAGACGGAGCATTAAGATTACAAAGTAAATAAAATTAATTAAAATTTACTTTTTCGGCCTTGGTTTATTTTTTAATTTAATTGTTTACAAAGAAAAAATATTTTTCAAATCTAAGCGGACGTTTTCCAAAAAAAAGGCAAGAAAAATTAGACGCTGGCAGAATGTAATGCCGCATTTTCAAGACCGCTAAATCCCTCATCAGCAATCTTCGCATCTATCTACCTTAAGTTGTGTACATTGTAAATTAAAAAATTAACCTAAGCCAAAAAAAGTAAATTTTATTTGATTTATAAATATCCACAGTTCAACTCCTGGCTGGGAAAAAATTAAAAAATAATTTATTAAATCAAATTCATATCGATAACATATCAAGAATGAAATGCACAGAAAAAGATACTTATAGTTAATTCATCACTGCTTTGTGTCTTCTCTGTGTATTTTGTGAACTTGTTCTGCCGACGTTATTTGCATATCTTGTTCATTTCAGTGGCTTGTAAAGATTGTCAACATCCTGGCATCTCTAGTGATTATGCAATTAGGAGGACATTCAGTAAACTTTTTTTTTACCTGTACTAAATTGGGTGGTAGATTTATGTGGCAATCTGTCAAGAAGAATCGAGCCCTTTCTTTTTAAAAAGCTGCAGTCCACTTATTCAAGTGATACCGTTAATCTCATCGTATTGAGATATCTAAGGTAACCTTGGCTAGCTCTGAAAAAGGACATACATATGTCATGTTCGTTGGCATTAGTAAGTCCATCCGAGTAGGTCAGAGTCACTCCCAGAAAAAAACTAGACCAACCCCTTATATTGGAGAATTTCTAACACGTGATACAACTATCCTCTCTCTCTCTCTCTAAACATATTCTTTAGACACACTAATGACAATGTTTGACCAAAAAATTTAAGTTTTAAAGAATAAAAGGCGGATCATTCACAGAGAAAATGAAAAACCGTTTTTCCTTACCAGCTCCGACAATTCCTATAGAAGGGAGTCTAATTGAACTACAAGTCAACACTGACAACAGCCCAAATATACCCCTCCTTCTTCAATTTATTAATTGATTCGAATGTTTACCTTGAATACAGGGTCACATTTTGCTACACGATCTCAATTATAGTTTTTCTATTACGATCGATATCAAATTGGAAATGTTTAGAGCGGAATTAATCCTGGCCAATCCATCTGCCAGTTCAATACCAAAGTTGTCGTTAAGTGTGGATACTAAAACCAGGGAAACGTTTACTGGACCACTCAGCCTGAATAAAGTCTTTGTACATTACGTTCCTAGTTGTTGTTGTCATAGTTGTGCTTGTTTAACTCAAGTAGGTCAAGACATTGGGTGAAAAGAATTGGGAATTTCGTTTTTATACAATCAAATATTTCGACCAAAAATTGTCACTTTATTATTGAAAATGCAAGAGATTTATCTCCATAACAGCTGTTAAACGTAAAGTTCCTGCCGATTTCTCTACATGCGAACGAATACTTCTTTCGCATACTTGTATTGAAAACAAAAACAAAATATAAAAAATTGTTTTTGTTTTCAATATAAATATGAGAAAGAAATGTTCGTTCGCATGTAGAGAAACCGGCAGTTAAATTTGAAGCTTTCTGAAACGTCTTGATTTAGCAAAAACGATAGTTCGACTAAATTTCCTGCCAGCATAAAAGTCTTGGAAAGAAACTTTATTCAATTAACACTGCACTATTTTCATATTTTAACGTTAACATTTTTCCTGTATTTAATTAATCCTTAAATTAAATTTTTTATAAATAACTGCGCAACTTAAAAATTGTACGAATACGTTTAAATTATTAAAAATTAATTAATAAATATTTTTAAATTCCCTCCAACCTCAATTTAGATATGATGAAAACGGCAATACTAAGGGAACACCCGAGTTTCAGCCACCATCACCAACACGTCTTAATTGGCAGTTGGAACCATGTATTTCGCAAATAGAAGAGGCCGTTATGGATGCTAATAAATTAATAAATGTAAGTGAACACTATAAATTTATTTCTGCTATTAAATTATGAATATTTTCTTTTGCAGGATGTTGAACTTAGAATTTTGTTACACAATCAGTATGGCAAAGGTTTCATGAAGAAATGCCGCCTTTCACCTGATGCTTTTATACAAATGGCTTTACAGTTGGCTTATTATCGTGATGCAGGACGTTTCTCTTTAACATATGAGGCTTCAATGACTCGACTATTTCGTGAAGGTCGTACAGAGACCGTAAGACCCTGCACCATTGAATCTTCGGCCTGGGTTAAGGCAATGGAAGATAAAACAACAACGGTAAATCAAAATGAAAGAAAAATCATTGCCTGAATGAATAATTTATTAAAGTGTCATCTCATACTTTTAGAATGAAGAACGTGTTGAGTTATTGAAGAAGGCTTGTGAACGTCATCAATTGGGCTATCAAGATGCAATGAGTGGTCATGGTATTGATCGTCATCTGTTTTGTTTATATGTCGTTTCTAAATATTTGGAAGTTGATTCACCCTTCCTTAATGAAGTGCTTAGTGAGCCATGGCGTCTATCAACTAGTCAAACACCTCATGGACAAACGCCTAAAATGGATTTGAAAAAACATCCCAACTGTATTAGTGCGGGTGGTGGTTTTGGTCCAGTCGCTGACGACGGTTATGGTGTGTCATACATTATTGCTGGAGAGGATATACTATTCTTTCATATATCAGCCAAAAAGTCTTGTGATACAACTGTAAGTATAACAAAAATGCAAAAACGAGGTAAAGTCAAATAAGTCCTTACAAAAGTTATATTAATGAACAACAAAGTAGATCAACTAAACTAAAGTAGGTTTCTAAAAATGTCTAGTTTCTAAGGAGGTCTCAAAAAATCATTAAATACCTTTTTTTAATCAGTTGGTTGAGGCATTTTTCTAATGGAAGAAAGATAGAATTTTAACTGTCTTCCGACCACCGTCATACAGTTGGGTAATTAAAGTTAAACTTTGCCTGTGTTTGCGAGACAAGAACCTTCTTCATATTTACTTGAGACACTTATATTCGGATCCATTACAAATATCAGGGATAAAGCTTAAGTCAGAGACGAATTCAAGTTGACCCATCGACTACAGTAACCAGTAAATGTGGGCAAAATATTCCTTAAATATATTCGTTGTTATCTACACCTCAGACGGTTAAAAGTCAGACACTGTAGTTGAGGAAGGCGTCACAGATATCGAATCAGGATAAAGTTAAGGTTACAGAACCAATGTGTCACAATTCAGGCTAAAATCTCAGCCATTAAAAGGGCGGTGGGCTGGATAAAGTACCACAGGATATACGGATCTGCACTGCCAGCAAGGCCGTGATAAACTCCTTATCGTGTGTCCACACAACTTCCAGATTGGTCCGTAAATGTCGGAAATCTCTAGATGACGAGACATTCCAAACTGAAACTATTTTGGGTGCGGACGAGCTCGCTAGATCTGGAACTCGGCTGAGAGACTGGAAGATAAATAAGTATTTCAGTGAAATCTTTTTGGGGCCGAACAGACCAAACGTTCTAACGAGGTTACCTTCACAATTTCAAGGAGATCTGCTGAGGTTTCCCCGAGGGCAGCTGGACACACTGTTAGCTGTGCTGACAGGGCACTGTGTTATCGGTACCCATGCTAGGAGACTGAATCGTCCATACCATGATTTCTGTAGAAGTTGTCAGGATAAGGAAGAGGAGGAAACGGTGGAGCACCTGCTCTCCCATTGTCTAGATCCATCCGGGAACAGAGCGGTTTTTCTAGGCAATCCGAGACTGCATAGTCTGCAGATCTATGGGTCAATGAAGTTGCTGATTGATAAACGAGAGAAGACGTGAGTTCATTGTCACAGATTTGTAGTCTGGATGGCTCTACTTGAAGCAGCACTCGTTTGCTAAAACAAGCAAAAAAAAAATGATTCGAATTTGGTAGAATTGCAAGATATCGTGAATTCGAATCTCGCCGGAGTCGCATAGTATTGGGATAAGAATGGCCGCGTCAGAGTCACCAATCAATCAAAACAAAATGATGTATTTTTATTTTCAATTAACAGAATCCTTACAATTGAAAAGTAAAAACAAAAAAGTCGAGCAAGGAAGAAGTAGATGTGACAAAGGCCTATTTAAAGGACCTTTCGAAAACTTTCTTAACTTTCTTTTAAGACTTTTAAAAATTGAAAGGTATGACAGATAAATTTAATCGATTTTCAAATTCTAGAAATATTGTTCTCTAACTATTTCTAAGGACTTATTGAATTCTCTTCGTTTGCATCCATTTGCTATAAAAATTTACTATTAACACAAAATTTCATTTCTAATTAAAATCTATTTGGTCTCCATTCAAGGATGCCCATCGTTTTGCTGAGAATATAATTAAAGCCTTAGCAGATATTCGTAACATGTTTGAGGAGCATATGATGAAGCACAATCCATCTAAGAAAACAATTCCAAATGGTACTGCAGCCTCAGCAGCTAAATGATGATTATGTATAAAATGAACTTTATTTTAAA
This sequence comes from Cistogaster globosa, assembly GCA_937654795.1. NCBI lineage: Eukaryota > Metazoa > Arthropoda > Insecta > Diptera > Tachinidae > Cistogaster > Cistogaster globosa. Next base: position 92,960,096 of record OW569407.1, on the reverse strand, counting down.
GTTGTTTGTTTTTATTGTAGGTTTTTAAATGAAAAGTGTTTTGAGTTTATTGAATGTTAAGATTTTAGAATTGTCTATTAGCGCTAATTTACCTGCCACTTGAAATTATTGTATGAGCAAGCATTTGTTTACTTCTTTAAATTTACTTGATGTAAATTTTTAAAGTTTACAACAGCCAATAATACATCATTTTTTCTCTGTGTGTTTAGTTAAGTTTTATTGTTAGAACTTCATTTAATAAGAGTATATGTACATTATCGTTATTATTTAATTTGTTTAAAAAAATAATAATAATAAAAGGCGTAGATTGTTTATTTTTGATTTAAATTTAATTTCTTTACTTCAACTTCAAATTTATAAGTTTTTACTTTAAAAAAATCTAGAAAATTATTTAAATCAATGCAATTTTATTTGTAATCGTTTTTTTTATTATTTTTTTCGTAAAACTTATATTTTTTTACCATTTCCAGACTTTTTTTTCTTGAATTATTGATAATGTATGAAAATTTTTAGATTGTTTAGATTTAGATTAATAAGAATTTTTAAATAAACAACTCATACTATAAAAATATAAAACGTCGAACTTTTATTCGGATATTCGATTTCCCAAATTATCCGAGTCTCACTCGGCAGAAGATTTTCAATTCAACAACAACGAAGTAATTGAATTATTACATAGACTGAATGACATGTGCTACCGTCTCTGTTATAATGTCGCGATCTTTATCAATGTTTTTGAAGATTTATGGCTTATTGATAATTTCATCAAATCTTGTTATTTTTCCTGAATTCCAAATGTAACAATATTGACGAGAAACAAAGCTGTTAAAGTAAAAATGTGCTTCATGGCTTAGGATGATTTTCCTCTAACTCTGTAAAAGTTTTATTACTTCCAAAATATAAGTGAACAAGTTCCTGTCTAGACATGCTTTTTGTGTTTTTTAATTGAAATTATCTTTTAAAATTTCATTTGGGGCCATTCATTGAAATTTTATTTTTGCGATTCCTGTCTCAACTGCTCAGAGTTTGTTTTTGCTTTAAATTGCAGAGGACAAAACAAAAGAGAATTTCGTATTTTCTCTCCCATCAAAAAACTTAAGAATTGCATAATATAAATTGCAGTGTGGATAAGGATCAATAAAAGGCATTGCTCTTTAGTGAAGTGCTTTCAAGAGGTCTTGCTTTAGGGCTGTTAACAATCGTCCTTTTGCAACAATTTATTAAAACAAAAACCAAATTTTTAAATTTAATTTATATTTTATTTCTTATCCAGCTAAAGGATTCGCATGTATAGTAACACCATTAATTTTCTTTTCTACATGGGGCCGATAGGTTTTGGGGTTTACAGGCAATTTTTCTAATTCGTCTAAAGCATCAAAGCCATCTATAACACGACCGAATAAGGTATACTTTAAATCTAAATTAGGTTGGGCAGCATAAGTTATAAAAAATTGGCTAGCATTAGCATTAGGGCCATTGTTGGCCATGGATACCATGCCACGGTCCGAGTGCTTTAAAAAGACGGAATAAAGTTATTTAATACATATTTACAAATATAAATGTATGCATAAATTGACATCGAACCTTCAGATTTTCTTTAAACTCATCTTCAAACTTGTTTCCCCATATGGAATGACCATTTTTTCCCGTATTTGTTGGATCTCCTGTCTGTACAATAAAACCTTTAATATTGCGTATGAAAGCACAACCATTATAATAATCACTTGCACACAGAGCTAAAAAATTTTCACAGGCCTTTGGGCAATCCTCGCAGAAAAGTTCAATTTTAATGTCACCAACATCTGTGTGTAAAGTTACTGACTAAAATAAAAAGAAGCGAACATGTTTACAAAAATAAAATTTATGGAATTACCTACATACACTTATCAAAAGCACTTAATAGATACTTCATTTTTAATCAAATAATCTGGGGCTAAATTACGGCATTCAATATTTATCGAACTTGCAATAGAATTTAAATGGATATTTCGTTCGATATTGAATGCCGTAATTTGTTCTCTTTTTTTGTAAAAAAAATTACCATTTTATTCTATAATTTATAGCATATCTGTAATAAAGCATTGTTTACACTTAACAGTTTGAAAGCCATTGCACAATTTTATAAGGCGTTTTTACACATAAACACAACTGTCAAGCAGGTGCTTGATAGTTTGTGAAGTGAGGCTGCCAGATTAACGAATCTTCAGCGTTTTCTTAATTTAAATCGTAAAATGAACCAAATCCGCGTTTTGAATGGATATAGAAGTTCTTTATAAACAAAATCAAGCTTTTATGTTTTAATTATAACAGTGGGCTTTCTTTATACAACAATATATCCAGTTCCGATCACTCTAATATTGCAACAAGAAACACCAAATAAAACCATATATGTTTGGGTGAGTAAATATTTATTTCAGTTAGAAAGTGCTTTAAATAGCTCTGGATCCAAATTCTGTCGAAATGAAAATTTCATAAAAAATTAAAAGAAAATGTATTTGTTTTTGCATCGGTAAGCCGGAGCTATTTATTGGTTAAAAATATAATGAAAACTTTTTATGAATGTAAATTTTATTAGTAAATGATAGTTAAGATATATTTTATATGTACGGTAAATAGAAGTTAAATTTATACGATGCTTTAAAGTAAAAAAAAAAATTATTGCAATGATAATTAAAAAACTCTGAGTTTTGTTTAATTAAAAAAGTTACATAAAATTTAAATTTGACATCAGTAAACAAAATTAATTGTTTTATTCAAAAAATATTCAAATAAAGAAAATTTAATTTTTAATTTATAAATTTAGTTGTAGTTTGCAAATAAAAAGTACATAATATGTGTTTGTTATATAGATATAATATTGATTACTAAAAACTAATATTTTTTTTGTTTTTTTTTAGTTTTATATATTTTTTTTTTGTATTTTTTTTTTTTGTTTTCTGTTTAAATACGACATTACGATTTGCTCTTAACATTGGTTACGGTATTTCTCCGGTAAATGATATTTTTGTAATATTTGAGTTATAAGTTGACAAAATTAAAATTTAAATTATGCAATTTTGAACGATATAGTTGTAATAATGTAAGTAAAAAAATTACTGGCCTCAAAACTGTTGTTTAATTAGTTCAATAAATGGTTGTGATACATACACTGCAAAAAATAGGAAAAATTTTGAGTTGTGGAGGATTGTCAACTTATTCCTCAATACGATAGATAAGAAAGAAATTATCCACATCTTTCTCAGCTGATGGTGGTGCTTCCGGAGCTTTTCTTGACAAAGGTTCGAAACCCATTAGCAGAAAACTCTCTAGGATACGAGCACGATCAGTGCGGTTTTTACGTATGCACATGACGACTGCATCGACTTCAAGTTTGTCCTCAGCAAATTCCAACAAAGAAATTAAAGTGTCCTTTGAGTTTTCCGAAGCCAACTTTTCAGGAAAGGCTACGTACAGGATGTTGTTACTTGGATTTAGAACCGACTCCCATTTGGTAAATTTATTCTCAGTTACATGTAACTTAATAACAATGCGAATGGGATGTTCATGTTGCAAAATCTGCTTTACTACCTCTTGGCAATCATCGTCCGAATACAAGGATTGTACATCCGAGTCAGAGCATTCAGAAGAAGCCGAAGAGCCAGAGCTGGTAGAACCACCGCTGTTGCCAGTGTTATTGCTTTCGTCAAACAAGCTGCTGTCACCAGCTGAATCAACCGAAGATTTTCGAGTGTAACCTTTAAAAGTAAAAACAAATATTTCTATAAAGCACTTTAATATATAATTTTAATATACTACCTGTTAAGAGTGACGCCCTATCGTGATCTGTTCTGTGGTGGGTAGGGACATCAGGACCACCACAGAGGCCCTACGCCGAGAGAGATACAGTAGGACTCAGTCGACATGTTGGTAGCACAAGAAGAGGAAGAGAAAGTACGTGATTTATTCTCGGCACATGTGGAACCGAGGACCGACTCCGTAAACTCCCTTCGACTACTACTACTAAAAATTGGATCGCTAAAAATATTAAATTTGATAAAAAAAAAAGTTAACATCATATACATATAAGAAAAATTCTTGTGACTTTATTAAATCGTTTAAAACATCAATTTTGCAGTTGTTATACACAATATTTTTTTTCTTTCATTTTTTGTTAACAACGAAAAGTAACAACCTAAATTTAAAAAAAGGTATTACCAGTGCATAATAAGCAAAATATTTTTAGAACTTGTGTCAATTGTAAGATGGCTTAAACTATGAAAAATACTAACGTTTTCCTGGAAGAAAAAATTAAATATATATGTTTTGAAAAGATTTTAATGCATAACTTTCTTTGTTATACACTTTAAGGAACTATAAAATACAATCGCTATGTTCCAATTTTCATTACTACAATCCTATTTTGTAGTTATATTAAATAACAATATAAAAGTACGATAAAATTTTAAAAGTAAACAAGATTATTTACGTGAATGCAGAAGAAAATTTTTATTCAATCATACTATTGAATACAACACTGCATGTATTATAACACATGCTTGACAATCATTGTCAAGTTTTAGCAAAAACATGGCGCAGCAGAACTGTCAATTATAAGAAAGCCGTACGTCTGTAATCGTTTAATAGCAAGCACAATAAAAGAAAAAAAGATTCAAGTTAATTAAAAAGAAGTTACTTAAAATTAAAATAAAAAATGTCTATTGGTGTTCCCATTAAAGTCCTCCATGAGGCAGAAGGTCACATTATAACGTGTGAAACAATAACCGGAGAAGTTTATCGCGGCAAGTTAATCGAAGCTGAGGATAATATGAATTGCCAAATGACTCAAATAACAGTTACCTACCGTGATGGTCGCACCGCAAACTTGGAAAATGTATATATACGTGGATCAAAAATTCGTTTTCTTATACTCCCAGACATGTTGAAAAATGCTCCCATGTTCAAAAAACAAACGGGCAAAGGATTAGGTGGTACGTCGGGCAGGGGCAAAGCGGCTATATTGCGAGCGCAAGGTAACTTCTTTTATTGGTGTTAAACTTAAGTGAAATTAATATCATGTTTTTTAGCTCGTGGTCGTGGCAGAGGAGGTCCACCAGGTGGCGGTCGTGGTGGTCCACCTGCTGCTGCCGCCGGCGGTCGTGGAGCTTGGCAGGGAGGTCCCACAGGCGGACGCGGCCGTGGAGGCTTGTAAATGTTGCAAAATATGTCAAGAAATTAACATTTAAAATATTCTAATTAATTTAAATTAAGGTCTTAAGTACTATTTTGAATTTCCTGTAAAAAGTTGTGTATTATAAAATTGCTTTTTACTTCTAATAATAAAACCAATCAAAAGTAGTTAATTTGAAGAAACAGTTGTTATTTAAAAAGTGGAATATAGGGCCGGATAATATAAACGAATACCTTTACAGGGAATACATTAAAATTTTATTAAAAACAATTTTCTTGGCAGTCTCAAGTTTTTCTCGAAAACTGGTTGGTTTTGCCGTTGTGTTTGTAATTATACATGCAGTTGGCAAACCTTTGTGTATATATTCTAAATCCTTGTAAATATGGTTGTTTGTACGTTGCTTGTGCTAATTTCTGAGATATATGCCACGACAACGATTTAATTCGAAAATTCTAAAAAGTATGTGAATTTATCCTTTTGTTATGTTCTTTTTTCAAGTATGATAATGGAATATAATTTTGGTAATTTTATGCAGTTAAAAGTAGCTTGAAAACAATACCTACATTGAACAGTTTAATGAAAAATATATAGTTATGTATGAAGAAGGATTAAACCTCCACGGCTTGTTCCATACACAAGACCGTAGGTCTTATTTTGCAGTGTAGAACTGATTTTAAAAACTGTTGTGCAGACATTAATCGATTTTGTCTGTATGTGTCTCTCCATCTGTTTGTATTCGCATCACGTAAAAATTGCTAGATGGATTTGAACAAACTTTTGTAAGAAGGGCCCTCAGAACCTTGGTTCAAATATAGAACACTTTTTGTTTGTAAAAATATGTTATTTTGTATAGAAAATAGAGGTACAAATATGAAAGCATTCGTTTTTTCCGGTATAATAGCGCTAAGAGTTGTCAGCAACAAAACTACAATAAATATTTAAAAACACATTTTTCTAAAAATTGAATTTTAAGAAAACTAGAAATGACACTATGACGAAGGTCGTAGCCTCGTTGATGAAATTATTGGTCGACATAAAAAATAGGAAATACAGGAACTGTGGACGTAAACCGAGTATTGAATCCAAACACGTTTGATAAATTCGTTCCACACGTTTTAACTTTCCTAAAATAAGGAACTTATTATTTAATTTTGTATGTTTTACGACAGTTTTACAAAATTGGTTTTTGGGTTTTGTCCATTCATTTCTGTCGAAAGTTGTAAAAAAAAAACCTCAATTTGGATCCGAGTCCTATTAATGATTTAAAAGTGATACGGCAAAAAAAACGACCCAACATTATTTAATTAAAAAAAAAATAGTGTCTAACAGAAATACTAGGGAAGAAATAATTACCAATTGCAGTATTGTACGCAAAATATAATAAAATCAAAAGCAAGGCGAACCATGAAGTTTCAAATTTAACTCAGCGGCTGAAGTGAAATAAAGTATGTATTGTTAATTATTAATACTTTTATTAAGTTAAAAATAATAAAAAAAAATAATATTACAAAAATAAACTGTATTTATTAATGCACTTTTATTTATTTGTTCAAGTAACACAAAGTCTTTGAGCCAAAATTAATATATTACTTAAGCTAATATTTGACCAGAAAAACTTAACCACTAAATTTTGGAAAGAAATACTTAATTAAGAAAAACAAGATCTTACTGATTATAAAGGCAAGATATTTATTATAAATCATATAAATCACTTGTAATGAAATGTGTCAAGATTTAATAAAAATTTGTAAAAAAAAAATAATAATGGAAGTGTAATACTACAAGATGAAAAATTACATCCAACATGATTGTTACCACACATTAATTTTTACTAATTTTTTTGTTTTATTTTTATTTGATGAGCTTTATTTTTTGCTTAAAAAGAAAACTTATTTTTCAAAATTTATTTTTTTCAAGCAAAATAACCGTTAATTAAAACTTGTATATTTTTTTAAGGCGTGCGGTCAGATTAGTCAAATATTTGACCACAAGGACGTAACCACTAAATTATAAAAAAAAAGTTGTGTCCGTCTCAAATATTGTTTAAAAAACATAAGATCCTACTCAATATAAAAGGTAAGATATCAAATTTCCTCCTAAAAATAATCACTTATTCAAGGTCAAATTTATCTCCGGAGTCTGTACAAATTCCAGACAAAAACTCCATTTGTTGAAATAAGTTAAAAACAAATAAGACTACTATATTCGGCTATGCCGAATCTTATATACCCTTCACCATATATATACATAACAACATGTACACATAAATCGGCATAAGAAATTCTTTCCTAACATAAGTTTTTCTATCCAAATAAAAAAAATTTCGTAAAGACAACCACTGGCAAACAAAAGTTGAAAAAAAGATATGAAATAATGAGAGGCAGGCTTGGTGTTTATCCCTCTGCCTCTATGGACATGGACCGCCAACCTTGCTAGTTTTTAATACCAAAATTTTCGAAACTATGTCTGATCGATTGGCGTATTTAAAATTTCTCTTAGCAAAATAAAAAGCTTTAGAATTAACTTTTATTTTCTAAGCACAAAATAAAACTTTAAAAATAAGGATTATTCTAAAAAAAAAAAAAAAACGGTTTCTAGGTTTCCTTTTAAGCAAAAAATAATCATTAATATTTATTTTTCTTAGCAAAGCTTAATCGTTACGCTCACTGTTGTTATATACAAAAGTGTACAATAATGTATGAAGGCGAATTAAATTTTAGGTGGACGCTCGGCTACAAAAACAAAAATTTTTATGTAATTTTGTTATTTCAGAGCAACCCTGTGATGTTAAAAATGCTGACTAAACAACATCTTTTACAAACATCTTTTAGTACTTAAAATAAAGTTGTACCCGTTGGTTTTTTTCTCCGGGATACATCAGGTTATCCCGTATTTCAATTATGGATCTTTTGGGCCAATTGTAAGCTAATTCGCCTTAAAATGTATCTACATACATTTATTCAAATACAAATACAAAGAGCAGTTCTTTAAATAATTACATTTAATGTTAGAAAGTCGATTTTCGAATACTATACAAAGAGAGCAATTCCATGACAGTAATAAAACATTTTGCTTTCAAATAACTAGACTGTCGACAGATAGCTCTCTTCATTTCGTCATTCGATTTTTTTATGTAAAAAAATATTTCTTAACAAGAATATTGGAAATGTTAACAATTTTGATTAAAAACGACATTCTTGACAAACATGTAAACAAACAGAAAGACAGGGATGTTTTACAAATACTATAAGCAAATGAAGAAATTGTTATAAAAATTAACAATTTCATGAAATGAATGAAATATTGCAATGAGAATTTGAAAATTTAAATTAAAAATAAAACATTTATTGAGGCTAATCGAATATCATACAAAGAGAGCAATTCCATGACAGTATTATATTGTTTTACTTGGACTGTCGACGGACAGCTCTCTTTATTTATATATTCGCTTTAAATATTGTTCTTATCGTTGTTGTTGTTAAATGAACAAACAAAACAATTTAATTAATAAGAATAAGAAGCAATTGAGGACATTAAACTTAAATAAGCAAATGCATAAAAAAATTTATTTTTTTAATTAAGAATATTTCAAGGCATTTGTTGAGTTGCTACGTGAATAACAGTGAGTGTGACGTCTTTAAAAAAAAACATTTAATAATGTTTTATAGTTTATTTATTATTATTTTTTATTTATTATTATTTTTACAGTGTCAAAAAAATTAAAATAGAATTTATCATTTAAATATTTTGCGCACTTGGCACACATTCGGTTGTATTTTTATTTTGCCATTTTATTTTTATATTTTAGTGTGACAATAAGTTTTAAAGTAGGATTGTCTTAATATATGGTGTTTATTTAAGGGTTTACAACTTTTAATTAAAAAAAAAAAAAAAAACTAGAAAAGATCATTTATGCCATTAAGTTTTGAATATGATTTGGAACATGTAGCCGCAGTGGTTATGAGGAGCAGATGGTTGGATGTTTAATTTTAACACACTTTCGCGTATAACTCTCAGATTTATCAGAATTGAAAAGTGACTTAACATATCCAAAAGATAATAATAATATGAATAATTTAATTCGGTTAGTAGCAAGACCTTAGTTTCGAAATTCACAGAACCATTACGTAAAATTAATCGTTTAACAAATTTTTGTTTGATTTAATAAATTCTGAGCATTCTGTTAGAACTATGTATATATTATAAAAAAATAATAAATTACGAAAAAATAACCTTTGGCAATGCTGTTTATTAAGTATAAGATCAGGAGTCGTGAATTCAAATCCCAACAACGTCTTGAATATCAGAGCATAGTTGGTTTAAAAGCAATTAAATAGAAAAACTGCAGTTTAAGCCTCTACAAGCTTCGATTGAAAGCAAATTGTGGCGATGGATGATAAGACAAAGCCGCCAGTATAGAGCAACACGGAAGTCAAATATTATGTAAGAAGGTTCCTTAAAATCTTGGTACGAATATAGAATACTTTTCGTAAAAATATATCATTTTGTATAGAAACTAGAGATACAAATGTGAAAGGAAAATTTTTAACACCGTTTACAGAACTTTGCAATAAATATTTAAAAACATATTTTTCTAAAAATTTGAAAAGACACGCAGACAGAGTCGTGTGCACTGCTGGTATAAAATAAAACTTTTATTCCAGAAATTGTGCAGTGGATCTACAAATATTAAAATTTCATTTAATAAATACTTCCGTCAAATTAGTATAACTTTTCATAATATGTCACATTGCTCTGCTGATTTCTGTAGTTCTCTGTGTCTTTGTGACAGAAAATCAAAATTCCTGCAAATTAAAATATCTAGAACGTAGCAAGGAAATAGTTGAAGTATGACTATATTTCATAAAATTTTAAAAATGTTTGTACGTTTTACGTTTATTTTACATCAAAATGTCACCGACTCTTAACGGGTTAAACATTTTTTTTTAATTTTAGCGTCTCCTGAAAGATCTTTTCAAAAGAAATTTTTTTGCTTGGAGTTACCTTCACTAAACTAGATTTGTTACAAATGATATGGAAAAATTAGAAGCAGGAACATAGATCGATCTTGTTGATTTTCAATAGAAAAATTATTAAAAATATATTTGATCGATTGGCATTGTTTTTAATACTAGCACGGACGCACAGTCGGAAATATGGACATAGCTCAATCGACTTCGCTATGCGTAAGGATCCAGAATATATATACTTTATGGGGTTGGAAATGGATGTTATAGAAACTACAAACGGAATGCCAAACTTAAAAGTATCCTTTTTATACTTGTGATGAAGAGTATTACAAGTTCAAACATAAATGTGCAGATAGTAAAGCGAATGAATCTTATTCCCGAAATTCTGTTAATAACACAAAAGTGTAGAAAATATTATGTATTGATTGAAGAAATTAAAAAACAGTTTCAAACAAAATATAAAGATACTTTTAACAAATTGATAACATTCATTTGATATTTAATAAATTGATTCCTACCTAATGCTATTATCACAGGTACCAGTTGCAGCAGAAGACATTTTTTTTTTAATTAAATTACACGGAATAACACTTTATAATAATATAATTAAAGAAAATTTAATTTAAAATAGCAAAAAAAATTAATAATAAATAATATCACAGTTTCGTTGCAAATAATATTATCAATTGAAGAATGTTTTTAAAGACTTTATTTTATATTTAAATAAAATTTAAAGTTATATCTTGAAATGTTAGACATCGAATTGTTTTCGATTAACGATGATGACGTTGATAATTTTTTTTAGGCTTTTAATTTTTTTTAATTATAAAGATGTTAAAAGAACTGCATCCGATTAAAAACTAAACTAATAGCACTGTATGCAACGATTTTTATAACAAAACAACAATTAAAAAAATATATAATGAAAAACAGGTGACAGACAAGTAGGCAAAGGTGGCAAGTACAAAGCAACGAACCCGCTCGTGTGGTAGATACGACCATGTTGTTGACAATTAAAAAGATTTAGGCTTTTATTAAAAAAAAAAAAGAAAAAAAAGCAAACAAATATGAGGAGAAAAACAAAATAAGTAAAAAACTACGTTGCATTCTTGTATAATTTTCTTTACATCTCAATTTTTTTTCAAGAACTAGTTTACGAAATAATAAGATTCTTATTTCAAAATTCTTTTTCTTTCTGCTAAACAAATTCAATTGGTGGTGTACTTAAATAATATAAATCGAATTTTTTATCCTACATGTTTCCTAAAATTAAAATTAATTTCTATTAGATATTGATTAGTACTCACGCAACCACTTAAGAGGCAGATCATTTAAAAGACCTAAAATTACTTTAGCGCATTTAAAACTTGTAAAACTATTATGCCACATTGAAAAAGAGCAGAAGAAAAAAACCATTTGTTACGATTGAAACGTAATAAGCTAACAAGCTTAAATTATAAAAAAAAAAACACTGTTCGTTTCAAATCCGGACTCATAACAAATTAATTTTAGTTTAGAAATTCAAGAATATTGCTTATTAGCATTTTATATTGTACTAGATGTGCTCACGACTTTGTCAGCGTGTCATTTCTAATATTCTTGAAATAAAAATTTTGAAAAATGTGTTTTTGAAATTAACTGTGGTATTAAAAATTTTCCATCTACAAAAATAAAATGTGCTAGCAACTGTTTTAGTACCATTACCAACAAAAAGCAAGGTTCTAGGAGGATACATTTTTACAAGATTTTACTTAAATGCATCTAGCAGTTTTTACGTAATGCAAACACAGCCAGACAAACAAAAATTCCAAAAATAGGTGTTTTGTATTTAACATCTACAAAATTCTCAAAAAATACTTTATGTACAGAAATGATCCTGTTACAGTTTTGTTTAATGAATAGATATATAAATGCAGTAGAAAATTTAACTGATGTAGCGTTAAATGAATATCTAATGAAAAATTTAAAACTCATAACTCTGTTCACTGCAAATCAATTGTTTAATTATTTTCTTTTAATTTCATAAGATTTTAAAGAGCTTAGTAGGCAAAGAAAAATAAAATAAAAAAAAAACATATAACAAATCAAAATAAAAAGTCTTACTACTTAATCAACAAAGAATGTAAGTTTTACTTGCTGCTTTGTTTAAATTCAAGAAATCTCGTACTTTTTTCCAATTTTTTTTTTTGGTAAAATAGTTAATGTTTGCGAATTCATACTGCCAGGTATATAGTCGCGAAGAATTCTCCGTTCTTTTACTATCTAATATTATCCTTTTTATTTTTTAATAACATTGCTCTACAGAGAAATCCTTTTTAAAGCAGGTAAGAGCGCTGCGCTATGCCGATTCGTATATACCCTGTTCACAATATATTAAAATCTAATTTAGCGAAGTAACTCCAACAAAAAACAAAAAAAACCAATATTGGAGTGACAGATTATTAACAAAATAAAAAGAAAAGTTAAGTACTATATATATAATTTTACATAAAAATGCCATCGGTTTTTTTAATTTTAGTATTATCTGAAAGATCTCTTCAAAAGCTTTAAAATGATACCCATTTAATATCTTAAAAATATTGTGCACAATCTATGAAAAGTTCAAGGCCCATAACTCGGAAATTTTTTTTCATGTGTGATGTGTTTTTTCTAATTTTTTAATTCACTATCGCCCAAATATTTGTTTTTTTATTGGAGTTACTTTACTAAAATAGATTTATTTCAAATGAAAAAATTAGAGGCAGGCATGGTGTTTTGCCCGCTGCCTCGAAAGGCGAACATCGATCGATCTTACGATTTACAATAGCAATATTTTTAAAACTATGTCCTATCGATTGGCATATTGAAATTTTCTTTAGCTCATCTAGTGCCTTGGCAAAGGTAATTTAAGCCCGAACGCGGATGGACAAACTGACATCGCTCAATCGACTTCGCTGTGCATAAGAACTCAGAATATATATACTTTGGGGTGGGTCGGATCTGCTTGAAAGAAATACGGTCAAGTAATTCGAGCTAATTTTTTTTGGAAAAACTTAATTATTCAGAAATTAGTTTCGAAAACAAGCGAAAACATCAAAATCACTATTCTAGTAAAATCATAATTCTTGTATTGTATTTATCTAAATGCTGTAGGAAAGGTTAAAAGAATAGAAAGTAGAGATATCAAGATTTAATAAAACTGAAAGACTGCAGTAATATTATTATTTAAGGGTAGAAAACACAAAAAATCGAAGGACAAATAATCCCTGCAGACTAATAATACCTTTAGAATCTGTCGTCTTTTGTAAAACTAAATGAAGTTGATCCTATTTTCCAATCCATTAAAGATGTGGATGCCCTGCATGAACATGTGTTCCTTCACCCTAGTGAGTAAGAGTGACTATTTACAGATTATGTTTTATTACGACGAATCGTAATTCTAATAATTATTTTTAACTATCAGGATCAATTAACTATGAAATTATTTCTTTGTGTTTTTAAACCTTTTCAAACGAAAAGAAAATACATTGGGGTTTCTATAAAAAAACCGTACATATAGACATACATATGTATACGCCAACATTTAAATTACAATACTTCCTGATTTTAAAAGAACACTTCTTTGTTAAATACAAATGTATGTAGGTATACGGTAAAGAAGACAAAGGCTTGTTTATGAAAAACAAACTGCAACAGTTGAAAAAATAAATTTAATTTGCAACATACCTGCCTGGCTAATTTAATATATGTTTCATATTTTATTGAAAACGCAGTTGGCAAATGAAATTAAGAAATTATAAATTTGCAAACAATATTATACCTTTTTATTATGTCTAAATATATTTAATTTATGTATAAAATAAAACTGTAAAGGAATCATTCTGTACACGAAATAATTTACCAAAATTTTAAGCATTGGAATTTTTGTCTGTCTGTCTGTGTTCCCATCAGTTAAAAACTGCTAGATTGATTTGAATAAAATTATATGAGGTCCGTTAGAACCTTGGTTGAAATGTAGAAAATTTTTTATTTAAAAAAAATATTACGGCATTTACACTATTCAATTTTTCATAAAACCAACAATATGGTACTGCTTGAATTTTATAGGGGATGTTACTGTTGCTTATGTTTTTTGTTATATAATGCATTTCGCTGCAACCTAAATGCAGAATTGTAGAAAAAATGCTGGACTATGTCATTTCGTGGAGAAACTAGAAATACGAATGTGAAAGCACCCAATGTCACCGGTAAAATATTACTAGTACAGTTGTCAAAATATTTTATTTTTGTAGATGGAAAATTTTTAAAACTGTTTACAAAACTCTACAACGAATGTTTAACACATGTTTCAAAATTTTAATTTAAATAAAATTTAGAAATGAAGCGCGGACAAAGTCGTGAGCACCTCTAGTAAATTAATAATTATAATAATTGATTGGCGTGCCTTGGCACTGCAACTTCGATATGCATAAGGACTCAGAATATATAATGGATATGTAGAAATTACAAACGGAATGACATGTATACCCTTTTCTAAAACTTGACGAGCTTGAGAAAATTTAAATACGCCAATCGATCAGACGCAGTTTTTAAAGTTTTGCTATTGAAAAAACACCACGCCTGCCTCTAATTTTTCCAAATCATTTGAAACAATGAAGTAACTCCAATAATAAAAAAAAAAACAAAAAAAAAAAAAAAAAAAGAAAAAAGAAAAAATAAAACAAATATAGGGCGATGAAGAATTAAGAGAAATAAGAAAAAACATATTTCAGGAATTGCAAATTTTTTTTTAAATACATTTTTATGTAAAATTATGTATAGTATATATCATAGCATAGTCGAATAAAGCACTCTTACTTGTTTTGAATATAGTTTGTTCACTAAACTAATTTACATATGTGATAACATATCGCTCATTTACTAGAACAACGTCATAACTCCAAAAATACAACTTTTGAGAAAATCATGCAAAATTATTCGCTATACAGTAATTCATATTCTATAAAAAAATTCAAAAAATCTCCTATAATCTCCTCAAACGAACGAAAATACTGCCATATCGTGCATAGGAACTACATATGAATTAAAAACTTTGAACTCGTTTTTCTCGAAATCAATGTTTTTGAGTTATGACGTTTTTCTAGTAAATGAGCGATAGGATAACTTTAATTTTAGGATTTATAGCATTCTTTTGACTATTGCGTTTAATACCTTGCGGCAACATATAAAAATGTCAGCATAAAAAATTTCTTCTTTATTTCTGCGAATATTTATATAGTGTGGGAGAAAGAACGGATAACATGTTTTTTCAACATTGAAGAAAATGCAAGTATTTTGCAATAGATTTTTAAAGTAAGAGCATTTTTTGAAGTTGATTTTCTCAAATCCCAAAATTATTTCAGTTATTGGGCTGATAGGCCGTTATTAAGGATCCTTCAGACTAACATGTGTATAGGGTGTAGTATATGTGCTATTCCATATTTGCCTAAAATGGTCATTTATCTTTGCAAGAAATAATGCAAATTAAGTGTTTTATTTAAATCAATTCAATGATTTTCTTAACATATCCCTTGAAGCAACATTTTCATAAATTATATTTATTCGGGCTTGTGTTATTTAACTTAAATTATCCTTCAGAATAAAGGAAGCCAAAAACATTACAACTGTTAAGAGGCTAACAGTACACTGTTAACAGTAAAAACAACAATGTTAAAAAAATGGTTTTTGTCTCTTCTATTTTAATACGTTGTTGTTTTGTTATTTTTTACATTAAAATGAGTAATGGGCCATAACTCAACTCGTATTGAAAGTGGTTTAAATTCCGTAAATTAATTCTATAGAAAACGACACACGAAGCATTTCTTTAGTAATTATTTTTTATTACGTCTTTTGTGGCTTTTCAATTTACTTTTATTTTGCATCTTTACTGAGATTATTGGCCTTTTGTTGTGCACAATATTGCCATATTTACATTGAAAAGTGATGATTTAGCAGTTTTGGAACAATAAAAATCGATCCAAATCTAAAGACGTTAAATAATCGAAATGTTTTAAAGGATGTTAAAACTATTTCGTACGAAACGTGTGAACATGCTTTTATATTTTCCAAACCCCTTAGAAACTAAGTAAAACAATTATATTGTAATTGCTTTCTTATACAATCTCAATATTTCATAATGATTGAATTCACATTTTATTCAATTTCTATTTGCGACAGGCACAAACAGCAGTTCTCATATTTAAACAAAACAAAAAATATTTTTTTGTTTTAGATTGAAAAAAAATTTTAAACATTAGTGATTTCACGTGATTGTTTATAGTTTATTTGCTACAATGAATAAACAAATAAAAATATTTATACAAAAATATAGAAAAATTGATAAAAATAAATTAACTCTATTAATAAATAGTAAATACATACACACATATATGAGGAAAAGTACGAGTAAATATGGGTACAAACCTTGGAATGTTTATTTTTAAATTGATTTTAATTTAACTGCATGTGTCCATTATTTGCTTACTTTTCCTTTTATAGACACAAGTAAAAAAAATTATCATTGTTATTAAAACTTTTAAATTAAATAAATGCATATATGTAAAATTTTTTGTTTGTTTTGTTTTTATTAGAAGATGACTTTTTAATTTTTATTTAAGATGTGTTTTTTTTAACAATTTCTTTAAAGTAATAAATACAAAATTAAAAAGTTTTTAGTTATGATTCTGATTTATTTAAATAATTGTTAGAAAACTCTAGGTTTTTAAAAACAAAGTTAAAAAAGAAGAATAAAAAAACAAAAACGAGATTTTTCCAAAGGACTGAAAATAACACAACAAATCGAAACTATATAAAATCGTTAAAGAAAAGAAAATATATATATATACAGTCGAAACTCTCTATAACGAAGTTTTCTTTATTGCGAACACTGTATTTTGGGTCTACATTGAGTGCATTATAATCTCCATATAACGAATTTCCCTATAGCGAATATTTCCTTATAACGACGCATTTATGCGACCGTAACTTCAAGATTGAAGCGTTTTTAATCTCCATATAACGAATTTATTCAAATAATTTTTCATTATTATTATTACAAAAACGAAATTGACGTCGCTTTGTTGTGTGTTATTGGTGTTGTTATTGTTGCTCTGTATGTACTTTGTTGCTTTCACAACTCAGAAGCAGAGTCTGATGCTTTAAATCGAATTTGGAATTTCTTCCAGTAGTTTATCTACGATCTTAAAAAACAAGGATAAGCTTTTAACCAGTGTCGCAGATAATGCATCCAGTATTAAACGCAAGAAGCTTCGAACTTGTACCTTTGAGGATATTGACGAAGCAATGCTGAAATGGGTATTCGCCGCACGTGGTAGGAATCTTCCTCTGTCTGGACCAATACTGAGAGAAAAAGCAAAACAATTCGCTGAAGCATTGGGCCACGGAGAATTTGAAGCAAGTGTAGGCTGGCTTGACAAATTTAAAAATCGTCACGGCAGTGTACAAAAAACATTGTGTGTTGAAAGTGCTGCCGCCAACATCCAAACTCGAGATGAATGGGTGACGAATGTCTTGCCAAAATTGTTAGAAAAATATGACGAAAACGACATCTTTAACGCCGATGAGACGGGCTTGTTTTTTAAGTGCTTACCAAATAAAACGATGGCGTTTAAAAATGAGAAGTGCTTTGGGCGGAAAAACAGCAAAGAGAGAATAACTGTTATGGTGGCATGCAATATGACCGCATCGGAGAAAGTTAAATTGCTTATCATAGGAAAGGCCAAGAATCCGAGACTCTTCAAAGGAATCAAATCTCTAGACTGAGATTATGAATTCAATATGGATGACAAGCAAGATTTTCTTGAAATGGCTCTTGAAATTGGACCGAAAGCTTGCTTTTCAACAAAGAAATGTTTTAATTTTTGTTGACAACTGCGCTGCGCACCCTAGCGATGTAAAGGACCAATTGAAAAATATTGAAATTGCTTATTTCCTACCCAACATGACTTCGTTACTTCAGCCAATGGATCAAGGCATAATTTGTAACAATAAAACGCATTACAGAAAACGCATTTTGACAAAAATTTTGTTACAAATGGAAACGAAACTTAAGCAAAGTGTGGAATGTCAATCTAAAATCCTAGACAATTGCAAACTGTTTTAGAAAAGCAGGATTTGTAAAAGTTGGCACCACAACAAACAACAGTATGCCTTGGCACGAAGAAGACTATCTACCACTATCCTAATTCGTCTTTTTAGAGTCTTCATTTAAAACAGTTGCTAATATTAATGCAACATTTAAAGACTACGTTAATGTTGACTATGATGTCATTACCACAGACAACCCTTCCGACAAAGATATCCTCGAAAATGTTTAAGAAAGTTTTAGAGCACCAGCTATCTCAGGTAAAGAAACAATAATAAAGGAAATCCGTGGCTAATAATTTTCTGATGTACATTATAATTTCTCTTTTAACAGATTCAAATGAATACGATGAAGAATCTGCTGATATTGCGAAACCATTACCCACATATGGACAACTTTCTTCATCAGTTGAAGATTTTCGTACGTATTTGGAAATGAAAACCAACGTACTAGATACTGTGTTTACTTCTCTAAATGTATTAGAAAATTATATAGAAGAAGAAAAGTGGAAAAATATGGCATCTCTGCCTGAGTAAGAGTCAGAATATTTGCAGCTAGTCTTTTTCTTAAATTTTACTAAAAATAAACCACAGTAATTTACAATTTACCTTTTGTGTGATTATTAATAATTAACTTTAATTGTTCATTGAACGATTTGTTTAAAGTTATTGTGTTTTTTAATTTGTCTGCGTTTGCATTGACTTAAGACCGCGGCTATACATACATAGTGACATAAGTGCATACATATGTACTTAAATATATGCATTTTTGAAGCCATTTGCATTTTACTTTTGCTGATGCTGTGAATATAAACTTTTTGACAAATATTAAAGGCGTGCGATATTAAATACTTGTGAATTACCCAGCAGTCATACATATATCTACTTAAAATTTGTTTGTCTGCTAACATCATTTTCGTTACGTTACTGCTGCTATTTAATTAGTGATTAACCACAAACATCTTCATACACAATTTTGTCTTTAATAAAAATAATAAAGTAATATAAAACAAAACAATTTATGTCCAAAATGCCGATTCCAAAGCTATTTAAATGTGGAACTTGTCAGCTCAACATAAATAAAACGCAGTCCAGCGTATTGTGTAAATCATGTGAGAATTGGTTCCACACCCTGTGTGTCAAGATTTCTGATGAAGCTTTGGCGCAACTTAAAGGGACTAAATTTCTTTCTTTCTGCTGCGCGGCGTGCCAAGATAATTCGGTTAATAACAGCCTACGTTGTGATATTAGTGATCTGAGTAAAAAAATGGACCGCCTGTTGGAAAAGAACGATGAAGATTTTATTCTTCTCAAGAAATCTTTTGCAGATGCAGTAGCCGAACTTAAGTCTGAGCTTTCATTATGTCGCAAAGACTTACAGCATGACATTGCTTCTTGTAATAAACGAATCGATCATATTAATAATTGCACACTTTCAAAAATAACCGCGCTGGAAGACGACAACAATGCACTACATAAAAGAATCAACCGAAGTGATATAATTATAAATGGGTTGCCGGATGGTCTTGCTGATTTAAATTCAGTAATTTTTAGTCTTTGCAAATTCTTCAAGTTGGACATTACAGCTAATGATATAAGCTATAGTTGTTACATGTTTAAGCATAAAACTGTTCTTGCCAAATTTAACAACATTTCAATTAGAGATCAGATTATGAATACCTACTTTAAAACCAGATCGCTCAAGCTTAAAGATCTCATTGGAGGTGAAATTGATCGTCGCGTATATCTTAATGAACACTTCACACCAGCTGCTGCCAAATTAAATTCCTTATGCACACGCCTTGTTCGGCTTAAGGTTATTAAGAAATTCAAGATTCTTAATTTCGATAAACCAAGGGTGAAGGTCGTCTGCTTGGATGAAAAAGAAGCTATCTATAGTTTAAATGATTGTATGTCGCTGATTAATGCCAACGCTGACGAAGCTGTTTAGCAAGCTGTATACCACCATTCGACTTCGTTTTTTTTTTCACACACATATGTATCTAACTTCTAGTGGATTTATTTTGTGTCTTAATTATTGAATTATCTACTTTTTTAAGATTAACTGCATATTTCTTTTTTTATGAATTGGTTTGTATAAAAATATATTGATTTTTATTATTTCAAAGATTTAGTATATTTGATACACTTAATTATATACTTTCTTGTAAACTATGTTTATTTCAATTAGTTATATGATTTTTTTGATTCATTTCAATCTATTTGTAAATTGGTACCCCACCTTTCTTTCTTTATTTAGCTTTGATGTCTTTTAATGATAACATTGGTCCAGTATTTAGTGGTCAATGTCATAACTCTATTTTTAACCAATACAATAATGAATTGAAAATAGCGCACCTGAACTGTCAGAGTATGAGACCCTCAGTTAATTCTTGTAAATTTTCAGAGGTTGAAAAGATCATTAATAGTTCTCTGTTTGACGTTTTTGCTATATCCGAAACTTGGCTTAAACCCTACATTTCTAATCGCGCAATTAAAATATATGGTTATAAGTTTTTTAGGAATGACCGTGTGCATTCGAGAGGCGGTGGTGTAGGCATTTATGTGGCAAAGAGTCTTAGGTCCCATATTATATTCAAGTCATCTGTTCCCGATTCCTGTGAATCCCTTTTTATAGAATTGTCTTTAAATGGTAAGAAAGTTCTGTTTGGTGTTGTCTATCTTCCTCACGGTGACTTATCTACATTTGAAGAGAATCACTTCCAGATCTTTTCCAGATATCGGGACATTATTACAGTCGGTGACTTCAATTGTAATATGTTCAACCAGTCCAATTCTAATAAATTTCGTTCCTTGTGTATTAGACTTAACTTGGTGCTTGTTCACAATTCTAGACCAACTCACTTTGATGTGTCACATGGATCTTCTTCCCTAATTGACATGATTTTGATTAGTAATAAATCCTTTTTTAACTCTTCTTATCAATTTAGCTGCCCTGGAATTTCGTACCATGCATTAATTTGTGCTTGCTTTAAATTTAATGTTGAATTAGGGTTAGAAACCATTGAATATCATGATTACAATAAAATTGATTGGGACAACTTTCTTGCCTACCTAACTAATTATGACCTTTCATCTATTTATAATAATACTGACGTTAATTCTATTTGTGTCAATATAAACAGTCTTTTTCAAGACTTATTTTCTTTTGTTCCTTTAGTTCGTAGGAAAATTGATAAACGTAAAAATTGGATTGATTCAAAGTGCATTGTTTTAGCCAGATCTTTAAGGGATTTGGCATTCTTGGCATTTAAAGCTAATAAATCTGATCAGAGTTGGAAAACATTTTGCAAGTATAGAAATAAAGCTAAATCGGTGATTCGGAAAGAACGACTTTTTTACTACACCAAATTATTCAATGAGACCGGTAATGCTGGTATGTGGAGAATTCTTAAGAAAGCTGGTTTCTTGAATGATAAAGACCTATTTTGGGAGGGTGATATCGAAGACATTAATACTTATTTCGGTAATATCGGCAATGCTTTGCCCGACCAATTACACAGCATAGATGATCTCGATTTTTCTGGTAACACTAAGTCCTTTCGTTGCGTAAGTGAACGTGAAATGCTCGAAGCTTTATGTAAAGTTAAGTCATCCTCTGTAGGCGTAGACGGCATTCCCATAAAATTTATTAAGATTATTTTTCCTTATGTTTCTCACATACTGTTACACCTTTTCAACACGATTCTTATGCAATCACAATTCCCTATGTGCTGGAAGACTGCTCGAGTTATTCCTATTCCTAAGAAGAAAACAGTCCATGACTTAGAAGATCTACGTCCCATCTCGATTCTTCCTGCTCTTTCCAAAGTAATGGAACATATCTTAAAGGAACAACTTCTTGAAATGTCTTCAGGTAAAATTTATAACTCTCAGTATGCTTTTCGCCGTGGTCATAATACCACATCCTTGCTACTTGACCTTACAGAATCCATTAGGAAGAATATTAATGATAATAAATTAAGCACTCTTATTTCTTTAGATATATCTAAAGCCTTTAACTGTTTGAATCACTCTACAATGTTATTAAAACTTAAAGACCAATTCATGTTTTCCAAATCGTCTTGTAAGCTTATTTTTTCTTTCCTTTCGAATAGATCTCAATTTGTCTCGCTTAACAATGTAATGTCGTCGGTAATTTCACTTCATTCAGGTGTCCCACAAGGTTCAGTACTTGGTCCATTGTTATTCATTCTTTATATCAATGATCTTCCTAGCGATGTCAATTCACCCATTTGTAAACCCTACCTTTTTGCCGATGATGTAGCTTTACTCTTCTCTTGCCACCGTGACTTTTCTGATATTCTAGAAACAAATATTAATTTTTCGCTTCAGTCGATTTCTGAATGGACTTTGCGAAATTCGATGACCATTAATTGCAGTAAAACTAAGGCAATGATTTTTGGACCTAATAATCACTTTTTTATCGATCTTAAAATTTTTTTAGGCGGTTTCAGGTTGGAATTTGTTGATCAAATGAGGTGTCTAGGTGTTATTTTAGACAGTAAACTAAACTTTAGGTTCCATATTGATTTAATTTCAAACCGTATAATTCTTATACTTCGTAAAATATATTCTACTAATACGTACCTACCTCTTTTCATTAGACATAGATTGGCTTATGCTTGCCTGATTCCTCATGTAACGTATGGACTTGAGGTTTTTTCTGGCACATCGTCTACCTACATGAATAATATATACCGTATTTTTAATAGGATAATACGTTTTGTTTACAATTTGAATTGGAGAGTTCATATTTCTGGTTACGCCCTGAGATTTCTTGGTTGCTCTACTGCTACATTTGTACAAATGCGCTGCATTTTGTCATTTTATAAAATAATAAAAGATCGTCGTCCTCGTCCACTATATGAAACCTTTACCTTCTCCCGATCAACTAGAAATCCTCAAATTATTATACCTAAAATTTCCTATTATTTGTATGAAAAATCATTCTTAGTTAGAGTAGCACGATGCTGGAATTATCTGCCTTACGAGTTAAAAATTTTTTCACATTCGAATAATGTTTTTCGTCGTAAACTTTTTTCTACCCTTTGTGCCAACGGTAACTAATTGACATTTGACACTACTTACTGGATTCTTTAATTTTAATCGTATCATTTTTCACACAGAATATTTATTATTTTTATTTTGCATTGATGAATTTCTCACCTGTGTGTAATAATTTTTTTTTTTTCTTACTTTTTAGTTAAATGATTTGGCTGGGGTGCCATTGACAAATTGATAAATTCTAATGGTCAGTTTTTTTTTAAATTTATTATCTCAGGTTTAATTACTATGTAATATTTTTATTTTGGCCGTGTTTGGCTCTATATTACAGAATAAAGTAAATAAATAAATAAAAAATAAATAAATAAAAATGTACTTCAAACCAAAATAACTGACTACTACATAGCGAATTTTCTTTATAGCGAAGTAAATATCCAGTCCGTTTTTATTTAGATATTAGCAAACTTTTTTTAAATAACTTATTCATACAAAGTCATAGACATTTTATAAATAAAAACTTCTTAAAGAAAAGATATACATATAAAAATTAATATTTAAACTTAGCCAAGTGCATCTAGCCGTCACCTATTTAAACAGAGATAATTATAATGATAATAATTACATTTTAATTATTTCTTCAATGGCAAACGTTAAAGTAAATCTCGTTTATCTATATGAAATGATAGTATAGTGGTATAATATGCAGATATTTTAACAGTTAAAGAATTATTAGTTAAATTTGGATTCAAAATAGGTTAAGAAGACTGTTTTAAAATTTTTTTAAACATTTAAATTTTGTTTTATATTTGCTTTCTATAAACATTTTTTAGATGTCGTCAGATTGGTCAAATATTTAACTAAAAAAGCGTAACCACTATTTTCTTACAAATTTTTATTCAATAATTCTTGACACGTATCAGTAAGAATAACGATTCATAACATAATAAGTGTGATATTTTAACTTTTATATTGAGCAGGATCTCATAAGTATTTGAAAAGGATAAAGTTTTTTCTTTTAAAATATTTGACTAATCTGACTGCACTTTTATATACGTAATTTAAAAAATTAGCAAATTTTTAAATTTTGCTTATATTTACTAGACTAGTTCGCCTTTCAATAACCAAAATTTTGTTTTAAATAAAATTACTGTATTTTTGTAACAAAAACTAGTAGAAGTTGGTGCCATTTGTTTTTATTTTTTATTGCTTCGCAGTTATTTAAATGTCTTTTTTAAATTATTTTAGCTACATACCTGCAAATTTAACTTTTTTTGAGATTTGTTTAATGCTAACAAAGGGATTTTAGAATTTTATCAGAACAAATTTTTAATCTGCGTTTTTTTATTGCTGGTAGTAAAAATATTTTATCTTTATAGAGCTTTTTCGAATCAGAAAGTTTTTTCTGACCCGAATAAATGTAGATACATACATTCATATATGTATGTATATGTCTGGATGTATGTATAAACGTACATATGTATGGTAAAACAGTTGTTATCAAATCAACTTGTCTGTTAGTAGATTATAAACTTCTTAAATAAACAAACTTAAAAAACATTTTTCAACTTGTTGATTGTACTATTTAAACTTCAAATACCTTCATATGAACGTACATTAAAATTATTAATGTAATAAAATGCTTTATAGATATAAAATATACAAACACAGTTTGTATATAATACAGCTGCGGTTCCTGCGGAAATTTCCATAACTTTTTAAAATACAATAATGAAAAACGAAAATGAGTAAAGAAAGATACACATAATGTATACTTTGATAATGTGAGCAGAGGCAAAACCTACAAAGATTGTGTACGTGTACATGCACATGCACACATACAGTACATATTATTATTTATATTTTTTATCATGTGATTCAGATACACTAATTTGTAGAAGTGTTAATTGTAACTTTTTTACAGTGTATTTCAGATAAAAGTTTACATTTAATTTTTCTTTTTTTTTTATTAAATTATGATACATAATACTTAAAAAAAAAATTAAAAATTTGAAAGCATTAATATAAAAGTTTAATTATAGCGTTTTTGGAAACGATAAAAAACGTTTAAGACGTCTTAACATTGTTGAATGACTAACAATGTAACTTACTTAAGGCCAATTTTAAACGACGTGTATTTGTAAAATTTGTACATGTATGAACACATCGTTAAACATACAGTCACGGACAAAAAATAGGGTCGTGAGTTATAATTACTTCCAATAACGCGGAATAGGTATATACCTAATTCTAGTTTTAAAGATTTGTTTTGTTTAATTTATTTACTGATTTATCATATTATTTATATATCATAAAAAAAATGAAAATACTTTACTGATCATTATAGAGATAAAAATCCTAATGAGGTCCATCGACTTCCAAGAGACGAAAAAATAGGGTCAAACAAAAAAATAAATAAAAAAAATAAAAAATCAAAAATTATCTATTTAAATTTTGCACGTTACTAATATTTGGTAGTATAACCTTTGTTTTGTACAACTGCCTAGCACCTTTTTGGCATTGAGTCAACTAAATCCTGACAGGTTTCTTTTTATTGATATTGAGAATTAAAATTCGGAAACAATTTTTTTTTTTTGAGAGTCTGTGGCTGCTGTAGTCAAAGTTGTAAGCACGTTGACTACAAACCTGGTTGGCAATAAAAAAATAACAATTTTTTTTGTTTAATGGTATTAATACACATTCAGAATTAACATTAAAACGTGCAGCCTCCTTCGTCGGTACTTCCTCACAGCATATTCGCCGGCGAAATAAAATAACCCTCTATCCTTTTTTCACCACCCGTCTTATCTCTCATCTATCCCTTTCCTAAAAATTGTAGCACCATTACTAAAAATAACTAAATAGGTAATAATGCCTGAAGTGCTACTTCTCTTTATAAAAAAGTCTAACCAAAGTTTTTCCATCATTGTCAATCAAATGAATTTCGGATTGATCCGACCAAAACACTTTCAGCAACTTTTTGGCAAGAATTGAGCCATCCCATTTTTTATATTGTTGTAAAAATTATTCGATTTTGTCGATGTTTTTAAGTGGTCATTCGAACTTTTCTGGAAGACCTGCTGAATAAATTTTTTTCACCAAACGTCGTCAAACAGTCCTGATTATGTTTTATTTCACTTTTGCTGCAGCAGACTTGAAAGGGTAACGAGTTGATGATAACTTAAGGCAATTGTCGCTTTTTAGTAGAAGTTTGCCGCGGCCTACCTCGCATTAAATTATGTTCTTTACCTCGTAATGCCTTAAATACGAGATTCTGGGAATTACCTATAGTTTTAGCGATTTGCCGTTGACTGTTACCTTAACTTTTTAAATTTTTTATAATTGACCTCTTAGCATACGTACAATGCATTGCGCGACGCATATTACCAGTACGTATTTTTCCTGGTTGACGGCAGCTTGTCATATTATCTTTATTTGCAAATGTTGCCAGATAAAATTTTGTATTAGCTCTATAAATATGCGATGATTTTTAAAAAATAAAAAAATAAGTTATTAAAATTTGTGACCTTATTGTTTTGTCTGTAACTGTTTGCACCTATACCGAATGCGTGTTTTTTATGCGATTAATACATAAAAACGTTCACTCATCCATACATACATCCATAAGACATTTTTTTGAGTGAGTTCTATTTTTAAGTGTAAAAAATATTTTTTGTAATCTGTATACCTACATACAAACGTGACTCCCTTATTAATGTGAACAGTCCATTGTCCCAAATAAAATGAAAACTTTTTACTGCTCACCCGAAGAACTGTAAAACATATCGACTTGCATGATTAAACACAAAACCTGCTAGATTGTAAGGCTACCTACACACGACATGTTTTTTTACATTTGACATGTAAAATTTCCCTCTGTAAAACACATACATACATATATGTTGTAAAGGGCTGTTAAAACATTGGTTCTGTAAAATACATGTGAAAAGTCATCTCACAAAATTTCATTTAGAACGTATTCTCCTTTTATCTGCCATCAGCTGTTTTTATGATACTAAAAAGTATTGCCAACAAGCTATGCAGTATGAAAACAATCAACGTCGGTTGACCATTATCGGTAGCTTTAGCCGACTGAAGATAATATTTTATATGACCAAAATCTGAAATGCCTTTTAACTATTTAGTAACAATAATGTAAATTTTGTATCATTATTCAATGCAAACTGATCTTCTTCATATTTAGAGTAAAAAAAATAATCAAAATTGAAAAGTAATTCCGTAGCACACGCAAAAATATTTTAAGACGGCAACAGGCCGTTTTAAAACCGAACGGTTTGGATATCTTTACAGTGAAAGAAGCGAATTAATTAAAAAAGGAAATTCAATTTTTTGTTTGTATTTGTTGTTTATTGAAATAATTAAAACAACACTACACAATTCATTCGTTTTAGTTTTTTTAATCCATTTTTCAAATAATCAAAAACTATCTTAACTAAATTTTCGAGCAGATCAGTTATTGTAAACAAATAATAGTTACATATGTCAGACGTAATTTTTTATTTACGTTTGTGACCAAATGTTAAGTCTTCCGTAAAATACTAATTTTGAAACACATACAGAGTTATAGATGACTAACACAGATAAAAAGTCAGATGTAAACAGCATGTCGTTTATGGGTAGCTTAAGATTGGGCATGAAATCTACCCTAAAAAGCTATTATTATTTACTTATTAAATTATAACACGAAGAGCCTTGAACATTTATACAAGTAATTGTCTTATTAATACTTATGCTTTATCCAGAGAAACACTAGAATACTAGACGTAGTACATACCTCATATTAAAAAATTAATCAGCTGTCGCGAATACCATATGAATTGTTGTTCAATAATTAAAACATTCAATACAAAGTCCCAATTCGCACGATGCAAGTATTTAAGCTGAGCTGATTAGGTTGTAGGCAACGGGGTGAGGTAAAACTAAATGAGAACAGATTTGCTTGTACTTGCAATTCAGTTTGCTTCCATATTCGTAATGTCAAAAACACAGATGTGTGTGTGTGTACATTCATGCAAAAATCTGAACAATTTAAGCAATAAGACTTGTACTGTGCGAACGCCAATGAAAGTTCAAAGAAAATGAAAATAAGCAGTCTTATTTTCTTGCATCGTGCGAATTGGGACAAAATAAGAATTAGAAGAATTTAAAAAAAAAAAACAAAAACTGCAACAATTAAAATTTTAAGTTGTGAATAGTTTTAAAAAACGCAATGTCTCTGTAAAGTTTGAAAAACTGAACTCTATTTTCAAAGTTTGGTTTATGAGTATAAGTAACGTCTTTTCTCTAAAAAACAAACTGTGAAAATTTAGTCATTTACTATTCGAATAAGAAAATATGCTGATCCGATAGAGTCGGCTTAAAATATTAGTAGAAGAATGCCACTAATGTTTTAATCAATTCTTGTACCTACAACAACTCGAATTTATAATTTTACACTTTTATCCTTTTCAAAAAAGGGAATTGAATAAACAATTTTACTTTTTATAAATAAAAAGTAGGTAAATAAGGTTTAAACAAGAAACTGCGTTGAACTATTCAGTAACGTAATTGGTGAAATTTTTCATACTTATGTATTTATGTATGTATGTGTAGATTTATGTATGTATATTAAACTAAAAAACGCAATAAATTTGTTTCCAATTTAGTACAGAATTCGTTTCATTTTAATATCTTTTTTTTTAGATTTTTTTTAGAAATAGAAGTTAAGAAATTAAAATGTATGTTTGAATTAACAAATGTAAGTTGTGTAAGTATGTGTGCCCACATATGTACGTATATCATTTTATATATAACATGACAAACAATTGCGTCTGCATTATGATATTTGACGAGTAAGCAAAAGATAACACAGAGACCCGTTATGAGGGGGGCAAAAAACTGCAGGAAAACAATAAATATGACTAAAAAAAGATACGAAAATAAAAGACAGAAAAAAGGAATAAAATGTAAAAAAAAATTAAAAGCAAACTCTTAAGACTCTACAGAAATCTGAATGACGATTTGGGAATAAAGCAAAGTGTAAATGTACATCAGTTAATTTTATATAAAACAGAAAAAAATTTCGTTTAAAGATTATCATTAAACTTTGTGTTTTGAATAAATGTAATACATATCTATGTAAGTTAATAGGTATGTACATATGTGTTTAAGCACCAAATGCAAAACGTCCAAAAATTAAAAACGATCACACAGAAGGAAACAAAATTTGTAAAAGAAAAATAACTTTGTGTGTCTGAACACCAAACAAAGTAGAAAAAGAAAATTAACAAAACTTTGCCAAAGTAAAATTTCCCAGTTTGAATGGGGATTTACAGTATTATTTCCAATTTTTCCCTCTGGTTATCAGTTTGCTGGCTTTTTGTAGTCTATTGTTTAATATACTTTTCCACTCAAGTACTTTACTTTAAAAATGGTACTAGGTATTAAATGGTCATACTGTATAGTTTTAAAGTCTTATATATCTTTCCCAAGGCTAAAACGATTTTTTTTTTTGCTAATTTTAGCAATTTCTGCTAAAATTAGCAGAAATTGTTGCTAGTTTTTTCTAGTAAAGTTACTAAACATACCTATACCTATATACAACTGTGTACAAGCAACAAACGAAAAACAAAGAATCTTTGCGAGTAAATCAAAGTCTGTACTTCTTTGTCCCTCTCTCCCACATAAAATCAAGACTTTGCAAAGTAGGCTTTCCGTGTAAATGCACTGTAAGTGACGAAATAGAAAAATATGTACGTAAAATGTTTTATTTTTTTTTTTTTCATTATTTGGTAATTTGCAAAAGCGTTTTGCATAAAAAAAAAATAAAGTCCAGATTTACACTACACAAGTTTTCAAGGCATTTTTCTTTTCAATTCTCAATTTAAGTTGCAGTGATATGCGTTATTTTTAACTAAATATAAGCAACAGTAACATCCCCTCAAAATTCAAGCATAACCATATTGCTTACCCCTTTTGCTTCACCAACAAAAAAAAATTTTTTTATGAAGTTTCATGAAAAATTGCATAGTGTAAATGCCGTTAAACTCCTCTGTTTATAAAGAAATTTTGAAATTGTACATAAAAATTTTTCAAATTCTTAGTCCCAATTCGCACGATGCAAGGAAATAAGACTGCTTATTTTCATTTTCGTACAGTACAAGTCTTATTGCTTAAATTGTTCCGATTTTTGCATGAATGTACACACACACATCTGTGTTTTTGACATTACGAATATGAAAGCAAAACGAATTGCAAGTACATGCAAGTCTGTACTCATTTAATTTTACCTCACCCCGTTGCCTACATCCTAATCAGCTCACCTTAAATACTTGCATCGTTCGAATTGGGACTTATTAAATTTGTACCGCAAAAAAGTACATTGCATTAAATGTTTCATCACTGGCTTCTTTACTTTTAATTTTTAAAAAGTAAACACTTGCGAAGCAAAGAAGTTCTAAACCAAGTTTCTGTTGTTGTAAACTTCTTAGCTTTATCATTCCCTAGCTAACTTAAAACAAAGGTTACAAAAAAATTTTTTATCAGAGGTTTTTTAAGTTTTTTTTTTTTTGTAAACAAAAGTAAAACACAGCTGTTTGACTAATTCTTGCAAGTAAAAATTTTGCAACAAATTTTTTCTCTCTCTTACATTTTTATTCTCCTTTTTGCAAGTTTTTCGAGTATGTGATCACGTTTTAATAACAATTGGCAACAATTAGTAACTGAACAGACCTTATATTTCTTTGTTTATGCAGCAATTACAGTAAAACTTTTTTAATTTTTGAATTAATTAGCAAGCTTGGGTTTCTAAAAAATATTTAAAATTTTTAGCAATAACAAACGCAATATCCTTTTCTTTATTTGTTTCCTTTAACGATACAAAAAAATCAGTACAAAAAGAAATTCATATTAACAAAAAAATGCCTTTTCAATAAATGATAATAATAATAATGATAATAATAAAACAAAAAGGGCAATTAATTGCGCAATTAAATAAGAGGTTTTCAAAATTTATTTACAGATGAGCGTATATTAAAAAAGAAAACTACGTTAAGGATAAGTAAAATAATAAAATAATTAAGTGAATTTCCGATATTTTTGATAAGAAAATAAAAAAGGAACAAATAAAAAACGTATAAAAAACACAACATTCCAACTTAACGAAACCTTTATTAAAATACGAAAAAAAAATCACTCGGTAAATTACAGATAAAATGGCTGAAAAAGAAATATAGAAATAAAAATATTAATTGCAAATAAAAAGATTACAAAGAATCTTGAAGCAAAGAAAAATTAAATTTCAAAAAATAAATTCTGTACATATTATCATAGTCAAAAGTTTTTAGTTAAGATATATTTTGCAATTTAATTTTTATTACTTACGATCTTTGAAACCCGAAGCCGATATACATACGTAGTGTTATCGTTAAGGTAATAAGAATTAGCTTATAATATAATAAGTTGCTTAAGTTCAAATGTAAGAAACTCAATGTTGCATGAACAAGGTTAAACTATGGAAAAATTATTTCTAAAAATTTGAAGATTAATTCGTTATTTATAAACAATACACTTATATACTATGTTTATTAGTTATTCCACCACCACCATGACACAAAGTAAAGTCATGACACATATAATTGATTTGTCACATAACATATTTTTTAAATAATTTTTACAAACCATATACTACAATAAAAACTACTTTATTCCAACCATTGCAGCAAAAAATTTTGCCATCATTTTACAAACGGGTTTTTTTACATCTCTTTTTTTATTCAACACCACTGCAAAATCGATTTTTTCACTTTGTATTTTTAACTATGCACTAAAAACTTTACTTACAGTTTATTATTCATACTTGATGGCATTTTTATTCTTAATGGTTGCAAATTAAAAACACAAAACTCAGAAATAAACTATAACAAAAAAGGTTTATTTAATATTTTTTGTTTGAATAGTATATGTTTGATTATTTTAGAAGTGTTTTTTCACTTTAAAATAGTGCAAAAAGAGTCTTTTCTCTAAAACTTGCTTTTGTGTGAATGTTCACTAGAAAACTGACAAAATTTCACTCAATAATCATCGAATTTATGAGAAAATTCAAAACGAATTTATTTTGTTTCGTTAAGTTGATAATATGATTTCCGAAAGTTGTGGAGACCTATACATAGAGATGCCATATTAATAAAAGAAATTAAAATTCCGAAGATTGACTCAAAAAATAATTTTTCTTCTTGTTTTTTATTTATCATACACGTGACATAAAAAAGTAATTTATTCAAAGTAATTTTATAATTATACCAAGTTTTAATTTCTTAGTAATTCAATTTATTTAAATTTTTTCACTTTTATATTAAAAATATTCTTATACCCATTTTTGCGCTATACACACTCGTAGGCGTTTTTTTCCCTAAGACCACGCGATAAAGTTTTTCTTTTAAGTTTTTCACAAATACTGCTTATTAAAATTCATTTTAATTGACAGCTATGACGTAAAGCAATTTTTTTTTTTGTAAATACAGCAAAAACTTATCGCGGCAAAAAATTTGCGGAAACAACGAATAGTCCAAGAGAAACAACCTTGAAGACAAACAGAAAATTATGTTCGGAGGGAACATTAACACGTTTCCGCCACATACAAGAACAGGATAAATTAGTATCGTTATTCTGCCAGCATTATGTGCATGTTTTGTTCAATTTAATGGCTAGTGGAGACGTAGGATTAAATATGCGTGAAGGTTGTAAGCGAAGGGTATCATTATAAAAAAATTTTTTTTTTTAGATTTCTTATTATTGAATTTCTTCTATTGCTTTAAAAACTTTATCTATACTTAAATACTTATCTTTCGATAGAAAATCTTAAAACACAATAAATTTGGTATAATTAAAGACAATTCTTTAAATATATCACTGAATTTTGTTTTCGCTTTTTTACTTTTAAATCAAACCACAAATGACAACCGAATTTGACGATTTATGTTCGCAATAATTGTTAACGAAAATTGGCTGACGATTATTGCCACATATATTGCCGGCAATTAATATGTACAAAAAGGTTTTTTCTACATTAGAGATAACATAATTTTGACATTTGCTGCAATATATGTTAACATATTTATTGCTAATATAGACGGGTAATGAATGTATTACTATTATTTATGAAACGCCCTGTTGCTTTAGTTTCATTGCGTATATCTAATAGAAAATTTTTTAACCACTTTTTAAATATTGTGTTTAAACCTTTTCTTGTTAGCGCGCTCATGCCAAATATTTGATTTTTAGTTGTAAGCAGTATCAGTTTTGCACAATTTAAACATGGATTTTCAGTCTCTTTTAAAAGGCTCTCTGACTGAAGCAACCGAAGCCAAAAACGCAATTGCTAAGAGTTTCAAAAGTTATCAAGAAAGTGGCAGAACAGATGCCAAGAAAAATCAGCTTCTCTTAGCCAGCAAAGTTGTTTATGATATAACAAAATGTGAGAATAAACATTTGGACATCTATTGCTATATTATTGAAAAGATTTTCGGTCATCACTTGTGTCCAGAAGCCAGTACTTCACTTTGGAAATGTTATCTTGATGCAATAAGATACTTTTATTTTGTTATAGGCGCAATGGTAAGTCTTAGAGAAAAAATGTTTTAAAGTTGTTTTTAAAATCATAAAAAAATGTTAAAAGTTATTAACGGTTAATTTTAATCATATTTGGTTACAAATATGTATATACATACGAACATACACATATATTAAACCTTTACTGCAAAAGAGCATGCAAAGAAATTCGCCTATTGTACTAAAAAATCGTTGGTTTCGTGTATAAAGGTCCTAACTTGTATAATAGTAACTTTATAGGAAAAGTTTAAAACAATAAAAACTGTATTTATTACAATATAATATTTAAAAAGTAAATGCTTGTAAAACCGTTATTTTTGATAAGGTGTTTTGTGACAGGGTGTATTTGTTGAAATGAATCATCACGAAAAAACTAATTTTCTTAAAAATTTAAATTAGGGCCTTTCTACTGAGAACAACGATATGGGTTTCATAAATTCTGAAATTATACCTAGAAGATTTAAAAAGCACATTTTAAATTTAAAATTTCTAATAGAATTAACAATTTTTCCTGTGTGCAGGTGGAAAGTATAAGGCTGCATATCTTGCCTTGTTGCGTTTATTGTAATCCTAAACAATCAAAAAACAAATTATAAGAGCCGCTTAAACTCGCTCGTTTGTAGTTTGCGAGCCGAATTTTAATGCGCCTTCTTTCCTTTGTTCTGTAATTAAAATTTCAAAGGTTTCGCTTCGTACATTTATATTAAATTTAAAATATATTTATGATGTAAAATTATTTATGTTATTAACTTTTCTAACTAATATAACAATTTTTTTTTTTAATATTTGTACCCACAGAAAGATTTTGTAAGAGCCGCTTTGATTTACAGGCACATTTTACCATACAGCAATAAACTACTAAATGCCGAAATTTTTTCAGTAAATGTTAGAATCTGCTGCCATCATTTATATTTGCAAAAATTTTTACATCCAAAAGATCCACTACTTGCAGTTTACGAAGGAATATTTGCAGTCAAAAATCTTACACAACTTTTTAAGGCAGCTTTAGAAGCAAATAAAACACAAAAATTAGAATATCCTGATTTGTTAGAAATTGGTATGACCTACATATTCCAAAAAAATCAATTCGGATCAACTTATGAATTTTTAAAGACTTTGCCTCAAGATAAGCTCAAAGAAATGTTTCAAGCTTTTTTTACACTATACGGCCAACAAAATTTAATTGCAACCAGCTCAAGTGAAGACGAAATACAGAAACATGCAAAAGGCGTGATTGAAATAATTTACCATTTGCTACAAGTGGATATAATGGATAAAATGCAATTACAATTAAGTGTTGAACTAATGGGACACTGTCGCACTGAAAGTCGCTTACAAAAAAGCGAAGCTATTTCAGAATTATTTCTTTTATTTTACGATTATTTGAAATTATTATGCGCCCGAAAACCCACAGCAGATTTTCAACATAATTACAACATGTGTTGTGAACGTTTTGCCGCTTTATTTAAAAAACATTCAAAAAATGTACTGAAACAAATGTGGTTTGGTAATTTTTTAGTTTTGATATTTTATTTGCACTCTCAACTGCAAACTGTATCTGTATTTTCTACCTTCTGGAGCCAAATGGTCCGTCCTGCCAGTTATAAATCAATGTTTCAATTTTTTATGGAATTAATGAAATTGGCTCCATGCATACCACCTGACATGAAACTGTTTATAATAACTTGCTGTACCAGTGTAAGAAAGCATGTTATTCTCTCATTTACCCAAATTACTTTGGCCGGTTTCGTTTGGTACTGTCAAAACGTAAGTGGAGATGATGAAAGGCAAGAGGATATGGCTAATCGTGATGATATTGTAAGTTAACTTTTTATTTATTTATTTATATTCTAACATACATTCAAATAGTTATTAGGAGAAATAATAATAAAAACACTATGTATCAGAATACAATATGAAATAACAATATAATAATCATTAAGATAAGAAAAGCAGCTTTCAATATAAAAACTATAGAAGCGATAAATAACTCTTTTAATTTATTTCTAACTTTTTTTGTATATAAGTTGCTATAGAGTTCTAGATTAACAACAAATCCTAAGTTTCCAAAGATTCTCTGCTACGTTTTTGGTAAACTTCAAATTCCCTATTATATTTCTTGCAGACGATATTGGCATAACAGAACAAGCCGATTGGAGTTTTATTAAAAAAAAGATTTATGATGTTAATGAAAATGCAACAGAAATTGATTGCAAATAACAGCACGTAAATTTTTATTTGTTATATTTTTTTCTAATTTGCATGTGTTCCTTTTCTTCTTTACTAAACACAAGATTTAACAAATTTGCGTAGCCTAGCACATCACAATACCTTGGGCTACAGATGATATTAAAACTTACAAAAACAAAACAAGGAAGGCTATTTAATTATGTCAGACATGACTTACAGACTGTCTTTTTTTGCACTATCCTTACTCACTTATGTTACTACGTCAAGGGTTTGCTCATGATATTCAATAAATTATCATCCGTGGCTATTCAACAGTCATTTTACTTTTTCAATTCCTTGTTTTAATATATAGACGTTTTAATCCTCTCAGCTACTGTACTAATATACAGATACCTTGACCTTTGCCATCACCCTCACCAACTCATCTACCGCTGACACTAAATAATTTATTTTCTATTTCTAATCGAGGCTGTGAGAGTTTTGAATTGAATTTTTATCATTATTATCATTATTATTTTTCTCTACTGACTATATTGGGATTTGAACTCATCGTCGCTACACATAGAAACCTCCAGCTAAATGCTCTTCTCTTCCATTTATTAATTTTTTTTAAATTATATTCACAAACATCGCAGTTTGTTAAAGATGGAAGTATAAAATTATTTAGCTCTGTTTACCATACTCATGGTCTAATTGGCAGGCCTTGGAAAAGAATTAAACTACAGCTGGCAATTTTAATTTGTTCGTTTTTCTTAATGTTGCAGAATTCTTTTGAATGGCATATTAAAGAAACTACTGGAAAAAAAGCTTGCCAGATTTTTCCATATTTTAAGAATCTAGACGCTTTTAATCGCCAAAAAAAAGTTACATAAAATTAAAAAAAATCATTGACACTTTCCATCATAAAGATTTTTTACCGTTTTCAACACTTAATAAATCACTGCGATTTTGCTTTCAGTGTTCTATCAGGCAGATAAATAGTTTTTGAATAGTTTTCTTTTATCGAATAAAACTTAATAATTAAAATGTATGGCTTTTTTTATTATCGCCTTTATTTTTTTC
The DNA here is from genome assembly GCA_937654795.1 of Cistogaster globosa. Lineage (NCBI taxonomy): Eukaryota > Metazoa > Arthropoda > Insecta > Diptera > Tachinidae > Cistogaster > Cistogaster globosa. Next base: position 92,922,953 of record OW569407.1, on the reverse strand, counting down.
TTTTACAGCTTACAGATCACTATAAAGAAACGATCCAAAAAAATGTTACTGCACTAATAAATCATGCCTTCAAAGTAATTGACAAAATGGATTGTATAAAAAGCAGTTCACCAGAAATGGATATTATATTAACACGTTTTAAACAGGTCACAGCATACTGTAACACTAAGAAACGAGCTGATACCTGTGTAGCAATATGTGAATTATTTACAAAAATCAAAACTAAAATAAGTAACCACGAATGGCCGCTACTGTTGAGACGACTCTATAAAGCTGTTAAAAGTTATAACCCTCATGTTGGACGCGAAATACAAATGTGCTATATAACATCGTTGTTGGGTGAAAGGCTTAGCAAAGTTGATATACAGCAATTGCGAACACAAATAGCGATATTTTATGCTAATGAAACGACATCGGCAAACATAAATGAACAGCCGCAACTACACGATCAGTGCCTGTTGCAATTGCATCATACAACAACTTCAGTGCTCAAACCTTATTTAGAGCCATCAGATAAAAAGTTACTACACTGGCTGGAGAGCCAACATATTGTTAAATACTTTAAAACAAATGACGCTCTGTTACATTCCACACTGAAGTTTTCCCAATCTCAATATGATTTTGTTTTGTTAACAAAATTAGGAAAACTGCAGACATATGCAATTGCAAAAATTGGCTCGATATATAAATCTTTAAAAGTAAAAGCTAAAGAAATGCTTGTTCTTAGTCGTCTCGAACAATTAACATTTGGTCATGCGTGTGTTATATTATTAAACGACATCAATTCAAATCGGAAATGTATAATAGATTCTAAAGATTTGAACGAAGATCAATTGGAATATTTATTAACGCGTGAAGAAATGTCATCGATTACAATCCAAAATGATTTAAAACGTTTTCAATTGGTTTGGGAAGCTTTTAAGGCATTTGAGAATTTCTATGAAAAGGTAAGAAAAAATTGTATTTTTTTTTATCTTAATTTTTAATGGCAGGGGTACAAAACCACAGCGCCAGGGTATCCCACAAGTTTTGAGATATATGTAACTTCTCTCCAGGATCTGCACGTCGACCTATACCTTCGTATAGGAAGTGAGGAATCCTGAACAGGATATTTGTATAGAAAATTATTTATTTATTTATATTTCAGAACGGTGGACACTATTAAGTGCCAGTTGAAAAACACGTGCGCGTTGCGTCTTTAATTATAACCTTACTTTTTAAAGAACTCGCTCTAAAAGTATATAATTTTTTAAATAGTAAAATAATAGATCTGTTCAGTAACTTTACTAACAAAAATTCGCAACGAGAGAGTAGAGCAGAAATTTTCAATATTGATCTCCCAAATATAAAAAAGTAAATGAACGCTTTTCTAGCAAAAATTAGCTAAAAAAATTTTTTGCAGTTTTGGAAGTGATATGTGAGACCTTAAAACTGTACGGTATGACCAAAAACATATAAAACAATAGACCATGAAAAGCCAGCAATCTAATAACCACTAGGAAAAATTGTAAATAATACTCTAAGAAACGAAATAGAAAAAATGTACATAAAAGGTTTAAAATGTTTTATATTTCTTTTAATTATTTGGTAATTTTTAAATGCGTTCTGCAGTTAGTTTTAATAAACATTCTTGTGATTTAAATTTAAAAATGTTTACATCAATAATAATCTAAACTTCATAATACTAAACTCCACTGTTTATAAAGAAAGTTTACAATTGTGAATAGAAATTGTACAATTGTTATTAAACTTTTACTAAAAAAGTACATTGCATTAAATTTTTCATCACTGGCTTCTTCAATTTTAATTCTTAAAAAGCAAAAAAAGGACAGCTGTTTGACTTATTTTTGAAAGTAAAAATTTTACTTGCCAAAACTTGCAACAAAATTTTTCTCTCTCACATTTTTACGCTCTTGCTTCACTCTCTTCTCGCAAGTTTTTCGAGTACGTGAACACGTTCTAGTAAAAATTAGAAACAATTTTTAGTTACTGAACAGACCTTATATGTCTTTTTGTTGTGCGCATATTGGTCTAGTTACCCGCCGCCTTTTGTGTATTTTATAATTTATAAAATAAATAATTTTATAAATCATATTTAAAATAAATAAATAAATATTTCTATATAAATTATATTAGAATAAGTTATTTTGAAATTTCGAAATTGCATTTTTTTTAGACACTGCATTTTTCGATTTTGTTTCTAAAAAAATATCTGGTTTTAATTCAATTTTTGATGTCTTAAGGTACGGTAAATTAGTCAGATATTTTACTCAAAAGTCGTAACCACAAAAGCATGGAAAAAAACTTTGTCCCTATCAAATGTAAAGTCATATAATTTATTTCATAATAAATCGTCGTTTGTAATGTAACATGTCTGCAAAAATTAAATAAATTTTTGTAAAAATAGTGGTTACGTTTTTTTTTTTTTTTTTTTTTGTTTGTCAAATATTTGACTAGTCTGACCTCACTTTTATAAAAAAAAAATTTTAATTTTTTTGTTATACCCTTCACCGGAAAAAGTGGAAAAAGGGTATATCTATGTTTTTCATTCCATTTGTAACTTCAACAATATTAATTTCCGACCCTATAAAGAATATTATCTGAGTTCTTATGCTTAGTAAAATCGATTGAGCGATGTCCCTCTGTCCGAAGAAATCTTTCAAAAAATACTAAAAATTTTTAACAATGATTAATCCATTAAGAGCCGATGACATTTTTGTGGATTTTTTTTTTTTATTAAAATTTATTTTTGGCTTAAGTTCATTTTTTTTTTTAATTTCTAAAAACCTTTTTAGAAAGAAAAATTATTTTACAAATGTATGCGGACTTTTTTTCGCATAAAACAAGAAAAAATAGACACCAGCAGAATGTAATGCTGCATTTTCTGGACCGCTACGTCCTTCTTAAGCATTTTTCGCATCCATCTACCTTAAGTTGTGTATATTGTAAACATCTATTTACTTTTCTATTTTATTAAGGTCAGGGTTTAAAACAAAAATATTGTTTATTTTTATTTTTTTTTTTTCATATTTCGCCACACCGTTGGGTGGCATCTTCAGGAAACAGGAAATTATTAAAATTGTATATTTTCAAAAACGAATTATTTATATTTGAAGGAATCAAGCACAATTAACGTAGATTACCATTAAAAGTATTTCAAAGAAGAAATCTTCATATTGATATTTTTATATTTTGTTTAATTTAATTTTATAAAAAATATTTTAAATAAAACTAAACTTCTTTTTTTATTATAATAGTTCGATAGTGAAATGATTACAATGGATGATGCTATTATCGATTGGGAGTCCTTATTAGATGATCTGAGTAGTTTGGCTCTTTATTTACAATTATCCGGTTTCTTGGAACACAGCTCAGAAGTATGGTATTTACATTATAAGTGTTCACGTCTAATACACGATGATAATTCAACACTACGTAGCTTAGCTTTCTTTTGTGAATATTCTGAACACTTTGAACATGCAACTAATAAACGTAACTTTATACTAGAAACGGAGATCAAAAGTAATTTCCCTATCATAATAAATGGTCTAGAAAATTTATCCAAGCTACCGAGACAGGCACATCAAACTTATGTTCTATTGGCTGTGCTGCAAATAGCTCAATATTATGCACGAACTTCGCGACTTTCATTCGCCCAAATGTTATTGCAATATGTGGAACAATTACATTATGAACTACCCGAACGCCAAGGACGTTATGATATTGTTTTGGCCACCATGGACATGATTAAGTTTCGTTTGTTGTGGAAAAGCTTTGATGATTCTAACACAATCACCACACAAGAAATGCCAAGACGCACAGCAGCTGAAAATTTACTGCTGCATCGTTGTCTGTTGCAAAAAATCGAAGAGACTTTAGATCGTTTTATAGATTTTACATTCATCAGTCCCTGTGATTCCCTTCTGTATTCAATATTGATAATTAATATCGCACAAGAATTAGCGGAATGCACCGTCAATCGTTTGTGTGATAATTTTATACATTCATTGTTTATTGCCGCCTTAAAGTGTTCTTTGGGTATGAATTTGGCATTGCGTTTTGTTCAGGTGATGAGTATGTGGACGTGGATGAATTTACAAATGGAATATATTGACAAGGCTCAGGTAAGTTTAAATATGCCAGCCCATTCATATACGTATGTTTTTTCATTTATCTTTTAATATTTTTCTAGGTTAAATTAAAAATAATTGATTGTGTACTGGGCATAAAGAGTCTCAAAGAACTCAACGAAAAGTATACAAAATCCATTAAAGTCTATTCTGAAAATATGCCAACTTATCAACAGAATACTGGGATTGAGGCAATACGTAAATTATCACAAGTACAATTGTCGCCTATAAAAAATGTAAGCAAAAAACATATAAATTTCCACATACGAATGTTGCATTAACTCACAATTTTTTTTTTTTTTAATATGAATAGGAAAGTTTACAATTGCAAATAAGTCCATCATATCGAAATTCTGATTTAAATCGTTATTTTAAATGTAATATCGATAGTATGTTCCTACTACAGAATGAACAACTCCCGTGGACATTATTTATGGTGGGCTGTTTAAATGCTCGACTATTCTTCCTTGTGGAGGACTATGATCAGTTACGTACATTTTATGAAAACGGAAACAAATGGCTACAGATGCGTAAGAGTATTTTTGATAAAACACAATACAGGAACATACATCTTATGGCCATGCAACACAATGCCAATTTTCTTCGAGCACAACAAGAGTACGACAAAGCATTGCAATGTTTGGAAAATGGAATGGAAATGTGTGAAAACAAAAAATTCTATATTGATGCTGTCTACTATGCTAATTTTCGATTACAACTAATAGCCATACAAAGGGAAAAGTGTGACCAAAATAGAAAATTTAATGTGCCCAACATACATGGCAAACCGAGAAGAGCTTTAAATTTTAATACATTACCGAAAAGTAATCAACAGCAAGAGTCGGCTAAAAGAGAACTCAAAGAGAATGTAAAGGCTTCCGCTAAGAAGCCATCAGCAATAATAAAACCACCGCACAGCCATGGGACTGATGTTGGGTGCCCTTCAACTAAAAAAATTAAAACTCAAGCCCAAGTAGACGCTAAGGCAATTAAGCCAAATCTTAAATTCAACATATGTGAAGATTCTTTTGATGACGTGAAAATCATTGACAATATAGATGATGTTATTGTTATAGACGATAGCAAAATTACTAAAACACCAAAAGTGGCCCGAAAAACCACAAAATCAACAACTAAAAACAAAAAAACCGATTTTATAGATTTAAGCAATAGTCCCTTATCGTCTTCATTAGAAAATTTGGATCCTGCAGAAAATATCAACACAAATGAACTTGTAGGAAAAATGCAAAATTTAGAAATTAAAAATCCAAAATGTCCAAACTGCAAAACAAGAATTGTCAAAGAACCCCCAACTGCTACTATAGTTTTAGAAGACTCCCCGGTCAATGTTGTTAGTAAAACTGAAATGGAACCAACTTCAGTTAGACAAACTCGTACCGCAACGAAAAATAAAGCTCAGGCAAGCAATGAACAAATTTCAGCATCCGCTAGTCGACCACGGAGACCACGAAAACTTGCAATGGATAATAATGAGAAACCAAATTTAGAAAATAATGTTCCTGAAATTCGTATAGTATCAGCTACACCAAGTACAACTAGAAGACGCCAAAAGAATTTGGTTTAAGTTTTGTTTTTTTTTTATTTAGTTTAATTTTTCTTTTTTTTAATTTATTTTTACTGATTTAAATTTTTCACATTTTGTTCTTTTTGTTTGAATTTATATAATTTTATATTTTTGATTTTGATTAACAACTTATGATATGTATTTGTAATAGTTTATAGTAGAGATTCAATTTTTATTTTTAGATAATAAACAAATATTTCAAAAACATTTTTTGTATTGTTTTATTTTTCGCGTTACTTATTCTCCAGCCCATAAAGTCGACTGAGCGATGTCCGTCTGTTCTTCCATGTTAGTGTTGAAATCAACTTTGCCAAGGCACTAGATGAGCTAGAGAAAATTTAAATACCCCAATTGATAAGACATAGTTTGGAAAATTTTGCGATTGAAAATCAGCAAGATCGGTCCATGTTCTTTGAGGCAGCGGCGAGAACAACACGTCTGCCTTTTGGAATAGATCTGGTTTAGTGGATTAACCCCAATCAAAAAAGAATTATATGGACCGATAGAGACGATAGAGCATAAAAAAAATATCAAGTGTGAGAATGGCGCGCGCCCATATTTCCGAGTTATGAGCCTCTAAACTTTTCATAGCTCTTGCTTAATATTTTTGTCTTATTTTTTAATGCTCTGTCACCCCAATTATGTTTTTTTATTTAAGCTCATGTTTTTTTCAACTTACGATCTTTTCTTTAACTACGATGCAGATGGTTGTTGTTGATACAACAAACTTTTCATTTACCAAGTTGGGACAGAAAAAATTTTTTATGTCGTTATTTATTCAAACTATTCAATGGAAATTTGCTTGGCTACATGTAGTTATTTAAGTATATATAGATTCGGCAAAGCCAAATATAGCAAGCAATCTTTTTTTGTTGTGTTTTTTTATTCAATTTAGTATTTGATATTCCTGAAATATTCTTATTTTAATATTTACATTTTAACTCTATCTAATCTTACGGTACTAAGAAGACGCTATAATTCGCGCCAAAATTAGTGGCTGCTTAGTGTATTGTCACTACGACTAACTTTACATCCTTTATCGTAATAACAATTAACCTTTTTTTAGCACAGCGGCAAAAGTTAGCAATCAGTTGAACATTTTAGTTGAATGCTTCTTTGCGAGGTAGGAAGAGAAGAAATAAATTAACAATGCTACAGGTTATTCTATATTGCGTATAATTTATAAATAAATGTTTTGTTAAATACCATAAGGCAGATTAATAACTAAAGGTATTCATTACTTTATGTACAAAGGTTCAAATAGAAATCTAATAGAAAATGTTTTTTGTTTCTTTATCGACTGCTTTATTTAACAAAAAAAATAATAATTGGGGTAATGATATTTTTTATAATAAAAACGGAGGAGTCTTAAGAAGTAGCAATACGCTGACGGTGAACGTAATCGCAGTAGTTTACAACGTGCAACTAGCGAAGTTGGGTCAATGGGATACTGTTTTGATAAGCCAACTAAATGTGAGTCTTCTTTTTTGAACATAATATATAATTTGAGTGATTCTGTCCACTGTTTGGCGAAGTTTTTGTTAAACATTTTTAATTAATTTTTTTCTAAATCTGCGTATCTTTTTTTCGGTACTTTTTAATTTTTTTTTATATTTTTTAGTGAGATTTTTATAATATAACTTGTAAAAAAATCATTATAAATAAATAAAAGACAAAAAAATATTAATTTTTTAAAACAATTTTGCAATAATCTCACAATATATCTGTCATCGAAAAATAAATGGCAAATAATGATAAGATAAAAACAAGAGTTAAATTTACAGACTTTTGAAAACAAATTATTGCTTGAAAAATAAATATAATGAAATATTGTATTATGTGATAGGTGCTTTTAATTAAATAATATTTATAATTCCCCATTTGAGGCTTTTTAATATTAGAAATTAAAAAAAATCATTTATACCTTTGCAAAATAACAGTCTTCTCCATATTTCAGTTTTAACAGTGTGGCTACACTATGTTGCTGTTTAAAACAGCTCTGTTTTTTATTTCTTTTGTTGTTTTTAATGTCACATTTCTCTTGACATTTAATTTTATGTATGTATGAGATTTTTTGCACACACATTTCCTGAAAGAGAATTTTTTCACTTTATTAGCGAAATTTTGTCACAGAGGTTAAGAATTATCTATTAAAGTTTTAAATTATTTTGTAGAATTTTATTCAACATATTAAGATCTAATATACAAGTGTATTCCGAAATAAAAATATAAAAAAATTTAAAGAAAATTACTAAACAGAACGTTAAAATTTTGGCATAGCAAAAAAAAAATTGGCTATGTTTGACAGTGTTGGTATTCATGTGCTTCCAATAAAGAGTCATCTCAGAAAAAAATGATAAAAATACGTAATCATAAGTTTAAAATACATATAGTGAAGAAAGCACATTAATTACTTAAAAAGATTGCTGATTTTGCAGAAAATCGAGAAATAAGGTAAAACTTGATAAAAATTAATTGCATTGTACATTTTGTACAGCTAAGCAAATATAAGTGCAATAAGGAGCTATAAACAGCAAAACCATAAATTTATATGTAGCTTTGAAATCATATGGATACATATCTATAATTTACATATTTCTCTACCACATATTATATGCGGTGTTGGTGTATTAATTGGTTTTATATCTTTGTTCTATTTTATACATATAACACATTTTATATTAGGCATCATGAATCATTCCTACTGTTGTATCATATGCTTCCAGTTGGTGTCTTTGTGGCCGTGCCGCCTGCAAAACAATTGAATATACTTAATTGCAAATCATGGTGTAATTGTCAATGAAAAAACTACAAGTTAAACTTATTAAATGCCATTAGTTATTTATGTCATTATTCGTTATTTAGCATTGAGGAAAATGCCGAGCGAGGTCTTTTTCACTGACCTTTGAAAAATTATCTGAAATTTATTAAATTTCTATGACATTTGTTAACAAATGATTTGTTTTATTTGTTTTTCATTTACATTTTTATTGCAGATTTTTCTTTTTATAATAAACTTTTAGTATCTTTCAGTATCACGGGAGAGTGTTCCGGGTACGATTTTTTTATTTTACTCATTTTCAGGGTTTGAGTATGAATTTATATTTGTTATTGTTTGTTTTTATAATTTTTGTAAAAAACATTTTTGATTTTTAGAAAATAATTATTCTTAAACCAAAATTTTATTTCTCGTTTAGTAAAATTTTTAAAAAGTTATTTCCTTAAGTTTTTTTAATATTCCGGTTATATTTTGCCTTTCCTGATTAGGGGAATTTCCTTGTAAAATAACAAGATTTATTTTTACAAAAACAAAATGTACTGACATCTCTTTTAGATACGATCTAGTTTAGTAAAGTACCTAACTCCAATAAAAAATATTTGGGTGAGAAAGAATTAAAAATGAGAAAAAAATTAAGTACTATACACAACTGTACATAAAAACGTTATTGGCTCCTTATGGGTTAATCATTTAAAAAAAAAATATTTTCCAAAAGATCTCTTCGAAAGCTTTTAAATTATATCCATATTGATGTCTTAAAAAATATGTTGCAAAATCGAACTTTTCTATGAAAAGTTCAAAGGCCCATAACTCGGAAAATATAAACAAGCGACAATTTTTATCAATTGAGGTTTTTATCTTTCTCATTTATTAATTATCTATCTATCGCCCCATACAAGGTACATTTATTTTACTAGGTAATAGCGGTTCTACAACAAATACAACATTTATAAAAACAACATGGCATTTTATTGTTGCTTTGTGAGTGGAAATGTCAAAAATAGAAAAAGAAAATAAAAGAGAATTGGTCTAAAAACAAACGCTCTCTTTGTTCTACATATGCTTGTTGTTAGTGTTTTTTTAAATTCGTAAACAAAAGTAGGAAAATATAAACAACTATTGACATGTCCAACTACAAACCAGCTGGGCGGACGACACTACATAGTAAAATAAATGTACATTGTGTATAATTTTCGTATTAATAAAAAAAAAATAATAAAATAAATTAGAGTGCTATATTCGGCTATGACGAATCTATGTAAATCTAAAAAACCAAAAAAAAAAAACAAATATTAAGGTGGCAGAGAGTTAAAAAATAAGAAAAAAAAAAATCCCACAAAAATGTCATTGGGTTAAGTATTTCTTAAAAAAAAAAAAATAGTAGGTATTTCCTAAAAGATCTCTTCAAAAGCTTTTAAATGATACCCATATTGATATCCTAAACAATATCGTGCCCAAATGTTATTTTCTATGAAAAGTTCAGAGGACCATAACTCGGAAAATATGGGCGAAAGCCAATTTTTTCACTTGAGTTTTTTTTCGTATTTAAATGTGGAGGCAGGCGTTTTGCTTTGCCCGCTGCTTGAAGGAAATGGAATAACCTTGATGATTTTCGATAGCAAAATTTCCGAAACTATGTCTGGTCGATTTGCGTGTTTAAAATATCTCTAGCTTATCTAGTGCCTTGGAAGAGTCCATTCAACACTAAGGACGGTCACACAGTCATCGCTTAATCGGCTTCGCTATGCATAAGGACTCGGAATATATATTTTATGGGGTCGGAAATGGACAATTACTTTTTGTGGCGAAGGGTATAAAAACATTGGAATGGTTTCTTAACAAGTTGAACTCATTGTAACGTTTAACAATTTTTCATTGTTCTGTCAAAAGTACTAACCATCAGGGAAGCGTTAAAACTATTTAATTCAGACAAAATGTAAAAAAGCTAACAAAGATGATGTGGATATGCTAGATCTGTTTGAAAAAGACTGATTTACAATATTTTCGCACATGCACACGTATGTACGTATTTATAATAAAGTATAAATACTTAAGGATTTTTTCGTTTTGGGATTTTTTTAATGGGATTGACCTATAGGATTTTTTTATTATTATTAAAAGCTTGTAACTTAAACATTTATTATTTTTTAAAATGTAATAAAAATGTTTGTACAAAAAAATTTTTATAATACGAAGCCTTAATTTTATTGTAGGGAATAAAAAATATCTGGCAACCTTGCTTATCTTTTTCTATTTGCAAGATTAATAATTTCGTAGAAATTTTCATTAAAATACTAATAGAATATAATTTCCATAAAGTTTGTTTTTTCGAGATGAACATTTAAGCTGTGTCAGAGAACCTGGAAGAATTTTACACGTGTCACATTTATTAATTTTAGTAAAAAATTATTCTTAATTTTAAACCAACAAACAACTTAATAGAATACAGTATTTCTTTTACTTTCTTTTAGGTTCAATAATTCATGGAACAAGAGTTGTGTGTGTATGAGTAAGTATATCCTTCAGTGAATGAGTTCACTGAAGGATAAATTAAAATTTTTCTAAGATATAAGTTCGATACTCCTAAAAGAAATTTATGGGAATTTGCTAAATAAATGCTAAATGAATACTTAATTAAAATTGAAATAATTTTTATGTCGCATGATATATTTTTACAAAATACCTTTCGTTAGCTAAAATGATAAAGTATGAAATCAACAAAATAATCTGTGGTTTTTTAATCGTATGTGTAAAACTTATTTCCTTACAGTAAAAAAAGCATTTTAGCTTATGACATGTATGTATCGACTTATTTGCATAAAAAATAAATCGTCAACCAATGTTTGGTGCTGTATTTTTTAATCTTAAACTAAATGATGAGAAATAATAGTCTTGAGTGAATAACCCTACGATACGTTTTAAGTCTGCTGTGGCTCTAAAATTAAAAGAAAGTGCATTCGATTTTAAAAGAATGCTTTTTAATAAAATTTCGTTCTTTAAATGCTTATCAAACCTGCCACGTAGAAATAAGTTTGCGGTTTTTCTAATAAATTCAAGGTTTGAAATTTTCTCTTTATTTCTTATCATTATAATTCGTGTAAAAGTAGAATAACTTTTTTAAATTTTAAATTTATTATTGCAAAAGACAAAACTTATTATTTTTCTACTAAAAACTTTAAATTTATATTTCTTTCCACATGACACTGCTCAGTAAATTTATTTAAAAACTGTTTATCTTTTGGAATTTTGCTAATCTATCTAAAGCTTAATTGCTTAAGGTATGAGTACTGCAAAGATAATTTCTGTTAGCTTTTCGTGAAAAGATAAAAAATAGAACTTTATTGCGCCCACACGTTTCAAACAGAATACAAATTAAACGGCAGCAAACATTTGTTAAATGTCTCAAAAATTCGTCTTTACAATATAAAAAAAACACATTTAAAGTTTAATGCAAAACACGAATGCTTACAATTTTTAATTTTATTTATCACACGGTTTTTCCTGTTGAAACATAATCTTCATCTGAGGAGAAAGAGAAACACATAATTGGATTTTTCAACATGTTCCTTGACACGTGTATCATTTTAAGTAAATAAGCTGATTTTTAATAAAAGATCTTAAAATAAAGTTGGCATTTTTATTACGTGGCGTAATGATTTTTACAGCAAAAAAAATTAAAATTTTACTTTTAATTTTGAAATAAATTAAATTTACATTTTTTTATTTCTTTTCAAACATGTGTGTTTTTTGTTGCAATCATTTTTATGTACTAGTCTTTGGGGTCTAGTTGGGGTCTAGTTGAATGGGAATGATTTGGACTTCTGCTAATCTACCGTTCATCCTTCCGACCACTAGGTAATCAATATTGATAATAAAATATTTTATTAAAAACATCTTCAATATGTATTTCAATTTCGAACAAAATGAAATACTCTTAATAAAGACTAAGTGCAATTAATTTTTTTATATAATAATAAACATTATTGTGTAATTTATAATATCTAAATCGGTTATATAAAATCCATTATTTTTTATGTCCTTCAACAGGTGCAACTCCGTTTGTAATTTCTACAATATTAATTTCCGACCCTATAAGTACATAGCGAAGTCGATGGAACGATGTCCGTGTGTCGGTCCGTGTTTTTGTTGAAATCAACTTTTCCAAGGCACTAGATGAGCTAAAGAAAATTTAAATACGCGAATCGATCAGACATAGTTTCGAAAATTTTTAAATATTGTAAATCAGCAAGATCGGTCCATTTCCTTCCTTTTCAATACCATTTGGAACAATGATGTAACTTCATGTAGATATAGAATAAAAAAATAAGAAAAAATATCACATGAAAAATTGGCGATCGCCCATATTTTCCGAGTTATGGACCTTTTAATAAAAAAGTTCGATGGTCATCATTTGAAAGCTTCTTGGAGATCTTTTAGGAAATACTAATATTTTTAAAAAATTCTAACCGATTATGAGCCGATAACACTTTTATGTAAAATTATATATAAAACTTAATTTTTTTTTTTTAATTCTTTGTCACCCCAATATTTTTTTTAGCAGGAGCTACTAAACAACATTTACATTCATGGTAAAGCGTATATAAGAAATTCCCCAAAGGGAACGATTTTAACTATGTAACTAACTGTCAACTTTTATTTTACTTTTCGGTCACAAATTATAAATTTTTTTTCTATTTCTTAGTATGTAGATTTGTTAGCTTAATTTCTTGTTTTAAAAACTCACGTAGCTATCATCCACACCATAATAAACTGTGTGCTTGCGTAGCATCACTCGGGCGAGATTCAAAGTCACAACTGCCACACACTGTTGTTATGTTCTTATATTTCTCGCAAAGTTTATTCTAGTTCTGGATGTTTCCTTAATTAATAGTAGAATTGAGATAAAAGAATTTGATCGCTATGATCGTAGTTTTAAATAAAACCTTAAAATCGTGATAGATTTTACACTTTATGGGAGCAATTTATCGTATGCTACATACAAAAAATTTATTTGACTTGACGTTCTTATCTTCATATACATTCCATTCTTGGGTAATATTTTGTCAGCATGATTTATTGGTCAAAAGTCCCCTTTTTTATTTTTTTATGCGATCACAAATTAAAGCCCGTTTCGATCTGGGACACATAGTTATCGAGCTAAATGGGTTTAAAGTATTTCATATAAAAAAAGTGATTTTTATTGTCAAAAATTAAATTTTAAGTCCAAAAATTTAATTTTTTTGCCAAAAGGCGACTTTTTAATTTTTAAGCAATCACAGATTAAATACAGTTTCGATCTAAAATGCAAAGTTATCGAGATAACTGGGTTTAAAGTTCTTCATATAAATAAATTATTTTAAGGCCAAATTTGAATTTTAAGTCTAAAAATTGAATTTTTTTTTTTGGTCAAAAGTCGACTTTTTTAATTTTTTAAGTGATCACAGATTAAGGCCCAAATTTAAATTTTTTATCCACCGTCTTTCCCTTTCTTTCCAATTTGGTATTATTTAATATCCTTGTTTCCTAATGTTTAATTTAATTTAACTTTAATTCAGTTTAATTTAATTTACGAATTTAATATTTGACTATGACGATTCAAAAGACGTCCATAAAATTCATTCAGGTTATTGTTGTTGTAACAGCTATACTAAAAAGATATAAAATTGAATTATGTTGTTGTGTCACCAGATGGTACTTGGAGCTGAAGAAATTGCGCAATTTCAATCGTCTATAGGGCGTAAATTCGTGCACTGTGTCGTAAGGGCTTTGAAGCCGGGCTGGGCAACGATTTTAAAGTGCCTGGAACTATTCGCTCACGGTAGCAATTGAGGATACTGCACCATCCAGCTCTTAATTGTACCAGAATTGAATTTGTTTGCCTGGGTAAGAGCCTGTCATTTTCTGAAATCGCTGGGGTGTTCATTTATTACATCTATAGCCATTTATAGTTCCTGAAACTGCTTGCAGGTATCCGCAATGACCGTCCGGCTTAATTTAGATAAAATAAAATTCCGAATGTCATAACAATAATGCCTGAAGTCCTGCCGGATGGGTCGAGGTTGATCTTGACTTATTACCTCGTGGAATTGCTTAGTCAGTTATTCATTATGTTATTCATACAGGCGACGAGCATCAGTTTATGCGTTTCAGATTTATCCAATAGAAGTATGGAAAAACTGATTTGAAAATGATTTCAAAGGTGTAGAAAAACTTATTGATTGTCTTAGATAATACTTTGCAATACAATAAAAATATTATTAAAATGTTAATATGATTTTCGCAAAATATTTCCCAATAAATTCGATCATTTCAAGTTTTTTATTATTGTTATTTTTTTTATAGGAAATCAATATTATTTCAAAATGATAAGTAAAATTAGTTATGTCACAAATAAGCATCTGATAAAGACACTGAGTAATTATATGAATCTATTGTAGGTCAGGCTTAATGTCGTTCTTACTAAGAAATTAAATTTAATAATAAGAAAATATAAAACTATTTTTTTTGCAGTTAAGCGGGGAACTATTTAAAAATAAAGTAGGAAATGTTTATTAAATTGATTAGTGATTAGTATTAATTTCATTTATTTATGTATGATTTGTTAAACTAAATAAAGGGTGTTTTTTTCTTGGTTGCCATAATTCTTTTAAACTTGATTTGTCTGTTGTTATAGTAACAGCTCTGCTGCTGTCGAGAGTTTTTTCCTAAGAAAAAAACTTTCGGTTTGTACAGCTGTTGCTTGGCTGACAATCTTTGGCCGAGATAGACTCAAGTCGTTCCGGAGCGAACGCATGGGAACGTGATATGTTTGTATGCAATATTGGCTGCTGCTCTTTATGATCTAGCCCAGCTCAGATAGTCTAACGAGTTAACAAGCTTGACTGCAAGAACAATCTGGTTCTCATTAGATCAAATTAAAGCTTTGCGACTTTGTAGCTGCAGTAACTAGACACTGCCTGTTTGGAACCCATACATGGAGGATGGATGGGTCCTTCATACCATGATTTTTTGCAAAAGAAGGCAAGAAAAGAAGGAGGAAACGATGGAACAATGGACGTAGCAACTCTGTCCTTTGAACAATTGGGTTTCTCGTTCAGATTGACTCTGTTAGCCGCTTTTCCTCTGCATCTATCGCCCCCAACATCCTACCGCTATCTCTTTCACTCTTTATTCTGACCCCCTTTATTATACTTGATTCTTCTCTTTATCTTATATTTCATATCATAACTTTCTCCTAACTCTTTTCTACTCCGGATGTAATACAAAGGCATCGGCAAATAGACCCAAGTAGTTTCTGATGTACAATTTTTAAAGCAAAATTGAAATTACTAAACCAAACGGCTTACCCGGGGTTTTGAGTTTTCACTCACGGTAACTCATTACTTACTTGATAATTTCAACTAAACGCCTTTGACCGAGCTTTATAATTTAATTTTTTGAAAGAAGGTACGTCCGTCCGCGTTTAAGTGCACTTGGAAAACGTTTGCTAGGTTGTGTGTGTAGAAGTGTATGATGACAGTAAAATTTCTAAGCGATTTTTTAAAAATTGAATGAAGATATATTTTTTTGTTTAAAAGTCCTTTTTTTTAACTCTTCTCTTAATGTTATTTCGTAAAGACATATTAAATTTTCCTCGTATATAGGTGGAAAAATATTTTAATATTTTTCTATTTGTAAGCCCAACATTACAATTTTAGTTGTGGTTCAAGTTCTTTTTTAAATTTCGAGCTTTTAAAATCGATGTTAAAGTAAAAGACTTAAATATTTAATTAATTCGATGTTTAGTTGGAAAATCCCAACTTCATCAGGAAAATTTTATCAAATCTGGCAACAACATAAATATGTAAACAGAACAGAAAAAATAAATAATTACAATTAAAAAATCTTTTATGAGGAGTTATTAAACAAAAAAATATTTACCATTTTATACATTCAAAACGACAAAAAAGACTAAGTATTTTTAAAACACTTTTTACATAAAAACAGTTATATATGTTTTTGACGTAACGACTTACGTAAAACATATATAAGTGTGAAGTTAAATATGTTTGACGTAACGACATAAAAAGAAAAACACGAGTTGTTTTACATTTAAAAATAAATTTAGGAATAATTGTTTAACAAATAATAAAATTTAAGAGATTTCAAGACCTTCTGAAGTATATCCATACAAATTAAAATTAGTTTTATTAAAAATCAGTTCATAAAATTTTTGTCTCCAATATATTTTGACCAACTTAGCCAAATGGAGAGGTGGCATGCAATACCACCTTATGGACGGTGCTAACTAAGGTCAATACTATTGCCTTATGTAAACACTTTTTTCAAATTGAGTTTGCGAATAGTGAAAAAATCACGAAAACTAAATTTTGTCCATATGTGTAATTTCTGTGAAGGATTTTGGCCAGTGTGGCCAAATGGAGAGGTGGCATGCAATACCACCTTATGGATAGTGTTTACTAGGGTCAGTACTATTGCCCCATATAAACACTTTTTCTAAATTGAGTTTGCGAATAGTGAAAAAATCACGAAAACTAAATGTGGTCTATATGTGTAATTTCTGTGAAGGATTTTGGCCAGTGTGGCCAAATGGAGAGGTGGCATGCAATACCACTTTATGGATAGTGTTTACTAGGGTCAGTACTATTGCCCCATATAAACACTTTTTCCAAATTGAGTTTGTGAATAGTGAAAAAATCACGAAAACTAAATTTGGTCCATATGTGTAATTTCTGTGAAGGATTTTGGCCAGTGTGGCCAAATGGAGAGGTGGCATGCAATACCACCTTATGGATAGTGTTTACTAGGGTCAGTACTATTGCCCCATATAAACATTTTTTTCAAATTGAGTTTGTGAATAGTGAAAAAATCACGAAAAAATCCTTCACAGAAATTACACATATGGACCAAATTTAGTTTTCGTGATTTTTTCACTATTCGCAAACTCAATTTGAAAAAAGTGTTTACATAAGGCAATAGTATTGACCTTAGTTAACACCGTCCATAAGGTGGTATTGCATGCCACCTCTCCATTTGGCTAAGTTGGTCAAAATATATTGGAGACAAAAATTTTATGAACTGATTTTTAATAAAACTAATTTTAATTTGTATGGATATACTTCAGAAGGTCTTGAAATCTCTTAAATTTTATTATTTGTTAAACAATTATTCCGAAATTTATTTTTAAATGTAAAACAATTCGTGTTTTTCTTTGTATGTCGTTACGTCAAACATATTTAACTTCACACTTATTGTTGAAAATGAAAAATTAATTAACTACTAAATTGACATTACTGTTTTGATATTTTTAGTATACTTGAAATATGGTAACTCTGTAATTTACTTGATAATAAATTTTATCCCTTCTTTTTTATACACTCTAACAAGATACACGTGTTTCAATTATAAAAATATAATATAGTTTTTCCTCAAGAAAGTTCAACAGGTTATGGGCCCAGTATGGAAAAGATAATTGAAATAGAGAAGCTAACTGGAAGAGAAAATTACCACAAATGGAAATTCGCTGTGGAACATGCCATGAAGTTGCAGGGCTATTGGAAGGCAGTACTTGGTACTGAAGAAAAAGCTGAAGTAAATGAAAAAGCAACATCAAGGTTGGTGCTGTACATATCTTCAAGTCTTTATGTACACATACAAGAAGTAACTAGTGCAAAAGGAATCTGGGAAAAATTGCAAACCACTTATGATGACTCCGGGTTGACGCGACGGTGTGGGTTGTTAAAAAAATTAACAACGACACAATTAGTAAATTGTGATGGCATTGGTGAGTATGTGAATACTATAATTGACACCGCACAGAAATTGAATCAAATTGGTATGAAAGTCAACGATGAGTGGGTTGGAAGCCTTTTCTTAAGTGGCTTGCCTGAACATTTTGCTCCCATGATTATGGCCATTGAAAGCAGTAGTATCAAAATTACAGCGGACGCAATAAAAACAAAATTGTTGCAAGATTTTGATACATATAATAGTTTTTCATCAACGGAATCAGCATTTTATGGTAAATATAAAAATAAAAGGCCAGAAAACAAAAGTAAAAAAGTAGTATGTTACAATTGCAAAAAGGAGGGCCATATTGCTAAATTTTGTAAGGCAGCAAAGAAAAAACAAATTGGCGGAAACAATGAGAAAGCACTTGTGGCATGTTTGTCAGTAAAATTTGGAACAAATGGCAACTGGTTTATAGATTCTGGTTCGTCTTATCACATGGTCAATAATAAAGATGTTTTTGTAAACTTTAAGCAATATGAAAATAATAGAAGTGTAGCTGTGGCAGACAACTATACTCTAAAAGTTGCTGGTGAAGGTGACATACGTATTCAACAAAAGTTTAACAACAACATGGAGTACATTAACATCAAAGACGTTTTATATGTACCCGATATATGTGCGAATTTAATTTCGGTGAGTCAGCTAACGGATAAGGGGTTTAAAGTTGAATTTGAAGGCAGCAAATGTGTCATAAAAAAACGTGAAGTAATTTTTTCAGAAGCATTCAAACATAAGGGGTTATTTAAGCTCGAGGTATTACCCCAACCTCAAAATTTTGCTGTAATGAGTAAAGAAGTTTGGCATAAGCGATTAGGTCATCCTGGTGATAAGAAAATCGAAAATCTACGATCTGATGAATCTTCAGGTGTTGAATACGTTAATAGCTCTAAATCAAGTACTTGTACATCATGTCTACAAGGTAAACAATCACGTAAGCCATACAAGTCGTCAACGACAACAACAACAGAAATTTTACAATTAATACATACAGACGTTTGTGGTCCAATGGAACAAAAGTCAATGGGAGGTGCTGAATACTACGTGCTGTTTCTTGATGATTTTTCAAGTAAGGTGTTTATTTATATGATGAAAAATAAATCGGAAGTTCCGAAAATATTTGAAAATTTTAAAAATATAGAGAAAATCAAACGGGTAAAAGAATTAAGATACTTCGTTCTGACAATGGTTTAGAATATTGTAACGCACAGCTAAAACAGATTTGTAACGACAGCGGTATAATACATCAAACATCAGCACCGTATAGTCCACAACAAAACGGAAAAGCAGAACGCATGAATAGGACGTTAGTCGAAAAAGCTCGGTCACTGGTATACGATGCGAATCTAAAAAAGTTTTATTGGGCAGAAGCTACAAGCACTGCATCGTATTTAATAAATCGTACGCCAAAGAAAAGTCTCAACGGAAAATCTCCAAACGAGGTTTGGAGTGGTAAACAACAAAATCTAGATCATTTACGTGTCTTTGGTTGTATTGGTATGGTAATGGTTCCAAAGGAATTACGTAAAAAATGGGATCCAAAATCAAAAAAGTGTATCATGGTTGGATACTGTGAAAATTCTAAAGCCTACAGATTGTATGATCCAGTAATGAGGAAATTACACGTAAGTCGCAATGTAGTATTTATAGAAAATGAAATGTATTTTAAAAAACCAGATAATTTACAAAATAACACTATCCCATCTGAAAATGATCAGAATTTAGTGAGGATTTTAGTTAATGAAAATTCTGATCATATTGATTTAAGGTCAAGTAAAGTTGAATGGGATTTTGAGTCAGCAGAAAATAGCACAGATGACGATGAAAAAGAAAACCAAGAAAAAGAACAATCAAATGCTGAAGAAACGCCTCGTCGATCGTCAAGAATAAAAACACCAAAAAATATGGATGATTATATCACATATTTAGCTAATTGTAATATCAATGATCCAGTGAATTACTCAGAGGCTGTGGATGGTGAAGAAAAACGTTTTTGGCTAAAAGCTATAGAAAGTGAACACAATTCGCTTTTAGAAAATAACACGTGGAGTGTTGTGAAAAATAATGAAAATGTTAAAAAGTTATCTACAAAATGGGTTTTTAAAAAGAAAAATGTTGAAGGCGATATAAAATACAAAGCAAGATTGGTTGCAAGAGGTTGTGCACAGCGTAGCGGTGTAGATTACACAGAAACGTATTCTCCAGTGATGAGATATAATACTTTAAGATATTTGTTATCGGTCGTTTTAGAATTTGATCTAAATATTAATCATTTAGATGTTTGTACAGCTTTTCTTCAAGGAAATCTGAAAGATGAGATCTATATTGAAGTTCCTGAAGGTATATCAATTCCGGATGGTCATATGTTAAAGTTAAATAAACCACTGTATGGTTTGAAACAAGCATCCAGAATGTGGAATGAAAGGTTAAGTGGTAAACTGAAGAATCTTGGTATGAGACAAATTAAAACGGATCAATGTGTTTATGTGATAAACGAGAATACCGATAATTTGGTTATTATTGCTGTATATGTAGACGATATGATTGTTTTGTGGAAAAATGAAGGTACTAAAAATTCACTCATTAACAGTATTAAGGACGAGTTTAAGATGAAAGATCTTGGTCCAGCTAAATCATTTTTAGGAATGAAAATCAACTATAATCCAGGTAAAGATTTATCAATTGATCAATCGTCATATATTGAAAAGATGTTGGAGCGTTTTGACATGGTTTCCTGCAATCCAGTTTCAACTCCCATGGATCCAAATGTGAAATTTAAAAAAAAAGAACCGAATGCGGAAAATAAATCTGAAATGAAAAAATATCCTTATCAGGAATTAATTGGCAGTCTACTGTTTGCAGCTCAAGTTACAAGACCGGACATAAGTTTTGCTGTAAACTTATTGAGTCGTTTCAACAATAATTTCGAAATGCAACATTGGACAGCAGCAAAGCGTATTTTACGATACTTGAAGGGAACAATTGATTGCAAGTTAATGTTTGAAAAGCGAGCCAGTTTTGAGACTTCATGTTTTTGTGATGCTGACTATGCAGCTGACCCAGAGGAAAGAAAATCAGTTAGCGGCTACGTATTAATAAAGAAAGGTGCTGCTATATCATGGGGTTCTAAGAAACAGCAAACCACGGCTTTGTCAACTTGTGAAGCTGAATATATGGCTATGGGCGTAGCAGTTCAAGAAATGCTTTGGCTAAGAGGGCTGGAGGAAGAGCTGTTTCATAATGATTTGGAAGCAACAAAATTGTTTTGTGACAACCAAAGTGCCATTCAACTAGCACTTAATGAGTCATATCATCCTAAAACAAAGCACATCGATGTAAGACATCATTTTATTAGAGACAACATTGTTTCTAACAAGGTAATCCTGAAGTCAATAAGTACTGATGAAATGGTAGCAGATGTCCTAACTAAACCTCTTTCAAGTACTAAATTGAATGGGTTTATATATGATATGGGTTTAAAGTAAATGAATTTTTAGTGAGGATGTTGAAAATGAAAAATTAATTAACTACTAAATTGACATTACTGTTTTGATATTTTTAGTATACTTGAAATATGGTAACTCTGTAATTTACTTGATAATAAATTTTATCCCTTCTTTTTTATACACTCTAACAAGATACACGTGTTTCAATTATAAAAATATAATATAGTTTTTCCTCAAGAAAGTTCAACACTTATATATGTTTTACGTAAGTCGTTACGTCAAAAACATATATAACTCGACATATTTATCTTCACACACATAAAGCACGTCACTGTTCTTGAAATTAATATCACAGTATAAACTAAAATAATACGATATTTACACTATGCAATTTTGCATGAAACTAGCATGAAATTTTTGTTTGTGGGTAAAGCAATATGGAACTGCTTAAGGAGATGTTACAGTTGCTTATGTTCATTTTTAAATAACGCATATCGCTGCAATTTAAATAGAGAATTGAGAAAAAATTGGCTCAAAAAATTGCATAGTGTAAATCTGGACTAAGACTGTAGAATAATTTGCATTAGTTTTGCCTTTGGGCATTGGCAGTTTTGCATTTTATATAAAACTCGTTGATTTATTCTAATTATTTAAATATTCAATTTTTTTTCTAGCTTTTACTTTTTTATCAATTTTTTATTTTTAACTGATTCTTTTTATACGCTTCACCACAAAAAGTGAAAAAAAATTTTTTTCATTACGTTTGTAATTTCTACAATTTCCATTTCCGACCCCATAAAGCATATATATTCTGAGTCTTTATGCGTAGCAAAGTCGATTGAGCGATGTCTGTCTGTCCGTACGTGTTCAGGTTGTGAAATCAATTTTGCCAAGGCACCAGATGAGCTAGAGAAAATGTAAATACATCAATCAGACATAGTTTCGAAAATGTTGCTATTGAAATCCAGAAAGATCTCGGTCCATTTTCTTCGACGCAGCGGGCAAAATAACATGCCTGCCTCTAATTTTTCCATTGTATTTGGAAAAATAAAAAAAATATTTGGGTCGATAGAGAATTAAAAAAAAAAATAAAAACATCAAGTGAAAAAATCAGCGCTCACCCATATTTTCCGAGTTAAAGGCCCCTGAACTTTTCATAGAAAAGTACGATTGTGCACCATATTTTTTAAGATATCAATATGGATATCATTTCAAAGCTTTTAAAGAGATCTTTAAGAATATACCAAAAAAAAACAAAAAATAATTAAAATCTTAACCCATTAAGACCCTATGACATTTTTATTTAAATTTTTTATTTAAATATTTTAATTTTTTAGTTCTCTTTCACCTTTATATTTGTTGTTTTCATTGGAGTTACTTCACTAAACTAGATTTACATACATGGCGAAAGATATATAAGATTTTACATAGCCGAATATAGCACTTTTACTTGTGTACTTTCAAATTGATATTTGAGTTTTAAATGAATTTAAATTTTTATATTTTCATATGTAGTGAAAAAAGGATGTTTCTTTATTTTTTATTAAATTTATTTTATTTGGTGTTTAAAAAAAAAAACTTTTCAGTTTTCTATTTTTGGATTTCTTACTTCTCGTTTTTTCTACATTTAAACTGTGGTGAATTTTCAGTTTTTAAACGAAATTTCTATTTCATTTATTTCGTACGAATAAATACATTTTGTTTGCTTCTTTAATAATTTTTGTTTCGATTATTTTTTTTTTTTTTTTGACCAATTGCCAAATTTTGGTAAATTTATGGTTTCTTTTTTGAATATTAATTTTTAATGACTTTTCGTCCCTTATTTATCAATACAAAGCAAAAGACAACATATAAAAAAATTATTTATGTTTTGTCCTTGTATGATATACCTGCCACGTCAAGGCTTTTAAGAAAATGAAAAATTTTTCATGAAATTATTTGATTATTTTTCAGTTTTTCATTAGAAATTTCAACATTTATGAATGTCTTGACAACAA
Source organism: Cistogaster globosa (assembly GCA_937654795.1). Lineage (NCBI taxonomy): Eukaryota > Metazoa > Arthropoda > Insecta > Diptera > Tachinidae > Cistogaster > Cistogaster globosa. Next base: position 92,899,227 of record OW569407.1, on the reverse strand, counting down.
CTTCGTAGATTAACATTCATATTAATAAATATTTAATAATTAAATAAGAAAGATTTCTAGTGTTTTCATTAGGAGAATGAAAAAATATTAAATTTGCGCGATGAAAAATATGACGCGTTAACTATATTTTGACGTAACGGCTTGTGTCAAATCATAAACAACATGCTACGATTTATGCAATGCAAAGTGCGTATTAATTTACTTTCTATTTTTAAATGCTTTTTGCCTCCACAAAGCTTTTGACTAATATTAACACCGTTTCAAAAAGCCGAAAATTTATTAATTTCCAAAATTAGAAAAATATTTTGACTGCTTTTTAAAGATGGTATTTGAGCAACGAAGTCATGTTTTTTTTTATCAGTTTCTGCTCCTTAAGTAAAAATGATGCAAAACCCTGTATAACAAATATGAGCTTAAATTAAAGCTTTTTCCTCTTGTCATACTTTGTGCTTCCGAACGTCGCACGGTTGGCGATCACATTCGATTATCAAAGTTAAGTTCGACAAGTTGAAAAAGACATCGAAAAGTTTACTACACTGACAGCCCATAACTTGGAAAATGATTCTGTAGGAAATTAATAGCTTTGTAGGGCGATCCCTGCCTAATTTGGTCGACGATTTGATAAAATAACGATTGTTATAAAACATAGATTCACCGATTTGCATCAGAAATTAAATAACAATTTAAGCAATGAAGAATATCAGGTTAATTCTTCAAAGATGAATCGATTTAATAAATAAACCAAAGTCTATTTTGAGGACCTTCAAAAATATTGTGAAGGATTAAAAAAACATTTAAGAATCGCTGGATGTGTATTGGAATAAACTGAGCGGTTGGGGAAATAAAAAATATTTTTTTGAATATATATTGATTTCTTACAAAAATAAGAATTTACTGTTCAAACACTTTAAATTCTTAAATATCGTTAATTAAAATCAATTGTTTAAAAATATTTCTAAAAGCAGAATATATTTTTCCTAATAGTTTTCAATAAATGGTTAATGGACTTAATCGATTTAATAATTGAACGCATTCAAATATAAGTTTCAACAGCACAAGATCCTATTTCATTTAATAAATTGATTGTTGTTCTTTTTTTTTTTCTTTATTTATTTATTATGATGAATTTCACTTTTTAAGAACTTTGAACTTTATGTTTGTGTTTTTTTTTTTGGTAGAGATTCAGTATGTTGGACAATTGTTACACCCTGTTTAAATGTCAATTTGCATCATGTGACGCACTGCGCAATCTCTACAATAATTTCTTTCAATATGCGTACACCAACAGAACCATCAACAAGCAACAGCAACAACATTGTTGTCGGTCGTAATATAAAAAATATTGTAGATTATAAAAATTTTTTATTGATTTTTTTCTAGGTTCTTTTTTCTTTTAAATACGTATTTGACTTGAATTTCATTGTTTGATGTCTAATGCTTGTTACTTTACTATTTTTACTTACAGATTTTCAACAACCATCCTGCATTAAAGAGCTTGTCGGTAGTAAATTCTCATTCTCCTCAATTTTTTGTGTCGACATAAAAGTGCATGCAGATTTTTATTATTTTCTTTTAGAAAAATAATTTCCTAAACATTTTTTCTGCAATAAAAAAATCTCCAGTTTAGGTGTTTTATGCTTTAAGACAAAAAATTTAAATATTTTAGACTAAAAGTGAAAATAGAGAAACGAAATATAGCAAGACAAATGATAAAATAAATTATATTGAATGTGTTAAGAAAATTGTGCGAAATGAATACGAACGTTTTTCAAAGTGTGCATGGGAAACAAAAAATCAAATTTATTTATTATATTTTAATAAAAAATTTTACTACAGCAGCCATATCTAATAAAAAATATAATATTATTAATAATATTTTAAATACAAATCTAACAAAAAACTTGTATTATATTCAAAAAATAATGGAACAATTATCTTTAAGTAATTGTAAAATTTTTAAAAAATATTGTTAAAAAACAAACAAAATAAAACAGTCACAAACTCAACCAAAAAATAATCAATTAAACAACAGATTTAATAAAACTTTAAATTAAAGTAAAAACAAAAGAAACTCTAAAACAAACAATTTGTAAAAAAAAGTATTAAGAAAAAGTGTTTATATTTAAATTTAATTTCTTGTGTTGAAAGTGCGATTTTTAAAACGCCCTTTAAATTTATTTGTCACGTTAGTGTTTCCAAACGTAATGCATTCAGTTCAAAGTGTTTCCAAACAATCAAAGCTTAGCAGAAGACAACGAAGATTTCATTGTTATAGTGCAACATCAGCGCCAGCAGAAGCAGCAGCAGCATCCGCAGCAGTAGTAGCATCTTCATCATTGCCGCCACACTATTATAAATATAAAGCTGCAAAAGCCTATCGAAATACGGTTCCTATAGTACACGGCATTATAGTTTCAAATCTATCGTTGGTATTGCTACAAAAAGAATACATAGAACAATTCTATTTTGAAAAACGTAACGGCGGAGGAGGACCTGATCCTGATGCAAATGCCGATTCCTATCGGCATTTGAATACTAAACATCAGCCTCACAACCGCTTTAATACACAACTACAACTTCTACGTTTTGGATGATTGATATCATATAGACAATGTGATGATAAATGACAGGAATATTATTTTAATTTAAATTCAAATTCAGATTTAGATTCAGATTTAGATTGTCTTAACAATAACGTCAATTATTATATTGTTTATAAAACTTACTCTTCACGGCTACAATCAGAAAAGAAATTATTAAATTTTGCTCCATTTAAATTGCAACAACAGCTTCAATATAAAAGAAGACGTTTAAAAACTCGTACTCGCAATCGTTAAAATCTTCCTAAACTATAGATGAGTGTTTTTCTATTTTAATTTTAAAACACAATTGAAAACACCACAAAAAAACGGAAATCAAATATCTTTATTGAAATAATATATCGCATATAAAAATAAATCTACACAAAAAGAAGATTAAATATCTTAAAAGATTTATTAAAAATATTAACGTAGAAATTGTTTAACACTCACTCACTCACTCACTGGCTACTTGTTGTTGTTTGTTAATGGGTTAGATACACAAATATCGATCGATCGATTTGCTTTTAATTAATTGTATTAACATAGTGTGATCTTTAATCAAAATGGAACTCAATCAACCAAGAAAATTGTTAATTTCTATTAAGCAAATAGAATACGAAAGTAAAAACAGTAGTAGTGTTTACAATATGAGCCAAATTTGCCACATTGCTCATGTACGGGATGCTACAGGAGCTCAGAAACTGCGAAGCTGACATTATCTACTATTATACGATAAACACGATGCCATAATATAGAATCAACTAAATTAATTAAAAATAAAAGTTAAAAAAAAAATATCAAAAACATTGAATGAACGAATTAAAAAACAAAAACTCAAGTCTTTAAGAAAGTATTGTTAAAAAAAATTACAACACCAAGAAAAAAAACTTTTATAAAAAAAATACAAAAAAGAAAATATTAAAAAACAAAAGTACTTTTTTGAAATCATTTTTGTGAAACGCACATTAAAACAAATAAAAAGAAAAACGAAAAGAATTCAAATTAAAAATGCAAAAATACAGCCATCTTAAAGAAGGTGTTAATGAGAATATTGCAGCACCAGTCCTTCTACCCATAACTAATTTATCAAATGGTTATAAAACCAAAAATATCTTAGATTCCAATTTTAACACTGAAATGGAAACAACAACATTAAAAGCAGATATGTCTACAATGAATTCTATTACAACAGCAGCTGCTTCTAAACATTATAATAACAAAATGAATATGGCCAAATTGCAATGGTGGAATGCACCACCACCGCCACCACCACCCAATAATCGCATTACACCAGTCGAATCTATAATACTTAAAGCTACAACTCAGGAAGTTACAGAGGATGATATTAAGGCATTTTCTACAAATAGTCTACCAAAAGAATCATCCAATAATCAAATAAATTATTTATGTGATGAAAAACAACAGCAACAGCAACATCAACACCACAACCACCATCATCTTCATGCAAATCATAGTCATCATAATCATAGTGAAGGTGATGGTAATTCACCATTATCGAAAAGTGCTAGCAGTTCACGTTATAAACTTCATCATTTGGCTGCCATCAGTAATGATCGTATATCGAATAAGATTCCATTAACCAATCAATTTAGTATCGAAGAAGATCAAGATCAAATTAAACAAGACTCACAATTATTATTAAATGGTAAGTTGTTGTTTGTTTTTTTCTTTGTTTGTTTTCTTATTTCTCATGTATTCAAGGAAAAATTAAAACCAGTCAAGTGGGCGGTGTTATTTGAAAACGAAGGGTTTTATGTTTTTATTTTTTATATTGAATTCATTGCATTGAATTATTGAATTATTTATATGGAATTCATGTAATAAAAAAGCCTCTATAGGCTAATAAAGATACATATATTACAAAAGTGGATTCCACAATATCCAGTGTAAATATTTATAAACAAATATGCTTATTTACATGACAAATAAAGAAAGAAATAATTCATTTCCTAATTATTACCAAATGGCTCCCAAGTCAATTGAAAAACTAAACATAAAAAAGCAACAGCAAGGTTCACTTTAACCAGTGATGTCAGATGTAGGAAATTTGCTATTATTGTAGAGATTTTTTTCAAAACGTTGAAGCGTAGAGAAAAATGGACAGGTTTTCTATTTCAAGCAAAATTTAGGGATTTCAAAAATTTTTGGTTTTTTGTTTAAATACTCTATAGTTTATTAAAAAAAAAAATAGTTGAAATTTAAAATATCTAGCAATTTCAACGTTTTAAACAAGAACCCTTACAGCCAAATTTTCACCAATCTGGCATCATTAAAAAATGCAAGGAGGTTTTTTATAACTAACAAAAATTTTTATTTATATTAAAAAAAAAAAAAACTTTAACACTTATGTGCTGTTTCTGTGTTACAGGCGATCAACTTGTCTGAAAAATTTTTATGAAAATAACTCAAAAAACTAAGTGCCTTTTTCAGACGAGTTGATCGCCTGTAATACGGAAACAGCACATTCGTTTTTATTTAACTCTCAAATAACCCTAAAAAACTTACGTTAATTATCCTGATGTGTAGTTTTTCACAAATATGGAATGTCAATGTGTTTTGCTGTACCAACATAGTTATTTTGCAATTAAAGCCAAGATTTGCATAGTATTATAGATATATGTATTTTTATATTACAATTGCTTAGTTCACAAAATCTTGTATGGTGTATTTTGTATTTAATACACTTTCTGTTTATATCCGGGGTTCTCATCAAATTCCTGCTCACGGACCCCTAGTAAACAATTTTTTTTTCGCAGACCCCTCTGAAGCCTAAGTTCAAAATAAGGCTTTTATTTTTGAAAACACAGTTTTTTCGGTTCTTCATGCGGACCCCTTGGATGGTTGCTACGGGCCCCTAGGTGTCCACAGACCCCCATTTGAGAACCGTTGGTTTATTTGCTTGTAAACACACAGTGTATTATTTGATCAATTTATTTTGTATATTAAACGTTAAAAAGCAAATAAGTATTCAGAAGAAGGTTTTCAGGAAGTAAAATAGACAATAGGACTGAAAAAAGCAAAATTTGAAATTTTTTATGCGAAAAGTGTACTTTTGATCAGAGCTGTAAACGAATGATTCATTTTTGGTTTTTAACTCACCGTGAATTAAAATGTTTGAATGCATTCATCTGTTCCAAAAAATGAATTGAATTAGAATTTGAATGCATTCACAATGAATTTGAATTCTTGAATGCCATTCACTTGGCCACACAAAGTTAATGAATTTGAATTTGAATGAATTTATTATGAACAAAATTTGTGTGAATGCATTCCTTTCATCAGCCAAAAAATGAATTAGAATGTGAATGGATGTATTATGAATTTAAACGTCGTGAATGCATTTACTCGCCATCGAATTAAATGAATTAGAATTTGAATGCAATTATTGGAAGGAAAAATATATTGAAGGAATTCATTTTTTTTTACAATAATTCCTTTAAGTTGAAAATTATACAGTGTGTGTTTTACTACGTCGGCCATGACATAAGCTGCAAAAATGTTAACGGGTGTTATATTGGGCATGATAAAAGCTGTAGAAAAGTTAAAGGGTGTTACAAAATTGACACGTTTTTTACGATTAGAGTGTTATCTTTTGAACTACAAAAGATAAAAACTTTAAATTTACGTAGTGTATGTTACTACATCGGCCATGACAAACGCTATAGAAAAGTTAAAGGGTGTTGCAAAATTGACGTGATTTTTACGATTATAGTGTTATCTTTTGAACTATAACAGATAAAAACTTGAAATTTACGCAGTGTGTGTAACTACATCGGCCATGATAAACGCTATAGAAAAGTTAAAGGGGGTTTGAAAATTGACGTGATTTTTACGATTATAGTGTTATCTTTTGAACTATAACAGATAAAAACTTGAAATTTACGCAGTGTGTGTTTTTACATCGGCCATGATAAACGCTATAAAAAGTTAAAGGGTGTTACAAAATTGACGTGATTTTTACGATTAGGGTGTTATCTTTTGAACTATAACAGATAAAAACTTGAAATTTACGCAGTGTGTGTTTTTACATCGGCCATGATAAACGCTGTAGAAAATTAAAAGGGTGTTGCAAAATTGACGTTATTTTTACGATTATAGTGTTATCTTTTGAACTATAACAGATAAAAACTTGAAATTTACGCAGTGTGTGTAACTACATCGGCCATGATAAACGCTATGGAAATGTTAAAGGGTGTTACAAAATTGACGTGATTTTTACGATTAGAGTGTTATCTTTTAAACTATAAAAGATAAAAACTTGAAATTTACGCAGTGAGTGTAACTACATTGGCCATGACAAACGCTATAGAAAAGTTAAAGGGTGTTGCAAAATTGACGTGATTTTTACGATTATAGTGTTATCTTTTGAACTATAACAGATAAAAACTTGAAATTTACGCAGTGTGTGTAACTACATCGGCCATGATAAACGCTATAGAAAAGTTAAAGGGTGTTACAAAATTGACGTGATTTTTACGATTAGAGTGTTATCTTTTGAACTATAACATGTAAAAACTTGAAATTTACGCAGTGTGTGTAACTACATCGGCCATGATAAACGCTATAGAAAAGTTAAAGGGTGTTGCAAAATTGACTTGATTTTTACGATTAGAGTGTTATCTTTTGAACTATAACAGATAAAAACTTGAAATTTACGTAGTGTATGTTACTACATCGGCCATGACAAACGCTATAGAAAAGTTAAAGGGTGTTGCAAAATTGACTTGATTTTTACGATTAGAGTGTTATCTTTTGAACTATAACAGATAAAAACTTGAAATTTACGCAGTGTGTGTAACTACATCGGCCGTGATAAACGCCATAGAAAAGTTAAAGGGTGTTGCAAAATTAATAAAACGCAGTGTGTTACTACGACGACTAGACAAACGTTGTAGAAAAATTCGTGTTATTAATTATTTACCAAAAAAAAACAAAAATATTTCACACCTTCGCAAACCGTTTACATTTTTTAAGAAAAAAACTTTGAAACAGTTTCCACGAAAAATCTCATTATAAGTGTAATAAAGAAAGTACCTACCCCTTAATTTAGTGCTAGCAACAAAAAAATGGGTCATTGAATGGTCTGTTTGTTGGCCACGTGCTACATTGTGAAAATGGCAGGTAACAAAAATTTAAATAATTTTGTTCAATTGGATTGTTTTAACTACCATATGATAAAAATTCAAATGAAATTTTAGAACTAAATTCTTTACACTGGCAAACATATTAGAATTATTATACCGACCTTAAATACTAGACAGATATTATTGTACATTCTCTATTTCACTCATATTTACATTTGTCATTTTTTATCTTTTATAGTTCAAAAGATGACACTATAAATGTAAAAATCACGTCAATTTTGCAACACCCTTTAACTTTTCTATAGCGTTTATCATGGCCGATGTAGTTACACACACTGCGTAAATTTCAAGTTTTTATCTGTTATAGTTCAAAAGATAACACTATAATCGTAAAAATCAAGTCAATTTTGCAACACCCTTTAACTTTTCTATAGCGTTTATCATGGCCGATGTAAAAACACACACTGCGTAAATTTCAAGTTCTTATCTTTTATAGTTCCAAAAATAACACTATAATCGTAAAAATCACGTCAATTTTGCAACACCCTTTAACTTTTCTATAGCGTTTATCATGGCCGATGTAAAAACACACAATGCGTAAATTTCAAGTTTTTATCTGTTATAGTTCAAAAGATAACACCCTAATCGTAAAAATCACGTCAATTTTGTAACACCCTTTAACTTTTTATAGCGTTTATCATGGCCGATGTAAAAACACACACTGCGTAAATTTCAAGTTTTTATCTGTTATAGTTCAAAAGATAACACTATAATCGTAAAAATCACGTCAATTTTCAAACCCCCTTTAACTTTTCTATAGCGTTTATCATGGCCGATGTAGTTACACACACTGCGTAAATTTCAAGTTTTTATCTGTTATAGTTAAAAAGATAACACTATAATCGTAAAAATCACGTCAATTTTGCAACACCCTTTAACTTTTCTATAGCGTTTGTCATGGCCGATGTAGTAACATACACTACGTAAATTTAAAGTTTTTATCTTTTGTAGTTCAAAAGATAACACTCTAATCGTAAAAAACGTGTCAATTTTGTAACACCCTTTAACTTTTCTACAGCTTTTATCATGCCCAATATAACACCCGTTAACATTTTTGCAGCTTATGTCATGGCCGACGTAGTAAAACACACACTGTATAATTTTCAACTTAAAGGAATTATTGTAAAAAAAAATGAATTCCTTTAATATATTTTTCCTTCCAATAATTGCATTCAAATTCTAATTCATTTAATTCGATGGCGAGTAAATGCATTCACGACGTTTAAATTCATAATACATCCATTCACATTCTAATTTATTTTTTGGCTGATGAGAGGAATGCATTCATAAAAAGTAATTTCATGATGAAATTCAAATTCTTATTCATTCATTTCGTGTGGGTAAGTGAATGGCCATCAAGAATTTTAATTCATTGTGAATGCATTCAAATTTTAATTCAATTCTTTTTTGTGTGGAATGAATGCATTAAAAAAATCACAATTCAATGCGGGAATGATTCGCAGGAATGATTCAAAAAAGAATCATTCGTTTACAGCTCTGCTTTTGATATGCTAAAAAATGCAAATGTCTTTTGTTTATTTTCTTCTTCTCAACATGATATGGAATTCACATGTAGTTGATAACACGATTGCCAATACAACTTTACAAAAACATAGAAAATAAAAGTGAAATTTTATATGAAAATTTCCAACAACAAGCATACACTATTGTATTTTAATTGAACAATACACAGTATACACGGGGTTTTGTGAATTAAGCAAACATTTTATCTCTGATACATTTTTCACAAATATTGCGGTAACGAGTACGCTTACAAACGCAAAAACAGCATATCGTTCGGTGAATATAGTTTTTATATTTTGACTTTTCGCTATTACAAATGTGACACCGAGATAAGCCTTCGATTATTAGAGGAATAGCTGTCTGCTTTTTATAAGAAATTTCAAAAGATTTTTATGAGCTTGGCTGAGTTTCAGAAGGTTTACGGTACAGTGAAATTTGGGACTGGGTTATTGAGCCGCTGTGTTCATCCACCAAATCAGTTTGGGTAAGCCCTTTCGTATTGCCATGTAAGACTTTGCGAAAGATATTCCAAGCTTACGCTTACTTCTCTGTTTTCCAATTTGTATTTATGTCTTCGAATATAATGAACGCATTAAAAGGTGAAACATAAATGATTTTTGAGAAAACTGCAACTAGCCATCGATTAGTTTTTCTTTTGTCCACGGCATCCACGCCACTTAGGATAAAGTTTTACAGCTGAAAAAAACTAAAGCTAATATCAAACGAACCTTTGGTTTTATTATAGAATTGAAAAATATTTGGCAATTTTTTTTTTCATCAGATCCAAAGTCACTCGAATAATGCATTGTATTTACACTACGACGCAGTTATCTGTTCTGTCAACATATGAAACAAGAGTTGTATTATCGGTGAATGCAAAAGTTGACTGGTACAACGTAACCTTTATGCATTCTAGTAATTTTAGTGGTATACTATTTTTTGTTTTGGAGCAGACCAAAAGTCAAAACTCTATGTCTTTCAGGTTTAGAAGGCATATAATGCCTAAACTTGCATCTTTTACGAAATCCAAGCAATTGTTCGTCAAGTATTAGATACTCAGACGGATTGAAATAATGAGGCAATAATTTAGCCCATTTGTCGAATATCTGACGAAATGGAGAAAATTTGTCAGTGGAAGTTTTTTGACGTCTGATTACTTCATCAAAATGAAGAACACGATTAATGTATTGAAATGTTTTTTTTTTTTATTTACATTATCCTCACTATGATTTGTTTTATATAAAAAATATTCACACTTGGCAATAGCAAAAATTTGGAAAAATAAATGGAAATTACATGTGTGTGGAAAACCACACACGAGGGTAACTTACGTAAGTTTTTATATATCTCGTAAAAAAAAATTTTTAATTAAAAGATATGTTTTTTGTGCTTAATAGATATAGTAAACAAAGTCAAGAAATTTCTTTAGTATACCCGAGCAATATTTTTGTTTATCGTATAAAAACTATTTTTTTGTGTGCTTTTTCACACAAGGGTGATTTAAAGGTTAATTTTTGTAAAATTTTTTCCATGTTCCTATCTGTGTACCATTAAATGGCGCCACCTTTGAAGTTAAGTTTTCGTTCACATTTTGCACAATGTACATGTTTTCTATAGTAATAGTTCTTTCTTTTCATTAAATTGACGTGTTGCATAAGTACGGGTATAATAATTTCTACCTGCATCTCCTCTGGCTATTCTGGGGATATTTTGTTTGGGCAGCTATTTTTATCAAAAATCTTTTTTCAAGACAAGTAGAAGTTCTCTTAAGAAAAAATATTTCACAAAAAAATGCTTAACGTTCCACTAAATCAAAAAAAAAAAAAAAAAAAAATTAAGAAAAACAGAATTTGTTTGAAAAAGTTCACAAGGTTGATTTATGTATAAAACATTTTAAAATTTTACTAAATAAAAAAATCGCAAGGTAATGAAAACTATATTTAAAAAAAAAATTAAATCTCACGAAAGTTTTTCGTGGAGTTAAAAAAACCCCGATGTCACAAAATATGTTACAAATACAAAGTTTTTATAAAAAAAAATTGTGTACATGGTGTAAAGTGAAAAAGGTGCGACACAGCCTAATTAAGCAAGCGGTCTGTCTGATTTATTGCATAAATGTTAAAATATTTTGAATTTATAATTATAATTATGTTATGAATTTAACAATTATGAAAAAAAATATTCAGTTGTTAAAACAATTCCACGTGATCAGCATAACAACAGCACCACTTGATGTTGCTCTTCATATTTTTTATTATTCCTACAATTACATGTCTTGTTTATTTTTCTAGAAATTCCAATTTTGTAATAATAAATTTCATGGTAAAATCAATTATTGTTTAAGTATTAAAACGACAAGAAAAATTAGGTTTAGTTCAGTAAATTCACAATTTCAATTCATTTCATCAAATCCACATCTTAACGCTTTTATGTCAGTTCTATTAAATAAAATTAATCTTAAATAAATTATGACCTTAAATATGAATAACTGTTCGGTAACACAATCCAATTGTTTATGTTTGTTTATTTTTTCAATATTTTTTTAGTTTATTGATTTTAGATCTGAAATCAATTATAATTATAATTCTGTTGATTTGGATTTAATATATTCAAATTACATTAAAATTGTGTTAATACATTTTTTTCCTGTAAAATAACCTTGATCATTCATAATTTAAAAAAAAAGTACAGCTTCCCTTAATAAGATCTCAAATCACAAAAAAGAACAGTTCATTTAAAATTTGGCCGATAAAACTTTCAATTAGCTTAAATCAGATTAAACTATAAAAATAATTTTTTATAAAAAAATTAAAATGTTACAAACCAAATTAAATCTAAATTACTTCGCAGTGAATTTTCTGTTAGTTAAATATTTTTCGCTTTTATTATAAAATTTTGGTTTAAAAAAAAATACTGGCACTTCACTTTAGAATTCCATGTCCAAAGGGGTAACAACGTAACCCTATTAATATCGCTACAATGTCTTCTCGTCTGTAACAGGACTCTATATTTTAACTGTAGCTGCTAGAAACCAGGGCGAATTGACACCAGGTGACTGCATTAGCTTTAACGTGTATTTTGTTTTTTTTTAAATCTTGTTGAAATGTCAAAAATGCCTGGCAATATGTGAGTATGTATTTGTGAAATTTACAAATGTTTAAAACAAAGCAAGTGCCAAGGCGAATTAATAACATGTGGCCTTAATAGCCCAGGTGACTTTGTGATTTTTCCTTCTTCGAATGTCAAAAGTTATAATCTGCTATTGTACTACTTTGCTTTTGAAAGCCAAAGACGATTTTTACAAAAACTAAATGTACATATTTCTTTCAGTGTTGTAGTCATTTTCGCCGTAAGATTACCTGTTATTAATTCGCCTTGGACGAGTGCCTTGCGTATCAGCGAAGTCACTCACAATAATAAAAAAGCAACAACTTTAACAACTCCCAAAACAGCAAACATATGTTGACCGCATGAGCTAATGCAGTCACCCGCAGTAAATATCAACATTAAGGTAGCAATTAAAGGATGACCCCATAGAAGACACGATTTTAATTTCTATGGCCCTATATTTTAAACCGCTCATTTTGGTTGCTTTATATTTGCACGGAGTATGAAATACGTCGACTAAAATACATTCAAAAGATATATCTCATGCGATAAATATCTTTTCCAATTTTTTTTTTAACAAATACGATCACTGCGACAAAACTCTTAGATCTCGGAGAATCAAAACTATTGGAAAATTAAGATTAAATAAAGTGCTATTAAACTATAAACACAATTTATTTAAATTGAATTTGAGAATTTTTTTCTAAGACTTCGAAGTTGACTTGAGCAATTTCGCAATTCTCTCATATACGAAGAGTTCTGCAATCTCGGAGAATCAAACCTTTCGAGAAATCAAGATTACTTATAGAGCTATTAAATGCATTTTATTCAGACGCATTTTATTCAAATTTAATTTGACAAATTTTTTATACGACGCTGAAAATGTGCAATTTTTCTAATAAATGACAAGTTCGAGATTATGAGGTTATTGTGATCAAACGCTATAATCGAGATAAACGTTCCGGACAAAAAATTTACAAAAAACTCTTATCCATGACCTTATACGTTAAATTCTATTTAACGATCGCTTAACTTGTAAAAATAGAAGGAATGATTTGTGCATGACAGCAGATCATGGTCAACAAAAAAAAAAAAAAAAAATAAAAAATAAAAAAAAAATAAATAAAAAAATAAAAAAAAAAAAAATAAAAATAAAATAAAAATAGTTAAAAACGAAAATTTAATTATTAAAATTTGATTAAAAAAACTAACTCTTCTCGGTGCGCTTGGCTACTCCAATGGGATCGTATCACAACCACTGTTTCAATCCAGCAGTTACTTTTACGAATGTAAATGACTACAACTTTTTCGCTAGACATACCGCACACGATCATAGGCGCCTACGTATTTGTTATCGTTTTTTTATATGGAAAAAATCACATGTTGTCATTAAAAGTCATAACTCGTGAACGCGTCGACCGATTTCGAACAAACCATTGTCACGACATACTAACAAACCCTACAAAATTAATCTGATTCGGTTTGACTGTTCGTGAGTTATAAAGTCATAATACACTTGCAAAAATGTTTCATATATGTAAATGTAGATAAGTAATTTTTAAATTATAAATATAAAAATAAATTTGGAAAACAAAACATATAAATGGCCATATCTCTAACCACTTTGGTGAAGGGTACATAAGATTCGTTACAGTCAAAAACAGCACTCACTCTTTCTTTTTTACATACTTTATTATCTCTCATTTTTATTTTAATTACTGGACCCTAGAATAAATACCTAATGGTTTTTTTTTTGCCGGAAATCAAAAAAACATTTTTTAACCAAACATGTTACATGTGTGTGAAGATAAATACGTCTAGTTAAATACGTTTTTTTAAAAATGTAGCATGCGATAAAATTTTTCCTCCCTACATACAGTACAAATTGTATGGCAAATTTAGTGTTTTTTTAACAAAAACGATTATAGCGACAAAACCCTTTGATCTCGGCGAATCAAATCTTTTGGGAAATCAAGGGCACATATAGAGCTATTAAACTGTAATCACAGTTTATTCAAATTGTATTTGAGAATTTTTTTATAAGACGCGGAAAATTGACTTAGTGCAGTTTTGTCATATTATATGAGTTCTGTGAGGGATTTTGTTACTGTGGCCAAACCCTTCGATCTCGGCGAATCAAATCTTTTGGGAAATCAAGGCCACATATAGAGCTTTTAAACTGTAATCACAGTTAATTCAAACTGTATTTGACAATTTTTTTATAAGACGCGGAAAATTGACTTAGTGCAATTTTGTCATATTAAATGAGTTCTGTGAGGGATTTTGTTACTGTGGCCAAACCGTTCGATCTCGGCGAATCAAATCTTTTGGGAAATCAAGGGCACACATAGAGCTACTACACTGTAATCACAGTTTATTCAAATTGTATTTGAGAATTTTTTTGTAAGAAGCGGAAAATTGACTTAGTGCAATTTTCTCATATACAATAAGTTCTGTGAGGGATTTTGTTACTGTGGCCAAACCCTTCCATCTCGGCGAAACAAATTTTTTGGGAAATCAAGGGCACATATAGAGCTATTAAACTGTAATCACAGTTTATTCAAATTGTATTTGAGAATTTTTTTATAAGACGCGGAAAATTGACTTAGTGCAATTTTCTCATATACAATGAGTTCTGTGCGGGATTTTGTTACTGTGGCCAAACCATTCGATCTCGGCAACACTAAGTTAATTTTCCGCGTCTTATAAAAAAATTCTCATATACAATTTGAATAAACTGTGATTACAGTTTAATAGCTCTATATTTGGCCTTGATTTCCCAAAAGATTTAATTCGCCGAGATCGAAGGGTTTGGCCACAGTAACAAAATCCCTCACAGAACTCATTTAATATGACAAAATTGCACTAAGTCAATTTTCCGCGTCTTATAAAAAAATTCTCAAATACAATTTGAATAAACTGTGATTACAGTTTAGTAGCTCTATATGTGGCCTTGATTTCCCAAAAGATTTGATTCGCCGAGATCGAAGGGTTTGGCCACAGTAACAAAATCCCTCTTAGAACTCATTTAATATGACAAAATTGCACTAAGTCAATTTTCCGCGTCTTATAAAAAAATTCTCAAATACAATTTGAATAAACTGTGATTGCAGTTTAATAGCTCTATATGTGCCCTTGTTTTCCCAAAAGATTTGATTCGCCGAGATCGAAGGGTTTTGTCGCTATAATCGTTTTTGTTAAAAAAAACACTGAATTTACCATACAATTTGTACTGTATGTAGGGGAGAAAATTTTTATCGCATGCTACATTTTTTAAAAAACGTATTTAACTTGCATATTTATCTTCACACACATACATGTTACCCTTTTTAAATAAATAAAAAAAACAACAACCTTCATATTGACCGAATTGCTTATAATGCGTATCAATAGAAGTTTTTATAAAGCACGTATCAATTTAAATAAACGTTAATAAATCACAATTGCCACAATAATTAAATCAATTGAATTGTGGTGAACGCTCTTTTTTTATATTTATTTATTTTTTAATTTTCTTATTATCAATCATAAACGATTCGCACAGACAGGCAATCCGAAGATATATATTTACACATCGTCGTACATATTCATTTGTACTCTACTCTACCACTACAGACAATTAATTCATTTATTTATATTCTAGAAACTTGTTACGCTCTCACATAATCAACTCTTGAGAAAACTTAATTGAACAAGAAGACAAAACTTTTTACGAGGGTACTACGAAATTAAAACAAAGTAGTTTAAGTGCAGGCTGGTAAATTATATGGAATTTTTCATGAATTTTTCTTTTATCTTCTTTGAGCTTCATGTCAATGAGAAAAAAAAGGAATTATGAGAGGTACAGGGATATCCATTAGTAAAAAAACATTAATATACAGTATTGTTCGAAACCTAAGCAACTTTTCCTTAGTAAATACTTATGGTCGTAAATGTTCTCTTTAAATAGATTAATAAAAAATTTCCCATTTATTTATTATTAAACATATAGTCTACATACTAATAATAACTACAAGAAATACATTTTATGTCTTTGAACGAAATTATAAAACAAAAACAAAATTAACAACAACAAAAATTTTAAACAAAAGCTTTAGTCCCGTTATGATTGCTATTGGAAAAAATAATTTTGGTTTGGTTTTATGCATTTAAGTAGTACCAATTCTTTAGAAGTGCAACCATGACGCGAACACGTTATGGATCAGCTTTTAAGCTAAAGATTATTGAACTTTTTAGTAACGGTTAATTTCAAATTGCTATAGCAAACCAATTGAATATTAATAAATCAATAGTTTCCCGACTTATAAAAAAGTATTAAGCTACTGGGAAAGTAGATGAAGCCAATAGCGGTGGGCGACCAGAAAATTTTCCGTCTAGTTAAAAAAATTCATTTATTTCGTCGAAAGACATAGTGAATGAGCTTGAACTTCAGATTACTTCTTCCACAGTAAGAAAACGTTTATTGGAACAAAACTTAAGGAGCTTCATGCCATCTAAGAAGCCTATGCTGACTAAGAAGCATTTAAAAAGGGGGATGTTTGATTGATTGCAACGTAGTCTCTGATTTTCTCAGCTTTTTGTTTGTTTTAAGTTGGATTTTGCTAGAGCACATATGAATTGGACTATATCCAAATGGAGAACAGTTTTGTTTAGTGATAATTCTAAATTTAACTTTCTAAATTCAGATGGAGTTTGCCACGTGAGAAGGCCAAAAGCATAGTAGCTACATCCTCGGTACTCAAAAGCCACAATAAAGCATGGGGGTGGAAATGTGATGGTTTGGACTTGTTTTTTGGCCAGTGGTGTTGGTCCCTTTGTAGAAATTCAAACAAAAATGGACCGTTTTGTTTACAAAGACATTTTAGCAATTCTCACATGGTTAACTATGCTGAGTGGGAAATGCCACTTCGATGGGTGTTTCAACATGACAGAGTTAGTCAAGGATTGGTTATCAGCTAATGGAGTTTAAGTTTTGGATTGGCCAGAACCTCTTTGGAATTTAAAAATGGAGAGTTGGAACTCGACGCTTTAAAAATAAACAGGAGTTGATGAACTGTCTAAAATCAAAGTGGGAAGCTATACCAACATCTGTTCTATCGAATCTTATTGAATCTATGCTCATAAGATGCGCTAAGGTCGTAAGAATTAAAGGATATCATAACAAACATTTAGGCTTAGGTTTTGAACACCGAATTTTTAAGTTAATTTTGTTTTTATTTTATTATGACTTCCAAAGAAATGGAATTTAATTTTTGTTGTAATTTTAAGGTTATAGACACATTGTTAGTAGTAAATAAAAAAAAAAAATATTTTCTATAAATTTATTTAAAGAAAAGATATGAGTCTATTATTACTTAATGGGAAAAAATTGCTTAGGCTTCGAACAGTACTGTATAAATAAACATTTCTGTACTTTTCACTCATAATATAACTTAAAAATGAATTTATTGTAAATGTCTATAAGTGCTGTGTTGATATTATGTATAGTTGAAAGTTTCGAGAAAATAGCTTTTAATCTTCTGAATCACTTACCAACCATTTTCAGATGCTATAAGAAATTTGATCATTTTTGTGGGCAAAATTATCTACAGTCAAACGGATGAATCAATTTTTAATAAATTTTTGATGCGTTCTTTGACAGTCCCGTACCGAAAAAAATTATAGTCACCTACGCTCACGATCTCCACAAAAAAAAAATTAAGTCACGCTGGCTCACGCATATTCACCAGAAAAAATGTTGGTCATAAACAAGCACACTCTTTATTATAAGCACTTTTAATACAAAAGCTTAGTGACTGAACGAAATTTTTGTTTTTTTATTAAACATTTTTTTTAAAATTCTTGTATGATTTTTTAATGATTTATTAATTTCCCCTCGTACATAAATTGGTTTGCATTATTTATTTTAATCAGAAAGAGTGGTTTTTCTACAGTAATAATTGCTTTGAAATATGTTTTTTTTTTATTCCTTTCTAAATTAAATTGCATGCGATGTTGTTAATTGACATGTTGCTAAGAGTGCTACCAGAACTTTTATAAATAAAATCTGCAAAATTCAACAATATTTCTAGAAGAAATCTGAACCTTATTTTAAAAGTCTTCAAATTAATTTTTTCTGTTTTTTTTTTAAGCATTTTATTAACAAAAAACATAAAAATGACAGATGCTTTGTATGTGCTCTTGATATGTCAATAGATCAAAGGGTTTGACCACAGTAACAAAATCGCTCACAAAACTCATTGTATATAAGAAAATTGCACTAAATCAATTTTTCGCGCCTTATCAAAAAACTTTTCAAATTCAATTTGAATAAACTGTGTTTACAGTTAAATAGCTCTTTATGTGCCCTTGATTTCCCAATAGATTTAATTATCCGAGATCGAAGGCTTTTGTCACTGTAAACGTATTTGTTAAAAAAACACTGAATTTACCATACAATTTGTACAGTATGTAGGGGGAAATTTTTTATCGCATGCTACATTAAAAAAAAAACGTATTTATCTTTACACACATTTGACTTTTTTGTTAACGATACATAAAATAATCTCATTTAATACATAAAATATCAACATTTAAAGGGAATGGTTGATATTTTTAGTTTTAAAGACAAAGGAACAAAAGTAGTACATAGACTAAAGGCAACCTAATAGCAACTGAAACACATATTTAGATTTAAAAAAATCTTCAAATCTGGTTTTTGAAAATCTGAAAGGCTAAAATCTACAAAATGCAGATAAATCTGCACTTCTGGCAATAGTGGTCGCCAACAATAATTGAAAAGTCTACAGCATTCATACATAAATAAATAGCAAATATCTTTGAGCGAATTTGATAACTAAAAAAAAATTGTAAACTCACAACTACTAAAATGCAACACAGTCATATCTTAAGAAAAAGTATTCTTTGACACCTGATTCATTTGTAAAATTAAATCACAAAAATAACTCAAGCTTAACCAACATTTTTAAATAAATAAATTGAGTTTTGCCAACTTCAACTTTTTTTGGGATGTGACTGTTGCTTTGAAAAAGTGATATATGAACTTTTTTTATTCAGTCCAATATTACCGTTATATCTTAATATTTATTGTTTTGTTGTTAAATGATTCCAGATTTAAGATCTGTTTAGGGCTTCAAATATTGACAGATGTACAAAAGTAAACTTTTTTAAACCACTTTTTTTAGTTTATTTATTTTTGTGTCTGCACATACGTTCAAATAGACTTAATAAAGTGTACAGAATTTTCTTAAAAATATCATAACTTTTGGGTAAATAATTGACTCATTATTTAGTTTAATTTGAGACAAGAAAAATAAACAACCAAAAATATTAGTAATTTGAGCAAAGACATAAAAAATTAAGTGTTTTGTTATTGCACGAATAATTATTGTCTGATAATTTTTATAATCAAAAATCACTATTAATCGAAATTTATTTATTTAAATTCTTGGAATAATTTTTTTTTACAAAACAGAACCAACACCCAGGCAATAATGCCTCTTAAATAACTGTATTACCATCTTTGAAAACGAATAGAATAAAAGCTAAAAAAAATGAAAGATAGAATGCTTCAATTTTTACAATCCTACAAATGTGTTCTAGTGTTACAGGTGCAATTATTTATTTATTTAATACTCTTTCAAAGATTTAATGCTTTAATTAGTTTTAATTGCGTTACTTTCATCATTGACTTAAGTTCATAGCAAGGTAAGCGTTATGAGCAATGAAACTATAAAACGCTACAACGTATATGAGAAATTGCACTAAGTCAATTTGCCGCGTCTTATGCAAAATATCTCAAATTCAATGTGAATCAACTGCGTTTACAGTTAAATACATAGCTTTGTATGTGCCCTTGCCCGAGATCAAAGGGTTTGGTCACAGTAACAAAATACCTCACAGAACTCATTGTATGTGAAAAAATTGCACTAAGTCCAGATTTACACTATGCAATTTTTTGAGGCATTTTTTCTCAATTTCTTATTTAAGTTGAAGCGGCATGCGTTATTTAAAAATAAACATAAACAAAAATAATATACCCTCAAAATCCCAGTAATACCATATTGCTTACTCCTCTTGCTTCACCAAAAAGCAAAAATTTCATGCAAGTTTCATGAAAAATTGCCTAGTCTAAATGCGGTATAAGTCAATTTTCCGCGTCTTATAAAAAAATTCTCAAACTCAATTTAAATAAACTGTGATTACAGTTTAATAGCTCTATATGTGCTCTTGATTTCCCAAAAGATTTGATTCGCCGAGATCGAAGGGTTTTGTCGCTGTAATCGTTTTTGTTAAAAAAAACACTGAATTTACCATACAATTTGTACTGTATGTAGGAGGGGAGGGAATTTTATCGCTTGCTACATTTAAAAAAAAACGTATTTAACTTGACGTATTTATCTTCACACACATATTTTAAGGTACTCTTTTTTTTACTTAAAAAACTAGTTTAGTTACTACTTCCTTTATTCGCAAACTAATGGAATGCGTATTGTAAGCGAGTAACAAAATTTGTTAATCACAAAAGTAAGTCATTATATTGCAAGTATTTTTTTTAATTTTTTGCAGGGTTGTAGAATATTAAAAATCTCGGAATAGTACCCTTTACCATAGGTGGAGAAGGGATAGATCTAAGTTTGTCATTCCGTTTGTAATTTCTACAATATCCGTTTCGGACCCCATAAAGTGTCTATTCTGAGTTCGTGTTCGGATTTAAATCAACTTTGCTAAGGCTTAGATGAGCTAGACAAAATTTTAATACGCCAATCGATCAGACATAGTTTATAAAATGTTGCTATTAAAAATCAGCAAGATCGGTCCATGTCCTTCGGGGTAAAACACTATGCCTGCCGCTAATTTTTCCTTATCATTTGGTACAAATCCAGTTTAGTGAAGTAACTTCAATCAAAAAAAAAAAAAAAAAAAAAAAAAAAAAAAAAATGCCAATATATGGGGCAAAAGAGAATTTAATAATAAGAAAAAAAGACATCATGTAAAAAAATTGCCGCTTGCTCATATTTTCCGAGCTACGGGCCTCTAAACGTTTCATAGAAAAGTAAGATTGTGCACAATATTTTTTTTTAATATCAATATGGGTATCATTTAAAAACTTTTGAAGAGATCTTTCAGGAAATCCTAAAATTTTTTTTTAAATGCTTAACCCAGTAAGAGACGATGACATTTTATGTAAAATTTTCTGTCACCCCAATATTTGTTTTTTTAATTGGAGTTACTTTACTCTTACTTGTTTAATTAATTTTTGCACACCGTTTACTTGGTTTCCCCTTTTCGCTGTCGTACCTTACAAATAGATACCCAGCGGCGCCTTTCATTTTGCTCCCTTAAGCCTGTGTGCAGATGAAGTTCACCTGTTTACAGTTCTACATTATGTAGTAACGTTCATAGTCTTTAGTTTTTTTTTTTTTTAGAAATATTTTTAAAAGAAAGTTTTCTTAAAATTCAGGAGGTTTTTTTTCCTGTCGTCAGTCTACAAATGTAAGTCTCATCATTTTAAATTTCCTAAATTTTTTCTTAAACTAAATGAGAGTTAAACCAAAAGTGATTTTCTTAGCAACCTATTTTGATATTTTCAATATTAAGGTCTAATGTAAAATATATAAGTTAAATAATTTCCTGTATTGTTTGAGAAATCATCTCGCATATTGAATTTAATTTTTCCTACTTTTAGTTATGTCTATATTTTTAACTTCTTCTGTGATGTGTCAATCAATTCTTAGTCCATCCAGTTTAAAGAAATAGTGATTAGTAATTCTTTTTTAAAGCCTTAAAATATGCTTTAGAGAGTATAGAAAAAAAATCCCACAGTAGATAAGAACTTAACAACCATGTGAGTATTGTTAAGCCACCCCCTCCTTTTCTACAAGTTGCTTATCAGCCACTTTTTTATGATATATAATCAATGATAAACAATTCTGTATTAAATAAAATTATTTCTTAACAATTATTTTTTTTTTCAATATAAAAGCGATTTATACTCTTATACTCTTGTTTGCAGTGTAGTAGTATTATATGATGGAATAAGAGTTAGAGGACTAGAAACTTAACTTAACCTCATGATAGAGCATTTCTTACAGCTAAAACACAATTAAAAATTATTTTATATATTTATGTGTATTCGTTTGTTAAAAAAAACAGCTTAAACTGCAAATTATGTTATACGAGGGCTGCTATATATATTTCTGGCCTGGCAACACTGAGTGCTGCCAAGTGCTATCTGACATTTCTATTGGAAAGTTTGTCTTTTTAAAGCATAATCGTACTCAAAACGTTTTGACGTACGACCATTATTTGTGTTGTTTACAGTGACTTGAAAAAATTAATATAGAAAAAAATGGAATTAACTCGTGAACATTTTCGTGCCATCATTTTTCACAACTTTCGACGTGGATTATCACGACAAGAGTGCATTGATGAACTTAAATCTTTGTATGGCGATGAAGCACCATCCTATAGCATTGTGAAAAATTGGTATAATGAATTTAATCGTGGCCGAAGCTCCTCAAAGACGTATTCCGTGGAGGTCATCCAAAAACGGCTGTTGTGCCAGAGAACATTGATGCCGTGCGTGAACTCATAATGCAAGATTGACATGTGACATACCGAGAGATAGAGACATCCTTGGACATTTCTTCCACGAGCATACATTCGATACTGCATGAACACCTGGCCGTAAAAAAGGTTTGTTCTCGTTGGATCCCGCACAATTTCAAAGTCGCTCAAAAAAAGGCTCGTGTCGATTGGTGCAAAGAAATGTTGCAAAAATACGATTGCGGTGCTTCAAAAGACGTTTATAAGATCGTCAAAGGTGACGAATCATAGATCTATGCGTATGAGCCCGAAACGAAACAACAATCGACCGTGTGGGTCTTCAAAGACGAGCAAAATCCAACGAAAGTTGTTCGTGGAAGAAGCACTTCGAAGCAAATGGTCGCCTGTTTCTTCGGCAAAACTGGTCATGTGGCGACTGTTCCGCTTGAGCAACGTAGGACGGTCACTTCTGAGTCGTACACTACAATTTGTTTGCCTGAAGTCATCGGAGAAATTCGAAAAACCAACAAGAGAAGACGAAACATTGTTCACCACGACAATGCGAGCTCTCACACATCGGCTCAAACCAGAGCGTTTTTGACCGGCCAAAACGTCGAATTAATGGGTCATCCGCCGTACATCCCTGACTTGGCACCTAATGACTTCTTCTTGTTTCTGCACATCAAGAAAAAAATGCGTGGTCAACGATTTTCGTCGCCAGAAGAAGCTGTTGAAGTGTTCAAAAACCATGTTTTAGAGGTGTCTCAATCGGAGTGGAAAAAGTGCTTCGACAACTGGTTTGAACGCAGGCAAAAGTGTATAAATCATGCTGGAGAATATTTTGAAAAACAATAAAACCATTTTTGATTATAAATATTCGCATTTTTACTATTAGGCCAGAAATATATAGAGCAGCCCTCGTAACAGTTTAAACTTGTTGTTGGTAAAATGTTATCAAATTTAACAATTTTATTTCACATGTTATTGGAAAGTTGTATTCAAGCCACACCTGCTACTAAATCATTTATTATTTTACTGACTCAAAGTTTTAATATGTAAAGCCAGTTTAATTTAATTTAATTTTACTTTTAATTAAGTAAAATTTCGTGCTTTAAAATTACAAAAATTTTTAAGAAAATTTTATGTTTGAAAATTAATTGCGAACTGTTAAACTTTTCGTTCCTGATACTATTTTATATAATTTTTAATAACTGATAAATAAACCCAACAAGCCTTAACTGATATAAAATAATACTAACACATTTGCAACATTTTTATGCAGAAAGGCGTGACCTTTGTACCGTTTTTGGTACTAAATTGAAAGGCGTGACCTTTGTACCGTTTTTGGTACTAAATTGACATGAAATTTTTTTAAAATTGCCTTAACCTAGTTTTTGCTCTGTGTTGTGCTTGTTTAGATATTAATTTAGTATAGTTAAAAAAGAAGCATATGATCAGGCTAAATTTCTTTTAAATTTTTTTGTAAAAAGCTAAAAAAAATCAGTTTCAACACTGTTTGCTGCAGAAAACACATGTATACAAAAGTGATAGAAACTTTTTCTTTAAGCAATGTCTGGTATATCAGTCAACAGTAACGGTCAAATGATCGACCGTTTTCATAACTCGTTAACTGTAGATAACTAAATTGGGTTACAATCTGAAGTTTATCTATTTTTTGTCTTTAGTTTTTTACTTTTTCGAACAAAAAAAAAATCAGTGGCAACGCTGTTTGCTGCAAACATCACATGTATACAAAAGTGATAGAAACTTTTCTTTAAGCAATGTCTGGTATATCAGTCAACAGTGACAGTAAAATGATCGTCCGTTTTCATAACTCGTTAACTGTAGATAACTAAATTGGATTATAATCTGAAGTTTATTTATTTTTTGTCTTTAGTTTTTCGCAAAAAAAAATCAGTGGCAATGCTGTTTGCTTCAGAGATCACATGTAAAAAACTTTCGTTTATTTTGCTTTAACGAATGTGTTAGAAACTTTCTTCTATGCAATGTCCGTTATTTCAGTCAACAGTGATGGTCAAACGATCGACTGTCTTCGTAACTCGTTAACTGTAGATAACTAAATTGGATTATAATCTGAAGTCTATATATTTTTTCTTTTTACAAACTTTCAGTTAATTAAATTTATAGCAGTGCCAAAGCCAAAATTAATATGTGTGTGAAGATAAATACGTCTAGTTAAATACGTTTTTTTAAAAATGTAGCATGCGATAAAATTTTTCCTCCCTTCATACAGTACAAATTGTATGGTAAATTAAGTGTTTTTTTTTAACAAAAACGATTATAGCGACAAAATCCTTTGATCTCGGCGAATCAAATCTTTTGGGAAATCAAGGGCACATATAGAGTTATTAAACTATAATCACAGTTTATTCAAATTGTATTTGAGAATTTTTTTATAAGACGCGGAAAATTGACTTGGTGCAATTTTCGCATATGCAATGAGTTCTGTGAGGGATTTTGTTACTGTGGCCAAACCCTTCGATCTCGGCGAATCAAATCTTTTGGGAAATCAAGGGCACATATAGAGCTATTAAACTGTAATCATAGTTTGTTCAAGTTTAATACCTCTATATGTGCCCTTGATATCCCAAAAGATTTGATTCGCCGAGATCGAAGGGTTTGGTCACAGTAACAAAATCCCTCACAGAACTCATTGTATATGAGAAAATTGCACTAAGTCAATTTTCCGCGTCTTATCAAAAAATTCTTAAATACAATTCGAATAAACTGTGATTACAGTTTAATAGCTCTATATGTGGCCTTGATTTTCCAAAAGATTTGATTCGCCGAGATAGAAGGGTTTGGTCACAGTAACAAAATCCCTCACAGAACTCATTGTATATGAGAAAATTGCACAAGTCAATTTTCCGCGTCTTATAAAAAAATTCTTAAATACAATTCGAATAAACTGTGATTACAGTTTAATAGCTCTATATGTGGCCTTGATTTCCCAAAACATTTGATTCGCCGAGATCGAACGGTTTGGCCACAGTAACAAAATCCCTCACAGAACTCGTTTAATATGACAAAATTGCACTTAGTCAATTTTCCGCGTCTTATAAAAAAATTCTCAAATACAATTTGAATAAACTGTGATTACAGTTTAATAGCTCTATATGTGCCCTTGATTTCCCAAAAAATTTGATTCGCCGAGATAGAAGGGTTTGGCCACAGTAACAAAATCGCTTACAGAACTCATTGTATATGAGAAAATTGCACTAAGTCAATTTTCCGCGTCTTACAAAAAAATTCTCAAATACAATTTGAATAAACTGTGATTGCAGTGTAGTAGCTCTATATGAGCCCTTGATTTCCCAAGATTTGATTCGCCGAGATCGAACGGTTTGGCCACAGTAACAAAATCCCTCACAGAACTCGTTTAATATGACAAAATTGCACTTAGTCAATTTTCCGCGTCTTATAAAAAAATTCTCAAATACAATTTGAATAAACTGTGATTGCAGTTTAATAGCTCTATATGTGGCCTTGATTTCCCAAAAGATTTGATTCGCCGAGATCGAACGGTTTGGCCACAGTAACAAAATCCCTCACAGAACTCGTTTAATATGACAAAATTGCACTTAGTCAATTTTCCGCGTCTTATAAAAAAATTCTCAAATACAATTTGAATAAACTGTGATTACAGTTTAATAGCTCTATATGTGCCCTTGATTTCCCAAAAAATTTGATTCGCCGAGATAGAAGGGTTTGGCCACAGTAACAAAATCCCTCACAGAACTCATTGTATATGAGAAAATTGCACTAAGTCAATTTTCCGCGTCTTATAAAAAAAATTCTCAAACACAATTTGAATAAACTGTGATTACAGTTTAATAGCTCTATATGTGGCCTTGATTTCCCAAAAGATTTGATTCGCCGAGATCGAACGGTTTGGCCACAGTAACAAAATCCCTCATAGAACTCGTTTAATATGACAAAATTGCACTTAGTCAATTTTCCGCGTCTTATAAAAAAATTCTCAAATACAATTTGAATAAACTGTGATTACAGTTTAATAGCTCTTGTGTGCCATTGATTTCCCAAAAAATTTGATTCGCCGAGATCGAAGGGTTTGGCCACAGTAACAAAATCCCTCACAGAACTCATTGTATATGAGAAAATTGCACTAAGTCAATTTTCCGCGTCTTATAAAAAATTCTCAAATACAATTTGAATAAACTGTGATTACAGTTTAATAGCCCTATATGTGGCCTTGATTTTCCAAAAGATTTGATTCGCCGAGATCGAAGGGTTTGGCCATAGTAACAAAATCCCTCTTAGAACTCATTTAATATGACAAAATTGCACTAAGTCAATTTTCCGCGTCTTATAAAAAAATTCTCGAATACAATTTGAATAAACTGTGATTGCAGTTTAATAGCTCTATATGTGCCCTTGTTTTCCCAAAAGATTTGATTCGCCGAGATCGAAGGGTTTTGTCGCTATAATCGTTTTTGTTAAAAAAAACACTGAATTTACCATACAATTTGTACTGTATGTAGGGGAGAAAATTTTTATCGCATGCTACATTTTTTAAAAAACGTATTTAACTTGCATATTTATCTTCACACACATAAAATTAATTACCTTATGCCATTTTACCATTAAATGTAGTGGCAACTTCCTAAAATAAAGAAAAGTGATACGTGTATATAACACATACAAAATCTTGGAAATATTCGATTAGTCGCTTTATACTGATACTGAGAATATGTTAAAACACCTTTCAGATCTTTTAATTATAATTATTTTGAAGTATTTAAATGTATTTCCTTTTATAGCAGGGTAAATATGGCAACTACAAATATAAAGAAACTTACGTCAAAAATTAAACGGAAGATTATCTGTCCGATAAAAATCTATCCTGAGCTATTAGTTAGTTGTGGAAACCGCCATAAATATACAATTTTCTTTACAATGGTCTTAAACAATTTTTAGTTAAACGCAATATTCATTTTAATATTACCATTAAATAATAAATAAATTAAAATTATTAATTTTTTGTATTTTAGACAAGTCCTTGAACGATATCAATGTTGCCTATTATTTTATATTTTTTTTCTATTTAATATGATAATATAATAATGATAACAAATTTTAACATACTTAAGGTACTTTTGCTTTTTATTCATATAATAACGCTACTGTTAATATTTTAACAAAATTTTTTTATTGATTTGTAATTGTGATTTCCTTGGGGATGATAAAAACAATACAATTGTATTTTTTGTTTGGTGTAACACTGCTATACAAACAACAACAATTCTTCAATAAATTTAAAGGAATATCAAATTTTGATTAATATTTTGTTTCGTAAGAATGACTGACGTAAAGGAGCAGCTTTTTAATTTTTAAAACTTTCGATTATGACTGGGGTTAATTGGATACCAATTAGTCATATATTAAGTGAAATTAAAAAAAAATTGCTCCAATTAAATCTCTCACTCTTTCTTTTTTTCATTTGCGAGGCTTATGTACGACGAAGTCGGTGAACACACTCACTTGAAACACTCTAATTTTGTGGTTGCTGAATTTTTGCAAAGAATAGATAGATTCAATAAAAACTGAGAATCGCTAAAAACTGAGAATCCCAAAAGATTTAGTTTTTAATTCCTTTCGTTCGCTTGATTTGTTAACAAATGACGTTATTTTATCGTGACATTTAACACCTCATAAAAAGCAGCACGGCGAGTGATTGCATCGAGGTGTCAATAAAATTAGGAAAAATTAATAAGCTTTTTAGCTTTTATTGTGTGATAGATGCAAATGAAAAAGTTACAACGCATTTCATTGCTAAATTTGGATTTTTATTCTATAAAATGGCCATGTATGATGGAGAAGACGTTTTAAAGGCGAAGACGTTTGCTTGCCTTTAAAACAGAATACGAGTAAAGAGTTTAAATCCCATAATCGCTTTGAATATATAGATAAGTTTTTGAAGGCGCTACATAAGAACAAAAGGTGGGCGGGTAAAGGCTACTGTTTTGAATTAAAAATGAAAAATTTTGCTCCAAATCTTAATTGAGCACTGCTTAGAAAGGAAAGTAACAAAATAATAACCGTTTTTGAAAGACGTGCCAGAGTACACTATAAAGCCCTAAGAGCAAATAACGGCATTTGATTAACGATTATACTTTCTATTTAAACTCATTTAAAATTTCGATTAATATTTAATGCCCGTTTTATACCCCCTGGTTGGTTGGTCTCCAGCAATAGGTCAAGATTTCCAGTCCAGCCAGAGCTAAATTATTATTAAGCAAGGCATGCAGTAGTTTGAAATTTATAGAAATAGGCAAAACTTGTAGTGTTGCTGGGCTGCTTGGCTGCTTAGGTTTGTAAAAGCGGGAGCTTAGTAAACAGAATATTATAGGATCAAATTTAGACAGACCCACAAAGTAAAAAAAAGAAACAAAAATGGAGAACAAATAAAGTGTCAAAGAATAAAAGTAAAATAAAAATATTTACATTCAAAAGAACCCCCCTTACGTTTGGTAAAGGGAAAAACGTAACAATATCGAATATTGTTATGGAGACTAAAAGAAAGCCTCATATTCACAACACAATAGAACAACATTGTTTACCCTGTTGCTTGTTATATTATTTATTATTTATATTTTTATTATCAAAAAATAAAAAAAGCAATAACAATTAACAAAATTAACATTTAAACACCATGAACTGTCAAAATTCACCCGTTCTCCCTTTAAGAGAAACCTTTTTTTTTAATTTTTGTTAAAGAATTAAGAAATACAAACCAGTACAATTTTGTTATTTTTTTATTTTGTCTTCTTTTGTTTTTCTCATTTTTTTTATTATTTATTATTTTTGTTGTTTCTGTTGTGTGAGTTTTTTTTTTCTCAAAATTTGATACTTGTTGCGAACGTCGATCAGTTTAAGTCGTGATCTGTTCGTTTGCTGTTGTCGCCGTTATCGTTAATTTTTATTTTTTCACTTGTTATTTATTTAATTTATTTTATTAACGTTAATTTGTTGTATCAATTTAATACTTTTTTGGTTATTGCTGGCTCTATGGAATTATTTGAAATCGATAGATCAATGACTTTTTGTTAAAAAAAATAAAATAAAAGTTTAAAAATACTTCACGCGCAAAAACCAAGTAATCATACGCGAAATAAATGGCACAAATTAAAAAAAAGGATAAAAAAGTAAAATAAAGAAATTCTTGCTAAAGCGTGTAAACTGGTGTGAACAAACAAAAAAACAAACAACGATCAATGATCATTAAGATTTAGTGAAAATTCCAAGTCTTTGTGTTTTTATTTGCTCTCAATTTCATAAAAATGTATTATAAAATATTTTCTGGGAAAACAGGTGCAATTAACCGCTTTTATTTGCTTCCAATAAATTCCAAAGAAAAAACTACACGACAATAAAATTTAATTTAATATTCTCCTGTTATTTTAAAGCCTGTTTAATATTATGGATTTAAGTTTTGTTAATAAAACGTTTATTTTGTTGCTTAAAATTTGTATGCTAAACATGATTTGCAGATATAAATAATTTAAATATATATTTGAAGCCAGACATGGAAAACTGAATTTCTTGAATAAAACTTTTAGAGCTTTTAGACAACCGAAATAGTACTTTTTTAATAGTTAATGTACTAAGAACGCTCTTAAACAAACCGTCAGCGGCTTTAATAGGACGATTTCACGCCCTTATTTTTCGAATATTTAAGCGTGAATAGAGTTCTGAATTCTTGCAATTTGTTGCCGTTTTATATTTTTTTCTTTTGGGACAATCCAAAGATTAAAGTTTATGCCAACAATACCCCTGGACAAATAGTGGCAATGATCGAACCTTGCACCCTGTTCATTGAACAAATTTCGTTTAAATCATATTAAGAAGTATTTGTGGACCATGTGTTCATATTTAAAGTAAAAAGAGGAAGAGAGGTCACAATCATTCAAGCAATTGAATGATAGTTTTTAACGTTCTTTTTAATTATTTTAGGCACACAACGTGTGCTGCAATCTTATCTTTTAATTTTCGTCTTGGTCTGCACTTATCAAAATACGTTTTTCGCCTCCACTTCGAAACAGTTCTTAGAAACCATGCTACCTTTAGCCTAGCAAAAGCTATTAGCTAGCTGCTCTGTTTAAGGATTTATCAACATGTACTTACTGAGAAAATTTATTTAATTTCACTCCTCTAACCATCGACTGTACGTCTAGTGCAATGAGAATTTTTTCCCTTCTGTAGCTGAAGCTACAGTGTTAAGTGTTTGGCCAGGTACTCATTTAAATTTAAATATTTAATTTAATCGAACATCTACCAGCTTTTTTAACTTTACAAAATAAATCGCTAAAAATTTCCCATTGAATAGATTAAGTACAAATTGACATACGAAATTCTTTCCTACTGTCTTTTCTTCCGAGTTTAAAAAAGCTTTTTTTGTTGAAAAAAATACATGGAAAAATAAGAGGAAAGCGTGATGGTTTGCCCGTGGCCTTGATTTTTCTCTAACTCATCTAGTGCCTTGGCAAAGTTGATTTCAACACTAACACGGACGGACAGACGGACATCGCTCAATCGAATTCGTTATGTATAAGAACTTAGAATATCTTTACTTTATGGGGTCGGAAATGTATATTGTAGAAATTACAAGCGATATGACAAAGTAAAATAATATAACCTTTTCCATCTGTGGTGAAGGCTATAAAAAGAGTCATATGCATGTTGCAACGAAAGCTTTAAGCTTTAAAGCTGTAAGCTTTTAATAAGTAATATTTACAAGGAAACTGTAGTATTTTTATCTCACTAATATTATTAAAAAAAAGTTATAATTGTACTGAATTTTCCATCTCTGTTTTAAACTTTATTTGTCAATCCAAAAGTGTATGCACTTGTGTCATTCTAGTGTGTCTAGTTTAGCGATGAACCGGTTATTCAATAAATGTTATTTATTAACTTTTCTTTAATAAAAAAAAAAACTTACAAATTAATTTAAATTTTATGCGTAATATTTATAATGCAAACAAAGATTTTAGATAAAATTAATTTTTTTTTTATTATTTTTTTAAGCAAATACGATGGCAGTTTAAAATGTAAATAAGAAAATAATGTAATGTTAATTTTGTCTGCTAATGCAATATTAATTTCATGCCAATATTATTAATAATAATATTTTTCATGAATAATCTTACAAAAATATATACGAGGGCAGTTTGAAATTAAAAAAAATTTTGTGTGAGGGTGAGAATTTTTTTTGTGTGAGATTGCACCACCAATTCAATGATTCACTAAATTTCTTCTATAAGAGGTTAGTGATAAAAACCTCTAAATATTGTTGGGCTAACAGGGATTTAAAATTATACTAAAATTTATGTTTTTTAAAATCAAATTTCCATGATAAATTATTTAAATTCATACGAAGGAAGCTTGAAGTGACAAACAAAAATTAAATTATTTCGCGTAACAACAGTTTTTAATTTTAAATAAAATATAACAATGATTGAACTATATACGAGGGTGGTTTGAAAAGAACCTTTAACTTGTGCGTTAACAAAACATTAATTGGCAATATAAATTTTAAATTAATTTAAATAAAAATTAAATAAAATTAAATTCACATGAATAATTGTAAAAATTCACGAGAGAGGTTAGAAAAGAAAAAAAAAAATTCGTATGCTGGAAAAACATTATTTTTATCATAAGAATGCACATTAAATATTTATATTTCTTCAAAATTATTTGGATATCCACACAATGGCCGCCATGATTGCTTACACTCGACCAAAGTGGGTATTTGTGCCGTTTTAAAAACGTGAAAGAAACTCTTATCTTACACTACACAATAAAAAAATATGCCAAAAAGTGAAGTCTAATGGACACCAGGCCATTATTTTTTTGTGTCGTCATGGATTGTCTTGAAAAGGGCATGCAAATGTTATTTGCAGAAGTTGAACAGGAATTGGAATAGGAATTGACTTAAAGTTAAAATGCGTGTTTCTTGAGAAGTTTTCTCGACGAGAAAAATTATGTGATGCATTAAAAATTCCATAAGAGGGAAAAAAATTATAGGGGGGACTAATTTGTTCTGGGGTTGCTTAAGTCCTCACTGACAGGCCTACCTACGTCGAAGCTAGTTGCCATGGTCAAAACCACAAATTTGTATAAAGTATATTTATTTATTTGGAGATTATTTTACTAAACCTGGGACTCCATATTGCATTCAAACAAAAACTAAAAGAGAAAAACTTTTAAAATGTTTATTTGGCTCTGCTGTCTAGACGTAACAATACTACTTTTGTGACAAGCTTAAGGTTAAGTAAGAAAATTTATTCATTTTCTTTTTATAGCACCCATATGTGTGATATGATTGGATGTGATTTGATGCTTCTTTCTTTTAAATTGTTCATGAAACAAAGATTATAACAAAAAAGAATAATTGTGAATGTCGCCCACATGTTATTAACCCAGTTTGGCTTAATGACGTTATTACTCTTAGAAGCCCCTAAGCAACACACACAACAATAATAATTTGTATTCAAAGTTAAAGGATGTAATTACGGGGCAACTGTGTATATTTTAAAATAAAACAACAAACTCTAAAGAATTTGTTAAAGAACTGAATTAAAAATGCAACTAAGAAATTTAAATATGACAAATAGGGGTTTGTTTTATCATGACTAATATTATATTTTAAAACAATACTATTGTTTTATGAATAAGTATAAGATTTCATTATAATCAGCAAATTTTTAATCAAATGAACAAAAGATTTGATTGAACCCACATAATATTTTATGTTGGGCAGGTCACATTTCTATAATTTAGATTTAAGCAATTTTAGAAAATAATATTTTATAAATGAGAAAATTAACAATTGTGTTTTTAGCGCCATTTCATATTTAAAAAATACAAAGGAATAATAGATAAATAATTCTTTATAAAAACATGATTTTGAAGTTAATTGGTTTTTTTTTAACTTGATAAAATTTATTACGCTATTCTCGTACCATCTTTGTAAGTCCTCAGCAAATTAAGACGAAAAAAAGTCATTGACTTCTTGAACTTCTCTCGAAATCATTTAAAAATTACAACTGCACCTGCCAATTACCATCTTGTAATAACTTTCTGCAACATTTACGTTAGTTAGTTAGTTAGTTAGGAGTGGCAGCCTCTCACGACGAAGCTCACTTAAGTACAAATGTATGGCTCGTTGTGATACCCTCCCCTATAGGGAGAGATGGTAGCTTTGTAAGAGTCTTGAAGAAAGGAAGGCCCAGAATTCTAAATTTTCTTCGAGCCAGGGATGGGCAATGGCACAGGAGTTGCAGTATGGTCTCTTCCTCATCCTCATCCGAGCCACAGCTGCGACAGAAATCATTACGTTGCAATTTATAAAAATTGTGAATTTGTAAGCTGTCACTATAAATAAATATTATTATTTACAAATTTATAAAAGAAAAAAAAATAATTATAAATTAACAGCTGAGGGCTGAGTTCCATTAGAGAAACAAGCTTCTTTCTAATTGTTGTTTTATTTTTGCAAATACTTGCATTTTGTATAAGTTTTAAAAACTGTCAAACAGTAGCGAAAGCAAAATGTTTATTCGATTAAAAAGTCGGTATGCAACAAAATTTTTGACAGTGCTGCCAGACTATAAAACGAATTTTATTATTTTTAATCTAATTTTAAAAATCAAGGCTTAGTCGATAGAACAAACTATTGAAACACAAAATGAGAAATTTATTTTATTTATTTTAAATATTTTTTTGCCACTTTTTTGACGTATTATACATTTTGGCGATTTTTAGTTTTAGGCGCTTTTTTTTAATTGACCGAATAGTCAAAAGCTCTTTTGTCTTTTGAAATTGGTAAAATCATGTTAAAGATTGTTTTTTTATTCGACTACTGACTACTGGGTACCTCTATTTTCGATGTTAGGTTATATGTATTTTAAAATACGAATATCAATTTTAATATTAAATGAGTTACTGCTTATCAATATGGACAATAGTGTCCCATGCAAATTTAAACGCTTAATATTTCATAATCTTGAAAAAAAAATTTTTTCTCTTTCATAATTAAAACGATTTTGCATAACGTCATGTTATGTTTGTTTGA
The DNA here is from genome assembly GCA_937654795.1 of Cistogaster globosa. Taxonomy (NCBI): domain Eukaryota; kingdom Metazoa; phylum Arthropoda; class Insecta; order Diptera; family Tachinidae; genus Cistogaster; species Cistogaster globosa. The sequence continues at coordinate 92,864,185 of OW569407.1, read as the reverse complement.
CCGTTTCATTTGGTTATCTGTTTATTTTATATTTCTTATCAATTTGTTTTAATTAATATTAAATTTTCTGATATTGATATCAAAAACGAGTGTAACTGAAAGCTGGTTTTTTGCATTCGAAAATATTTATGTCAGCAATTCTTTGCAAACAGATATTGTAAACGATCATGAAATACACAAGTGTGTCTGTCTGTTTGTTACAATAACTCATAGAGGCATAAGTAGACATGTTTTTTTTCTATTTATAGAAATGTAGAACCGAACAAGCAAAAGTCTGCTGTTACTGATATTTACAAATGAAAAGGTACAGTGAAGCTTAAAGCATCAAGATTATTTGCTACGGCATGGCATCACTCAACTTTTTGTTTGCCATAATTGTTTCTTCCCTCATTTAAAACAAAGACTTTATTCACATTCCATTCAATAATTAAAATATTGGATTTAACATTGTTTTTATAATTAAATGCCGCCGCACAAATTCTTCTTACTCACTAACTAATCCTCCATTAATTTTGGACCGCTGTTCCAATGTACAGTTATATTACCATTTTATTGTAACAAATATGTAAGCGTTGCCACCCCACAGTCTTTAATGGGGCTCGAAGACTGGCACTGTTCTTGAAAGAAATATCAACAGGCAATTGTTGTTAAGTCATCAGGAACTTTGCTTTTTTAATTCTTTCCTTTCAAACAAAAGTTAGTCCTTAATTTGATTTTTATTGACCAACACTGTAATTATATTATTTCCGTAATGAGCGGCAAGTGGTTTTCGGACAAAAATGTTTTTCAGTTTGTAAATACAAATGTTTTTCGAACCTGTCATTAAGTTTATAATAAAAGGAACAATTATTAAAATAACAGTTGTACAGACTTATTTTTATTTTGTTTAATTAATTTAACTGCATTTCACAGTTTTGCCGCTTACGTGAAAAAAATTAAGCACCTTTTAGATTTATTTTTTAGCAATAAAAATTCATTTTAAATAAACTGAAGTGTTTATTTGCCAGGGATTTTAATTTTTTTTAATTTAAAACTTTAAATATTTAAAAATACTTTTTATAATTAACTTTGGTTGTTGATGTAAGTTAAATTTGTTAAAAAGATGAAAAAATTATATTTTTGTTGTCAATACTTTTGCAGTTGTAAATGTCAAATATTTAATTTATTTTTACTCTCTTGATTTTTGATCAAAAGTGGTGTGCGATTAGTCATATGTGTTTAGTGTTACCATATTAAATTAAATTAAACTGGGTTAAAACCATGGCGAAATCATGTACCAGGTGGTGTTAGTGCCAAATTTAATAACTTTCGTCGTCGCAGAAAATTATTAAATTCGCCACTGCCACCACCTAGTACATGATTTCGCCATGGTTTAAACTAAAATCATAATCTGAAACTGCCATAATATTTTAAATTATGTTATTTTTGTGATGGAAAATAATGACAAAAGAAGAAAGAAAACTTTTTCTGCATTGCGTGCTTTTATTTTAAGCTAAAATAAAATTAACCTAAATATTTGTAAGATGAATGACAACGAATAAACAAAACCTGCTGTAAAACATCAATACAGTATTCCGGAAAAATATATAAACACTAAAGTAGGCCACTAAGATAATAGGCCCCTTATCGACCACCTTCATTCCTTGCTTATTTTCTCATGTGGACTCCTGCCCATTCTTCTTGACTTTAAAGACTTTCTTATCACAGGCTACTAAGGTCCCCCATAGCACCCACGTTGAATATTTGTCTACCTGGTGTTCCACTCCGAGCCAGTGATCGATATTCTCACACGATGAATGCAACTGTCCCGCCACAGTTTCTATGTAGCGTCTCTACGATTTTCAACTTGTATAAATGATATGTTAAATTTTCTGCCGAGGGGTTACTGTTTTAAAAGTGCTTTTAAAAATTCGTGTTCCATAATTTGGATTTGGATAATTCCTTCACTCATTTTGTTATTGACTTAGAGCATGACATCTTTTCGTATTTGTTTTAGAAATTCTATTATGATTTTTAAGCCTAATTGTCATTGTAATGATAAATAATATTTCTTCTCTATTGATTATCATGGCCATAACCATATCAACCATTTTAATTTCCATTGTTTTCATCGAGGCAGGATCGTGTCGGAAAAGCTTTAAAAAAGCTTTTTAATCAGACATACGATTTCATTTCCTCCCGATTGTCAGCCAACGCAGCAACCAGTTTTTGATTTTTTAAAGAAATGAAACTCGAAACAAAAAGGTTTTAATAAAAAAACTGAATAATATTCATAAAATTTTTTAAAGTGTATCTTACAGACATATTAACCTACCTTCGTATGTAAATACATATAAAAAAGAAACAAAATATAATTTCTGGTGCACAAAGAACGCTCGTGAAGTAAACGAAGATCTATTGAAGTTTTTTTAAAGTGACTGTTTGGTATGACATTTGCAATGAGAAAGCGATTGGCTCTATATTCAAGAACGCCGACAATGTCACCGAAACTGGTAGAATGCTGAATTTATGAACGAATGTCGAATGAACTGTAATGCTCGAAAATTTTCCTTATGAAATTTAAAAATTTCCTAGAAGAATTCTTTCAAAACTTACACCTTTTTAAATTATTGGTTTCTACGAAATGGTGTTTCATTATTTTTTTAAATTATTATAGGAGTATTATTTTGTTTAGTAATAAAAATATTTAATTTGTTTTGATTTTTTTTAAGCTAAAGATCAACGAAAATAACTCCAGCAAAAAAAAAAAAAAACGTTGCTTTGTTCAAAATAACTAAAAAATAATTAAATTACTTTATTGATTATCACGTTCACAGTTCTAAGTTTAAGTGTAAATTAATTTTTTTCAAATTAAACATTTTAGATTTTGCATTGATTTGATTTTGTTGCGCAATACTTCTGCAGTAAAAAAATCAACAATTAAATATTAGTTTTTTTTTCCATACCAAAACAGAAAACTTTCACAGATTTTTTTTTTCAGTGCAAAATTATAGCTCCTTTTTTTTAATGACACGTTTCAAGGTTAAAACTCATGATTTATTTCAAATAATCGTCATTAGTAACTTTCTGATCTTAAAGAACTGACAGGTTCTAAAACTAGTTGTGGAACAAGTAAGATCTTTGATAGCTGGTACTTTTTATAAAGGTTTCTTCACACAGTTTTTTGTCAAATATTTATAAATATTTCTTTTAATAATTATTCAAGCTGGAGAATTTATTCATTTTCAGTTTTTACTATCGTCATTTCACATTGCTTCTATTGCAAATTTAACTTCTCTTGAATATGCTTTCTAATGTGATGGAGAAATATCAACACAAATAATTAATTCTAAAAACAATAAATGTAAATAAAAAAGCCTTAAAATCGTATTTGAAAAAAAAATTTACTTTGCTTAACAAAAATCGTCTAAACTTAAATAAAATGTACACTTCTGTTAAGATTAGAAGCGATAAATCCTAAAGTCTGACAACCATAAGCCAATGACTTTGGCGCCAAAACACTGGAAGTAAAAAAGTTGTTGTGGGGAAACAAATAACAAAAGGCTACCTACCTGTCCTAGGGATCTCTACATATTTTTTTGAAAACTTAATTTATCAGCAAATAACAAACATGTTAAAAGTTTTAATATATTTGGGGTGTGATCTGTTTAATCAAAGGCCTTCTACTTACCTTAAATAACATTCATAATCCTTAAGTATTTTGTCATAAATGCACACAACTGATAAGTTTAGTCGCAAAAAAAAATTAAAAAACGTTATGATTATAATTCTCTTTAAACACTTTCTTTTTCTCATTTTACTGATAACGTGTGGAGAGCAAAGTTTTATTTAGAAACTCAAGAAACGACACAAAAACTACCAGGCATGGAAATTTGCAATTTTAAAATCGTACTTTTTGTTAATAAATAAAATAGTAATTTTTAGAAACGGAATAAGAAAGTACTAAAACGATTTATTCAAGTGATAAGATTAATAAATTATTTTTAACTTAAGCAAGTGAACTGACGTAATAGCTTGCTATTCATCAAAAATTATTTGAAATTTGAAATTAATAAGCCAGCCTAATGCATACAATATTAGGACTACTTATGAAAGGAACGAAAAATTGTACTGCTGTCCAAATAAACTGGAGCACAGATTTTTGACGAGGAATTTTGAAAAAACTGATAGCATTTACACTTTTTGTTGCGTAATAAACATACAATTGTCAAACGATAAACAAACATTTGTTTATCTTGACTAAAGTATTTTTTATAACAACAATAATATTTTCGTTGCAACATAATACTGTTAAAGAGAACATAAAATGGTTCTAGAGACCATGACACAACTATTTTTTCTCTCTGCTTATGAATTCTTCAGCTCTTCTGTTGATTAACTAACGCCTACAATCAAATATTAAATCGTTTTGTTTTATTTTTTTTCTTCTACTTTGTTTGAGTTACTTTGCTGCTTTCACGAAGCAGTACACATTCTTCCTTTAATTTTAAGCTTCCAGCCGAACCTTTTGAAAGCTTAATGCTGCAAAGCGGTAAAAAATAACTTTCTTTAAGATTTTTCTCTAAAAGTTTTCTTTTATAAAATGATTTAATTTTATATTTATTTTTTTTTATTAGATAAACTAATTTTTATTGCATAAAAAATTTTATTTTCACAAGAGTTCTTCGTTGTTTTTCCCTCGCAAAATGTATATAAAAAAGTACTTTTGTAGTAAAAAATTACTGTCTCTGATAACAATTATAGAGGTGAATCACATGGCATTTATTGTACTCACTTCATTCTTAAAAAAACAACACTGTTTTCTTTTTCTATTTAATAATGATCAGTGAAGGTTGTACAAAATTTAAATTAAAAAATAAATATTTAATAAAAATTATTAATTTATGATGTAAAAAAATTAAAAAAAGGCGACGGAACGAGTAACAACAATTTAATGAAACTTTGTGTTAATTAAATAATTAAATAAAACTGATCGATATTACGGATAAACGAGACAACAACAACAACCTGTTGGAAGTTGGAAAAATTATAAAAACTAAATAAATTTAACAACATTTAACTACAAATGTAACAGAATGTCATAAAGTAAAAAATAATAAAACTGAAAAATAATTTAATTTCTAAAAAAAATATAAAAAAATCCTATTTAATTATTTGCAATAAAAAAAGCCCGTTTACAAACAAGTCTTAAAATATAAAATAAAAAAATAAATATAAATTAAATGTCTGCATTCATTTGACGAAGCCCAAGTGTTTTCTTTTTTTGTGTGTTATCAATGTCGTTTAATAAGTCTACCGTCCCACTTTCTGTTGTTTTTTCTCAAACCAATGAACGATAAACAGAATACAGTTTCAGGTATGTATTATTATTCTTCCTATCTTTTAGATTTTTCAATTAAAATCACAAATTGGAGATAATTTAAAAAATCCGCATTTTTAATAACTGACACTTTAAGTCAATTAGTTTTTGCTTATGTTTTTATTTAATTATTTTTCATTATCTACAAATGTTTAAATAAAATAATTTTAAGAAGAGATGAAAAAAAGGAAATAATAATAAAAACAAGTAAGAATACTATATTCGGCTTTACCTTTCACCGTACATAGAAATCTAGTTTAGTAGTGAAGTAACTCCAATCACAAAACAAAATATTAACATCAAAGAAAATAAAAAAAAACTTAATTTTTTTTTTAATTTCACCGGCTCTTATGAGTTAAGCATTTTTTAAAAATTTTGGCATTTACTGAAAGATATCTTCAAAAGCTTTTAAATGGTACCCATATTGATATCTTAAAGAATATGATGCACATTGGTGCTTTTCTATGAAAAGTTTAAAAGCCTACAACTAGGAAAATTTTTTAATTCTCTATCGCCCCATATATTTGTTTTTTTTTTTTTATTGGATCACCTAAACTAGATTTGTACTAAATGATATGAAAAAAAATCAGAGCCAGGCGTGGTGTCTTGTCCGCTATCTCGTAGGGCACAGACCGATCTTACTGATTTTCAATAGCAAAATTTTCAAAACTATGTCTAATCGCTTGGCGTATTTAAATTTTCTGTAGCTCATCTAGTGCCTTGGCAAAGTTGACTTCAACCCGAATACGAATGGAAAGACAGACAGATGGACATCGTTTTATAGACTTTATGGGATCGACAATGGATATTGTAGCAATTACAAACGAAATGATGAATTTAGATATACAAATAGTATATCCTGAAAAATTAGTACCTTTTAAAAAATAAAGCTGATTAAAATCAATAAAAAATTACATTAATATAAAGTACTTATAAAGAAGAGTATAAAAAGTAAAAAGTACCTTTAAAACAAACATAAAATAATTGTTTATTAAAAGAGGTAATTTTAAAAACAGTTATTTTTCAGACAAGTTATCGTTAAAAAATTATTCTTAAAAAATTCTTTTTAAGCACATTCTTCTTATTTATACAATTAAAAATATGAATAGTTTAAAATTTAAGAAAAAGTACCTCTTAAGAGAGTACCTTTAAAGAAAGAATATTTTCCTGTAACACGGTACATTTGAGGAAATCCTTTTTAAGAAGATTATAACTTTATCATAAAAAGTGCTTTTTATAAAAAGTACTTTTAAAAAAAGTTCATTTGACAAAGTATTTTTTAAAAAAGTTCATTTGAAAAAGTACTTTTCAGAAAAGTTTCTTTGGAAAATACTTTTTAGAACAGTTTCTTCGGAAAAGAACTTTTTACAAAAGTTCCTCTGAAAAAGTATCTAAATAAGGTAACTTCAAAAAAGTCCCTTTTAAAAGGTACAGCAAACATCTGAAGAAGTAAAGGTGAAAAAAAAGTACTAACATCAATTCATATATTGTTTTCCCATATATGTACGCGCCTTCACCAACTTATCCATGCATCGTGCTTACACTGTAATTGTTTTTCTTTATTAAATCGATACTGAAAGTTTTGAACAGCTGTTTTAAAATTTTTTTATCCTCAAATAACTTTATCTATCGCGAATACTAAACATAAATTATTTCATTTCACACTGATAACGCTGATGGGAATTGAACTCACAACTGTTCTGTTTTACAACAAGCCGATGTCTACTAACACAGCTAACGTGACTGCACAACATTGTTAACTAACTTTTTATTTGATTTTATTCACACACTCCACACTTTGTCGGTGGTGGAAATCAAAAATTCTTTATTTACCAAACATATACGAACAGCATTAGCTCTTGTTCTTACAGATATGTAAATAATTGTCAAATCAAGGTACATTTATTTTACTAGGTAGTGTCGTCCGCCCAGCTGGTTTGTAGTTGGACATGTCAAAAGTTGTTTACATTTTACTGCTTTTGTTTACGAATTTCAAAAACACTAACAACAAGCATAAGCAGAACAACGAAAGCGTTTGTTTTTTTAGAAATTATCTTTTATTTTCTCTTTCTATTTTTGACATTTCCACTCACAAAGCAACAATAAAATGCCATGTTGTTTTTGCAAATGTTGTATTTGTTGTAGAGCCGCTATTCCCTAGTAAAATAAATGTACCTTGTGTCAAATCTTATTTTTCGTAACAATATTTACCAGAGGATATAATTTTATATTTTTTCTTTTTTGCAAAATAACGTTCTTTTAGCAAATGAGCCAAATATTCATTCAATGCTTAATTAAAATAGAGATTTTAATATCTCACGCACCGTATGCTTTTAAATTATTATAAAAAAAAAACCAATTATGTACCATCGTTTTATGCACACAAAAATCCTCAAATTAGAAATATCTACATAAAAATTAAACATTTCATGCGCTGCGAAAGCGAATGTATGTACACATTCTCTTTTTCTGTATGATTGATTTTCCAATAGGTTTGATTCTCCGAGATCAAATAGTTCTGTCGCTGTAATCGTATTTGTTAAAAAAGTCCGGAATTTAATATACAATTTGTACTGTATGTATGGGGAAGAATTTATCGCATGCTACATTTTTTTAAAACGTATTCAACTTAACATATTTATCTCTCACACATAAACATCTTGGACCTGTGTTATTTTAAATATTTTATTTTTCTAACTGTTGTTTTTTTTTTATTTATAATAAAGTTACAATTTATCGTTTTAGTGCGTAGTATTCTAGTGTAATGAGGTCAATTAAAATAATTTTTTTCATATTTTTGCTACAGTTCTTCTATGTCGATAAATAGAGCCAAACAAATAGTTAAAACGCAAACAATGTTGTCATTCAATTTTTAATTTTATAGTGCATTTTTTTAACGCGATTAGACGAGGCAAGTGATTTAAGCAAATATTTTTTATGACATTTTTATATATGGATATGTGATCAAATTTCCTGGATTAGTTGGGCCACAATTGTAAACGTTTTTTTATTTTTTTTTTTTGGGTTTGTTAACGTTCCACTCTCAATAAATTTTACTTTGCTGGAGATATCACAATAACCACGTAAGGAAAGAACATGGTTGAGGTAACCATAATATTACGATTGATTTATACGGTTGTAGTTAAATCATATTATTTATTTAAATAATACAACATATTGTGCTACTGTTGCTAATGTTTTTTTTTTTTTTTTATTAACGCATACCGCTGCATTTTCAATAGAGAATAATTAACAAAAAATTGCCTTAAAAAGATTGCTTAGTGTAAATCTAGACTAATAGTCCAAAATTACTTGGGAAACGATAAAGTTTTTTAAACAAAACTGAAAATGTTTTACGAGGGCTGCTCTATATATTTCTGGCCTAATACTAAAAACGTGAATATTTATAATCAAAAATGGTTTTATTGATTGAGACACCTCTAAAACATGGTTTTTGAACACTTTAACAGCTTCTTCTGGCGACGAAAATCGTTGACCACGCATTTTTTTCTTGATGTGCGGAAACAAGAAGAAGTCATTAGGTGCCAAGTCAGGGCTGTACGGCGGATGACCCATTTATTCGACGCTTTGGCCGGTCAAAAACGCTCTGGTTTAAGCCGATGTGTGAGAGCTCGCATTGTCATGGTGAACAATGATTCGTCTTCTCTTGTTGATTTTTCGAATTTCTTCGATGACTTCAGGCAAACAAATTGTAGTGTACCACTCAGAAGTGACCGTCCTACGTTGCTCAAGCGGAACAGTCGCCACATGAGCAGTTTTGCCGAAGAGACAGGCGACCATTTGCTTCGAAGTGCTTCTTCCAGGAACAACTTTCGTTGGATTTTGCTCGTCTTTGAAGACCCACACGGCCGATTGTTGTTTCGTTTCGGACTCATACGCATAGATCCATGATTCGTCACCTGTGACGATCTTATAAACGTCTTTTGAAGCACCGCAATCGTATTTTTGCAACATTTCTTTGCACCAATCGACACGAGCCTTTTTTTGAGCGACTTTCAAATTGTGCGAGATCCACAAGAACAAACCTTTTTTTACGGCCAGGTGTTCATGCAGTATCGATTGTATGCTGGTGGAAGAAATGTCCAAGGATGTCTCTATCTCTCGGTATGTCGCATGTCGATCTTGCATTATGAGTTCACGCACGGCATCAATGTTCTCTGGCACAACAGCCGTTTTTGGACGACTTTCACGGAATTCGTCTTTGAGCGAGCTTCGGCCACGATTAAATTCATTATACCAATTTTTCACAGTGCTATAGGATGGTGCTTCATCGCCCTACAAAGATTTAAGTTCATCAATGCACTCTTGTCGTGATAATCCACGTCGAAAGTTGTGAAAAATGATGGCACGAAAATGTTCACGGGTTAATTCCATTTTTTTCTATATTAATTTTTTCAAGTCACTGTACACAACACAAATAATGGTCGTACGTTACAACGTTTTGAGTACGATTATGCTTAAAAATGACAAACTTTCCAATGTAAATGTCAGATTGCACTTGGCAGCACTCAGTGTTGCCAGGCCAGAAATATATATAGCAGCCCTCGTAAGTCATTCTGGACAAACTGTATATTTTTTTGAGGTCGCTGTAATTAATTTATTGTAACGACTACGATTTTTTAATAACAAGAAAATAAAAATAAACTTTGTGCCATAAAATTTTATAAATAAACACATTTTAAAATTAAAACATTTATTTCATTATTATTTTGTTTTTCTTTCTACTTCTAGATAAAAAACCATGTTTTGGTTTATTAAATCCCAACGAAGATGATGAAATGAAAATCACCGGTTATCGCCGGTCAAATTTACGTACATTTTTATGTTGGCTTTGTATTTGTTTGACTGGCGGCCTTTTGCGTTTAATATTACATTGGTGGCGTCACTGGTACTTAATAGCCACCCATAAAATATGTACATTGGAAGAAGCTGAAAAGGTTTTAGTGCAAGAAGACTACAAGGGAAAACATAAAATTTATTATGTTAAACAAATTGAAACGTTAGACTTTAATACCTTAAGGTAACTATTTCATTATTCAGTTTCATTTTATATTTAAAACAAATTTTTGGTGTTTTTCTATATTTTACAGAAATGACCAATTAAAACGTGCAAAACAATTGAAAAAGAACAATAATGAAAATTTAGGCAATGGCTGTAATAGTATTGATGCTGTGGCCAATATCGATGAAAAGAATTTTCATCTTTCAATGCATTTTGAAACGGGACAATTTAAATGTAAGTAGATTTAAAAACTGCTTTACTAAATAAAGAGATAAATAAATAAATTGTAGGCAAATCCTTTTGTAAAAGTTGCTAAAAAAAAACAGCAAAACATTTGCGCCAAAAGAATTATTTCATAAAAAATGTCAACGAGTTTTAAAATCACATTTACATGTAGCAATATTTTTCCCCCTCAAGTATGAGGCAGAGAGAGAGAGAGAGAGAGAGAGAGAGATAGTGGGAAATACAAACACAAAAGTAGAGGTGTACAGAATAGTCCGTTTTGCCTTATCGGAACGTATAATAGAAATAGCTAAAAATAAAAAAATTTCTAAAGAAAATTTGCTCAGTGTAAACTTAGACCAAGACTAACTATTGTTTATGAAACGGATCGATCCATTATATTTTGGATCTCTTTTCATTTTGTTTCTCAATATTTTCTAATAGACGATTCGTAATTTTCAAGTCCTGTGCCTTTTGTTACCATTCCTGACTTAACGACTGGAGTGATTTCACTTTGTCGACCTCCTAGCTCATCCTAGAATCTGTAATAGTTTTCCTTGGGTAAAGGTACTCCATAGTATTTATATTGTACCTTAAGCTACTGTTTTAATCTCATCCAGATAAAGTAATCTTCGATTTTCATCTTAACTAGATGTTTGCTTGACCTGTCACTAACGTAGTTATCAAGTTTAAAATAACTTGATATCCATCTATCCATCAATTTCTTCATTCCTGCATTCCTTCATTTGTCTGTAAAAACTGAAGTTTCTTTACAGTTGAATCTCTTTAATCTTGTAAATTTCCTTGTTCATCTTCGTTGAATTTCTCTTTGATATCAAAATTAGAGTTTATAAAATTTGCTAGCAACTGGAGGTAGGTAGGTATCGGAAAGTTTACCACCAGTGTTGCCAGAAAAATAATTTCCAGCATTTTCTTCGTATTCGTAAACTATTGCCCAAAAGCCAAAAATGTCTTTTGCAATGGAGTTTTTGTGCTTCTGTTAATAAAAATGTGCACTTTTATTTCAATTGCTTTCGTATGTAGTAAAATTTTGAGTCTATGGACATTTTTAAAATTCTATAAACGGGATCAAATTTATTTATTATTGGTTTAAATATTCTTAAATTGTACATTTTTGAATAGTTCATAGCTTTTCATATTTTGGGGAAATCTTTGAAGCTTTTCTTTTGCTAGTACGCTTAAGTGTTACCAATTGCAATTTTTTAGAACATTCTATGCCACTAATTATGCCTGTGTTTGCTTTATCAATATCCAATTTAATGGAAAGTGCAAGAAGTAGTTATACAATTCCTGAACGAGAAATTCGACAGAGTTGGGAATTAATTTTGCCGGTTCCGAGCTGCATACGTTTAATGAATGGCAAACACATTTAACTAATTTAATAGAACTATTTTTCCTTTTAAGGAAAAAATAAAGAGACTTAAAGAGACTTTCTTGCGCCACACATACTGATTGCACCGTCTAATACAACGGCAATTACTTATGAAGACCTAAACCCATGTTCATAAAAAAACTGATAATGCCCCTGCTGTTATCTCTGCTTTAACTAAAATGCCCAAAAAACTCTGTAATTATTTTCACCTTTTTTTCGTTAAAATACCGAATGCAAGCTGCCATCCATTTAACTTGAAAATCCGATAACTCCTAAATCAAGAGTATTTACAGAGATTCCATTCAAGTTAAATATGAATAAAGCAGGCGCTGTAACAAATTTTGTTATTGTTTAACATTTTGTTCCATGCATTTTTAGCCTTATGGCGTTGTTATTACTTTGCACACCTTTTGAAAATAATTCATAAAGATGATCAGTTGGTACTACAGTGTGCAATTTTAATCTGCGTACAAAAATATTTGACACACTGTCAAGTGTCTCAAGTTTATATCGTGTTGCGATAATGAAAAAAGCTAGGAATGAAAAATCACCAAATCCCTCCCCACGAATTTCTGTCCCTAAACTTCTGTTGAAATCCCCAATGTGGGGAAAAATCCCCTTATCTGGCTACACTGTTCTCCACCTAAATATGAACCTGCTACCGGCCACCACCGTGAGTTTCTAATTTCTTTTTACGCAATAATAATAGTTTTGGTTCAAGATTGATTTTCAAAATCGAAAGGATTGGTTACTCTTCCTTTTTTTATTTTGTTTTTTTTTTGTTTTTTTTTTTTTTTTGCAAGAAACAAGTAGTTAAAAACCATTTCGTGTTCTCAGGGATTAGGAATCTCTTTTTTTGGACTAAGTAAGCTTACCAAAGAAGATAGTAAACGTAAAAACAACTTTGAAGAAAATAAATAAGAGGCAATTAAAGAGAAAAACATTACGATTTAGTTTTTGTTTTTTTTTTTAAGATTTTTTTGAACTAAATTTTTAAAAGAAAATTTTTTAAAGTCACAGCTTAAAAAGGTACTTTCTGAACTAAACTTTTTGAAAAACATACTTTTGCAAAAATAGCAATTAACGTTTACTCCTCAACAGTAAGATTTAAAAAAAAGGAATTAAAAAATTATTGTCTTTCGTGGTACAAACGAAAAATAGTTTATACTTCTCTGGTTGTAAATCTTAAAAAAAAAACATTTTGATAAAGTAGAACCAAAAGTTTTTGAAGATCTTTTGTAAGACACAACAGATCACAATAGAATAAAAATCCCTAAATGCTATTTTATGTTTAGAGTGCTTTATGACGAACTTTAGATAGCTTTTCATATGAAAAAGTTTTTCATTGTCTTATAACAATTTTATTTCTTTTCATTACAGATCGTTCCAGTGCCCGTGTATTCAATTGTAAACAATTACGTTATGCCTGGAATTCACAAACGCAAACGTTCGTTAAGCTACAAGGTTTAGATGTGGATGTATTAAATACTTATTTCTATCAGCAAAAAGGTCTAAATGCACAGGAACAAATAGCACGACGATTAGTTTATGGGCCGAATGAAATAACAGTTCCTTATAAAGATGTTAAGACACTATTATTTTTAGAAGTACTTAATCCATTTTATGTTTTTCAAATATTTTCGGTTGCCTTATGGTTTGCATATGATTATTATTATTATGCCTGTGTTATTGTTTTAATGTCAGTATTTGGCATAACAATGTCAATAGTTCAAACGAAAAAGGTAAATTAGCCTGAGTTTTATAATTAAAAAAAAAATGTATAATCTTTTTTTATATATTTATTTTAATTATTTTAATTAAAGAATCAAGATGCTTTACGCGAGACAGTACACAATACCGGTACGGCACTGATTTTAAGTGAAAAGGGCGATGTACAAGAATTACCCACCCAATGTCTGGTGCCAGGCGATATTATTGAAATACCTTCTAGTGGTTGTACCATGCAATGTGATGCTGTTTTATTATCGGGCAATTGTATTTTAGATGAATCAATGTTGACGGGTAATTTCAATTTATTTTTTTTTTTAATTAAATTTTTATTGATTTTTTTTCCTTTAAATTTTTTGTTAAGGTGAAAGTGTGCCGGTAACTAAAACACCTTTGCCCATAAAACGTGATGTTATATTCGATAAGAAAGAACATGCAAGACATACTTTGTTTTGTGGCACTAAAGTCATACAGACTCGTTTAATTGGTTCGGATAAAGTCTTAGCAATTGTCATTAATACTGGAAATATTACAGCCAAAGGTGGTCTAATACGTTCAATATTATACCCGCCGCCAGTTGATTATAAATTCGAACAAGATTCCTATAAATTTATCGAATTTTTAGGTGTTATTGCCTTAATAGGTTTCACCTATACTCTAGTGAGTAAGGTGAGTTTCAAGTCGAATATTTTATTTAAATGTCTTAATGGAAAAAAAAAATTTAAATCTTAAACGTATTTTCAGATTTTACGTAATGTAGATCCTGTAAAGATTGCTGTTGAGTCCTTGGATTTAATAACAATTGTAGTGCCTCCTGCATTGCCAGCTGCTATGACTGTGGGCCGTTTTTATGCCCAAAAACGTTTAGAGCGCAACAACATTTATTGTATATCACCACGTTCTATTAATGTGGCCGGCAGCATTGATTGTTGCTGTTTTGATAAGGTATTTGTCAAATGTCAAATATATATTCTTTAAAACAAACAAAAAAAATACTTTTAATGAAAATTTTCTTTAACAGACTGGCACCTTAACCGAAGATGGCTTAGATATGTGGGGTGTGGTACCCAAATCGGCTACCAATCAATTCCAAATACCCATTAAACAAATAGACCGTTTACCCTGTGATCATTTTCTATTTGGTATGGTGACATGTCATTCAATTACCATCTTAAACGGCAAAATGATGGGTGATCCTTTGGACTTGAAAATGTTTGAATCGACTGGCTGGATTTTAGAAGATCCTCAAAATCAACCTGACGGTTTGTTACAATCGACTGTGGTAAGACAACCAAAAAATCGCAAAATCGAAGAAAATTTGGACAATGTTGGTAATACAATCAAAGAGAGACAGTCTTCCTTTGATGATTTACTGTCGGATGTTGGTTTGCTTAATGGCGAGGCTTCTAATGATCATGGTGTGGTACGAGAATTTCCCTTTACCTCAAATCTACAAAGAATGTCTGTGATTACGAGACGTTTGAGTGAGAAAAATTTTAATGTCTATTGCAAAGGCTCACCCGAGATGTTGCAGCAATTATGTTTACCTCAAAGTTTGCCCGATAATTTCTCTCAACAATTGGCCATTTATGCCAAACAAGGTTATCGTGTCATCGCTTTGGCCTACAAGAAACTTAGCCCAAAAATGAACTTTACCAAAGTCCAACGTTTGGCTCGTGAAAGTGTTGAATGTGATTTAGACTTTTTAGGTTTTGTGGTGTTGGAGAATCGCCTAAAACCTGATACTACAGAAGTAATAGGAGCCCTATCAAAGGCTGAAATTAGAACAATCATGGTTACGGGTGATAATATATTGACGGCTTTAAGTGTAGCCAGAGATTGTGGTATTGTTAGCTCCAATCAACCTGTAGTAACGGTTAATGTGCGTCAAAAAGCTGAAGCTTTAGAGAGTTACGAAAAAACTCACAGTCACAGCCACGGCCATGGCCATGGACACGGCCATGGTCATAGCACTCACGGTCATGACCATGGCCACGATAATAATGAGCATAATTATGAATTATATTATACTTTGGATTTTGGCAGTGCCTCATGTGCCTCCAACTCAATAACAAACGGTAAAACAAATGGCACTTTAACTAATTCCAATACGAATGATACCCTGTCATATGTTGGCGGTGACAATAATTATCACAAATTAAACGGGGATGTAACCTCTCTATCAAGTGCAGCTTCCCTTACAATGCCTCATAGTAAAAGTTGTGGCAGTGTAGAAACTATAGATACATGGACCCATAATGATATAGAATTAGGTTTATCTCCAAATGTAGACACCCTACCACCTGCCTTTATAGCACAAACTGATACCCAGAGCTTGAAAGCTCAAAAATGGCGTGATAACTATCGTTTTGCGATGGTAGGCAACACTTGGCAAATCGTTAGAGATAATTTTCCTGATTTGTTGAAAAACTTTTTGGCACGAGGCGTTATATATGCCCGCATGTCACCCGAACAAAAGCAAGCCTTAATTGTTGAACTACAAAATTTAGACTACTGTGTGGCCATGTGTGGCGATGGTGCTAACGATTGCGGTGCTTTGAAAGTGGCCCACACCGGTATATCTTTAAGTGAAACTGAATCATCGATTGCCTCGCCATTTACCTCGCGTAATCCCACCATAGCTGCAGTACCGAATGTTATTAAGGAAGGACGGGCCGCTTTGGTTACCTCTTTTGGCATATTTAAATACATGGCTGCCTATTCGATGGTGCAATTTATATCAGTCATGATCTTATACTCCATCGATTCCAATTTGACTGATAAACAATATTTGTATATAGATTTGGGTTTAATATCGATATTTGCATTTTTCTTTGGCAAAACTGAATCATTTCAGGGGCCTCTAGTGAAACAGGTGCCTTTATCTTCTCTCATATCACTGACCCCCTTGGCTTCGATTATTTTGCATTTGCTTGTTGTTATAGCATTCCAAGTATGCGGCTGGTATCATTTGCATCAACAGGATTGGTTTGTGCCCTTTGTGCACAGCAGCGAAGATCATTTAGGCTGTTGGGAAAACTATACCATGTTTGCCATCTCCAGTTTTCAATACATCATTTTGGCATTTGTTTTCTCTAAAGGTGCTCCCTATCGCCGGCCCATTTGGTCTAATCTGCCCTTTTGTCTAACACTTATCGCCAATCTCTGTATTGTTATCTACCTCATTTTAATACCACCCAACTGGTTGGCGGAATTCTTTCAACTAGTCTTACCGCACATGACATTTCGTTATTGGATGTTAGTTTATGGTGTTTGCAGTTTTATAGCTCACGTTGTCATTGAAACTTTGGTTGTTGAATATTTCCTATTTAAAAAGTTCCAAGCGCGTCGTGATCGTGACTTGCGTACGTCAAAACGTAAATATATGCAAGTTGAATATGATTTGAAATTCTATCAGCATTGGCCAGAGATCACCGAAGAACCTGTACATACTGTGATGGAAACGGCTGAAAGCAAACCAAATCCTGCATATTATGAAATTAGTGCTGAGCAAAACTTTGATACACCCGCTTCCGATGATAATCCATTGAGTAGTTTTTTTGATTTTGAACCAAATACACCCAATACCCCAAGCTCACCGGATCAACGCTATCAGGTGTCTTATGAACCGCCTAAAATACAACAAACACCACCAGTATCTTCCACACCCACTCTAGAAGTAACTGAAACAACAAAACAGCCAACCATTAGCGTTAAACAAAATAATAATGCAGAATGATATGACATGAATAAAGTATTCTTGAGAGGCATAACACAACTGTCTTATTGATGCGGCTGTTAGAATAAAACATTTTTTTTACTTTTTTCAGTCTGGTTGTACAACAGGAAAGGGAGTTTTATATCAAGATAAAAGGTATCTTTTTCGCACAAATCTGCTGTGTACAAAGAAACAAGATTTTTTTATTTTAAAATTATTTTTAAGAGACATTTAAAAGTGGAAATGCATTTCTGACGTTTTCAGAATGTTTTTTTTTTAATTTTATATTTTAAAAATATTTAAAGATAAAAATTCAAGATCTTTTTGTATTTCACATTTTCTTTTTTGCTTGCACGCCGAAATATTTAAAAACTACAAGATGTCTCCAAAGAAACATTATCGTCGTAACACACGCGCATTTTTAAATCACAAAATGCTAAATTTATTTGAGCATGTTCTTGAAGAGTTATTCCTTAAATTTCAATTGTAACATCTGTTACATTAGATCGTCTTAGTATATATTTCCGTCTCACTTAAGCCGCCTGATTTCCTGCGATTGCTATTTGCAAACGATACTGACGTTGGTTTAGCTAAAATCATGACTTTTCCCAAAAATAATGGGCCTGTTCGTAAATATCAGATAAACAATTAAGATTTAACCGTATCGATCCATATCTGAAGTTGCTATTTCATAAAAGCAGATTAAACAGCTGATGTCAAAAGTTTATGGTTCACATTTGCTTCAGTGAGATGTTTCAGATAATTACGAACAGTCCGACTGTTCAAAATCACACTCACGTAAAATGTTTTAAGGCGATGAGTCGTCTAAACTACGTGATGGTCTGGCTAAAGTCAGGGTTATCGTAGGGGCTTATTTATGGCCTCTTCTTGGGAAAATATTTCGTTAATTTACAGCACGGACTTATCAAACGTGAATACAGATTTGCATTAAAACGCAACGAAAAAAGACAACATTTCTACAAAACATATCGCCACGAACAGACTGATTTACATTCATCACGAAGACCTACATACATTTTATAAAACTGTCTCACTCATTTTTGAATTAGGAAAACGCTTGATGAATCACTTTAGTAACATAAATCACAGGGACTCTTTCGCGCTATAGTTTTAGTTAACATCTCTTTATATTTTTACACACAAAACGTACCACTGAGTCCTGTGGGCAAATTAAGGCATTTGATATCGAACGAAATTTCCATTTAAGTCGGTCGATATCGAATGCCGTAATTTGGCCCTTGATTTCCCAAAAGTTACGAAAATTTGTTTTTCATAACTTTCTTTTGAGACATCTTGTATTAAACGTTAACTTGATTTAAATATTATTTCTAGTTGTATAAAATTTAGTCAAGGTCTTTGTTAGTCCGCTATTAATTAAAATATCAAAAACAAAAAATTTAAACTTCTTTCTTAATTTAAAACAAACTTCCATTTTGCTTCACATTTATTTGCCGAAAAGAGATTTTTGCGTTGAAAACGATTTTTCAAAACTATTCTATTTTAAATTTTTTTCCCGATATTTTAAGATTTTTTTTTTAAACTTCAATTTTCGAAAATTTGTAAATTTAAATAATTGAGCACGAGGTCAAATTTTCTTTTTAAATTTTCATTTACAATATTTTGACTTTTAATTGGATAGAATCCCTTTTTTGGCATACTTTCCTAATTTAAAGAATTGTTCAAGGCGAAGGCCGGTAGCCTGATTCCTGAACTCCATATATAAAATATCTGTAAATCTTTTTTAGTAGTTTTAGAATTCGCCATCGCTTCCACTTTATAATTTATTCTCCTTGGACTTGTCTTAACAAATTTATATGTTTTATATTTTAATATTCTGTTTTTTTTTCATTTATTCGATGATATTTAATATACAACAGTTGGATATAAAATTTTTAAGACTTTTCAATTACATTATAATTCACGTATTTAATTTTTTAAGCAGAGAATTTACTTAATATCAAATCGAATTGTTTCGGCGTATATCCGACGTACAAAAAGCAATGATATTTCAATGTATATAAAATAAAACAACAAGGGTTAATATAATAAACTTTTGATAAAAATATTTAATCTTTATTAAATTTCAAATTTACCTTTTTTTTATGAAGTTTTACAAAAGCACGTAATGCTTGGCAGATATCCAATCATCGATTGAAAACAAAATGTCTCACAAAACTTAACTAATGGTGGCAAAACAATATTTAAGTACCGTTAACGGTTTACTCGTTGAAAAGAACAAAAAGGCCTTCCAACATGGATGAGAAAATATGTATCAATCTGACACTTAGAGAAACTAACAATTTGTACTTAAACATTGCCGGCCACCTTGCAACGATAAGGGATGTTGCAAACAAGCACATACGTTTCAATAAGTGAGCCAGTAAGGACTCCTTTTAAGTAAAAATAATACATTTTTTTTTTTTTTTTTTTTTTTTGTTGAGTCATGAAGGACTCCTGTTGAACTTAATTTTTATTTAATGTTAAATGAGCCATTAAGGACTCCTGATTAAAAAATGTAAGTAATGAGCCATTAAGGACTCCTGTTGATTTAATTTTGTTGAATTGAGCCATTAAGGACTCCTGTGGACTGTATAACGAATTTAAAATGGCGATAACCCCGAAATAACCCATCCGAAGATAGTGTACTGCGCCAATGGCAGCCCAGGACTGGCGTGTATGCGACCTTTCATTATTAGTGGCATAACTTCAGGTCCTAAGACCAAGGCCACACTGCTCGAATGATTAAAACTAGGGTCAGCTAGTTGAAACCCCTGAAAGGACTCTAAAATTGAGTCAGCAACAGATGCAGACGGAGTCCTTATACCCTGCATCTGATGTAAGCGAGCCGTGATGCTAATTTTTTGTGCCGTATCATGAATCGACTCGACTTCGATTCGGCAATATTGCACACCGTCCACATTGAAAAGTGGGATTCGCAAACTTTTTGCCAAGCCCTTGCAAATGTAGCTACTTTGGCAGCACACATCTAATACGGCACGCAACGGAAGCCGCGAACGACTCTGTCGTATATTCAGCCGAAGTGTAGGCGAAAAGGAAACGGCCTGACGTAGCGGTAAAATTGTTTCAAGCGTTACCGATTTCTGTTTTTTGGCTTTCACTCTTGCCGATGAAGTTTTATGCTCATGAAGCAAAGAATTGTGGGTTTGTTTGCAGTGCTTGCAAGTTGCCACACTCTTGCAATTTTTGCCAACATGCCCACTCGACAAGCAGCGAAAACAAATTCTATGTACCGCCACCATTCGAAGCCTGCGCTCCAGGCTCATGTCCCTAAACTTATAACAAAATCGCAGAGGGTGATTTTTCCCACAAATCGGACATTTCAATCCTCCACGACTTACGTTAGGGTGTGGAATGGCAGGGCTTGAATCTGCGTCATGAGCCTGCACCACAGCCTTCAAGGTGAGGACCTCAGTTTCTTTGATTGCTGGGTTATTTTGGGGTGAATCGGAAGCAGTTTCCCGATTTGTATTGGACACAGAAGGTGCCACTGTCAAAGGCTCTTCAATGCCTGTAGATTTCATCTTGATGGAGGGATCGACTGGAACAGCATCACAAATTGGTGCCGGATCGCTGGTTTCCATCGCCTCTTCATAATCAAGCAAACCGTCATCAAAAAAATCGGCTTGCAGGGCATTCTTGATCGAGTCCATGACGCTAGGAAAGGAAAGGTTAGTATATGTAAAATTGATCAAAAAAGTGAAGCTAAAACTATTATTCGTTCAATACAACAAGTTTGGTTATTGGACGATTTATTATCCCGTGTTGTGTGCGAATATCGGCAACACGAACATGGCCGTCAGTACCAGTATAAATCTTTGCCACTATTCCTAACTTCCACGATGTTGCCGTTAATTGTTCATTTTTTATTACTACCAGGTCATTTACTGCAACTTCCCTTTGGGGATGTTGCCATTTGTAACGTTTGTGTAAACCTACGAGATACTCCTCTTTCCATCTTTTACAAAATTCATGAATCAAAGCCTTTACTTTACGATATCGATTTACTATACTGATAGGATTGTCATATATTGTCGGTTCCGGCGGTGCCAAAATGGCCGAGCCAACCAAAAAATGTCCTGGTGTTAAGGCAATCGGTTCACTAGGATTATCAGGCATAGGACATAAGGGACGAGAATTTAGACAAGCTTCTATTCTAGCCAAAATTGTTGACAATTCTTCAAATGTGTAACGGCAAGATTACACCTCTTTTCGAAAATGTAATTTAAAACTTTTTACCCCGGCTTCCCAAAGGCCGCCCATATGAGGAGCTCCAGCCGGTATAAAACGCCATGTCAAGCCCATGTGGCCAAAAGTGGAACACATTCTTGCCTGGCATTCTTTTAAAAAGGTTCGAAAGTCTCTTGCAATTTCGTTTGAAGCGCCAACAAAATTCGTACCATTGTCGGAAAACATGGTCTTAGGACAACCTCTTCTGGAAATAAATCGGTTGAAGGCCGCTAAAAACGTATCAGTCGATAAGTCAGACGCAGCTTCTAAGTGTATCGCTTTCGTAGAAAAGCATACAAAGATACAAACATACCCTTTCGTAATTCGACACGATTTGCCATTATGATTTTTTACATCAAAGGGTCCAGCGAAATCAACTCCGGTGGTTGTAAACGGCCGATCAAGGGTAGTGCGTTCTGGAGGGAGGGCAGCCATTATTTGACTGCAAGAACGCTGTCTATCAATTATACACCGCTTGCATCGTCGAATTACCGTGCGAACCAAATTCCGCAATCGTGGTATCCAATACTCACAACGGTATATCCGCAGCATTAATTGGTTTCCACCGTGAATAGACATCAAGTGTATAAATTCTGCCATAAGTTTCGCGAAACGACAGTCATATGGTAGAATAATAGGATACTGTTCACGATACGACAGTGAAGGTGATTTAACAAGTCGCCCATTAATTCGCATCAATCCTAATTCGTCAAGAAAGGGATTTAAAGGTACCAAAGAACTTTTCGGCGACAAGGGCTTCTTATCCAAAAGATTCCTATACTCCTCAGCGTAATAGACCTTCTGAGCAATAACCGCTAAGCGTACCTTTACCATTTTAAGCTCATCACTAGACACGATAGCATCCCCATAGCAAAAGTGACTTTTATGGGCTAAGTGCGTTGAGTGAAAAAATCGAAAAATATAAGCAATGACCCGCATAGCCCTGTCCAGTGATGAGAACCTTTCTAAGATGTCCTCAAATTTCGAAAAAAATGATGCATGAACTTTTACGCTTCGACTTTCTATGTCAGTATCGAGATTTCCTAAAGTTGGTGTATGCCAACTGTTTTTGTTTTGCCTTAACCATGTTGGGCCGTGCCACCAGAGTTCACTTTTCGACAAAGTGAGCGGATCCACCCCCCGGCTGCCCAAGTCGGTAGGATTATCCTCTGAGCGAACATGAAACCAATTATGGTTTCCTGTATTCTCCTGAATGCGACAAACCCTATTTGCGACAAAGGTGGTCCAAGAGCAAGGAGGTTTGCGAAGCCATGCCAGCACAATCGTGGAATCTGTCCAACAATAAACACGCCCAATAGCAATTTCAATTTCCCTAAGTATATTCTTTAACAATTCTGATGCCAAAACAGCTCCGCATAATTCAAGGCGAGGTAACGAAACTGATTTAAGTGGTGCCACTTTTGTCTTAGAGGATAATAAATGAGTATGAATTTCCCCATCTGGTGACTCAGTTCGGATATAAATTACCCCCGCGTATGCCTTTTCCGAGGCATCTGAAAAAACATGAAGTTCGGCAGTTGAGTTTTTGTAATAGTTTACCCATCTTGGCACTTGAATGAAGTTAACTTGGTGAAAAAATTCAACAAATTTTAACCATTCCCTTTCCGTAGAAGGCATCAACACATCATTCCAACCTATATTATCAAACCAAATGTGTTGCATAATTATTTTTGCCATGACGATTACCGGGCTTAACCACCCAACTGGATCAAAAAACCTAGCTATAGTTGACAATACCTCTCTTTTTGTATAGCCTGCTTTAACCTGCAGAGGACACACTTTGAAAAAGAACTTATCTAATTGCGCATTCCACAAAATCCCCAAAGTTTTGGAACAACTAGACTCTTCAAACGTTAAAACCTTTGCATCCACCAAGTGATCCGAAGGCAATCCACTCAAAATAGATCTCTCATTCGATGTCCACTTCCTTAGCACGAAACCCGCAGATAACAATGCCGCAGTCAACTGATCCCTGGCCAGCAAAGCAACTGAGATCTCATGCGACCCAGTCAAAACATCATCGACGTACATACCTTTCCTTAAAATTTCTGACGCTAGAGGAAATTCATCTTCACAATCATCAGCCAATTGCAATAAAGTCCTAATTGCCAGAAAAGGTGCGCAATTTAATCCAAAAGTTACTGTCTGTAACTCATAATCAATCATTTGATGATCGGTTGTCGACCTATAAAGGATTCTCTGAAAAGGGGTATGAATAGAATGCACCCGAATCTGCCTATACATTTTCGAGATATCACAATTAAATACAAACTCAAATAATCTCCAACGCAGTATCAAATTTACCAAATCAGCCTGCAAAGTAGGCCCTACTAGAAGACAATCGTTCAAGCTATTGCCGTTGGAGGTTTTATTCGATGCGTTAAAAACGACTCTCAGTTTTGTGGTTTTCCTCTCCGGCTTAATCACTGGGTGATGTGGCAAATAGCATGTACTCGTGACAGCCCGATCATAGAATCCTACCCGTTGTAAGTGACCCAATTCTAAATAATCCTAATTCAGGTTTACGAGAAAGAGAAGCTTCTATCCTAATAAATTGCTTCATAGCACTCGACCGGGATATGCCCAAATTAATCTCACGAGGAAATTCGGGCTTAAAAGGTAGCGAAACGATGTATCTACCAGCAGAATCCCGGATAGTGGTATTCTTATAAATCTCCTCGCAAATCTTGTCAGAAGGAGTCATAACCTTCTTTTTTGGGGTTTCTTCTAATTCCCAAAATCTCAAAAGATTTTGATTTAAATTATCTTCTTCGGAAAGGGTAACGGCAGTCGAAAAAACGTTAATAGAATTATTAACTGAAGCTTTAATTGGACCTGTCAGAATCCATCCAAAAACAGTCTTCTGAGCCATTATAGATCCAAAAATATTTTTGCGAACTTCGCCAATAATTATTTTTGGGTACAAATCAGCGCCAAGCAAAAGATCAACTGGCCTGCTCTTGTAAAAGTTTGTATCGGCCAGCTGAATGCTAGATAATTCACACCTAATATCAGAAGGACAATTAAATGTAGGTAAATTACCCGAAATTGATGGTAAAACAAGTGCAAGAGTTTCTAACTCAATTCCCTTACTCACTGGAGAACCCACTCTAATTGTGCAAATTTTCTTTGAAATCGATGAAGCTTCTTTATTAACGCCGGAAATCTTTACATTCGTAGAATGAGAAGGAATTCGTAATTGATTTCGCAAACGTTCTGAAATAAATGAAGCTTCTGAGGCTGGGTCAATTAAGGCCCGTGCCGGATACGTAGTATCATGACAAAGTACGGATACCATAGCCGTCCCCAATAAAACAGACGAATTCTGTGATATGTGAAAAACTTGACGATTCAAGTTAGCACGAGTAGTGGCTGACGTCGATGGCAATTGTGGTTCCATTTGCACAGCATTTACACTCTGTCTAGCACTTAAATTATTATCATTATTATTATTAACAGAATTTTCCATTGTCGAATTGCGATGAAGTAAGGTGTGATGTCTCTGATTACAAATGAAGCAATTATGTTCACTTTTGCAATCTTTGACTTCATGGGATTTCAATAAGCAGTTAACGCAGCAATGAAATTTTTTCACGGTAGAAAAACGCTCAGATATCGACAATTGTTTGAACCGACGACAAAATCGAAGCAAATGCGATTGCTTAGGACATAAAACACAGTAATTAGAAGAAGCTGTATTAGACACATGCGACTTAACTTTACGTTCAACAATTTTTTTTCTGTTTCCAAACTTGTGAGATCGCGTATACAATCTAAAGTTTGAATTCGTTCTGCTAAGAAAATATCTAAGTCTTTCCAAAGCGACAAAGCAGTTTTGTCCTTGATACTTTGCTCCCAAAACGTGACTGTTTGATTTGGCAATCGTTGAAGGCAAATAAAAACAATTATTGGATCCCAATTATGAGTATCTATTTCGTAAACCGACATAGCATTTAAAAAACTATTAATACCGCGTTGTAAATTTTTTAGGCCCGAACTGGTTTCTTTGGTCATAGTCTCTAGGCTAAAAAGACTTTTTAGTTGATTATTAACCAACATTCGCGGATTCTCATATGTGTCCTTTAAATTTTTCCACGCGATATCAAATCCAGCATTAGTTAACGGACACTTCGAAACGATCTCCTTTGCTTCTTTCCCAGTTCTCTTGACCAAATAACACAATCTTTCAATATTACTAAGACGATTATTGTTAATATATAAGGCTGAAAAAAGATCCCTAAAGGTTGGCCACGAAAGATAATCACCATAAAAGATATCGGTATCACATGGTGGAAGAGGTAGATTATGGCAAGAATTACCGCCAACCGAATCTTCAAAACTTTTAAAACGTTTCGGTTCCGCCTTTGCTCCTAGTTCATCACGTTTCGTTTTGATCGCATTCATACACCGAACATATGCATTAAGGGTGCTCGAATATTTCCCCTCAGCAACTTCTAACACGCCAGATTTAACTTTCGGTGACGCTTCTAAATCAATTAAACATTGCTCGTATTCTATTTTGACCTTTTCCCAAAGCTTATCTAATTCACCACTCAATATCTCACTAGTATAGCCCTGATAATCTTCATCGCGAATTTTGTTAAAATTTACTTCAAATTTAAATATGGCATCTGAAGCACGAGTAAAACTTTCAAAATATTTTTCCGACATTTTTAAATAAATTTAATTTTGTTTTAATTTTTAGGGAGGAAGGCTTCGATAAATTCACACAAGAAATAAAATTCAATAAAAATTAACTAAACGAATTCAAAAGGAGTCAATTCGACCAACAGTAGGGTGACCAATGAAATAAGTAGAAGAAGAATACTCACAAAACAAAAGTCAACTCTCGTATTAATTTACACAAATCTCACTGGATAAATAAAAACGAATCAAAATGTCAATACAATCGAAATCACTGTAAATGTATTTTGATATAAAAATACAATAATATAAATTAATAAAAACGAGTGTTTTCAAATAATATTAATTCTATTTTACACCCGTATTCTTGCGAAAATTTCTTTAATTTACAATTAATTTCTCGAAAAGTATACCGCACTGTATAAAACTTTATTCACGCACTATCGATATTAACTCTTAATTTTTCTTTTTTCCAAATTTATATTCAATTAATTTAGTTATTCAGTTAATATTTATTTAATTTAGATTTATTTAATTTCTATTAAATCTGAGACTGTCCGTCCACTCAGCTTTGATAAAATCGGTACTGACAATAAATGCAGGCGATCATACACAACGCACTGTTTTATCCTCTGTCGTACACAATAACCAATTTCTTGTTTATTTTACACACATACATATATGTACACCCGTGTGTATGTATGTATATTTATAAATATAATAATCTTTATGTTTTAACACAATTCACTTCTTTTCTAAATCAATTTTACTAACCTGAATTTGATTGAAGAAAGGTGAAATTTGATTTTTAAGTTCCCGTAGAGGATTCCTTTTTTTGTTTATCCGGTTCGTTTGGACCAATGTTTTTGTACTTAAAACTAACTTAGAAACTACGTGAAGCGCACAAGAACTTGCGTGAATATCGTATTTTATTGGTAATAATATATCGTATTAGCGTTGGGGTCAAATCGCGATGTATAGAAGTACATCGCACCGGAAGGCATTACATACCCTATAGGGCTAGGCGTAGGAATAGTGACGGGATATCCGACATATGTAGGCATTGGCTGTGAATACACCACTGGCCTAGCGTATTCAATCTGCGGAGGCTGCAAAATTAACGGCTGGGAAGTCGTTACCAACACGTTGTGAGTGGTAGGAACAAGACAACGAGTGGGGATCGAATCAAGTTTGGGCTCATCTAGAGTCCCATATGATGAGCGATTATCGGTTTCATTTTCGGTATCAAAGGAAATGAGATCCATTTCCGCCATTCTGATCGACAAGGCATCTGTTTCGACCTCTGCACCATGATTTCTTTCGTTATCCACATCCTCAGCGCCTCCAGCCGCGACATCCAATCCGGACGAGTCATCCGACTCTGAAGGTGGAGCGGATATAGCAGGGCGCACATGCGTAATGTCAGACTCGCAATCGGAAGCAAAGCCATCCGATTCCAATTCGCGGCCGCTCCTCTTCCATTGAACATTGAAATCGAAAACATCCAAACGAGGGAGAGTCCACTGCCATCGTTCCGCAATGAACAGATCACGGACTGATTCAGCAACTAATTTAATATCTTTATCTGAGGAGTCAAAAAATATACGCTGACACATCGTCTCGCCCCAGCGCATATTTGGTGCATTCTCTATTGAGTCGAGACCCAAGTTAAACAATCTCCTTGTCGTAAGCATAGCCCCAAGGAGTAAGAAGGCGTCATCACATGGTGATGACTTAAACGACAGATTGAACAGGATGGAAATCATGTTCTTTAGCTCATCAGATTGTTCGTACGGGCATATGCCCTGATCCTGCAACCAACTATATGCGCCCACATGTGTGCGGGTATGCACATAGGATTTAAACGCTTGAATAACGAAGTCCAAAGCTCTTTGGACTGTATAATATTCGTCGGGAGTTAGAGAAATTCTTTTATTTCCCGTCGTTCCCTCCTCGCATGTCATGATTATTTCGCCCTCCGTGTGGGAGAACACAAAAACTGAATGGGATCCTACTGGGCAAATGGGATATTTACCCTCACGCGCCACTTCATATAGCCATGCGCGCGAGGATTCATTGCGCAGCGGATCCCATATTACAGTACCCGCAGGTATACCACTATCGCTGTATGATAACACATAAACAGAAACTTCCAGACTCCTTGGAGCAGCGATTATCTTAATGTTGTCATATACTGGGGACAAGATCAGACGCACAGGCGTTACGTAATCGTGACAGGTTGCCAAAGTGCAATCGAAACATGCTGCGCCCATAAGCCAGCGCACCACAGCGTTCAGCGGAATCACCAAAGAAACCACATTATCAATGTCCCTAAGAGCCTTTGCTGCGATGACTCACATTAGAAGCATCTGACGCATAGAAGGCATGACGTCAACGCGTCGTTCAATTCTCATCATGATACTAACACACATCAATTGAAAAAAGGTCATTCCGCACCACAGACGCAACCTGCCCTCATCAGGAAAGGATGGGCGCATGGCATCTATAATGTTGGCGACCAGCGGAGTGTTTAAATAATGTTCAACGGCGCAAACATTCATATCTATGCCAAACAGGCGAACTGCATATCGGGGGTCGCTCTTTGCACGCCCCAGAATACTGGAGCTTAAGCGATAAAGCGAAACGGCGGTAGCCAGGGAATTATCAGTCATATATTCCAAACATTGAGCTGGCAATGTTATCATGTTGGGATTGCTTGTGAATTCAATTCTCGCATCTTTTATATGCTCGAGGTCGTAGAAATAGCACTTGTTGTTACCCTGTCGCGTGATACGCGTGACGAACGTATATGGCATATTTTGCTTGTTCACCTTAAATAGGTATAGGCCAGATTTAGTGTTTTCATTCATATTGAAATAACTAGATATATCCAGTTCGGGTCTGTCGCTGGCGATGACCCGGGAGCGTTTAATCATGTCTTTCACCTTTTCACGAACCTCCGATGGAATAACAGGGGTTCCTTTCTTGTCAATGCAATATGATCGTTTCTTTTCCATTAAAAATGTTAAAGTACCACCACAGTTAACTATGTCATCATCAACAGAGTTGATCAGTTTTATCATTTCTTTTCTAAATCAATTTTACTAACCTGAATTTATCCTTTGATTGAAGAAAGGTGAAATTTGATTTTTAAGTTCCCGTAGAGGATTCCTTTTTTTGTTTATCCGGTTCGTTTGGACCAATGTTTTTGTACTTAAAACTAACTTAGAAACTACGTGAAGCGCACAAGAACTTGCGTGAATATCGTATTTTATTGGTAATAATATATCGTATTAGCGTTGGGGTCAAATCGCGATGTATAGAAGTACATCGCACCGGAAGGCATTACATACCCTATAGGGCTAGGCGTAGGAATAGTGACGGGATATCCGACATATGTAGGCATTGGCTGTGAATACACCACTGGCTAGCGTATTCAATCTGCGGAGGCTGCAAAATTAACGGCTGGGAAGTCGTTACCACCACGTTGTGAGTGGTAGGAACAAGACAACGAGTGGGGATCGAATCAAGTTTGGGCTCATCTAGAGTCCCATATGATGAGCGATTATCGGTTTCATTTTCGGTATCAAAGGAAATGAGATCCATTTCCGCCATTCTGATCGACAAGGCATCTGTTTCGACCTCTGCACCATGATTTCTTTTGTTATCCACATCCTCAGCGCCTCCAGCCGCGACATCCAATCCGGACGAGTCATCCGACTCTGAAGGTGGAGCGGATATAGCAGGGCGCACATGCGTAATGTCCGACTCGCAATCGGAAGCAAAGCCATCCGATTCCAATTCGCGGCCGCTCCTCTTCCATTGAACATTGAAATCGAAAACGTCCAAACGAGGGAGAGTCCACTGCCATCGTTCCGCAATGAACAGATCACGGACTGATTCAGCAACTAATTTAATATCTTTATCTGAGGAGTCAAAAAATATACGCTGACACATCGTCTCGCCCCAGCGCATATTTGGTGCATTCTCTATTGAGTCGAGACCCAAGTTAAACAATCTCCTTGTCGTAAGCATAGCCCCAAGGAGTAAGAAGGCGTCATCACATGGTGATGACTTAAACGACAGATTGAACAGGATGGAAATCATGTTCTTTAGCTCATCAGATTGTTCGTACGGGCATATGCCCTGATCCTGCAACCAACTATATGCGCCCACATGTGTGCGGGTATGCACATAGGATTTAAACGCTTGAATAACGAAGTCCAAAGCTCTTTGGACTGTATAATATTCGTCGGGAGTTAGAGAAATTCTTTTATTTCCCGTCGTTCCCTCCTCGCATGTCATGATTATTTCGCCCTCCGTGTGGGAGAACACAAAAACTGAATGGGATCCTACTGGGCAAATGGGATATTTACCCTCACGCGCCACTTCATATAGCCATGCGCGCGAGGATTCATTGCGCAGCGGATCCCATATTACAGTACCCGCAGGTATACCACTATCGCTGTGTGATAACACATAAACAGAAACTTCCAGACTCCTTGGAGCAGCGATTATCTTAATGTTGTCATATACTGGGGACAAGATCAGACGCACAGGCGTTACGTAATCGTGACAGGTTGCCAAAGTGCAATCGAAACATGCTGCGCCCATAAGCCAGCGCACCACAGCGTTCAGCGGAATCACCAAAGAAACCACATTATCAATGTCCCTAAGAGCCTTTGCTGCGATGACGCACATTAGAAGCATCTGACGCATAGAAGGCATGACGTCAACGCGTCGTTCAATTCTCATCATGATACTAACACACATCAATTGAAAAAAGGTCATTCCGCACCACAGACGCAACCTGCCCTCATCAGGAAAGGATGGGCGCATGGCATCTATAATGTTGGCGACCAGCGGAGTGTTTAAATAATGTTCAACGGCGCAAACATTCATATCTATGCCAAACAGGCGAACTGCATATCGGGGGTCGCTCTTTGCACGCCCCAGAATACTGGAGCTTAAGCGATAAAGCGAAACGGCGGTAGCCAGGGAATTATCAGTCATATATTCCAAACATTGAGCTGGCAATGTTATCATGTTGGGATTGCTTGTGAATTCAATTCTCGCATCTTTTATATGCTCGAGGTCGTAGAAATAGCACTTGTTGTTACCCTGTCGCGTGATACGCGTGACGAACGTATATGGCATATTTTGCTTGTTCACCTTAAATAGGTATAGGCCAGATTTAGTGTTTTCATTCATATTGAAATAATTAGATATATCCAGTTCGGGTCTGTCGCTGGCGATGACCCGGGAGCGTTTAATCATGTCTTTCACCTTTTCACGAACCTCCGATGGAATAACAGGGGTTCCTTTCTTGTCAATGCAATATGATCGTTTCTTTTCCATTAAAAATGTTAAAGCACCACCACAGTTAACTATGTCATCATCAACAGAGTTGATCAGTTTTATCATTTCTTTTCTAAATCAATTTTACTAACCTGAATTTATCCTTTGATTGAAGAAAGGTGAAATTTGATTTTTAAGTTCCCGTAGAGGATTCCTTTTTTTGTTTATCCGGTTCGTTTGGACCAATGTTTTTGTACTTAAAACTAACTTAGAAACTACGTGAAGCGCACAAGAACTTGCGTGAATATCGTATTTTATTGGTAATAATATATCGTATTAGCGTTGGGGTTAAATCGCGATGTATAGAAGTACATCGCACCGGAAGGCATTACATACCCTATAGGGCTAGGCGTAGGAATAGTGACGGGATATCCGACATATGTAGGCATTGGCTGTGAATACACCACTGGCCTAGCGTATTCAATCTGCGGAGGCTGCAAAATTAACGGCTGGGAAGTCGTTACCACCACGTTGTGAGTGGTAGGAACAAGACAACGAGTGGGGATCGAATCAAGTTTGGGCTCATCTAGAGTCCCATATGATGAGCGATTATCGGTTTCATTTTCGGTATCAAAGGAAATGAGATCCATTTCCGCCATTCTGATCGACAAGGCATCTGTTTCGACCTCTGCACCATGATTTCTTTCGTTATCCACATCCTCAGCGCCTCCAGCCGCGACATCCAATCCGGACGAGTCATCCGACTCTGAAGGTGGAGCGGATATAGCAGGGCGCACATGCGTAATGTCCGACTCGCAATCGGAAGCAAAGCCATCCGATTCCAATTCGCGGCCGCTCCTCTTCCATTGAACATTGAAATCGAAAACATCCAAACGAGGGAGAGTCCACTGCCATCGTTCCGCAATGAACAGATCACGGACTGATTCAGCAACTAATTTAATATCTTTATCTGAGGAGTCAAAAAATATACGCTGACACATCGTCTCGCCCCAGCGCATATTTGGTGCATTCTCTATTGAGTCGAGACCCAAGTTAAACAATCTCCTTGTCGTAAGCATAGCCCCAAGGAGTAAGAAGGCGTCATCACATGGTGATGACTTAAACGACAGATTGAACAGGATGGAAATCATGTTCTTTAGCTCATCAGATTGTTCGTACGGGCATATGCCCTGATCCTGCAACCAACTATATGCGCCCACATGTGTGCGGGTATGCACATAGGATTTAAACGCTTGAATAACGAAGTCCAAAGCTCTTTGGACTGTATAATATTCGTCGGGAGTTAGAGAAATTCTTTTATTTCCCGTCGTTCCCTCCTCGCATGTCATGATTATTTCGCCCTCCGTGTGGGAGAACACAAAAACTGAATGGGATCCTACTGGGCAAATGGGATATTTACCCTCACGCGCCACTTCATATAGCCATGCGCGCGAGGATTCATTGCGCAGCGGATCCCATATTACAGTACCCGCAGGTATACCACTATCGCTGTATGATAACACATAAACAGAAACTTCCAGACTCCTTGGAGCAGCGATTATCTTAATGTTGTCATATACTGGGGACAAGATCAGACGCACAGGCGTTACGTAATCGTGACAGGTTGCCAAAGTGCAATCGAAACATGCTGCGCCCATAAGCCAGCGCACCACAGCGTTCAGCGGAATCACCAAAGAAACCACATTATCAATGTCCCTAAGAGCCTTTGCTGCGATGACGCACATTAGAAGCATCTGACGCATAGAAGGCATGACGTCAACGCGTCGTTGAATTCTCATCATGATACTAACACACATCAATTGAAAAAGGGTCATTCCGCACCACAGACGCAACCTGCCCTCATCAGGAAAGG
The DNA here is from genome assembly GCA_937654795.1 of Cistogaster globosa. NCBI lineage: Eukaryota > Metazoa > Arthropoda > Insecta > Diptera > Tachinidae > Cistogaster > Cistogaster globosa. Next base: position 92,830,637 of record OW569407.1, on the reverse strand, counting down.
ATGGGCGCATGGCATCTATAATGTTGGCGACCAGCGGAGTGTTTAAATATTGTTCAACGGCGCAAACATTCATATCTATGCCAAACAGGCGAACTGCATATCGGGGGTCGCTCTTTGCACGCCCCAGAATACTGGAGCTTAAGCGATAAAGCGAAACGGCGGTAGCCAGGGAATTATCAGTCATATATTCCAAACATTGAGCTGGCAATGTTATCATGTTGGGATTGCTTGTGAATTCAATTCTCGCATCTTTTATATGCTCGAGGTCGTAGAAATAGCACTTGTTGTTACCCTGTCGCGTGATACGCGTGACGAACGTATATGGCATATTTTGCTTGTTCACCTTAAATAGGTATAGGCCAGATTTAGTGTTTTCATTCATATTGAAATAATTAGATATATCCAGTTCGGGTCTGTCGCTGGCGATGACCCGGGAGCGTTTAATCATGTCTTTCACCTTTTCACGAACCTCCGATGGAATAACAGGGGTTCCTTTCTTGTCAATGCAATATGATCGTTTCTTTTCCATTAAAAATGTTAAAGCACCACCACAGTTAACTATGTCATCATCAACAGAGTTGATCAGTTTTATCATTTCTTTTCTAAATCAATTTTACTAACCTGAATTTATCCTTTGATTGAAGAAAGGTGAAATTTGATTTTTAAGTTCCCGTAGAGGATTCCTTTTTTTGTTTATCCGGTTCGTTTGGACCAATGTTTTTGTACTTAAAACTAACTTAGAAACTACGTGAAGCGCACAAGAACTTGCGTGAATATCGTATTTTATTGGTAATAATATATCGTATTAGCGTTGGGGTCAAATCGCGATGTATAGAAGTACATCGCACCGGAAGGCATTACATACCCTATAGGGCTAGGCGTAGGAATAGTGACGGGATATCCGACATATGTAGGCATTGGCTGTGAATACACCACTGGCCTAGCGTATTCAATCTGCGGAGGCTGCAAAATTAACGGCTGGGAAGTCGTTACCACCACGTTGTGAGTGGTAGGAACAAGACAACGAGTGGGGATCGAATCAAGTTTGGGCTCATCTAGAGTCCCATATGATGAGCGATTATCGGTTTCATTTTCGGTATCAAAGGAAATGAGATCCATTTCCGCCATTCTGATCGACAAGGCATCTGTTTCGACCTCTGCACCATGATTTCTTTCGTTATCCACATCCTCAGCGCCTCCAGCCGCGACATCCAATCCGGACGAGTCATCCGACTCTGAAGGTGGAGCGGATATAGCAGGGCGCACATGCGTAATGTCCGACTCGCAATCGGAAGCAAAGCCATCCGATTCCAATTCGCGGCCGCTCCTCTTCCATTGAACATTGAAATCGAAAACATCCAAACGAGGGAGAGTCCACTGCCATCGTTCCGCAATGAACAGATCACGGACTGATTCAGCAACTAATTTAATATCTTTATCTGAGGAGTCAAAAAATATACGCTGACACATCGTCTCGCCCCAGCGCATATTTGGTGCATTCTCTATTGAGTCGAGACCCAAGTTAAACAATCTCCTTGTCGTAAGCATAGCCCCAAGGAGTAAGAAGGCGTCATCACATGGTGATGACTTAAACGACAGATTGAACAGGATGGAAATCATGTTCTTTAGCTCATCAGATTGTTCGTACGGGCATATGCCCTGATCCTGCAACCAACTATATGCGCCCACATGTGTGCGGGTATGCACATAGGATTTAAACGCTTGAATAACGAAGTCCAAAGCTCTTTGGACTGTATAATATTCGTCGGGAGTTAGAGAAATTCTTTTATTTCCCGTCGTTCCCTCCTCGCATGTCATGATTATTTCGCCCTCCGTGTGGGAGAACACAAAAACTGAATGGGATCCTACTGGGCAAATGGGATATTTACCCTCACGCGCCACTTCATATAGCCATGCGCGCGAGGATTCATTGCGCAGCGGATCCCATATTACAGTACCCGCAGGTATACCACTATCGCTGTATGATAACACATAAACAGAAACTTCCAGACTCCTTGGAGCAGCGATTATCTTAATGTTGTCATATACTGGGGACAAGATCAGACGCACAGGCGTTACGTAATCGTGACAGGTTGCCAAAGTGCAATCGAAACATGCTGCTCCCATAAGCCAGCGCACCACAGCGTTCAGCGGAATCACCAAAGAAACCACATTATCAATGTCCCTAAGAGCCTTTGCTGCGATGACGCACATTAGAAGCATCTGACGCATAGAAGGCATGACGTCAACGCGTCGTTCAATTCTCATCATGATACTAACACACATCAATTGAAAAAAGGTCATTCCGCACCACAGACGCAACCTGCCCTCATCAGGAAAGGATGGGCGCATGGCATCTATAATGTTGGCGACCAGCGGAGTGTTTAAATAATGTTCAACGGCGCAAACATTCATATCTATGCCAAACAGGCGAACTGCATATCGGGGGTCGCTCTTTGCACGCCCCAGAATACTGGAGCTTAAGCGATAAAGCGAAACGGCGGTAGCCAGGGAATTATCAGTCATATATTCCAAACATTGAGCTGGCAATGTTATCATGTTGGGATTGCTTGTGAATTCAATTCTCGCATCTTTTATATGCTCGAGGTCGTAGAAATAGCACTTGTTGTTACCCTGTCGCGTGATACGCGTGACGAACGTATGTGGCATATTTTGCTTGTTCACCTTAAATAGGTATAGGCCAGATTTAGTGTTTTCATTCATATTGAAATAATTAGATATATCCAGTTCGGGTCTGTCGCTGGCGATGACCCGGGAGCGTTTAATCATGTCTTTCACCTTTTCACGAACCTCCGATGGAATAACAGGGGTTCCTTTCTTGTCAATGCAATATGATCGTTTCTTTTCCATTAAAAATGTTAAAGCACCACCACAGTTAACTATGTCATCATCAACAGAGTTGATCAGTTTTATCATTTCTTTTCTAAATCAATTTTACTAACCTGAATTTATCCTTTGATTGAAGAAAGGTGAAATTTGATTTTTAAGTTCCCGTAGAGGATTCCTTTTTTTGTTTATCCGGTTCGTTTGGACCAATGTTTTTGTACTTAAAACTAACTTAGAAACTACGTGAAGCGCACAAGAACTTGCGTAAATATCGTATTTTATTGGTAATAATATATCGTATTAGCGTTGGGGTCAAATCGCGATGTATAGAAGTACATCGCACCGGAAGGCATTACATACCCTATAGGGCTAGGCGTAGGAATAGTGACGGGATATCCGACATATGTAGGCATTGGCTGTGAATACACCACTGGCCTAGCGTATTCAATCTGCGGAGGCTGCAAAATTAACGGCTGGGAAGTCGTTACCACCACGTTGTGAGTGGTAGGAACAAGACAACGAGTGGGGATCGAATCAAGTTTGGGCTCATCTAGAGTCCCATATGATGAGCGATTATCGGTTTCATTTTCGGTATCAAAGGAAATGAGATCCATTTCCGCCATTCTGATCGACAAGGCATCTGTTTCGACCTCTGCACCATGATTTCTTTCGTTATCCACATCCTCAGCGCCTCCAGCCGCGACATCCAATCCGGACGAGTCATCCGACTCTGAAGGTGGAGCGGATATAGCAGGGCGCACATGCGTAATGTCCGACTCGCAATCGGAAGCAAAGCCATCCGATTCAAATTCGCGGCCGCTCCTCTTCCATTGAACATTGAAATCGAAAACATCCAAACGAGGGAGAGTCCACTGCCATCGTTCCGCAATGAACAGATCACGGACTGATTCAGCAACTAATTTAATATCTTTATCTGAGGAGTCAAAAAATATACGCTGACACATCGTCTCGCCCCAGCGCATATTTGGTGCATTCTCTATTGAGTCGAGACCCAAGTTAAACAATCTCCTGGTCGTAAGCATAGCCCCAAGGAGTAAGAAGGCGTCATCACATGGTGATGACTTAAACGACAGATTGAACAGGATGGAAATCATGTTCTTTAGCTCATCAGATTGTTCGTACGGGCATATGCCCTGATCCTGCAACCAACTATATGCGCCCACATGTGTGCGGGTATGCACATAGGATTTAAACGCTTGAATAACGAAGTCCAAAGCTCTTTGGACTGTATAATATTCGTCGGGAGTTAGAGAAATTCTTTTATTTCCCGTCGTTCCCTCCTCGCATGTCATGATTATTTCGCCCTCCGTGTGGGAGAACACAAAAACTGAATGGGATCCTACTGGGCAAATGGGATATTTACCCTCACGCGCCACTTCATATAGCCATGCGCGCGAGGATTCATTGCGCAGCGGATCCCATATTACAGTACCCGCAGGTATACCACTATCGCTGTATGATAACACATAAACAGAAACTTCCAGACTCCTTGGAGCAGCGATTATCTTAATGTTGTCATATACTGGGGACAAGATCAGACGCACAGGCGTTACGTAATCGTGACAGGTTGCCAAAGTGCAATCGAAACATGCTGCGCCCATAAGCCAGCGCACCACAGCGTTCAGCGGAATCACCAAAGAAACCACATTATCAATGTCCCTAAGAGCCTTTGCTGCGATGACGCACATTAGAAGCATCTGACGCATAGAAGGCATGACGTCAACGCGTCGTTCAATTCTCATCATGATACTAACACACATCAATTGAAAAAAGGTCATTCCGCACCACAGACGCAACCTGCCCTCATCAGGAAAGGATGGGCGCATGGCATCTATAATGTTGGCGACCAGCGGAGTGTTTAAATAATGTTCAACGGCGCAAACATTCATATCTATGCCAAACAGGCGAACTGCATACCGGGGGTCGCTCTTTGCACGCCCCAGAATACTGGAGCTTAAGCGATAAAGCGAAACGGCGGTAGCCAGGGAATTATCAGTCATATATTCCAAACATTGAGCTGGCAATGTTATCATGTTGGGATTGCTTGTGAATTCAATTCTCGCATCTTTTATATGCTCGAGGTCGTAGAAATAGCACTTGTTGTTACCCTGTCGCGTGGTACGCGTGACGAACGTATATGGCATATTTTGCTTGTTCACCTTAAATAGGTATAGGCCAGATTTAGTGTTTTCATTCATATTGAAATAATTAGATATATCCAGTTCGGGTCTGTCGCTGGCGATGACCCGGGAGCGTTTAATCATGTCTTTCACCTTTTCACGAACCTCCGATGGAATAACAGGGGTTCCTTTCTTGTCAATGCAATATGATCGTTTCTTTTCCATTAAAAATGTTAAAGCACCACCACAGTTAACTATGTCATCATCAACAGAGTTGATCAGTTTTATCATTTCTTTTCTAAATCAATTTTACTAACCTGAATTTATCCTTTGATTGAAGAAAGGTGAAATTTGATTTTTAAGTTCCCGTAGAGGATTCCTTTTTTTGTTTATCCGGTTCGTTTGGACCAATGTTTTTGTACTTAAAACTAACTTAGAAACTACGTGAAGCGCACAAGAACTTGCGTGAATATCGTATTTTATTGGTAATAATATATCGTATTAGCGTTGGGGTCAAATCGCGATGTATAGAAGTACATCGCACAGGAAGGCATTACATACCCTATAGGGCTAGGCGTAGGAATAGTGACGGGATATCCGACATATGTAGGCATTGGCTGTGAGTACACCACTGGCCTAGCGTATTCAATCTGCGGAGGCTGCAAAATTAACGGCTGGGAAGTCGTTACCACCACGTTGTGAGTGGTAGGAACAAGACAACGAGTGGGGATCGAATCAAGTTTGGGCTCATCTAGAGTCCCATATGATGAGCGATTATCGGTTTCATTTTCGGTATCAAAGGAAATGAGATCCATTTCCGCCATTCTGATCGACAAGGCATCTGTTTCGACCTCTGCACCATGATTTCTTTCGTTATCCACATCCTCAGCGCCTCCAGCCGCGACATCCAATCCGGACGAGTCATCCGACTCTGAAGGTGGAGCGGATATAGCAGGGCGCACATGCGTAATGTCCGACTCGCAATCGGAAGCAAAGCCATCCGATTCAAATTCGCGGCCGCTCCTCTTCCATTGAACATTGAAATCGAAAACATCCAAACGAGGGAGAGTCCACTGCCATCGTTCCGCAATGAACAGATCACGGACTGATTCAGCAACTAATTTAATATCTTTATCTGAGGAGTCAAAAAATATACGCTGACACATCGTCTCGCCCCAGCGCATATTTGGTGCATTCTCTATTGAGTCGAGACCCAAGTTAAACAATCTCCTTGTCGTAAGCATAGCCCCAAGGAGTAAGAAGGCGTCATCACATGGTGATGACTTAAACGACAGATTGAACAGGATGGAAATCATGTTCTTTAGCTCATCAGATTGTTCGTACGGGCATATGCCCTGATCCTGCAACCAACTATATGCGCCCACATGTGTGCGGGTATGCACATAGGATTTAAACGCTTGAATAACGAAGTCCAAAGCTCTTTGGACTGTATAATATTCGTCGGGAGTTAGAGAAATTCTTTTATTTCCCGTCGTTCCCTCCTCGCATGTCATGATTATTTCGCCCTCCGTGTGGGAGAACACAAAAACTGAATGGGATCCTACTGGGCAAATGGGATATTTACCCTCACGCGCCACTTCATATAGCCATGCGCGCGAGGATTCATTGCGCAGCGGATCCCATATTACAGTACCCGCAGGTATACCACTATCGCTGTGTGATAACACATAAACAGAAACTTCCAGACTCCTTGGAGCAGCGATTATCTTAATGTTGTCATATACTGGGGACAAGATCAGACGCACAGGCGTTACGTAATCGTGACAGGTTGCCAAAGTGCAATCGAAACATGCTGCGCCCATAAGCCAGCGCACCACAGCGTTCAGCGGAATCACCAAAGAAACCACATTATCAATGTCCCTAAGAGCCTTTGCTGCGATGACGCACATTAGAAGCATCTGACGCATAGAAGGCATGACGTCAACGCGTCGTTCAATTCTCATCATGATACTAACACACATCAATTGAAAAAAGGTCATTTCGCACCACAGACGCAACCTGCCCTTATCAGGAAAGGATGGGCGCATGGCATCTATAATGTTGGCGACCAGCGGAGTCTTTAAATAATGTTCAACGGCGCAAACATTCATATCTATGCCAAACAGGCGAACTGCATATCGGGGGTCGCTCTTTGCACGCCCCAGAATACTGGAGCTTAAGCGATAAAGCGAAACGGCGGTAGCCAGGGAATTATCAGTCATATATTCCAAACATTGAGCTGGCAATGTTATCATGTTGGGATTGCTTGTGAATTCAATTCTCGCATCTTTTATATGCTCGAGGTCGTAGAAATAGCACTTGTTGTTACCCTGTCGCGTGATACGCGTGACGAACGTATATGGCATATTTTGCTTGTTCACCTTAAATAGGTATAGGCCAGATTTAGTGTTTTCATTCATGTTGAAATAATTAGATATATCCAGTTCGGGTCTGTCGCTGGCGATGACCCGGGAGCGTTTAATCATGTCTTTCACCTTTTCACGAACCTCCGATGGAATAACAGGGGTTCCTTTCTTGTCAATGCAATATGATCGTTTCTTTTCCATTAAAAATGTTAAAGCACCACCACAGTTAACTATGTCATCATCAACAGAGTTGATCAGTTTTATCATTTCTTTTCTAAATCAATTTTACTAACCTGAATTTATCCTTTGATTGAAGAAAGGTGAAATTTGATTTTTAAGTTCCCGTAGAGGATTCCTTTTTTTGTTTATCCGGTTCGTTTGGACCAATGTTTTTGTACTTAAAACTAACTTAGAAACTACGTGAAGCGCACAAGAACTTGCGTGAATATCGTATTTTATTGGTAATAATATATCGTATTAGCGTTGGGGTCAAATCGCGATGTATAGAAGTACATCGCACCGGAAGGCATTACATACCCTATAGGGCTAGGCGTAGGAATAGTGACGGGATATCCGACATATGTAGGCATTGGCTGTGAATACACCACTGGCCTAGCGTATTCAATCTGCGGAGGCTGCAAAATTAACGGCTGGGAAGTCGTTACCACCACGTTGTGAGTGGTAGGAACAAGACAACGAGTGGGGATCGAATCAAGTTTGGGCTCATCTAGAGTCCCATATGATGAGCGATTATCGGTTTCATTTTCGGTATCAAAGGAAATGAGATCCATTTCCGCCATTCTGATCGACAAGGCATCTGTTTCGACCTCTGCACCATGATTTCTTTCGTTATCCACATCCTCAGCGCCTCCAGCCGCGACATCCAATCCGGACGAGTCATCCGACTCTGAAGGTGGAGCGGATATAGCAGGGCGCACATGCGTAATGTCCGACTCGCAATCGGAAGCAAAGCCATCCGATTCCAATTCGCGGCCGCTCCTCTTCCATTGAACATTGAAATCGAAAACATCCAAACGGGGGAGAGTCCACTGCCATCGTTCCGCAATGAACAGATCACGGACTGATTCAGCAACTAATTTAATATCTTTATCTGAGGAGTCAAAAAATATACGCTGACACATCGTCTCGCCCCAGCGCATATTTGGTGCATTCTCTATTGAGTCGAGACCCAAGTTAAACAATCTCCTTGTCGTAAGCATAGCCCCAAGGAGTAAGAAGGCGTCATCACATGGTGATGACTTAAACGACAGATTGAACAGGATGGAAATCATGTTCTTTAGCTCATCAGATTGTTCGTACGGGCATATGCCCTGATCCTGCAACCAACTATATGCGCCCACATGTGTGCGGGTATGCACATAGGATTTAAACGCTTGAATAACGAAGTCCAAAGCTCTTTGGACTGTATAATATTCGTCGGGAGTTAGAGAAATTCTTTTATTTCCCGTCGTTCCCTCCTCGCATGTCATGATTATTTCGCCCTCCGTGTGGGAGAACACAAAAACTGAATGGGATCCTACTGGGCAAATGGGATATTTACCCTCACGCGCCACTTCATATAGCCATGCGCGCGAGGATTCATTGCGCAGCGGATCCCATATTACAGTACCCGCAGGTATACCACTATCGCTGTATGATAACACATAAACAGAAACTTCCAGACTCCTTGGAGCAGCGATTATCTTAATGTTGTCATATACTGGGGACAAGATCAGACGCACAGGCGTTACGTAATCGTGACAGGTTGCCAAAGTGCAATCGAAACATGCTGCGCCCATAAGCCAGCGCACCACAGCGTTCAGCGGAATCACCAAAGAAACCACATTATCAATGTCCCTAAGAGCCTTTGCTGCGATGACGCACATTAGAAGCATCTGACGCATAGAAGGCATGACGTCAACGCGTCGTTCAATTCTCATCATGATACTAACACACATCAATTGAAAAAAGGTCATTCCGCACCACAGACGCAACCTGCCCTCATCAGGAAAGGATGGGCGCATGGCATCTATAATGTTGGCGACCAGCGGAGTGTTTAAATAATGTTCAACGGCGCAAACATTCATATCTATGCCAAACAGGCGAACTGCATATCGGGGGTCGCTCTTTGCACGCCCCAGAATACTGGAGCTTAAGCGATAAAGCGAAACGGCGGTAGCCAGGGAATTATCAGTCATATATTCCAAACATTGAGCTGGCAATGTTATCATGTTGGGATTGCTTGTGAATTCAATTCTCGCATCTTTTATATGCTCGAGGTCGTAGAAATAGCACTTGTTGTTACCCTGTCGCGTGATACGCGTGATACGCGTGACGAACGTATATGGCATATTTTGCTTGTTCACCTTAAATAGGTATAGGCCAGATTTAGTGTTTTCATTCATATTGAAATAATTAGATATATCCAGTTCGGGTCTGTCGCTGGCGATGACCCGGGAGCGTTTAATCATGTCTTTCACCTTTTCACGAACCTCCGATGGAATAACAGGGGTTCCTTTCTTGTCAATGCAATATGATCGTTTCTTTTCCATTAAAAATGTTAAAGCACCACCACAGTTAACTATGTCATCATCAACAGAGTTGATCAGTTTTATCATTTCTTTTCTAAATCAATTTTACTAACCTGAATTTATCCTTTGATTGAAGAAAGGTGAAATTTGATTTTTAAGTTCCCGTAGAGGATTCCTTTTTTTGTTTATCCGGTTCGTTTGGACCAATGTTTTTGTACTTAAAACTAACTTAGAAACTACGTGAAGCGCACAAGAACTTGCGTGAATATCGTATTTTATTGGTAATAATATATCGTATTAGCGTTGGGGTCAAATCGCGATGTATAGGAGTACATCGCACCGGAAGGCATTACATACCCTATAGGGCTAGGCGTAGGAATAGTGACGGGATATCCGACATATGTAGGCATTGGCTGTGAATACACCACTGGCCTAGCGTATTCAATCTGCGGAGGCTGCAAAATTAACGGCTGGGAAGTCGTTACCACCACGTTGTGAGTGGTAGGAACAAGACAACGAGTGGGGATCGAATCAAGTTTGGGCTCATCTAGAGTCCCATATGATGAGCGATTATCGGTTTCATTTTCGGTATCAAAGGAAATGAGATCCATTTCCGCCATTCTGATCGACAAGGCATCTGTTTCGACCTCTGCACCATGATTTCTTTCGTTATCCACATCCTCAGCGCCTCCAGCCGCGACATCCAATCCGGACGAGTCATCCGACTCTGAAGGTGGAGCGGATATAGCAGGGCGCACATGCGTAATGTCCGACTCGCAATCGGAAGCAAAGCCATCCGATTCCAATTCGCGGCCGCTCCTCTTCCATTGAACATTGAAATCGAAAACATCCAAACGAGGGAGAGTCCACTGCCATCGTTCCGCAATGAACAGATCACGGACTGATTCAGCAACTAATTTAATATCTTTATCTGAGGAGTCAAAAAATATACGCTGACACATCGTCTCGCCCCAAAGCATATTTGGTGCATTCTCTATTGAGTCGAGACCCAAGTTAAACAATCTCCTTGTCGTAAGCATAGCCCCAAGGAGTAAGAAGGCGTCATCACATGGTGATGACTTAAACGACAGATTGAACAGGATGGAAATCATGTTCTTTAGCTCATCAGATTGTTCGTACGGGCATATGCCCTGATCCTGCAACCAACTATATGCGCCCACATGTGTGCGGGTATGCACATAGGATTTAAACGCTTGAATAACGAAGTCCAAAGCTCTTTGGACTGTATAATATTCGTCGGGAGTTAGAGAAATTCTTTTATTTCCCGTCGTTCCCTCCTCGCATGTCATGATTATTTCGCCCTCCGTGTGGGAGAACACAAAAACTGAATGGGATCCTACTGGGCAAATGGGATATTTACCCTCACGCGCCACTTCATATAGCCATGCGCGCGAGGATTCATTGCGCAGCGGATCCCATATTACAGTACCCGCAGGTATACCACTATCGCTGTGTGATAACACATAAACAGAAACTTCCAGACTCCTTGGAGCAGCGATTATCTTAATGTTGTCATATACTGGGGACAAGATCAGACGCACAGGCGTTACGTAATCGTGACAGGTTGCCAAAGTGCAATCGAAACATGCTGCGCCCATAAGCCAGCGCACCACAGCGTTCAGCGGAATCACCAAAGAAACCACATTATCAATGTCCCTAAGAGCCTTTGCTGCGATGACGCACATTAGAAGCATCTGACGCATAGAAGGCATGACGTCAACGCGTCGTTCAATTCTCATCATGATACTAACACACATCAATTGAAAAAATGTCATTCCGCACCACAGACGCAACCTGCCCTCATCAGGAAAGGATGGGCGCATGGCATCTATAATGTTGGCGACCAGCGGAGTGTTTAAATAATGTTCAACGGCGCAAACATTCATATCTATGCCAAACAGGCGAACTGCATATCGGGGGTCGCTCTTTGCACGCCCCAGAATACTGGAGCTTAAGCGATAAAGCGAAACGGCGGTAGCCAGGGAATTATCAGTCATATATTCCAAACATTGAGCTGGCAATGTTATCATGTTGGGATTGCTTGTGAATTCAATTCTCGCATCTTTTATATGCTCGAGGTCGTAGAAATAGCACTTGTTGTTACCCTGTCGCGTGATACGCGTGACGAACGTATATGGCATATTTTGCTTGTTCACCTTAAATAGGTATAGGCCAGATTTAGTGTTTTCATTCATATTGAAATAATTAGATATATCCAGTTCGGGTCTGTCGCTGGCGATGACCCGGGAGCGTTTAATCATGTCTTTCACCTTTTCACGAACCTCCGATGGAATAACAGGGGTTCCTTTCTTGTCAATGCAATATGATCGTTTCTTTTCCATTAAAAATGTTAAAGCACCACCACAGTTAACTATGTCATCATCAACAGAGTTGATCAGTTTTATCATTTCTTTTCTAAATCAATTTTACTAACCTGAATTTATCCTTTGATTGAAGAAAGGTGAAATTTGATTTTTAAGTTCCCGTAGAGGATTCCTTTTTTTGTTTATCCGGTTCGTTTGGACCAATGTTTTTGTACTTAAAACTAACTTAGAAACTACGTGAAGCGCACAAGAACTTGCGTGAATATCGTATTTTATTGGTAATAATATATCGTATTAGCGTTGGGGTCAAATCGCGATGTATAGAAGTACATCGCACAGGAAGGCATTACATACCCTATAGGGCTAGGCGTAGGAATAGTGACGGGATATCCGACATATGTAGGCATTGGCTGTGAGTACACCACTGGCCTAGCGTATTCAATCTGCGGAGGCTGCAAAATTAACGGCTGGGAAGTCGTTACCACCACGTTGTGAGTGGTAGGAACAAGACAACGAGTGGGGATCGAATCAAGTTTGGGCTCATCTAGAGTCCCATATGATGAGCGATTATCGGTTTCATTTTCGGTATCAAAGGAAATGAGATCCATTTCCGCCATTCTGATCGACAAGGCATCTGTTTCGACCTCTGCACCATGATTTCTTTCGTTATCCACATCCTCAGCGCCTCCAGCCGCGACATCCAATCCGGACGAGTCATCCGACTCTGAAGGTGGAGCGGATATAGCAGGGCGCACATGCGTAATGTCCGACTCGCAATCGGAAGCAAAGCCATCCGATTCAAATTCGCGGCCGCTCCTCTTCCATTGAACATTGAAATCGAAAACATCCAAACGAGGGAGAGTCCACTGCCATCGTTCCGCAATGAACAGATCACGGACTGATTCAGCAACTAATTTAATATCTTTATCTGAGGAGTCAAAAAATATACGCTGACACATCGTCTCGCCCCAGCGCATATTTGGTGCATTCTCTATTGAGTCGAGACCCAAGTTAAACAATCTCCTTGTCGTAAGCATAGCCCCAAGGAGTAAGAAGGCGTCATCACATGGTGATGACTTAAACGACAGATTGAACAGGATGGAAATCATGTTCTTTAGCTCATCAGATTGTTCGTACGGGCATATGCCCTGATCCTGCAACCAACTATATGCGCCCACATGTGTGCGGGTATGCACATAGGATTTAAACGCTTGAATAACGAAGTCCAAAGCTCTTTGGACTGTATAATATTCGTCGGGAGTTAGAGAAATTCTTTTATTTCCCGTCGTTCCCTCCTCGCATGTCATGATTATTTCGCCCTCCGTGTGGGAGAACACAAAAACTGAATGGGATCCTACTGGGCAAATGGGATATTTACCCTCACGCGCCACTTCATATAGCCATGCGCGCGAGGATTCATTGCGCAGCGGATCCCATATTACAGTACCCGCAGGTATACCACTATCGCTGTATGATAACACATAAACAGAAACTTCCAGACTCCTTGGAGCAGCGATTATCTTAATGTTGTCATATACTGGGGACAAGATCAGACGCACAGGCGTTACGTAATCGTGACAGGTTGCCAAAGTGCAATCGAAACATGCTGCGCCCATAAGCCAGCGCACCACAGCGTTCAGCGGAATCACCAAAGAAACCACATTATCAATGTCCCTAAGAGCCTTTGCTGCGATGACGCACATTAGAAGCATCTGACGCATAGAAGGCATGACGTCAACGCGTCGTTCAATTCTCATCATGATACTAACACACATCAATTGAAAAAAGGTCATTCCGCACCACAGACGCAACCTGCCCTCATCAGGAAAGGATGGGCGCATGGCATCTATAATGTTGGCGACCAGCGGAGTGTTTAAATAATGTTCAACGGCGCAAACATTCATATCTATGCCAAACAGGCGAACTGCATATCGGGGGTCGCTCTTTGCACGCCCCAGAATACTGGAGCTTAAGCGATAAAGCGAAACGGCGGTAGCCAGGGAATTATCAGTCATATATTCCAAACATTGAGCTGGCAATGTTATCATGTTGGGATTGCTTGTGAATTCAATTCTCGCATCTTTTATATGCTCGAGGTCGTAGAAATAGCACTTGTTGTTACCCTGTCGCGTGATACGCGTGACGAACGTATATGGCATATTTTGCTTGTTCACCTTAAATAGGTATAGGCCAGATTTAGTGTTTTCATTCATATTGAAATAATTAGATATATCCAGTTCGGGTCTGTCGCTGGCGATGACCCGGGAGCGTTTAATCATGTCTTTCACCTTTTCACGAACCTCCGATGGAATAACAGGGGTTCCTTTCTTGTCAATGCAATATGATCGTTTCTTTTCCATTAAAAATGTTAAAGCACCACCACAGTTAACTATGTCATCATCAACAGAGTTGATCAGTTTTATCATTTCTTTTCTAAATCAATTTTACTAACCTGAATTTATCCTTTGATTGAAGAAAGGTGAAATTTGATTTTTAAGTTCCCGTAGAGGATTCCTTTTTTTGTTTATCCGGTTCGTTTGGACCAATGTTTTTGTACTTAAAACTAACTTAGAAACTACGTGAAGCGCACAAGAACTTGCGTGAATATCGTATTTTATTGGTAATAATATATCGTATTAGCGTTGGGGTCAAATCGCGATGTATAGAAGTACATCGCACCGGAAGGCATTACATACCCTATAGGGCTAGGCGTAGGAATAGTGACGGGATATCCGACATATGTAGGCATTGGCTGTGAATACACCACTGGCCTAGCGTATTCAATCTGCGGAGGCTGCAAAATTAACGGCTGGGAAGTCGTTACCACCACGTTGTGAGTGGTAGGAACAAGACAACGAGTGGGGATCGAATCAAGTTTGGGCTCATCTAGAGTCCCATATGATGAGCGATTATCGGTTTCATTTTCGGTATCAAAGGAAATGAGATCCATTTCCGCCATTCTGATCGACAAGGCATCTGTTTCGACCTCTGCACCATGATTTCTTTCGTTATCCACATCCTCAGCGCCTCCAGCCGCGACATCCAATCCGGACGAGTCATCCGACTCTGAAGGTGGAGCGGATATAGCAGGGCGCAAATGCGTAATGTCCGACTCGCAATCGGAAGCAAAGCCATCCGATTCCAATTCGCGGCCGCTCCTCTTCCATTGAACATTGAAATCGAAAACATCCAAACGAGGGAGAGTCCACTGCCATCGTTCCGCAATGAACAGATCACGGACTGATTCAGCAACTAATTTAATATCTTTATCTGAGGAGTCAAAAAATATACGCTGACACATCGTCTCGCCCCAGCGCATATTTGGTGCATTCTCTATTGAGTCGAGACCCAAGTTAAACAATCTCCTTGTCGTAAGCATAGCCCCAAGGAGTAAGAAGGCGTCATCACATGGTGATGACTTAAACGACAGATTGAACAGGATGGAAATCATGTTCTTTAGCTCATCAGATTGTTCGTACGGGCATATGCCCTGATCCTGCAACCAACTATATGCGCCCACATGTGTGCGGGTATGCACATAGGATTTAAACGCTTGAATAACGAAGTCCAAAGCTCTTTGGACTGTATAATATTCGTCGGGAGTTAGAGAAATTCTTTTATTTCCCGTCGTTCCCTCCTCGCATGTCATGATTATTTCGCCCTCCGTGTGGGAGAACACAAAAACTGAATGGGATCCTACTGGGCAAATGGGATATTTACCCTCACGCGCCACTTCATATAGCCATGCGCGCGAGGATTCATTGCGCAGCGGATCCCATATTACAGTACCCGCAGGTATACCACTATCGCTGTATGATAACACATAAACAGAAACTTCCAGACTCCTTGGAGCAGCGATTATCTTAATGTTGTCATATACTGGGGACAAGATCAGACGCACAGGCGTTACGTAATCGTGACAGGTTGCCAAAGTGCAATCGAAACATGCTGCGCCCATAAGCCAGCGCACCACAGCGTTCAGCGGAATCACCAAAGAAACCACATTATCAATGTCCCTAAGAGCCTTTGCTGCGATGACGCACATTAGAAGCATCTGACGCATAGAAGGCATGACGTCAACGCGTCGTTCAATTCTCATCATGATACTAACACACATCAATTGAAAAAAGGTCATTCCGCACCACAGACGCAACCTGCCCTCATCAGGAAAGGATGGGCGCATGGCATCTATAATGTTGGCGACCAGCGGAGTGTTTAAATAATGTTCAACGGCGCAAACATTCATATCTATGCCAAACAGGCGAACTGCATATCGGGGGTCGCTCTTTGCACGCCCCAGAATACTGGAGCTTAAGCGATAAAGCGAAACGGCGGTAGCCAGGGAATTATCAGTCATATATTCCAAACATTGAGCTGGCAATGTTATCATGTTGGGATTGCTTGTGAATTCAATTCTCGCATCTTTTATATGCTCGAGGTCGTAGAAATAGCACTTGTTGTTACCCTGTCGCGTGATACGCGTGATACGCGTGACGAACGTATATGGCATATTTTGCTTGTTCACCTTAAATAGGTATAGGCCAGATTTAGTGTTTTCATTCATATTGAAATAATTAGATATATCCAGTTCGGGTCTGTCGCTGGCGATGACCCGGGAGCGTTTAATCATGTCTTTCACCTTTTCACGAACCTCCGATGGAATAACAGGGGTTCCTTTCTTGTCAATGCAATATGATCGTTTCTTTTCCATTAAAAATGTTAAAGCAGCACCACAGTTAACTATGTCATCATCAACAGAGTTGATCAGTTTTATCATTTCTTTTCTAAATCAATTTTACTAACCTGAATTTATCCTTTGATTGAAGAAAGGTGAAATTTGATTTTTAAGTTCCCGTAGAGGATTCCTTTTTTTGTTTATCCGGTTCGTTTGGACCAATGTTTTTGTACTTAAAACTAACTTAGAAACTACGTGAAGCGCACAAGAACTTGCGTGAATATCGTATTTTATTGGTAATAATATATCGTATTAGCGTTGGGGTCAAATCGCGATGTATAGAAGTACATCGCACCGGAAGGCATTACATACCCTATAGGGCTAGGCGTAGGAATAGTGACGGGATATCCGACATATGTAGGCATTGGCTGTGAATACACCACTGGCCTAGCGTAATTAATCTGCGGAGGCTGCAAAATTAACGGCTGGGAAGTCGTTACCACCACGTTGTGAGTGGTAGGAACAAGACAACGAGTGGGGATCGAATCAAGTTTGGGCTCATCTAGAGTCCCATATGATGAGCGATTATCGGTTTCATTTTCGGTATCAAAGGAAATGAGATCCATTTCCGCCATTCTGATCGACAAGGCATCTGTTTCGACCTCTGCACCATGATTTCTTTCGTTATCCACATCCTCAGCGCCTCCAGCCGCGACATCCAATCCGGACGAGTCATCCGACTCTGAAGGTGGAGCGGATATAGCAGGGCGCACATGCGTAATGTCCGACTCGCAATCGGAAGCAAAGCCATCCGATTCCAATTCGCGGCCGCTCCTCTTCCATTGAACATTGAAATCGAAAACATCCAAACGAGGGAGAGTCCACTGCCATCGTTCCGCAATGAACAGATCACGGACTGATTCAGCAACTAATTTAATATCTTTATCTGAGGAGTCAAAAAATATACGCTGACACATCGTCTCGCCCCAGCGCATATTTGGTGCATTCTCTATTGAGTCGAGACCCAAGTTAAACAATCTCCTTGTCGTAAGCATAGCCCCAAGGAGTAAGAAGGCGTCATCACATGGTGATGACTTAAACGACAGATTGAACAGGATGGAAATCATGTTCTTTAGCTCATCAGATTGTTCGTACGGGCATATGCCCTGATCCTGCAACCAACTATATGCGCCCACATGTGTGCGGGTATGCACATAGGATTTAAACGCTTGAATAACGAAGTCCAAAGCTCTTTGGACTGTATAATATTCGTCGGGAGTTAGAGAAATTCTTTTATTTCCCGTCGTTCCCTCCTCGCATGTCATGATTATTTCGCCCTCCGTGTGGGAGAACACAAAAACTGAATGGGATCCTACTGGGCAAATGGGATATTTACCCTCACGCGCCACTTCATATAGCCATGCGCGCGAGGATTCATTGCGCAGCGGATCCCATATTACAGTACCCGCAGGTATACCACTATCGCTGTGTGATAACACATAAACAGAAACTTCCAGACTCCTTGGAGCAGCGATTATCTTAATGTTGTCATATACTGGGGACAAGATCAGACGCACAGGCGTTACGTAATCGTGACAGGTTGCCAAAGTGCAATCGAAACATGCTGCGCCCATAAGCCAGCGTACCACAGCGTTCAGCGGAATCACCAAAGAAACCACATTATCAATGTCCCTAAGAGACTTTGCTGCGATGACGCACATTAGAAGCATCTGACGCATAGAAGGCATGACGTCAACGCGTCGTTCAATTCTCATCATGATACTAACACACATCAATTGAAAAAAGGTCATTCCGTACCACAGACGCAACCTGCCCTCATCAGGAAAGGATGGGCGCATGGCATCTATAATGTTGGCGACCAGCGGAGTGTTTAAATAATGTTCAACGGCGCAAACATTCATATCTATGCCAAACAGGCGAACTGCATATCGGGGGTCGCTCTTTGCACGCCCCAGAATACTGGAGCTTAAGCGATAAAGCGAAACGGCGGTAGCCAGGGAATTATCAGTCATATATTCCAAACATTGAGCTGGCAATGTTATCATGTTGGGATTGCTTGTGAATTCAATTCTCGCATCTTTTATATGCTCGAGGTCGTAGAAATAGCACTTGTTGTTACCCTGTCGCGTGATACGCGTGACGAACGTATATGGCATATTTTGCTTGTTCACCTTAAATAGGTATAGGCCAGATTTAGTGTTTTCATTCATATTGAAATAATTAGATATATCCAGTTCGGGTCTGTCGCTGGCGATGACCCGGGAGCGTTTAATCATGTCTTTCACCTTTTCACGAACCTCCGATGGAATAACAGGGGTTCCTTTCTTGTCAATGCAATATGATCGTTTCTTTTCCATCAAAAATGTTAAAGCACCACCACAGTTAACTATGTCATCATCAACAGAGTTGATCAGTTTTATCATTTCTTTTCTAAATCAATTTTACTAACCTGAATTTATCCTTTGATTGAAGAAAGGTGAAATTTGATTTTTAAGTTCCCGTAGAGGATTCCTTTTTTTGTTTATCCGGCTCGAAGGACCAATGTTTCGGCGTATATCCGACGTACAAAAAGCAATGATATTTCAATGTATATAAAATAAAACAACAAGGGTTAACATAATAAACTTTTGATAAAAATATTTAATCTTTATTAAATTTCAAATTTACCTTTTTTTATGAAGTTTTACAAAAGCACGTAATGCTTGGCAGATATCCAATCATCGATTGAAAACAAAATGTCTCACAAAACTTAACTAATGGTGGCAAAACAATATTTAAGTACCGTTAACGGTTTACTCGTTGAAAAGAACAAAAAGGCCTTCCAACATGGATGAGAAAATATGTATCAATCTGACACTTAGAGAAACTAACAATTTGTACTTAAACACGAATCATTCATTTGAATGCTCAAAACTGCCAATTTCAAAACCTTTTTGATATAAAAACTCCCCTTTCCGTAATATTTGTAAATACCAGATCTGTCATATATTTCAATCGGAGTGGCAACATCCTTAATAGATTTTTGGAAGCATTATTGTATACAACGTTGCAATTATTTGCCAGGATTTATTAGACGTTAAATAACAAACATTTAAACTTAGGAACAACAATAACAGCAAATTTTAATTCCTGCTCCTCGCAGACTAGAAATGTTTTCAATTTAAAGAAAAATTTCCGTTTTAAATTTACTAACTTTTATTTTCACTTTTGAATGGAGTAACATTTTGCAACAGGGTTGTATTCTTTTACCTACAATTCTGCCCTTTTCTCTCCAATAATCTCTTCTCAATTTTTTTCTTGGAAGCAAAACCAACCAACACCCGCATGTTAGTTTAATTTTTACTAGTTTTAATTCATTATTTAAATAATTTTGTAAATTACAAATTTTAATCTGTATATAAGTATCTATTTGTAGTATCAATTAATTAATGTATTTAGTACTTATGAAAGCAAAAATTACTTAAAAATTTACACAGTGGATGGCAAATGTGACAAACTAAATTCCATCTATGATTAAAATATTTAAACTTAATAATTAATTTATCTTAAATATAATGTTTAACTTGTACTATTTGGGAATTATTATGATTTACTTACTAACAACTGTCTACTTAAACGCTACTTATTCGAACTCCTAGAGTTCTCTAATATAAAAATATACATTTTATTTAATTATTATAGTTATTTTTATCATTAAGTTCAATGTGTTTTAGCTGTAATTTTGTTAAATTAATCTAAAAAAAATCACGAAATAAAATTAAAAAAAAAAACAAAGTAATTATATCCATTTATCCATAAGTTTTACTTTTTTATATTCGCAAGTAATAACTTGCTTTTGGTTATAACACAAAAAAGATTTTTTCTCTAATGTAATTTTATAAATAAAATTGACATTGAGCTTCTCGCCAGCTATCACTATAACAGGTAAGTTAACTTAAAAATATAAGCACTTAAGAAAATTAAGAAAAGGAGGTTTTATTTAATTATTTCAAAAGCCTAATGCTCGAATTTATTATTGCGTACGAGTAACATTGATTAATTCATGTGAAAAATGTTACATTAAAAAATGGTATCTATCTCGTGATTTGGAAGGATTTGTTTGGTAAAGCTAAACAAAAGAAACTAAAATTAACTTTTTTGTTTTCATTAATTTTCCATTTTTATTTTTAAACTGTTATTAATTTTTTTAAGCACAAGATGACCAGCGGATGTTTTTGAAAATTCAAGTTTTTTTTAAAGAGAAGTAGCACTTCCGGCATTCAAACCTATTTTTAGTTATTTTCGTAACCGTGCTACATTCTTTAGGAAAGAGATAGATGAAAGATAAGACAGGTGGTGAAAAGAGAAAGATAGATTTAGTCCTTTTATTAGTTATTTTACTTCGAATATGCTATGAAGAAGTACCTACGAAGGAGGCTGCATGTTTTAATGTTAATTCTGAATATGTATTTATACCATTAAACAGAAAAAAACATTTTAATTTTTAGGCTGCCGCAGGCCAACCAGGTTTGTAGTCAACGTGCATGGCGCAATAATACCAGGTGGATGCATTACCTTTTACGTGTATTTTGTTTTTGTAAAAACTAATTCGAGCTGTCAAAAACGTGTGTATGTATTCAAATATATTTTTAGTGGCTTTCTTATTTTTCACAAATACATACATTACTAGACGTTTTTGACAGCTCAAATTAGTTTTTACAAAAACAAAATACACGCAGAAGCTAAAACATATGATGAACACATGATCTGATGCAGTCACCTGTTTGATGCGCCTTGTCAACGTGCTTACCGCCTTGACTACAGTGTTGACAATGCAGCGGTTTAGACGATAACATTTACTAAGTAAACGCTTCTCTGCATTAATTAACTTTATTTTTGTATTTTTCTGTTTTTAAATTTACATTTTTTAACACAATGAAATTAAATAAAAACAAGTTAGAGTGTTATATTCGGTTATGCCGAATTTTATATACCCTTCACCATCTATGTAAATCTAGTTTAGTGAAGTAACTCCAATCAAAAAAGCAAATATTGGGGAGACAAAGAGTTAAAAAACAGAAAAAATAAAAAATTAAGTAATATAGTTTTTGCATAAAAATGACAATGGTTCTTAATGGGTTAAGCATTAATGGGTTAAAATTTTAGTATTTCCTTAAAGATCTCGTCAAAAGCTTTAAAATGACACCCATATTGATAATTTGAAAAATTTGAAAATTTCAGAGGCCAGTAAATCGGAAAATATGGACGAGCCCCAATTTTTTCACTTGATGTTTTTTTCTTTTTTTTTTTAATTTCTATAGCCCCATATATTTGTTTTTTTTTTTTTATTGGAGTTACTTCATTCAAAATTCCAAATGATGTGAACAAATTGGAGGTAGGCGCCTCGAAGGACACGAACCGATCATGCTCATTTCCAATAGCACCTTTTTCGACGCTATGTCTGATCGATTGGCGTATTTAAAATTTCTCTAGCTGATCTAGTGCTTGGCAAACTGGTTTTCAACACTAACATGAAAGGACAGACGGACATCGCTCAACTGGTCGAAAATGGATATTGTAGAAATTACAAACGGAATGACAGACTTAGTTATACCTTTTTTTCCACTTTCTGTGGTAAAGGGTGATTCTGAAAAAAATTTTTGAAAAAAATTGCTCACGAAAAAAGTGCTGCTTATGTTGTTTCGTAGTTGAAAAAAAATGTTGCCATAAAAATTTTGCAGTTAGAAAAACATGTTGCGTGAAACATTTTGCGACTTTTTCACAAATACACCAAATACTACTTCAGCAACATTATTTCTTTTAATTTTGTGTTAATTATTTTATATGGACTTTAAACAAGATTTCGCACGAAATGATGAATAGAGTACTATGCTTAAATCCGAAGTCCTTTTCTTTTTATACTTTTAGTAGTTTCAACACAACCAAGTATGACTAAAAATTTTAAAATTTCATTTCTATATTTTTTTTTAAATTTTCTAGTTAATGCAGAAGTCGTAGACATTTATGTTGAAGAAGTAATACACTGTTTTTATTTTTGCAAAACATATGAATTGTTTTAACAATAAATAATAATGCATTGTTTAAAAAAATAATGCTTTGTTTTAAAAAATTGCAATTAACTACTTACTCTTAATACCAATCGTGGTTTAAAAGAAAATTGTAATTTTTTACTGCCTTAAAGTATGCAACACTGTCTGCTGTTGTTTACAATATGGCAAAATTAGCGCAACTCGTTTTAGTTAACAGAAATATTTTGCTGCAAAAATAAACATGAAGCCAGAAAAAATTAGTTTTTGTTATTCTTTTAAAAATTGTAATAAATTGCTTTTAAATTTTGTTAAACTTTTGTACTAAAATTAAATTTGTTAAATCATCTAAGAGTTAACGATTTAAGAATATCTTTTTTCATATTAAACACAACTTTCTCAACTAAACACATTCAAATTCAGTAAAAGAGCAAATCTCACATATTGTTGTTTCTTTTCATATTGGTCCCTATTATTTACATACTCTGTTATGCCGACATTTGTAAACAGTAACAAAATAAACAAAAATAATTGGCCAAACAAATTCCTATAGTAAATAAACAATAATTTAAAGATGAATTTAAGAAATTGTTGTAAAAAATTTCTAACAAATAACTGTTTAATGTGTTGTGTATTAAAAAATAATAATTGTGTTATGGAAAACGAAACCTTTAAATAAAAGAAGTACGTATTTTTTTTTTCTTAAAGATGTTGACAAACAAAAAAAAAGGTTTGTTGTCAATTTGTAATAAAAATTGCCAACAGAAATAAGGCAGGGATAATACGAATGTGAGAAATCTGGTGGCAGATCCAAATTATTAAAATTAATAAATTGCAATATTTGGTTTTTATGAATTTTAATCTTAAAAAAATTTTTATTTTGTTAAAATTGTACTGAATTTTGAATTGGTAAAAAGAAAATAACCTTGGCGTCAGCGCTTAAACGGTTATCGTATGTTATCAATATCAACTTTTTTGATTCTCTTCAATATTTAAAGTTAATAATAAAAGTTACTTGTTTGTATATCAGAAGTAACAAAATTTCCGCTCCAACTTCCAGTTTTTATTGCGATTGCCTCACGCTAAGTTTTACAGCACGGCAAACAATGCGCTTTTTTTATTACAATTTTGTTTAATAATAACAATTTGTTTAAATAACCAGAAAATGTACAAATACCTATAAACGACTTCAAAAACATTTAGTTAAAATCAGTAATAGAAAAGTTAATACGATGTAGGTACTTTTTTGATATAATTTGATGTTCAAAAGAACCCTGGTACTTTCCTGACTTCTTTGATGCTCTAAACCAAGGCGAATCAATTTACCAGGTGGCAGCGTAGGCAAATAAGGTATATTTTGCTTTAATGCCCCCAAATTTAATTTCAACAAGTGAGAGTGTTATATTTGGCCATGTCGAATCTTATATACCCTTCACCATGTATGCAAACCTATTTTAGTGAAGTAACTACAGTAACAAAAACAAATATTGGCCGACAGAAAATTAAAAAAATAAGAAAAAAGTAAGTTCTATTTAAAATTTAAAATACAACTGTCACCGGCTCTTAATGGGTTAAGCTTTTAAATGAAACCCATATTGATACCTTAAAAAATATGGTAACTCGGAAAATATGGGCTAGCGCCAATTTCTTTACTTGATGTTTTTTCTTACTTTTGAATTCTTATCGTTCCATATATTCCTTTTTTTTTCTGATTGGAGTTACTTTTTTATTCCAAATGATACGGAAAAATTAGACGCAGGCGTGGTGTTTTGCCTGCTGCCTCAAAGAATATGGACCGATCTAGCTGATTTTCAATAGAAAAATTTTCGAAACTACATATGTCTCATTTAGTGACTTGGCAAAGTTGATTTCAACACTAACAGGGAAGTACAGACGGACAGCGCTCAATCAACTTCGCTATGTATAAGGATTCAGAATATATATACTTTATGGGGTCGGAAATGGATATTGTAGAAATAACAAACGGAATGACAAACTTAATTCCAAACCTGAATTAGCTTCTTATTCTTCTTCGAAATTGACGAATGGTAAAAGGCTGCCGTAAACGCTGGGTTCTTAATTGCAGCCTTTGATACAGTTGTCTAAATTAGCGCGTTAAGCGCAATCCATCTGTCAAAAACTTTTAAAGTTTAGCAATTGGAAAATCCATTTGTGACATTGCGTTTGGTAGTGAAGTTGGCTGCTTCTTAGTTTGTTTTGTTTTTTTATTGTTAAATACTTATGACAATTTACATATTTTTAGGATATTCTCTCAGTTTTATTTCTGCACAGTGGGTTTTATAAAATAAAATGAGTTAAGATTACTGTAAAATATTATTAAGAGTGTTGTAACAATTTTACTGCCAATTAACTCAATAAATAAACAATATTATGCAAGAGAAAACTTATAGAAATTAATAGGAAGAGTTAATAACAAAAAAAAAAAAGAGAATAAATGTTACTGTATACAGCTAAAGAGTAAAAGTGATCAATCAATTTATTAACTTTTATTAATAGAGGAAAAAAGTTTATCATTTGATAAAAACACAAAGATTTAACAGTTAGTTGTAATCAGAGAGTAATATGACGGTAATATGTCGTTAGCTTTATATGCTTTTTATAAATTTATTAAGGAATGCAAAGAGCATTAAAAAGCTTTTAATATAAATTGTAAATACTGGTGCCAGACTTATAAAATTATTCTAATTGAAAGTTAAAAAAAATAATTTTAAGCGATAGACGAATTTTTACATTTATTTGACGTTTTTCCTCTATACAAAATCAATTATTGCAATTATTTATAAGTTTGTTTAAGCATCTAATACTGGTAACGGCTAAATCGGTAAAATTTTAGAACAAAGATATATTCTTATCCAGAGATGTGGTCGGCCATATTTATGTGCTTGAAAAAATTTTAATGAATAAAAATAATGAATATATCACTATTCGTTATTATTATTGTTAATAGCGCTTAATTAAAATCTTGTATTATATTTGTTTATATATTTTTCGAAACCTGAAACTAAAGAAAGCTTAGTAGAATGCTTCTAATTTATTTTTTAAACTTACAACGTGAGAGAGAAAAAGAAATAAAATAGCTATTTTAATAAGTTTTACCTAATTTATTGAAAACCAACAGTTTATGCATAATAATCAAAAGTTAATTTATTCGTTAATGTTAAACTTTAAAAATACCCAGGCGATTTTAAATTATTTTTTTGTGCCCTTGGTCAATGAATCAGTAGATTGGATTCATTAAGTAGTGCTATTTCTCAAGTCTTAAATGCTTTTTATTCTAAATTAATTTAATTTAAAAAATTAAGAAAATTTATACTAAAAGTAAAAAGTACTAAAAGTGGGGCCGGTGGAAATAATATAAAATTACTTACTATAAAATTGCAGAAAAATTCATTACTTTTTTGTTTTTTAGTATGTGACAAGATAAAAAAGTAACTGATATGCAAAGCAAAATTTTTGATGTTTGAAAATATATTTTTGACGCTGTTCCCCAAATTTTACGATATCCCAAATAAAGATATTTTGTCTGGCAACTATGACACTACCACACATTTTAATTTTTGTGAGTATTTTTGTTTGAGAGCTTGTATGTGAATGTGTGTGTGCGTATTTTAATTTGTTGGGGACTATTTTAATATAGCGCGTAGTTTAGCATGCTGAGTTGAGTTGGAGCCGTTATACGTTGCACATCTCGTTGTTCGCTTGGATTCTATTCAGTTGCATTGCAAAGTTCTGTTCGCGTGCTTGTCATTTAGCCAGTCAGTTAGTCAGTAAACATTGCTATTAATTTTTTTCTTTCTCTTGCTTTTCTCGTTAAAGTTGTATTTTATTGTTGTTTTTTATTTTTGTTGTTGTGTTTTTGCTATTTTCAAAATAATACTTCTTTAACGTTTTAACATTTTGTACACACAGAGTCAAACGAACCCAACGAACGACCAGTTCAGTTCAGCCGTTTCAGTGTATTTTGGGGGCCTATGACAAATAGAGTCTCAAGTATCACTTCGCAATTGGAATTTTTGTTGTTGCTATTTTAAGTGCCAGAATAAAGTAAATTTTTGTTTGAATCAAAAATAAATTTTTAAAACAAGTGAAAATTTTACAAAAATATTTTTTTATTACCTTATAAAAATTAAATTAAAAAATAATTGTGCATTTATTTTAAGATTAAAAAAATTTTAATTGAAAAATAAAAGAAATTATTGATAAAAAAAAGTTTTCTTAGAATTCAAGAAAATTAACAAACGAAAAGTGCCAAAAATAAACAAAATATTAAAACCTTAAAAATTTATAAATAAAACTGTGTCAAATAGTTAATGGCAGCAGAAAATAAAGGAATCATGTTGGCGAAATCTGTACAAAAACACGCTGGACGTGCCAAAGAAAAGGTAAATGTTTTTTTATTAGAAAAATTTTTAATTAATTTTTGGAGATTAAAAGATGACAATTAAAAATGTGTTGTTAGCGCTTAAACTTTGAAAAGGGTGTCACCTTGCAATTTTGTATGCAGTGCGTATATTTAAGTTGGCGTTTTTGTTTCACTTCTTGTAAATTTTTTTTGCTTTTAAGCTATTTCAGTTGCTTTTCTCCTTCTCTGCTTGTTTTATTCAAAATCTCTTACTTTAAAATACCGTAATTATTCTCTATAGTTATTTTTTATTCTCTTTTTTTTATTCTCTGTTAGTGTACAGAGTTGGTAAGCAGTTATTTTTTATTTTTCTGGTATTGCTACAATTGGTGCTTGTATATAAAATTAGAAGTTTAAAATCAACAAGTAAGAGTGCTATATTCGGTAATGCCGAATTTTATATACCCTTCATCATATATGTAAATCTAGTTAAGTGAAGTAACTACAATCAAAAACACAAATATTGGGGTGACAGGAAATTAAAAAATTTAAGGAAAGTTTTACATTAATATGTCATTGGCTCCTAATGGGTTAAGCATTTTCAAAAAATTTAAGTATTTCCTAAAAGATCTCTTCAAATTTTTTAAATGATATATGATATGATAAAAAATATGGTAACTCAGAAAATATGGACTAGCTCCAATTTCTTCACTTGGTTTTGTTTCAAATGATATGGAAAAATTAGAGCCAGACTTGGTGTTTTGCCTGCTGCCTGGAAGGACCTGGACCGATCTTGTTGATTTTCAATAGCATCAGTTTTGAAACTATATCTGATCGATTGGCGTATTTAAAGATTCTCTGGCTCGTCTAGTGCTTTGGCAAAGTTGATTTCAACACTTACACGGAGGGGCAGACGTACATCGTTCAATCGACTTCGTTACGCATAAGAACTCAGAATATAAATATTTAATAGGGGTCGGAAATTTATATTGTAGAAATTACAAGCGGCATGACAAACTGAGATATACCATTTTTCCATTTGTGGAGAAGGGAAAAATTTATTTTAATATTTGAATTTCGAATGCATTTAATCCGTCCTAAGTTCATATATATAAAAAAATATTGACAAACTTTTTAAAAACATAAAAAATCTTCCAAAGAAGGTTTACAAAAGAAACGAAAAACTTAAATTATAAAATTTTTTTTTCTGAAACCTGCACTTAATTTAACAATAAAATAAATAGCAATAATTAACTTAATACAAATTACAAAATTTATAATACAAACTAATAACTTTTTTTTTAAATTTGTTAAGCCTCTTTAAAATCATTTGTCATAAATCTATGAAATATAAAAATTTAATTTCTTTCCATTATGATTCGCATAAAAATATTTTTCTTTTAACTAGACAATACAATATTAAAGCTTTTTTTTTAATTTTAAAATCATAAAATCAACATATTAAATGTCGTAAAAATGCCGACAGTAAAATTAACTAATATACGACTCATTATAAAAAAGAGTGGAACCAAAAAGACTTTTCTATTGAATTTTGATTTTTAAAAAATCGACTAATTTTTTATTGTTTATTCTTTCTATGGTAATTTTAATGTCTTTCATAACAAATAATGAACAATAGAGGCTAATAAATTTGACACTGCTATAATTCTCCTTAGTTGTTTCTTACTCTACGGCGGTGGTACTGCCTGGTTGAATTTTCCTCTTACAATTATCATGAAAAACAAAAACGACAAAAGTACTAAATTTTCCATTCGTGGTTTAAAAAAATATGGTGATATATTTTGCAGAAGTAGACGTCATGTAACTTTTGTTGTGGATTTCAAAAGACCATTTAAAAACCGATACCGAACGGACCTAACTAAATATTACAAAGCGCTCATTACGTAAAATTAAAAAATGGAAACATTCAATGAAGCGATTAATGGTCCAGATCGATCGATTTCGGTCTAAATTGAATGGTTCCATACTTGAAGAAACTCAACAGCTTTACAGAAAACCATCAAAAGATTATGTTTTCTGGTGCATCACAAAAGAGATAAAGGTTTCAAAGTTAAGTCGCTCAATGCGAGTGATCCTAAACTTTAAAAAATTTTTAAATCAGAAACAGGTTAAACTGGAAAGTCAGTTCCACATGTTAAACCGAAAGAAAGTTTTCTGAAGGAACTCAAAGCAGAGCAACGGACGAAACATAAACTCGTGTGGCAGATGCGCTACGAACTATGTCTCATTAATTTTTGATTTCTTGTGTGTGGTGCTGCTACCTTTAATTAGAAGTCTTAGGTGAGAGAACAAATATATTATTTTATTTAAAAAAAATAAGAAAATTGTCTTTGCCAATCGATTGTTAAAAAACTGAATAACTGAACCTGTCTGTCACAGCCCTTTATCTCTGGGTCTTGCAATTATCACAGAAGATGTACTACTATAGCCGCTATAACAACAAGTACTAAAAATTAAAAGGTCTTTCAAAGGTGACGTAATATTCATAATACTATTGTTATTTTCTTTAACTGTGATAGGCTGCTGTGTTGTTGGACGTATCACAAGCTTTTGACAGAGTATGGCACTCTGGCTTTCTGTACAATATAAAGCAACTTCTTTCTGCTTCATATTATTTGCTTTTCAAATCATATTTAGAAAATAGAGTTTTCTATGTGAACATGATGGGTGAAGATTCCTTGTTTGGTGCTATTAAATCTAGTATCCCTCAAGGTAGTGTTCTAGATATGCCAACTGATGATAATTTAATTTTATGCATATGGCACGGCTATTTTGTCTTTAAAGGAAACACCTCATGAGGCTTCGCCAAATTACAAACACATCTGGACATTCTCCTAATGTGGCTACGGAAATGAAACATTAAAGTAAATACTGAGAAATCGCTTCACGTTACATTTACGTTAAGAAAAAGTAATTGTCCTAAATTATATTTATATGGTAATCCTATACCAAAATCAAGTAAAGTCAAATATTTAGGTCTGCACTTAGATAAAAGACTAACATGGAGAGATCATGTGAAAGCAAAAAGAGATCATTTGAATATCAAAACAAAAAATTGTATTAGCTACTTGGAAAAAAGTCTGAACTAAGCCTGGAAAATAAAATTCTATTATATTAGACAACTTAAAACCAGTTTGGACATATTGCTTTCAACTTTGAGAGACTACAAGCAATTCAAATATTAAAATCCTTCAGAGATATCAATCCACCTTGTTTTCGATTTAGAAATTTGAGGCTGCTGTAGTCGAAGTGCTAAACACGTTGGCTACAAACCTGGTTGGCCAGGGTTCAACCCCTGCGGCAACCTAAAAATAAAAATGTTTTTTTTTTCTGTTTAATGGTATAAAGACATATTCAGAATTAACATTAAAAATGCAGCCTCCTTCGTCAGTACTTCTTCATAGCATATTCGCCGGCGAAGTAAAATAACTAATAAAATGGCTCCATATCTATCAATCTCTTTTCACCACCTGTCTTATCACTCATCTATACCTTTCCTAAAGAATGTAGCACGGTAACGAAAATAACTAAATAGGCATTATTGCCTGAAGTGCTACTTCTCTTAAAAAAAAATCCAACACATAAAGAGTACTAACCGGCGCTCCTTGGTATATTTCCAACAAATGTCTACACAAAGACCTTAATATTTTGACAATAAAAGTCGAAATCAATAAATTGAGTGATAGATATATAAATAGACGTAGCAATCACTCTAATTTATTGGCTATAACTCTTCTAGACGATAGTGATGAAGTGCAAATATAAAAATAAACCATTAAATTGAAGTTTGTCAAACGTTAACGTGATTTTCACTAAAAAAATTAAATGTGGAAATTTCCAACTTCTATATATGGAACTATAAATTTACGCAGGGTAGGTATTGCTACTTTCCAAGCAAAAGCAAGTTAAACAATTAAATGGTGTCCTAATAGCAGCTTCATTTTCACAGGGTCTTGTTTTAAATTAGCCGACAGTATGTTTCCTATGTCCACTGTAACAAGTTAAAAAAATAAAATTGAAAATTATGCTGGCCGATTTTTGATATTTTTAAATTTTATAGTTAAAATTTGTCACAATTTTTTATTTATTTTTTTATTATTTTATTTTTTTATTTATTTAATTTTTTTGCTCTAGTTTTCTTGACAGACCCTCGTACAAAGAAAATGGTTTGTTAAATTTACTCCTTTAAGAACATAAAAAAATCATGTTCAATCTATTTATTATTAAAGTTACTTTTAAAATACAAGTTACCGTCTCTGACAGAAAGTTATTTTGTTTTTTTAGTTATTGTTGTTAGTGGCATTCTATCGTAATGCATTTCTTGCATTTCATTGCATTCTTCTTTAACTTTTTTTTTTGTTTGTTTTTAACTCCCTACATATTTATACTTTATTTACATTGTTTTGATTTAAAAATTTGCTTCTCTTCTTAACTCCTTTAAAATTGTTTTTCTCTCTTGAATGAGAATAACAAAAACAGAAGAAAAAAACTGAAAAAATCTTGCAATTCCAGCAACATGACAGAGATGTGTGTGTGGGTTGTTTGGTTTTGGTGGTTTTAATGGTTTTTGTTGTGATTACTGGATACTGAATCCGGTTAATGGTTTTGTTGTTTTTTCTTGTTCTGCTAAATGTGGCTTTCTTTTTATTATTTTTTTCTATTAATATTTTTGTTTGCATTTTCATTATTAAATGCTGACGCAAGTGGATCTCACTTAGCACCTGTTTTTCAACTTAATTCTTTCATATATTTGAGCTTCTGATTATTACTCGCCAGTAGGATGGATTATTTGAACAAAAATTATTCGATTAAAAAGTATTCATAAGACGAAATATCAATTAAAAAAAGTAAAAAAACGTCTTACAAGATTTTATCTAAACAGAAATTTTACTCCTTTCGGTTGCTTTAAGTGATCTAAAATTTTCTACAAACGTTTATTTCTAATGACATTATAATTTTGTGTACTCAGTGCCATTGTAAATCCAAAATGGCTTTAGTCGCGAAATGGGGAATTAAATCATTTTTTATAAAGAAAAATTCAAATCCAAGATGGCTACCACTACAAAGATCAAACATTTCACTAACAATTGAAAATGATTTCGGGCATGTTGCCTCGTGGCCGTTTTTAACGCATTCTGGACGGTGAGTTTTGAGCCACTTTTTCCAGCGTATTTGACGAATAACACGAATAGTGTTGGCATTATTGTTGGCTTCTCAGCATAAACCAGCGAATAGGAAATAACCGAGGGATATCAAATCACATGACCTTGCAGGCCAAACAACAGATCCATTTCTAAAAATCAACTAATCGCCAAATATTGATTTCATAAAGTCGATGCGGTATGGTTCCTAGCGCCATCCTTTAGAAATCAAATCTCGCCCAAATCAATGTCATCCATATTAACAACAAAAAATAATTGATCAAACAACCGTAACGCGAGCTCCGGCTTCATTAAAAAAAAAAAAAGTTTTTTGATCCCACCAGCGTTTAATTCTCAGAAGACGGCACATTTTTCAGGATGTTACTGGTGCTGTAAGGTCTCTTGTGGATTGGTTTTACTTCATGTGCGGCAATTTTGCTTACAAATAAACCCGCTAAACCAAAAATAAGCCTCATCGCTGATCAAAATTTTCCATGTATAAGTTGTGCGAATTGACTGATTTTTTTTTTCAAAGAAAATCTGGATAATTTTGTGATGTTGTTCCAGCACCAATCTTTTCATGAGTATTTGCCACAGCATACTTGTCCTAAATGTCAAAAAGTGAGCGCAGTATAACAGTTCGTTTGACTATAAATCCGTTTTTAGGTTCTAACGGAAATCCGAAAGCACAGCACAGCACGACAGTCAATATATTAAAACTGAGGAATCGTGGTTTACTACCCAAGTTAAGATTTTATTGTGTTTCATATATTCGAAAACGATCACTTACACAATTAGTCAGGTCGCTTCACAAACTTTTTGAGATATAACGATATATTCGAATAATTTTAAAGTGTCAATATTGTCCGTCCGAATTTTAAAAGAAATCTTGCTTTTTTGTGCAATTTGTTCGTGAAATAAAATCTTCATTAAAAGTTAATTTAAAAATTTTGTTCTATACAGGTGGTCACCCCAATAAGTTTTTGAACCTGTAATAAATTAATCGATTACAAATAATTTCGAGTAATTGACACTATTGTCTGCATGCCATCCAACTAATGGCATCATAGATAACAAGAAAATCATAGTTTTATCTATGAAGCACCATTTTGTTAAGCTTCATTGGCCATGTGACTAAATGTGTTCATTGATATTTTGTTGGACAACAACTTTTGCTACCTACAGAGACAAGTCTGTGTTCAAACGTGTCAATTTAAGATTTTGCTGGAACTGAAAAAAAACAAAAAAAAAAATCTTTTTATTTTAATACTTAAAAATTGTTGTATTTTAAGTCTTTTGGTTTGTTGGTAAAATTTTTTTATTTTTATGCAAATTTAATAATTTTTCCATTAAAAAGAATAATTATTATTTTTTATTTCCTTTAGGCTTTATTTTAATTGCTAGTGAAAGTTTATTCAAGTTAATTAGTTTTACGTTCTCATTCTTTGCATACCATCATGTCAATATTTATTTATTAACCGATTTCAAAAAAAAAGAAGAAGAAGAAGGTTATTAATTCGTGTTAATATCGTTTTTTTATGTTTGTGCCCGCAAGACTCAGTCATTTCTGAACCGATTCAGAAAATCTTTTTTTTTTATTTGAAAGGCTACAGAATTGTCTCGTATTTAAAACAGTTTATAATTTTAAAATTTAAAGGGTGTCCCCATACAATAAAGTAAAGAGCAACACTTTAAAATTAAAAAAAAAATCTGTTTATCACTAAAAAAAAAAACAAAAATAAATCTAAAATTTAAAGGGTGTCACCATAGGTTACGTAAATAGACCAATATGGGTCTATCTTTAGGCAAACGCTTTAAGATTTAACAGAACGTTAACAGCAAGGGTAAAAAATAAGAAAAATTTTAAATTAAAGGGTACCCCAATAGTTTATTTAATTTAATGTATATGGCCATGTTTATGAACAGTTGTAAACAAACGTTTTCCAAGTCCGCTATATCAATAAGTAAATAAATAAAATTTGAATTTGGAAAATAAAGGGTGTCCCAATAGTTAATGTAGTTTAATATTTGTGGCCAAAATCTTAAACCGTTGCTTACAAACAGCTGAAATTTTTATTGCTGCCATAAGAATAAGTATACAATTTCAATTAAGAAAAATAAAGGGTGTTTCCTTTATTAATGAAATATGTTAGTTTTTTTGCAAGATTTATTTTAAAATTTTTTTTATAATTTATCTGCTCTAGCTTGATCTGTTTTCTTGTTTACTACTTACGTGCTTCCTAAAAAATTTGTAATTATCCACTCCATAGCAGTCTCTGACTGCGGCAAGACTCGATTTGGCGATATCTTGATAAGCAAACTGGTGTCTTTAAGCAGCGCAGCAATTCAGATCACAATACCCTGTGGCTACGTTGAGATACGGACTTTGGAAAATTTCAGCTTACTTAGCACCAGGCTCTTCAACCAGCTCAATCAAAACTGATGAGCAGTGTTGCTACTTTCAATCCTAACTAAGGCTCAATCAAAGTTTGTACCACGTTTTCCTTGTTTTACTAAATAGGCACCTTAATTATCTCATGGGCGCACTTGCACTAACTTATCAACCGTGGCTACACAATAGTTGTTTTCCTTTTCTACTTGCGACATCGGACTGCAACTTCCTTTTTATTAGTCCTTTTTATTAGTCTTCCTTAAACACTCATTCATGCGGATACTTAAAATCAATTAGTTTTTGTTTGTTTTTTATAATCAAGATGCTGTTGGGATGTGAACTCATGGCATGTGAGCTTATGTTTAATAAACAAGCATCCCTGTCCGCCTACGAGACTGCACAAAATGATATATATTATTCTGTTTACACACACCACGCTTGTGAGTGGTGAAAGTAACAACATATTCACATAAAAAAACATCGCTACTGGCTTTTTTGTTACAGTTATGCAAAGGATTTTAAAATCTTATTTTTGTTCAATATTAAAGTCAAAGAGGGAAGAAAATGAATAAAAAAAACGAAGATCATTGCGATCCTGTCGTCTTTCAAATTTGTTTTTCACTTTTTGTCTTCTATGATTGTCATTAATCATATCATATTTTTTAAATCTTGCGTAAAATTGTTATATGATAAAAAAATTAATGTCTTTAATTAAAAAAAATTTTGCAAGAATTGTTCGCAGTTTTCTTTTACACATTTTACATTAACGATCATCTTAAAAAATTCTATATTTACATTTGTCTTGTGTATCATTTATTGTCATTAAATTCAGGAAAAAACTAGAGTCTATTTTAATTTAACGAAATACATTTCATTTCCGTCTATATTTGCAAAACACTCGTAAACGTTTTATTAACATTTAAACTTTTCAAATATCACAGTTGAATGACCAAAATTTATTTAGCACAAGGAACTATTTAAAGATTTGTGTTCTTTTAAAATCTGGTAGCAAAAAATTTTAGTTTGTAATGCAACATATTTAAAACGCCTTAATTGAAATACTTTTATATACATATTTCAAGGAAGCAAAAAAAAAGGCCATAAAAAATTGGAATCATGTAAAAAGGTTGATTTTCATTCGCTGGGCAGGCAAGGCAATACTTAGTTCATTTAATCCTATTATATCTAGGAAGATGCCAACGATTTTTTTTTGAATAGCTGGCTCTTCAATATTTTTTAGCAGCTAGCCAGTCACATATAAAAGAGGTCCACAGTGTCTTTTTAAGGCCAATAGAATATTTTACACTGAGACAATGTCATATAATTTTTTTGAGGGGCTGTCATTTTTCGTTTTTCGTTCGTTTGATTGAAAAAAATAAACTAAGAAAAGTTGTGACGCTAAGAAAACTGGGTCAGCTAACGTGTTGGCTTGCTTGTGGAAAAGAAGATCATGAGTTCAAATCCTAACAGAGGCTTGAGTATAACGTAAAGTAACGAAAAGTAAAGCCTCCTAGGTTAATAGGTAAATGCAATTCAAGCCTCCTGCAGTCTCAAATGTAATAGCAAAAATAATTGTTATTTGACCGCTGAAAGTTGTACAACAGTGGCAGAATGTTTAGGGAACTTGTGCAGTAAAAGACGGAGCCTTAGGTTAGGTAATGTTTCAAGGATAACGCTGATTCTACTTTGGTTAGCGTCAATAGATGACAGGTCTACAGTGATTCCTTTGAACTGATTTCTCCTTCCTTCTTTCACCACCGTTTATGTTGGATACCTTCGAAGCGATCTATTTCGACCTTTTAATATATTTTGACAATGCAGACGGATCTGTTCCTTTGATATCTAATAGATTCGAAAAGAAAGAGTAGGCAAAAAAATAAGTCTTCTATTCAATCAACAGCTCATAGCATTTACATAATAAATGGTAACTATTTTCCAGACAACCTCCCTAAAACAAATGCACGTTTTATTCTCAATAATTACCAACGACGAAGCCTTAGTTTTAGTGAAAGTCGTGACTGAGTTGGCTGAAGAAAAAGTCTGGTTGATAAAACAGATAACTTGAGTTCGAATCTCATTAGAGCTGAAGGGTATTTTCAAAGTCTGGACGGCTGGGAGGTTAAAGGCGCATATTTAAATAAGCAAAATAGTAGCGTCAAAGAGCTAAAAAAGAACCCCTACTTTTGAAAAGGGAAAAATAAAAAACCTTACATTTTCAAATAAATGTTTTGTGAAAGTAGAGCTCATTTTTATGGTAAGCAATTTTCATTATGCCATGAAATTAATTTTACTCCACCTTAAACATTATATATTTTTAATCATCAATGAGAGTTCTATCGCTTAGATAGTCGGTAACCATTATAGCCACTGATCTCGTAATTATTTTATAATTTTCGATCTAATTCCAGCCACTACATAATAATGAAATCAATTTTTTTCTTACTTGTTTTTATCGTAGGGTTCCCCTTCGCCGGCATTATTAAATCTTATTTGGGTAACTAAGTTGTGAACCGCTGTATCACTTTTGTTTATAAAGTGCATCCTATATCCGTTACATCTCCTCGACTTGTCCTTCCTTCTTAATCAGATGTATCTACAATCGTTTAGTACGTCGCGGTATATGGAATCACAATGTGTTTCAAATTTCTTTAGACACGTCGTTGCATGCTGCACAATTTGAGTTTTAAGCATGGCCCCATTTAGGTCTTAAATATACCAGAAAGCTGCTACAATAATTTGCAGAAATTTTTTTGACGTCTTTAAATATTTTTTTTAAATTTAATTTTTCTAAAAAAAAAAATTGCCGTCATCCTGATTTCAAGTGAACAGTTTTATGGTTCATCCTGATTTCAAGCGAACATTTTGATGGTTCATTTTAGAGTTTTCAAAAAAATTTTCAGCTAAATGCTAAAACAATGAGAGTATTTAAACTAATTGGCAACACTTAATAATTCTAACCCTCTCATTTCGTTAAAAGAAAATAATTGGCAACATTTTCAATTTGTTTACACAAAATCTGTTTTAATGAAACTGTAATAAATTTTCAACAGTTTGCTGTAGAAAAAATTCTTAAGATGATGTTTTTTATTTTAAAAAAAATGTCCTACTCGAGTGTCATCACAAAACTGGAAATAAAAGAAATTTTTCTATGTTTTTTTCTTTTTGTTTTTAGGCCCATTGGCTGTAAAATTATGCAATAAAAAGTATTTATGTACTTGACCCACATTATAAACACAGATACTTACTGCTGCAGCAAAAAAAAAAAATGTTATTAAAAGTATTAAAGCGAAAAAGAATCATAATAATAAAATATTTGTTAACCGCTACAGCTTTGTTTTATTCAATAAAACAAAATAAACTGTCTGATAAGAAGAAATGAAATGTTTGGAAAAAAGCAGGAGCAGCAACACGAATGAAGCTGCAATTTAATGAAACGACTTGATGCGCATGTTTTATAAAATTGTAACCGCCAAAAGTTATAAAACTTTTATTTGCAGAAATATAAAAAAATAAACATAATAAAAACTAAAATTAAGCTTTAAGACACACAAAAAAACAAACAAACAAACAGATAAAGAGAAAGAATCGTTTTAATAAACGAAGAAATGAGATGAAAATAATTATTTAACGAGTTTTTAAGCGTTAGAAAAGAAAGTATATTTTTTTTGCAAAATAAAGATAGAAACAGAAAACAAAAGCAGACTAAAATGAAGTGCAACAAAAGTAAAACAAAAGTTTAAAATAATCCATAGATGCTGGTTCTGCTGGTTCTGCTGGATCGGCTGCATTATAATTTTTTTTTTTTGCTATTCACTATTTAACAATGAAATAAATAGAAAATTTTATTTTAATTGTATTTATTTGCTGTTTTAGCGTTTTATTATTAAAAAAAATTGAAAAAGAATAAAAAAATAAGGGGGAAAAATTATGTAGGAGAGAAAAATTAAATCACAAAAAATCAATAATAAAAAAACGGCATTTTGAAAACACTCTTTAATTTTTTAATTTTATTATTAAACAATAATTTTTAAAGCAGACATATTTGTTTACGCTCTGTGTGAATTCTAAATGTTTGCCTAACTAAGGTTAAATCACGTTAATATTGGGACACCCTTTGAATAAAAGTAACCCTGTCCGTCTATGTTAGTGTTGAAATCAACTTTGCCAAGACACTAGCTACAGAAAACTTAAATACCCCAATCGATCAGACATAGTTTTGAAAATTTTACTAATAAAAGTTATTAAGATCGGTCCATGTCCTTCGAGGTAGCGGCCAAAACAACACGCCTGTCTCTAATATTCCATATCATTTGGAACAATGAAGTAACTACAATCTAAAAATCAAATATATGTAGCGAAAGAGAATTAAAAAATAAGAAAAAAACATTATGCGAAAAAGTTAGCACTCGGCCATATTTTCCGAGTTATGGGCCTCTGAACTTTTCATAGAAAAGTACGATTGTGCACC
The DNA here is from genome assembly GCA_937654795.1 of Cistogaster globosa. NCBI lineage: Eukaryota > Metazoa > Arthropoda > Insecta > Diptera > Tachinidae > Cistogaster > Cistogaster globosa. The sequence goes on along the minus strand of OW569407.1, from coordinate 92,791,300 downwards.
ATATTTTTTAAAACATCAATATGGGTATCATTTTTAAGCTTTTGAAGAGATCTTTCAGAAAACACTAAAATTTTTTAAGAATGCTTAAGTCATTAAGAGCCAATGACATTTTTATGTAAAATTTTTTTCTTATTTTTTAATGCTCTGTCACCCATTTATTTGTTTTTTTTTGATTGGAGTTACTTTACAAAACTAGATTTAGATATATAGTGAGGGGTATATAAGATTCGGCAAAGCCTCACCCTCACCCTGCTTTGTAAAAATTTATTTTTTGTGAAATTTTTTTTTTTTATTCTTCACTTTATAATTTTAATGTGTCCCAAAAGACAACAAATAGGGCAAATTTTAAAATCGCAAAAGACTAAAATTTCAATACTCACTTTAAGATTTAGTTTTCTAAAGATTTAATTTGCAAAGTTAAACCACATGAAACGGAATTCAGTTCTGTTACTTGCAGCGTGTTCTTGTCTAAGGTGACAGACCACAACGTAATACTTTTCCGCCATCTTATCCCTTTTCACAAGGCAATTTGTATGATTTTAGTCTTAAATCTTAAGAAAAAATCAAAGAAGCACAGAAAGTTCTTTAATCCAAACGGCAACAAATTGCTCAAAGCCCCTCGACAAAGAAAAGAAGTCATCTATAAGGTTCAAAGAGAAGATCTGTATTGCTACGGTGGGTTATGATAAAAAAAATAAGTTCACCGGTGAACCCATCCTACGTTTCGAAGTAAATTTTTAACGCCACTAAAAAAAAGTTGCTCAATATCTTGTTGGACTTTCAAATGCACTCTACCTTGTGAAACTGTGATTCTTAAAAATCAATGTGGGAAGAAAAACAAAACGTTTTGCAAACCTTTCATCCAAAGATATAAATATTTAAAAGTATTTCAATTGTTTTGTACATGAGCAAAGCCGAAACGAATACTTTTCGAATGGCAAAAAGCTCAAGCAAATCATTCAGTTTTTTTGATATACCAATTCAATCGCATAATTAGGCTGTATGGTTCGCTAAAAAATAAATATTTCTTTAAAAAGAACTATTTAATTCTTTGTAAGACAAAGAAATGAAGTTACGAAAAATTATTTAACGATTTTTCTTTCTCAAAACGTTTTTTTTTTCAAAACGTTTCAGCTCTCTTCTTAATGTCTTCTATTCTTTAATCTAATTCATTTAATAAAATCTGATTTTTTTTGCCAACAAACAAACTCACATAATCATTTGCTCATTGTTTCTAAAAAACAAAAAAACAAAACGAAAACAAACGTTTCGTTTTGTTTACTTTCGTACCCTGTTCAACAATTTTAACATTTATTCAAAATAATTTTATAAAAGAATTCCTTTTTTTAAACATTAAAATATCGTGCTGATTATCCGACAGAATTATTAAGATCACCGATATTGACTATTGAGTGTGAAAGCAAGTGACCGGTAGCGAAATGGCCATCGAAACGTGCTTTCGCCCTCAATAGTCAATATCGGTGATTTTAATAATTCGTTCAGGATAATCAGCACGATATTTTAAAGTTTAAAGTTAAATTAATAAATATTTCCGTAATTTAAAATTTGAAGTATTTTTTTCTTTTTTGTTTGTTTGTTATTTGAAATGGTATTTGAGTTTACTTTGCTTTAGTACAAATGTATCCTTGAACCGTTTAAGGTTTTTTTCTATGAAGAGAATAAAAATAATTTATAATCTGTTTTGCCTTGTCTTAAATGAAGTGTTGTTGCTTTCAAATGCACCATTTCAAGTTGAAACTTGTTTAAATCAGGTGCAAGTAGTTGTCAAATAATATACAGACATACAAACATATATATGTATGTATGTGTGTCGTTTGTTGCAAGGTGTTGCCAGTTGTTGTTTGTTTTCTGGCTTGGACCAGGTTGACCACATTTTGTTAAAGTTTTGTTATTGTTTTTTTTTCATTATTAAAAAAAAAATCTCCTATGTTTTAAACGAATGTTGGAATATAGATGAAGAATGTGATAAAATACATAAAAACAAATCACCGACACTAACAACCCAAAACCCAGACTGGCTAAAAGAAAACTTTCACTTCAACCAAAAACAAAAACATCAACATCAATATCAACATCATCATTATCAACATCTTTCACATGTTGTTTGATTTTCAAAGACTGAATGGTGTTAACTTGACTTATAAACATGGCCGGCCTAACATTAAATGGAATGTCTTAAAAGAGTTAAAGGAAACCCAAAAGTTATAAAAACTTAATTAACTTGAAAGAATATACTGAAAATATAAATAAAGGAAGATTTTTTATTTCATTTTTATTTCAGTATTTGTTTTCTTTTTTTATTGTGCTAAAGATTAAAAATTATTTTTCTAAATGCAAATTTTTATTTTGAGTCAAGTTTTAATGAAAAAGTATGAAAAATAGAAATCGAGTAAAAATGTCAATAGGTAAATGTATTGACCTGTAAACATTTAGTTTGTGGTATTTTATGATTTTACCTTTCTTTTTTAAGTTTTGCATATATTTTCTAATTTATAAATTTATGAAAATAATATGGATGTTTTGAGATGGGTTGTTATAGACATGTGCTTATTAAAAAATAGTTTCTCTCATTTATGCTTTTGACTTTTAGCTAACGGCGAGCTATTAAAACAATTTTCGAAATATAAAATTTCTAAGAGCTTTTAAAAAGAACTCTTGAACATTTATTTATTTGTTTTTTTGATGATACTTTGAATAGCCACACCCTTTGCTCATATTTACTAGCTCTTTCGCCATAAAATAAAATAAAGAAATAATAAAATATTTTAATCCTTTAGCTTTCAGAGTAATATACACATTAAATTTAAAGACCCCTTTTATATTTATTATTTATTTATTTAATGAATAACTAAGAAATAATAAATTATTAAAAAGTTATTAGGTACTACGAGCACTAGCTGCTAGGGCCATCGGCTCTACCCCTTTTATAATTCACAGAAAGATTATTAATATTTGACAAAATTTTAAATTATTTCAATTATTTATTTATTCTATTTTGATTAATTTTTTAATTAATTAAATTAATTGGCTGAATTGTTTATATAATTACAAAATTGGCTATTTCTTGTTTTACAAAAAAAATGATTAAATCAATTAAAATGTTTATTCACTTCAATATTAGCCTTAATTACGAGGGCTGCTCTATATATTTCTGGCCTAATAGTGAAAATGCGAATATTTATAATCAAAAATGGTTTTGTTGTATTCTCCAGCATGATTTATACATTTTTGCATGCGCTCAAACCAGTTGTCGAAGCACCTTTTCCACTCCGATTGAGACACCTCTAAAACATGGTTTTTGAACACTTCAACAGCTTCTTCTAGCGACGAAAATCGTTGACCACGCATTTTTTTCTTGATGTGCGGAAACAAAAAGAAGTCACTAGGTGCCAAGTCAGGGCTCTACGGCGAATGACCCATTAATTCGACGTTTTGGCTGGTCAAAAACGCTCTGGTTTGAGCCGATGTGTGAGAGCTCGCATTGTCATGGTTAACAATGTTTCGTCTTCTCTTGTTGGTTTTTCGAATTTCTCCGATGACTTCAGGCAAACAAATTGTAGTGTACGACTCAGAAGTGACCGTCCTACGTTGCTCAAGCGGAACAGTCGCCACATGACCAGTTTTGCCGAAGAAACAGGCGACGATTTTCTTCGAAGTGCTTCTTCCACGAACAACTTTCGTTGGATTTTGCTCGTCTTTGAAGACCCACACGGTCGATTGTTGTTTCGTTTCGGGCTCATGCGCATAGATCCATGATTCGTCCCCTGTGACGATCTTATAAACGCCTTTTGAAGCACCGCAATCGTATTTTTGCAACATTTCTTTGCACCAATCGACACGAGCCTTTTTTTGAGCGACTTTCAAATTGTGCGGGATCCAACGAGAACAAACCTTCGAATGTATGCTGGTGGAAGAAATGTCCAAGGATGTCTCTATCTCTCGGTATGTCACATGTCGATCTTGCATTATGAGTTCACGCACGGCATCAATGTTCTCTGTTACAACAGCCGTTTTTGGACGACCTTCACGGAATTCGTCTTTGAGCGAGTTTCGGCCACGATTAAATTCATTATACCAATTTTTCACAGTGCTATAGGATGGTGCTTCATCGCCATACAAAGATTTAAGTTCATCAATGCACTCTTGTCGTGATAATCCACGTCGAAAGTTGTGAAAAATGATGGCACGAAAATGTTCACGAGTTACCATTTTTTTTCTGTATTAATTTTTTCAAGTCACTGTAAACAACACAAATAATGGTCTTACGTCAAAACGTTTTGAGTACGATTATGCTTAAAAATGACAAACTTTCCAATGAAAATGTCAGATTGCACTTGGCAGCACTTAGTGTTGCCAGGCCAGAAATATATATAGCAGCCCTCGTAAACTTTTAATAGGTGAAGAAATTTTTTTTGTAGTTTTCCAACTTTGCGATAATTACACTGGTCAACAAAGATTTTATCCTCGAGACATTTTTTTGTTCTTCTTCTTTTTTTATTCCGTCTAGTTTCCTTAAAACAGTTGAATATATCGTCGGTCACAGTTTGACAACATTTAAATCGCAGAAAAATCGAATCGGGTTATTATTTATTTTTATTTTTTTTTTTTTTTTGATGAAAGATAATTTAATACCTTTGTTTTCTTTACATCATCCAACAGTAAATATCTTCTTCTAATTTGTTTTTTTTTTTACTTCTAACGCGGTTTAGCAACGGAATAATGACATTTTTTATTTTGTCTTCTGAAAAGTACAAAAAACATGGGACAAATTGTCCTGTGACTGACGATATTTTCCTGTTATTTCAATAATTTTATTTAATCTTGAATTTCCCAAAAAAAATGTTTGCGATTAACACATTTCCATCTAATAAAATTTTTACTTTTAAACTTTGCAATTAATTTTGTATTTTAAATATTTGAATGACACTTTTTAAGTAACAAATCAATCGTCAATTTAAATGAATTTTGACTTTTGAAAAATTATAATTTTTTTCACACATTTTAATTATAAACAATAAACATCATCGTCCTTAAATAGAAATAAAAAATTAACGTTTAAATGCAAACATTTTTCATTTAATTCTTTATACACTCCATACTTAATCTTTTTAGAAATAAAACGAAAAATCAGTCACAAAATTTATAAAAAATGAAACGAAAACGAAAACTTATTTTTATTTATGAGCTTCCTAAAAAACCAAAAAAAAAACAAACAAAAAAAAAATTAGAAAATATTTATAAACGAAAAGATATGTGCAAGAAAATTATTTATTAATTTATTTTTAAAATGTTTTTCGATGCCATGAGGCAAGTTACTGCTTGAAGAACTAAAGAAAATAAAAATTAATAAGACAAAATGAAACGAGAATAAAATTTTCAGAAAAATTGGAACACATTTGCTTTCGCATATTTAAAAAAAGTTAAAATAATCGAGGGAAGGGCCAATCAATTTTAATTTACAGGAAATGATGGTTCCTCAATATTGTTTGGAGACATCTCCATCCGAATTATTTAAAACTTTTCTATTTTCTTCATAGTTAAACCAACCAAAAAACTTAAAAATTTTCTGTTTTATCGTTACAAAATCTTTAATCGTCATAGATTAATTAGGAGCTGTTTCAATTTCAAATTATAGATCGTGGTATTGCGGATTCACTTTGTTCACCATGAAATGCTGCTGCTTCTCTATCTTATTTTCATTATGTAAACATTTTTCAGAAATCGCAATATTTTCCTCTCTATGCGAAAATATTAAAAAAAAAATTCTAAAGATATGACGACACCCTTCTTGTATTCCAACGGTTGTTATTTTGTCTAAAATATTAAGTGATAGAAAAATAGAAATGAAAAATATTTTATTCATTGCCTTATCCTCACTGTACTGCTGTTGTTCTCTTGTAACTTGAAATGTTTACTACGTCTGCTAGCTCGCCCACCATTTGTCGGCGACTACTAAACTACATTTAATGAAAGAATAAAATTATGACAGAAAATTAAAGTTTGTTGGTGTTGTAATAAAGGAATTATATTTTGTATTTGGTTTTGTAACTCTCATTTAGTTAAAAAACGCGAAATACAAAAAGTCTTCTTTAAATTAAATTTATCTTTTATGATTTAGACAAGAACCTTTAGCAGAAATTTCCAATCACAAAGAGTAAAGATTTGGCTATTGCGAAATTGGCGACCAAATTGCTATCAGAACAGAATAGTCAACAAAAAAAGGGAATATGATCTGCTTTAGAGAAAATACGAAAGTTTAACTTGGGAAAATTCCCAAAAATTTAAGCTAAAATTCCTAAAATATTTAATTCCAGTTCGAGTTCGAAAAAAATAAATTTTATTTTATTGAAAGTGTATTAAATTTGAAAGAATCTTTTAGGAATTTTTTTTTTAAACTCGGCAGTTTTCTGCAAAACTTGAAATGGTTTAATATTTTTTTTAAACTTTTATCACTTCAATTTTTTGAATCAATAGAAAGTTATATTGTATAAATCAAAGTCTTAAACAGAAACAAACACAAAAGTTTATGATAATGAATAAACAAAAAAGAAAAGAAGAATTTTGTTAACTGATCATGATTGCTATTGAGAGATTTCATTTGCTTCTCAGTTAAATTTATTAATTAAATAGATGACTGATGATAATAAGAAGTTGATAACGAACCTGAGATTGCCTTAAAAAATGTTCATAGAAATATACACGAAAAAAAACGAATTAAAAAAATGAAGCCAAATGTGGACGAAACTACAAATACGTTTTTTATAAACAAATTTTTCATTAAAAATAAGAAAGCTCAAAAAAATTCCCAGACGAATTTTGTCCAAGACGACGAATTTTTCATTAAAACTTCGTTGTTTACGTTCGTCGCATGCAGCTCAATAACGACGACAAAATTAACTTACTTTTGCTTAATTTTTGTGAGTTGATAGGGTGACCATATAAAAAAATAATATTTAAAAATATTAAAAACAAACACAACTAAAAACTGATTTTATATTTAACTACTAAATAAATACTAAATAAAAAAATAAATTATTCAAGAGTATTTAAAAATAACTTTATTTACTGAATTACTTGAAAACTAAAATTAAACATGGTCACATTGTAAAGATTTGTTCATCGTTTGCCGGCGTAAGAAATACAAATACGTTAAACTTTGACGTATTCAACTGAAAAGTTAGTTAAAATACATGTTTTCTTATGAGCGATGTCACAATCCGTACGTGTACGTCAACGCAAATTACGAAAGTTAGTCAACTTTTAACTTTTGACGTAGATTGAATACTTTGGCTCTTCTTCTTTGTTTTCTTTCAACAACAATTAACAAGTGAATAAAATACAAATTAAATTAAGAATGAATAAAAATATTTGATTAAATATCCGTCAGCAATATACTCATTGTGCCAACTTCATCCGTTGATACTTTAACTTTAGTTAAATACGTAAATATACAACGTATGACGGAAACTATATGCCCTGGCCTTTATTGCAAAGTTCAAAGCGTATGATAAATTTCTTCCAAAGTCATGATTGTGTGCATTTTCATTTACACAAATGTGTTTAATTTTTGGTGACGAATATTGGCGACCGAAAATTCGTCGTTCGTCTCAGTTGTGTTTCTAGCATAACCGAAGCAGTCGCCATGAACTAAATTTTAAAAATCGAATCGTAAATCAAAAATTAGTAACGATTAAATTTTTACATCTTTTAGTCTGAGGCAGAGTGTGACATCGTCTCTTTCTGGTTTAAAAATATTCATATTTTGGTGAACTTGGGCTTGGCCTTGTAGTCCTCAATATATAAACTCTATGTTTTTTTTTTTGTAAAATAACCTAATGTGCAATATATATCCCATAATTTAAAATTTCTCTTGAAACTTTTCTTTTTTTTTTTTAATTTGATATTTTTGGAAGCGGCACTTTTAATCAGCTAAATATTGAACAGCCCTCGTACAAATTCTCTATATAATACGAAATATGTACAAATGTATTTTTAAATATTTTTTTTGTTTGTTTTTTAAGATAATTTTTTTTCAAAATTTCTTGCCGGTCGGTCAAGAAAATTTAAAGACAAAAATTTTGTCACATCAAAGAAAACTAAACAAAAAAAAAAAAATAATAAAATACATATATGAATTGCGTACAGCACAATTAAAATATTTTATGTTTAAAATAGTAAAAGAAAAATAAAATAAAGAAGAAATGATTTTTATAATAAAAATTTATGCGTCTGTCTAAACTAAATTTTTAGTTACCGGTTATAAAGTCACCGACAAAAATAAAAAAAAATCTGAAAATATTTTGTTCGGACAGAGAAACAAAGAAAGAGAAGTAAATGAAAAAGCACACACTTGGTTTAAATGTGATTATAGTATTAGCCAACATTTGGCTGAAATAAGTACACATGCACTCCTTTTAAATAATCACAAAAAAAAAAAATTATATTATAAAATTAAAAAGTAAATAAAAGAAAAATATTTGTTAATTGGATGAATTGTTGTAAGCATTGTATGTTGATAATAAACGATTTTAACTTTAAAAAATTGAAATTTTTTATTAAAAATTAATTTAATAATTTGTATTCTTATGCCATAAAAATAGTCTTAACTGTTGAGATCAAATTATTTTGAAGTACGTGTGAACACTTCCTTTTGGGAGAATGTTTTATTATAAATAATTCTTTCCAAAAAAAAAAAGACTTAAAAAAAGAGCCCGGGCGAGGGTCATCTAATACGAAATGAAATTTAAATGGAGTGAATCTATAAGCATGTACAAATATAATATTTGTGGGACACCCTTTCATATTAATTTTAGTTTTCATACTTCTTGTTATAGTGGGCATAGTTAGACATACTCTATGCAAATTTCAAGTGTCTGTCTACAACGTCTTTTACGGCGACACCCTTGAATTTGAAATTTTCGTGAGTTTTGATTAAGTTTTTTGTAACATTTTGTTCCTGGGCCTTAAAGCGTTTTGTAAAATTTTGAAGTTCCAAAACTTTACCGCTTAATAGATGTGGGGTATATGGGGACACCCTTTTCTTAAAGTTTCTAAAAATGTTTTCTAAAGAGTTTTATACCATTTTCTTTTTATCGAATCCTTCACTATGCAGCGCAGTGCTACTAACAACAATCTTGTAAAATAAAAGCCGGGTACAAACTTTATGTTCTTAATTATATATAGTTGTATGTTTGTCTGTTCATATTTAGAAGTTAATTGGAATTTAAAAAGTTTTAGTATTAAATGTCAAGTTTGTAGTGCCTTAAAGAGACGGAAAAAAATTTTGTTGCTTTAATTTTATTTTCTTAAATGTTTAACTGTAAAATTATCGTGTTAAATGCATTACGTAATGACTAAAACACAAACCAATCCCCTTGACCGCAGTATACTGAATGGTCACCTTTACATTCTATTAGAAGGAGAGACATTGTTTTTTTTTTGGAAAATATTGTGATGATTGCAGCAACTATTTTTCTTCGGATCATATAAAAATGTTATTAAATACAAGCGTAAAAGAAACGACTAAAACGAGCTGCCAGATTTATTCATATTAGAGGATTGCTTGTCGTTTTAAGTCGCCTAAAAATAAAATCGCAGATGCGAGCAGTATGACAGACAGCATTAAGTAAAACGTCGAACAGAAAAACGTAGTAAAGATTGTGTTGTAAAAATTGTACAAAGCTGAGTAAACAAAGGATATAAAGAAACATTATTCCTGGCAAGTTTTTTTCTCTAAAGAACTCAACGAACTGAAACTAGACACGAACAAAAATACACGATTTTTTTTTTTCAAATTGTTACCGTATCGGTTTAAGAATGCAAGGAAAATTTTCCTGTTACCACAGAAAAAGGTGGTTGAAAAGAAAAATATTTCATTTGTCAAAAATTACTGTTTTAAAGAACTTTCACAGTTTTACTTTGCGGAGGTCTTAAAAATTAAACAATTACTAAACGAACTGTGGCTGAAAGAAAACTAAAAAAAATTATCTAAATAATTTCAATTATATCCCTCCTCCTATCGTTTTATCTAATCGATTTCAAATGATTTATTTTTATTTTATTTTTTTTATAGTTTTTGCCTTTATATTTTTAAGTGTAGATATTCTTGAAAATTATGCCTGTTTTTGTCATTTTCTTTGAATTTGTCCCAAAATTTTACTCGTTTAAAAATGAGCAAAACTTCAAAACCCAGATATAAAAAAGAATAATTATAGGAAGGCACTTGATAAATGACACAAGGAAATATTCGAAATGACAAAAGTGTGTGCGTTATTTAAACAACACATGTTTTCTAATTTCAATTTTAGATTTTTTCTTTCGTAAACTGCTCTAAAACAAAGAAAAGAAGAAGATAAATGATTTTTTTTTTAAATTATAATGTTGACGTTGTTGAGATGGCCACAGTCAATCTGAAAATAGATTTTTGGCATTTTCAGTTTAGTTTCAGTTTTATTTGAATTTTATTTTGTTCCATTAGAGATGTTATATTTTGAGATTCGGCTGCTGTCGGTTGCATATAAATGCTACTTATCGTGTTTTTTTATTTATATTTTTATTTTTTCTCTACTGTGTTTCATTTTAAATTTAGAGTAGAAAGTCTTGTTGATTTTGTATTAAAAAAAAACAACTTTGTATTAAATTTAAATTTTAAAATTATTTTCAAAGAAAAAACAGACAATAATTGAACATTTGTTTTAATGGCTGCTGTACAACGAACGAACGCGCATCACCTTAACAAAAAACGTGTCATTTTGTTGTAAACTTTATTTGCCAAATTGTTTGATAATTTTCTTTTATTTTTTTATTTTTATTTTGATTCAGTATGAAAAAAATGCATTTATATTTAATTGACATTTCATTGGCAAAGTGCTGTTTTGTAATGCCACCACTCTCAACTTGCCTGTTGATTATTGAACTCTTTACTTACAAAAAAAAAAAAAAAAAATGAATAAATAACAAAATCTATATAAAATAAACAATAAAACCATCTATTTTTTTTTCTAATATTTAAGTGCCAAAAAATGTATTTGTTGAATCTTTTTGTTTTATTTTGTCTTTTGGCTTAAAAGAACTATTTGTTTAAATATGGCGGCATTGCTTTGTCGTCAAGTTTAAATACTCGTAAATACGTAGTTAACTGGTTTTTATGTTTTATCTTTTAACTTTTTTTTTTATAAATTTTTAACACTTAAAAAATTGTGTAACTTTCTTTTGAAAGAAAATTTTTTTTTTGTAAGATTTCTATTTTTTATCCACGTAACTTAGGGGTCATTTACCTCTGTATTTAAAATATTTTAATATGTTTTAAAGCAAATTAAAATAAAATTTTAAGCAGTAAAGAAGGTATAAAAGCCCAGCATTAATTTCTTGAGATGTAAAATTTATTACGTCATTCCATATTTTGACATAAGGATTTTGGTGTTAAATAAATTTAAAAATATTTAAAATATTTTTTAACAAAATACATATAAACAGCATTGCAGATCGATAAAGCTATCCGAGTATATTTTGTCTAGTTTTATACATGTGAACCCGTAATAAGTTACGCATTTTTTTATGTCTATATTTACCAAAAGGATTTTAAGAAATTTCTATTTTAAAAAAGCAAACTATTGGAACTTATCATTTTCTGGGTTTTTTTAAAGGTTAACTTTTATTTTGCAATTAGTTTTGCTCATTATTTTTAGACGTCCTAAAGTTTTTTGTTGTTTTGTTTGTGTAGTCCATACTTTTCCGATATTAGTGTGTTTTTATGATTATAGCGTTTTATTAAGCAGATTATTGGAACCATTCATTTTGAGCGATTTTTAAGAGTTTAACTTTTATTTTTTGATTAGTTTGGCTCATTATTTTAAGACACGTTTAAAATATCTTTTGTTGAGAAAATGTAGTTATTTGGGTAGTTTTTGATTGGCTCTGTATACTTTTTTTTTTTTAAATTAAACTAAACGTCCTGAAGTTTTTTTTTGTGTAATCCACACTTTTTCGATATTAGTGCTTTTTTATGATTATAGCGTTTTTACCTAATTTTGTATTTTATGTCTGAAAAATTTTTTTTGTGAGAGAAAACTCATTTGTCTGCCTTAAGAGATTTGTGTTCAGAGTGCGACACCCCGATTAAATTTTTTGAGATTTTTGTTTGTTTTTCAAATTGCGGTTCTTATTCGTGCAATGATGGGTTTTCCAACTAAACAATTTTTTTGTAATTAGAATTTTTTTTGTTTTTAATGTTTTATTTCCTAAAACTTTCATTATCTTTAAAAAAGCGTATTTATAAATGTGAAAAAAATTCACGTTCAAAATATTTAATGTAAGCGATTTTGATGATTTTTACGTTTTTTTTTTTATTTGTATTTTGGTTTTTCTGAATTTAGTTGTTTTTTTATCATGTAGTGTTGTTTTGCTTTGATTTAAATTTTTCAAGTTAATTTTTTAAATTAAAAAAGTTTTCATTGTGATAATTTTAATTTTTAAGTTTTTTGTTCTTTTTTGCGTTTTATGTGTTTTTTTTTATTTACGAATTTAATTATTTTTTGTCATGTTTTCAATGTTGTCAATAATAGCTTTTATAACATATTCAATTTTTTTTGATTTATGCGATTTAATTGCTTTTTTGTTTTTTTTCTCACAACTATTTTTTTATTTTTAAATAATTATTTTTTAAATTTGCGAGTGATAGTGCAAGCGAACTTTTATTTTTGGCGATTTTTCGTGATTTAGAAATTGTTTTTAATTACAAAGTTTTTCTATTTTAATTGTTTATTTTTATTTATTAATTGTTTTACAGTTTTATATAAAATATTGGTGATTTTTATTATCATCGAATTTTTTACTTTCAAAAGGGTTTTTTGCTTTAATTTGATATATTGCAAAAAATCAGAAAAAAAACACTTGAAAAATACAAGTGACATGTTATTTGCAATTTAATTTTTTCTTTTTTGTCATGTTATAATTGTTTTCATTCATTAATTAAAATAATTTTTTTAAGATAAAATGTTTTTTAGTGTAAGCTTTTTTTTGCGATTTTCAGTATTTATTTTTTTTATTTACAAGGTTTTTGAAATTAAATGGTTTTTCATTTTCTGTCGATTTTTTTATTATTGTTTTTTCTAGTAAATTTTTCTAGGTACATAAGTTTTACAATGTTAACGATTTTGGCGACCTGCAACGTATTTTTTACTTTTAGTTGTGAGCATTTTGAACCATTTTTATATTATTCACCGAATTTCATAACTCTGAACTAAAGTGAATATTACTATTACGCAAATTTTAAAAACTGATTGAAAACGATCTTTAACACTGAAATAATTATATTTTTTATAATTTTTAAATTCCTAGTCTTAGAAAACTATGCTTTCGTATAAAATTTATAAATTATTTCTTATTTCTTTCCATTGCAGGTAAATAATAAAAAAAAATACTTGAGTCTTAAAACAAAATCGCATAAAATTGGGTGAGTCAATGAAAAAAGTTAATTTTGGACAATAATTTTTAATAACTCTCTAGAGGGCACTAGTTAAAATTTTTATATATTTTTTTAAGTGACTTTTATAAAAAATATTACCGCCTAACGTGAAATTTAAAGTCAAAAAAAAAAAAAAATAAATAAATAAATAAAAAATAAATAAATAAATAAATAAAAATTTAAATTAAATTAAATAAAAATTATAATTTTTCTAATTAATTACATTTATGGGGAAGGGTAACTTTTCTATTTTGAATTTTCTGTTAAAAGTTCAAGTGCTTAGCTATAACGGTTCTACATCTAAATGGCTTTGATAGACGGTCGAAAATTGTACCGTTATTAATTGAAATTTAAAGAAAGAATAACAAATCGAAATTTATTTGTTGCTGATTTTTTTAAACTTTAATATTTTGTATTGTACTTTTAACACAACTCTCAGTTGGTTGTAAAAAATTTGAAAATATATAAAATAATGTTGGCTTATCTTCAACATAAAGAAGCAAATACAATTATTATTTAATTATATTCATTTCAATTACGATATTTATTTTGTTAATAAATTAACTTAAAGTGAAAATAGTCTAAATGTGTTATTTTGTGATTTTTTTTCTCCGTTTAAACTATTTTCAACTTTTATAAGACTTAATGGGTCATGGTCTTTCAAGAGGGGTCGCCATACCAGAAATCGTATATGAAATGGTATTAGTCGGTTATTCATCTCAATTTAAAAAAAAATATACATCACATGTAATATTATTTTTTTTTATACCCTTCACCACAAGTGAGTAAGTTTGTCATTTCGTAATTTCCATTTCCGACCTCATAAATTATGTATATTCTGAGTTTTTATGCATAGCGAAATCGATTGAGCGATCGTGTAAGTGTTCAAATTAACTTCGCTAAGGTACTAGATGAGCTAGAGAAAATTAAATACGCCAATCGATTAGACATAGTTTTAAATTTTTTTTTATTGAAAATCAGGAAGATCTAATCATGTCATTCGCGGCAGTGGACACCACGCCTGCCTCTAATTTTTCCATATCATTTGGAAGTTTAGTGAAGATATAGCAGCGATAAAAAAACAATTTTATAGGGCGATAGAGAATTAAAAAATAAGAAAAAAACATTTAGTGAAAAAATCGGCGCATTATAGCCCTCTAAACTTTTAATAGAAAAGTACGATTATGCACTATATTTTTTAGGATAACAATATGAGTGTCGTTTAAAAGCTTTTGAAGAGGTCTTTCAGGAATACTAAATTAAAAAAAAAATTCTTAACACATTAAGAGCCGGTTAGATTTTAATGTAAAATTATATTAAGTACTTATTTTTCTTTTCTAATTTTCTAAGCACTAGGTCAGTTTTTTAAACTAAAAATATTGTTTATAAATTTTTTATTTTTTTTTAATATTACGCCACACTGTTGGGTGGAAAGCAGGAAACAAAAAACTTATTTCATATATTTTAAATATTTTTTTTTGCAAACAAAAATTAAATTAAATAGTTGAATTCAATAAAAATATTGTTAATTATTTTAAAAAACTGGCCTAATACTTGAAAAATTAGAAAAGAAAAGGTCAAAAAACCATTTTTATTTATTTGTTTATTTTTTTTAAAGAGAAGGAGCACTTCAGGCAATAATGCCTGTTTAGTTATTTTTGTAACCGTGCTAAATTCTTTAGGAAAGGGATAGATGAGTGAGTGATAAGACAGGTGGTGAAAAGAGATAGATAGATATAGAGCCATTTTGTTAGTTATTTTACTTCGCCACCGAATATGCTATAAAGGAGAACCGTCGAAGGAGACTGCATGTTTAATGTTAATTCTGATTATGTATTTATACCATTAAACAGAAAAACACATTTTTATGTTCTGGTTGCCACAGAGGTTGAACCCTGGCCAACCAGGTTTGTTGTCAACGTGTTTACCACTTTGACTACAGCAGCCTCTTATTCTCTGTCACCCCAATATTGTTTAATTTATTTTTATTTTATTTTTTTTTTATTGGAGTTACTTCACTAAACTAGATTCATATGTTTATTGTGAAGGGTATATAATATTTGGCATAGTCGAATATAGCACTCTTACTTGTTTCACTTCATTTTCTTGTTAACATTTAAGCCTAGTTGCTTATCGGTCATAATAATGTTTCGGATAACTTTATGGCAACTGAAAAAAGTTGCTGTTCATAATAACAACTTTTTCTTTAATGGCCCTTAAAGCAGAGAAGGCAATTTCCCCTTTAATGAAGCTGAAAACAATCCATAAATTTAAATGTTTTAGTATTGTTTTTGTAACAGTTTTTAAACAATCATATTTGTTCTTTTGGAAAGCGTTTATATTCACCTTTTAAGTTTCAAGGCTCAGATGAAAAAATAATAAAAAAAAGGTCGCTTAACGCACAGCTCGTTTCACTAAAAAAATTTACACTAAAGTTTTTTTTATTGATTTTGTATAGATTTTTATAATTTTTTATCAAGTCACAGAAGTTTATTTACTTTAAAAAAGCCTAATAACTGTTTGTTAAATAAATTTTTTTCACTGAATAAATTAATTAATTTAATTATTTTAAATTTTTAAAATAGCATTAACTCGTTTTAGGTTCATAACTTATCAATTAAAGAATCTTAAAAATATTTAAGTCCCTTACTCTCGATATAAATTACATTAAAATTTTTAATTAAAATTTAAAATAATTTTTGCGCTTGCGTTCATTATAACCTTAAAGCTGCAGTTTAACTTTCCTTGCACACACTGCTCTCCAGCCATTTACACTTTTCTACGAATGTCGTTTCATGTTAATTATTAATTGTCTGTCTCCTCTTAATTTTAATTTACCTTATTTTTATTTCGTTAAATTTGTACATAAGAAAAAATAACGTCATAAAACAAGTTTCTAATAACTGCAACGCAGTAGCTTGAAATTGAAAAAAAAACCTCTAGCTGTAAATAAATAATCAAAACGGGCTAAAACAGGGTGCTACATTCTGTAGTTAAATTTGTTAATTTACAGATTTAATTTAAAATAAAATAATAATGAAAATTAAAATCACAATAAAATAAAAAAATATTTTAAATTGACTTTTTTCTTAAAAATAAAAAATGTTTAAAACTTTTGATAGAACTTTAAATTGTAAAAAATTAATAATAATTTTATTTAAAAAATTAACAAATAGCACTAACACTTGAAAAAGATTTCGAGCTTATGGACATCATAGCTGGATGTCCAATTTTGGTGCAATTGTTTTTAGTATTTCAGGCCGTATGTCCCGAATAACTCGAACACTGTTGGTCTGCAAGGCTTCAGTTGTTGCTGATTTATCAGCTTAAAGCGGTAACTTGACACAGAAAATAATGAGAAGATGTCAAATCGCACGACCCTGGGCCAGGCCCATTACTCGAAATCAACTTATTGCTAAATTTTGACTTCAATAAGTCTATAGTTGCGGTCGCGGGCTAGCGCCATTTTATTGAAACCACATCTCGCTCGTATTGAAGTCATCCATATTTTCAAAGCAAAAATCATTGATCATGCTGTGATATCAATCTCTATTGACCGTAACGAAAGCTCCATCTTGATTTCAAACGAAGAAAAGATCTTATCAAGCTTCAAGCCCGTAAATGAATCTTTTTTTTATGTTAAAAAGTTTGTATTGTCTATTGTGTGTGGGCCCTACTTCGATTGCTAGAATTTTGTTTATGAACAAATCCGTTAAGCCAAAAATAAGCATCATCACTGAAACAAATTTTGCGATAAATTGAGACTTAAGAACGATTTTAAAGTAAGTGCAAATAATTTTGAAGAGTTTTTCAAGCTTCAGTCTATTTGCCAGAGCTGTGGCTATGGTGGGCTTGTATTTACTATCTCCTTTACTAGTCAGGCTGATTCAACTAACTCAGCCGTGACAGCGATAACTTGTTACTTTCGCTGTAAGAAAAATGGTCTATTGAGGCTTGGACCTTGTTTTGCTATAAAAGTGCTTTAACCATAGCATATGTTGTCGTTGTCGTTGCTGTTGTTGTTTTTGTTGTTCTATTATAAATATAGTCACCTTCTCAAATATACAGCCGCCATCAAAAACTCCCAGAGTCCAGTTAGGCTTATATAGCTGTTTTCCATTTGTTCGCCTTTTTAAAATGTCATCCCTTGCGGCTAGTGTAGGGATTCGAACTCATGGCCAGTGATTTTTTAACAAACAACCAGAAATAGCAACAACCACTTTGCTTTTAGCTTTGTTGGCAACTGTTCTGCAATAAAAGCATCAAATAAAAATCTGCCGTTAATTTTTGGCACCCTTTATGACTTTGTCAATAACATAGAGCCTGATCTTTTAATAGTCATGAATTTACTATTTTTAAACCATTTTACTTCAAATTCACTTTTTTGGAAATTGCTCCAACAGATTTTTTTATACAAAAAGAATCTCTTAATAAGATCTGGCACAAAATTGTCCACTTGTTTTGCTTTATGATTTTCCTGTTTTTGTTTCTATCTTTTCATAAATTTTATTTTCGTTGAATAATTCTTTCTAAATTTGTTTTATTTATTTATTTTTTTGTTTTTTTTTTTGTTAGGATTTTCGTTCCACTAAAGATTTATTAATTTATTTGTTTATTTTATTTTTTGCGTTTTCAATTTTATTTTCATATTTAGTTTCTATTTTCAAGTATCATTCACAGTTTCTTTGGAATTTTAAAACACAAATGTGAATACTGAAGCATATGGTTTTAAAGGCGACATGCATTTGAAGACAGTGAGTGAATGTGAGAGTGTGGAAAGACACATGCAAGTGCCGTTTGTAGGAATTTAATACTTTAGTTTATTATTTTAGCTGTTAGTAGATTTTCTTCATATTTTTTTAACTTAATTTGAAGCAAAAAATTAAAAATTGACATAGTTATTAGGAGCTTATCGTGCACTAATTATATAAGTGCAGAGATGGGAAAGTTGATACAGTTGTATTTTATGAATTATCCAAGTAAAAGAAGAAGATTTCTAATTTATTTTTTTTTGGGAATTTTTAAGAGCTTCATTTCATTTCTTAAATGATTTTAAAAAAATTTTAAATAAATTTTAAAAATAAGGGTGACCCTTAAAAAAACATACGTGACTTTACTCTATCTTTCGAGATGTAAGAGGCAGGAATTTGAACAAGTTTGTAATGCTATGGATCTCAGTAGTAAAACTTCATGTAAAACAAAATTCAAAAATTAAAGGGTGTCCCTAAAGGTGGCATTATTTAACGCATATTAACTTATCTCTTGTATCTCTTGAATCATTCCAAAAAGACGCTTGAAATTTAGGCAGAATATCGGTTACAAAATTTGCTAATTTAAAAATTACAAACTAAAGGGTGTCCCCATAGAATACATAAATACGGCCTTATCTTTTTAACCATTATAGAGAGACATATGCCACTTGCACAGAGTTCTTCTAACTAAGCATTAACAGCAAGAATAAAAATTGAAGTTACTTTAAAAGAGTGTCCCATATGGAACGTAATTTTATGTTTATGACCTTATTTTGTAAATTTTTTTAGAAAGAAACTTCAAAATTTTCTATGACTGTTTTTTATCTTTTAAAAATTATGCTGAAGAATTTTTTCTATAAATATTTCATGTCATTCAAAGTCCCACTCTCTATCCGCCTGTCTGTTTTTAAGTCGTTTTTCTTTAAAGAATTTTGGTAAAAGAAACTTATTGTTGAAAATAAACATTGAGTTTTTTTATTTTTGATATTCATGACTCGGGCCGTTTGCGATTTGTAGTGGTAAGTGCGAGATAGTTCGTTGTTAGTACAGCTACATCGTCTCCTTGAAAACGGTAACGTCCAATAATTTTTTTCACTTGAAGTGTTAACCAGTATACGAGGGCTGCTCTATATATATTTCTGGCCTAATAGTGAAAATGCGAATATTTTTAATCAAAAATGGTTTTATTGTTTTTCAAAGTATCCTCCATCATGATTTATATACTTTTGCATGCGCTCAAACTAGTTGTCGAAGCACTTTTTCCACTCCGATTGAGACACCTATAAAACATGGTTTTTGAACACTTCAACAGCTTTTTCTGGCGACGAAAATCGTTGACCACGCATTTTTTTCTTGATGTGCGGAAACAAGAAGAAGTTATTAGGTGCCAAGTCAGGGCTGTTCGGTGGATGACCCATTAATTCGACGTTTTGGCCGGTCAAAAACGCTCTGGTTTGAGCCGATGTGTGAGAGCTCGCATTGTTATGGTGAACAATGATTCGTTTTCTCTTGTTGGTTTTTGAATTTCTCCGATGACTTCAGGCAAACAAATTGTAGTGTACCACTCAGAAGTGACCGTCCTACGTTGCTCCAGCGGAACAGTCGCCACATGACCAGTTTTGCCGAAGAAACAGGCGACCATTTGCTTCGAAGTGCTTCTTCCACGAACAACTTTCGTTGGATTTTGCTCGTCTTTGAAGACCCACACGGTCGATTTTTGTTTCGTTTCGTGACGATCTTATAAACGTCTTTTGAAGCACCGCAATCGTATTTTTGCAACATTTCTTTGCACCAATCGACACGAGCCTTTTTTTGAGCGACTTTCAAATTGTGCGGGATCCAACGAGAACAAACATTTTTTACGGCCAGGTGTTCATGCAGTATCGAATGTATGCTGGTGGAAGAAATGTCCAAGGATGTCTCTATCTCTCGGTATGTCGCATGTCGATGTTGCATTATGAGTTCACGCACGGCATCAATGTTCTCTGGCACAACAGCCGTTTTTTGGACGACCTTCACGGAATTCGTCTTTGAGCGAGCTTCGGCCACGATTAAATTCATTATACCAATTTTTCACAGTGCTATAGGATGGTGCTTCATCGCCATACAAAGATTTAAGTTCATCAATGCACTCTTGTCGTGATAATCCACGTCGAAAATTGTGAAAAATGATGGCACGAA
Source organism: Cistogaster globosa (assembly GCA_937654795.1). Classification (NCBI taxonomy): domain Eukaryota; kingdom Metazoa; phylum Arthropoda; class Insecta; order Diptera; family Tachinidae; genus Cistogaster; species Cistogaster globosa. The sequence goes on along the minus strand of OW569407.1, from coordinate 92,770,882 downwards.
AATGTTCACGATTTAATTCCATTTTTTTCTATATTAATTTTTTCAAGTCACTGTAAACAACACAAATAATGGTCGTACGTCAAAACGTTTTGTGTACGATTATGCTTAAAAATGACAAACTTTCCAATCGAAATGTCAGATTGCACTTGGCAGCACTCAGTGTTGCCAGGCCAGAAATATATATAGCTGCCCTCGTATAAAATTATTTGGACCGACTTTGTATTTGGTATATTTAATTGATATTTTTATTTATTTGTTTAATGAAATCAATAAATTATTACATTGTTATAATTTTCCTACTGAATTATTTTCAAATACTTAAAATTTTATTTAAGATTTGATTTGATTCCAATTTTATGTTTCCCAAAAAACATTTGAATCAAAAACAAACTTCAATTAAAATTGTCTGAAAGTGAATATAGGAAATTATTATTTTTCTTTTCTTATTCATTAAGCACTAGATCAGGTTTTAAAATAAAAATATTGTTTTTTTATTTGTTTTTTCAATATTTCGCCACAGCTTTGGGTGGCATCTTCAGGAAACAAAATTATTAAAATTGTGTGTTTTCAAATACAAATTATAAATTCATTATTATTGTTTAGGTTCTTTAAGATTTATCGTCTTTAATTTATTTTGTGACCAAAAAATTTCAAATGCTGTTATAAAAAAAATATCTTGTCTTAACTTTGAAATAATTTCATCTTTTTTTTTATTTTTGTAACAGTTCTTGTATGCGCAACAAAGTACTTAAAGTTCTTAAAAGAAAATATTGCATGTCTATGCATAATAAGAACTTAATAAAGCTTTAGTGACGCAATTCACAATAAAATGCAAAACTACATTAATTTTGAAAGCAGAAACCAGAATAATAACTTTTTCACACAGATGGATGATGATTCGTCTCACGTAAAGGGGGAATAAAATATTTAACAAAACAAAAAAAAAAATCATTTCGTGTTAAATGTAAAATTCTTACATACATTCTTGAAATTTTTGCTTAATTTTTATTAAATGATAAAAACAACTTGAGAAGTAAATACCAAATATTCGTTTGAGTAACAATCATTAATGTCACCTCAACATGTCAAGTCTCTTTATTCACACTAGGCCTACTTAAGTGGCATTTATTTAATTAAATTTTCAATTCAAATTAAATTTTATATCTGTCGCTGCATTTTAATTAGCTTTGGTGACATCTTATTTATTTAAACAATTTTATGTATACCATAAAAAATTACATGTTTTTTTAATATATAATATTATTTTTAAGTAAGATTTTGTCTTAATTTTAATTCGTTATCATATGACTTAACGTTCATCTAACTGAGAGTTATTAAATGAACCGGAAAAAATTACACAACCTTCACACAAGCCAAGGATTAGTTTTAATTGTTTGCTTTTTTTAATATAATTTTAACAAAATTTTAAAAAAAATGTACAATAAACTTTATTAACTAAACTAGTTCCAATCCAATTATTTTAGCTAATATTTTGTCGGATAAAAGATTTTGATTAAAATTTTTTTTCCAAATTTAAACCTGATTAAATAATTTTTTTTTAAACAATATTTTCAGACTAAAAGCAAAAAAAATCCCCCAAATTTTTTACCTTAAAGTTTTAAATGTTTCAATTATTTTTAATTTTTTTTTACCAAATTTTTTAAAACAAAATTTGTTTTATATAAAATCCATCAATAATACTTTTTCTTTACCAAAAATATTTTAACTGAAATTTTTTCTTGGCCCAATTTTTGTTTTACGTAAATTTTGCAGCTAAAATTTTTTCACCAAAAGAACTTCAAATCGTATTTTTGTATTAATAAAATTTAACGAAAAAAATACCTTTTTGCTAAAAGCTTTTCACCAATAATTAAACTAAAATATTTTTTTTTCAGAAATTACTAGCCAAATGCTATTTACTAAAAATATTTTAACCACAATTTGTTACACCAAAAATTTTTTTAGAAAAATTTCTTAATACTAAAAATTTTCCCACCAGAAATGTTTTTTCACTAAAATTTTTCACCATAACTTTAGCACAAAAAATTATCGCCAGAAACTTTACGCCAAAAAAGTTTTCGCCAAAAAAATTTTCGCCAAAAATTTTTCACCATAAATTTTTTCACCAAAAATTTTTCACTATAAAATTTTTATCAAAAAATTTTTTTTTAATTTTTCACCTAACATTTTTTACAAAAAATTTATCACTAAATATTTTTCACCAAAAGTAAAGTTTTTCACTAAAAATATTCACAAAAATGTTCTCGCCCAAAATTTTCACATGTTGTGATTACATTTTTTCATTTACAATTTTTGTAATTCACGTTGTATTGTTTCGTACTTTAAAACAAAATTAATGTTAAAATACAATTTGTAATAAAATAATACAATAATCATACAATTTCATTTTATATTTTTAGTAAAAATTAAATTTTTTTAATTTTTACTGAATGTTTTCCACCAAAAGTTTTTCACTAAAACTTTTACACAAAAAAGTTCTCGCCAAAAATTTTTTTTAAAATATATTAAAGACGATTAATCTTAGAGAACCTAAACACTAATAATGAATTTATAATTTGTATTTAAAAACACACAATTTTAATAATTTGGTTTCCTGTTTCCTGAAGATGCCACCCAAAGCAGTGGCAAAATGTTGAAAAAACAAATAAAAAAACAATATTTTTATTTTAAAACCTGATCTAGTGCTTAATGAATAAGAAAAGAATTATAATAATTTCCTATATTCTTTCACTGAATTACAAGGTTGAACTAGTTTCAGAATAGCTAAAGAAATAGAAAAATGTCTCGGATTACAGAGGTCTCATATTTAATTACTCTGCCACTATGATCCGACAGATTTCATTGAATTTGAGGTCATTGGTCGATAGCAATTTACTGACAAACTTCTTTATTCATTGCATGAAATATATTTGCAAACTCAAACTGCATTTTTCAGCCCACCCCCCTTTATTCCAAAAAAGCAGACAAGAATTTAGTAAAATTCTATACAACTAAATTAAAGTTTGACCCAGGCCTTGCTTTTCTATAATTTAAATAAACTTTTTAAATCATTAACTGCCATTGAACTTGTTCAATAATACAAAGTTCCTTTTAAATAACTTAATTCAAATAAAGGGTGTATTTTTTATTGGTGTTGATCATTAAATATGTATACATTTCTATGATTTATTTATTTATTTTTTTTTTTTTGTAAATTTTATTAAAATTTTTTATAAATTTTTTGTAAATTTTATTGACTGATTCTTAAATTTTTGGTAAAATTCGTTGATCAACTTTTTCAAAAATCGCATATTATTAATTTCTGTTATCTAAAACAGCACCCTGTATACAACAGATTTTTTTTTATATTATTAAATACAACATTATTTTTCTTTACGAAATTTCAACAATCATTTCAATTGTTTTGTCTGTCTTCTAGTTTTTTTATTAAGCAAAAGTTAAACATTTTTCAAGTGCATATTTTTATTATTGTTGTATTTAAATTGTATACAATACAGAAGCATCATTTACTTAACTATTTTATTCACTGTATTTGTTGTTCTATTATTATTTTAAATATTAGTCTGAGTTAAAATTTAATGTGCAAAAAAAAAAAGAAGAAAAAAAACGTTCTAGAGTTTTTTTTTATTTATCTTGTGCATTCACTTATTTCTTCTTATTCATTCTTATGTAAGAAAATACATTGTGAATTTCAAATAAAACTATTTATTCAATCGTTTTAAATAGAGAAATAAAAACTATTAATAATAATGATGATAATTTGCACTATTACAACAATATTTTTAAAACTTTTTTTTTATACAGAATAATAACAACAATAAAAGCAACATTAAAAGAAATAAAGTGAGTGTAAAATAAAAAAAAAAAAAAATATATAAATTGATTAATAATAAGATCTACAACATAAAAAGTCCAGACAATTGTGTTCATGTTTGTTCTGTTTGACTGTTCACTTGATTAACTGCTTAAAAAATTGCGAGGGTAGGTCAAAACTTAGTTGTAAAATCAAAAAAGAAGAAGCACTACGAATTTGAAAAACAGTAAAATTTCCTGTAGAAGGCTAAAAATGTCACAAAGGAGGCAACACCATAAGCCACTTCACAGGAAGAATACAATTTGTCTGTCGTTTAACTTACAGCTTCCCCTTTTGTTCAAGTAAACTTCTCGACAGATGACAACGTATTTAGCTGATTTAACATATTTAACTTCATCAATAAAAAAAAAGAGTTAGGCCCAGGTGTGGCTTCAATACAGCTTTCCAAACGCATATAAAGTGAAATTGTATGATTATTGTAAAATTTTATCATATTAATACAAAATAATACAACGTTTTATAGTGTATTATAATAAAATAATACGATGGTTGTATAGTTGTGTTATAAAATAATAATACAATTGTTATTAATTGTTGTATAATAAATAATAACAATAATAAAGTAATGCAATGGCTGTATTATTGTTCTTGTTGTATATTTGGATTGTAGCAAAATAATACAACGGTTGTATAAATGTATTATAATACAGTTATTGAATAATTAAAACTTTTATTTTATTATAATACGATAATGCAATTGATGTATAAATGTATTTTAATACAATTATACAATTGTTGTATTATTGTAAATAATCTAATGATTGTATAACACATTGTTGTATATGTTATACTAAAATAATACATATGTTGTATAATTGTATTATAACAGATAATAAAACGGCTGTATAATTGAATTATAATACAGTCATGCAATTGTTGTATAATCCAATAATACAATTGGTGCATAAATGTATTTTACTACAATGATACAATTGTTCTATAATTGTATAAAAAATAATCCAATTGCTGTATTATACAACTGTTGTATAAATATATTACAACAGAATAATACAATAACAACAAAATTACAAAATAATACAACGGTTGTATAGTTGAAATATAATGCAGTTATATAATTGTTGTATAATACAGTAGGCGTATAAATGTATTTTAATACAATGATACAATTGTTGTATAATAGTATAATAAAATAATCCAATGGATGTATTATAAAACTGCTGTATAATTGTATAATACAATAATACAATTGTTGTTTAATTGTGTTACAACAGAATAATACGAGGGTTGTATAACTAAATTATAATAAAATTATACAATACAATATACAATACAATAAAATATTATAATAAAATAATGCAATGGATGTAGAATACAACGGTTTTGTAATTGTATCGTTCCACTTGTTGTATAATTTTAATACCATTGTTGTATAATTGTATTATAACAGCATAATATAACGGTTATATAATTAAATTTTAATTTATAATTGTGTTATAATACAATAATACAACTATTTTATAACGTTATTATAATGAAAAAGAAAAAGGTAACTAATTTTGAGTTTAAAAAACGTTACTATAAAAGAAAAAATAATTCACTTCAGATGGACTCTTATCTGAAACTATTTTTATTTACACTTTAGCCATTTTTTGCTTAAAAATCAAATTTTTTTAATGTTTTCTTTTTTTCTCTTTTATTATTATTTCATCATTTAAACATTTTGCTAACTTTTTTTTGTTTTACAACTCAATTCGATTACTACTTTTCAGTCTACATTTGCTAAATAATTGTTTTGCGAAAGGGAAACAATGAAAAACAAAATAAAATGTAATTGAATTGAACAGCAGTAAAACGTTAAAAAGTACAAATCAAATTATTGTTAAACAATCGTATGACTTATCATGCGTTAAAAATTGTTCGATACAATTTCGATGATGACAACGACACCAAAAATAGTGATGATGATTTGGTACTCCCCAGTATAACGGTAACAAAATAAAAAAATAAAATCAAATAAAAAAAATCTAGCAACAATCTTAGTTGAGTTCAAATGTGGTGTATTACTCTCGTGTGTATGTGTCTAAAAATCTAATAAAGTTTGAAATAAATAAAAAGAAACAAAAAATTAATGTCATTTATTTGTAATGCATGATTGAACAAGATATTTTTGTTTTATTTTTTTATTTAATGTCGAAACACAATTCCAAAAAGCCGTTGTAGCGAAAGCAGACTAAAGAATGTATGACGTAAACCGAACACGTTATTCACTTGACTACCGGAACACCCTATTTATTCAAAGTTGAACGTGTTTACTTTAGGCCCAAAGGAACTTTCGACTGGGTTATCTCTCAAACGAACTGTCATACTGTGCTAACTTTTCTAAAATATAATTTTTTTGTTGTTAAATCTTGAATAAATTTACGCTAGAACAACGCGACAAACAATTCCGATTTACTTTGAAAATTAGTCAATTCGGTCATTAATTAATAGTTTAGCGATGGGGCTTCTATTTCGCCTAATGAACGTGTGGGTTTGTTAATAAACAAAATTAATGCATATGGAGTGGAACCAATCCACAACAGGCCTTAGAGACTCCACTACATCTAGAAAAAAATGCACCATTTGGTACGTTTTACACGCCGATGGCATTATTGGACTTTTTTTTAATTAAGCTGAAGCTCGCTAACAGTCGGTAGGCATCATTACCGCACCATGATTTCTGCTTTTTTGTTTGAAAGTATAGAGAAATGTGGTTTCAAAATATAGCGCTGCGTGCCATACGGTGACCGCAACCATGGATTTATTTCGAAATCAGAATTTATTTTTATTAATTTTTATTTAAAAATTTAAATTTAATTTCGAGAAATGCACCTTTCAATTGGCCTTCAAAATCATACGATTCTTCATCTTTCTATTATTTCCTGTGGGGCCGCGTGAAGCCACTGGTTTATCCTGGAGATGAACATTGTTTCTGTTGTTTGTATATACGGCCCACAATGGTCAAAAAGTTTTGGAAAATTGTAAATTGTAGAATAAGCTTCTTTAAAAACAAGATTGATATTCATATGCCCAAATTCATTTTCAAGTTTTTTTTTCGTCTTTCGTATAAAATTAAACTTTTTTTATTTTTTTACAAAGCTGTCGGGCTTAAAAATGCGTTTTAATTTAATCTATTAACAACACGAAGTTAAGGTTTTTTAATCCAACTTCTACTACCATCTGCTAGACGCTCTCATGATCTAATCTGGGGAGTTTTCTTTTAATTTCTTTCAATTTTTTGCTTTAGTGAAATTTATTTTTTAATTTCATTTTTGTAACTGAAGTAATTATTGATTTTAATAATTTTTTTTTCACATTATAAAATATCTGCGTACACCATATAATAAAATTTTCTTATGAAATCAATTTAAATATTTTTAGAAAATATTTATTTCATATTCAAATTATTTTTATTTTTTTTTTTTGGTTTTTTATTAAATTTATAATATTTTGATTTTTTGGTAAATCATCGAAATTTTAGTCGATGTTTTGGTCAAAGTGGATTTTATATTAAAAAAATTTTATTTATATGAATTAAAATTTATTTTTCGCAAAAATTTGATTATTTTTCATTTATTGTAGAGTTTTTATTTTTTGTGTTTTTTTTTTTTAATTTTGATTACTGAAACAAAAGATCTAATTTTTTTATTCTGCTAATAACTTAACTTTACAATTCTCTTAAAAGTTAATCACTAATAATAACGAATTTAAGCCCAATTAAACCACTATTTTTTAAAGTAAACTTTTTTTATTCGATTCTGATTTTCTGTAATTATTCGGTTATTTAACGGTAGTTACGAATATTACCATTATAACTCGAGATTCCTTCCAATGCTTATTTTAAAGTCAATATGTCCAGGACGTAAATTTATATACTTTAAGAATTAGAAAGCTTTATAAAAAGTTTTTTATATCGATATTTTAAATTTAAGACAAAATATTTCTTTACATCTTTGCTTCTTCTTCCCCAAAAAAAATATTAAAATTTATTTATTCCCCAAATATTTTTTGTTTAATTTTGCTTTCATTTTAAATTTTCCTCTTTTAAAATTTTTCTTTTAATGACCCAATTTTCATTTGTTGCAGAAAACATGTACAATCCCCAGAAAACATAATTTTCTTTGCAAAACAAGCTGATACAAGTATTAACACAGAAATTTCATAGATAAAAATAAAATCGTAAAAATTCAATTTTGTTATGGTGCATGTTTGAAAAGTAAATTGCATACGAGTATATAAATACAAAAAACAGGAGCGGATCTAACAAGAATTTTGGGGGGCTAAAATTGTATTTTTTTTTTTTTTAAAGGATCAGTGTTTGCCATAATTTTTGTGATAAAGTCTAAGTAATAAAAGGAACAATTTTTGACACCTGACATTAAGTAAAACAAGATTACTAAAATATTAAATTTCATTGCTGACTTTAATTAAAAAAGTTATGCAAATTCTGCTTAAAAGTAATGAATGAAGGCGGATTGATTAAACTTCTTTAACGTTCAAGATAATCTTCCACTATAAGGTTTATGGCATAAAGCTGTTGTGAGACCTTGGCTTAATCAATTCCGTTTCGTCTTCATTGACCGCCAAATGAAGTGTCTGCCAGTAACACCACACCCTTAGTTAAACCGGCCTTGAACTTTCAGGAACTTTTTACCAGTTTGCTTACATTTAAAAGTTCATTTATATCTCTAGTTGGTTGAAAGTCTGTCAGTGACTGTGGATATGGCTTAAAACGACGACAGCCTCTATGCTTTTTTACGTTTTTTTAAACTTTTTAGAAACAAGTTTTTATTACAAAATTTATTTGATTTCATTTTAATATTTAACAAAGTATTTCTTTGATTTAAATATTTATTTAATCAAATAATTCGTTTTATATTTCTTTAATTTTACTAATTTATTTAATTAGAATTTGTTTTATTTATTTTTAATTATACATTGTACTTGAATCAATTAAAAATTTTATTAAAATTCAGTCTGAAACCTGATTAAACTTTTAATGGGTGCAACAATTTTTTTTTTGGTCCTTGTTTTTTACTCTGTCAAGTTCTAGATTTATGCATGCTATCTATTCACTGAGGTGAGTAAAATCCTTTTACGTCATTTACTCGTTTGTCTTCCTTTTTACAATTTTGTTCACTCAGTAACATGTATTTTTTAGAAGGGGAACTTCTATTATTATCCATCCCTGTCCCGTCCCAGTCACGTACCTACTTGCTAAGTAAACGTAAATGATTGAGAAATGAAAATATATTTAACGCTTGGTTACATCGTAAATACTTAAATGAAAAGAAGAAAAAAAAATCACATTCAATACAAACACACAAACACCTAGAGATTTTTAGAAACAAAAAAAAAAAAAAGACAAAGAGTATGTATTTTACAAAACAACGCAAAAAATTTAAACACAAAAAAAGTAAAACGTTGGAAGAAAAAGAAAATAAAAACTTAATTTGCAAATTTTCAATTTACACTTGCAATTTTCATCAATTGAGAAATAACCAAAAATAAAAAAAATATCCATTTTAAGAGAATATAAAAATCTTAAAAAAAGTTCTAGCGAATACTTAGTTTAAAAAAAATATTTATATATTTGATGACTTTCTTAAAGTTTTATTAAATTTCTAACGTTTCATTATTTCAAGAAGTAACTTATTGCCAAGGGCATTACTGAGTGATTTAAAAAACTAAAGCGGGCAGGATTATATTATTTAGTCGCCGTCGGTCACCATCGGCTTTGCTCTCTGTCTCAGAGTTATGTCACGTTGTAGTCATAACTGATTCTGCAAAGAATTAATCGTCAAAAGAAAATTATACAAATATCTTAATCTTGAATGAATATCAAAGAGTGCATATTCGGCTGTTACTCCAATCGATAAACAAATATTGAGATGACAGAACATTAAATAATTAAAAAAAAATTACATAAAAATGTCATCGGCTCTTACTGAGTTAGGCATTAAAAAAAAATAGTATTTTCTTTAAGATCTCTTCAAAAGCTTTAAAATGATACCCATTTTTTGAAAAGTTTAAGGGCCCGTAACTCGGAAATCGTGGCAGAGCGCCAATTTTTTTCATTTGATGTTTTTTTTTTCAATTTTCTATCGCCCCATATATTTGTTTTTTTAATTGGAGTTACTTCATTGCTCCAAATGTTATAGAAAAATTAGAGGTAGGCATGGCCATGGACCGATCTTGCTGATTTCCAATAGCACTACTTTCGACACTATGTCTGATCGATTGGCGTATTAACATTTTTTCTAGCTGATTTATTGCCTCGGCAAACTTGATTTCAACACTAATACAGGCGGACGGACGGACATCGGTTAATCGACTTCGCCTTACATAAGAAGTCAGAATATATAAACTTTATGGGGCTTAGAAATGGATATTGTAGACATTACAAGCGGCATAACAAACTTAGTTATACCCTTTTTCCAGTTTTTGTAGGGGAGGGTATTAAAAGGGTACATTGCCTGTCTCTAAAAATGTCGGAAATTATGTGTTACATATTTTCCTGTTGATGACATAAAAACACTTTAAGAGAATGACCTTTACTTGTACATCTTTTGAAGCCATCACGTTTTATCGTTTTATTTTTTTAATTAGGTTTTTGTCTTTTTAATAGATGCAAAATCATTTTATAGTTGGGTATGAATGTGTGTGTGTATGAGCTTTACAATTTCCTTGTGAATTTCCGAAATTGTTTGTAAAAATTGCCCTCGTCATCATCGGCATCATTATCATCATCATCACCATGTATGTTACACAACACACGTCCAACATTCAACATCAAACTAATCATTAATTTTTTTCTATTCGTTTCTGTTTTTCTTTTTATACAAATCCACTCAAATGTACTCGTTTTAGTTTGTACCCTCTTCAGTTTGAACTAAACTCGTACTTGTAAATTCATATGCAGTTTTATTGCTTAATAAGTGATTTTTTTTTGGTTGTTGTTGTTGTTGTGTATTGTTACCATGTCATTCATATTTTACGATTACAAACATTTTTTTAAAACTGTTATAAAAAAAATGTTATGCATGTGAAAAATTTTAAATAAAACAGATAATTGAAAGAATTGATTCTTGTAGGCATAAGCCAAAGGACAAACTGCGCGTCTACCAGCTTTCATTATCACGAGCGTTAAAAAAATGTCATTTGAAAGGTTGTTCCTAATTAAATAAGTCCACCAGGGTTGAGCTAGAAATACTCATGAAGGGTTATGTACAAGGTATGGCCCACCCTTTATTTTATAATAATAATTTTAATACGTGTTACAGCGGACAATGTAAAACATACTTTGCGTAAATGTAAGATAAGGTTCTGTAAAAATAATATAACTTTGAGACATCCTTTTATTTAAACTTTAATTTTTTATACTTGCAAAACCTACTCTGCGTAAATTTCTAGTCTCCGCCTATAACTGCTCAAAAAAAGGCCATATATGTGAAACTATCAGGATACCCTTTATTTAACCCTTTCAATAAGAGTTTTTTTTTAAAGACAAACTTTTTTATGTGGTTTGTTGGTAATGGTTCTAAAAATGTTCCTTAGAGTGCGTTTAATGAAAGGATGACCAGGATAAGAGAAATGTCCTGGGACAGGGTTGTCCCATCAGTAAATTACTATGAGATATCTACGTCCCAATTGTAACAATAAGAAAAATACAAAATGAAAAAGTTCGAATCGTATAACTTAAAAAATTAAATCCTGTACTGATTTATTTGGAAAAACAACTATAAATTATATTTTTATGTGGAATAAATATAAATTTAAATTAAATGGAATCGTATTAAGCAAAACACAGCTTGAACAAAGGAATATTACAAGCAACGCAAATAATTTTAAAACGTTGCTCTTTTTTACTATCGGGGCAGCATCTAAAATGGCAGCATGTGTTTTCCCCAACTCCTGAAGGTGTGTTTTTGATCGCATGAAAGAACGTCCACTTGTGCTGCGATGCTTAATTTTCGCTCTCTTTTTTATAGGCAGATATCAGTATTATTTGAGTATGTAGGGTTAACAGTAACGTAACAATCGAAGTCGCTGCCATTTTTAGAGTCGATGTTTTTCAAAAGGCTTCGAATCTCATCGACATCAAATAACCTCTGGCGTTTCCTCTTTGGAGGAAACAAACAAGTTACTTATTATACGAGTACGTTACTGTTGGGACATATGTGACCCAGTGAAGTTTATTTTTGGGATACCTATGACACAGGTTCAGTTTTGTGAACATATTTTATATTTACATATGTTTTTATTTTAAGTAGATTATTATCTATTTGTATTGATATTAACTTACCTCATTATTTTTATATGAGTTTTAGTTTAAATTAACCGTGGGACACATTTGTCCCGTCAGTATTGAAAGGGTTAATTAAATTAAATTTGTACCTGTCGTTATATCATAATAGTGGTTTTAAATAAAAAACTTTAATCGTTAAATTAAAGCTTTTATGGAAACACCCTTTAATTTTCCAATGTATTGTTCAAACTTATTTTTATAGCAGACACATATTTTTACACACTCCATGTTACTTTTTATTGTCTGCCTACTTCGAAAAAAATAAGGCCACATATACATTAGCATCACTTCTCTAAAGGAATACATCTTACGATTTAGTTTTTTATTATATTTTTCAAAGCAGACAGACGGTTTAAAATCAAGCCCACGTATGTGTAAATCACCTCACTCGTCATTATTGAAACACCCTTTATTTTAAAGTACTATTTTTTCTACTTGTTGCATAGTTTTACTGAACTGTCTGTCTTAGCATATTTAAAAAAATAACAGTACTTTAATAAATATATCGTTACTTTTGCAATACCCTTTAAGTCTTGGTATTTATTGTTATAGCGACTTAATAATAGAGCTTCTGTGAAAAATTTAAGAGTCCACCTATTACAGTTCTAGAGGTAGAGATATGTGACAAACGAACATAACAACAGGGTTACGTTTCTACATTTCATAAACGAAACCCTAAAAATAAAGTCAAGCCGGCTAAAACTTTTAAACAAAGATAGATTATGATTCTCTATAATCAGTCCAGTCGTAGGTTAATAATATATTTTTTTTAATTTAAACCCAGAATATAGAAAAGATGAACAAATTTGGAAAGAAGAGAACTAATTAAAATAGGTCTTGACTTGCAATAGACTATCTGCTATCAAAACTTAGAACCAACTATTATACGACTAAACCGACTTTAATAAATCTTTTAACAGGACAGATCTTTATCAAGCAGGTGCAAAATGCTATCTATATCTGTTCTCAAAAACTCGATGGGGGGAAAGGGGTAAGGAGATGTTTATGTATAAAAATCACGCGTTACTATGTTCAGACTTGCAATAATCCCAAACGATTTCAATGAAATTTTGTCTTTGTGTATCTTGGCCACAGACTAATTATATAAAACCCGATAGATGGCGCAATTTATTACAAACAAAATATTTTATTACAAAGTTTCTCTTCTAATTTTAAAATATTTTCCCTTAGAGAAGAGTTACAAGGTGAGAAAAATATATAGAAAAATAATCATTTTACCAGTACCGAGAAAAAACCTAAAAGTGGAACCCAGTAACGTAATGAAAAAAGCTAGAAAATTAAAAAAAAACATATTCTGTTTTAAAGCGTTCGTTCAATGCATTAATTTACAGCTCTGGATTTGCTAAGCCACAAAATCTATAACAAATAGAAACAAACTCTTTACATCGGCTCTTCATTTTACTAATGTTGTTGTATTTGTTAAAATTTTTAAATTATGAAAATCAAGTGGTAAAACAAAATTTTTAACAGAACGACCTTATTTTTCTGCAGTGCAACATCATCAAAATTATCATCATGATTATCATCTTCATTATCACCAGTACCAAGCATCATCTGCAACTTAAAATTTTTATTTGTGGCACTTGTGCAATTTACACAAAATTAGAGAATTTAAAAAAGCCATAGTCCAATTTAAAAATGTTTTTATTTTATAATTCTTGCATTAGACACTACATAACAGTTGCATATTTAAATTGTTTAATGTAACAAATTTGTTTTCTTCTCAATTCATTTAATGACAATAAAAAGGGGTGACAATTATTACAAATTTTCTAATAAATATGTGTTTTAATGTTCATGTAATTTCAATGTCACTTTCGTTAATATTTAAAAAAAATAAAATGACTTTCATTAGTTTTTATTAACTACTTTTCACTAATTCAAACATTTCTCTCTGTGTCTTTTTTTAGGTAATTAAAATTTATGACATTTGAATGGATGTAAAAATTACAATAAATTTAGAAAATCATGTGGGTAAGTCACCTTTATTATACATTTTTTTTTAAATATTCATTCAAAGTAGATAAAAAATTTTCACAGATTCATTAATTTGTTTAAAATTTTTATTTTATTTTTATATTATGAGGTATTTATAAGTAAACGCAATGAAAAAATATGAATGAGGCAAGCATAATTTTTAGATACGGTCAGATTAGTCAAATATTTGACCAAAAAGACGTAACCACTAAATTATGGAAAAAAGTGTTATCCTTCTTAAATAATTATTAAGAAATTTAAGATCGTACTCAATATAAAAGCTGAGATATCACATTTATTATATTATAAATCGTTATTGGAAATGATGCACGTCAGAAAAGGTTGACTGAACATTTCTGAAAATAGTGGTTACGTATTTTTGCTCAAAGATTTGACTAATCTGACCACACCTTTTGAATGTTTACGTTTTTCTGTAAACAAAGTTACAGTTTCTTTTGATTGCAAATATTACTGCATAAGTTTTTATTCTACTCTTTTGTGGTACTTTATTTCTTTTATTGTTTACTCTATGGCTCTGTACTTTTCGGCCAACGGCCCTTTACTCCCACAGCTTACAGCTTTTACTTTTTCTGTTCCTTATTCTTTATCTCCATTCTGTCCCTTTTCTAAACTCTGATTTTCTTTTCTCTATCTGTTATCGACCAATGGACCCAAGTGGGCTGTAGCAACACAGCTGCCTGCCTATCCTAACCTTAAAAAAGGAAGAAGGATACTTTTAGAAACAGTTCATAATTTTATAAATAAAAGGGTGTCCCCATATTTGTTTTTACATGTATTATAACCGTTAAGGGCATCAATATATAATTAAAACAAAATTACGTATCACTATAGCTCCCAATACCAAAAATTAATATAAAAAATAAATCTAAATACGAAAGAGTATTCCCATAGGGGACATAAATTGACCTAAATGGGCTGGGAAATTGGAAAAATATCAATTACTATGACCGTTAGTGTAACAAGTATAAATGCTCAAAATAATAAATTTTAATTTTAAGATAATAGGAAATGATACGCGGGCGAAGTCGTGGGCACTGCTAGCAAAATATAAAACAGTACAGAAGGATACTTATTTGTATAAAATTTGAGTCATTCGAAGCCACTAACATTTGAAACATGAACATAGATACTCGCATTGTTGATAACAAAACCTATCTCAGTAGAAAGTGAAAGGGTTTTCTTCTACTGTTGAAAATTTGACAACAAAAAAAAAAGCAACAGTATGTATAGTGAATTCTTAAATGAAGTTTTTTATCTTTGTTATCTTCGTTATGTAGAACAATTTTACATATGCTGTCACCTGAATTATTTTTAAGTTTTATAGCTGTTAAAATAATTATTTAATAATTATTTAAGTTTTTTGTTTATGTTTTTTATAAAACTATGAATTTTTTAATATTATTTTATTAAATAAATTGGTTTTCTTCAAAAATTGCTTTTTTCCCGGGAATACCGGGAAATCCCGGGAATGCGATAATTTTTTTCCCATTTTCCGGGAAATAAAAATTTCCCGGAAATCCCAAACCCTAGTTTCGTAAATTTTCTTCTTGATGAATTTTTGTTTGTTTTTTAAGTTAATTATTATGTTATTTTATATATGTATTTTCAGATTTAGTTGTTTCATACTTTTTGTAACTTTTCATCTTTTCTTTAAAATGAAGTTATTTGCTTCTTTGAGGTCATGCTACAAAAACAAACTCCTTAAATATTAATATTCTTTTTATGTCTTTTGGAAATCTTAGCTTAAAGATATTTTAAAAATATTTAAACTTAAAATAAAATTAGTAAAACTAGTAAATAAAAGTTGGACTCGCTTTACGGTAAATATTTTAACTTGATTCCAATTGTTTTTTTTACAAAAACATTCATTTTTAAGGATTTAGAAAAAATGCAGTTAAATCTTGTACAAAATTTTATTAATACAAAAAAGCTCTGCATTTAACTCTACAATTATTTAAACCGGACAAAGAACGTGTGCTTTATAACAAAAAACAAGTAAGAGTGCTATATTCGGCTATGTCGAATCTTGTACACCCTTTATCATGTATGTAAATCTAATTTATTAAAGTGACACCACTCAAAAACAAAAATATTGGGGTGACATAGAATTATATAAATAAAAAAAAAATTTAATAAAAATGTCATCCGCTTTCAATAGGTTAAACATTTTTAAAAACTTTTAGCGTGTCCTGAAAGATCCCTCCAGAAGCTCTTAAATGATAACCATATTAACATCTTCAAAAATATGGTGCCCAATCGTTATTTTCTATAAAAAGTTTGGAGGCCCATATCTTCGAAAATATGGGCGAGTGCCAATTTTATTCATATTTTTTTATATTTTTTATTCATTGCTTTACTTAACTTGATTTGTTCCAAATGGTATGGAAAAAAAGAGGAGTGGTGTTTTGTCCGCTGTCTTGAAGAACAAGGACCGATCTTGCTGATTTTTAATAGCAAGATTTCCGAAACTATTCTGTTCGATTGGCGTATTTAAATTTTCTCTAGCTCTTCTAGTACCATGGCGAAGTTTATTCAACACTAACACGGACGGACAAAGGGACATAGTTTAATCAACTTTGCTATGCACAAAGACTCGGAAATGGATTTTGTAGAAATTGCAAACGGAATGACAAACTTAAATATACTCTGTTTTTCACCTGTGGTGAAGGGTATAAAAAGACATTCTGCAAAACAGCAGACATGTGTTACATGCTGTGTTGTTAGAAAAATTAAACTGAAAAAATTAAGTCAAGGATAAATTGCCAATAAATTTGTTCTTTGCTGAGTTCCTACTAAATACAAAAGTCGATTCATTCGAACTAATAGTAACAATTAAATATTTTTTAAGTCATAAAATAAGAAAAAAAGCAAATAAAAAAATAATTTTAATAAAAATTTATGTGTGACAAAAAAAAAAAAAAAAATAAAATGGTTTTATCTGAAACTTAAAACAATTCACATTTTTTTATTTACCTTTTGCAAAAAGGAGACCAGTTTAAAATCTTCGCTTTAGATCGTAAATTTTTAAAAAAGTGCTATTTTATTTTATTTATTTGTTAATAATTTTTGAAAAAGAAACTAATACAAATTTTCTGTTAAGCTGGTTTTCGAAAAACTAAATTAAAAAAGAAACCGTACAAAAGCTTGTTTAGAGCAACCATTTTAAACCGAATTTTTTAAAAAGTTCTTTTTACAAAAAGAATTTTTTTGAAAGTATTTTAAATAATCTTTTTCTTGTTTTTTTTTAGTAAATGAAAGAAGCTAATTATTAAAAAATTGCATTTTTGTGAAATAGGTACTTGCATTTAAAAGTTACTCTTTGATATATTACGAAAAGTATTATTTTATACATAATTTTCTTGAAGGTTTTTTTGTTGTTCTTCTGCTAAAAAGGTTAAAGTACTACTTTCAAAAAAGTATTTTATAAAAAAATATTTGTTGAAAACAATGTACTTTTATAAACATGAATTCTTTAGTAAAACGATCCTTTTTAAATGTACTTTTTCGGAATGGTACTTTTTAAATATTTGATTTACCTTACCCCCGAATGCTTTTCGAAAAGTACCTAAATATATTCTTTTCTAATTTAAATATAACTATTCTTAATTACTTTTTAGTACTTTTGAAAAAAGTGCCACATAACGTTTTTACGTTATATGCTTTTAAAAATAAGTTTTAATTTTAGAATTTTTTTTCCAGATCCAGTTGTTAAATTTTTTTTTTTTTTAAATTTTAATATTTATTATTAAAATGGTACATATGAAAGGTACTTTTAAATATATTAATATATTAAAATTTTAGTAAAAAATATTTTGATTATATAAAATATTGATATTTTATTTTTTTATTTTAAAAGGACCTTTATGGTCCCATTTTCTATTGGTACTATTTCTAAAGTTTTTAATTAAAAAATATTAATAATTATTTATTGTAATATATTATTATTTTAGTAAAAAATATTTTCAATATATAAAATATTATTATATTACCAAAAAAGGACTTAATTGAATATGTTTTTAAAGTACTCTTGAAAGTGGCTTTATACTTTCTATGAATAATTTTACAAAAGTTTTTATAAAATAAATTTTCACTAAATGGAAGAAAAATTTTTCAGAAAAAGTAAAATTTTTTAAATGGTATATTAGAATGGTACTTTTTAAAAAGTACTTTTTATAAGGTACTTTTTTACATGGACTTTTTTTAAAAGATTTTTTAATATATTTTTGTTTTATACATTTTTTAATTTAATAGCCCCATTTGTTTAATGGTCCCAATTTCTATTGGTACTATTTTTAAAAAAATTCTCTTTTTAACCGTAAATTTATCTGAGCACGTTTTAAACATAACAATTTAAGTAGCTTTGTCAAGTGTTATTTGGTTGAGCTAGAGAAAAAACAGAATTTTGTCATCAATAAATTTGGGGGCGTTTTAATGTTTTGCGATTTTTTATCGCAAATAAAAAAGTTTTGTTTATTTTTACTTATGTACAAAATAATTATCAAAGTAATTATTTATTATTATCTTTTGTTATTAAAACCCCATGATTAAGAAAAAACATTTGTGTCCGTAAAATAAATTAACATTTTGTCTAAAATAACAAATAATCGATTAATTTCATTAATTCTTCAATGGAATTGATAACATTTTTGGTTAATTATTTTCCTTATAAAAGCCAGACGTTCGCCGGCCGTATTGTTTTCAGTTATTTTTTTTGTTATAAAATTTCAAAATATCATAAAAAAAATATTGAAAGTTCCACATGTTCGATGTCCACAATGTAATCGTCCGTTGTGTTTTTTTTTTCTTCTTTTGTATCCGATTTCATTACAGTTGTCTCAATCTCAATAATTATAAAACAGTTCATCGACTTTCAGTTTTATTATTTATTCCAGCGTGTTATTGTTTTTAATTTCTATTTCTATTATTGTTTGTTTTTGTTTTTGCTTTACTATTTCCCTTTATATTGATCCATCTGCTCGTTGTATTGTCTGTCAACAGGCGCTTAGCAATCCGTAACTTTAATTTGCCGGCCCATATGTCATTTTGTATTTGTTGTTATATTTGTATGTTAAACTGCAATAATTCACCGCTAGACCTCTTTGGTATCGATACACAATTGTTTATTACAAAAAAATAAAAAAAATCAAATGAAAAAGAAAATATTTGTAAATTATTTTTACTTTTCCCATTCTTTATTTTTGATCATACTGAGGACTTGATAGACGGTTTATTTAGAATTGATTTTATTAAACAAAAAAGTTTAAAAAAAATTATTATTATCATGGGTATTACGATAGCGCGGAGCACCATAGTTTTCCCTTGATAACGGTAAACTGTCGCAATATTGATTTATATAATGCAGAGTCATCGATCGTTGTGTTATCTAATAATTTACTTGTTAAATTCAATATTAATGTAAAATTATTTTGGGATTTTTTATAATATTATTAATTACATAATGCTTAATCCCATAACATTTTTAAATAAAAATGCAATTTGTTGGTTGGAAAAGCAATTATCTATACGTATTGTTACGAACATAAGATTTGGCAACCCCTGTTGCTGTTATCCGTATGTGGGTGGTTAAAATAGAGGTTAATAAGTTACTTCAACCGCCATTGGATGTGTATGTATAAAATAATATGAAAATTCAGTAACACAAGTTGAGCAAGAACATGATAAGTTCGAGCCCAACCTCGAACATGCGTACTAAGAAAAATAATAATTGTTTAAGGCAATCAAAAATTAAGAAAGAGAAGTACAAATCTCCCGAAAAAGAAAAAAGCAATTATTGTGTAAGGCCAGGCCATGGCAGATAAATTAGTGAAGACGTCCTTTTAATAGAGTAGAAGATTATTGTCGAGGCGCCCTTTATAGGAGAAAGAAAGAGCTCTCAGCTGTTAGCCAATGGAAATAACCACATGATGACAGTATACGGCAGATGTAAAGCGATGTAGAGAGGGGTCTGTGGATGGTTTAGGTTACTAAACAAGGCATCGATCGAGTAGTTTATGTCTCGCCGGAGTTACACAGTAGTGCAACGTGGATGGCTGCGTTTATAACAACGCATGTTTAGAAAATACGAGACCATAAGAACCTAAAGACCGCGGTAGCATTAAGTATAAGGAGCAAAAGAAAATAGCGAATATAAAATGTGCCACAGTAGTATTTGCAATCAAAAGAATCCGTACGTTTCTTCTAAAAGGGACAAACCTAACAGTATTTTGTCGTTTGCTTGTCGTCTCATCAGAAAACCTTAATCCAAATTTTTAGAAAAGCCAGAAACGTTTTTTTTAATATAAAAACTTCAAAAACATTATGAGAATTATTTTATAAGCCTATACAAAAGATGTTAAGTTTACAAAAATTCTTAACAAACCACGTTTTTATTTTTTCTTACATTCCCTTTTAAGTTAAACTGGTTATATGCTGACTTTTATGCAGAAGTAAGGCGAATTAAAAATAAAAGCAACAATGTTATATTTTAATTTCTCAGGAGAAAGAAAAAACAGTGATGCCAACAGTTTCTACAAGCAATTGCATTTATTTTGTATAGGCTTCTAAACTAACTCTTGTGTTGTTTTTGAAGTTTTAATACCTAAAGAAAAATTTTTTTTGCATTTCTAAAATTTTTGATAAAGGTGTTTTTGAATAGTTGACTTAAACAACTGGCGAAATAAGTGTAGTTACCTGCTATTCTAACCATCAAATAAATTGCAATTTTATTTAAAAAAATTATGGGATTTGGCATATTTAATAATTATTATTTTATTAAATTTTAGTACTTAATGTTTTTATTCAAATTTAATATTTAATTTTTCAAATTTAATATTTATTCACTTAAAAACACTTGACCTAAAATTTCTTAAAAAACTAATAAACATCGTCTAACGAGGTTTAGGTGTTGTTAACAGTTTGATGTATCATGTATGACGTATTCATTTGCAATGGTATCATTTTACATTCACTTGATTTTTTATTGTTCAAACGAGTGAATTTTTGTGCAAACATGTGCAATTTTATTAAAAAAAAAAAATAAAATAAAAAAAGACATTATTTAATGATAAATAAATATTATTAAATATATTTAGTTTTTCTTTTGTTTATTAATATCATATTTCTCTTTTACTCATACTATTACTCAACTGTTTAATGGTTTTGAGTTACTTACGCACATTTTTGTGTACAATAAAACTTTTGCAAATATTTCGAATCAGCAGTTGTTGTAGATACGCGGAATAATTTATTTAATCATTTAATTATTGTATTACAATAACTTTAAAAAATATTTATTAATTGCAGTACGAAAATCGCAAATGCTTAAATATTGTAGCAAAAATCTAAAATCAGAGTTTTTTTTTTATAATTTTACATACAAAGTTAACATTTGTTCTAAAGCTAACAAGAGATTATTGAGTATAACTAGCGGCACATAAAAGCGCTTTTTTCCTTTAAGCTAAGCTCAAATACTCTTCAAGCTGAAGTGAATGTTTCTTTCCAAAATGGTATAAACATTCAAAAATCTGTAAATATTTAATCGATTAATCAAAGAATCGCTAAATAAAGTAAGTTAACTTTGAAAAATACATGCAAATATTTGGAAATGCTTAATATTTAATGTACTAAGACAACTTTTAAAAAGACGTGCAATAACTTGCTAGTATCTAATCGATTAAAAAAGTAATCGAATAAATAATTAATCAATTAATCAAAGGAAAACTGAGTACAATGACACAAAATAGAAAAAGACATGCAAATATTTGCAAATAATTATTCGATTTATTATTTCAGAAACTCCAAAAGAAATAAAAAATGCAAAAAAAGGTTATGATCAAACTTGAAAATAATTTTTTGATTAATCGAAGAATTGCCTAATAAAATAGGTCAAATTAAAAAGGGACATGCAAATATTTGTAAATAATTAATCGATTAACCAAGCAAACGCTTAATATACTAAGACAACTTTTAAAAAGATGTGCAAAAACTTGCTCGTAATTGATCGATAAAAAAGTTAATCGAATAAATAATTAATCGATTAATCAAAGAATCGCTAAATAAAATAAGTCAACTTTGAAAAATACATGCAAATATTTGGAATTGCTTAATATTTAATGTACTAAGACAACTTTTAAAAAGACGTGCAATAACTTGCTTGTATCTAATCGATTAATCAAAGGAAAACTGAGTACAATGACACAAAATGGAAAAACACATGCAAGTATTTGCAAATAATTAATCGATTTATTATTCCAGAAAATCCTGAAAAAAAAACTAAAAAGATTATGCCCAAACTTTCAAATAATTTTTTGATTAATCGAAGAATTTCTTAATAAAAAAGCTCAAATTAGGGACTTGCAAATATTTCTAAATAATTAATCGATTAACCAAGCAAACGCTTAATATACTAAGACAACTTTTAAAAAGACGTGCAAAAACTTGCTCGTAATTAATCGATTTAAAAATGAATCGAATAATCGATTATTCGAAAAAGAATATCAAAAAGATATATTTTGAAAACGTTACACAAATATTCGAAAACTATTATCCGATTAAAAATTAATCGATCAATCGATAAAAATCTAAGTAAAGTAGGACATGCAGTTATTTGTCAATAATAAATCGCAATAAATATAAAAAACGCGACTGAAGTATTGTTGAAAAAAAAAAACAATGATTTGTTCATCACAACCATATATTGTTAAAGAGAACATAATATGGTTCTGTTTACCACAACCCTGTTTTCTTCCCTGAGTGTTAAATAGAGGTGGAATTGTGTCTTACTTTTAATAATATTTTATGTGGAATATATACAGCGCTTACTTTCAAGTTAAATGTCTTAGCAAAAAGTCAAAAATGATTATAAAAAAAGAGATTGCTATTTCGATTAATCGGAAGAGAATTTTCAAGCAACTAAAATTGTTAATTGCAACCAAGTAATCGATTTTTACTAGTTTTTCAATTATTTGTTCTATTGCTACTTTTTTCACTTTAACATAAATAAATTAATCTCTAAAACTTGTTCTGTTTTAAATATTTTTTTTTTATTAGTAAAAAAACCTGATATTTTGCAATTCCAAATTGTAACATTTAACATTCGTACAACAAATTGATTTCTTCATAAAAAGCGTTAAAATATTATTTGCAAATTAAATAAAAAGCTTCAAAATAACAAATTAAAACAAAATTACGGTCAGATCATGAGTTGGAGTTTAGCACATGTAACATTTCCCTCAACAATCTCCTCTCGCCAGCTTGCAATTAACATAAAAACTTCCCCTAGAGACATCTAAGATTTTTAAAAAGTTTAGTAAGCAACGACACGAAAAGGTATAAAAATTAAATAAATAAAACCTACAAAGCAGGTTAATTTATAATAAATAAATATATTTGTTTAACAATTTTTGGTTAACGATTTGCTATTTTCGCTTCTTCTCTGTAAACAACAATTAACATTGAAATGTTAATTAATTGTGAAACCTAAACTGAAAAAAGCCAAAATATTCTTTGATTAAAAACTGAAAATACTGAAATGAACAACAATAGGAAAAAAAGATTAAATAAAAAATTTTTATAGATTAGATATACAAAATAGATATAGAGATAACGCACGAACAATTTGTCAAATCACTTTATTTTTAAGGTTAAATTTTGTTAGAAACGCAAACAATTTTTATGGAATTTAAATCGGTCAAGTTTAGGTTTTCTATTGCGTGTTAAATTTACTTCCTGATCATTATCTTTCATTTGAAGATAAACATACAAATTTGTTAAAAAATATTTTAAGAATTTTAAAATCGAAAAAATAGTCGCCATTATGGAATGTTAAAATCGCTTCAGTCTTTAAGAAGCGGCTTATTTCTCAACATAAGCTGAATATAAAAATTAAACAAGTTTGCAGGCCAACTTATCTCCAATTTTTTATTTTAATATGTCGAGGGTTGTGTCCGGCGTATGGCACGTAGCGCTATCCTGTGGAAACCACATCTCATTCATATTCTCACACAAAAGATCAATATCATGGTAGGATAACGATCACCATCGACCATAATGCGAGCTCCGGCTAAAATAAGGACCAAAGATGCCACCAGCATATAAACTGCACCGAACAGTGCATTTTCTGGGTATAGTCGGGTCTGCAGGATCTGTTGTGGATTGGTTTCTCTTCATATACGGCAATTTTGTTTGATAACAACCGTTAACCGTTAGGCCGAAAATAAGCCTCGTCGCAAAACACAACTTAGCGTTTAAAAGATGCGCGAATCTGAAAGCATTTTTTAAGTGTCAATCTATTCTTGATGATTTGCTATGGAATTCTAATTATAAATGCCAAAATGTACGCGCAACATAACAATTCGCTTGACAACTAAATCTTTTTTAGTTCGAACGAGTTTTAAAAATATCCGATGGTTAAATTAGTCAGAGGTACCTACCTTGTCACTTATAAATCATTCTTTCTCGATCATCTTATTTTTATTTAGTCACTTTGGCCTTTTTCTTATAAATTTTTGATATGGTTTCTTTTATACCAAAACTAAAGTAGAAGAAAAGAGCTGGGAATTCAACTACTTTTACCTAAAATTAATTTCAATTTTAATCGAAAAAATAAAAATTTATTCACGAAAAATTTTGTTATTGTTATTGTTTTTATTTTTATTTTTTTTTTTTTTCATACTGATATAAAATCTAATATTAAAATTTTTAATTATATTATGATATTTGAAAAAGATATGCTTTTTCTTCTCAAGTTTTTGGAAAAAGACAACATTCACAAAGTTATTTATTTGCTTTTGAAAGATAACAAATATTTTATGACTAAACTTTTGTTGTCTCAAGCAAACGATTAACAAAATTATTGTTTTATCGTTCTCATAACAGAAATTTTAATTTATAATTTTTTTTTAATTTAAAGCTACCCAAAGCTAAAAGGGTCTTGATTTTAAATGAGAACGAACCGAAAAATTTGCTGTTGTTAAAAAAAGCCATAAATGTTAAAGAAACCCAAGTTTAAACTTTATTTCTTTCACAAATCCACTTATTATTATAAGACAAACACAATAAAACAAAAACCCACCAAAAGAAATTAAACTAAGAGAAGGATATCGCCAAAATTTCAGCAAAAAAGAAGTCAAACTTACTTAATCTGTAAAACATTTTCTTATGGTTCCAATTTAAAAAAACTTAATATCAATCTAATAAAAACTGAAATTTAATAAAGGAATGGAAAATTTAACGAGAAATAAACAGTTGACGAAAAGGAAAAGAAATATTCACAAAAAAAAAAAAAAAAAATTCAAAATTCATCAAAAGTCATAATTTTACCAAAAAGGTTCAAAATTAAAAAAAAAAAAAAAAAAACAAAACAAAAAATATTTCTAAAATACTAAATTTTAATAAAATTGACAATATTGTCAAAAAGTCTGTTAGAAATCACAGAAAAAACATATCGAAAAAGCTTGAGTATCAATAAAAAAATTAAAAATAACAAAAAACTCTTATTTCGCAAAAAAAAACGCATTTTGCACGGAAGGTTGCCAAAAAAAAAACCCGAAAATTCACCAAAAACAATTCTAGTTTTACAAGAAACAAGATTTTTGCCAAAATTTCACAGCATAAAACGAATAAATAAATAATCATAAATTTTAAAACAAGATGAATATTAATTAAATAGATTTTATTTATTTTATTTAATTTTAAATCTCTGACATAATTTTTTAAAAAAGTCTGAATTTAAAAATTCACCACCTTAATGGGTGGTTATAAAAGCGCGAAATTTTAACTCAAGCCAACTCATGATATTTAAAAAAGAGTTTATAAAAGTTTTCCTACGAAATTAAATTTTCATCTAAAACCCTCAAATTAATAAAAATAATTGGTGCACCCTTTACGAGTAATTCTCAAATCCAAATTTTATACTTGCTGTTATAGCAATACAGGTTCATGTTAAACTTCAACCGTTTGCTATAACGGCTAAACAGCTTGGCCATATTTACCATTTTATCAACTATTGTGACACCCTTTAATTTATAATTTTAAACAATAACAATTCTTAATATATCAGGCAAAGAAGTACAGATTCTGTCCATATAGGTCAGGGGTACACCCTGTAATTTTTGTTTTATTTTTGTACTTCTTTGTTCTATTAGGAACTAGAGTAATGCGCAGTTTACTTAAATTTTGCCCTTTGCGGTTCATAATACACGTAAACAACATACATTTTGTATAGGGACACGCTTTAATTTTTTATTTTTTTATTTATAAACAGCACCAATCCGTAAGCAAACCACTTCAAATAAAAAAAATTCAAAATCGGTTCAAAAATTACTGAGTTATGGAGGCACAAACATTAAAAAACAACATTCAGAAGAATTGATAACCTCGATAATTCACAAAAACTTTACAATATCCAGTAAAAAAAAAAAACCAAAAATGTCATGAATCGTATTTTTAGCAAAAATTGTTAACTTAAAAAAAGTCGAAATTTCCATCAAAAATTTAATAAATAATTTTTTTATTATATTTATTTTATACTGCAAGTGTATGTTATGGTGTAGGGTATTTTAGATGCATGATGGCTGAATGCAAAACTATAACTTGTTTTTATATCTTGCACTTTTTATTTTTGATTAAATTCTAAATTTATTAAAAAAAACCTTTTTTTCTTTTTAGGTAATATTTTCTTGTGAATACAATATCCATGATATTTTAGCAGTTGGTTAATTTTGGTAAATACTAAAAATAATTTGTTTAAAAACTTGATAATACTCTTGCAATGTTATTTATCAATTGCGCTTGCATTCACTCATGTCCGAAAAGCAGATTTGATATTTTGTTGCGCAAAAAAAAAATAGTAATAAAATAAACGGCCAGTCAACAATTGCATATTTAAAAGTTTTTTTTTAACGTTAAAAGATTAAAATAAAAAATGCGTATTGCAACAGATTGTCATTATTTTTATGAAATATAAATAACAGCCAGCAATAATTAAACGTTTATTTTGCAGTTAAAAAACGTACACACAGAGAAAAGCTCTGCGTTAAATCAAATGAATTTGTTCGCAATGAAATAATTAACTATATTTTCTGGTATTTGTGGACTTTACACAAAAACATCTTAGGGATAATTTTTATTTATTTTTTGTTTCAATTTTAACTTAAATATGTCTCTTTAGAAGTTTTTAATTTTCTCTTATTTAATTTAATAGTTAATAAAAATTATTTTAACTCGATTTCAAATATTTTGTTTAAAGCCCACAATATAAACTAACAAATAAAAAAAAAACTTCTAGAAATAATTCTAATTTCAACAATCCATGTAAATTTGTAGAAGTCAAACCATTTTTTTTTTATATTGAGATATTATTTTTTGGCGTTTTTTGTGCAAGTGGCATCTCTGTCATTGTCTATCCTCTATGATTGTAACGATTACTAAAAAAAACTAAGGTCACAAAATAAAAACGCGATGCAATTTTATTTATAAATTTAGTATTAAAATTAAACAATTTTCGCTCACAAATTTTCTAAGCTACGCGTAATTTTTGTTCGATCAATTAATAAAACAAAATAAGACCACAACTACAAGCAAAAACGCTGACATAAAAAACAAGACGCATTATTCGGATGACCCATCAATTTGTTTTAATGTACAGTTATTTTTGTGATAAAAATTATGGTAAAGCTGGATGGACAAATATTTTGTTCCGAAACATTTTTTTAAATGTAGTTTGACGTGTTTCTTTTTGAGAGAGAGAGAGAGAGAGAAAAAGAGTTAAGCTCACTTCGGAAAAATTTCAGCTTGAATTGGTTTAATTTTAATTTTTGTTCCGAAACAATGAAACTGTGCTGCCAACTACTTTATATTTTCAAAGAAAATTTAACTGAGCTGCCACATCATATTATATGTACATATAAATTTAAAAGGTAAAACTGCCAAGCAACCTGATTGACTTCTTTTCTAAATAATTTTTTCTTTAAAAATTTTAACAAATTTGTAGTAAACAATTTCTTAAAAAGTAAAAAAAAAACTGGTGTCAACTGAAAAAAGTAAAAAAGTAAGAAAAAGCAACACAGCCTAATTATTGTGATAAAAAACTTTCAAGCAAAAAAAATATATTTTACATCCTTTTTCGTTCTTTGTTTACATTGACATTCAATAATTATTTTTTAAATTTGTTTTGTTCTTAATTATTAAAGTTTTTTTAATTAAGAATTTATTTATAACAAAACCAAAACTATGTCTGTGACACAAAAAACGCAAAAAACGGCATTCTGTGATTTCAATCTTCTGTCACAGTGCTGCCTGCTTGTAAAGTAACACATCTCGCCTACACATATGTTTCATATGGTAGCTTTGTTTTTCCAGAAAAATTGTTGTTAAACTTTGACAAATTCAACTGACAAGTCAGTTAAAATACATGTTTTCTTATAAGCGTTGTCACAATCAATACGTGTCCGTCAACGCAAAGTACGAAAGGTGGTCAACCCTTAACTCTTGACGTATATTGAATACTTTGACAACTGTCAACTGCTTCTTCTTCTTCTCTGTTTTCTTTAAACTCTTGCTGTGTTTCAATTGTGTTTTTTGATTTTAATATAACAATTTTGGTGGCAAACAATGAGAGAGAAATTTAATTAAATTAACAACTGAATAAAATACAAATTAAATTTAAAAGTGAATAAAACTAGAGAGCAAACATTGATTTAACATCCGTCAGCAAAGTATTCATTGTGCCAACCTCTTCCGTCGTTACTTTGACTTTAGTTGAATTTGTTAAAGTAAAACGTATGACGGATTCTATGTTCTCCGGCCTTAAGTCTCCTTTTCGTCGGCATGCCCGACGTAGGTCCTTTCAAGAAGTTGTTGCTGGAAACGAGAATATCGCTAAAAACCCGAAAATATTAATTCAGCATCGTTTTAAGTCGTTCCTAGTGGACTAAAGAAAGATTTATATGATATTTAAAAAAAAGTCATTTTCTCTGAGAAATATTTTAATCTGAACGGCTTGATTATTAAGAATAGTTAGAAGCTCACAAAATTCAATGATATCTCAGTTCAGGAATATAATACTCTGATAACTAAGCATGTAATTACTGACCTGGATTAGTATCCCGACCGCTTTAAATTTTCGGCGAAGTAAAAAATTCGCTGCACCAACTTTTATGTAGCGCTTACTTACTGCAAGAGGCCCTATCGCGCTGTTTGTAAAGCAATCTTAAGAAGAAGAAGAATTTCGTCAGTCGGAAAGATGTAGTTATACTTTTTTTTTTTAATAAACTAAAACGGAATGTAGTTTTAACATAACTAAGCTACCAACCAAACAGTGTGTGAACAAATCGATGCAGCGCAATAATTTTCAGATAAATTTATCTTAAGAAATTCTGACGTCAGTTGGCCGCCAAAATCATGAGGTGTCTTTATTGTGTTTTTTTTTTTTTTTTTTTTGTCAAATCTTGGGTCTATAGCTGGTGAATTTTAAACAGAGATTGAAAGCATTATTGGAGAGATACCGCCACATCTTTGTTAGAGATTCATCGAGGTATTTCTCAAATCTTCTACTTCATATCTTACCAGAACCTCTTTGTTTTATTTAGCAGTAAAAATATGACTACCTCAGCTCGCTTAAGTTTAAGTTTCTTTTGCGGCACCCTTTATAATCTAAACTAAATAAAATTTATTTAAACAAAGTATTCTCAATGTAAAAACTGTTTGCTTTTCAAATTTAACAAAATGCTCTTAATTATTGTCATAAAGAGTAAAATGAAATTAAAACAATTTTTAAATACAATAAAATACGTTTCTAAAATATTAACTCTACATTTACAAGTAAAACAACTTTCAAACAAAAGATTGTGATGAACCTAAAAAAAAGAAACACAAAACTGTACAAATTTTAAATCTAAAAAAATGTTTATATCTTTTCGACATATTTTTTATTTCACAATTCAATAATTTAATTTATAATTTTGATTAGTTTGACACCGCGTGACTATTGTGATTAAAAAAACTTTTCTTTTTTCTTAGTTTACACGCATAAATAAATCGTTGATTATTACTTTTGCTACAGGTGAAATTGGATAAAATGTTTCTCTCTTCATTTATAAATTCTACAATATTTACCAACGACTACATAAAGCTAAATTTTTTTATTTCTATACTTTACTAATAAGATTGTCCATACGATTTTTACAATGTTATTTCTAGGAATTCCATATAACTACAATTTTCAGTTTTGATTAGTGCAGCCACTTTCTTCATATTTTTTATGATGCGCTTAAAGAAATAACTTTACTTCTTACAACACTTCCGCTCCTGAAGAACAGAACTATAGAACTTTATTGCATCCACTTAACATCAGGGGCACTGATAAACAATATTCTGAAAGTAAATATAAGGAAGAATTTAAGGATCGTAACAAAAGGCAGCTCTTTATTGCTCCATTCCAAACGAGAAATAAAAAATACGCAAAATTCATCAAAAGGTGCAAAAAATCAACACAAAAATTATTTTTTTTTACAAAACGATTTCGTATAACTTGCCATTATACCAAATATATTCGAAATTAAATAAAACCAAAAAGATTTCAAATTAAAAAAAAAATAATTTGAAACCAAAACTAAAATGTGAGAGTTCATTACCAAAAAAAAAAAAAAAAAAATCAGCAGCAAATGATTTTTATCAGCCTGATTAAAAATTGGTTATTTTTATTATGCTTCTTTAAATGATAAAAATTCATAAAAATATTAAAAACTCGACAAAAAATAATAAAAACTTGTTTGCAAAAATGTCAACATATTTACGAAAAAACCTAGAACGAAATGGATATATTTTTAAATGGGTAAAAGTTACCCAAAAGTTTTTAAATAAATTAAACAAAAAAAAAATTTCCAAAAAAATATCAAGAAAAAAAATTAAAACTTGCAAAAACTTAATTATTTTTTAAAAGTCAAATAAGTTACCTTAAACTAAAAATACAATTTTCAAAAATCAAAAAAAAAACTAAACTTACAATATTAATAAAGAAATTTTTACATTTCCAAAAACTTCTAGAAAATTTTCTTTGAAAAAAAAAAAAAAATCAAAATATAATACCGACCCTACCGATTTAACATTGTGGATCATTAAACCTTTACAGACAAACGTGGGAAAGCAAATCATATGTCTCTGCTTTTTGAGGTAACCCTATTGTGTTCACTACAATGTCTGTCCTTCAATCCGTCTGTCTCTATATCATGGTCTTCTACCTCTTCCGAAAGTGACGTGTTTATCACGTTTGCCTTTTTCAAACTGTAATAAACAGACATGTCCAATTTGCACAAAGTATAAAAATAAAACTTAAAATAAAGAGTGTCCCAAAAGTGATGTGTTTTTCATGTACGTGGCCTTTTTTAGTTTTTATTATGTCTTTTCTTTTACCTTAATACACGTCATTAGGCGATTCTCCAACTTGTTTAGATTCTCCTTAAATGAAGATATCGATAACTCAATTATTCGACTCGTGTTATTATTTCGCTAAACAAGAGTGCATTGATGAACTTAAATCTTTGTATGGCGATGAAGCATAATCCTATAGCACTGTGAAAAATTGGTATAATGAATTTAATCGTGGCCGAAGCTTGCTCAAAGACGAATTCCGTGAAGGTCGTCCAAAAACGGCTGTTGTGTCAGAGAACATTGATGCTGTGCGTGAACTCATACCGCAAGATTGACATGCGGCATACCGAGAGATAGAGACATCCTTGGACATTTCTTCCACCAGCATACATTCGATACTGCATGAACACTTGGCCGTAAAAAAGGTTTGTTCTCGTTGGATCCTGCACAATTGGAAAGTCGTTCAAAAAAAGGCTCGTGTCGATTGGTGCAAAGAAATGTTTCAAAAATACGATTGCGGTGCTTCAAAAGACGTTTATAAGATCGTCACAGCTGACGAATCATGGATCTATGCGTATGAGCCCAAAACGAAACAACAGTCGACCGTTGGGGTCTTCAAAGACGAGCAAAATCCAACGAAAATTGTTCGTGGAAGAAGCACTTCGAAGCAAACGGTCGCCTGTTTCTTCGGCAAAACTGGTCATGTGGCGACTGTTCCGCTTGAGCAACGTAGGACGGTCACTTCTGAGTGGTACACTACAATTTGTTTGCCTGAAGTCATCGGACAAATTCGAAAAACCAACAAGAGAAGACGAATCATTGTTCACCATGACAATGCGAGCTCTCACACATCGGCCTAAACCAGAGCGTTTTTGACCGGCCAAAACGTCGAATTACTGGGTCATCCGCCGTACAGCCCTGACTTGGCACCTAATGACTTCTTCTTTGTTCCGCACATCAAGAAAAAAATGCGTGGTCAACGATTTTCGTCGCCAGAAGAAGCTGTTGAAGTGTTCAAAAACCTTGTTTTAGAGGTGTCTCAATCGGAGTGGAAAAAGTGCTTCCCAGTTGTCGAGCGCATGCAAAAGTGTATAAATCATGCTGGAGAATACTTTGAAAAACAATAAAACCATTTTTGATTATAAATATTCGCATTTTCACTATTAGGCCAGAAATATATAAAGCAGCCCTCGTAGCTTTTGAAATAGGACGTTAAATTATTTGCAGATTAATATTCCTTATTTAACATTCTTTTTCAAAAAATATTTATTCAATTTTTTTACTTTTTACTACATTGTAGAGTGTATCCATGATTCGTTGCCGCTAATTATATTAATTATCTAGTAAAGAAATTGTTAACTTTGTTAAAATTGTTAAAAAGAGAAAGACGCTGAGCATGCTGAGCAGTGAGGGAAAAGTGAAATTCTTTTCATTTGTAAGAAGCAAAATGCATAAAAGAAAAAAAATTTCACTTTTATTGGATTTTGTGTGTTTGTGTTTTTTTTAACGGTCACTTACAACAATATTAAATTAATTTTATTTACATTGATTTAACTATTTATGTAAGTGTATGTATTTTTTTGTTTCCATTAAAGCGTGATGTAAATTTTTAATTAACGTTAATTAATTGCTTTTAGTTTTCTTAAAGGTAAAAAGGGAAATTAGCAAAATTTTAAAATGTCAATTAATTGAAGAGAGTCTTTTGTGTCGAAAGTATTTTAAAATGTTTGGCAAATAGTAAAAAATTTTCTTTTGCTACTTTTTTTTATAAAAAATAATTTCAGAATTTTCTTTATTGAAGTGACAGAGAATTAAAAAATAGAAAAACAAATTTAACCACTATTTACAATTTTACATAAAAATAACATTGGCTCTTATTGGGTTAATCATTTTTAAAATATTTCAGCATTTCCTTAAAGATCTCTTCAAAATCATTTAAACGATAGCCATATTGATGTCTTCAAAAATATTGTGCACAATGGTATTCTCCATGAAAAGTTCAGTTGCCCATAACATGGAAAACATGGACCGATTTTTTCACTTAATATTTTCTCTTATTTTTTAATTCTCTATCGCCCGTATGTTTTTTTTATTGAAGTTACTTCATTGTTTCAAATAATATGAAGAAATTAGAGGCAGGCGTGGTGTTTTGCCCGCTGCCTCGAAGGACATGGACTGAACTTGCTGATTTTCAATAGCAAAATTTTCGAAACTATGTCTGATTGAAAGGCGTTTTAAATTTTTTTTACCTTATCTAGTGCCCTGGCAAAATTGATTTCAAAACTAACACGGAAGGACGGACATCGTTCACTCAACTTCGCTATGCATTTTTCCACCTGTGGTGAAGGTTATAAAAAAGCGTTGCATCAAAGATTTTAAATTTTTAATCCGGTTTTAATTTAAATATGTTCTTCAGCTAACGAAGTTGCCTACATGCGTTTGATGTAACTCAGAGAGGATTTTTATTAAAGGTTTCTAAAAAACTTCAGTTTTTGTTTTTATAAAAAAAAACTTTTTTTTTGTAAATTATCTCCTTTATTACGGCCAAAATGTTGTTTATAAAAAACAAATAATGACTTTTACGACTTTTTTAAATGTTTTAAATTTTTTAATTGCTTAAAAACAAGTCTAGAATCCAATATTAGCCCTGCTACTCAGACATGATTATCAGTTAAATGCAAATATTTTATTGTCTGTATTAAGATGATCTCATTTTGTCATTTCAACGATTTGGTTTTATAAACATTTAACAATAAGATAATTGTTAACACGTTATTAACCAGTTGTGTACTAATGTTGTATTTTGTTTAACCCGGTAGGACGTTGTAAATTGTGAATTAATTTTAAAATTAATTTTAAATCAATTTTAAATCTAAAGATCAGTACAAAGATCAATTAAAAATAGCTTCTAGCATATGGCCACCGCGATTTTATTTGACGAAGCTCATTTTGGTAGTGCAAATTCGGCACACCTTTTCGAGCATTGCTGGTTGCTTGTGAGAAATAACATGAACAATGTTTGCATCCAAGACGTCAGTTATGGCTGGTTTATCAACATAAGCTATTGAGTTTATGTGGCCCCATAGGAAATAATCGAGAGGTGTTAAATCGCATGACCTTGGAGGCCAATTAGCAGCTCAATTTCTCAGAATCAACTTATGGCACGTAGAGCCATCCTTTTGAAACCACATCACACCTCTAACAATGTCATTCACATTTTCATGCAAAAAATCATTGATCATGATGCGATAACGATCTCCTTTAACAGTAATGTGACCTCCAGCTTCATTTATACGAGGGCTGCTATATATATTTCTGGCCTAATAGTGAAAATGCGAATATTTATAATCAAAAACGGTTTTATTGTTTTTTAAAGTATTCTCCAGCATGACTTATACACTTTTGCATGCGCTCAAACCAGTTGTCGAAGAACTTTTTCCACTCCGATTGAGACACCTCTAAAACATGGTTTTTGAACACTTCAACAGCTTCTTCTGGTGACGAATATCGTTGACCACGCATTTTTTTTTTTGATGTGTGGAAACAAGAAGTCATTTGGTACCAAGTCAGGGCTGTACGGCGGATGACTCATTAATTCGACGTTTTGGCCGGTCAAAAACGCTCTGGTTTGAGCCGATGCGTAAGAGCTCGCATTGTCATGGTGAACAATGATTCGTCTTTTCTTGTTGGTTTTTCGAATTTCTCCGATGACTTCAGGCAAACAAATTGTAGTGTACCACTCAAAAGTGACCGTCCTACGTTGCTCAAGCGGAACAGTCGCCACGTGACCAGTTTTGCCGAAGAAACAGGCGACCATTTGCTTTGAAGTGCTTCTTCCACGAACAACTTTCGTTGGATTTTGCTCGCCTTTGTTGTTTCGTTTCGGGCTCATACGCATAGATCCATGATTCGTCACCTGTGACGATCTTATAAACGTCTTTTGAAGCACCGCAATCGTATTTTTGCAACATTTCTTTGCACCAATCGACACGAGCCTTTTTTTGAGCGACTTTCAAATTGTGCGGGATTTAACGAGAACAAACCTTTTTTACGGCCATGGGTTTATGCAGTATCGAATGTATGCTGGTGGAAGAAATGTCCAAGGATGTCTCTATCTCTCGGTATGTCGCATGTCGATCTTGCATTATGAGTTCACGCAAAGCATCAATGTTCTCTGGCACAACAGCCGTTTTTGGACGACCTTCACGGAATTCGTCCTTAAGCGAGCTTCGGTCACGATTAAATTCATTATACCAATTTTTCACAGTGCTAAAGGATGGTGCTTCATCACCATACAAAGATTTAAGTTCATCAATGCACTCTTGTCGTGATAATCCACGTCGAAACTTGTGAAAAATGATGGCACGAAAATGTTCACGAGTTAATTCCATTTTTTTCTATATTAATTTTTTCAAGTCACTGTAAACAACACAAATAATGGTCGTACGTCAAAACGTTTTGAGTACGATTATGCTTAAAAATGAAAAACTTTCCAATGGAAATGTCAGATTGCACTTGGCAGCACTCAGTGTTGCCAGGCCAGAAATATATATAGCAGCCCTCGTACATAAAATTACTCTCATGCCTTAAAAAAACAGTCAAATAATAATTTTGTGCTTTTAAAAACTCTCTACTTCTTCAACAAACATACAACTTTTAACAAATCTAACGACTAAAGCTGATAGTAAATCGCGCTAGAGTGTGTGTTCTAACGAATGGCTTTGTTATTAAATAAAATTGAAATTTTTGAGCTGACCCTAACTTCACGAGGTTCACTAGATTGCCACCTGGCTTTGAAAAGTAACCGGTTGATACGAATTTTTTATTGGTGACTTACTTAACTGAAACTCGTTCGAAAATTACTAACAAATGAAAATCAACCAAATATTTAACAAGAATGTTGCAGTTACTGCAGGAAAGCTTGAAAATATTTTAAGGACTAAACATTTTATTTGTTCGATTTTTAACATATTATGTTGTTTAATAATATATTGTAGTTATAAAGTACTATATTATTTTAGGATACTTTTAAAACTTTAAGAATTATAGCAAAAATGATTTAGTTTTAGTGCATAGAAACCATTTAATTTTCGAAATGTTTTGACAAAAACTTGGTTTTCGTAACAAAAATATTGTAAAAAAAACAACTATATTTGCTCACGGCAACTATATATTGTTACAAAGATTATAACATGGTTCGGTTGGCCATTAAGTTAATTTATTTTAGATCGTCGTTCATATTCATTTGCATTCATTCCATTATTAAGAAAATCATTTTACAAACTCTGTACAATTTAAAATGAAATAAATTAAATTTTATTTAACTTATAAACCACTTTTTATCAGTCATGCTGTCAAGCTGTTGTTGCGAATCGCTTTAACTTTAAGACTGTGTTTAACGAGTTTTCTATTTTATTTTTCTTTTTAACTAAAAAAAATAATTTTTAATTCTATGGTTTAATGCAATTAATTATTAAGTTATTGTATAAATAATGAATTTTGTTTTTTGTTTCAAAGCAGCCTTCTATAAAGTTGATTTTTTTAACACAAAATTTCTTGTTTATTTTGAACGCACGAGCAGAAAAAATCTTTGAATTCCTTAACAAGAATGCAAAAATTGACGTGTTTTTATATGCTGCACTTTAAAACGCAATAGTTGTTTACAGTAGGTGACAAAAGTGTGGTACCAAACCTGATTGCTCTTTGCAACTGTTCAATAATTGTTTTGATGTTTGTTATGGATGGAACCTTGTGAAGATTTTTCTTTTAATTTTATAAAAATTTAAAACTTTTTTAATTCCAAAATAACAATAGATTCAAGCCCCATGGCCTGAGTTTCTTAAATTCTTGTCGGAAATTTTTTACTCTTCAAGTTTTTGATAGAGATTAAGTTGTCTTAATAGGCGGTCAATAAATACGTCATGTATTTGATGAAAACCTGTTCCGTAAAATAACCAACAAGAGAAAAAGGCAAATCCGTCCACACTTTGCAACTTTTGCTGTACAACTCTCGACTTTGTAGGTGAGAGGGGACAGACGAATAGGGACGGATACACTGTTTCATGTACTTGCAATTCCGTTTTGTTTTGCTATTCATAGTTAAAAAAAATTGCTGAAATTGCAGAAACAAAATTTGAATGTGTGGACACGAATGCAATTTCAAGAGAGAATTTAAGAAAACTGCATATCTGGACGAGGACTAAATGGAAAGTCGGCAAAGGCAAGACAAAAAAAGCTGAACGAAATAAAGTGAAAATAACACAAGAGAAAAAAGAAGAAAATACAAGTCAAAAAAGGAAAGAATAGAAAAAATAATTGTGAATGAAAAATAGGCAAAAATTAGATCAGAGTTGCAAACGAAATATTAAAATTTTATTAACCTTTTAAATTATATTTTTTATACTCAAATTGTACTTAACAATCGTTTTAATGAACAATAACAAATCAATTTGTTATACATTTTTTAAACATTTACTTGATGTAATTTTGTCATTATAAACTTAATTGGAAACAGCGTTAAAAAATTAATGAGAATCATTTGTAAAAGCACTTTAAACCGCGCAACTCATTATTTTCAATTATACTTTCAAGTACTATAAAATTAACAAAACAAAAAATGTAATTAAATAAAATAAAATTTTTCTAATACTTTTTATTTAAGCCGTTTTCTTTGAAAGTGGTGTAAGTCCGTTTTGAAAAAAATTAAATTAATAATAGTTTTAAAATTGAAAAATTAATGTCTTTGAACGTAGTGTAAGCCCCCTGACACATTTGTATTATAATGCCAGGCATATTAAACCCGAAAAATTCAATATTCCTTCAATGCAACACGAAAGTTATTGCAATAAAATTTTTCATATTAAAAACAAGTTGTTAAGTTGTATTTAATATAATAGTTATAGATGTTTTGATCTGAAGAAATATTACAATTAATCCTTTTTTAATTTTATTTTTTTTTTAATAAAACATTTCCTTAAAAGTTAATTTTCGATTCGTCAATGTTTGATATTTGCATTTTGCTGACTTTTAGGTCGCCCATTTAAGATCATTAAAATCATCAAAATATATATAAAGCCCAAAATGTGTTTGTTTGTGTGTTTGCCGGAATTTTCACAGTTTAGCCCGAAAATGGAATACAACTCTCATGAATAGGACAGTACTTCATTTTGGAGTTACTCGACCGCATGTAGGAGAGTGCAAAAAAAGCTCTATTGGAGCATCGAAGCAATATTGGGTATGTTTCACTGTTTTATCGTAACTACAATGGAATGTTCTCTTATGAAATCCTGATTCCTGAAAACTTTAAAATTGTAAGCGCAACAAGTCCTTTTTGGTGAATCGCACTAAGCATTACAAAGAAAATTCGTTTTTAAGCTTCTCGTAGGTAAAATAAACTCCCTCAAAAGTCTTTTTTGTCCTTTCAGTTTGCAAAGATTCAAATCAAATTTCGAAAAGCACTACTCGCTCTACCCTCTTTTCCACAATTTAACTTACTAGTTCAGTAAAAATTGGACATTAGCAAAATGTAGTAGACTTGTGTTAAATCGTTTACTTCAGAAAGAAATAATTTGCCTTTAAATATCAAAACTGAACCCGTTCATTGAAATTCTTCGGTTGTTTATCCTTATGACTGTGAGAACAGCTGATCTAAAAGAGTTTAAGCCATTTTTTTTTCAATATTGTGTAATTTTTAACGATGCACTATGGAGCGGAAAGAGTTAGTTAAATGTCCTAATCACTTTATTTAGTTCTCTGATTCATTCAATTCTACCCGTTTATTTATGAATGACCAGCT
Source organism: Cistogaster globosa (assembly GCA_937654795.1). Taxonomy (NCBI): domain Eukaryota; kingdom Metazoa; phylum Arthropoda; class Insecta; order Diptera; family Tachinidae; genus Cistogaster; species Cistogaster globosa. Next base: position 92,731,498 of record OW569407.1, on the reverse strand, counting down.
CTAGTCATTAGCATCATCGTATTAGTATCTCCTTATAATAAAAAAATAGATAGACAAGTTTTAGAAAAACAATCATTGTCTCCTTTGTTACATTTGAAAGAATAAGGATCGAATAAAAAAGGAAGCTGTTTAATAATCTTTAGGTGACATGTTATCCCTTTGTAACTGTTGTATTATTATTAATAATGTGGGGGAGATGTCGAAAAAGACAGCTTTCTTGGTCCTTGGTCCTTTTTCGACCTCCTTCCATCTATTAATGATTATAGTCTTAGAATCGCAATTTACCACAACCTTACTCTCATTTAGTCACGAACTCTCATCATCCTTTACTCCTGACTTGAGTGATTCTAGGTTGTTGAATGGTAACTGTCGGCCTTTTTTCTCTCATCACTGAATCCCCAGTAGTTGCTAGCAAGTGTCTAAGGCTTCGATTTCCCACGACATCAACATTTAATCTTATGCTAGTAAGTGGCAGGCATTTATACATTTTTGGGCTACCACCTCAGCCTCTTCTAATCACAGTCTACAAGAATCATATTTAATCCTCAACCTAAGCAAATAATATTTCAAATTTTCATGATCTATCACTGACGTAGTTATTCACATACTCTTATCTAAGCACCTTACTGGTCTCATTCGAGCTTGTAGTAGCACCTTTGAAGGCTGAGCTTGCTCTTATTACACTACTCTAAGGAAAGTGCATGTCAGTTTTGTATATTTACTTTAGTTACATACTGTAGACGTGCTTAAGAGTAAATATAAAAAAAAAATTACATGAGATTAACATGTTGGTTCAGAACATGTATGATAACAACATGCCACTTCGTTCGATGTAACACGTGTGAAAGAATTTGATATTTTTTTGTACTGAAAATAAAACTAGTTTTTATTTTTTATATAAAAAAAATAATATTTAAAAGTTTATATTCAATTTTTTTTTATTGAATGTATTTTTATGTTTATTTTTTCCTTATATCTCAAAAATTTGTCGAGGCTTGGCTAAAAGCAACACAAATTTATATCTTCTCATAATTAAAACATTGACCATTTTGTAAGCTTCTTTTAACGTCCATTGCTTCATTAAGGGAATAAAAAATTTCTAAAAATTTCTAATATTATAAAAAAATTTAATAGTCTTTCATAACATTTATCACTCGAGCATTTTATATTGTGTACTAATAATTGCTACAAAAATGCAAATGCTCTAAATTCTGTCAATTATAATTTTTAACACCTCAATGCAACTTTCGTGTTGGTTGCATATTATTTTCGATTTAAGAAAATGCCAGTTAATTTCAAAATCAATGCAATTTTTTACAGACATACGTTTTATGTTTTTAATGTAAATTAACATGCTTTTTTTTGTTTGCCGCACACATGACGCCAAATAATAAAAATTTTTATATCAAAAAAATATTATAAATATTTTTAATAAGAAATTATTACTTTATAGTTATAGTTGACGTGGGCAACCTTACAAAAAATATTGAATTTATTTTTTATTATTATTTTAAAGAAACTAATAAATGGAACCTTTTTAAGAAAACATATTTCAAAAAAATTATGTAAAAACACAATTAAAAAAATTCTTATTTTTAATAATATTTATTTTAAAAAACTGTTAAATAGGAACCTGCGAAAACGTTGCTTTTAAAAAGTACTTTGAAATATTCATTCAAAATAGTTCCTTTTTGTAAACATTTTCCCGGAAAAGTAAAGGACCTTTACAAAAAGGACTACAATAAAAATAAGCAGTTTAAAGAAAAATCGTTCTGTAAAGATCTTTAATAAGAACCTTCTAAGAAATTAAAATTAAAAAGTACTTAAAAAACGATCAAAATAGATCCCTTTCGCAAAACTTTTCCTTGCAAAGCTTAGGAACTTTAAAAAAGTACTACAAAAAATAAGGAGTTTAAAAAGAGGCATATTAAAAAAGTTTTTTTTTCGAAAAAGAAAATAAATATTTCTAAAAACGGAGCCTTTTAAAAAGTACCTTTTAAAAAAGTATTTTAACACTCACTTTAAAAAAACTGCCTTAACAATATATTTTAAAAAATTCCTTTTTAAAAGGTACCTCACTAAATATGATAAAGGTTTTTTTTTGATTTTTTAGAAATGATTTAAAAAAGGTAATTTAAAGAACCATTAAAAAATCTGGCCACCTTAAAAAAACATATTTGAAGAAATTTTTTTGTTAAAGTATCTTTTAAAAAATACTTCAAAAAATAATTTTTTGCAAACGAAAATTTAAAAATATCTTAAAAATTAATTTCTTTTGAAAGAAAAGTACCTCTAAAAAAGTATGGATATAAAAATTATAATAAAGGACTTAAAGAAAAAAAAGTACCTTTTTAAAGTAATGCTTTAAAAAATAGATTTGATATTAATTTCAAATAAATACTATTAGCAAAAAACTCTTTTAAAACATCTTTTATAAAATATACCCTTTGAAAATTTAAAAAAGAAATTTATTAAAAGGTACTTGTAAAAATAGTACCTTTAAATTAAAACTAAAAAATAATTTAAAAAATACATAATCTCCACAAAAAGGCGAATTAAGAATTTTTATTTCGAAAATGCATTAGAGTTTTATAACTTTTGAGAATGTACCTTCTTAAAAGTACTGTTTCAAAAAGTTTTTTTCAGAAAAGTACTTTTTAACATTTTCCTTTAAAAAGCAACATTTTGAAGAAAGAACTTAAAAAAATACCTTAAGATAATAACTATTTAAAAAAATTTGTTGGTAAAAATTTAAAGTCTTTATCTATTACGGTTCAAATGATTCTACAATATATGTATGTCAAAATCAGGTCGTCTATGAGGACACCTTTTAATTTTTAATGTAACTTTTTTTTTAGGTTTTTTCATAATGGTAAAATTTACGTCTTTTATGGATCATCCTATAATTTTAAAATCTTTAATTTTCTGTCTTGTAACTTTCTTTTAGAATGTGTTAACATTTATTAGACACAATATTTAGTTTCCAAGTGAAATCCACTTACATGCCATTTTCCATATGGAAATCACGTCTCTTTAGGGATACCCTTTAATTTTTTTTTTTTATTTTTTTTCTTAAGCGAATACATTCATACATTTTCTGTAAAAACTTAAAGTGTTAAATTGTTATGGTTCCAGCGAAAGAGGGCAGTTTTGGACGTACACATATAATGCAAGACCCTAAAAGGGGAACCCCTGAGTTCATATTTTGTTTGATTCTTTAATTCTTTAAATTTTTTCTAAAGTTCGCGTTTAGTATAGAGATTTCATTAATTAATCTCGCATAAATAAAATACGATTGTCTTTATGCTTCTTTTACGAAACATCAGTTTCGAGCGATTACCACCTGTTTACGAAAGTATTTTTTATTATTAAAAAAACAACAAATATTTCGAAATTGAAAGGGTTGGTAACAACAAAAGATTTTCAGTCTGTAATAAAAATAAAATGGAATTTCTATTTATTTTTCCATTGACTATAGTTTTATTTATATGGTTTCAAATTCATTATGCGTTTTTAAATATTTTTTTTCTAATTTTATATTTATTAGTCTGGTCGTCTATAATGAGTTAATAATAATTGATGACAAATACTCTTCGATTTTTCATTTATTTTCATTATTATCAATTATTTATTTATTTATTTTTTTTTTAGTTGCCGTCTATTTGTTTTGTGTGGATATGAATTTGTATAAAAAATGAGATTTTGCGTGGTAACTCTTTTTGAAATTTATTGTTGTTTTTTTAAAAGACATAAAAATAAAATACAATGAATGAGCGTCTGCTGGAGTGATTTCAAAAAAGTTGCATGGCCATAATTGGTGCTTTGATAAGAGGCGTACAATTTGCATTTTATTAAAAAGGTGCTGGTATTAAAACTATTTATTTTCTTTAGTGATCTTTTTTTCTTCTTCTTATAAACCAACAAATATATGCTACAGTATTTTTTTTGGATAAAAGAAATAAAAATGTAATAAAAGACTTAAAGAACACATGTTGTTTATAATGGAGACAGAACTAGATAGAAATTTTTAAATTTTGTTACGATGTCATTCCATATCTAATGTCATTTATTATTATTTGAGATCAAAGCTTTTGATATCGAGTAATCGTTTCAATCATCTTTTCAACCTTTTCAAATTTCTAGATTAACAAGTTAATTTCTATAAAAAATACTAAACAATTAGTCAGCTTAATTTACAAAGACAAGTAAAATTAAAAGAATAATAATTTTTTATTTAAATTAAATTCTAATAAAATAAAATTAATAAAGAAAGAAAGAACAAATGGCAAAATAAATAGCTCACTACCCTTAGTTGGTTTTTCATTAGGAATTTGATATTAAAAACGCTTAAGGGTGGGTTATTTAAAACATTAAGGAATAAAATTGTTATGAAACTGGAAACTAAATGTGATTGAATTCTAAATATCTTAAAGATAATAAAAAATTTCAGATATTTTTTCAAGCCCGATAGTACTTTCAAAAGGGTTAAAAATCAAACGAACCGCGCTAACATTTTGACATTTATGATCAGTGTACTCTATTAAATCATGATGAATAGATCGACGCTTCACTAATATTTTTAAATTATCCAGTCCTACTACTTTGAAAATCAGTCATCAATTTGTGCAACTTATGAACGCAAAGTTATATTCGGCGATTGGGCTCATTTTCGGTTTAACCCTACACATTCCATTACATCCAGGTGGCATCATTGGAACCTGTTTTTTCAAAAATGATGCCGGAACTCGTCTTTGGGACGATGGAGATCGTTACGGACCATTAAATTATTAATTTGTTTCTTGTTTGAAAATATGGATGACATAAATCAGGTGAGAGATATGGTTCACAGCGCTGTTTCCCATCCGGCCGACCGTAACCATCGACAAATACAAATTTGGCCATAAGTTGATTTTGAGAAGTGGACCTGAATTAGGCCAGATTTACACTATGATATTTTTTGAGGCAATTTTGATTCAATCCTCTATTTAAATTGCAGCGAAATGTGTTATTAAAAAAAAAAAATAAGCAACAGTTTCATTCCCTCAAAATTCAAGCAATACCATGTTGCTTACCCTTCTTACTTCACAAACAAAAATTTCATAGTGTAAATTAGTTTCTAGTCTCAAGGCTGTGCAATGTTAAATCTTTCAATTATTTTCTGTAGGACCCTGTGAAATCACTGATTTATGCTGACGCTTTGGAGGCCAACATTATTTGTGATATTCTTGATGTACGGTCAGCAATGCAGGTAAAATTGCACGTGCAGAACGCGCATTGTCAAAAACAATGCCATAGGCACGACATAATTTTTCAACAATGATGTCATGTATTCATCAATCAAATTAAAATTCTTATTGATCAAAATTTAAATTTTTTTAAATATTTTTTTTTTCAATTTTAAAAAACCAACCTTTAAAAATAAAAAAAATTTAAAATTAAGGTCTGGCCCATAAGTGTGTGAGTCCAACTCTCCTTAGGCTGATTTATTTTTAATTAACATTTAAGTTTATACAATATAAGTAGGCCCAAGTTCGCGTTATCCTTTGTAAACTTTCACAATCGTGACATTCTGTTGATGTTGGCCATCAAACTCTAAATATTAAGACCGTCAAAATTTACTTGTCTCATAATTCTTAAATTTTATTTTTTACACATATGTTTTGTCATAAAAGCATTTTGCCTTATGTTCTACAAACAAACCTTTTTGTATTTTAAGTCACATTTTATGAAATTAGACTGTTTGAAGTAAAATTCTATCAGTTTTTTTTTATTATTTTAAAGCTTAACAAAGAAATAAATTACTTTCTTTCTATAATCTACAGAAATAAAGTTAAGTGTTTTTAGAAAAATACACTTAGAAAAAAAGCTGTTGTCGCTAGTTGGCAGTAAATTAAAAAAAATTGTAAGGACATGTTACACATGATCTTTTGCTGCTTAGCCCTTCTGGTTATGTTTTATACCCCTACTTAATAATTTTGTTGTTATTAAAAAAATATTCTTCACATAAATATATAATAAGTAAAAAAAATTATATTTGCATTTAATTTTGCTCAGTGGATCAAACTTACACTTTGTGTTTTGAAAGCACAATTGTTTTGACTGGGAAAGAACTCTTTTTCTCGATTTACAAAAGTTTATGTGGTGTGTATGTGTATGCGTGTGTGTGTGTGTTTATCTGCAAATTTGAGCCATTGACTCAATGATAACACGACAGACCTACTGACTGACTTTATAAGACAATGTTTGAATTAAAGACTGAGAGACAGTGTTGGTTTGATAGTGCATGTTCATGTTTGCCCACATTCATTCATAAAAATGTCAAGACAAAAGAAGAAGAATCATGCCAACAAAACCAACAACATAGAAATGAGAAAAGGTCTTTTTTTAAGCCGGTAAAACGGAAAACAATACAAAAATAAAAGAAATATACCATCATATAAACACACTAACACACATACATATGTATGTAAAGAACTAAATTTATTTATAAATTTGTTTGTAGTGGATAACTTAAAATGTTAACGACCCACTAAAAAAGAGTAGAAAAGAAAAAAAAATACAAAAAGGAAAATATAATATTGCTTGGGTCATAATACCTATGAGAAATTGAAGATATTGTTTTTATTTTTGTTACAAAATTTCAAATTAATAGAAGAAGCGCAGTGTAAATTTATTAAAATTGTTTTAAGAAAAATTAAAAAAGAAATAAAAACATTTTTTAAATTAAAAACGAGTATTGTTTTTTTATTATAACTCCAAAATTGAAACTCAAAAAAGGACTTCGAATTGAATGAAATGAAAATGCCTTAATTATTTATCAATATCCATCTTACTCCCCTGTATAAGCCATTTGTTTTTAAAGTGTCATAAGTCTATTTTTCACTAATATCAATTAAGTGACATTGACTGCAGTTGAACAGTATCTCTTCTTTTAAAAAAAAGGGCAAACCTACCAAAAATATTTTAAAATTGTGATCTTTATCTGACAATTAAACATTAAAAATCGATTAAGATTGAAGATAAGTTTGAACTCTTTCAATATTTAAATTTATTTATTTGCAGTATTTTAAATGAAGCGGCAGGGTTGGCAAAGAATATAACTTTTACCATTGACTAGAAGGGCTATAAATGAAGACCTTAATATGCTGGGTACAATAAACTAGAATATGAGATAAATATTATATTTTTAATTTACTAGTCGTGCCCACGACTTCGTCCGCATGTCATTTATAATTTTTTTAAAATTCAAATTTACAAAAAAGTGTTTTTAAATATTTATTGTAGAGTTATGTAAACTGTGTGAAAAATTTTCTATCTATAAAAATAAAATGTACTGATAACTGTTTTAATACCATGATACTGATAAAATTGGGTGACTTTACATTTATATCTTCATTCTCTTTAAGAAATAACTTTTTTTTACGAAACAAAAAGTACTCTGTATTTGTACTAGGGTTCTAAGGGAACTCCACACAAAATTTTATAAAAATCCCTCTAGCAGTTTTTACGTGATGCGAACACAAACAGACAGATAAAAATTCCAAAAATAGTTGTTTATATTCAATTTTGATTACTATCTACACCAATATCAAAATTTTCAAAAAATATGACCGAAATGACCCCGTTAGTGTTTTTTTATATAAATAGATTTCTAAATTTTAGCAAATTACTGTCCCTTCAAAACATCACATAAGTAAAACTCAGGTTAAATCAATATAAAAGTCTCTAATTTTTCTCAACTATTGATTTTTTTTTAATATTTTTTAAAGTTACATAAATAAGTTTACTGTCATAAAAAATTGTGGTTTTTCAATGACTTGTCGAAATTATTTACATTGTAAAAAAAATACTGATATTTAAATTAACAAATACAAGTAAATCTTCTAAAAGTTCATTTTCGGTATTTTTAAACGTGTGAAATGCAAACCTCTAAAAAGTCGGTTGTAAAACGAAGTGACTTATGCCATTTTTACATTAAACGGCTTTAATATTACTAAAATTTGGTATTTTTGTATTATTTGTATTTTGGTATAACTAATTTGAAAACATCCCATCTTCTTTATTTTCCAAAAAAAAAATCCTTTTTATTCTCTGCTATTTTTTGTCACATAGTGGGGGAATTTGAAAAAATTTAAAAATTTATCTAGTGTGTTTTTAGATGGCAATCACAAATAAAACGAAGCTTTAGAACGCTAAAAGGAAGATAATATCGAGCCTTAATTTTTTACCTGAGCCTTAAATTAGACTTGTGTAGTTCATAAACGAACTAGTTTATTTAAACGATTCCATCGATTGAACTAAGTGAACTAGTTCATACTTTTAAGTACACCTAGTTCATTTTTTAACTATACTTAGTATTTGAACTACCAGACAAGATAAACTAGAATCCATGTCTTTGTTTTCTTGTTGACTATTTCCGACATGAAATTAGTGTTGCCACGCATTTTATTAAACATTCGTTATAGCAATGCTACAGTGTTGTTGCCATCATATTTTAAAAAGAACATTTGAACTTAAAGAGCTATTGAACTAAAGAAAGCTTTTGAACTAGAGGTTAAAAGTTGAACTAAAGGAGATTTTGAACTAAAGAGAGCCTTTGAACTAAATTTCGAATTAGTTCATTTTCAAACTTTGAACTAAAAAGAGCGATCACTATATGGCACAAGTCTACCTTAAAGTGCTTCAGGGAGATGATAACAAATTACTTTAAAGTAGCACACCTGCTGTGTACAAACAAAATTATATTATTGGCAAACTTTTTGTTTATTTCTTTATACATTTTGATGTGCAGCAATAGATTTACTTTAACGTACGTTTAAAAAAATGTATTTTCCTTTTCTATATTCCAGCATTTCAGTAATAGAGAAACGTTTTGGTTTTCCATTAAAAAAAATTCTTGGGTTGACAACGAATTTTTTAGTATTAAAAACTCTACAACTAGAACACTTTAAAGAAAGAAGAACCTCTAATTTTCTTATTTATCATATTTTTTAAAGTATCTTTGTACAGAATATTACACAGAGTTTAAAAAAACTTTAAGCTGTTCAACTACACAGAAACAAACTTTTACAACATTTAAAGGTTAATTTTTATCAGATTTAAATTTCATTAAATTTTTAATTGATTCAATTACATATTTAATCAAAAAAGAAGAAAATAACTTCTTTATTAAATAATTATTAGCAATGTAATTAAAACATAATTAATTAATTAAAAAAATAATTTATTTAATAAATAAATAATTGATTCAATTAAATATTAAGTTTTATTTTAATATGAAACCAATAGTAACTTTTTATAGGTCAACAAAATTTTCCTCTGTAACAGAACCATAGACTCCCAAAGTTATCTACTTATTTATTTAAAAAAAAAAATCTTTCGCATGAATTAAACATATTAAAAAATCTAAGCGAATCTTAAGTGCTTCAATGTGTCTTTTATTTTCTTGCAAATTCAATTTCTTTCCCAACTCGTTTTATAGAAAATACAACAAAAAATAAAAAAAATCAATTTTTCAAAATTTAAAACCTCTTATTATTGTGAGGTTGACATTAATTTATATCAATATTTTTATAATTTGTCTTATTACCTGCACAAAATTCTATGTAATTGCAAAATTTCACTCATGAAACACTATCATCCCAAATTTTGTGTTTATAATTCTCAAAGGGTTGACAATAAATACAGCGGATAAATAGCATAATGTTTTACAAGCTTGAGTGCACGTTCACTTTTGTTAAACAATGAATTTGTCTTCTCTTAATCATTTTTGTTATTGTAACCTTTACTACAGATATATAAAGGGTATATCCAAGTTTGTCCCTTCGTTTGCAATTTCAAAAATATCCATTTTCGATCTAAAACATATATATTCTGAGTTCTTATGCACAGCGAAGTCGATTGATCGATTTCTATTTGTATGTCCGTCCGTGTTTGGGTTGAAATCAACTTTGCTCAAGGCATTAGATGAGCTAAAGGAAATTTATATACTACAATCGGTCACACATAGTTTTAAAAACTTTAACATTGAAAATCAGCAAGATTGATTCATGACTTTCGCGGCAGCGAGAAAAATACCCCCGCTTGCCTTTAATTTGTCTATATTATTTGGAACAAATCTAGTTGAGTAAAGTTACGGTGTTAAAAAAAATATATATGGGGCGATAGAGAAATTAAAAAATAAGAAAAAAACAGCAAGTGAAAAAATTGGCGTTCGACCATATTTTCCGAGTTATGGGCCTCTAAACTTTTCATAGAAAAGTACGATGGTGCATCATATTTTTAAGATATCAATATGGATATCATTTAAAAGCTTTCGAAGAGAAATTTCAGAAAATACTAACATTTTTTTTATGCTTAACCCATTAAGAGCCGATGACACTTTTATGTAGAATAATATAGCGTACTTAATTTTTTTATTTTTAATTTCTCTGTCACCCTAATATTTTTTTTTTTTTTTTTACTTTTTTTATTGGAGTTACTTCACTAAACATATATGATAAAATGTATTTAAGATTCGGCATAGCCGCATATACCACTCTCACTTGTTTTTATTACTTTTGTTTTACTTTACACTACTTTGCTGTAAAGCGGCAATTAAATAGCTGATATTTCAGTAACATCAATTTGTACTGCCTTGTTTTTAATTTTTTACATTGTTTAAATTTTACTACGAGGGCTGTTCTATATATTTCTGGCCTAATAGTGAAAATGCGAATATTTATAATCAAAAATGGTTTTATTGTTTTTCAAAGTATTCTGCAGCATTATTTATACACTTTTGCATGCGCTCCAACCAGTTATCGAAGTACTTTTTCCACTCCGATTGAGACACCTCTAAAAAATGGTTTTTGAACATTTCAACAGCTTCTTCTGGCGATGAAAATCGTTGACCACGCATTTTTTTTTTGATGTGCGGAAACAAGAAGAAGTCATTACGTGCCAAGTCAAGGCTGTACGGCGGATGACCCATTAATTTGACGTTTTGGCCGGTCAAAAACGCTCTGGTTTGAGCCGATGTGTGAGAGCTCGCATTGTTATGGTGAACAATGATTCGTTTTCTCTTGTTGGTTTTTGAATTTCTCCGATGACTTCAGGCAAACAAATTGTAGTGTACCACTCAAAAGTAACCGTCCTACGTTGCTCAAGCGGAACAGTCGCCACATGACCAGTTGTGCCGAAGAAACAGGCGACCATTTGTTTCGAAGTGCTTCTTCCGCGAACAACTTTCGTTGGATTTTGCTCGTCTTTGAAGACCCACACGGTTGATTGTTGTTTCGTTTCGGGCTCATACGCATAGATCCACGATTCGTCACCTGTGACGATCTTATAAACGTCTTTTGAAGCACCGCAACCGTATTTTTGCAACATTTCTTTGCACCAATCGACACGAGAATTTTTTTGAGCGACTTTCAAATTGTGCGGGATCCCACGGGAACAAACCTTTTTTTCGGCCAGGTGTTCATGCAGTATCGAATGTATGCTGGTGGAAGAAATGTCCAAGGATGTCTCTATCTCTCGGTATGTCGCATGTCGATCTTGCATTATGAGTTCACGCACGGCATCAATGTTCTCTGGCACAACAGCCGTTTTTGGACGACCTTCACGTAATTCGTCTTTGAGCGAGCTTCGGCCACGATTAAATTCATTATACCAATTTTTCACAGTGCTATAGGATGGTGCTTCATCGCCATACAAAGATTTAAATTCATCAATGCACTCTTGTCTTGATAATCCACGTCGAAAGTTAATTATTAATTTTTTCAAATCACTGTAAACAACATAAATAATGGTCGTACGTCAAAACGTTTTAAGTACGATTATGCTTAAAAATGACAAACTTTCCAATGGAAATGTCAGATTGCACTTGGCAGCACTCAGTGTTGCCAGGCCAGAAATATATATAGCAGCCATCGTATTTGTGATTTTGTTTAAGTAAATTAAGTTTCTACATTTTCTTTTTAAACAAATTTCTTGTTTCTTTTTAAACAAATATTGATTTTATTATTTTTTCCAAAATTAAATAGCTTTGGCTGCCCTTGACTAAAAATATTTCAAATTATTTAAAACATTAAACCAACAAAAACACATGTGAGTTGTTTTAAACAGTTTTACTTTTCAAACTAAATAAATAAACGAACCTAAAACCAAAGACAAGAAACAAGAATTTGCTCACTCGTTTGTAAATATTATTAATGATGGAATTGCTTCAGTTTTTGCGGTAAGAAGATATAAAAACAAATGATCTCAATATTATGTTTAAACTTGATTATACGCCTTCATATTACGATTTTTTTTATTAATTTTGTTGCTGTTGTACTCGTAACTCCGTTTCAAATTGACACTCACGCATTCACTGACATTTTGTTAAATAGATTTTTTTTTTGTGTGTGAAAAAAAAACAATTTTATGCATATTTCACAAGAATATAATTTGTGGTAATATAATCATTAAAAATAGATACAAGCTGCACAATGGGTTATATATTACAAAAATGGATACTATAATTTTTGTCTAATATTTTCTGAGTTGAAAGTGAACATGTACTGATATTAGTTGGGCTGCCAGAATTTGAGTTTAGCTGCTTATTAATTTTTTTGTGTCTTCTTCAAAATACCGCATTAATTTCCCTGTGAGCAAAAAATGCACCCCATATTTTTTAGTATTTGATAAACCGCTGGAAATGTTCTGTAGTTCGACTGAGGCCTTCGGGAAAACTGATTTCAACCCAATTACTGACAGACGGTCATCGCTTAATATCCCTATCATCCATAATTACGTCGTATACCTGTGCGAAAGTACGTTAAATTGACTCATGTTCGCTAGACCCCGTTCGGAGAGCCCTAGTTTCCAAAAGGTTTGGCCTATTGCGAAATGAATTTGAATGGCATATGCTACTGTCATCTGCAAAGTAATGGACAAGATTGAAAGTTTGACATAGAAAGTCGTTAAGAAAAATAAGAAATTGGGTAGGATAAATGAATGGAACCTTGCGGTACGCCTGAATTTATCTTGAACTTATTTGATGAGATCCCGTCTATAACAACGCGTAAAGTGCGATCGCTAAGAAAGATCGATACAAGTGATACGATTGCATCATGCCAGACTTAATCAAAAGCTTCGAAAATATATAGTGATGGCTCTCTTCCTTTTTATTGTGTTTCAATAATAATATGACCGGTCCATAACCATAATATAATTCAATCATAATAAAATAGAGATAATGCCCTCCTCAATCATGTTCTTTTCTTTAAATTCTAAAGTAAATTGACGAAAAGTTAGATAACAATGTTTCTGTAGCAAAGAAATCGGTGCTCAAGTCCTTTGTTTTGTACACATAAAATATATTCCATCCAGATTTTAAAGGAACACTTGTTTACAATACTTTTTCATATTCATTCTGTTCGCACATAATACTTTTATTAAGATTTTTTTAACTAATTCCTATTAACACTATCTTAAGCCAAAAGTGTGTGTTTTTGCATAACATTTTGATGCTGCTAAATTTAGAACAGTCAAGTATGGCACTAAGTGGTTCTCCTTATTTTTTCATTTTCCTATTTTATGTGCAAAATAAAACTCAATAACAAAATTGTTTTGTTTACAAAAAATTTTTTTCAATATTACAAAACTTTTATTTTATTGTTGAATAACCAAATAACAAATACTGTATGATTTTGATTGTATTCGTTTATATATTTTTGTTCTTCTGTTTATAGTGAATATTTTGAGATGATTTTTTTTTTGTTTTTGTAATTTTGTGTGACCCAAATACACCCACATTTTTTTGTGCGGAACTTAATTTGTACTTGTGTTGAATATCAGCAGTGTTAAATGAATTTTTTATTTGGTTTTTTTATTGAGTTCTTCTCTCATTTTGTTAAAGAAAAGAAAATTAATAGAATCATTATTTATTTATTTATTTTTTTTTTTTTCTTTTAAAAAATCACATTTAGTCGTTAAATGATTTTTCTGTTTATGTTAAAATAAAAAGAAGCTTTTAACAAGGACTACACTAAACAAGTGTTTTTTAACAATTCAGTAATTTTGGCAAATATCTAAGTAACACATGGCGAATAATTTTGTAGCAAATCTAACACCGCTAGTTAGAAAAAGACGCTTGATGTTGTCAAAATAATGCAACACCTTGTACATATAACAAAACAGAAAAGGAATTATTTTTAAACATGAAATATTTTTTGAAAATATTGGTGTCGGAATATAAAACATCTATTTTTGGAATTTTCATCTGTCTGTTTGTGTTCGCATCACGTAAAAACTGCTGGAGGGATTTGGATAAAATTTTGTGTGGATGCCCCTTAGACCCGTAGTTCAAATATAGAATACTTTTTGTTTCGTAAAAATAAGTTATTTCTTAAAGAGAATGAAGATACAAATGTAAAGTCACCCAATTTTATCAGTATCATGATATTAAAACAGTTATCAGTGTATTTTATTTTTGTAGATCGAAAATTTTCAACTATGTTCACAGATCTCAACAATAAATATTTGAAAACGCATTTTTCTAAATTTGAATTTTAAGAAAATTATTAATGACACGCGGACAAAGTCGTGGGCACTGCTAGTCTAATTATATTATAATAACGCTCTGTGTCTGTTCTTCATTTAAACCAAATACTTTAAATTTTTTATTATTGTATTTAATGATTAAAAATTATTAACATTGTAAATTAATAGAGGACTATTGCAGGGATCTATATATGTGATGGGCTTAATGACCAGTGTTCATATCCCATCCGCTGCTAATTTAACAACATCATTTTTTTTTATATTATAAAGGGCTTTCGTACTATTGTTCTGTCACGAGCAACAAAACAGGGTCAGTAATAACGCTCATACATTTTTTGAAAATCTCTTACAAATCTTTGAAATAGACTTGTGTAGTTTATAAGCGAACTAGTTCATTCAAACGATTCCACCGATTGAACTAAGTGAACTAGTTCATACTTTTAATTATACCTCGTTCATTTTTGAACTATAGTTCGTACTTGAACTACCAGACAAGATGAACTAGAATCCATGTCTGTATTTCCTTGACATGAAATAAGTGTTGCCACGCATTTTTTTAAACATTTGTTTTGGAAATGCTACGGTGTTCTTGCCATTATATTTTGAGATGAACATTTTGACTTGAAGAGCTTTTGATGAACTAAAAAAAGCGTTTAAACTAAAAGTTGAAAAATATGAACAATCCGTCAACAGAACAATTGAACTAAGAGAGCTTTTGAACTAAAGAGAGCCTTTGAACTAAAATTTAAATTAGTTCATTTTTAAACTTTGAACTAAAAAGAGCGATCACCAAATTGAACTATATAGCACAAGTCTACTATAAAAATATTTAAAATATTAAAAAAAAATAAAAAAACACATACAAAAAATAGTAGTTTAGTGACAATTGTCACGAAAGTCACGAAAGATATTTTTTAAATGCTTTTACTTGGAAAAAAAAAATCTTTTTAAATTGTAATGACTAAAAACTATACAGACGCTAAGGAATCCATAAATTTAAAATTTACAAAAAGGTGAAAGCTAACACGTCAAATTGGCAAAACAAAAGTTTTGAGATCTCAGATTTTTGTGTTTTAGTGCGTTATTTGCCAAGACAGGCATCGAAAAAAGACAACTGTAACAAGTTGTTATCAGTTTGAAGCTGGATTTACTTTTAAATCTGCTGCAGCGATTACAACTGAGCTAGGAGTCTTAATTTCGAATAACTCTTGGAAAAGTCCGGATATTAATAAAGTGACTTTGGCAAAATTGCCTACAGATTCCAAAAATAATCCTAAATTCGCAAGATCCTTTCTTCTTTAAAAAATTTAAAATTTAAAAATTGAAAATTAATTTAATTGGCAGTTATTGAAGATCATGAGTTAGATGTTCTAAAATAAAAAATTATTATCTCGCTACACCACAAAAACCTTTTTATATTTCTTTTAAAATTTTTAGGGTGACAGTATATTTTGTCCGCAACTGTATAACACAGCCCAAGCTCTATTAGTTTTAAAACTATAA
This sequence comes from Cistogaster globosa, assembly GCA_937654795.1. Taxonomy (NCBI): domain Eukaryota; kingdom Metazoa; phylum Arthropoda; class Insecta; order Diptera; family Tachinidae; genus Cistogaster; species Cistogaster globosa. Next base: position 92,715,466 of record OW569407.1, on the reverse strand, counting down.
AGCATCTTTTTAACAGCAGCAGTGTTCTAAAAATAAATACATACAAATAACACATCCTTTCATCTCACTCTCTATTTGTTTAAATATCTTATTTTGATGCAGGACATAATATTTGCTTATGCAAAAATTCTTTAGTAAAAAAAAAAAAAATAAAGCAAATTTCTTTTCTAAGAGATAATAATGAAATTTTTTAAGGTAAAATGTGAGAGGAGGCAACATTTAACTGTTTACGTTAAAACATATTTGCACTCATTAACAACCTTGTAATAGTTTTCTTTTTTTTTTTTCTATTCATAATTTTTATGATAAAGGATTTTTTTTAATTTATTTATGAATTTCTGTTGCTTTAAACCAGGTCAAAATAAAATTTCCTTTTCTCTTTAGTTTGTAATGATATGAAAATGGTAATTTAAACATGCTGGTGACAGGTTTTCTTTTCTTTTCTTTTAATTTTTTTTTTCTTAAAGTACGCATGTAATTATTCATCGTTTTTGCGGATGTTTTTAATGCTTTCATTTACTTAAAAAAAAAGAAACATTTTGATTATGCCATGATTATTATCTTGTTAATCTTATCTTATCGCATGTGGCAAAATGCGACAATTTACTTTTCTTAAATTCATTGCTTTAAAAGTCTTTATAATTTTATTTTTAATAACGTCAGCAACAGTTGTCACCTTTTAACAACAGATGGCTTCACTTGTAATTTATTTTTAAATTCCATCGGAAGCAAAGTTCTGACATGCAGTGCCGGTCAATATAATAGCACCAGTTGCAATATTCTGATTGGAAAGATGTATAAATTTCACCAATTTTTATATTATTTTTTTTGAGTGTAAAATACAGTTACATATTTTATGCTATCTTAGAGTGTGTGCATTTGTTGTCAAATTTCGTAACTTTTAGTCAGTTATAAAAGATTTTTTGTCAACACTTATCATTTCGTTCAGTAATTAAAATAACACCAGTAGACTTTTTGAAATTTGTTTTGCAAAATTTTGTGAAAAATACACAAATTTTATTACCTTCTTGTATATTTATGGGTCGCGGAAATCATTGTTCGCCGAAAAAACGTGAACTAATAAAAAAATTTGCGTCCGAGGGTAAATCGTATTCCCAAATAAGGGAAGGAATTACTGGGTTGTTCCGATAAAATGATAATAAATGCGCTAAGATATGAGCAAAAAGTTAAACCTTGTGGTAAGAAGCGAGCTTTGTCACCCTTAATAGTAAAACGGTTAGCACGGACGACTTAAGAAAATCCCTTGATGACAGCTACGAATCTCAAAAAAACGTTGGATGTGCTGGCAAGCGTGTTAACAATTCGCCATAGACTTCGAGACAACAGCCTCAATGCCTGAAGTCCTAGAAAAAAGCCGCGTCTTTTCTCTAAGCATGCTGCTAAACGAACATCTTTTGCTAAAGCATATCTAAATTGGCCAAAGGAAAGGTGGAGAGAAGTGCTACGGACTGACGAATCCAAAATTGTTCTTTTTGGTGGAAAGGACTCCAGATGTTTTATCCATAGGCCACCTAACAGCAAATAAAAGCCACAATTCACATTAAAAACTATCAAACTTGGAGGTCATAGTATTATGGTATGGAGTTGCTTCTCATATCAAGGTGTCGGTCCTATATGTTGGATCAAAACCATTATGGATTAATTGGTTTACGTAAAAATCCTTGATGAAATTATGTTGCCGCTGGTTTGATCTTCCAGCAAGACAATGACCTTAAACCCAGCAGCAAGATGTCAAAAAAGTGGTTCAACGATAACTCTTTCAATTTAGTGGAGTGGCCTGCAATTAAAACCTATCGAAAATCTACAATAAAACCAACAAGCGTTGAAGGACTCTAGGAGGCTGTGCAGAAAAAAAGTTCCATCAAAGTTGAATATGCCAGCATTTAGTGGATTCCATGGGAAGGCCGCGGTAATAGCAAGGGCACGCGACAAAGTATTAAAACCATACAACTAATTTATCTACAAGATATGTGAGTGAAATTTTTGATTTATTTTAAGAAAGATCACTAATTTTTTGTTGAAAATGAACTGAAGTGCTGTTATTTTGACTGTGTAGTTTTTAAGTTTTTTGTTTATATAAATTATCGTACTACATATAAACTGTTGAAAAAACCCAAATAACTTTCTTATGATAATACCCTTTAATATCAAAGAATTTATTATTTCGTTTTCAAGTTGAATCTGCCCAACAGTTAAACAGATGTTAACGGAGTCATTATAAATTTGTGCATGGTTCTATTATATTGACCGCAGCTGTGTATTAAAACCACAGAATATTGTCCATGTTGTCTTTAAAGCATTCAAATTCATTCAAAAGCAAGGTAGCAAATGAATTGTAGCCGGAGGATGATGAATGCATATTTGGAAATACTGGGGGTTACTCTGTATGTCGATTCGAGAGGAAAATCTTTCAAACTTCTGACCAAATGTACACTATGCAATTTTTCGAAATTCAAGCAATACCATATTTCCACCAACAAATAAAAATTGCATGCTAGTTTCATGCAAAACTGCATTGTGCAAATGCCGTAATTGTGTTTCAAGGCTTCAAAAATAAATGATTTTTAATTTTGATTTGTTTAAGCTAATGAGCAAATGAAGTAAGAACAACGATTGTATAAGCTAAAGCGAAATAGTACGCGATCAAGAAACATGTCATGAAATCTATAAATTATATGTTTTCCCCTCCAATTAGCTTTTCAGTAAAATGGTGCCACTTTAAAAAATTTCAACCCAATATTTTTAACAGATTAAAAAATATGGGATTTCCGAATTGAAATTTCTAAAAATCACACTTCAATCTTTTCCTTAATACAAGAAAATATTCTAAAGAAAATAATTTTTTTTTTTACTTTTCTGAAAAAGCGTCTGCATGGAAATGATTACTGCATGGAAAATGTAAGCAATTTAATAAATGTGTAATCCCTGAACCAATTCGAACTTAGCCTGGCCATTATGTTATAAAGTCCTAAAGCTAGCATTTAAAACTTTAAACAGTTTTTTTTATACCGTTAGTATTTCTTAAAAATATTCTTTGATTTTAAAGGCAAAAGTTTAAGAATACAAATTTTGGGATTTTTGATTAATAATTTAGGAATTTGCGGAGTTAGTTTGTTTTAAACTGATTTTTTTTTCCTTTATTCTAAATGATAAATACAACACAATAAACAAACAAAAAATTTAAAATTAACATGGAGGAGGTGCCCTGCTTTGGTGCTTTACTGAGAGATGTGAAATCCTTACGACTGAAAGGTGGGGACAACTTAAGCTGCATACACTCAAGTTCAAATAATCTGATACCAGCATGTGAAATTTTGTCTCGAATCGATTCAGCCACTTGATGTTTTATTTTACAAATAATTTCTTTTCTGCCCCACTGTGCGATGTGAGTTGTTTTACGGGAATATGTAAAGCGAGATTTTATTTAAACAATAAAAACATCTTTAACAGATGCAATTAAAAAATGCTATGGAAAATTACTGCGAGATCATGTGAGTTTTTCTTAAGAAGTTTTCTGGTGTAGAAGATTATTGTGGAATCTGCGCATTTTAACTTTCTCTCGATAATTAAACCTCTCGGGTGGATGCCACCTATTAAAGATGTAATTTTAACACGTACAAAGTTTTAATTGACAGGTCTCAAATAAAACAAAAAACTAAAATTATTTCTTTTTCTTAATTTCAATTTGTTCCAAATGCAAAAATTCTTATCGTTCTAAAATTTTCGCTAAGAATAGTATTTAAGGCAAGTGTGTACTTTTTAGTTGATTAATTATTTCTTGTTTACTCTTAAATTTAGCACAGACAGAAAATTAATACACACAATTTATTAAAAAACACAAAAGAAAAAAATGATTTTATTAAAATAGAACAACACACTTTTAAGAAAAGTAAAACAACAACAAAAATATTACAAGAAGATGTATTAGCAAAATATTCATGCCAAAACGTCATTATTCTAAATAAAATTAAATTAAATAAAAAATATAAAATTATTACAAAAGTAAAGGAAATATTTCTATAAATAAATTTTCGTACTATAAATTTTACAAAAATAAAAATAAATAATTTTTAATTTTCATTTAATTTAATTGCAGATTTTACAAAACTTGGGAAAAGTTGATCGGACAGCAGATGAAATTTTTGATGATCATTTAAATAATTTTAATCGACAACAACAAAACGCCAATAGATTACAAAAAGAATTCAATAATTATATTAGATGTATAAGAGGTATTTTAAACAAAAATTAATTTCATTTAAAACAACAAAAAATTATTTATTTTATTAATAATTGAAATTTGTTATTACAGCTGCACAAACTGCATCCAAATCATTAATGGATGCCATAGCGGAAATTTATGAACCTCATTGGACTGGTTATGATGCATTACACGCACAAGCTCAATGCTCGGAATCATTATGGCAGGATTTTGCACACAAATTGGCAGATCAAGTGATGATACCGTTAAATACCTATACAGGACAATTTCCAGAAATGAAGGTGATTTTATTAAAAAAAATAATTAAATTTTAAATTATTCATTCTGTTATTTTACATCTATACGAAAGCATTTTTTTTTTAATTTCGTATTTTTTTTTTTGCAATTTTCTACAATCCCTTTAAATTCTATATGATTTCCAAATTGTATTTTATTTGAACTATTTTTTAGAAAAGAAATAATTTAAGTCAAAATTTCGAAAATTGATGTAAAAATGGTACAAAAAATTAAAAAAAAAACAGACTTAAGCGCCAAAAATTTTAATTTTGTAATTTTAATTTTGTAATTTGCTTCATTTTAAATAAGACATAATGATTAAAGAACAAACATCTTAATTTTAATTTCGAAAAATATTTTCGAAATAAATTATTAAAAAAAATATTGTGCGAAGAGTTCTAGATTTTCAAAAATATTTTAAAAATCTCAAAAGTTTTTAATTAATAATGTTTATTTAAAAAAAATTTAATTTAAAATGAATTTATTTAATTTCAAAAAAAAAAAAAGATTAAAATTAAAAATTTTTCATAAAATATAAATTTGAACAAAAATTTTAAGGATAATTAATTCATACAAAGTTTTAGTGCTTCGAAAATAGATAAATGCTGAAAAAATAAAATTATATAATAATTTAATTGCAGATTTGCGTTAGCTTTTCGATTTTTGTAAAGAAATTTCGAATACAGTTTTAAACTTCGAAATAAAATTTTTTAACTCAAATAATTTTTTTTATTAAATTTTTTTACTTATTTTGAAATTTCGAATATTCGAAATTCAAATATTTTATTACTATTTAAAACTAACATTTCCAACTTGGAGTTTCAAACTAAAATCAAAAATTAAAAAAAAAAATATTTTGTCTTTTGCAGAAAAAAGTCGAAAAACGCAATAGAAAACTGATTGACTACGATGGACAACGTCATTCGTTCCAAAGTCTGCAAGCGAATGCAAATAAACGTAAAGATGATGTTAAATTAACGAAAGGCCGTGAACAATTGGAAGAAGCACGTCGTACGTATGAATTACTAAACACGGAACTACACGATGAGCTACCGGCTTTGTATGATTCAAGAATATTGTTTTTGGTAACCAATTTACAAACTCTATTTGCAACAGAACAAGTTTTCCACAACGAAACAGCCAAAGTACATAAAAAAAAATTTAAATATTTGTTATAACAGAAATCTTTTCAATCATAATTTATATCATTTTTAACATGTCTTCTATTAGATTTATTCGGAACTAGAGGCTATTGTTGATAAATTGGCAACAGAATCACAACGCGGCTCAAATACTCTTAGAAAAGCAACAGGTTTATTAACAGTTTTTATTTATAAAAATAACATTTTTAAATTTCTTTTTCTCCTAGTGAATGCCATAAAATCTGTCAGTCCTGTACAGTCACCGGTTAAACAAATGAATAATGCCAACATCACCAACAGCAATAATTATCAAAATACAAATGGTTCTGCTAATCGTAAGTAGCCAATCACCATCTTGATTGAAAGTTTATTTTATTTTTGTTTGTTTTTTTTTTTTCAAAATATTTGCTGCAAAAAAAATTTTTTTTTTTTTTATTGTTTCTTTAGTTTAATTTTATTTAAATTTAACCTTGTTGTTTCTATTTTTGTTTAGACAAATTAATTAAGTTTTTAGTAATATTTAAAATTTGATTTTGTTTTCTTTATATTTTTTTGCTTTTTTCTTTTCTTTATTTCTTCAATTATATTTTTTAATGGCTTAAAACTGTTAAATAGAAAATACATTAAATTGATTGCTATATTCATTTATAAATTTTTAGCATTATTACTGTATACCCAATATATTATTTTATTATTTAGAAAATATTTAATTATTAATAATCGAAAACAAAAAGTTTGTGTAAAAATGTAACTTTTTTTGTAAAATTTCATTTTACTTTTTTTATTATTTCAAAAAAATTGTTATCTTTATTTTTTATATCAAAATGAGTTGCCTGATCTTCACTAGAATACTGACAATAAGAAGATTTCATAATTTTTCCTAAAACTTGTCATTTGAGAAATTTTGCGTTTTTAAAAATATTCGTAATTTCGAAAGAGGTTTTATTTCGGTATCAAATACCTAAATTTTAAAACTTTTTTTTTATTAATTAAAATGATTTTATTTGGCTTTAACTAATTTATTTTTATACTAAATTGTGATAAGTTTAAAATAAAAACTTCTTTTCTTATCGTAATAACGTAATTTGGGTGCTGAAAATTGATACAAGTGCATAATTTTAATTCGAAAAAGGTTCACGTACGTTTTAATTTATAAATTTATAAAGAAAAAAAATATTTAAATTTAATAAAAAAAAATTTTTTTTAATAAATTTAGAAATTTTAATGTAAGTGAACTTAGGCCGAATTAAAATTGCTTTTAAACTACAAAAGTTGAAAAATTTTAATTCAATAAAAAATTTTTTGTAAGTCGAAATTATAAAAACTAAATTCTCAGTTTCTAACTTAAACAAAAAAAAAAATTTACTTTTTTATTTATTAGAAAAATTTCTCTTAAAAGATTTTTCATTTTATATAACTCAAAACTATCAGACCTGTCACACATTCCGATCGGAATGGTTTTAATTCCGTTTTAACAATTCCGATCGATTTTGTCTTACCTTCTTCGGATACCGATCCATTTTGTTTATTTCTAAAAAGTATTGAATCTCTACTATTTAACTTAAATGTGGCAATATTTTGTACACTAAAGTAAACAATGAGGCTAATCTAAGTAAGACACATCATAACAGTAACTTTAAGAACCGCAAATAACAACATTTCAAGGAAACTATATTCCGCTTTGAAATTTGAAAGTGGTTTCATTCCGAAGAAATCTTCCGTTTTTAGTTTTCTGAAGAAGCAATTTGCGGAATTGACACCACTTTCAATCGGAATTGAGATCTATGATATGCCTGCATATATATTTAATTAATATTGTTTATTTTGAATAAAAATATTTTATTGTAGTTTAAGTTTTTATTATTTAGTTTTGAAGGAATATATTTAAAGTAAAAATTATGAATGGAAACTCAAAAAGCTCAATGACATCATTATCTTCGAATTTTCAAACTTTAAAGTTAAACCTGGGAGCCCACACTCACTCTATTTCGCGTCAGCGCTTTGTTTTTTTATGACAATCTGTAAAACTCAAGTAACATGTGAAGCTTTTTACGGGATAATTTTGATTTTTTTTTTTTTTTGGAAATTTATTGAGTCAGATAAAACCGATTGTTGCAGAAAAGGCAAATTAAATTTTTATTCTTAAAGAACGTGATAAACAAAAGTACACTGGTTTCTCTTTTTTTTAGAAGATGAGTAGGACAGGAAAAAGCGTAAAATGACTGGTGTGGGCTTTCAGCTTCTACTTCATTTAATTCGAAAAAATAAATTTATTATTTTTATTATTTTTGCCGTGAACATGCGTATATTTGAAAAATGAAAATCATTTCCAAAATTTTCTTATTGTTGGTATCTCTTCGATATTTATATAAGAGTTTTTTTTCGTTTATATGTACATTTTCAATACAAGTTTTCGCAATTTTTATCTATTTTATATATTATTATATCCTTCACGACAAAAAGTGGAAAAAGGTATAACTAATTTTGTCATTCCGATTGTAATCTCTACAATATCCATTTCCGACCCCATTAAGTAAATACATATATTCTGACTTTTTATGCATAGCGATGTCGATTGAGCGATGTCCGTCTGTCCGTCCGTGTTAATGTTAAAATTAAGTTTGCCGACGCACTAGATCAGCTAGAAAAAAATTTAATACGCCAATCGATCAGACATAGTGTCGAAAAAGGTGCTATTGGAAATGAGCAAGATCGGTCCATGTCCTTCTACCCAGCGGGTAAAACATCTCGCCTACCTCTAATTTTTCTATATCATTTGAACAATGAAGTAACTCTAATAAAATAAATAAATACATATATGGGGCGATAGAGAAATAAAAAAAAATGAAAAAAAAAATTTCAGGTGAAAAAACTAACGCTCGCCCACATTTCCCGAGTTACGGGCCTCTGAACTATTTAAAAGCTTTTGAAGAGATCTTTAAGGAAATACGAAATTTTTTATTTTTAATACTTAACCCATTAAGAGCCGATTACATAAATGGAAAAGGGTATATAAGATTTGGCAAAGCCGAATATAACACTCTTACTTGTTTTTTTTTTTTTCAGATTTAAATAAAACCGATTTAAAATGTATTCATAGTGACAGAAAACTTATTTGTAGAAAAATTTCTTTTGTCGTTTCTTTCCGATTTAAAATTTACCCAAGCGAATTATAACACTTAATGTTAATGCAATTTTATACTTTTTATTCAATTGAGAATTTACAACAACAAAAAAAAAAGATGCTTAAGCCTTTTTTGGCGATTTGTAGAAAGTACATCCTTTTATGTCATTTAAAAGCGGTTCTAGCATGTTAAGCAAAATGTGTTAAAATTTGCATAAAAACCAAAATATTGTATATAAAACTAAGATTTGCCTTGCAAATCGCAGGACGAATAAAAATAATTACAAATTTGTCTTGCAAAAAAGCCCACGACACACAGTGTTTTTAAAGTTAATTCGCGATTATCAAATAATTTGTTTTTTGCACTTTCACACTTTGTAACCAAAAATTATAGCACATTTGCATAACAAAAGTGAGTTTGTTTTTATCCAATTTTTGATGTTTTACTTCAATGCGTATTTTTTCAACCCGATAGAGCTTTAAATAGTTGAAAAAAAATTTAATCAATAAAAATTTTTAATTCGAAAAAGTTATAATAAATGGGGCACTTATTCGAGCGTTGCTGGCCATATGTCTCGAGTAACATATACAATTTTTGCCTCCAAAGTGCCAATTGTTGCTGCCAGTACATTTTTCATACTTTAATAGAATCTCTAGGACCTGCTGCGGAATGTTGTCACTGCATCTGTCGCAATTTTGTTAGGTTCATAAATCCCTTGAAGTTTCGGTTTTATTGCATCAGTTCGATTTGCGTCACATAGACGATTACGTGCACAAAAAACAAATCACGAATTCGTTTATAAGTTCTTTGAATTGATGTCAATCGATGAATAATGATGCCTGAGTATATATATTTTAAAAATTAAGCGCAGTATGACAATTCCTTTGGAAAGTTAACCTTTTTCCGTGCTCCATCGGATATTTCGTTTAAGTCTACATACAATTCAAAGATCTAAATTTTTGTTATTCTTGAAATTACAGCAACAACAATACTTTTTTTTTAACGAAAAATTTACGAATGCTGGTATTTGGCCCCAGACTAATTTAACAAAATAATTTCATAAACTTGGAGGATCACATTTGTTTTTTTTTTTTTATTAATAAATGTTTGTAAATTATCTAAAATTTAACATTTAAAAGGCCAAAAGTTAAAGCTGAGTGCTTTCGCAATACTGTATTTTTAAGCTTTAAACAAAATATATATTTTCTTTATTGTTGAAAGCTTTCAAATGCAGTGTCTTAAAACTATGAATTGTATATTAAATCGGTCTTGATGTAAAAAATGTGTTATACAGACCAACATATTTATATATTCTGTTGAAAAAAAGCATGAAAACAAAATCAAATTTTATATATTCTTGTTTTTTTTAGCAAAAATTCCCTTATGATAATTGCATGAACTGAGTTTTTATTTTATTTTCTTTCTTTCTTTTTTCTGTTTTTTTCCAATTTGTTTTTACCAAAATTTGTGTTGTTTTTTTGGTTGAAATTTTTATGTTATTTCCATCGATTTTTCTTTTCTTTTGCTGTATTGTTTAATGGAATGATTAAATAAAAAATAACAAACTTTATTTAACCAACATAACAATATGAAAAAAAAAACTTTATATACCTTGCAACACATAACCATGCACCAACATGCATTATCATGTCAAATAACCAAACAAAAACAAATCACAAAAAACAAAAAAAAAATCAAACTCAACAAATAATACATGACATAGCACCATCACCGAGCTCTTCTTCTATACAAGAATCCAGACTTGATAATGTTTCTCCAACACCAGAATCGTCTGCTCATCTATTGCGAGGTGGGGGCAGCTTAAGTGGTTTGAGTAAAATGGCAACAGGTAGTAAAACAGCTTTAAATGTGGAAAATGATGCAACATCTATGGAAAACAGCCACACAGCGATAGCCATCACGGGAACTATGACGCCAACCAAGGAAACGGAAAAAGTAACAGCACAATTAAATAGTCCAAACGCCAATGCAGCAGCATCATCAACTAAAGTCCATGTTGAGGAAGTTTGCAACGAAATAACACCGTCAACCGAGAAAAATATTACTAACGAAACAACAAAAACAACAAGTTCAGCAACCAAAGAAGATGTGGATATGAATAATGCCCCTGCAACCGAAACGGCAAATACAGCAATGAAAGTGACAACCAGTGACCAGTTAAACGAAGTGAAAAAAATTAAACAAATGAATGGCAATGATACGGCAAATGGTAATAACGGCAGCTCAGTTTTATTAGTTGGCAATAAAACTACAATTACCACTACAGCGAAAACTATAACAGTTAGTAATGGCAATAATGCAACAACAAAAGCCGAAGGGGATGATGATGAACAATCGAATAAAACAAAATTAGGTAAAGATCATTTAATCGATGATAAGAAACTAAATATCACTACTAGTACTAGAAAAAAATTAATTGAACCAAGTAAAAATCCATTTGGTGACGTTGACGAAGACGATAATGATGAAATCTACGATTTACCCAGGGGTGAGTAGATATGTTTTATTTACCAAAATCTCTTCACTGGTCTCGCTGCGACCTGTGTAGAAATTTTCGGATACCAAAAACGAGAAGTCGCTTTATGATCTGCAAATAAACTGGGATCTCTTTATCTGTATATAAATACATATTCTACCTCCATAGCTAATTAGTCGTTAATGGATCTATTCGCATTTTATTGAATTTTTTTTTCAAAATCTAAAATGATTGCAAAAAATAAAGGAATAGCATTTTTACAAATTTTTTTTATTTAACAAATTAAAGTTTGAGGCAAAAACAATATTCTAAATGAAAAAATACTATAAAAGGCCTATTACTTACGAGGGTGGATCAATAAGGCCGTGACTTTTTGAATGAAACAATTTTTTTTTCGAAAAATAAAATTTATTTAATTAAATCTTTAAAATATTGTGCTAATTATCTCGACAAAATTATTAAAATCAAGGCATGGTTCGATGGCCACTTCGCTACCGCTTAATTAGCTCTTCCGGAAATGTCTCACTTATATTTTAAATTAAAAGATTTTTGTCCAAAAGTTTAATTTAATATTCTCGTGGTTTAATTTAAACAAAAATTTATTTTTTAATATTATTTCCTTTTAACTCAATACCCTTAGTCCAACTTTTCTCCAGTTTTTGTACCCCTCCCAAAAAATAAGATTCTTCGAGGTCCTTAAAATAGGCTTTCGTTTGGTCAATAATTTCATTGTTGGAGCTAAATCTCTTTCGAGCCATTTCTTTAGAATTGAAAATAGACAGTAGTCACTTGGGGCTAATGAGGTTCTAATTCGTAGCTCAATTCATAGAGTTTTGCCATTGAGACTGAAAACCTGTCCACCCGTGGATTATCTTGATGAAAAATAAATTTTTTCCCGGCTGTATGGGTCGTTTTTTTTAAATCCTCATTGAATCGGTGTAATAAGTTGGCATAATATTCGCCGTTTTTTAATGATAAAAAAGGGTATTTAAAAAAAGCGGAGCAGGAGGGAAGAAAAAGGTGCAATGGGCCCAGAGTACTGGGACCTAGGTAAAAGAAAAAGGGTAAAAACGGGCATTTACGTCTGTACCTATTACAATAAAATTTTAAACAATGTTAGATATTTAAGTAAAGGTTTATCCTTATTCTATAAATATTTTGAAAAAAAAGGTAAAAGGAGAAGTAGGGGAGAGAACAAACGTGAAATTTTATTTGAAACTGATTTGATAGTTGACGCTTCTTCTGATATTTTTAGAATTTTATTTCCGAAATTGCTCTTTTAATTATAAAATATTGTTCTTCATGTGTTTAATTTGGAGCCCCCACAACAGACAAGGCCCACAAGGGCTCTAAAATTAAGCCCTAGCAATGCCTTTACATGAACTATTTTTTTAAAATTTTGATGTCGGTGTGGATAGTAATCGATATGGAATTTGTCTGTCTTTTTGTTTGTCCGTAAGAAGGTCCCCTAGAACCTCGGTTCAAATATAGAATACTTTTCGTTTCGTAAAAAGAAGTTATTTATTAGAAAAACTAGAGATTCTGATGTAAATGGAAAATTGTAAATGGAAAATTTTTAAATCTTCTTACAGAACTCTACAACAAATGTTTAAAAATACATTTTTCGTGGGCACTGCTAGTTATAAAATAAACTTGAAGCCAGGGCGAATTTATAGCAGGTGGACTTGTTAATTTAATAAATTAATAATATTAATTAATTCATATTGAAAGTACTCGAAATGAATTGAAAAATTTTAACAACAAAAAATCACTCAAATTGTGGTCTTTTTCGATAACTAAACAAAAAAGCTTAAGAATATATAGTTGTCCTATAAATGGACATCAATAGTTTGGAATAAGAACAGCATTTTTCAAATTTATTCTAAATATTGTTGTGCCAACGAAAGAATTCTTGTGGCATCGTGGAAGAGGCAGTAAATTTCATATGGGTAATTTCATACTGTCCAACAGGACACTCGTACACATTTAAGGTGAAAAAGAGATCTAAAAGAGAAATAGGTTTTTGTTTTGATTATTAGCCTAAGTTGTGACCACTGATTAGCTCTATTGATGGTGCTAAATTCAATTAATTGCAAAGAACTTAGTCTGTCGTATGAGACAAAAAAAAAAAGAAGTCTTCCTGAGAAAATTCCCATATCAAAATAAATATATTTTGATTGATCTTTCAATACTAAAAAAATATATGGTCAGTCACAGGTTGACAACTCTTAATATGTTTCTTGTAGTTCTTAGAAGACAAAAAAAATTTTTTTACTTCATTGTTTAACCGTGTTAGAAGTAAATAAAAAAAAAAACTAGTAGGAGATATTTGTTATGGGATGATGTAAAGAAAACAAAGCTATTGCAATTATTTTTTTTTTATTAAAAAAATTAAAATAAAAAATAACCCGATTTGATTTTTTACGAGTTAAGAGTTGTCAACCTGTTACCGACGATATGAATTTTCTTTTTAAAGGCTGACTTAAAATTAATACCTTGCAAAAGTAATAGAGTTCTTGTAGCCGAAAAAATCATAAACAATAATTTAAAAAAAATCTGAAAAAAAGTTTGTGGAAATCTGTTTCTTTTTTTTGCGTTCATTCTTCAAATTTCTTCTGTTTTTTTTTTTTTTTTTGTAAAAATAAATTCGAAAACTTAAACAAAATAATTTGCCAACTTTGTACAGTAAGTTTTCTTTTATAATTGGTTTTGGTACTTTTCTTTTTCTATTCTATTTTATATTCATTACATTAAGCTCGATTTTCATTTATTTCTTAAGATGCCGTCACACTAGTCAAATATTTGACCAAAAATAACGTAACCACTATTTTTGTAAATGTTTATTTAATCGTTCCTCACATGTATTATTAATAATGAACAAGGCACATTGAACAGGTGACTGTATCAGATCATGCGGTCAACATATGTTTTAGCTTTTACGTGTATTTTGTTTTTTTAAAAACTTATTGAGTTGTCAAAAACGTCTGGCAATATGCGTATATGTATTTGTGAAAGATAAGAAAGTCACTTAAAATATATTGAAATACATATTGCCAGACGTTTTTGACAGCTCAAAAAATTTTACAAAAACAAAATACTCGTCAAAGCTTATGCATTCACCCGGTATCAATGCAACATAATAATGACGATGTGTTATTTCACTACTTATATTGAATATGGTCCTATATTACTTAATAATTGTTTAAGAAGGACAAAACTTAGTTTTCATAATTTAGTGGTTACGTCTTTTTGGTTAAATATGTGACTAATCTAAACGTACCTTTACTCTCACATTTTTATTATAATTTGTCAAAAGAAATAAGATTCATGTCATTTAGAAAATAATAAAATACAAATTATATGAAAGAGCGGCTTAAGCCAACAGGTAATACATTCCATCATCATTAACACTTCAAACACAATTATGACAAAATTAATATTGTTTCTTTTTTAAGGGATTAAAAGTATTTTAATTTTTTAAATACTTGGGAGTGGTTATAAATTAAACTTAAAAAAAAATTAAAAATAATTAACTTATGTACAGCTTCAGTATTGCAAACAAGTGACTCGGCTAGAAATTTTTTACAGGAATCACTTAAAAAATTTAATGCTGCTTTTGCACATTAATGTGTTGTTTCTGTTTATATTTTTTTTTTTCAATTACCATACTAAATTTTTTTTAATTAGGACCAGCACTCAGAAGATGACCCCTACTTATGCAATGCATTGTGCTAGAACTGGGAAATTAGGTTGTGGGATGGAGGATAGAAGGAGTAGTGCTTGTGGACATTTGATTTGAATCTTTGCACATTCAAAGTGGCAGGAAAGACCTCTGCAGGGAGTTTATTTCACATACGAACTGTTCGGCTAAAAAACGATTTTTTTCTGTAATGCGTAGTGCGATTCACTGGCCAATCGACCACAAAGGAATGCGCTTTTGATGCAAAGCGCGTTGCGCGTAAGAAATTACGGTTTACAGCAACGAGTTCCTTGATTTCATAAAAGCACATTCCGTTGTAGTAACGATAAAACAAACACACCCTACTGTCACCGATGAGCTTTTTCAGTCTCTCCTGTAATTTTTGAAATTTAATAATTTTACGCCTAAAATACTATTCACAAGATTTAATCAAACTAAGTCCCACACATAAATATGCTTGCCATAATTTAAAAGTTAATTTTGTTTTAAAATGTAGCCACTTAACTCTACCGTGAATCAGAAGTAAAATTTATGTTCCCAAGAAATTTTCATTTCCCTTGAAGTAAAAACTCAAAATATTTATTCCTTTCATTCAAGCTATCAAAAAAATATGATTTAACAAAATTTATTCAATTTATTAAAAGAACGTGCTTCTAGGTGAAGTCCAACTTTTGGTCGGGGTTTGCAAGACGCATTTAACCCCTGGAAATTACCCGAGATTTTGCAATTGGCCCATTTCAATAAAATTAATTTTTAAATAAAATATCCTCATTTAATGATGAACTCTTTTCAACATTTTGCTATAACGTCTGCAAATATCTTTACAAATTTACAGGCAATAGATCTCTTTGTTTTGCACAATGTAGCTCTGCACTGCAGTAACTGATCTTGAATTTAAAAAATAATTTAATAATTTAAATATTCTAATTAAAATATAAAAAAACTTGCATAAAATGTATGCAGTCGACCAGCAAAATTTAAGTGAAGAAATAGAAAATCATTCACGATAAGGGCTACATGTTCACGTGAATTATTCACGATTGCAATTTAGAGAAAAGGGAAAATGTTTCGAGGGAAAAGATATTCATGATAGGGGTAATTATATAATGCAATCTATTTTCTTGTCAATCGGTTTTTGTTTTAACTATTTTGTACGTAACTTTACAGTAGAGCAAAGTTATAATATTTCAAAAATAGTTACCCATTTTTTAACGACTTCTTTAGATTCAAAGCATACACGAATTGTATATTTCAATCTGTTGTGAAGGTGTCTTTAAAATAACCTGTTTTCTAAAAAGTAAAAATTTTAAATTTAAAAAATTTAAAGTTTTAATATGTTTTTACGTTTTATTTACACGTGGGATTCTTAAAATTACAAAAATAAAATATTCACACATTAGGTTTCCCTATATCTCTTTTCTATGCTCTTTTACTATGCAGAAACAGGTTTTCTCTTAAACGTTTTACTTAGAACTGCCGTGCCGCTATGATTTCCATTTATTATATTTATTTAGTTTATATTCTTGTGATATGAAAAGATATGACAAGGCTTTTTCTAGTTGTTTCTTTTGTAGTTGTATTTATGTACGTGTGGGTATGAACGGTTTCAAAAGAATTCTGAATTCTGCCGTCTGTCCGTCCGGGATCGCGTTGAAATCAACTTTGAAAAGACACTAGATGAGCTTAAGCAAATTTAAATACGCCAATCGATTATACATGTTTTTAAAAATTTTACTATTGAAAATCAGCTAGATCGGTCCATGTTCTTTAAGGCAACGGGCAACACATCACGCCTGCCTTTAATTTTTCCATATCATTTTGAACAATAAAGTTACTCCAGTTAAAAAAATACAAATATACGGAGCGATAGAGAATTCAAAAAATAAGAAAAGAAAAAAACATCAAGTAAAGAAATTGGCGCTCGCCCATATTTTCCAAGTTATGGGCCTCTGAAATTTTCATAGAAAACTACGATTGTGCAACATATTTTTTAAAACATCAATATGGATATCATTTAAAAGTTTTTGAAAAGATCTTTCAGGAAATACTAAAAATTTAAAAAAATGCTTAACCCATTTAGAGCCGATGACATTTTTATATAAAAATTTTATTTCTTCTTTTTATAATTCCATGTCGCCCAAATATTTGTTTTTTGATTGGAGTTACTTTACTTAAATAGATTTACATACATCGTGCAGGGTATATAAGATTCGGCATAGCCGAAATTTAGACGTCAATAACTGTTAGCAAATGCCTGGAAATAAATGCCACTCCGACATTGACATTGCATTAGATTGACCTAGAAAATATGCTGCCCGTCTTGACTCAATGCTCATAGAGAAGCCGGCAGTAAACTATAAAAATTGTTGACTGATTGTCAGACGATTGCAAGCAGTTACAGATGTCCAAGCCAGACCAAAATCATTTTAAACAAATGTTAACGACAATAATTTTTAATTTTTAATACATTTAAATTTTAAGGAACAAAAGAATTAAATGCCGGTTTCTCTACATACGAACGAACATTTCTTTCGTATATTTATATTTCAAACAAAAACAATTTTTTAAATAATTTTTTTTTTTCATTTCTCATTTTGTCATTACGCTTTTATCAAATCCATTCAATACATTTATTTATTTTTTTTTTAATTTATAAACTTTTAATTGCATTTTAAAAATTAAACAAAAAAGAAAATTACACCCACACACCCACCAAATTAACTAAAAAACACCAATACAATGCTTAAAATTTTGTTAACAAAATACTTATTTGCTAAACTAAAAAGCAAAAATTTTTATTAAAAAAAAAATTGACCAGCATGTCGATTGTACTAAAAAAAGTTTTGAGTTGATTCAATTTGCGTCAACAATAACAAAAATGTATAAAACAATTACAAAAAAAAAAATTAAAAACAAAAACTAAATTACGCTTCTAAATGTTCTGCCAAATGCTTTAAACTTGTGTTTACTTTTTGTACCTTTCATTAATTTAATTAAGAATTTCATTAATTTAATTTTGTTTCGTCTCTTTTTAAATTAAATTTAGATGCCACTACTACTGATTTGCCACCAGGTGTTTTATATCGTGTCAAGGCAACGTATGGTTATGTCAAGGAAGATGTTGATGAATTAAGCTTTGAAGTTGGTGATATTATACGTGTAATTGAATATGACGATCCTGAAGATCAGGTAATTATGATTCCTTTTATATATTAAATGCTAATTTGTATTTAATTTGTGTAAGTAAGTGTGTTTGTCCTGTCCAAGACTCAAAAGGAAGTATTTAACAACATTCGAATTTGCATACGAAAAACATTAAAAAGAGAATTGGTTGACTATGAAATTTTTTAAAAACTAAATTTTAAATTTTCTTAAAAATTTTGTTTTATATTTTTACGAGGGTGGATTTAATACCTTTACACAGCTGAATCAAAAAAAATATTTAAAACAATTTTTCAACGTCACACAAATTTTTCTTAACGCACAGATAAAGTGCAAACAATTAGTTTCTCTTATATTGGAGTTACACACGTTAAGTTTTCTTGCAGCAGTTCTCTTTGGATTTGCTTATAATCATACTTACAGCTGCGGTCAACATAATAGCACCACGCACAAATTTATAATGACTCCGTTTACATGGGCAGATTCAACTTAAAGCGAAAAAATAAAGTCTTTAGTATGAATGGCATTTTCAACAGTTTCTAATGCGATAATTAATAAAAACAAAAAACTTAAAAACTACACATTCAAAATAATAGCACTTCAGTTCATTTTTAACAAAAATTAGTAGTCTTTCTTAAAATAAATAAAAAATTTCACTAAGATATCTTGTAAATAAATTAATTTTATGGTTTCAATACTTTGTCGCGTGCCCTCTATTTGCGATTACCGCGAGACAACGTCTTCCTATGAAATCCACTAAATGCTGGCATCTTTCAACTTTGATGGAACTACAAATTTTCTGCACAACCTCCTAGAGTCCTTCAACGCTTGTTAGTTTTATTTTAGATACACTCTTCCTTATGTCCGTCCACAGATTTTCGATAGGATGCAAATCTGGGGACTTTGCAGGCCGCTCCACTAAATTAATAGAGTTATCGTTGAACCACTTTTTTGCCATTTTTCTGCTGTGTTTGGGGTCATTGTCTTGCTGGAAGACTCAAACCAGCGGGATTTCGTAGGAAGCATACGGCAGCATAATTTCATCAAGGATTTTAACGTAAACCGATGAATTCATAATGATTTTGATCCAATATATAGAACCCACACCTTGATACGAAAAGCAACCCCATACCATAATGCTATGGCCTCCATGTTTGATAGTTTTTAATGTGAATTGTGGCTTTTATTCGCTGTCAGGTGGCCTATGGATAAAACATCTAGAAACCTTTCCACCAAAAGGAACAATTTTAGATTCGTCAGTCCATAGCATATTTCTCCACTTTGGCCAATTTAGATATGCTTTAGCAAAAGATGTTCGTTTAGCAACATGCTTAGAGGAAAGACGCGGCTTTTTTTCGAGGACTACAGGCATTGAGGCTATTGTCTCGAAGTCTATGGCGAATTGTTAACACGCTTGCCGGCACTTCGATTATGTTTTGAGCTTCGCAGCTGTCATAAAGGGATTTATTTAAGTCGTCCGTACTAACCGTTTTACTATTAAGGTTGACAAAGCTCGCTTCTTACCAAGGGATTTAACTTTTTGCTCATATTTTAGGGCATTTATTATCATTTTGTTGAAACAGCCCAGTAATTCCTCCCCTCATTTGGGAATACGATTTTACCCTCGGATGCAAATTTGTATATTAGTTTACGTTTCTCCGGCGAATAATGCTTTACGCCACCCATTATACAATTTTTATAAAATTATTTCACGATTTTATACGAAGTATATTTAAAATGTTTTTATTACCTTCCATTTTTACTTATTTTTCACAAAATTTTGCCGAAGAAAATTTAAAAAAGGGTACTGGTGTTATTTTAATAACTAAACGAAATGATAAGTGTTGACAAAAGATCTTTCATAACTTATTAAAAGTTACGAAATTTGACAACAAATGCACACACTCTGAGATAGAATAAATAATGTAACAGCCATACTTAAATTAGCGCGTAAGACGCGACGCAAAATAACGCATGGCTTTTACGCTGAAATGACATACCTAAATAAAAGCGCAACGTTTTGTTGTGAACAGTAATGTTAACTTATTATTTTTAATAAAACCCTATAAAACGGAATGCAAAACAGTGATAACGCTAGATAAGCCCGAAAAAAGCTAAAATGTCATTACTGTTTTTCAACGTTTTCTAAAAAAATATGTAAACAAAATTTGCTTGCAGGCAACTGCATTATTACCTTACACGCTGTCAAAATTGGATTTTCCTATTGCTAAGCGTTGACGCCGTGCTATTTAGGGATGCTTCATACATTTTATATGTACATAAGAAATTTTGACAGATATCTTGCGCTTTACGCGCTAATTTAGGGATGGCAGTAACTTTTCTTTACACTCAAAAAATAATATAATTGGTGAAATATTTACATTATTTTTTTAATCAGAATATTGCAATTGGTGCTATTATATAGACCGGCACTGTAAATTAAATACAGTTACAGAAGAAATCCCAGAACAAGCTGCCAGATCTTTTCATAATACAAGAATTTAGAAGTTTTGAGTAAATTGTATGCTGTGTTTGCTGTTTAAAAGATAATTATACAGAGTTGATATAGCAAAATGTTATAAAAGAAAATAATAATTGTCGTGTTTTGTTGAGCCACTTAACCTAGAAAGTAAAGGCCTCATTAGTCTTTACTTTCTGTTGCTGTTCTGTGCCGTGCCGTTCTGCTTTTCAAATTATTGTAATTAGTTTTTCTGTAACAACAAACAGGCTGTTTATAACAAACAAAGAAAACACAATACACAACACAACAAAAACAACTACAATTACAATGACAAAAATGGTTTGTTTACAATTTTGCACTCTCACTACCAAACAACTTCTTCCAAGTAACTTAACGTTGAATTCTATTTTCTACTGATTCGAACGGAACAGAACAGAACGTCAAAGTAATAACAAACCACAAATATATATTTTCCATTTAACAGAAATTGATCAGCTGATTCGTCACGGAACGGAAAGTAAAAACTAATTCTGCCTTAAATAAATCGTATTAATATATTTTATTTAAATTAGATCTCAAGAACTTTTAGTTTTATCTGCTCAATAAAATTTTCAGCATTTTTTTTTTTTTTTTTTTTTTTTGTTAATTGTTTAATGAAAAGGGTGATATCATTCTAAAAAAAGGCAATTAGGGTGAATATTCTTACAAAGAATAAAAATATTTTTTGAATAAAATATTCATTTTTAATTTTTAATTATATAAAATTTTTTATTAAAAGATCATGTTCAAGTTTTTTTAAAAGTTTTATGTGGATAATATTAGAGCACATTTAATAATTTAACGGTTAATTGTGTACTGTCCAATGAGTTGCAATTTTTTTAAGACTTAAGTGTGACCAACAATTCCCGCTTGAACCAGTTGCATGTTCCTCTTTATCAATACTATTCGATAACTATACACATCAATGTTTCTCTAATGTAGTTTTTCAATTCTAATTTACAGGAAGAAGGATGGCTGATGGGTGAAAAAGAAGGCACAACTGAAAAGGGTCTCTTCCCAGCCAATTTTACAAGGCCGATTTAAACTTTGAAGAAACAAAAAACAACAATGAAAAAATATAAACTTTAATTAAATGTAACAAATTATATATCAATTTACAAACATCAGCAGCAAAACAACAACAATAAAATCAATTGTATTTAAAAAGCAGCACATTATAGAAGTTAAATAAAAAAAATATTAATTAAATATAATTTATAAAAATAATAAAACAAAGAAAAAAAGTTAAAAACAAATACCCAGTTGAAACAACATTTAAAATACAAACATAAGCATGCAATACAACTACATACAAATTTAAATAATATACATATATATTCATACTTATACAACAACAACAAAAAAATATTTAATTAAATAATTGTTAAATTTAATAAAAAAAAAAACATATAAAAAGAAAAACAACAACAAGCAACTGCAACCAGAACCAAAACCATTTTTAAAAAATCTTTATATTAAAAGAAACAACAAAAAAAAAACAGTTATATTATTTTTATTATTTTTAACTTTGACCATTATTGAACAATATTATGTATTAAATTTTTTTTGTTTTACTTTTATTTTAATAAACTTTTACAAAAAAAATTTATTTTTGCTCTATCACTTTTATTTTAATTCTTTAAATTAAAAAAAAAATATTGTTTGATTAGTTTTAAATATTAATTTATTTTTTATTTTTTAAATAATCTTTATTTTTGCTGTTTTAAATATTATTATTATTATTACTAAATTTCAAGTAATTACTAATAAAATTTAAAAAAAAAAAATAAAGAAACAACAAAACCATAGTTTTTTTAATAAATTATATTTTTAGTTTTATTTGATTTTTTTTAACAATATTTTATGGTTAATTTTAAAGGAGTCGCCAAATAAAGCAGTCTGCTTGATTAAAAAAGGACCAATTAAATGGACGCTTTTTTCCTATTTTTATTTTGCTTGCTTGACTTTAAAGTCATGACTTGAGGTGGAGAAAAAATTGCATAGTAATAATAAATCTTAAAAAAAACACTCGACAAAAAAGTTGAGGTTAAGTATGAAACATAAAAAATGAATTTTTATTGAAAAGGGTAAAACCTTAAGCTGTTCCGGCTTGAAAAAATCACACAAATTGAGACAATTTTATTATTATTATTTTTTAATTTGAAATTTCTTAACAAAATTGAAAATTATTTAAAAAATATTAAAACATTTATTATAAATCATTCGTTTATAAATTTAAAAAAAATGTCATTTATAGAAATCTAAAATAACTATTTGTTACAAAAATTTATTTAGTTGTAAAATTTAGATTAATCTTTATAAATGTGTTACTCTGATTTTGTTTATTTTGAAAGAAATAAAATAGAAAAATTTCTTAAAAATAGTTTTTTTTCGAGTCGTTTTTAAATGAAAAACTTTAAAAAAGTTTTATTAAAACAGCCTATTTTAGTTGAATGGATTATTACGAATTTGAAGTTATCGAATTGCAAGGATAATACATTTTAATAAAAATTTATATCCAAGCTAGAAAATTTCAAAATTTCAAAAATTTATACTTTAAATTATTCATTATGATTTACCGTTCAACCTTAACAATCCGTAACGAAACTTTAGCCATTAAGAACCTATTTTTGTTTTAAGAAAAAGAAATTAGTAAAGTTCCAAAATAATTTCGCTTTGGCTCGAAATGATTAGATTATCTAAATTCACCTTGATTTTATTGGTAGTGATCTAGGCGAATTCATAGAAGGCGGTTGCCAAGGCGAAGCTATTATCATGTGGAGGCATAGTCGATTTCAGTCATTTTTTTCCGAAAACATTGCTGTCAAGCTTTAGTTATGGTTATCAGTAAAAAAAAAATAATGAATACGCCCCAAAAAGTGGAAAAAGAGTATATGTAAGTTTTTAATTTCTAAAATATCCATTTCCGATCTTATAAAGTAAAGAAGTCGATTGAGCGATGTCCGTCTGTGTTAGTACTGAAATAAACTTTACCAAGGCACTAGATGAGCTAGAAAAAATTTAAATACGCCAAAATTTTACATTAGAAATTAGCAAGACATGGACGATGTCCATGGCTTTGCCCGCTGCCTGCCTCTAATTTTTCCATATCATTTGGAACAATGAAGTAACTCCAATCAGAGAAAATTAAAAAATAAGAAAAAAAAAACACCACGTGAAAAAATTGGCGCTCGCCTATATTTTCCAAGTTATGGGCCTATGAAATTTTCGTAAAAAGGTTTGATTGTCAATATGTGTATCATTTAGAAGCTTTTGAAGAGATCTTGCAGAAAATAATAAAATTAAAAAAAACTGCTTAACCCATTAAAGAGCCGATGAAATTTTTATGTAAAATTCAATAACGTACTTAATTTTTTTTTAATTCTCTGTCACCCCAATATTTGCTTTTCTGATTGGAGTTACTTCACTAAACTGGATTTACATACATATTTAAGAATAAATTCTAGGTAATAATTGCTCGGGTGGTGTCAATAATAAATTTTTTTTAATTATTGCGTTTTAAGTTAAAATACCAAATCTACTGTATTAAAAACTTCTAGTATTTGTGTGGGAAGAATGAAAATTTAAGCCAGAGTTAATTGAGTAAATTTCTCGTTGACAGCGGCTGGTAAATTGATTCTCCTTAGAAAAATTCAGGGAAACTTTGCTACAACAAAATCCATTAAAAACTTTTATAAAATAAGCCATGTTAAATTGTATTGTACAGTTAAGTTTTTAGTAAAAAAAGAAAAAATTTTAAATTAGAAATATTTTTATAGCACTTCGTTTGTCTTACAAAAAAATTTTTCTTTTTATTGTTGTGCCCTTTAGTAGTAATTAAAATAGTGTAGTATTCGAAATAACATTTATTTATTTATTTACTATTTTATTAATTTATGATCTTTAAAAAATTTGTTCAAAAATCTAGTTCTGTATATTTTCTCTGCAATAAAAATATGTCTTTGCACACTGTTGTATGAAAAATAAACAAACCAAGAAGAAGCAAATCCTCTCCGAGTTCTTATTCTCTTATATATATTTGCTTACAGTGATGATACAATAAGTACAATTGTAATTGTTCTTTTTCTAGGTTAAATCGAATAGTACAATTGTAAAACAATAATCCATCATATAGTACAATTTAAACATTTTTATTTTTTAAATTTTAGATTGTAAATGATTTTATGTCTATTGGAAAAGGGTTTTTAAAACTTATAAACCTTCATAAAATCCCGTTTAGGGCCAATGATATTTTTTCACGGCGTAAATATTTTATGTTGTGTGTTTTAAAAACATAACAGGAAGCGACTCTTAAAACGAACTTCGTCTTAGAGTATGAATTTTATAGTACTGTTTTAGTTTTGTCATAATGATTAAATTCTACATAAAAAAAACTTCAAAATCTATTTTCAAAATTTACAAATAAAACAGTTTTTTTTTGTTGAGATTTTAATAATGGAATCTTTGGAAAATTATACGTGTGGATACTACTTTACATACCGTTATTTTTAGTAAATAAAAATTAACAAACAAAATGTGTTAAATAAAAGGGAAAAGCCAGCTATTGCAATTGAAAAATTATGTTTTACATCCTGGTTTGCTGTTGCTTCTTTGTTCACTGCAGGCTAAAGTCAAACTATTTAACGACATGAGGAAATACCTATTCATCTGCAACATTTATTCCAGTTTTCAATATTGTTGAAATCGAAAGTTTATTTTGTTTAGTTATTCGATTGTCTGTTCAACTTTTTAGCACTTCAGTTAATCAAGTTCTTCACGTTAAAAACTATTGAATGTTGATAATATCAAGAAGAATTATTTTCAATAATACATAGGCATGTTCCTAAATATGTATGTATGTGTATATAAAGGATCGTTCAACAAGGTATCTTCATGCATGTAAACATTCTTGAATAAAGCAGGTATATGACAGCCGCTACTCTTCCAACCGAATGGTAGACAGATGTTGCTCAAGGTTATACGGCAAATGAAATAGAAATCTCAGTTTCTTTATATATTATGTACATACATACATATATATAAATACATATATGCATATTGTGATAATCATTTTGTATGGATGTTTTACTTAAAGCGATACCTATTAGTTTTTATCACATATATGAGTTACATTTTTAAAATCGCTGCAAGTCCATTTTACATTATGCAGAGATGCTTAAGGATTTAGATTTAAATGGTTTAAAAAATAATAATATACGCATTTTTTTATTTTAACTTTAAATTCATTTAATATTTTTACGTGATCTTATTAAAAGATTTTATACTTTTAATGAATTAAAGTGATCACTTTTAAATTAAAAAAAATATGAAAGCGATACATTAATAAATTTTATTTAATATAAAGTAGCTGTTTTTTTTAGCAAAAGTGGGACAATTTTGAATAATAAATCTGAGAATATGTACAAATACTTTTTAAAGGGTGACTATCTTTTCGACTACTTTGACCGAATTATTGTACAATCAGTAATCAATACAAATTAATTTGTTTACATATAAGTTTCATACATCATCCTAATATACCTATATGTAGAATTTTCCTATATCTCGTATTGACTTAAAACATTAAATTTTTAACGGTACTACCGACAAAACAAAAAATATATAACAGATCGAACGGTTGCAACGTCGTTATCACAATGCTATACATACGAAATGTCAAAACGCAGGAACGTCGTTAAATTTAAGAAAACAACTGGCTAAGAACTCTGCTCGTACGTTGTGTTGTGTGTGGTAATAAAAAAGAAACTGTCCGAACATAAAATAAATTAAAAAATGTCCAATTTAAGTAAATAAATATTAAGGTTGACAAGGATTTAAATATAAAGCTACATATTTAAAGTGAAAGAAATTTGTTAAAAATCTTATGATAAAAGCATGTGGAAAATTTTATAGTAGTAAATTTTCTTTATATTGGGGCTCGTCATTTTTTTCGCCAAAGCAGAGCTGTTCACATGGGAGCAGAGCTGCCGTAAAAAATTATACCAAAAAAGAGAGCCAAAGAGAAGGAGAACGACTATAAATAAGAGTGTTAAAAATACGAAACAAATAAAAAAGAAGAAAAGTAATGTCATCAAATAACAAATTAATATAACTATGGAAAAAATACAAATTATATATTAATAAAACTTAATTGAATATCAAAAGATCTATTAACAGTTGAAAAAAAACATTTTATAACAAGCTTTTAAAGGCTGCTGAAAGAAATGTTTAAAAAAGTGTGGATATGCAGTTGTATTAAAAACGACAAGACAAAATACTTTAAAAAACAACAGCCGGGGTGAATGTACATATTTTTTTCTTTTTATTTTACAAAAAAGGACCAAAATCTTTAGGGGCGAGATTTGTCCTGTCTTTTAAAAAGTATGAATGTAAATTTTTGTATAGTCGTTTAAAAATGTATTATACCGGTTTAAAAGGATACAAATTAGCAAAAAGCTTTTACGTTTTCTTAAGGCCTTAATTCTTATAAAGTTTTAAAGCTAGTGTAAATAATTCAGGCTAAAAAGTGAATAATATTAATTAAATTAATTTTCTATAAAAAAATAGTTTAATAACAAATGAAAAAGAAAAGCTAATATTATTTTTATGAAGTTGTGTATAATTAAAGTGTTAACTTCAATTAGTTGCTTGCTAAAAAGTTTTTTTTTTAAACATAATTTTTTCATTTGTTCAAGTTAAATATTAAAAAAATCTATTTATTCATTTGGATAACCTCGCCCTGCAATATGTGTATTTGTGCGCAGTGTTGATAATAACATGAGAAAAAACAGAGCGAGCAAAAAAAAAGAGAGTGCTAAGAAAGAATTTATATAAAAGAAAACCATAAAACCCCCAACCCCTAAAAAAGTGTTTTTTTTTTCTAGTTTAAATAATTATGATTGAGCAAATGTCATTTTAATGTTTACTTAATCTGTGGTCGATAATGCAGAGCATACTAAGCTCCAAAATAATACTAAAAAAATGTCAACCAATTTCTCTTAACAGTTTCGTTTTTATTAAATTCCATTGACATTTCTGTTTTTTTTTTTTTTGTAAATTTTTTTAAACATCTAGGTTTATTGAGTAATTTTATGAAAAATTAAAAATATTTTATATTTTGTTTATATTTTACCTGCAATTTTATTTAAGTTTTTACGATTTGTATAGTTCTTTACTTCAGGTATTTGTTTTAACGGTAATAAAACTAACGCCAATAAATAATAATTAAAACAAGTAGAAAGCAAAAAAATTAAAAATAGTTACATTAAAATTAATAAAATTAAGTCTAAAAACAAATACTTGACGCATTAAATCACTGTCATTCAATTTCATATTAAGGTTTAAAGTTAATACAACCAAGAAAAGAACGCAGTAACCGCAATAAAACTAACAACATCAAAAATACTGAGTAGAAGCAGCAGCATCAGCACCACTAACAACAACAAATGTTACAAAAAGATCAACATAAAATAGCAGCAGATTTTTTACCTTAAATTTTTAAACTAAAATCTATACCTACATGTCAAAAAAGAAGAAACCAACATAGAATCATAAATATTAAACTGCTTCGTTTATAACGGTAAGAAAAAAAACTTTCTAAACTCTATGCAATAATTTACAAGTTGATACCTAATTAATTTATGCTATTTATTTACAAGTTATCAAAAGAAGGCGGCAGAAATGCTTGTTTATTTTAAAGTAAAATTTTTTTTACGTAAATTTATTTTATTTGCCCACTTTGAATGTTTAATCAAAGTATTTATGTTTATAAGTTTCTTTTGACAAGATTCTTCTAATAATATGAAAAACAAATTTTTTTAAATTTACAATTTTGAGATTTCTTTCCTTAGGGTAAAGGGTTAATTGCTTAATTGTAATTGTAAATTTTTTATATTTTTTGTTTAAATTTGAATGAATAGGCTCAATCCAACATAATTCGAGGACAACGTATTCTTTAGTATCCCACTTGGGGCCTGCAGACCTTATAAGACTATTCAAGGAAAGAAAGTTTCCAAAAAAAATAAATTAAGCTCAATCTAAAATAATAAAAATGAATCCATAAATGAGTTACTAAGAGCTAAACTTAAGGACGGTCATTCGACTAATTCAACTATCTTTTCTTTCAAATTTTCGTTAAGGAAGCATAGCTGGTAAACCAAATTTGAAAATTGTACCAACCCGCTTCTTATATAGTACTTTTTCGGATCAAACAATACCAGAGAAACAAGTCGTAATAAAAACTCGGGGGCGGCGGCTGAGGAAAAAAATGTCAGCGGCGGCTGTTTTCTATAGAAATATATTTCTATCTATTTACAATCAATTTAAATATACTAAATTTAAAGTATGAAAAATGCCGGCTAACATTTTTCAGTCGTGACAAGCCGCACCACTCGGCGGCGGCTTTCAGCCGGCTGTGAGCCGCACGACTGGTTTCTTTGAACAGTACACATTTATATAATAACAAGCAGTGCCCACGACTTCGTTTGCGTATAATTTATAATTTTCTTAAAATTAAAATTTAGAAGAATGTGCTTTTAATTTTAAACACATGTTGTAGAGCTCTGTAATCAGTGTTAAAAATTTTCCATATACAAAATTAAAATATTCTGACAACTGTTTAGTTACCATTATAGCGGTAAAATCGGGTGCTTTTACATTTGGATACCTAGTTTCTCTACGGAATGTCTTATTTTTATTAAATAAAACAACATGTAGACTCAAACCATTGATTGAGTCGTAATACCTCAAAAAGGAACTGATCCTTCCTGGTCTCAATGATGATACATCAGATAAGTCCCTATTTTACCGTTAAATGAGGTGTCTCAGTCGTATGTATTCTAGCGCATAGGAGGTGTTTGACCGTCTCCTTCTCCGCCTCGTCTTCACAGTTTTTACACAAGTCAATAAATAGGAGACCCATCCTACTAGCATGCAGCCCGAAGAGGCAGTGCCCAGTCACCACAGACACCAAGTCGCGCAATCGACCCCTCGATAAATGCAGCAGTGAAGCCGCCCTGCCGCGATCCAAAGTGAGCCAAATTTTCCTAGCGGTCGAACATGTCAGCTCGTTTGACCTTCTGAACTGAGCTATAGTTAAGAGAACAACGTTAATACACTGCCGCAAGCAGAGAGTGGTACGCCACAGAAGGTATCAACTTCACCCTCTTCAAGCAGGTTGACGAGGTTGGTCCCATATTCCCTCGCACATTTAGGGTTTTGGGATTGGATGCGGTAAACACACCTTTGTTATCAGTAGAGAAAAAGATATCGCTATTAGATATGCTCTGGAACCTTAACCAGCACGCCGCCCTTCTGATAGCAGATACTTCTACCTGTAAAACACTACAATCGTTTGAGGTACATTTAAGGTCATTTAGAGAACTAACAACTCAAAAAAACTTGTGAGTAAATAAAAATTTGTTAATGCTGTGTTTTTCCTGTAATTCGCAATATGCAACGATCTGTTGTGTCAGAATTTTACACTGGTTCTAGTAAACAAAATATTTCTGGGTTCCTTTAGGCGACAATGTTAGCACATACTCCAAAAAGATTTCTTTGTTCATAATTTTAGGTTTTATGAAAGCTTAACTGTAAATAAAATTCTGCAATTACCTTTTTAAAAGGTTAAGAAATTAGAAAACGACAAAAATGAATAAATAATAAAACTCTGTAATTTATTTAAAAATGCTAAAAATTGAGAAAACGATAAAATAACATCGTTTGTACCAAATAATTCATTAGTGTTCTATGGTTTCTTTGTACTTTAAATTGTAACAAAAAAGTACAATTGTATCTACTTTTATATTCCTGTGAGCAAAATTCTCACAAAAAGAAAAAAACGTGAAAATTTACAAACAAATAGTTAAAACAACCAACAAGAGTAGATTGAAACACTGCAAAACATTTAAAGCCAATCAAAAGAAAAAAAAAATCGCGTCAGAATTATCGTAAATATTTCTTTAATTTTATTTGGCTGTAGAAATTTTAATATTTATCTGTCTAAGATAAAATTTGTGGGTCTTTAAAATCGAGTTTATTTTTAGTTGCAAACTTCAATCAGTTAATCTGAGAATAAATTTTACCATAACCTTCACCACAAGTGAGATAGGATACATCTAATGTGCTGTTTCTGTATTACAGGCGATCAACTCGTCTAAAAAATTTATATGAAAATAACTGAAAAAACTGAGTGCTTTTTATACAAATTTTTTAGAGGAGTTGATCGCCTGTTATACAGAAACATCACATAAATTTGTCATTCCTTTTGTTATTTCTACGATATCCATTTCCGTCCCCATAAAGTTCATTTATTATGAGCTCTAATGCATAGCGAAGATGATTAAGCGATGTCCGTCTGTGTTAGTGTTGAAATCAACTTTGCAGAGGCACTAGGTGAGCTGAAGAAAACTTAAATACGCCGATCGATCAAACATAGTTTTGAAAATTTCGCTATTGAAAATCAGCTAGATCGGCCCATACCTTCGAGGCAGCTGACAAAACAACGCCAGCCTCTATTTTTCCATATCTTTTTTTCAACTTTCGTTTGTATTCCTGCAGGTCGTTGTTGTTTATAATAAAAATTAACCTTTTCATGTACACTAGAGCACCGATTTACGTCGGACCGAAAAACGCAAAGCAAATCGAATTACCTTTCTCTATTTAATTGCACTGAAATGAAATTTAATTTATAAGGGAAAATATTCAAAACAAAGCAAACAAATTTTTATTTTTGAATACATTTTTATTAATTTCATTTACTTAAAAAAATGTTTATAAAGAAATAACAAAACATTACATTAAGAAAAAAAAGGAAAAAAAGATAGGAATTCCCCTTATTTCTCGCAATTTGAAAACTTTTTAAAGCACAGGTGATGATCAGTGTTGCTAGAAGTTGGAAGGCACTACAAATGCGAAAAATTGTAATCCACAATACAGCAGTAAAAAAATTTAACCGTTTTTAACGACGCAAATCGAAATCAAAACGACGCAAATCAGAAACAAAACAACGCTAATCGAAATCAAAAGGATGCAAATCGGGGTAAAAATGACGCAACTTGAAATTGCAACGACATAAATCGAATTTTTCCAGTTTTTAAAAGACGACGCAATTCGGAACTCTAGTGTACTAAGTTGAGACATCAATACTGATCAAAATTAACAGCTTTAAAAAAACTTTTTTTTTAACAGAAAAGCTTAATGTAGGAAAGAATTTCTGATTTCGATTTTTTTTAAAGTATTCAATGGGAAATCTGAAGTATGATACATGTGGTTTTACATTTATCGTGAACGGTATATAAGATTCGGAATAGCCGAATAAAGTACTTTTACTTTTTTTTTACTTTAAACAATATATTACTTAATAATTTAAGCTTAAATATGCATTTTATTACAAAATATTAGATCAGACTGCGAACTGTTTCGCTTAAAAAAGAAATACTTAAGTTGTCACTAATGTACGAGGGCTGCTATATATATATTTCTAGCCTACAAAGTGCAATCTGACATTTCCATTGGAAAGTTTGTCATTTTTATGCATAATCGTACTCAAAACGTTTTGACGTACGACCATTATTTGTGTTGTTTACAGTGACTTGAAAAAATTAATATAGAAAAAAAAGGAATTAACTCGTGAACCTTTTCGTGCCATCATTTTTTACAACTTTCGACGTGGATTATCACGACAAGAGTGCATTGATGAACTTAAATCTTTGTAGGGCGATGAAGCAACTTTCTATAGCACTGTGAAAAATTAGTATAATGAATTTAATCGTGGCCGAAGCTCGCTCAAAGAAAAATTCCGTGAAGGTTGTCCAAAAAGGGCTGTTGTGCCAGAGAACATTGATGCCGTGCGTGAACTCATAACGCAAGATCGACATGCGACATACCGAGAGATAGAGACATCCTTGGACATTTCTTCCACCAGCATACATTCGATACTGCATGAACACCTGGCCGAAAAAAGGCTTGTTCTCGTTGGATCCCGCACAATTTGAAAGTCGCTCAAAAAAAGGCTCGTGTCGATTGGTGCAAAGAAACGTTGCAAAAATACGATTGCGATGCTTCAAAAGACGTTTATAAGATCGTCACAGGTGACGATTCATGGATCTATGCGTATGAGCCCGAAACGAAACAACAATCGACCGTGTGGGTGGTCAAAGACGAGCAAAATCCAACGAAAGATGTTCGTGGAAGAAGCACTTCGAAGCAAATGGTCGCCTGTTTCTTCGGCAAAACTGGTCATGTGGCGACTGTTCCGCTTGAGCAACGTAGGACGGTCACTTCTGAGTGGTACACTAGAATTTGTTTGCCTGAGGTCATCGGAGAAATTCGAAAAACCAACAAGAGAAGACGAATCATTGTTCACCATGACAACGGGAGCTCTCACACATCGGCTCAAACCAGAGCGTTTTTGACCGGCCAAAACGTCGAATTAATGGGTCATCCGCCGTAGAGCCCTGACTTGGCACCTAATGACTTCTTCTTGTTTCCGAACATCAAGAAAAAAATGCGTGGTCAACGATTTTCGACGCCAGAAGAAGCTGTTGAAGTGTTCATGTTTAAGAGGTGTCTCAATCGGAGTGGAAAAAGTGCTTCGACAACTGGTTTGAGCGCATGCAAAAGTGTATAAATCATGCTGGAGAATACTTTGAAAAACAATAAAACCATTTTTGATTATAAATATTCGCATTTTCACTATTAGGCCAGAAATATATAGAGCAGCCCTCGTACACATGTACTTTTGCCTATTAAATTAAAAAAATAATAAAATGAGATTTCTTAATTTATCGTTCGCACGTTCATCATCTAGGCAAGGCATTTATGGCATTTTTAGCGCAGAGCTTACACTTTGTTTTATTAAGATAACATTTTCAAGATAACTTCAGGCTATCTATTATCGAAAAACAAAAAATATAGATAAAGTTTGTATTAATTTAGTCACACATCTACATATGTAAACATAAAAATAATAATTTTTTGTTCTGTATGCATTTTAACGAATAAAACTGCAAGTGAACTGTTCTTACAAAATTGTAAAATAGCACTTCTTGAATGAAAAGAAAAAAAATTTTTAGTAAACACCACTAAAATGTGTGTACATGCACAAATGATGTCTTTGAAACTTTTGAGTAGGTCGAAGGATAGATGACATGTTTTTACTTTTAGACCTGATTTACAATTTGCATATTTTTAAGAGCCTCTTCAAGTGCCTTTTTAAGGCTGTTATGTTTTCATTTGTTAAATTTTTCTTTTATCGTGGAATTTCAAACCAAAATATAAATCTGAACGAAAGATAACTCTTACGAAAATTCCCTAAAAACACGAGTCCCTCAATTTATGTTAACTTGCTTTCTTCCACGCATCTTTTATCACAAAAAAAACACACACACAAAGTAAGAGCGCTATATTGGGCTGTTCCAAATATAACATGCACTTCACCATGCTTGTAAAACTAGTTTAGTGAAGTAACTCCAATCAAAAAAATATTGGGATGGAAAAAGATTACGTTCTGTATAAAATTTTGGATAATAATGTCATCGGCTCTCAATGTGTTAAGCATTTTTCAAAAATTTTAGTATTTCCTGAATGATCTCTTAAAGAGCTTTTAATATTGACAATTGAACTTTTTTATGAAAAGTTCAGAGGCCCAAAACTCGGAAAATATGGGCAACCGCCAATTTTCTCACTTGATTTTTTTTTCTTGTTTTTTAATTCTCTTTCGCTCTACATTTTTGTTTTCTTTTATTGGAGTTACTTCATTGTTCCAAATGATATGAAAAAATTAGAGGTAGGCTTGGTGTTTAGCTCACTGCCTCGAAGGACATGGACCGGTCTTGCTGATTTTCATTAACGATATTTTTAAAACTATTTCCGATCGATTAGCGTGTTTAAATTTTCTCTAGCTCATCTAGTACCTTAGCAAAGTTGAATTCAACGCTATAACGGATGGAAAAACGGATAGAAGCACAGACGGACATCGCTCAATCGACTTCGCTATGCATAAGAACTTAGAATATTTGTACTTTATGGGGTCGGAAATGTATAATGTAGAAATTACAAACGGAATGATAAACTTGATATAACCTTTTTCCGCTTTTCGTGGTGAAGGGTATTAAATTTATTTTTTATTTATTTTGTGTTGCATTTTTATCAAACTTTTACGCATATGCGTATAACAAAAACACAATGTTTACAGCGTGTTTTGGTGTTTCTTATCACCTGTGTTTGATTGTATGCATTTGCAGAACAGCCAGGTTAGTATTTTTTTTTTTTGTGTTCTTACAACACTTGAATTCTTCATATTTTACTAATTAAACCTGCAAATAGAATTAGTTGGTAACAGTAATTGAAAATTGACCTTTGGCTCATTTTCTTGGTCAGGGAAATAAATCTAATTCCATTATCACTAAGTCCGTATTTATTTTTATTCGTATACTTCCCCTTTTGACCAGAAATTCAAAATTATTTTCTATGTAAGCGCACACAAAAGAAAAAAAAAATTGCCATTTAAGTCTGCTGCTATGAAGCTTAAAGACAATTGGATTATCGTTCAATATTTAAAGTTTCACACATGGCACCGTCTAGTAAATGTGTAGCGTAGAAGAATTTTCAATAAATATTCTTTATGGCCACATAAAAAACTAAAACCGCTCAACTATTTTCAAGGGTAGCAGGAGGTAAAATGAAAGAAAAGCGACTAAAGAAAACACTAGCAAAAAAAAAAAATGACGATTGAGAAGCCTTAGATACGTACTTAGGTTATCTTAGCTGGAATATAATAGTACAACCTTAGAGCAGGAATAAAGTGACAAACAAAAATCGACACACTATGACTAACTAAAAAATATAGAATACATTGACAGATTGTTTGGAAATTGTTGTGTTTTTAGTTTAGTTTAGTTTGGTTTAGTTTAATTTATTTTCTTTTATGGATCGGTCATTTAACAATTATTGGAAGAATAGAAAAAGTCTTAAGACATTTACTACCAAGTACGCGAATAGTTTGACAAAAATCATCAGTCAATATCGTTGTACAATTAAGAAAAGCGGTGGACGTGATTTATTTTTTGAATATTAATTTTAATTATATTTTGAAATATAAAAAAAAAAGATTTTTAAAAATATTAATAAAAAAATATTAATAAAAAAGGTGAAAGAATGATAAATAAAAAATAAAATAAATGTAACTAGCGTGTTAGCCATTGCTATTTGTTTTAAATAAAATTTAAACGAATTTAAAACATATCACTTAAATAGTGATATAATAATTCTATTTAATTGTTTTTATTAAAAAAATCAATAAAAAAATAGTGTAACTAAAAAAATTATTTTTAAAATTTGCATTTTGATTTTGAACTTTAAAAAATGCACAAAAAAAAATACACAAGAATCATCACAAAGACGACTTAAAAATTGTATTTTCGAATACTCTGGAAAATTCTCTACACATCTTAAAATTTCAAAACTTGGAATATTTTTTTTTTAAATAATGAACTTTTTTTTGCATATTTCGTTAATTACGCTTTTATGTTTCATTAATTAGAATTTATTATTTAAAAAAAATGTTCAAAAATTAATCGATATTTAAAATTGTAAAGAAAAGTAGAAATTCATAATTGTGTTAATTCTCACAAATACATTGCAGAAATATTTCTTTTTTCATTCTTTTTTTAAATCAGGTGATTAAGTTTTACGGAAATAATGTATTCGTTAATTTAATTATTGAGTTGTTTTCAAAAAAGTACAACAAATCTGTGTTGTTATTTAAACGTAAATTCTTGTTTTTTAAGAATTCTTTCTTAAGTCCATTTTCATAACCGCTTCTAAATGTAGAATCGTTTTTTGTACTATTAAATAAAATTTTATAGAGTACTTTATCATATCTCATATTAACTATTATAAAGAAAAGGGAAAACTTCTCAAGTGATAAAGTATTTTTTCTTTTCGGTTCTGTCACATATTCCGATTTGAATGATTTTATTTCCGTATTAATCATTTCGATCAATTTTGTTTATTCCTTTTATTCAAGTGTGGCATATTGCGCTCAACAAAGTAAACAACAAGGCTAATCGAAGTAAGGAAACAAAATAAAAATAAATTTCAAAATTTCAAAAAAAAAACTTTACTTTGAAATTTAAAAGTAATTTTATTCTAAAGAAATCTTACATTTCTAGTAAAAAAAAAACCAATTTGTGGATTCAAAACCACTTTTTATCGGAATTGAGGCTGTGACATGCCTGTATATAAAAATTTCTTCATATCGTAATATCTGCCTTGGTCTGAAGCTATAAACGAATCATTCTCCTTTTGATTTTAATTTATTACGAATTAAATAAATTTTCAATTAATTATTTTCACAACAGAAAAAGTATTAAATGAAATTTGAATCAATGCATACAATTTAGGCAGAAATAAATTTCAATTCGTTACCAATTTAAATGAATTTGTAAGAGTGATAGAAATTCATTTTCAATTCGTTCAAATTGTATTGATTTTGAATTCATTCAAATGAGTTAGAACAATGAAGCTGAATAATTGAACAATTCAAAAGTATGAAATAAAAAATGAGTTGCAGATCTAGTGGGAATGAAAAATGAAAATTTATCCTACAAACTAAAAATGTTTAATGATCAAAGATCATTAAAAATTAATTTACGATTCAGTTAATGAGTTGGTAATAAATTGCTTATTATTTTTTTTATAGATTATCTTAATTAATTTGAAATCAATTCAACTTTAATAAATTGTAAAAGAATTGCAGTTCACTTTGACAATTTAATTTGAATTAGAAACGAATTGCAATTCATTTTTACTAAATTCATTTGAGTTGACTCAAATCTAATTCAATTGATTTTTTGTGTGAATAAAATTAATTCAAATTTGCTAATTCAGTGCGTGAATGACTCTAGAATTAATTAAAAAATAAATGATTCTGTTATAACTTTGATACGTACAGTTGTGTACATAAAAATAGAACCCGATTACTAAAATCAGTTAATCGGATTTGTTCCGCCAGTAAATATTATACTGTTGTCATACCTTTCAAAT
Source organism: Cistogaster globosa (assembly GCA_937654795.1). NCBI lineage: Eukaryota > Metazoa > Arthropoda > Insecta > Diptera > Tachinidae > Cistogaster > Cistogaster globosa. The sequence goes on along the minus strand of OW569407.1, from coordinate 92,677,775 downwards.
AACTTGTAGGATTTAAACAAAAAAACAAAATTTTATTTCACTAAAATTACTAATTAAATATTTCTTAAATATCTATTGAATTATAACGTTGTCCATTATATTCACATTCAAAGGTTTATCCATGATGTCTTTTATTTCGTAAAGTAGACCAACTCCGTTGTAAGAAAAGCCTCCTCATACCATTTTTTAGCACCATCAGGCTTTACCGATTTTCTCGTATATTTTTGGATATATTATGAATTTCAAAGTCGTCAGTATTATTAGTTTTTATCAAGGCGAATTAACATAAGGTGGCAGCGCGGCTACAACAATACAACAATAAAAAGAAAAACAGGCACTTAAGTGTATGATAAACTTTAAAACATACATAATTGATTTAAAACTCTTCTTACCATTCTTTTTTAAAGAATAATAAAAAGAGAAATTTTGTGATATAAAATGATTCACTTTTGACAGCTATTCTACACATTACAAAATTGAACAAAAAATTCTCAGCTGCCGCAACGATGCCACCTGGTAAAATTAATTCGCCTTGGTTTTTATTTATTTTTGAATATTTTCAAAGAAATTTTTAATAATAAAAATTGTTTTTCGAAAATTTACAACACTCCTTTTTTTATGATTAACGCACTTGGAATGATAATAAAAAATAAATTGATTTAAACAGAAACTTGGAGTTTTCAAGATCATTTGCTTTGTGATTAACTTTTTAAATAATAATAGATTTACCACAGTATTAAACTTAAGAGGGAAAAAAATATTGGGTAACTTCACTCCTGTTTTAAATGCACACAGCTGTATATACAACCGCATGCATAATCAGAACTTAGCATAGATCATTATATTATGTTTAAGCTAAATTTTTGTTATGCATACGGCAATAGGCAAGAGGATTATTTGTTGTACAATTAATTCAAGCTCACAATGCACAATCGATTTTAATAAAAAAAATGTCCAATTAAAAAAAACTAATAAAAATATAGTTTTCCAGATGTGCATAATCTATATTTTATTTAACTCAATTCAATATTTTATAAGTTAAAAAGGACTTTATGATGATACCAAAAAATTGGCAATTAAGGTGGATTCACCCATTTTTTCCGGACAAAATTTTTGTTGAGATAAAAATTTTTTTACTGAAAGTTTTCTGCAGCACGATTCACCCATTTCGGAAAAACTGTCTGGAAAAACAAAGCTGCCATATAAATACATAAGTAAACAAGTCATATTATTTTACAACGTGTTTTCTTGGTGTGATTTTTTAAAATTTTTTTTATTTCCATAGTAAGCTTGAGGGCAACTGCTTTATTGCACTCCATTTTGTAAAAAATATTTTATTGAAAAATTATTCTTTATTATAAACACAAACAAAACAAATGCCGCAATCTTATTTTATAAATGTGAGAATTCAATTTAAAAAAATACAAAACAAAATTTGAAACAAAACTTTTTAGTGGCAACTCAGATAAATTTTGTCCAGAAAAACATTAAAATTAAACCAAACCAAGCTGAGAGTTGTCTGAACAAAATCAATTTTCGCACTCTCTGAGAGAAATGTCAAACTACATATAAAAAAATGTTGTTCGAACAAAAAATTTGTCCGGACAAAATGGGTGAATCCACCTTAATACACAATGCTTGTTCTTCCTGCCCAGCACACATTTGAATTATCATTTAAAAGATTTAGGTTTTTAGGATTTCATAATAATAAAGTTCAATTGAATGAGTCAACTGAAGTGCATACTTTATAACAATTGTTGTTCAATGAGATAAATCCATTGATGATTTACTAGAAATTAGTTCAGATTTAGTTTGCAAAGAATAAAATGAATAAAAATGTTGAATTTTTTATTATTTGAATAAAATTTTAATCGATTAATTTAGCTTCTAATATAAGAGTGTATTTCTTTAAATAATGGGAGAAAAAACCGCGCAGTCAAACATTTTTCTAATAAAAAAGTATTTAGATAGCTCCTTAAATTTTATTTATAGTCAATAACAAGATGTTTGGAATTGTTATTATAAAATCATATTTAGTATCTCTTCAAACAGAAAGTAGGGGGAAGGCGGGATTAAAGTCAAGAAATAGTGCAGTAGTAATTAATGGCAATTGCCCAAAAGTTATTAATATGACGCAAGGACTCTTTAATCGATGAACTTTCTTTTAAATTAATGAAAATGTGATTTTTCAAATCATACAGTAGTGCAGATTATATACAGGGTTTCCTTTTACCTTTAAAATTTTTCTATTCAATATTTCAGAGTTGCGATTTGTTTTTCAACTTTCACTTTGACTTCACTCCCTCTTTAGTAGCAACCAAAACAGTAGTACTTAGATTTAACTTGCAGGCGAGTATAAATCTGCGAAAGGATTTCTGCTTTTTTAAGTTTAACATTAATAAAAGTAGCTCTGGCTTAAAAGATCTTCTCGATTTAATGGTTAAAAAATGTATAAGAATTATAGCTACAGACAACTAATTACAAACAACTCTGCGATTGCTGGCTATGACGGAAAGTAGGTAGAGGTTCATGAATGTGATGTCGGGTGCAGTAACACCGTAGGGGGAAGAAGAAGAAGTTCAGTAATAGAAAAACGTTATTGATTTCCATCGATTGAAAATCAAAAAAAAGGAAGTCATAGCATGGTTAATCTTTGATGTGTTGTTCTCTGAGTTATAGAATATAGAAAAATAATTTTAGTTAAAATAACTTTTCCTGTTGACTTAAATTAATTATTAGAAAAAACCTTTCTTTCATAAAAAATTTAATTGAAAATATGAACCCGAACCTGATAAAAATGTTTCATACGTCATTAACAGAAATAAATATTTAATAGAGAGTCCAAAACCTTCAAATAAAATATCTGGTTTTTTGCGCAAAAAAATATGTTTCGGGCGTTTCTGTTGCATGTAATCCCTATCATAACAGTGGCGGTCATTTGATTTAAACACCAGCCATTGCGTAGAATAAAGTTTCTAAAACATTTTAAAAAGCAAAATAAAAAAGTCTATAAAACTTATTTATACATGTGATGTTTATGGTAAACAGCCACTGATTTTATTTTATTTTTTTAAAGGTATCGAAATTTAATAAAACCCCTTAAATTTTTATAACAAATTTAGCCTCATCTTTGAAAGAGATTTTAGTTCAGCTGATAAAATTTTTTTTAATGCAATTTCCTATAGAAATATCTACAAAAACAAATCTTATATTGGATTTAGACCACTAAAAAATTTAATTCCAATTTGGTAATAAAAGCGCTGCAACCGCAACGCCGCTCGGTATAAACTTTGTGACAAATGAAGCCTCGTAATGCGAAGCTTCATAGGAAGGAATCTACACTAAAAAATATATAATATTTCATTGCAATCGACAACGCTCATCTTGATTCCTAGAAGCTCTGATAAAGTGCCTCTAAGAAGCAGTTATCTATTTGATCTTTTTATTTGAATTTTTAATATAAATTTATAACTTGCAAACAACTTCACACAAATTTTATAAAGTTTTAAAGTGTTAAAGCATCTTTTTTTTTTTAATTTCTTCGTTTAACTTTTCTTATATTTTCAGGAGTAAAAAGAAATATTATGTTTAAACTCCATTTCCATACCAAACATCAATCGCATATAAATAGATATTGATGAACGGCCTGGGAGTAGTGTAACGTTCCGAACGATTTGTTAGTAATTTGATGCAAAGCTAAAATTAAAACCAAAAAAAAAAAAAACATTTTGTGGCATTTATAATCATTTCCATCTAATAGTTTCTAAGATAAGATCTACAACAACGTTGACGATATTAAGAACAACAAAAATTGCTAATATTTAGAAATTATAAAGTAACACCAAACAACTATCAAATACCAATAATAACAACTGCAACAACAACATCGGCATAAAAGGATCAAAAAAATATATTTTATACAGTGAGAATAGAAAACGAAAAGCAGCAGCTAAAATATGCTACACGTTTTATAAAAAGAAAACTTTTACATTTTATACTTTCTTTCTACTGCTACTTCTATTAACAAACATATTTCGTGGTGCTCCTCAATTTGTTTATTCAACTGCTACAACAACTGCTGTCCTAAACTTCTAAAGTCTAAAATAATTTTATTTTTTCCAATATTCGAAATAAAAAAACTCATTCAACGTGTGGCGTTTAACAAGCTTGAGCAGCTTTAAATCTAGTTAGCATGGAGTGCTGTTTGTCAGAGGAGGCCAAGGAACAGAAGCGTATCAATCAAGAAATTGAACGACAACTACGTCGTGATAAACGAGATGCGCGAAGGGAATTGAAATTATTGCTATTGGGTAAATATTAAAAAAAAAAGATTGTCAAATACTAACAAATTACATAATGTTTTTATATCTGAAACAGGTACTGGTGAATCCGGCAAATCCACATTTATTAAACAGATGCGTATTATTCACGGCAGCGGTTACTCAGATGAGGACAAACGGGGCTATATTAAACTAGTGTTTCAAAATATATTCATGGCTATGCAGTCCATGATAAAAGCTATGGATATGTTAAGAATTTCATATGGCGCAGCTGATCATGCGGTCAGTAATAAACAGCAAGAATTTTTTTTTTAATATTTATAACACTAATATTTTTTAATTCTTGTATTAATTAGGAACTAGCTGAACTTGTTATGAGCATTGATTATGAAACAGTTACTACTTTTGAAGATCCATATTTATCAGCCATAAAAACGCTATGGGCCGATACCGGTATACAAGAATGTTATGATCGACGAAGAGAATATCAATTAACAGATTCAGCTAAATAGTAAGTAAATAAAAATATTATTTTATACAATTTCATCATGCCATTAATAATGGAATCATAGACAAAGGACCGAGTTCTTAAACAGTTTTTTTTTGTTCTACGGTAATAATTATATCTTAAAGAATTAGTACTCTTTAGTTAGTCTGAAGTTCGTTTAATAAAGTGATTCATTTTTAAATAACAAACTTCAGCCCAACTAAGGAATAATAATGTAAAGGATTTCTAAAGAAAAATTTTGAACACAAAAACAATATAAACAAATTTGATATTAACAATAATAATAATGTATTACCACTTTAGTTATCTAATGGATCTTGATCGTGTGGCCCAACCTGATTATTTACCAAGTGTACAAGATATTTTACGTGTTCGTGTACCAACAACGGGGATTATTGAATATCCTTTTGACTTAGAAGAAATACGATTTAGGTATTTATTTCATGTCCTTGTTAAGTTAAATATTTTACGTGTTTTATATGCATGTTACTTTCTTTTTCTAACCTAACACTTCTTTTTTTTATTAATTTATTTTTGACTTTTTTACTTGTGCATGATTAACAAGAATGTCTTTACTGTTATTGTGGTGATCGGTGTTTTTTTTTTTCTATAAATATTTTAATAATTCCAATCAATTATAAATTATGTTAAAAATTTTGCTCCTAATTAATTTTTTTTCAGTTCGAAAAAATATATTTTGTAGGAACCAAAAAAGCTTTTTTAACAAATTTTCTCCGCAAACAAATTTAAATCGAAAAAAAATATTTTCCGATTTCCTTTTCTATTTATATATTTATATATTATATATTTTTTATATATTTTCTATTTTTCGATATATAATAAAAGCCTAAAGCTGCTTTCAAACGTCAAGTTTTGAACATTCGACTTGTCGGTTTAAAAATACATATGAAATTTCGCATGTTTAGCATTACATCTGACATAATTTATGTTGGAAACAGCTGAAGTCACATACAATTTTATTTAAATTTGTTTGCACGGCATCCATATTTACTCGTTTTGCAGTGTAAAATTTGATTTGCGTAAAAAACATGTCGTCTAAAAGTAGCTTAAAGGTGCCTTTAGACGAAATGTTTTTTACATATGACTTTTAGTTTAAAAATCCACTTATAATTGCTGACGTATGTCAAAGTAGTCATTTTTACATATGGCTTTTAATTTCGCGTTTAAACATACATGCAAATTACTTCTGACATAACCTACAAAGTAAATTATTGTTTACAACAGTTGTTTCTTGAGCGGCTCTGTTAATGCTAATAAAGATGTCAACTCTATTCTGCTTTCAACGATTTTAGTGCTTTTTGCACTTTTTGATCATTTAAAAACGGTATAAGTGAAGAAAGAAAAAGTTGCACCTCTGGAAGTCATATGCTTTGTCATATAAAAATAGAACGCGCTCCAAATGAAAATTTGTCATATGACTTTTACATATGTATTTAACACAAGAAATGTTTAAAACCGTTTACACGATACATTTGAATTTTGTTATGGAAAATTTGTCAAGTCATATGTAAAAAACATTTCGTCTAGAGGCACCTTAAGTTACAAACAAATATTAAAATATAGTTGGGTTTCTTTATCTTAAAAGTTTTCAAAGCTTTAGTAATGCATTCGAAAAAAAAAATATTTTAAGTTTGTATTCGAAAACATCCTAAATTTCCATTCATTTTGGTGGTTCTGGCAGTTATGTTATAAATCACTTTATACATTTGAATAATCTCAAGAAAAACAAGAAAATGCGAAGAAAAGTTACCATCCTCAAACGTTGAAGAAATTAAAAATTCCTTTAAGGGAACCTTCAGGGTCATAAACCAGGTGATAAACCATCTTATTCGAAATTGATGTATAAATTATTATTGGTAAAGTTTTAAAGTCAGAGTTGGCATTTATCAGAAATAGACAAGATTATCCTTAATAATTTGACCACTATTTGTGAAAACATAAAGAAAGACAATATTCAACAATATTGACTACAAATGACAACATTATTTTTATTTATTTATTAAAACTCTTATAGAAGGATTTAAGTAAAATAAATAATTTGTATGTAATTAATTAATATTATAGTTACTTAAGCGATCTTGATCGTATCGAAAAACCCGACTTCTTACCCTCTGAGCAAGATATTCTACGTGCTCGTGTACCAACAACTGGTATATTGGAATATCCATTCGATTTGGATGGCATTGTATTTAGGTATTAAATTCATTTAAAAACAAGACAAAATAAAAATTATATTGCTAGATCCACTATAGCTGGAAGAGACCAAACAAATTTCTTAACCTATAATAAATAATTTGCTTATTTTTATGTTTTTTTTTAAAGTTTTATTTGATAATAATTATTATAACGCATTATTTGTTTATTATTTTTTGTAGTTGTTTTAGATACAAATAGCCTTTTTGAATTATGAAATTAATAAAGATTTTTATTTTTTTTTAAATTATGCACATACAAACAAACAGAATGGTAGATGTCGGTGGTCAGCGTTCAGAAAGAAGAAAATGGATTCATTGCTTTGAAAATGTAACATCAATCATATTTTTAGTGGCCCTCTCAGAATATGATCAAATTTTATTCGAATCTGATAATGAGGTATTTTGTAAAAAATTTCAAGTTTTTTATTACCAAACAAGTTTTTTTCCTTAACTCCTCTTTTTTTCTCCTTTTAGAATCGTATGGAAGAATCAAAAGCTTTATTTAGAACTATTATTACGTATCCATGGTTCCAGAATTCATCAGTAATTCTTTTCTTAAATAAGAAAGACTTGTTAGAAGAAAAAATTATGTATTCGCATTTGGTAGATTATTTTCCTGAATACGATGGTAAGTAGAATGTTTAAAACAAGAAAAAGAATCCAGAATAGTTTTAAAAGAAGAGCGTAACTTTATACGAAAAGCAGTTAAATCGAATCTAAGTATAATAAACTATATATGCTTAAGATATTACTTTGGTAAAAAAAATGAAGACAGATATAATCAATGTTTAGTGTTAAAAAAAGATTTAACTGTTTTTATTAAAAGTTATAATTCAATTTCCTTGATTATGAAGGCAAAATCTAACAGCAACACTACATCGGAAATTCAAAAAGAAGAAATTCATTTTTTTTTTTTTAAATTAGCTTTCGAATAGTTCAAATATTTGAAATTTTTTAGAAACTTTTAAGGGCAAAAGCCGGTAAGCTGATTTAATTCTGTTTCATTCCTTCAAAAATAATCTTCTAACAGAAGATATAAAAAAAAATAGTTATTAGTTAAAATAAAAAAGTTATTTTATGATATTCTCATAATATGTTTGTTATTTAAAACTAAAAAATTAAATATATTAACACGGGGAAAGTCTTATAAACGCAAAATACTGCGGTAAAAGCTCAAACCAAATTAACTAAATGATAATTGTATTTAATTAAAATATTCAAATATTCGAAATCTTTTAAGAACCTATAAGGCCGGTAAAGGCCGGTTAGCCAATTAAATTCTGTTTTATTTCTTCAAAAATAATCTTCTAACAGTATTTTTGAACCCTTTAAAATAAAATATTTTTTGATATTCTCATGAAATATTTATTTTTTAAAACTAAAAAATTAAATGTATTAATGTGAGGAAAGTCTTTTATCTTAAGCAAAGACGACAAAACTCTCAAAAAATGTATTACTGCGATGAAAGCTTATCCACATGGCTTTTTTACTGCTACACATATAACTCAGCATGGTATTCTATACAAGTTTTGTAAGGATTATTTTATTTCAAATTAAATTGACTAAAAAAGAATTATATTTAAATAAAAACTACAAGATTAGAAAATGAGACAGACCTGCCAGTCATTAAATCTGACACACTTGAAGATTTAAACCACAATATCATATATGCAATTTTAGGCAAATCTAAGATATAAATCTAAGAGTAAATCATGTCTGTTACCGGCATTTACTTAACGGTATGCAAAAATAGTTCGGAGCAGTTATATGCCAGTTGTCCTACAGCTTCGAGCGTGGTATAGTCTGCACTAAATATTAAAAGTTAAGAAATAAAAAATCTGTATTGTTATGCCTATAATTTAATTGACTAAATGAGAATTTCTTTTAAAGAAGATGGCAAAATTTTTTTTTAAATAAAGTAACCAAACAACAAAAGGGGCATAATCCATTATTCATGCAGATTACGTGAATACTGTGAATGACACTGTACGTCGGTTCTTGGCTCTAACCTAATCGGATATTTTAGGTTGGTTTCTAATTTTTTTTTTACTCCTGATTTTATTTGTTTAAAACTATGAAAATTTTGTGTTGCAGTTGGATTTTGCATAAACTTATTACTGTTTTAGGGTTAACAATTTTTATAAACGGTTAAATATAAATATAAATTAATTAAAAATAGTGTTTTTTTACTTTTAACTTTCATTTTCAAAATTATTTTTTAATAATAATTAATCATTTACTTGTCTTATTTGTTTTTTAAATATTTTGATTTAAATTTTCTTTAATGGCCTTTAAGGTCCTAAATGCGATCATGCCGCTGCAAAACAATTTGTTTTGAAAAAATATTTAGCAGCAAATCCTGATCCAGAACGTCAATGTTATTCTCATTTCACTACAGCCACAGGTTGTATAAATAAACTAAAAAATAATTTTATTTTTTTTATATAAAGCTCGTGTTTTTATTTTTTATTTTATTATTTGTACTACACATAACAAACTCATATATTTGTAAGCAGTTTGTAATTTGCTAGATTATAATATATAAATTTTTAAGGAATTAGTTAGATAATAAGAATAGATTACTGCTAGATTCTAAATATGCTTTAAATGTTTTATGCTATATTCCTTTTTTCGTGTGTGTGTAAAAAAAATTTTAGGTCCACAAAGAGACGCCATTGCCGCTCGTGAATTTATATTACGTATGTTTGTAGATTTAAATCCAGATTCTGAGAAAATTATTTATTCTCATTTCACATGTGCTACAGGTAAGTACGGCAAATATTTATAATAACAGAAATATAAATACAAAGCTTTGAAGAACTTAATCTCAAGTCGTTTGTTAAAAAAATTATGATAAATCAAAGATGATGATCTCTATAATTTATTCGAACTCCTTTAAAGTTTTTGTATGAATGAGCCAGTATGATTGTGTTTGTATGTATTAATACAATTTTGAAATCAACAATGGTGTATTGAAATATTAATGAACTTTAGCGATTGTAAGACCTTTAATTGATGGCAATAAAACTCAGGTATTTTTTAAAATTACTTACTTTTTCATCATGCCTTTTCATTTTTACCGCTTGTTGTAGTTTTGCTTTGGTTTTTTTTTTTTTTTGTAATTAGAAAGAATTTTTCTTTAATGAAATTAAATTTTATTTAATTGAATATTGTCGATCAATAAACTTTTAATATTTCTTTGTAATTTCTTCTCTTTGTTTCTATTTTTAAATTGAAAACCACCTAAATTTTGCCTCAACAGATACCGAAAATATAAAACTTGTATTTTGCGCCGTAAAAGATACAATTATGCAAAATGCTCTTAAAGAGTTCAATTTGGGCTGAGTACACACGTTGGCTGTTTTTCTGTTCAACTGTCTTTTATTATACCCCTTTCTACACATTCACCTGTCTAATTTGGAATTTTTATGATCTAAACAAAAACAAAAAAAAAAAAATTAAATGCAAAAATTAATTTAAAAAAAATATTACAAAGCAAAAACTGTATTTAATTTAATTATTTTTTATTTCAATATTATTTCTTATAACTTGGGATCTTAAAAATAAATTACTAAAATTATTTCTGTGTGTGTGTGTGTTTTTTATTTAGTTACGTTTAAGATAAAATTACTTTTTATAATATTTTTACTGTTTGCGCTGAAATTGTTTTTCGTCTAATATTTAATATGGAAAGAAAACCCACTTAATGGTGAAAATTTAAAGAAATTAGTAAGTTAAATTCGTATTTGTTAGTGTTGTGGTTGCGCCGATCCCAATCATTTATGTCCCAAAAATTGAATTACGCTCAAAGGAATTATTCAGTTACTGAGCTCAAGTGCTGGGCTTTAGTGATAGGAGTTAAGCGTCACGTTTTGATGTGGACCCTTTTGAACTTAATTGTCACCCTTTCGAAATAGACTTTAACATGTTAGATTTTAATTTGACTGAGTATTTGTCCTTTATAAACACTGTTGTTAGTAATTAACAGAAATTGCCAGACATCTGTTTAATAGAAAATTGCTACAGGTTATTAACGGCAACGAGAAAAATCAGAGGAGAGAGTGCCTTTCTTTAACTAGAAATGCAATATAGTTTGGTCATCAATTCACATGCCACAGAAGTTATCTTAAGACTCTGGCAAGAATACGATAAAAGTACTTTTGGCCCTTTATGGCACCTGATGTGAATTGCTTTGTAAGCTAAAGATTGCAATTACTTCGACCAACTATGGGTTATACATTTTGAATATATAATTGATCGTTTTAAAGCCTATAATGCGACTGAGATCCTACCCTTGCTCGAAAGCTAAAAACTAACTTTTATTTATTATTACTGAACACTTTAACAATTATTTTTTCGACAACTTAAAGTGTTACGATATTTTCCATTTCTTATATTTCACTTGTCCCCTTAAAAGTGTGGCTGATAGCTTTCCAATAGTGAAGTAAACCGATACAGAAAAGACTGTATTTTTTACATTCTCATGTTTGACAAATAAAAAATATAAAAGGTTTGTTAAAAGTAAATTTAAAGAAGAGTACAGGTGTTGTTTAAAATAAGAAAAAAGAATTCAACAAATACTCGGAACTAAGAATTTTTATATATTAAAACGTCATTAATTTTTTGTATTTAACCAATAATTTTTAATATTAAGACGAATACACCCATTTGTTGAACTCATAATTAACATTCGGATAAATCTTTATTGAGAGTTATTTACAACACACTTCATTTACTTCCAAAAATAAGTCCGAAAAACTGGTAGCCCTCGAAACAAAAATTAAAAAAATATATAAACATCTGCATAGTTAATTGAATTTGTTCCACTAGTAAATAGGTGTTTATAGATAGTGGTGGGTTCAGGTAGTTTAGTCCGTTAGGATAGTGTCTATTAAAATGGTATTATGCAGGTAAATTGCTTGATATCTCTCATGTTTATTGAAGTTATATAATTTTAATATTTCAGTCTTCTATTATTGGATAGGTAAGTGTGACCATCTGTGGGTGTTTTTCGTTTGTAAGAGTGTTTTAATAATTTTAGTGTTGTAAACATTGTTTCAGAAATTGTATCTCCGTTAAAAGTTCGTGTTTTGTATATTTTCATGTTTTCAAGAATGTCTAAGTCTTCGTTCTTTTTTACTAGGATGTATTAATGTCATGCATTCATCTATTTTTCTTGGAAGGTGTTCATGTGTGTTAAGAAAAAAGAGAAGAATCCAACTTAGCAATAATTTAAATTTTCTTTAGCTCATCTAGTGCCAACCCGGACATAGACGGACGTCACTCAGTCGACTTCGCTATGCATAAAGATTCGAAATATATGTCCTTAATAGAGTTGGAAATAGATATTGTAGAAATCACAAACGAAGTGACAAGTGGTGAAGGGTATAAAAAGCATGCCTGTTCGAAACCAGGGCGAAATTATAACAGGTCTAAGCAAGGCGAATCGATACTAGAGGGCCGCGAAGGCGAATTTAATTGTTTTCGCCGAACGTGAAATGTCAAACACCATATGAAAAAAAATTCTACATATTTTTTTATATGGAGTTTGACATTTAAGGTTTCGGCGAAAATTAGTGAATTCGCCATCGCGACCACATAGTATTAATTCGCCTTGGATGTAACTAAAAGAAAAGCAGTTTAGTTTTTTTTTTTGTTTATTTATTTATTTTTTTTTTTGTCTGAAAATATCAAAATTTATTTTAATTTTCTGAAAATTTTTCAAGTTTAAAAGAAAAAATCGGTAAAAACAAACTTGTGGTCTAATTTCTTTTTCTTTGTATTTTAATCTTCTTTTTTTTTTGACACACTCAGTCCAATGAATTGGCTTTTCATACACCTTGTTAAATATGCTTTGGTTCGAAAGGAATGGGTGAATTCGCCTTTAGGGGTTTTCCATATGTAGTAAACTTATATATGTAACTTTGAAAACCAAGAGAAATTGCGTGTGATTGAGATTTTTATAGACCTTTTTTATTTAATAATTTTTTAAACAATTTATTAAACAAAATTTTTGTTGTTTTTATTTTTTTCTCCATATTTAGATACGGAAAACATAAGATTTGTGTTTGCAGCTGTTAAGGATACAATTCTCCAATCAAATCTTAAGGAATATAACTTGGTCTAAACCGGTTTTAGGCAACAAAAGAACTAATTTTGTGATTTTATTGATTATGAAAGAATTCCTTCTTTTTTTCACTTAAAAAAGAAATAAGTCAAAAGAAATATATGAAAATTATAAATATTTAAAACAAAATTTCTTTAAAAAAAAACATCAAAACCGAAGAAAAATATTGAATATAATAAAAGAAAATGGAAAATGTACTAATTTAATTATTAAAAAAAAAAAAAACATTTTATAACGCTACTTATTATAACAAATTATATACTTTATATATAATAAAAAAATATATATACAATATAAAATAGTGGTTCAAATGGCAAGAAAACAAAATTGTGAATGTAAAAATAAAATATTTGAAAAAACAAAACAGCATCCTACAAGAGAGAAATATTCAAAAAAACGACCCTAATGACACAAACTTTTTTTTATAAAACCACATTTTTATGAAGATCTTTATTGGTGGTACTACTATGACTAATTATAATTAATAAAATGAAAAAAATATTATATATTTATAAATAAAATTTAATTTAAATATAGAAACAAAACACGCATACACATATAAACACAAAACCAACATTTATTTGTAAATGTAAAAGTAAAAAATATATAAATAAAATTAAAAAAAAAACGAAATAAATAAAGGTAAAAATTTAAGGAAAATTTTTTATAACAAAAAATATAATAATTAAAAAAAAATTATATAAATGAATTATAACACAAAATACTTCCTTTCCTTTCACATAACCAAAATTTCAACTTAATTTAAATTTAAAAGAATATAAAAACTCCTTGAAAACAAAAAAACTAATGAAAAATATAAAAGTACTATCTCCTTTAATTTATAAGTTTAAACTAAATATTTAAATTGATTTTTAAATTAAAGCTTTTAAAAAGAAAAAAGAAATAATAAACCCCTGGCGAAAAAGGTAACAACGTTTTAAATCGCCAACCTTTTTGTTTAAGTGTTTGTTAAACAAAAATCGTCTTAACACTATATATTCTTCCTTTTTTTATATTGAATAAAAATTTTAATTGCTAGTGGAGAAGCATTGACTACTTGGTTACACACATACAAATTCCAAGAATTTTGAAAGGTTTTTTTTTCCAAAACGTTATTGAAATTTCTTTCAAATTATTTAGCAGAGTAACGAAATTTTAGGCTCAGCTTATTTTTATTTAGAATATTGCCTAGAATAATTAAGAACGGTATTGTTAAGTTTATCAGTTTACAAGAGTCGAAACTATCCATTGTTTAAAACGCACAAGCATAAATCGTTAGCAGACTAATAAAAATTGTTAATTTTCTGAAGTTTGAAAAAGACGAGAGAGTGTTTTTTTTTTTTTTTTGATATTGTGCATTAAATTTTTGATTTATTAATTCTTTAATGTTTTTCGAAAAAGTTGTCCAACTGTGAAGTGGTGAAATTAATACCAGGTGACAATGAAAAATGGTGTCTTTCACTCGATGCACTCTTTACTTCAATAAAAGTACATCCTGTTGCACTTAATCTCACTGCACTTTTTATCTTTTGTTAGGTCATCTAACAAGTTTAGGGCACCGAAGACTTGAGGCAATGACGAAAGCGTTTTTAAGTGCAAGTAACCCAGTTCAATTTTCGCCAAGAGATTAGTGCTTTTTTCATAAAGAAACTATTTTTGATAGGTTCAGATAAGGCATTTGAAGGTTTAGTTTCATACTTCAGAGAGGATCGCTACCTCTGGTATTAATTTAATTTTGAAATATTATCTGCAGGACTTTTATGTAGTTTGGCGTTTACCATACCAATCCAAGTTGGAGTTTTGAAGGCTTTTTCACAGCCAGTGAACATGCTGTGGAGCCAAGTTCAAGAGTAAAAAAGTTATGGCTCGTTTAGACACTTAATACGGCAGGCAACCGTAAATGTAACTACACATTAATTGATTCCAAAATGTAAAGAGTTAACTGCAAAAAAAAAAAAATCAAAAGAGAAGAGAGTTTTAAGGTTTTATAAGTTCACTACCGCATTGTACAGGATATTTAAAAACTGCTCGTTTATATTTTTTACATCTATTTTAACTGTCTTTAATAACTAAAGAACAATGAAACAAATTTAAAAATTTTGTTTATAAAACGCTTTTGACGAATTAAAGAAGCTCTACATGTGTTGGACGAACAAAGCAGGTTTAATTCTAATAAAAATTATTAGTTTTTGAATAAGATCCTTAGCTTTATTTATTAAATGCGTTTCCTCTACTGGTTTATTTGAAATTATTACTTTTTTAAGTTAAATTACGGACAAATTATGAAAAAAACAGTTTTGCATAAATATTGCCATCAGCCGTTTGAGTGTGGCAAATTAACTTTTGCAGCTGTCACCTTTAAAATTAGTTACCCGAGTATGCGCAGAATCAGTTCTTAGATGTATGATTTTGGGGTAATTTTTTAAATAAACATTTATTTAATAACTAATTACGAATAAGAGGAAAAGTAAATAAAAAATGTGACACTAAGACCTGTAGTGTCCATTAAAATGTTTGAAAATCATTTTTTTGTTATTAATTTTTTTTAAGGTTCTAAATTACAGCTGCTTGGAAATCATTATTTCAGCCATAAATAAAAAACTAGAACCGAAACATCTCTTCACATACATGCAATAACTTGATTAACTTCAAATATCGAAAGCAATAGGTCTTTCGAACTTTCATTTAATTTCAAACTTCGAGACATTTCTACCAATTAGCTTCAGGCCTTTTTTTTAGAACATGTTCTAACATATGTTTGTATTAGTTATACACTTATTTTGACAAAGTATTTACATTAAAAGTTTTCTTAAGAATTTGCTTAGTTTGTCTTAAATAATTGCCCAACAAGACCGTAGCTTTAATTAAAAATTGAAATAACTAAGTCTTTCAAAATGCTTTTATATCCCTTTATTTAATACTTAAACAATGAAATATATATACTATAATTAAATTTAAATTATGTTTTTGTTATACTTTCTTCCTTGTAAATGTTTAAAGAAAATAATTTAATTTTTATATATTTAAATTATATAATAATTATAGTAATAAATAAAATATTGTCATTATTGTTTGCTTAATTCTAAAATGTTATTATTTTTGTTAAAATGTTTTCATTTATTGACAAAGAAATCAAAACGGAAATCAAGCTTTTTTAATTTGTGTCATATGATAAATAATAAAAACAATTAAAATAAATCAATAATAATTTATACTATGCGCACATTCATAGAACAACAATAAAAAAATATTTAAAGTGAATAAAATAATAAAAATAAAAAGTTTAATGTAATATTTTTTTATTATTTATTTAGTTGTCTTTAATTACACATACAAATATATTTTACATTGAAGTTATTTTTTTAAAAACTTTAAACCAGGGTACGTATTTGTTCACCATGAATAGTACATTTTGTTCATTCTCTTATCAATTTCCATGAATGAAATTTCGTATTGCTTTTTTTTTTCCTCTGCACACAAAAAGATTCACACACACATAATTCATCTCCTTGAATGTTTGCTTTTTAAACTGCTGAGGCCTCTTTTTCCATGAATTATTTTTTGTTCAGCTGCTTTTTTTCCATCCTCCATGAAATGAACAAAAATTTGTTTCAAAATTTGAACACCACCATTCTTCTTCTTGTTTTCCCAATACATTAAACATTAAGTACGATTGCTTTCGTTTGTACACTTCGTACACTTCGTACAAACGAAAGCAATCGTACTTAATGTTTAATGTATTGGGAAAACAAGAAGAAGAATGGTGGTGTTCAAATTTTGAAACAAATTTTTGTTCATTTCATGGAGGATGGAAGAAAAGCAGCTGAACAAAAAATAATTCATGGAAAAAGAGACGTCAGCAGTTTCAAAAGCAAACATTCAAGGAGATGAATTATGTGTGTGTGAATCTTTTTGTGTGCAGAGGAAAAACAAAAGCAATACGAAATTTCATTCATTGACAATGAAGTAAACAAAAAGCAAATCAACAGTTTCGTCATGAATATGGAAAATGAAAGAGGAGACAAATACGTACTCTGCTTTAAACACCGAATAACAACAAACAAATTTTTGCCTGTGCTTTGCTTCTGTTAATTTTATTTACTGGTTTTTTTATTTAAATTTATTATTTCTTATTTTAAAGAAATTGTTCGGTTTATTCTGTCAGTTGTAGTGCACAATTTTTCTATGTAAAAATTTGCTGCAACACTAAAAAAATTTAAGAAATCGTAGGTACATAAAAACACGTTTACACAAAAGATAAAAAACAAATAAATGTTTGTTTTGGCAGAAATCTTAAAAAAAACTAACTTCAAAACAAAATTCAGTTAAATTTCTATATTTTTTTTTTCAAGTCTGGCCACATACATCAAATTACATTAGTAACTGGGACACCCTTTAATTTCCAAATCCATATTTTATACTTGATGTTTAAGCGGACCCAAAAATAAAAAAAATTGGGCCACACACACCAAATTACATTTCCAAATTCACATTTGATTTCCAAATCCAAATTTTATACTTGTTAGCAATACAGGTATCTTTTAAATTTTAGCTGTCTGTCTATAGCGGAGCAAAAGCATGGCGAAATATGTACCTAAAATTACATCCACTATTGTTCTAGCGGAAAGAAATACAGGGTCTTTGAAAATTTCAACCATTTGTGATCTTAGTAATCGACATTCTGTACAATTCAAGGGGGTTTTAGACGGTACGACTTTACGTACTCAAAATCCAAGAGAAAATAATATAAAATTCCATCCGTAATTTTAAACTGAGAGTAAAAATCTTACGACAGATTTTTTGCGTTCACACAATTGGTATGGGTAAGACACACCAAAACTAAAATAGCGGTTTGCAGAAAAATGCATCTGTGATCTAATGATTCGTAATTGTCTTTTGAAAATTTAAAAAAAAAAAAAAAAACAAAGAGCCATACGACTAGACTTGTCCCATATAGTTCAATTTAGTGATCGTTTTTTTTTAGTTCAAATTTTGAAAATGAACTTGTTCAAAATTTAGTTCAAAGGCTCTCTTTAGTTCAAAATCTCTCTTAGTTCAACTTTCAACTTCTAGTTCAAACGCTTTATTTAGTGCAAGCTCTTTTAGTTCAAATGTTCTTTTTAAAATATGATGGCAACAATACTGTAGCATTGCCGTAACAATTGTTAAGTGAAATGCGTGGCAGCACTAATTTCATGTCGGAAATAGTCAACAAGAAAACAAAGACATGGATTATAGTTTATCTTGTCTGGTAGTTCAAGTACAATGTATAGTTCAAAAATGAAGTAGGTATACTTAAAAGTATGAACTAGTTCACTTAGTTCAATCGATGGAATCGTTTAAATAAACTAGTTCGTTTATGAACTACACAAGTCTACATACGACTGTCAAATTTTCATCCGTATTTGCTCTCAATTTGTGCAGATTCATTACATATTTTGTTTAGACGATCCCACAAAAATTTGACATGTCGTAAGACTTCTGTGAACATGTTAACCGCCCTTTAACAATATTTTCAAACATTCATGAATATGCATAAATAAATAAAAAAAATCAGGTATGCTTCATTCATTAGACTTCCTAAAACAACCAAAAAAATGTTACCTCCAAAATTTCTTAGAATAACCAAACAAAACGAATAACTTAACGGTTTCGGTATTAGATTTTAATGAAATTAAAAACAAAAGGTGCAAAAGCTATGTGTTTTTTACAACCCAAACCCAAAAGTTTTTTTTTTTTTTTTTTTGCTAAAAGTAACCAAAACGGCAACGCTGCTAATGTTTTGCTGAGAAAAATGAAATTGCATTATTATTGCTCTAAATCTAATCTCTATTATTTTAAAAACTTAAGAAAAAAGAGTAAAAATAAATATTTTGCATAACCTCAATTATTGCTCAGTGCTGAATTTGCGAAAATTTTAAAGTTGCAGAACCTAAATCAAATAATAATATCTGAATATTTTTATATTAATTCATAAACGTTTTTCTTTTTTGACTTCTCATCGCTGTTTTTCACTTTAATATCTGTATACAATATATTACTTTGTAAATTTATAAACATAATCACCCGCATCATGAATATCTCTTCCCTCCAATTTTTTTCCCAAATGCCAATCGCGAAGAATTTACGAGAGCTATTTTTTTCATGTAAAAAAATCCCCGTATAGAGAATGAATTTCTCACTCAGAGTTTTTTCACTTCCCCTTTGATTTGTTTTTACTTATTTAAATAAGAATATGAACACATATTTTATTAAATATTAGTTACTGAATGCAGAGTGATTTATGTTCTTTTGCCTGTAAGTTTGTGAAGCTTTTTACTGTCGCTATGGCAGAGTGTAGGCAAGAGCTCAACAGAGTAGTTTTTTTCTTTACTAAAAATGTCATTAAAAAAGGAGATATTTTAAATTTATCAAAGAAATCTTATAAAAAAAATTAATTTTTATTAAACTGGCACAGCAGCAATATCTGCGGTAACTCCGTCTTGCAAACCTAGACCAAAAGATTTTACCTACGGTTACTTTCTTGTATTAAAGTTATTAAAAAATTTTATTTATTTATTTTTAAACTTCAAATTAACAATATTTACACATCTTGCTTTTCTTATTTACATTCAATTTGCAATGATAGCTTATTTATTTTAAACAGCTTTTCAATGAACGGAACAAATATTTAACGGAAAGTTACAGTTGCCAATTTATACTTCGAGGGGAATGAAAATTTCTTGGAACATAAATTTTACATCTTATTTACGATGGAAGTGAAAGATATCTGTTATTTAATACATTTTTCCTCTTTTCTTTACATTGATGTTTTATAATATACGAGACATTGCAAAACACCAAAAAATTTTCAATAATAAAATGCTTTTCGTTTATTATTTATAAATTTTGTTCAGTGCAGTTTGAAAAAATAAAACGCTCAAATAGAGCTCTTTTCGACTTCAGCTACCACAACAGAACTGAAATTATTTTATAAGTAAAATTGCATAAAAATATACATACTTGCTCCTAAAATTTAAAAGTAAATGACATAGATTTTATTATTGTGGCAAAAAAACAAAACAAAAATAATATAATAATAATAATAATTTCGAAACAAAATTGCAAAAGCAATTATAACTGTGTAAAAATCTGGAACCATTAAACATGACTAAATCTCTATTAACATTTCTTCTTTTTAATTAAGAGGTATTTAATATTTTACATACATTTGTACAAATGTTTGAGACGTAATGGGTTTCACACCAAAATTATACTTATACGAATAGTGATTTAATTATTTTTTTTTACAATTTTTGTTTAAACTAAATCACATGGTCTATAATTTGTTTTTGTTCACAAGCCGCAAGACCTCCATTAAAGTTTGAGAGTTTTCCACGATTAAAAAAAACGTATCACTGAAACAGAACCTATTCGGAAATGCATCATTGCGCTGGTTTAAATCTAGGCCCAGAACTAAAGACTCTTAGTCTATGGCATTAGTGTATCATATTTGATGTGTATAATTTTTAACGGTACAAAATAGTTATGGATGAAGAAATGTTTTTAAGACCATAAAAAACAATTACATATTTGAATACAATTATTATGAAGGTACGGTCAGATTAGTTTAATAATTGACAAAAAAACGTAACCACTTAATTATTGACAACAATTTTTGTTTCTCTCAAACACTTATTTAGAAATAGAACATCCAACTAAATGTAAAAAAAATCACATTTGTTATATTACAAGCCAGCATTCGTAATGATACGTTTAAGGAAAGATTATAGAAATAGTGGTTACGCTTTTTTGGTCAAATATTTGATTAATTTGACCGTACCGTTGGTGTGTAAGTATGATACGACGCTTATGGTCGTGATAAATAACTAAAGGGCGGGGCACATAGAATCCGTCACACGTCAATTTTTCTAAATTTTGTGAAAGGGAAGGGAGCTAAGAATTATTTTATTTCTCGTTTTCTTACCCACAAAATTTTTAATTGCAGCAAGAAAAACTGCGGTGTGTGAACTCGGCATTAGTAAAGATACTTACATGTTTTTTATGAGTGTTATCACAATTAGTACGCCTTTGTCAACGTAAAGTACGAAAGTTGGGCAACTTTTGACATACGTTGAAAACTTTGACAGCTATCGCAAGTTTTCTTCTTCTTCTTGTTTTTCTTTTTTGCTCATGCTGTGTTTTAATGATTTTTTTCCGTTGACAGAGTACTGATTGTGTAAACCTCATCCGTCGTTACTTTGTTTTCACATATGGCTTATTATATGTGCCCCGGCCTTAAGTTGTTTCAGTTCTCCGTCAAAAAGTGTATTAAACACTCATGGGCTAACGCGTTTTTGTAATTATACCGAATAAAACTTTTTAAATTTAAATTAATTAATAATTACGATTGTACTCGTACTACACTCTTAGATTTAATATTGTTTTAAAAATATTTATTTATTTAATTCTATATACATTTATACTTATTCTGGTTATAGTTCTTCGTAAATAAAAAAGAATTATGATAACCAGACATAAAGAAACCTTCTTTGATTGAATTTTAATTTTATTAAAAGTGCAGGTTAAAATTATATTACAAAAATTTTATAACCAACATTAAAAAATAGAATTTTATTTTGTTGAACAATTATATTTCAGTTAAATCAAACAATAATATTTATATAACCTTTAAAACTTCAAAGAACTTTATTTTTCATTTTTATTTAAAAATACTAGTGTTGTATAAAGCTTTAAAAAAAAAAATCAAGTGTAATTCAAATAATAAATAATGTAATAAAATAATTTTTTTTAGAAAATAATGATTGGCTTTTAAAAAGCTTAAAACTACACAACCAATAGAAAAGGATTTTTAAATCCATAAAATTTTTTTTATAAAATCAGATTCATAAAATTTTTTATTGAGGAAAAATAATTTAGTGCCTTTTTTAAGGTTTTCTTTAAAAAGTGAAAAATAAGAAATAAAAAAACCTTAAGAAAAGCTAAATTTGATTAATATTTTATAGAAAAATGTTTTTGGAATGTCATTGTTGCGTTGCATGGAATAGGCTGATCTGAGCACATGACACTGCTAATGATGATCGAGTGTGGCTGAAATTTATGACAACAACATCATTTAAACTGCTTAAAAGGGCGACAAACATTCAAATGTTTGAATGAAATTGTGGGTATGTGGGCGCAGTTATGCTACGTGCATTTATTTCTTATAAATGGGTGTGATTGTTTTTATGTCAAGATACTCAAGCACCTTTAGAATCAAACATTTGAAGATTTGTCATCCGCTTAATGCTTCGAAACAATTTTTTTTTTTTTTTTGGATTCAAGAATGAGAAAGCGATTCAAATGCTCTGCAGCATTGAAATTCCAAAAAGGTTGCTAAATTTATGAACACAAATAATTGTAAGCAAAACGAACAAAATAAATCTTATTTAATTACATTTTTAGCTTTGAATTTATTTTCCGTCCAAAAATTTGTTTTTCTTTTTTTTTTAAATTATGCACATTTATGTAGAACAAATTTTTAACCAACACATTGCTTATACGAAATAATTAAAAAAAATGTATTTAGTATTAGGGACCATTTTTACAAGTTCCTTCACAAATAAATAAAAAAATGCTTTAAATTTACAATGTTTTTATTTGAAACCGACAAGAGTTTAATTTTTAATGAAAAACGAAAAAAAGAGTTTATTTCTTAAACTAAATGTGCATGATTTAAAAATTTGAATATAATTATTAAAAGCGAAAAGTTTTTTTTTTACTAATTAAAACGTGGCTTGAAAACGATGTTCTCACATCGAAAGCGCTCGCCAAACGTACCAAACAAACAGCCAGTGATAACGGTCTTCACCGAAAGGTATGACAACAACCAAAAAAGGCTCTTATTTTAGTTAAATACAGAAACGAAGACTTATTTCTATTATGTAGAATTGTGTTATACGAAATAATAGTTCTTAAGGTTTATTATGAAACCTAATTTATTCAAATTACCTGCTCAGTCTTGAAATAGTTTGCATGATTAAACAAATTTCGAAATATTATTCAACTTATGACCAATAGCTTTTGAAAAATAAGGAGTAGCGTAAATTTTAAATGATCCCATGTAATAATTGTCTAATAAAACTATTGCAACATGTTGTTCAAACACCGTATCTGCGATAGAACACAGCAAATAAATATTTTCCGCAGTGCAATAGATTCGGTTAGGTAATGGTAGTTGTCGGTAATCCGACAAATTTGCTATTATGCCACAAGCTCTATATCTGCCCAAAAGATTAGTTAAAGTAAGCGTAGAAGCAGGTCAGCCGACTTAATTACTATGGCATCACACACAGTCCCCAACTCAACGCCAAAGATATTTGTGAGGTCACCGAAAAAAAATAATGGAAATTATTCTTCTGACTTGTAACGCAGCCCATTGATGGCATTTTATAACTGAGAAAAGATTGTAAAATACAACATCTAGATGTTATGCATGCCTCTCAGTCCGTTTCGAAGGAACTTTGTTGCCACTTGTCAAAAGCGGATAGGATGCAGATGCAAGAATTGCCTTTCAATTCTAAGGCCAGGCTTAGTATCCCACCTGCCATTCACATCTACATATTTTAGTCCTATGCCAGAGTCTAAGCCAACGATAAGGAATTTACATTCGCATGCCTTTTAAGGCCAGTGAAACCAGTGGCGTCTCGAAGGTTGAACTTTTTTATTTGAAACAATTTTCTTTATTGTGTATAAAATTAAAATCATTATGCACATGTAAGTACTATGCAGAAACAGTTTTTTCCAAATATCTCGAGATTTATTAGGGCATTTCTAACAGGTCAACAAGACCTAAAACTCTCGCCAATACTTTTTCAAGATAATATTCACTATTAAATCGTGCAATCAGCAGACAGAGCATATAGTATTTACTAACATTGTTTTATTTTAATATAAAGATAAATTTTCCGTTAGATTTACCTAATAAATTCACAACATAAATTCTTCCAGGCGACTTTTTTTTAAGCGATTTATATGTAATTTATCTGGCAGTGTTCGATTAAAAGTATCCAAAAACACTGAGCCGCAGACAAACGTTTTGGCGGCGTTTTCAATTTAAAATTTAAACATGTAACCCTATAAGTGCTTTGAATTTATTATTTTAAGCCTTAAAGAATAAATCAAAATGTTAATATTTTACAGAGCCCAAAGTTTTAATTATCTTATGTGTTTAACATTTTAATTTCAGTTCAAGGTTTAATAAAATATTTCTACAATGTTCAGTTCTTGACAGTTGACATTCAACTGAAATGAGCCAAAAATATTCTTTAGTTGAATGTTAAACAATTAGAAAAGAATATTCAAAGAAATAAATTTAATTGATAGTTAAAAATAATGAAATTATAGTTTTTATATAAATAACACTCACGTTAAAAAAATAAAATCATAAAGATAATAAATAAAGAAATAATAAAACAAAAGAAAGAAATCGAAATCATTTTTATATGGATGAATTTCTGAGGTCTTTGTAATTTTGAAATAAAGAATTATGATTAAAACTACCAATTTAGCTTAAATATCACCAATCATCCACCATATATATTATCAATATACTTGATATGACTTGATCATTATAAATATAACTAAAAATCCGCATTATATATTTATATGTACTTAATAATAAATACTATTTAAATCATTTATACATACATACACCAAAAAAAGAATAAAAGAAAAATCCGATTACCACAAGATTCAAAAGAGAGCAACAAATTTGCGTATTATGCTAATTGAATAAGCTTAAAAAATTATTTTAAGAAGTTATAATAATAATAATAATACTTAAATTAATTAACAAAAAAAAAAATGAGACGTACGTATATACAAATAACCATTCAATGATAATGAATGATTTATAATAATACTAATGAATGTTTTATTTAAGGATATTTAAAATATTAAATCCTTAACACTTACATTAATTATAAAAAAATAATAATAAATATTAATGTACACTTATTTAATAAGAACTATTTGAAAAATAAATTCAAAATTCATAAAGAAAATTAATTACATTAATTAGCTTTCAAGGTAAGTTAAATAAATTCGTTCGGAATTGAAATGATTCCGAAGTTCTATTCCGATCGAAATGGTTTTAGCTTCTATAGATTCCGTTCGGTTTTAGTAAACCGTAGAAAGTTTAAAACCACTTATGTTTGCTTAAAATATGGCAACAAAACATCGAATGTAGCAAAACAAAAAACAGCGGACTTAAAAAACAATAAAATTTCAAGAAATATTTGTGTTTAACTACGAATTGCTAAAAAAGTGAAAATAAAAAATATCAAACATAACCGGAATATCTATAATTACAACGGCAGAAGAAAATAGAAGGAATATTGTTTGTATGCTGTTACTACGGAAATTTTTGAAAAAGAATAAAGGTACGGCAATACCTTTTAAACAAATTCCGTTTATTTTTTTCAGGCATGTGACACATTCCGATCGGAATGGTTTTAATTTCGTATTAACAATTCTGATCGATTTTGTTTTACCTTCTTTAGATTCCGATCAATTTTGTTTGTTCCTGAAAAGTATTGAATCTCCACTATTTAACTCAAATGTGGCAATATTTTGCACACCAAAGTAAACAACAAGGCTAATCTAAGTAGGACGGACACATCATAATAATAAATTTAAGAAACGTAAATAACAAAATTTCAAAGAAACCAAATTCCACTTTGAAATTTGAAAGTGGTTTCCTTCCGAAGAAATTTTTCGTTTTTAGTTTTCTAAAGAACCAATTTACGGAATTGAAACCACTTTCGATCGGAATTGAGTTCTGTTTATAAAGGATTAAGAAAAAGTTAATTTTTTTATTAACATCATATTAAAATAAATTTATTTTGGATCAATAAGCAAGATAAAGAATAGCCTCATCTATAAAAAATGTTTTAAATGGTTTTTATATTAACAAAATGCTCAAAATAACAATTCCACATAGCAAACTGAAAGTGGTTTCATTCCGAAAATTTTTTTCTTTTTACGTTTTCTATAGAAGAAAAATACGGAATCAATTCCACTTCCGAACGGAATTTTGTTCTGTGACATGGGTGTATATTTAAACCAACGTTCTAAGGGAACTCCTAGCAAAATTTTATTTGAATCTATCCAGCAGTTTTTACGTGATGCCAACACAGTCAAACAAAAATTCCGAAAATGGGTGTTTTATTGTTGTTACATCTCTGCTGCCGTCGAGATTTTTCGCCTGAAAAGTTATAAAAATTTAATAATGCGTGTGTGTATCACCAGATGACACTTGGAGCTGGAGAAATTGTGCAACATCATCCGGTCTTCCCCATAGGTCTATAGGGCGTAAATATGTGGAACTATTGAGACAGTTAATAAATACACTGTGGCTGGGCAATAGTTTAAAGTGCCAGGAACTATTCGTTCACAGCACCAGTTGAGTATACTGCACCAACCGATTCTTAATTTGCCTTGGTAAAAGCCTCTCAGTTTTTGAAATTGCAGGGAGAGGTAGGAGTTCATTTAGGTCCCTATATTCATTTATAGCTCCTGAGACCGCCTGCTGAGACGAGTTTTTGGGTTTTGGCAACGGCAATTCGGTTTATTGTAAATGGAATGATATCCCTGGTGTCATTGCGATAACACCTAAGGTCCTGTTGGATGTGTCGAGTAGGCGGATCTTGAATTATTACCTCCTGGTTAGGGTGACTGGGCACGTGATAAGCCACTAGGATTTGCTTAGTTGCTGTAACAGCTCTGCTGTAGTCAAGAATTTTTTCTCTGAGGAAAAAACTGTCGCTGAGTTGACAATCTTTGGCAGAGATTGACTCGGTCGTTCTGGAGCGAAGATCCGATTGTCGTGGGAACAAATAACTGCTTAGTAATTCATTGCGCTGTCTGATCGAAAGTAGCCTAGTCTTTTCACGGGGATGATCTGTACTTATTATCTTAACACATCCGGTAGCGATTCTTAATGCATTATTTTTTGCAGTTTGCAAAATTGAGGTAACATAATGAAGGAGATTACTACCTACACTAGCAACGAAATTTTCAAAAAATATTTCATGTACAGATTACTCTCATCTTTAACAGTCAAATTCTTACAATATGTGAAATTTTGCCTTTTCTTTATTTAAATATGTAAATACTGTTCTTGTAACAATTTCTCAATACGGGGCGCTACAACTTAATAATTTTAATGTGGAGAATAATTATTAAAATTTAGAAATAAAAATTTCTATTACTATTTTATGCATTTTTTTAAAGTCAATATAATAAATAACGAAAAAATATTTACATTTTAATTTTATTCTTATTATAATTTTTTGTGGTATTTACTCAAAAAGCTTGTATGCATGTTTTAAAGTTTAAAAGTTAAATTGATATATTCTAACTAAACAGTCATCGCCACAGCTTGCCAATTGGAATTGATTCGTAATATTAAAAAAGGGTCTAAACTGTAAGCGTTTTACAGTTAAATGATGAGATTGTCTAAAAAATCAATAGAAGAAATATTACGAATATTAATAGTAATAAAAAAAAAAGAAAATATTTATTTTGTTCTACTTACGATTTATTAAGTGATAATAACAAATTAAATTTTCCATTGAACTGTAAGACTTGTATTAAACCGCTTTCGCAACCCAATGCCAAAATATATGAATCATTTGTATGAGTAGTGTGAGCAAATGTAACTGCTGTTATTGATTCATTTTTTAGTTCCAATATATCAATGGCCTTCCAACCATTTAAAGAAGATATTTTATCAGGTAAATTTTCTTCTTCTTGCTCTTTTTTACACCATATAACTACTTTTCCTTCTCTGGAAGAGGTAGCAAAGTATTGGCTATCATGTGTCCAATCACAAGACCAAATAATACGCGTGTGTACACCATTCGTTTTGTCTGTACAGGTGCTTAAAGCAAATGAAGTTAATTTATTATTTTCATTACACGTAGATTGAAGTTTAAACAAGGACCAGCGGCGATCACGTGAAACTGAAAGTAAATATTGTCCATCCGGTGAAAAACGCATTTGTGTTACTGTCAACTGATGTCCTGGTAATTTTTGTATTTGCTTCCATGTCACTGTATCCCATAGAATTATTTGGGCATGTTCGGCATTTGTTGACTTACAAGACGAAGCCAACAATGTGGCATCGGGCGATGAAGCCAATGCATAGATTTCATAACCATGTCCATATAATTTTTGCACTTCTGGCCATAAAGTATTTTGCATAAGGGTCTCTTCTTGTGGTGGAGCGTCTAGAGTGATGGGTGTAAAATAGTTTTCTGGATATTCGTCTTTAACGTGACGCTCTTCGGCGGATTTACTTTCTATAGTGTAAACTGCCTTGTTTGATAGGCCTAATGAAGGTACCGAAGCTCCTTTGGGCAAAGCTAATATTAAAATTAAATGTTTAGTTATAAACTTTTGAAAATTTTGCTAGAATCCAATCACTGTGAGTTTTACTTTATACTGAACAATTTTTTTTTAATTTGGTAATTTATTAAAATTTCTCAAAAATATAAGAACGAAAACACGTAAAAAAATAAAGTCTTAAAATTAAAAATAACTAACTGCAAGAAAAAAAAATACTTTTAATTTAAACATTTGCTCTATTGGTATATTTTCGTGTATATGTCCCAATAAATAATTTTTACTCAGGCTCAAGTTCATGAATTCCCTCATTTCAAAATTTAAGAAAGAAAAATTATTTGTTAAATTAAATGGAAAAAAAAAACGAAAAATAAGTTTCGAAGTCTTACTTTTAAAATAAACTGATCCTAGAATATTTATAGACCAATTAAAATGAGGCCTGACTTGAGGCTCGATTACGAACTTGATTTTATTTTTAAACAAAAGTTGGTAAAACTTAAATTTAAATGTAAAAATTTTTAAATTTATGGAATTATTTTCTTAAGATTTAGAAAGAAATAATTTTCAATTTTTTTTTTAATTCTTTTCATGAAAAACTTTAATTCAACTATTTTGCTATTTTGAATAGGTAGCTTTAACTAAAAGTGAATTACATAATATTTGAAAAATATCGTATGAACAAATATTTTTTTATCTACTTACTTTTCAACAATTGATCGCCTTCCTTGTCGTTCTGCACTTTAGTAATGCGCCTTAAATTCTCAATAAAATTAGCCGAAGCTTGAAAATTTCGTACAATTTTTTCTTCAGCACCACTAGCAAATTTGTAGCGTGATAATAAAGCTAGAGATTGCATATCATAGCCATGAATTTGTGGACGAGCTAATTCATGCCAAGTTTCCGATTCGGAACGCCATGGAGCATGAATGCGTGTTGTTTGATCAGCAGAAACACTCATTACATATAAACCTTGTGGTTCCCAAGCCAAGTCACGTACTTCACCAAAATGACCACCTACGATTACTTGCGGTAACCAGATGGAATCATTGTCTTCCGATTGCTTCCAAATATGGAAACCACCTTGATAACTATGACCGAGTATGGATTTACCATTACTAGAGAATTTGCCGCCAAAGAAACCTAAAGAATTGCCACCGACTTCCCCCAAACGTACCTTTTCCATCCATATGCCATTTTCTTTACAAATCTGCCATATAATTAATGTTTTATCAATAGAAGCCGATAGTAAGTGTAAGAATTGGTCTGAAGTTTTGTACCACTGTACAGCATACACCCAATTGTCGTGGCCATATAACACAGACTCCAAACTTATGGCATACCACGAATTTTCGGCTAGTTGTATAATTTTCTCCTCAACGCGTATTTCGCCAGAAGCTTCATCTATGAAATTAATTTTATCTACTTTATTGTTACGAACTTGTTCTTCAGTTCTGGGAGCAATGCGCCACAAACGAATAAAATTATCTTGTGCACTACTAGCCAATAGCAAATCCTCGCCTTCACGAACAAAATCTAATCCTCTCACCCAGTCTTCGTGTCCCATTAACTTATGTACCGGCTGAAATTTAAGTTCATCATTTTGTTCTTGTTTAATATTTTCAGCCCAAAGTGCTATACTTTCATCATCAGCAGTAAATGCTAATAAGACTTGTTCAGTTTTGTTTAACAGGATCATACGTAGAGTAAAACAAAATCCTGTATTTAAAAGTATAGTCTGTTTACAAACTGGCTCTTCATTTTTTTCAATGTAAGACCATAATTTTATTGTAGAATCCGCAGATGCAGTGGCTAGTAGCCATTCTCTATTAGTTCGTTGTAAACCATCAACCGCATTAACACCACTTTCATGACCCTTCAGCTCAAAACTCTTTATTTTGTTAGGATTTTCCACATTCCACAAAATAGCTAATTTGTCATCGGAGCCGGATAAGCAATAAACCTCTTTGTCTTGTTCATACGACTTTAACCATCTAACAGTGTTGACTCTTTTTGTATGTCGGACATAAGTGTGAGTTACTTTTGCAGAATATCCCTTATACTTGAATGCAGTTTTATTTAAATTGATGATATTTACTATAAGTAATTGAAATTTGAAATTATTACCTGTGGATCGTAAATGGCGATGGCATTACATGCTCCAAATACTATTAGTCCATTTTTACCCCAGTCTGCACTTTCCGTTGTACGGTTGCAAGCAATGGATGTGTAAATATTTTCAACACTCATTTTGTTTTATTTTTTTTTTTAATTACGATTTTTCACAAAAAATAGTAATTTTCAGATTATAACTGCACGTGTTGTTTTTTGTAAATAAACAAAAATATAAAAATCAGCTGATTTAAATATGGTTGCCAATATAAACAACAGATCACAAGTCAATGGCATGGACATGACCCAATCTGTACAAAAATGAAGTGCACAGTCACAATTTTAAATGAAAAGTTCAGAGGCCCATAACTCGGAACATAAAGCCTACCACCAATTTTTTAGTTAACTTTTTTATTTTTTTTTTTTTTGATAAAGCACCTTGTATAATTTTTATTTTGATTGGCCAAGCTTCACTAAACTAGACTTAAGCATTCTTTTCCACCACAAAATTTTTCTGTTAAAAAAAGCAAATTTTGCTTAGGATTGTTGTTCCCCTTAGTACATGAAAAGGTTACTGTATCAGATCCTAGTATAATTTAATTGTAAATAAGTAGAAAGTGGTGAAAAGCCTGCCAATTTTTCTTACCTTTTTAGTATATTTTTTTTAAGCACAACCATCTGCAGGAATACAAGCGAAACTTGAAAAAGAACAAGTGGAATATAAGAGGCAGGCCTGGTGTATTTCCCACTGCCTCGAAGAACATAGACCGATCGATAACAAGCGGACCTAAGTATACTGTGGCGACACACTTATGGCTAATCCATTGGTGTTTAAATTTTCTCTAGAAAATTGATTTCAATACGAACGTTGGCAGACATCAATTGAAAATGAAAAAATTACAAATGAAAGACAATTTTAAGGAGAAAGTACATAACATGCGTTAAATAAATCAATGCGTTGCAAGCTTTGTATACTTTTTACGCTTCAAACTTTTCAACTTTTCAAGACACATAAGACCCTAGCTTCTGCTAATTTTTCCTATATTTTAGATGAACCTATTTATTTAATTTGATTGCTAACTTATTTATGTAACTTATACTATGAAAAAACTCAATTTCAATTTTTTTACAGAAGTGTATAACGCGGTAAAGCGCTCAACACGTGTTATTTAATTTCACCTTTACACCACGTTTATATTTGAAAATTCTGTCATGACAATAATATTATACGTATTAGTTCTTGAAAATGACAATTGCTTCTGTGTTGTAGGCGTCCAGACAATAAATATGACAATTCATTTTGAACAAAAAACCTAACGCTCTCGGAAACAAACAAAAATTAGCGTTCCTCCTGCTTTCTTTCTATTTTTAAATAAAATGATAATATTATTCGAATATCATTTACTTAAAAAAATTACGATATAATTGTCGGCATTCGTCAAATCACTGTCTTCAAAATATTCAAGAAAGTAATTCAGACAATTGAAAAAATGTACAAGTGCTGGTGAAAAAGTGTGTATGTATTGTTCTTGTCATGACAGCATTCTCCAATGTAAACAGGGGGTTAAATATACCCTTTTCCATCTGTAGTAATGTTACACTATGTCCACACGAGACAAATTTTCATCATAATGCCTAATAAAACGCCGGCAGAACAATTGTCAAATTTATATTAATATCACTTCAAAGGGGTACCCGTTGATGATTTAATATTATGATGAATAATTCTTTATTGGTCATTGTAAAGGCAATTTGTCCAAATATTTCTGTGTAAATATTATTTTTTGAACTTTCGGTTGGTTTTTATAATAATAATATAATAAAAAATGCCTAAGCTATAATAATTTAAAATTTTATTAAAAAAATTATATGTCAAATTTAAAATCACATATAAAATGACTTTTTATATCATGATGAATTTATTAGTCTATGAGCTCTGATAACTATATCATAACGATGATATAGTACTAATAAATGAAGTCTACACAGGATGAATTTTCATCATAATATAAATTTGACTTTCATCAAGATATAAATTCATCAGGTGTAGACTCCCTGTTATAAAAAGAGGCCATTAAATACAAAATATTTTTTAAAATTCCCAAGAAGTGTTTACTATTTAATTAACCATCTGGCATCCCTCTCAAATAATAAACTGTCATATTGCTCCATTCACAATCGTTAATACTTTTAAAAGAAAATTTTGGAAAACATTTCCTTTTAGATAACTCCACAGAACGCAATTTTTTTTTAAAAATATTACGTAAAAATGGCGCAGACTAAATATTCAGCTATAAATTTCATCAAAAGCATTTATCACAATGAATTCCAATGGTAAATTTTTAAAAATCACAGTCATTAAAAAACTAACCTAATTCTTTTAAATCAATTTAAGGTCTGTTGTAAAAAGTTTTGGTTTATTTTTTCTGGGAGTACGCATAGCCAAAGAATTTGTGGGTGTAGAAATAATGCCAAGCGTTCACCATTAATTTTTTTAATTTATTTGTTCCTTAGCTTAAGTGTGAAATATGAATTTGTTGTATAAAATTCCAGCATTTTTATTAAAAATGTAACAGTTTAAATTAAAATTCTAGTGTTATTTTTGTGTTTAATGATTTTATACAGTATTTCTCTTTATTTATATGCTGCTAGCATGTCTTTGATTTTATCGTTGTTAACATCTATTTCATGTATTAAACTCTGTGCTAAATTTTTCGGAGTAATATCACGTTGTAAAAAATTGGCTACCAGTTGACGAGAAGGGACACCACCACCATGAGCTAAAACTTCCTGGCGATATTTTTCACCCGCTTCACGGTTAAAGGGATTTTGTTCAAAATAAGTTTGCCATATCCAGGATGCAATAGTTTTTGATATTAAATAAGAATAATACTTTGCACCGTAACCAACCAAATGGGAAAATCTCAACTGCCAAGCCTGTAATTAAAAAAAGTGTTAAATGGATATCTCTAAGTAGAACTGAAAAGAACACACGTTAATTGATCGATTCAATTTCTGCTAACTATAGAATTTTTTGGAGATTACCTTTAATAAATAAAAACTAAATGTAAATAAATTCTATTCCAAATATTAATAAGTTCTTGTAGGATAGACAGTGTTTATATAATACAAATATTCTTGTAGCAACTGTTTTAACTTTACTGCTAGAAGCAGCGGCTATTTTATAAACAATAAAATTTGTATTTAAATTTTATTCACGCTAATTATGCTGGGTGCCTCATCTTTTTTTCTTCAAAATAAACATTTCATAATATTCGCATAAAAAATTTACTAAAAATTTATTTGAAATTTATTACTGAAATGTATGTATATTTCATCAGGTTATTATTAAACGTTTCTATAAAATAATAAATTTTAAATTGCTTAACTTTTTATCTAATAATTTTTATATCCGGACGATGCTAGATAAATGAACAGTGAGATATTGAATAAATCTAAGGAGTTTTATAGGAAACCTTAAAATGTGTGACTGTCACAATTAAACGTCGATACCATATTACCAGCATTTAAACTTATTTAAACAAAAAATATTAAAAAGAAGTAAAATAACACCTACCGTGTTTTCTACATAAGGTAAACTGTAGTAGTCCTTTTGCGATCGTTTTAGTGTTTCTGTTGTATTTGATCCCTGTTTTGAAGTATCACCGTGATATATTTGATCTAAAGCTGAATAAAACACCTGCAACTGTGTCTCACTAGCAGAGAAGAGATTTTTCGAGGAGCACAACCTCTGTAACATGTCCTCGTCCATTGGTTTGTGAGTTTGAAAGTGCTTAGCAAATGTTCTCAGCACGCGGGGATCACTAGCGAAATATTCCATTAAAACTGATGGAACCTCAGCAAAGTCAGTAGAACACCTAGTGCCGGTCACGTGTTGATATTCAGTTCGTGCTAACATCGAATGCATAGCATGACCCATTTCATGGAAAAGATTATCCACACGTGACGGTGATAGTAATGTTGGACCTGTCCAACGAGGTTGTGAAAGATTTAACATTATCACCACAATAGGTAGTTGATAAGAGCCGTCCGGTAATCGTTTGCCGCCTTGTATCGTAAAATGACAATCTTGGTTGGGTTTACCATCGCGCTCAAAAAAATCACAGTAAATATAACCCAACAATCCTTCTTTTTCATGGACGACCGAAAGTTTGTATATGTCATTATGCCAGGATTCGCCAGGCTCCATGTCTGTGTTTTGTAAAGAAATGCCATACAACGATTTTAACAGATGATCTAAACCTTGCATGCAACCACCCAAACTAAAGAACGGTAAAAATTCACTAGCACTAGCGTTTAAAGCACGACGTTTCATAACCGAAGTATAGTAAGGAGTATCCCAAGCCTCTAAAGTAGCTTGGGCGTTACCACTTTCTTTGCGTTTCATATTTTGCATTAAAGAAAAGTCAGCTTCTGCTCTTGGACGTAATTCATTGGACAACTCTTTGATAAACTCCGTCACCATTTCTGGATTTTCTACCGTGCTAGAATTTAAAGCACGATGAGCATAAGTATCAAAACCACAGGTTCTTGCTAAAGCGTGTCGACATGTCAACATATCACTTAATAACTCCTCTTGGCGTTCGTTGGGGTACAAGTATAATTTGTAGGCCGCTTCACGAGCCTGGGCATTAGAGGAATTGGTATAAAGTCCCGAAATTAAAACCTGATCTCCTTCAGAAGGAAAATAAGTTTTAATTAAATCTGGTACTTGTCCTTTTGGAACAGCAGTAGGTTGCACAGCACCATGCATAAATTTCTGGCCTAATTGTAAAATATAATCGTTTAAACGTACAACTTTTTTACGTTCTTCGTCTTTTAAATGAATGCCAGATTGTTCGAAGTCAAACAAAAATAATTTTGCTACATGTTTATCTACTTCGGTTGCTTCAACAATATCACCTTCCTCCACAACTTTTCGCAGCGCCATATAAATCTCTTTATGTGTATTCAAGTGTTCAACTATGCCGCTAATACTAATACAGGCATCTTCAGCTGCATGAGCATATTTACCATGCGGATGAGCTACCCGTATAAATTCTGCTAAATCAGCCACCTTACATAGTGTATCAGACAGTTCGTCAAAAATCTGTACCATTTTCCTTCGTCGCTTGTCTGAAGTGACTTCCTTTATTAGTTCTTCCGTTTTATCAGCTACATTATTTTTAAGTAGATAAAATCCTTCATAATTACGTAGTTCTGGCATGCAAAATAAGCCCTAAAAATGGAAAGGTGGATACAAAACTATACAAAATGTATATTTGTTTACGGTACGTACCGCTTCATTACGAGTGAAATTGATTTTTTTGTATGGTGGCGAGTTGAATGCAGTAGCCAATGGCGTCCATGTTGATAAGAATTTTTTAATGCGCCAGTGTTTGTCCACTAGTCTGGATAAAGGTTTTCCCAATAAAATCATACTAAATTTAACCTTTTATTGTTATTTAAAACGAAAAATCTTATGTAGTTTAAACATGGCCAGCTGTTGACAAGGTTGTCGAATACTTTTTATTAGAATTTAAAAATAAAAAGTGGTGGCAATTCCACAAAAATTTGGAGTTTTTAAAATATATTTAAAACATAAACGGAAAGCAATTATTGTAAGTTAAACTCTAATAAGCTGTTATAGCTTGATTGTAACACTAGAAATAAAATATTACATTGTTAAACATTTATATCTAAGAAACCATTTTTCAAAAACTTAATTTTAATTGAAGAAGCCTTTAATAACATATAAATTTAATACGCTTTTTATGTTCATTTATGCAAATTTATTCTTAACATATAGAAGAAGCTTTGTCCCATTTACTTTGTAAACTATATTGAAAGGAAATCGTCGTTAAATATTCTTGAATTTTCAAAAATTTATATATTAATTTATTGGAAGAAATACAACTGGAATTTACATCTGTTTTTTACTCCCGTTCATACAGGCGAAAATATAACAAAATAAATGACAACAAAGCGTATCACCTGGTACCGAACACAAAAACTATGATATATTTCTCTTCTGTAATATGGTACCAAAGAAAATGTTTCCCAATCAAATATTTTCGTTTCTAATCGCAGACTTAGTATTTATCGGGGACAGTGAAGTCGAGACCTCCCTTTCCAATATGCTTCGGTAATATTAGCGCTCTTGGCTTACATTAATATTAACTAAGCACGTCACAGTTTTAAAAAATCACTGAAATTATTATTGCTTTTAATAAGTTAACAACACAAGTTTTAATCACACAGCTGATAATAACCCGCAGCTTCTGTTTATATTACAAATCCAACAGCTGTTTTAGTAATACAAGCTGTCAAAGTTTACAAGTTTGTAGATTCTTTGAGAAATAATTGGTTTTTTGTTAGGATATTAAAAAATAAATTAAAACTATATTAGGAACTAAGAAAATTGCTTTTAGGATTATGGCTACTTACTCAAATCCTCATTGGTTGCTATGCCATATAAGGAATTCATTTATATCTACTGATGATACAGGCATGTGCGAAACTGTAATGGTCAGCGATGATCTACCCAAACATTACCTACGGAAATATCAGGGAAGTGGTACAACACGTTGTATGCAACAACAACAGCAAAAGCGATCACTTGGTACTGGTCAGCAGCAACAACAGCAGCAGCCGAAAACCCAACATCGTAACTATGATCCTACTCTACAAGAAGTTGATTTTATTTGTTATCCCGGCCTAGACCAAAGCGATGACGAAGATGTTGACTTGACTGCCCAATCATTTGATATACAAATGTATCCTGAGGTTGGTGCACATCGATTTCGTTCAAATACTGCCCAGAAATTAGAAAAAATGGATATAGCTAGACGTAAAGCGGCCAAAACGAAATGTGTTAACTATGATGATGAAATTATACAACCCGAAAGAAGCGATTTTTTTGTTCGCAAACCGATAGGATCACAGGATATGCAACATACCAAGGGGGTGAAGAGTAAACTAGCCTTGCAGTTAGCTAATAGCCCGAAACAAGTACAAAACAAATTTCAAGAATATGCAAAATTCGATGGTACATCACAATCCGGGGTGCAAACAAAACGTATTAATGTATTTTTAAGTATGCTGCCTGAGAAAGAGAGAAATTATCCTATTAAAATATGTGTTCTTTCACATGCCAAGATATCAGATGTAAGTTTTTAAAACATCTGCCTTTGGCAGTAGAATTCACTTAAAATCGCGCTCATGTAATTAATTTTTATTGATTTTATCCTTTTTATTTCTAACTTAGGTAATTGGCTTAGTGTGCTATAAAGCTACAATTCAATTTCCAGAACTTCCTTTAAAATCCATACGACATTATGGTTTATATATGACTGAAGATAATGATGACTTGGAAGATTTCCCACCCTTAGATCATCGAGAACCGTGTTCAAAATTTGGATTTTCACACTTGACCTTGGCCGAAAGGAGACCTTTGACTACAGAAACACGTTTAGATAATAGTCAGGGCGGTGTACCTACAAAATCGATGACATCAGAAGAGGAGAAGGCTAGATTAGCTGCCATGGCATTACATTCCCTTAATTGTACGGGCGTGGGAGCCGATGGTTTTCATAGTCCCGATGATAAAGATGATATAGACGGCAGTAATAATACATTTGGGACTGAAGGACGTGTGGATGATTTAGAAGAACGAATTCTAAGTCAAGATGATATGTTAGAGGCTCCTGTATACCGTAGTTATAATTTAAATATTATCGATAAGAAATTCTTTAAGACTGAAGTTTCATTGGGTATTTCCGGCGAACGCATTGAGATCGATCAGCAAAAAAATGCCAAATTTTGGACAAAACAGCGAGCTGTTACCTATCCCATTGATGCCGTTGCTCATTGTGAAATAGTTGAAAAGCGTACAATGAAGGCAGTTTTACGCATTTGGTTGAAAACGTCATCATCTATTAGTTCCAGTACTTTAGGAGATAATAAAACTTCTCTTTCAATAACTGCCAATTCACCCACTAGCCCCAGTCATTATCCACACTTTTCTTCACCATTTAATTTTTTAAGCAGTTCTAGTAATACATCCTCATCACAACAGATGCGCTTTAAACATTATGACTTTGAAACAACTGTTCCTATGGCAGAGCAAATCTATAAAAAATTATGTTGTATCCTCGAAATGTGTTCATCAGATGTTCGAAGGGAATATTTACATGCTAAGCAGCGTAAATTGGAAAAAAGTCAAATAAAAAAGCATCTAAAGTTGTAGTATCTATTTTTCTACATAAAATACTATTTATTTTTAATATATTCCTGCACAGCTGGCCAATATTAATTATGCTTTAAATTTGTTGCTTTGCTCTAATGCTAAGAATGATACATTCAGCAACAAACCGTATCTAGTATATTATTATTAAATTAAAGAAAAAAAAAAAATTAATTTAAATTAATTATTAATTAACAATATTTTTTATATTTATAATATTAATTATTCTATATAGAATTTAAGAGTTATCAATACAGTTTATATCTTCTAAGGGTTAAATTATTATTTTCATTTTTGTTTAATTTCCTTAAATAAACAGAAGACTTTTTATTACTTAATTTAATTACTATTTTTGTTAGACAATATTTTATGTGTCCAAATAAAACATTTCGCAAACTTTTCATGCAGATATAAACCTGTAACAATTTTTCAATTGTTTTGTACATGAGCAGAACCAAACGAAAACCTTTTCAAAGACAGAGATAGCAAACATATTAATTAGCTTGCCTTCCGTTATATAATTCTTTAAGAAATAAGCGCTTCTTTTGAAAACTTTTTCTTAAAATGTTTCAATTTTATTCTCCATTGTTCCCTCTTCTGGCTGCGTGCATTTTTATATTGTTGTTGTTTTACTCACTACAATAAACAAAACAAAAGTAAACGTTTCGTTTTGTTTATTTTCGTGCCCTGATTTTAAATTGCAAAAGATCACAAAAGTTTCACCATTTCTCTCTTAGTCCTTGACTATAAAATATTTGTTTTTAAGACTTCCATAGCGAGGGATTTCGTGGATGATCGCAGAATTTGCTGGTGGCTTAGCACTCCAAAGATACGCTTATCAACACTAATCTTCTGTCTGTCTAAAATAAGTTAATTACGATGGTCATCTGCTAACAAGCCAGAGTAAAATGACTCAACGGGTGATCTTAAATTTTAACAAAACAATATTGACATCGTACACCTGCTTATCTTCACAGAATGGCATTGACAAAGCTGAACGTAATTAATCGAGGGCTGAAACAAGATCTATTATGGAAATCAAAAAGCAAAGATAATGTTTAAAAAATGCATATGATCTTTTATCACCGAATTTTTCTTCATTTTGTATTTAATGCATCTGAGCTTGAGTCCTAAAAATTTTTCGCATTTTTCTTACAGGCTTTTCACTTTTAAAACTTTAGAAATATCCGAAAATCCAAACTGGAGTTAAGTATTTAATTTTTTTGGGAGAAATATATAACAGTTGGCATAGAAAATCAATCAACCGTTATATTTTTCAGTGTGCTATAGTGTTGGAAAACCCTGGCCTATTTACTTCGAAGGACAATAAAATTGCCGATAAACTTACAAGGTCCGGCTTTGTGAGAAGCAGAAGTAAAAGAAAAGAACTGTTTGTTCATAGAGGAGCAGAAAGAATTTCAGGATCTGAAGCATTTTGGAAAGAAACAAAATAATACTAAGAAGGAACTAATGGTGTAATGACTAGATACTTCTCCGTTAGGGCAGGGATCTTTAGTGGGAAGTGCAAAGACAAGGAAAATTTTAAAAGAATTGAGTATTCAATGTGGAACGGAAATTCTGTCTAATTTTAAAGAGTTTGTCTGCAACGGTTTCAATGATAACGCCATATAAGTAATTTAATTTAGTTTTAATTTACTTCAAATACGGAAACACCCTTTAATTTCTAAATCCAAATTTTATACTTGTTATTCGCCCCTATTCTACGTTTCGATTAAGTTTCCGCATTCAGTTCCGTTGCGATCGTAAATTGGTATTCTGAAAAAAAAACGGAATCGAAAGAAAAAGAAGAAGACAACAATGTTTACAAAATTAATAGCATCACTGTGGAATGTGGAAATGAAATAGCAAAATAAGCAATTTTGTTATCACTTTCATAAACAAATGTCAAATTTAATACAAAAATTTGTATGTTTACACAATTAAAAATAATTTCTTGATGAAGTTTAATAAAAAATTGTTAAATAAAATAAAAAATATAAAAACAAAATACAAATTTTTGCACGGCAACTAATTTTTGCGCTGCCATTTTTTGTTGGAAGACCTAGTGCATTTAGGATTCCTGCAACTTCCTCTCAGAATGCTGCTACTTCTTCCTTTGATCGCTGGTGTTATCCACATGTTATGTCTGCTTTAGATGCCATTGCATCTGCCAGTTTTTATACTGCTCTGGTGTTGTTGTTTTTGACCCGTAATACATAAACAAAAAACACATCAGATTCGGGTACCAAAATTAACAAGTTGAAACAAAAAATTAATTTAATTAAATAAATTAGTTAAAAATAATTTTAAGTGTTTTTTAAACCGTTTCTCAACATCTTATCTCATTTTCTACTTACATTTTTTCAATTTTCAACTTTTTAACTAAAAAACACAAATAAAGAAATTCTCTTCATTAACAAAAAACAACTGAGAAAAACGGAGCTCCGATCGTAATGCAGAATACATACAATCGAAAGAAACTGAGCGGAATCGAAACGCAGAATACCAAAGTTGTCAGACGGAGAAAATTTCAATTCGAATCGAAACGCAGAATAGGGGTGATTATAGCGGACTTAGTAATGCAGGTTCTTTGTGAATTTCAGCTGTGTGTCTATACCGGCTCAAAAGTTTGGCCACATAAATCAACCTACATCAACTATGGGACAACCTTTAATTTCCAAATAAAAATTTTATACTTGTTAATATAAAACCTTTATTGCTTAGTTTTTTTGTGAATTTCAACTATTTTGCTATAACAGTTCAAAAGTTTGGCCACGTACATTAACTAATGGGACTCCCTTTATTTATGATTTTGAAAGTTTATACTTGTTATTATAACGGTCATAGTAATCGACATTCTGTCCAATTTTCAAGCGTTTGTCTATAACGGTTCAAAAGAGAGGCGTATATAAGTCAATTTACGTCAAATATGGGGACACCCTTTATATATTATTTTTGTATTACTTTTTGCTATTGGCAGCTATAGCAATACGCAATTTTTTTAATTTTAAAGAAGTGCACTTTACGGTTTATAATACACTAAAAAACATGTATGTTGTATGGGAAAAACATTTAATTTTTAAAAATTCAAAATCGGTTCAGAAATAACTGAGTTTTGCAGGCACACACATAAGCAACATTCAGTTGAATTGATAACCTCCTTCTTCTTTTTAATGTCGGTTAAAAGCATAACCTTTTTCCTATTTTTTGAAGAATCTACCCAAAGATGTACCAAAGAAATGAAAAAACAAAAGAAATAAACGTTATTTGTAACTTTAAGCTTTAAAACAATGGCATTTTTATTAAAATAAAAACGGTGAAATATAAATCCAATAATAAAAAAAAATATTTTTTTTATTTTTGATTAATTATTTTATTTATTTGCGACAGCTTTCTCCAAAATTGTTTCATAGCGGCTTTAAAAATATCCAGTGTTTTATGTCCACTAAAAACTCTTCTTCATCTTCCTAGATGTCTTCCATTATTTCAATACACTGCATTAATAACTGAGTTTGTTCTTTAAAATTTTAAAATTTTATTTTTACTACCAAAAATTATGCGTCGTTTAATTATAGGTCTGCTCCAGACGCATAACAAAATAGTCCGGACTTTTGAGAGTGAAAAGGAAATTACTCTCTAAATGTGACAAAGTAGTCCGAAATTGCTAGAACACAAAAAAACACAATTGATCATCCTAAAATGATAATGGTGCTGATTTAATTAAATAAATTTTATTTTAGTGATTTTAGATGCTTAAAATGAAAAATATTTTAAAAACAAAGCATTTGCAGCATTGACAACAGCTGTAAAAATTAATTGAATATTAACTGAATCTTCAGCAACTAAGTCTAAAATGTCGTCTTGATCAGACTCACTTGATGTGTCCATGACTTTTTCAATGAAGAAAGTGATAAATATCCACAAATATATGCACAAGTACTTACAACTTCAAGTTTATTTAAAAACTCTTCCATTTTGCTTTTGAGTAACAACTTTATAAATTAAAATTATTTGATTTTTAAATGTAAACAAAAAACAGCTGATAATTTAATTCTAGTACGAACTTATCCAAAGAAAAAGTTCGTACATATTTGTACAGGAAATGAAAAATTTTACTCTCTTATTTTCTCTCAAAATTGTACAAAAATTGTTATCTGGAACGCTTTTGGACTAATTTGTACTAGTTCGGACTGTTTTGCTATGCATCTGGAACAGACCTTATGTATGTATATGTTTTGTTCAACTAAGTTGATGGTAGATGTTCTAAATGTAAGCGAATGTTTTACATTTTTTACATCTTCCATATGTTTTGCCGAGATGTTAGTCAGTAGAGTTGTGCACGGTCGTTCGTTTCAGTGACCGCTCTTTTTCCGTCATTTATCAAAGACTGATCCGTTCGTTCAAATCGATCAATCGATCAAATTGAATAACAATTCTTATTGTATGTGATTTTCTTGTCTTTTTATCAAAACCACAAGTAATAGAGGTGAAACCCTTGACACATAGAAAACAAATTAATCAGATTTTCTGCAGGTTCTCAAATATTGTGTTTTTACTATGAAGAAAACATACGGCACAAAATGTTTTTTTTTCCACAAAAGGAGTAATTCCTTTTCGTAAAAATAAGAAATTTTATTATTAAATTGCATAAAAATTTGATATGCCGTGATTTTAAGAGATAATTCCAGCATATGCAAGTGAAAACTTCCTTAAATCTGCAGTGTTTTTTGAATTCAAAAATTGTAATCTGTGGCAGAAACGCACCATCATTGTTTATGTTTTAACGCACTAAATATTACAAAATTCGGATTTTCTTCATCCTCCATAAAATGCAATTAAATTTTTTCTTCTTTTTCTCTGTAACATTTTAACTAAACTTCTTGAAAAAGTCTGTTAATTCAAATAAAAATGAAATATGTACTTTCAAACGTTTATATTCATGTACAGCAACTGCTTTTAATACACAAAAAATCAACTGAAATAAAAGAACATGACAAAAAAAAAAACGATAACTAACACCTGAATGAAAGTGAACCATACACCATATTATAATCCGTACACTATTAAACGAAAGGAGACGGTTAAATGTCTGGCTCATTCCGTTCACTTGAATCATTCGTTCAATTTAACTCGTACACTATTGAACAAAAATACCTCAGTTAAAAGATCGGATCATTCCGTTCACTTGAGTGATTCGTTCAATTTAACCCGTTCGTTCACAAATGACACAGCTCTATTAGTCAGTGTAAAAAGCCTATTTATTACCTTGTTTAATTTCGAACTCCTGTTGTATTTCAAACATTGCAATCTGCTACGTATCTTTTACTTTTTCACCTAGAAATTATTAACTAGATTTTGAAAGATATTTTGCAGTACGTAACGAGCGGCGAAACTTCTACATATTTGCAAAACTTTCTTAGAAATATTTACTTGCGATATGAATTTGCTGTAACTATTGCTCGTAAGTTCTTGAAACAACGGTTCTCAAATGGGGGTCCGTAGCA
This sequence comes from Cistogaster globosa, assembly GCA_937654795.1. NCBI lineage: Eukaryota > Metazoa > Arthropoda > Insecta > Diptera > Tachinidae > Cistogaster > Cistogaster globosa. Next base: position 92,633,399 of record OW569407.1, on the reverse strand, counting down.
ACCATCCAAGGGGTCTGCATGAAAAACCGAAAAAAACAGCGTTTTCAAAAATAATAAGAGTTTTATTTAGAACTTGGGCTTCAAAGGGGTCCGCGAAAAAAATACTTTACTAGGGGTCCTTGAGCAGGAATTTGATGAGAATCCCTGTCTTAAAATATTAATACTTTTTTCTAGTTTGGCTCGGGAGTCACTGCCACTGTATTGAGACTACATGAATACCTCGCTTCTTCTAAAAAATGTAATTGCAAAAATTTTTCTAAAAAATAATAAAATTTTAATACTTCTTTTTTGTATTTTCACTTTATTATAAAAACTAAAAATGTTTGGTTTTGACCCTTTATTAGAAAAGCATATGTTTTTCGGTATTTTCCCTTAATGTTAATACGAAAATATACGGCACGGGCTTGATGATGTATCCGATTTGGGTTTATGCAGATAATTGAAGAAATATAACATGTAAAACAGCAACAATTTCGTAAATACGGTATAGGGCCCGGGTGCGTCGATTAGTCCAGTTTGTAATAGTAGAAAAGAAAAAAATTAGCAGCTCATCAAACAGAATTGATCAGTTATTAAATTAACGGGTTTTGTAAGTATTTCAAGAAATTAAATTTTATATTATTGTTACCCTTTTGTGATCATAAAAATTCTTCTACCTCTGAGGCTACCTGATAAAAAAATATTTACTTTTAATTGCAAAAAAGTAACGTTTTGTTTTGTTTTTAATCAAGTTGTTGTAGTTGACATTCAAATTCAATTGCAAAAAATTATTTCCTGTCTACACATACCTACACAAAGGCAAACACACACACACACAAATAGACAAAAAAAAATTCTTACTCACAAATGAATTATTATTGGGACGTATAATAATTTTAATATTAAATAAAAAGAAATAAATACCCGAATGGAAATTAACGTATGCAATTAATCGTTTCTTAATTATGTGTCTCTCTATTCAAACAATTTAAGTCATCTGTAGTTGTATCCCTCAACTATCTCTAGTGGGTCAACACTAACAATGTGAAATTGTTGTAATTATTCAATGATACAATAGAAATACGGAACTATTTGTTCAATATCATTTCAACTTGTTTTTCTTTTTAATGCAGTTGTTGTTAATGTTGTTGTTGTGTTTGTTTTTCAGAGTACATGCACATGTTGTACGTACTCTCTTTCTTAAATGTAATCAACTGCATCGCTACTTTCACATTAAACTAAATGTCCAATATATGGCGCGTAAGGAAAGAAAAAAACTTCTGTATTTTAAGCGATCAATTCATTTAGAAAATTTGTATAGAATTTTAATAAATGACACAACTTTCCCTTTTTAGAAAAATTCTCTAGTTACGCTTCTGATAATTATTTTCGCCATTCGTGCTTGATTTCTTCAAACAACAAATACTTTTCTTGCATTTCCATGCTTAAATATGTAGCAGAACAGTGTTTTTGACATCCTCTAGTAATAAAAACTAGAAAGCGATTGGTCTTATATCAGATTTCTTCTCTATAGATTTAAACAAAATTTTTTAACTTGAGAAGCTACAAAAAATTTTGAACAGGATTGAGCTTCCTTTGCGATTTTTCCCCCATCAAATTATTTTAAAGTATTATAATTTTAGCGAAATATATTTTTCCGTGCAATATAACAAATACATTCTCATTAAAAACATGCTCTCTGAATGGCGACCACTGCTTCAGAAGCTGAATTTCAAAAAAGCTAATGTTAGTTTGTTTATTAAATTTGATGAATGAGAAAAAAAAAATAAATAAATAAAAAATAATTTATACACATTTTTACATACTTTTGACAAAACCAATGCGAATAAATTACCAGGTGGCAGCGTAGGCGAATTCAGTATTTTTTGCTGGCGTACACCACTGTCAAACTCCATATATAAAAAATGTACACAAATTTTTTATATATGGAGTTTGACAGTGGTGTACGCCAGCAAAAAATACCGAATTCGCCTATGCTGCCACCTGGTAAATTATTTCGCCATGGACAAAACAATGTTCAGGTTCGCTGAGAACTCATGTTGAGAAAAAGTTCCATGTTTTACTTTTACGAAAAATTTAATCTTTTCTGTGGGCGGCAAAAATTTTGTACAACAAGCCGTGTGTGATTCTTTTTGAACTGACCCAAATAAACCTAAAAACAAGTTATAGGTGAAAAGCAGCTACTAAAAATTAACCCTAAAATACTTTGAAGCCCTTAAATTTTTCAACGGCATATGTTCACTCAAAATTTTCCCCTTAAATGAAAAAAGTCCCCTTAATATAATTAATTCTAAAGAATTCGGATTTATCAGCATCTGCCAAGGCGAATTCATAACAGGTGGTCCTCACAGCACCAGTGACTATTTTTTTCTTCTTAGAATTTAAAAAGTTATAATCTCCTGTTGTATTTCTCTGCTTTTGATAGCCGAATATGATTTGAATAAATTTGTAAAAAAAAATGAATGTGTTATTTCTGTCATCTAGAAAATTTGTATAAAAAGAGTTAATTTTTTTTAGCGATTTCTATACAAATCGCTCTGTTGCAATAAAGAAACTGCACAAAAAAGTACATATTTCTTTTGTGGTATTGTATTAATTGTTGCCGTGAGTTTACCTGCTACGAATTCGCCTTGAGGAGCTGCTTTCAATATTGTGAGAAAAAGAGTATGAAAGATTAAAAACAACAAGAGTGCTGTATTCGACTATGCCGACTCTTATATACCCTTCACTATATATATGTATCTAGTTTAGTCAATTTTCTCAATTAAAAAACAAACAAATATTGAGATGGCAGAATACAAAAATTAAAAAAATAAAAAATAACTCAAAAATGTCATCGGCTCTTAATGGGTTAATCATTTTTAAAAATATTTATTATTTTCTGAACGATCTCTTCAACAGCTTTGAAATGATACCCATTCTAATATCTGAAAAAATATTTCGCACAATCGTACTTTTTCAAGAAAATTTCAGAGGCGCATAACTCGGAAAATATGGACGAGCACCAATTTTTTCACTTGGTATTTTTTTCTTATATTTTAATTCTATATCGCCCTATATATTTATTTATTTATTTTTTTGATTGGAGTTACTTCTTTGTTCAAAATTATACGGAAAAATTAGAGGCAGGCGTGATGTCTTGCCCGTTGCCTCAAAGGATTTTCAATAGCAAAACTTTTAAAACTATGCCTGACCGATTGGCGTATTTGAATTTTCTCTAGCTCATCTAGTGCCTTGGCAAAGTTGATTTCAACACTAACATGGCAAGGCAGACGGACATCAATCAATCGACTTCGCTATGCATAAGAAGTCCGAATATACATATACACTTTATCGGGTCGGAAATGGATATTGTAGAAACTACAAATGGAATGACAAACTTATATATAATTTTTTCACCGTTTGTAGCGAAGGGTATAAAAATTGCATTCGTGACCAAACGACGACGAGTTGTGGAGAGAACAATGAAAAAAGGATTTGGCTTGTTTGTGGATTTCATCGAACCAAATTAATATTGATTGATTTTAAACATTCCTCATTTTCTAACAAAATTAGTTGGTTAATGATGTTTACAATTTACACAACCTAAGAAGGATAGACGCGAAGAATGCTGATGACAGATGTAGCGATCTAAAAAATGCTGTTTTGTTTGGAAACGTCTACAATTATTTGAAAATTATTATTCTTTTTTCATAAAAAATGTTAGAAATTAATATAAATGGACATAAGCCGAATTAAGGCACTTTTAGATTGATTGAATAAATTAATTTTTGCAAAAAAAAACCGACTTCAAAACAGAAAAACTTAAAATCTTATTTCTTTAGGATGGTAATTATATTACATTATATTCGAGAAAGATTGCATCAGGATTTTTTCGTATATTGTAGAACAAAATATGAATGCGTATTAAAAAATTATTTGGTAATAACAGCAACTATTGTAACACTCTAATTTATAATTTCAAATATTTATACTTCTTAATATATCAGACAAAGTAGTGGACATGCTGTTTAATTTTCAAGTGTTTGTATATAACGGTTCAAACGATAGGGCCATATAAGTCAATTTACTTCAAATATGGGAACACCCTTAATTTCAAAATTCAAATTTTATATTTATTGTTATAGCTGACTTAGCAAAACAGGCTCTTTGTAAATTTTAACTTTCTAGTTATAACAGTTCAAAAGCTTAGCTACATACATCAAATAACATTAACTATTGGGACACCCTTTAATTTATAACTTTGAGTGTTTATACTTGTCATTATAACGATAATAGTAATCGGCATTCTGTCCAATTTTCAAGCATTTATCCATAACGGTTCAAAAGATAGGCGCATATAAGTCAACTTACGTCACCTATGGGGATACCCTTTAATTTATAGATTTATTTTTGTATTACTTTTTGCTATTGGGAGCTATAGTAATACGCCTTTTTTACTATTTTTAAAGAAGTGCGCTTTACGGTTCATAATATACTTAAAAAACATGTATATTGTATGGGGACACCCTTTAATTTTTAAGATCATGAACTGTTTTAAAAACCAGACCAATCTGTAAGCATAATTTATTAAATTATAAAAAAAATTTCAAAATCGGTTTAGAATTGACTGAGTTCTGCAGGCACAAATATAAAAAAGCAACATTCAGTCGAATTGATAACCTCCTCCTTAAAGGCCAGGATTCACTATCATACATAATCGTATGATTTAATCACTCAAAAATCTGACAGAATTCTGTCTTACTTTAAAAATCGTTTCAAAATGGCGTCGTAGGTGCCACACTATTATACAAAAAAGATGATTTTAATGTTTTGTTGTTGCTTTCTCCTCATCTTCAAAGTTGATTTTTATGAATTATTTTATGAATCAAAAAGTCTGTCACGCACATACACTTTTAATCCACACTATCATACTTTTTGAGCACACATGCAATTTTTGACAGATTGTACGACTGATCTTAAATGGTTAAGCAATTTAAAAACAAAACATGCTTCCCTACAAGTTTGGACATTACCGGCTTTTGACAGAAAGGAAAGGAGAGTTTCTAAAATACAATTAATGAGAGAGAGCAAAGTATTAAATAAGATAACAGTTATGATCTTTTTGGCAAGTGAACTAAACAGTTTATCTCTCAATTACATTTGTATTATAAACAAATAATAGTTTAATACATTTGTTTAAATGTATGCAGCATTTTCTAAGGCCAAGGTAAGTCTGTTGTTATTTAAGGTCATTGATATCACATTAGAGGAAAATACATACATACATACATGTGTACATTTATACATTCATACAACCAGAACAGCGACAAACTGTATTGCTGCACAATAATGTGTAAACGAATTGAACATTTTTATACAACTATTTCAATTCTTATGATTTTTATTTTCTATTATTGTTTTGTTTTACTAATAAATTTTGAGAAATTCGTGCACATTTTCTATTTTTTTTGTTTGATAATTTTTATTTAAAAATAAATTTAGTGATTGTTTATTTATAGCTCTTTGTTTTATTTTCTTTATAAATTATTTAGAGTGACAATGACAATAAAAATTCTAACTAAAACTGTTCACTTAAAATAAGGACGCTTTTTTTAAATTTTTTTTGCAAAATTGTTAACGTGCTCAATATTAAGGCCAATTAAATATGACTACAAAAACAAAAATTTAACGTAATTTTGTTTTAGCAGAGATCTACGTTGAAGTCTAAAGAAGTTGGCTAAACAAAAGAAAGCTGAACTCAATTTATCATCTTCTATCATTATTTAGTAGTTAAATAAAGCTTTACAAGTTAGTTTCCTTCTCCTGCAATAGTAACAATACCTCCTTTTTTGATTTTTGGGTTGAAAATTTAATATTATAAAATTTAAATTTTTTTACCTTTTCAAAAATTTTTTAATTTTTTAGTTTTAAATTATTTTAAAATTTTGACAAAAACGTCGAAAATAAACAAAAATCAGCTGGGCTATTAAGACTACCTGTTTATTAATTCGCCTTGCTTAATATCATCCAGCCTTTAGTTGTCAAAGTGTTAAAGAAGTCCTTGAAAAAAAAAGCAGATAAGAAATGTTATCATCGCGTAAATAAAAAAAGTCTTATTGACCGCAAAATATATGTAACTTCATATTATTTACGAAATTTCAAATTAAAAGCGACCTACATTAATGCAACTTTTTATCTATTAAAAAAATACATTATTTTACTTCAAATATTTTTATCACTTTTAACCTCAATGTTCGTTATGACTAATTGTCATGGGTTTATTTTCGTACAATTAACATAATTAGACTGCACAGTGTTGCGTAACCTAAAAGAAATGTTAACAGAAAAAGCTTATGTGTGGCCTGGCTCTTATTTTTGTCCCTTCATTAGCTTAATATTTAAGCGATCACCTTTGATTTGAGGCATAACTTTACTTAGAATGTGGGAAAACGACACTACGAGACTAAACTGGGGCCTGTAACAGAAAGGAGAGGGCTTTGCGGGTTACTAAAGACAATTATCACTCTAATGACATGTAAACCGGTAGCATAGTGTACGCAAAGTTGATGTGTGAAGGATGCTAGTTAAGGCCAGGATTGGCCATCATACTCAGTCGTACGATCTGTCGAAATTGCATGCGTGCTCAAAAAGTATGACAGTGCACTGCAGTGTAGATTTAAAGTGTATGTGTGTGACAGACTTTTTGACAGATCTGTACGATTTTTTCTATGCGATCAGAGTTAATTTTTTTTAAGATGAGGAGCAAGCAACAACAAAATATTTAAAGCATCTGTTTTTTGCATCTTTTTTGTATAATAGTGTGGCACGTACGTTGCCATTTTTAAACGATTTTTAAAGGAGGCCAGGATTCTGTCAGATTTTTGTGTGGTTAAATAGTACGATTATGTATGATAGCGAATACTGGCCTTAAGTTAGGCCCTTTTAGGTGAGACGCGCAGTAATGGAGACGATGCAGTCGAAATGTTGCTGTATGGTAGAAGTGCACTCGGAGTGTTGTTACCGTACAGATTTCTTGGCATCTATCATACTTGTAGATCATACTTTAAATGTCACTAATATAATAACATGCGTCCAAAACTTTAAGCAAAATTTTAAGTCATTAAATATTTGTGGAATTGGCGGAGCTAGAGAATAATTTTGGAGAGGTCTATATTTCTGTAACAATGGATGGAAATTTGTATCAAAAAGTACACAAGAAGAAAAAAATTCTAGGCGTTACTAAATATGTACTTAGGGTGTCCTAACCCTCCCCAGACAGGCCTATCTACGTCAATGATTTCCAACATATTTTGCAAAAAATTTTCGAAAGGTGTTAACAAAATTAATTTGGTTGGCAATACTTTGTGGCAAAAAGGGGTGTGCTGTTGTATGTGGTACCCATGTTTAGTTTAGCGGCATCTGCCAAACTTGTTCTTTATTACTTACTGGAAGGTTACACGATCAAGTTTTGCCTTTCAAGTTTTAATACATTCACACTTTTTTACCATTACACTCATACTTTTAAAAATTGAAACGAATTTGATTTCAATTTTTCTTTCGAGTTTTTAATTTACGTTAAAGAAAACAACTGATTACAATTATTCTAAACTATTTTTCGTTTTTGTTTCTACAAATATTTTGTCGCCATAAGTTTTTGTCCTATTGACAAAAAAATTGCTTTCAAGTTGCGCACAGCCTACGTCACAGCTCTCAATTTAAATGAATTTTAACAAGCAGTATGTGTGAAAAACTTGAAAGGAAAACTTGATCGTGTGGCTTTACAGTGCAGTCACACTGTCAGGCTTTTTTTTCTTTTAAAAAACTTACACATGCTGCTTGTCAAAATTCACAAAAATTGAAAGCTGTGACGTAGGCTGCACGCAATTTCAAAGCAAATTCTTAGCAAGATATCATTTTTATGAAGGAATATTCATATTCCTCAGGACTTCTGTATACTTCTGCAAACCGCAAAATGCCGGTGTATTTGTTTATTTTGTTCACAAACATATTTTCTTTGTTGTAAAGACACTTTTATTATTTATTTTATGAATTTCTTTGTTTTAAACGCACTTTCATTATTAATTTTCTTAATTTCAAAGAAGCAAAATAACACTAGTAGCAGAACCTTTTTAAATAAGAATGCAAATTTGGATGAAAAACTTCAATCAGCTGTTTTCTTGAGTGTAACTTGAAACACTCAATTGAACGAAAATTTGAAAGCAAATTCTCAGCAAATTTTTAAAGTGTAAGTGTATTGGTAAAAAAATGAGGGAAAATTTAAAATTTGAATGAAAACTTGATCGTCTAACACCCAAGTTAGGGTTAGTTACAAATATTTCTACATAGCGCAGAGATTAATTTACTTGGGTTACTAGTTTGAAGTATTCTGAAATCGCAAATCGATGTCAATAAGCCGTATCTGAAAAATACCGTAAGAGCCCATATAACCTAAATATTTTTTTTTTTAATTTCGCAAGACTTATTCGTTAGTGCTATTAAAAGATTGATCTCTCAAATAAGTGCTTAAGTGCACGTACGGCAACCATGTGAATGATGTCGATTCCAAAAAAAAAAAAAAAAAAAAAAAAAATACATAAATGAGTCTTAAAAATATAAAAGTTTTTGAATACCTGGTACGAGGATTGTTTTATTCACTTTTAATATCGGGGCGCGCTCAAAGGAAATTTCTTTTACAAATGGTCGAATAAAATCATATCATCACTGTAGGAATACTCCTTCCATTTGTGTGAGTAATACGTGTTGCAATTATTATTTTTCAAACATGTTGTTCTTCTAACAACAGTGAAACAATTTTTATTTTTTTATACTATTTTTACAAAACAACAACAATTTGCTTACGAAGACCTTTTGCAAGGACTTTTACTATCGCTTATAATATAAAAAAAAAAAAAATAAAATATAATCAAACATGTCGCTTTTGTAAGCAATAATTAAATGAAAGTTGTTATTTTCTCGTTGCTGTTTATAATTTGTTTACAAATGTTTTTATTTAGAATGAAAAAAAAAATTAATTAAAACAATTTAAATTTTTTTTTGAATAAAATCAAACACTTACACACAACCACGCACATACATGAAATGGCAATGAAATTGCAGCAACAAATATAATTTTATAAAAAGACAATTTTTAAAATTGAAAATAGCTTTACAAAAAAATATTTTTGTTTTGCAAAAATTGTCGTTATTTTTAAATTAATTTGTTAAATAATTATAAAACTGACATTTTTTTGTTTGCCTTTTATAATTTGTGTCTCTTAAATCAAAGATGAAAAAATATTTATATAAAAATTGCTGTCGTATTATTTTTCCTGATTCAAAGGTGTTGGTCTGTGTTAAAACCACAAAGAGGCCTATAAAAAAATTAAAAATACCTTTGGGCTTCTAAGAAATAAATAATGTCAATATTTATTAAACACTTTATTGTGTGGACAGTGGGAAATTAAACTTATTCATATACAGTAGAGTTCAAAACTTTTTGAACAGTCATTATATTTTTAAATGACGGTTTTTTATATCGTTTACCAGAAAAGAGATTGAAAATGATTTCAGGATAACTTAAGGACCTCAATAGTGCAGAGATGTAAGTTCGAGAAATTCGCTTTTAGAAGTCATCTTCTCATATTCGATTAGGTTTCAGTCTTTGCAGGTTTTAATTATTTCCCAGTATTCATTTCAATAATTTAATCGAAAAACTTTTTACAATCTTTCAAAGCATTTAATTTGGCTTTAAAGAATTAATAAGAAAAATATCATGTTTGATAAAACGATACTTTATTACCATGAGACTAATAAGACCTGGTAAGAAAAAGGATACGTGACAATGATACTGCAGGATAACAAGTGTGATACAGATTTACGACAGAACCTGCCATGATAGCCTAACCTGATGGTGACCTTACTAATGAGCGAAATACAAAGCATCAAATAGCGCCCTTCAGTGGCAAAGCCAACAATGTTGCAAATCAAGAACATGGCAGTTAGGACCATGAACTAGCCCTTGCTTGAGGGTAAAAGAGTATCCAACCCCGTCTATTGAAAGTGCAACAGTACACTCGAAACGGCACCGCACCAATAACCAGCTCCAGTATAACTGAGGACACTGGTCAGTCCTGCAACAAGTACCCAACTTGTCTATCCAGATTTGGTGCCTGCACACCGGGGGACTGGTTCGCCCTATACCCCGAAAGCACTTTGTCTGAACCTTGGTTAGATCAGCCAGACTCTTAGTACTCTCGAGGAGCAGGATAAAAAGTTGGAAATTATGCCTGAAGTAATCGGATTTTAATATTACCTCATTTAAGTTGCATATTCTACTCTGCTTGAGGTAATCGCCGGATTAACTTGAGATGATATTTTAACGCAATTCTTCTTTGATTGAAGAATTTTTTTATCTTAACCCTGATTAAGGCCAGGATTGACTATCATACTCAGTCGTACGACCTGTCATAAATTGCATGTGTGCTAAAGAAGTATGATAGTGTGGATTAGAAGTGTGATAGACTTTTTGACAGATCTGTACGATTTTATAATCTTTTGAAATAATTCATAAAATAAATTTTTCTATACGATCAGAGTTGATTTTTTTGAAGCTGGGGAGAAACATAATTTTTAATAAATTAAGTGGTTGCAAGATTTAAATTTAAAAGCGAATTCAAATTAGCATTTTTTGGACACATTAGAAATCGATAAGGCGGATACGGTTTTTAAATTTTAGACATCTTTTATATCCTTCGTCATATAAAAAAACAAATATTGGAGTGACAGAGTTAAAATATAAAAAAAATTATTACTATAAATAATTTTACATAAAAATATCATCGGCTTTTAATGGGTTAAGTTTTTTATTTTGTGAAAGATCTATTGAAAAGCTTTTAAATGATACCCATATTGATATCTTAAAAAATATGTTGAACGTTTCTACTTTTCAATGGAAAGTTCAAAGGCCCATAACTTGGAAAATACGGACGAGCGGCAATTTGATGTTTTTTCTTTATCTTTTATTATCTATCGCCCTTTATATTTGATTTTTTTTTTATTGGAGTTAATTCACTAAACTAGATTTGTTCCAAATGGTTTGGAAAAATAAGAGGCAGGCGTGGTGTTTTGCGCGCTGCCAGGAAGAACATGGATCGATTTTACTGGTTTTCAATAGCAAAATTTTCGAAACTATGTCCGATCGATTAGCGTATTTAATTTTTATCTAGCTCCTCTAGTGGCTTGATGTCAATACGAACACCGACGGACATCGCTCAATTGACTTCGCTATGGGGTCGGACGTGGATATTGTAGAAACAACAAATGGTATGACGAACTAAGTATACCCCTTTTCCATCTGTGGTCATAAAAAGAGGCCGAGGTCGGCGGGTCATGTTGTAGCAATGATTTTAAAATAAACATTTCTAAACCAGCATTCAAGTTAAAAAATAAAGTGGAAGAAAAGAAAGGATATTTGCCGTCCGAAATAATTAAAAAAAAAAAATATTGAAAATATCTCAGTGTTTTTTGCGTCGCTTAACGTAAAAAAGAAAACATTTTTATCCGTTTCCTTTATAAACAAAAATTAATTAAGATAAAAAATATGTAATTGGATAAGCGTCATATATTCCCCATATAAATTTCAATGTTTTGATCACTGCTGTTAAGAATCATAAACAAAACTTTTTAAGGTTTATTTTTAAGTAAAATAACGTTTTGATATAAATTCCATTTTTTTTCTTTAGAGATCAGTTAATAGAAAACGTTTATAATATATTTATTTTTTTGCTTTGACAATGTTGTTTTTGTTTCTTGTTATTGTATTGAAAATATTAAAGCTACTGGCAAAGTCAATTCAGGTGAACTTAACTGACCAAACCTTAAATTTATCAAACGCGTATTCCAGACGCAAAAAATACAGCTACAAAAGGTTAGAAAAAAAAACAAAACAATTTGTTTTGCCACTATACGTTAATGTTAACACCTTCAGCATAAACGTTGCATGGTAATTGGAAACTTTTGCTGATTTAGCCTAGAGATGGTCAAGTGAATTAAATGATTTAGTAATGGAACGAAATCATTATTTCTGAGCAGTTAGTTTTTGAAATGCTTTTGTCAAGAGAGGATTGCTTAAAGTGTTTGAGCGAAAATCGTATTTATATTTAAGCCAGTTCGGCAAAACAACAATAATCAATTTCTGTATTGCCGCTCAGAACTACAAATTACAATACAACAAGCTTTATGTTTTAACGGCTTATCCACTTCCCAAAAACTTTCACTTATTGCATGGTTACTTCAATATTTTTTTTTCTTAATTTTTGTGCTCATTTCATTGCCTCAGCTTAATACCATCTAAAAAGCTTTAAAAGGTAATTTTAAAAAATATGGGAAACTTTGATTTAAATTCGAAATTTTATCATTACAACACTGAAATTTTCATCCCTACTACACTTTTCATTAAAAACTTTTAATTTAACTAAATTCGAAATTAAGTTCGAATTTACGAAAATCGATATTTAGTTCAAGTTTTCAAATACAATTAAAGAAATATCGTACGATTTAATCACACAAAAATCTGACTTTAAAAATCGTTTCATAATGGCGTCATAGCTGCCAAACTATTATAGAGAAAAATGCAAAATCAGAATCTTTTAATATTTTGTTGTTTTTTTTTCTACTCATCTTAAAAAAATCAACCCTGATTGCATACAAAAAATCATTTTATGAATTATTTCAAAAGATTATAAAATCGTACAGATCTGTCAAAAAGTCTGTCACACACATACACTTTAAATCCACACTATCATACTTTTTGAGAACACATGCAATTTGTGACAGATCGTACGACTAAGTATGATAGTTAGTCCTGGTCCTTAGGAGAGTTTAGAAAAATCACTGATCTTCTTCTCTGAATTAAATTTTGAAAAAGACTTTATTTGAATAACAAATTTGAGAAAAATTGTTTGGATTTAAAATTACTTTAGCTAAACTTGCTTTAATTTTTTAAAAGTATTGTTGTTAAATATTTTTTATGTGTGCTATTCGACGTTTCGAAATTAAGTTCGAAAATTTACATATAATTTAAATTGTTTTTTTTTTATTGTTTATTATTTTCGCCTAAAGTGAGTTTGCCACCTACAATAAGTTAAATCGAATACATATTTTAGTAATATTTTTTTTATTTATTTTTCAATTATTTCTCAGATTTCCTTAAAAGTTTTTTTTTTCTCATTCAATATGAAAGTCACATGCAAATGTACAACAGAATTTGTCGAAAACACGCCCTTCTCTTACATTTCTGCATTGAGCCTATAAATGACAAACAAAAATGCAAAAAAGTGAGTGGTGAAAAAAATCAAATTACATACCTGAAAAAAATCTATCGAAATGAATTTAGTTTAAATGTATTTAATTTTTCATTTTTAAAATCAAATCACTTTGTAATAGGCCTTTTAACTGTCTGTCGACTCGTTTAATAAACAATAAAATATCGTTGCTATGCATTTATGTTGTTGCCAAAGTTGTGATAAATACCTTTACGAATCGTTGTTTTGTTTTTTTTTTTTTTTTTTTGCAATTTTGGTCCAGTTGCGTGCTGTTCTCAAGGCAGCAATATGCAGATTTAAGATTTCTAGATATTAACTTCACACAATTCATAGTCATTTGAAATAACTTATGAGTTCTGTTGCTCGATATTTTTGCTGGTTCTTAATAACTTTTGCATAGTGTATAATCAAACACAAAGGCCTAACGTAGCACAGTGGGGAAATTAAAAAAATTTTGTACGTTAATAGAAAAGGTTCAACTGAACAAAAGTTTTAAATTAATTTTGAAACTACTAAAGCTTAGATCGTTAAAATATGCTTAGGATGTAAAGTGTTAACAATATGGGTACAGCAGAAACAAAACTCGCCGTATTTTATAATAATTATTTATTTTTGTTGAAATAAAAAAGGTTTGTTTTTCTTTAAAAAAAATAATTAAAAATTCGTGAAAAAGTGGAATTCCCCGCATTTCGCATGGCCCTTTCAATCCGAAAATTTGGTAAAAAAAACGCTAACTAGAATGGAAAGTAAATAATTTACAATAGAGTACAGAGTTGAAAAATACAATATTAAAATTAAACAAAAAGAAATATAAAATTTGTTAAAAGTAACGTAAACGAAGATAAATAAGACTTTAAGACACCCTGCGAATCACACAATTACAATTCAATTATGAATGCAAGTATGCAAGATTAGTGTTAAAGACTTTTTTGGTTAATTAATAAATTTAATTAATTTAAATTTTGTTCTATTAAAAATTACATACTTTGTAAAACAGAGACATAATTTCCTAAACAGATGCAAGATAAAAGAAAGCTCAGCTACAGTTCTTATACAGTTATAAAAAAGTAATAATAATTTTTAAAAAACAAAACCAACTTCAAAACAGATTTCTATAACGATTAGAAGGTATGGCCACATACACATAATTGCATTAATTATTGGGACACTCTATATTTTATCTCTAAACTTTATTCTTGTTAATTTAAACGGTCTGCCTATAAATGTTCAACAGTTTGGCAATATATATCAAATTACATTACCAATAGGGGCACCCTCTAATTTCCAAATTCAAATTTTATACTTGTTCTTGTAGTAGACTTAGCAATTAATTTCCTTCTAAATTTCAACCGTCTGTCTATAATGTTAAAACAGTGTGGCCATATAAATCAAATAACATTAACTATAGTAACACCCTTTAATTCATAATTTAAGCTTTTACTCTTTCTATTATGCCAAACAAAGCACGAAGTAACAATTCAAAAGATATGGCCGTATCTTATAGGTAAATTACATCGGTTACGGGAACACCCTTTAATTTCTAAATTCAAATTGTATACTTGTTGTTGTAGCGTCTTAGCAATACAGGCCCCTTGTAAGTTTTAGCTGTTTGTCTATAAAGGTTCAAAAGTTTAACCACATACATTAAATTGCAGCAACTATTGGGACACCCTTTAATTTTTAAAACAAAATCTTTTATTTGTTAATATAGCGGAGTTAGCAATACAGGTTCTTCGCAAATTTCAAGCATCTCTTTATAACTGTTCAAAAGTGTGGCCATTATAAATAAAATTAAATGAACTATTGGTTCGCCCTTTAATTTACTTATTGAATATTTATACTTGTTAATTTAACGATCATAGCAATTGACATTTTGACCAATTTGCAAGCGTTTGTCTGCAGAGGTTTAAAAGATAAGCCCATATAGGTAAATTTACATCACGTAGGACACCCTTTTATATTTAGATTTATTTTTATATTCCTTTTTGTCATTGGGTTCTATAGTAGTAGGCAGTTTTTTTTTTTAATTTTAAGGTGGTGCTCCTTACAGTTTAAAATACGCGATAAAAACATGTATGTTATGTGGTGACACCCTTTAATTTTTAAGATTATGTACTGTTTTTAAGAAAAGACTAATCTTTAAGCATCACCTTTTAAATAAAAAATTATCAAAATCTATCCAGAAACGACAGAGTTATGGAGGCACAAATATAAAAAAAAACAAAAGGCAGAATTAGTCTCTACTTTCTGTTCCGTAACGAATCAGCTGATCAGTTTATGTTAAATGGAAAATATGTATTTGTGTTTTGTTATTACTTTGACGTTCTGTTCTGTTCCGTTCGAATCAGTAGAAAATAGAATTCAACGTACGGCACGACAAAAAACAGCAACAGAAAATAAAGGCTAATGAGGCCTTAAGTAAGCACTTTGAAATTTTTTTCTGCCAAACTTCCCCACAGTGCGAACGTTTAAAAATAAAAATGAAATATAATAAAAATTAGAAGAAAATATATTTTTTGCCAACCTACCAACAACTGGACTTTTTTTTAACAAATACCAATAACGCTAATGCGTTAAATGTCACGCATTTGTTAAAAAAAAACCTCATACTTGTTTCTACAATAGCACACATTTGTTAGATTGTAAAAAAAATAATAATAATAACAAAAAAATGGGTTCTTAACATGTTCTCGTTTTGTCTAGAACATGCAATTTGATTTGCTTTTGTAAAAGTTTAGCTTAAATATGCAGGAATTAATTCTTGTGGTTGTAAAATTGATTGATCAAATTTTAAGGCATTTCAACTATATGTTCTGAATTTTCGGACGGGCTTAGTTGCGGGAACACATATGCCGTTACACACATCTCCAGCATGGTTTGTTTCCATTTTGACTATTTTATTGTTTTATTGTAACCCTGAAAAACTTTTGACGCTTTTATTGTCACTTTAACGATTTGAAGAAAGGAAGTGGTCTTATGGCGAATTTTTTTTTGTTTTCAATTTTATACTTAATAATTTTGAAAATATAATTCGAAACTTGCTCTTATATTTTTCAAATATAAATTTAAATCATTCTGAAGTTAATTCATGTCGACAAATCAAGAAAACAAATGCGTTTATATTTCTAGTGTGTTAAAGGCGATTTAGACGGTACAGTTTTTGGGCACGTTTTACAAAATTGCATCCCTGATTTAATGATTCAAAATTGTCTTTTAAAAATTTCCAAAAAAACAAAGAGAGCAATATCATTATCAAAATTTCATCCGTATTTGCTTTCAATTTGTACAGATTCATTTTGATAAGACGATCTCACTGGTACTATTTTGCATACAAAATTGACATGTCGTAAGACTTCTGTGACGATATAAACCATCCTTTATAAATATTTAAAGGCCTACAACAACTCTAGACTAAATAGCTCTACCAGTCATTAACTTAAGAAACTAAAATCAAATAAAGTTCTAATAATTTTAAATAAAACATTTTGTGTTTTTAATTTAAATTAAGAAATAATTCTTTTGAATAATTTTAGAACAAACACTTTTTTGAAACAACATTAATTGCAACTGAAATAAATACCTGTGTATTTAAATCTATCAGCATGAGTAAATGTTTGTATATGATCACACTCATAATGACTTTGAAGATCATTAACGCATTGGTTTCTAAAAAAAGGCATTAGTTTTGTGTGTAAAACGTAAAATATCAAAATTTGAAGGTGAACAACATGTCACAAAAAGAAAAAAAAAAGTAAACAAAATGAAAAATCTTAAAAATATACAAAAATATTTTCAGCATAACGGATGTTGCTTGAATTTTCTGCTAAAAAAAACAATAGTCATAATAAACTTCAAAATATTTTCCTTAAATAAAAATCCGGATTTAATTAATGAGGAAAATTGTATTTCAATGCAATTAATCGTTAGAATTAATCAATTTATTATTTATTATTGAACAAGAGTCAAGGATGAATAAACGTTATTAATCAATTATACTTATTTAATTGGGTTTTGAGTAATTTATAATTGCGAAATTAAACAATTTTATTTTAAATTTTTTCTTTGAAAAGAATTTTTTTTAACCAAAAAAAAAAAAAAAAGAAACAAAAAGAAATTCCATGATTTAATTTTTAAGAGATTAGATCCTTTACAGTTAGTGCCCAGGCGAATTTATAGCAAATGAATGCATTAGCTCATATTAATTTCTAAATAGAACTGGATTTCGCAACACCTAAGGAATCATTTCATCTTCTGATTGCTGGTGCTTTGTGTGATCCAGCACACTAGTTAATTAAATGAGGCGTTTTAAATTTTTCCATCTAAAAATTCTAAACGTATTTCTTTTTTTTTTTCTCATTGTATAACTGTACTTTGCTAATTTAAATTGTTAACTGAAATTTTTAGAAATTAGACTTTTATTTTTTTTTTATCAAAAAACTTAAGCAGTCAATCTTTTTCTAATAAAAAAATTTCCTAAAACTTAACAGTTTTATGAGAAGTTTTTTGTGCAGATGATTGCTGTGTAAAAAATTTTAAAAATTTTGTTGCCTCTGAAGCTTTTCGGACTCGACCTAATTTGTAACAAAATTTCGAACTTTGCACGCATGTGTTTGGTGATAAAACAGCTGGTCTTAAAGGCCCCTATATGTCTTTAGTTATAACAAAAGTATTTCATGATGGCCAAAACATCTGAGAAAATTAAAATTTTGGCAATTCTGATGAACGATTTAAAAACTTCAGGATTGTTCTAAATTTTACCTTTATCACCAGGATATTTTTAATCTACTCAAGATGGATAAATATTCTGACAGAGACGACTAGATAGTGCAAGTGTAGAAACAATGTCAATCGACTGTAATTATTGGCAAACGATTACTTTAGATGTAGACACAGTGAGAGAGGGGTAATAGCGTTATTTAACCTAAAACCAATTCAACAACAACAACAAATATACAGAACGATGGAGAATTAAAAAATAAGAAAAAAAAATATTAAGTCAAAAAAATTGGCTCTCGCCCATATTTTTCGAGCTATGGGACTCTGAACTTTTCAAATTATTTTTTAACATGCCAATATGTGTGTCATTTAAAAGCTTATGAAGAGATCTTTCAGAAAATACTCTAATTTTTTTAACACATTAAGAGCCGATGACATTTTTATGTAAATTTTTTTTATAAATCAATTAAAATTTTATTTTTTCGGCTTTGGTTCATTTTTATTTTGACTTTTATTAAGAAAAATTATTTTTCAAATGTACGCGGACGTTTTCCAAAGAAAACAAGAAAAATTAGACGCTGGCATCTTCAGCATTCTTTGCATCCAACACCTTGATTTGCGTATACTGTAAATATCATCCATTTAACCAACTAATCAATATTAATTTGGTTGGACGAAATTCACACACAACTCAAAGCATTTTTTGTTGTCTAATCTACAACACGTCTTTTTAAATTTTTTATTTCTCTGTCACCTCAATATTTGTTTTTTGATTGAGCTGCCTTACTAAACTAAATTTACAAACATGCTGAAAGGTGTTTAAGATTTGGTACAGACGAATAATGCGCTCGTAATTGTTTTATTTAGTTTTGTATTATTTATGCTTGTGAGCACGAGTGAAAACAATGAGAACATAATTGAAACGTTTTGAGAAAAAAACGGTTCGGAAACGTTTGATGATTGATTTGCCCATTACTACTTTAAAAAAAAAAAAAACATTTATTTCTTAAGAGTACTACACACGATTGCATTGGTAAATTAAGTAAAAAAAAAATTTTTTTTCGTTTCGCTCATGTACAGAAAGATGAAAAACTTTTTATGCTTATGTTAGTCTTTACATAAAACGTTTGTAATACGTTTTGCTTGTTTTCATGCTCTGTTATAAATTCTTTCTCACCTCCTCTTTCCGTTTCTGTAACTTTCTTCTACTCTGCTTCGTCTTCGAAACATTATTTAAGGTTAGGATTGACTATCATACTCAGTCGTAAGATCTATCAAAAATTGCATGTGTGCTCAAAAACTATGATAGTCTGGATTAAAATTGTATGAGGGTGACAGACTTTTTGACAGATCTGTACGATTTTATAATCTTTTGAAATAATTCATAAAATGATTTTTTCTATGCGATCAGAGTTGATTTTTTGAAGATGAGGAGAAAGCAACAACAAAATATTAAAAGCATCTGCTTTTTGCATCTTTTTTGTATAATAGTGTGGCACCTAAGACGCCATTTTGAAACGATTTTTAAAGTAGGACAGAATTCTGTCGGATTTTTGTGTGATTAAATCGTACGATTGTGTTTGATAGTAAATCCTGGCCTTAGCTGTTATGGATTCGTTTTGATAATTTTAATTCTGATAGGGCAGGCAGCCAAGTAGATTCAAACTTAATGTTTAAGTACTCGTAAATCGCTTTAACATATTCAAGCGTTTTGCTAATAAAATTGAAATTTTCAATTTTATTTTATCAAAAACTGAAAAAATACTTAACAACTGAAATATTTTAAGCTGGTTCTTGATACTTTAAAAAGTCAGTTTTACTTCATTAGAAACAATATTTATAAGGTTTTTGCATTTAAATATAGTGCTGTAAATTGAGCGATTTATTATTTTTTTTATTTTGCTCCCATGTTAATTTTATTTGGCATTAAAATAAATTACCTTTATTTTTGTAAAACTTTGGCCAAGCTCTTAATAGCCCACATAAGTGAACATTTTTTTTATTAAAGCCAGTTTGACGCACTCACAGGTTTATTAAAAATGCGTTCATATAAAAATTTGTTGCGTAGCAAGTTCTGTGTTTGTGTTTTTCCTACATGTTATTGCACAATTTTAAACAAGTACTTTAACTGAAATACTTGCATACGTACAAGTTTTTCACTTAAATATATACTTGTGACGTATAAACTAAATAATTTAATTTTATTTAAGCTTAGATTTTTTTTGTTAATACACTCCACCCCGTCTGCGAAATATATTTTTTTGGTACCAAAATTGTAGTTTCTTGTTTAAAGTGCGTTACCACATGCATTTTTTTGTCGTTTAACAAACATTTTTGTTATAACAATCTTTAGGCCTATTGAATTGCATTTATCTTTATGTTTTACTGTTGCATTTAAGGTTATTGCACCATAGAGTGCATTTTTAACCCAATTCTGCCTTTTGGTATTTCATTATATAATTTTTTTTTAACTTCATAATAAAAGCGTTGTAAGTTCGACTCTTAATTATTGCATTATGGAGGCGTTTTTTGCTATTAACTGTAGAACAATTAACAAAATATTTCTTTTTTAAATACATATTTTCATTTGCTATTTATAAAATTAATTGATTTATAACAGAACTTTCTGCTTCACGTTTGGCATTAGAAATTTGATAGTTACTAAATATCTGTTTTCTCTCAGCCCAATTATAAACACAAAATTTCGCGCTAGTTTTTTCTCTTTTAGCTTCTATCCTATTACAAATTTTCCCTCCTTTTTATTGAATGCAGAAAATTAAAAAATTTGGGGAATAAAGTAGGTATTATGACTTATGAAAGCGAAATTAAATGTAAAAAAGCAAAATAGATGCCTTCAAATTAAGGTGATGCCAATGTTTAATTGTTTTGTGGCCACGTAATTAAAAATTGGAGGATTCACGATTTGGCTGTATGTTTAAAAATTGCTTTAAAAAAAACTAAAACGTAAACAAAATAATTCTCCATACAGGCGATTCTGTCAGGCTCACATGTTTAAAAAATGGAAAAAACAGCCCCATAAAATGTTCTTTTGAAATCCAGACGCACAGTATTTTTGCAAGGCAGATATATCAGACCTTTAGGCAATTGTGGTATAAAATGTGAAAATATTTTCTATAAATTTATGATAAGGAACGAGGTAGTGGGATGATTGCTTTGTATCCAAAAAAGGCGTACAAGGAGAAAATAAGTTTTTCGAAGAAATGGGCATTTGGCCTCCTATTGCTTTGTTGTTTGTAGTAAGTAAAAAAAATCAGAAATCAGAAATGAAGAAAAGTTTTGTGCCACTGTACACTTAATTAAACCTACGCATCCAAAGAAGAAAACAATAAGAACAAAATTGAAATATTTAATTTTCTTTAACAATAAACAGTTAATATCGGCTTTAAAACACAAAAATCGATGAAAATAAATCCAATTGTATGAAATCTATGGATCACAAGAAGAATTGGCCATGACAGTAACTTTTAATTGAACTAACAGTATTGATGAGTAACACAGTGGAAGGAAACGCTTTTATCAATAGACAAATCAGTCTCATAATATAATATGTTTTTGAAATGGGAAAATTTTTTTATGAAGACGAAAATAAAAATAAATTTTGTATATCCTTCCAAGTTTGTCAATCCGTTTATAAATTCTACAATATCCACTTCCGACTCCACAAAGTATATATATTCTGAGTCCTTATGCCTAGCGAAGTCGATTGAGCGATGACCGTCTGTCCGGTTTTTCATATCTTTTGGAATAAGTCTAGATAGTGAAGTAAGAAATATATAAGTAAAGAAAAAAAAAAAAATAAAATAAAATAAAAAAATAAAAAAAAAATAAGAAAAAATCTCATCAAAAAAAAAAAAAATTGGCGCTCGCCCATACTTTTAGAGTAATGGGCCTTTTAACTTTTCATAGAAAAGTACGATTGTGCACCATATTTTTTTAAAATATCAATATTTATATAATTTAAAAGCTTTTGAAAAATGTTTTAGGAAATAGTAAAAGTTTTCCATATGTGAAAGCGTTCTATGCCTGTCGCTTCACGGAGACATTTTCATTTTAATATTGCAGCGTTCGTATGTTAGCTTGACGTCATCGAATGTCGTCATCGAATGATGATTTTTTGTTATTGAGGTGTTGTACAATTTTCTGAAAAAAAAAAGAAAAATATAAAGAAAAAATCTGTATGCTTTTTTTTTTGTAATCATCTACTGCAGCACTAAGATATTAATCCTTATAGTCAAATAAAATATTCACTCGTCAAATGAAAACCTTAGGATTTTTAAAAAAAACAACGACTTAACTCACGACTACAGAGTCTTAATGAATTTATTTAATCAGAACCAAGCACCTTAAGCGATAGTCATGCTAAAATTTTTGTAAACCTGCTTACTCGTAGCCTTTTAATTTGAATTCTCATTAAAACAATAATTCGTATTAATTGCATATTAATTATTATGAAACAACGAAAATATATGATGGACATAATAATGAAAATAAAGCAGTACTTTTGGGTCTGAGCAGAAAAAAAATCGACTGAGTTATGTTGTGTTGAAGCGTAGCATTAATATCATTCCACACTGTTTAAATATCGGTGTCTAAACCCTAATGTTATCGCTCCAATGGCTGTCCGTGAAATAAATTTGCATATAAATTAATAATATCGCCACTAGATAAAAAACAAAATGAAGGTTTAAATAAAAAGGTGTCTCTATTGGGACGTTATTTTTACGTATGTAGCAGTCACATAAAAATTACACAGAGTGTGCGTTCTTTACAATACCTTACTAGAAAGTATATTGTCTCAGCTAATAAATCTTTGTAGAAAGATAGAGTTTGTGTGTAACGGTTTCAAAGGCCATATGAGTCAAATTACATCAGCTATAGGGACACCCTTTACTTTCTAATTTTAAGTTTGCTACTTGTTATAGCGGACTTACTAATAAAGATTCTGTGCAAATTTTTGTTAATTTCATCCATCTGGCTATAACAGTTCAAAAGTTTGGCCACATACAACAAATTACATTAACTATTGGGACACCCTTTTATTTATAATTTTAAATATATATTCATGTTATAGCAATCAACATCCTGTGCAATTTTTAAGCGTTTGTCTATAACGGTTCAAAAGATAGGTGCAGATAAGTCAATTCACGTCACCTATGAGGACACCCTTTAAATTTTAGTTTTATGTTTTAATTACTTTCTGCTAATGGAAGCTATAATAATATGCAATTTCTAAAGTTTTAAAAATGTGCGCTATAAGGTTCAAAATACACTTAAAGACATGTATATTGTAAGGGGACACCCTTTAATTTTTAAGATTATGAACTGTTGTTAAAACAGGGCCAATTTCTAAGCAAATCTATCAAAGTACAAAAAATTTTCCAAACCCGTTCAGAAATGACTGAGCCCTGCAGGCACAAATATAAAAAAAGCAACATTCAGTCGAATTGATAACCTCCTTCGTATTTTAAGTCGGTAAAAATATTAAAACTTAAAGGCTGTGCCTTAAAGGCACAAAAACCTTCGATAGTCCCTCACTTAAATTATTTTTAATTGGACCCTAAATAAGGCGGTTACCTGTATTGTGTTTGAGCGGAAAATATGGCCGAGGGAGATGTGTTTGTAAATATTCAATTTTAATAGTTTCCTACGTTCAAAAACAAACGGAACAGATAAAAAACCAATAACTCACATTATAATAAGCCTTGTGAATTACTGGTAAGCTGGTCACAAATTGGTATGCTCTTTATAGAGACGCTGACGAATAAAAACTATGAAAGTATTGGGAATAAATTTTTGTGTTTTAATTTGAACAAATTACGTTTTATTAAAAATATTCATTTTCTATCCTGTCCAAAGTCGTTTGGCGTTAAAATAAGCTTTCAAGCATCGACTCATTCATAGGAGGCGCATTTTATTTTCTCTCATAACATTTTAAAATTTTTGTTTTAGGACTTAGAAATGGTGTTTAATTTCTCTAACATTAAATTTAGTTTTTATGCTAACGTCATCATGACTACTGAAGGAATAACTTATTCGGGTGCAAGTACAAATGTTTTACACATTTTATATAAGAATTCAATATTTAATCTGTGAAGCGAAGATGTGAACAATTTAGAAATTCTTAAAAGATCCCAATGAAGCGATCAATTAACACAAAATAACAAATAACTTTCAATTCAATCCCAGAATAAGAATACGATTACTTAATTAATCATTTTACATTTAACAATATTAAATAAATTCAAATTTATGTATTTTACGAGTATTTCACATCAAAACACGATCAGTTATAAATAATTAATTTGAAAAAAAATAATTTTAACTGTTTGCAATTTAACAAATGTTTTATTTAATTATAGGTTTAAGAAAATGATTGCTAAAATGCAATTAAATGTATTTAAATATGTGCACTCACTTTATTGATGTTCATTCACATCTCATCATTATAACGATCATCGTAATATCGATCGAATTCCATGCATTCACTGTAATTTAAAAAAAGTAAAACAGACAATATAAACAAACAAAAAACCAAACAAACATATGAACCAAATACAAACACACAGATATTGCATGCAAAGGTCAAATGCAGTCACTAAACTCAAGACGCGATGACTTAAAGATCAGAAAACACTGAATTAAAAACAAATTGGGAGGAAAACAGTGACTTAAAAAAATTATGTGCCAAAACACTAAAGAAAGGAAAAAAGCATTTATAAATTAAAAGGAAAAGGCAAAAGAAATAAAAGTGTGACCCTTAAAAAAGCTGGTGACGAATTTTAAAATATTTTAAAAATTATTTACACTGAGCAAAAAAAAAAAAAGAAGAAATAATAATAATAATAAAAAATGTTATTTATAATTTATAATTAGCGCTAAATTATTCTCTTCCAATTTGATAGTGCTCAAGTTATGCATGAAGTTTTGATTACAAATTCTAAATTTAAAATTGAGTTTCTGTCATCTGTTTCCTCTATCACTACAATTGGCTTTCACCGAATTTTTCCTTCATCTTAATTTAAAACAAGTATGAGTGCTATATTCGGCTATATCCTTCACCATGTACTTAAATCTAGTGAAGTAAGTCCAATCAAAAAAACAAATGTTGGGGTGACAGAGAATTAAAAAATTAAAAAAATTTTTTACATAAAAATTCCATCGGCTCTTAATGGGTTAAGCATGTTTAAAAAATTTTAGTGTTTTTTGAAAGATTCCTTCAAAAGTTTTTTCTATATAAAGTTCCGAGGCCCATAACTCGGAAAATATAGGCGAACGAAATCTTTTTCACTTAATGTAATTTTTTTTTTTGTAATTCTCTATTACCCCATACAAATATTTGTTTTTTTGATTAGAGTTACTTTATTGTTTTAAATGATGTGAAAAAATTAGAGGCAGGCGTGGTGTTGTGCCCGCAGCCTCGAAGGACATGGACCAACTGGTCTAGCTGATTTTCAATAGCGATATTTTCGAAACTATGTCTGATCCATTGGCGTATTTAAATCTTCTCTAGGTCATCTAGTATCTTGGCAAACTTGATTTCAACATTAATACGGAAGGACAGATGGAAATCGCTCAATCAACTTCGCTATACATAAAGACTCAGAATATAAAGACTTAAGGGGTCGAAAATGGAAATTACAAACGGAATGACAATTTTAGATATACCCTTCTTCCATTTTTTGTGGTGAAGTTTGGCGAAAGAATATTTGATTCAAACGAGAAGATATCCCTGAAAAACATTCATATGTAGAAGACCTTGCGAAATCTTACGTTCGAGATATGTTAGAGGAGGTGTGTTATAATAATTTTCGCTGCTGCTTCCCAACTAACAGAGTTTAAAAAACCGCCATTAATTATTTTTTTTGCACCCATAATTTTATTAAGCACTGTAATACGTATGAATGTATGTTTATATTACGTGTATGTAAAAACAAAACAGATCGCCAAAAAAAATTTCATTTACACAAGCAACACGTACACACACGAGTATTTGCAAGTGCAAAAATTTATTTACACGCAAATGAAACCGGTCAAATGCAGGTAGTGTCTCCCTAAAAAAAGAAGGCTGCAAAAACAGTAAAACACGAATAAAAAAAAAGATTACAGCAGGTTGTGCACAGGTTTAAATTTATAGAAGCGCATTACTTAAGTCTGTCTGTTTGTTATTTATTGGAGATTCTCTGACGAGTATAAAAAATAAATTCGCAATTTTTATTTTGTGCCATCATAATTCAGATGTTCTTTATGCGTCAAAATTTGGCTTAAAGTGTTTAGAGTGAATATTGCACATAAACATACAGATAAACTTACTTATATACATGCAAACACTTTATATAAAATTCACTAATTGAAAGAAGTGTAAACTAAATAAGTGTGTCACAGTGGTTTCGTTTTAATTATAAGTGGAAATTTTTTAAAGCAATTTATGTTTTTGTTTATTAAAAAACAAATAATTAATTTATTAAATTATATGTATAAATAGAGGAACTTGCCAAAATATGCCAATGCTGATTAAGAAAGCAAAAAGGTCTTGTTATAGTTTAAGTATAAAATTTAGTAATAAGTTTTGTTTATAACTATGTTCTATGATGTGAGAATAATCTATTCGACTCACTTTTTTTTCTTACTTACCTTTTCTCTGAGAGGAATAATGCTCTCGTAATGCTGGAAACATTACTATGTTTTAAGGTGTTATAAAAAAGAAGTCATTTCCCAGTAGGGAAATTACAAAATTATTATAAATAACAAAGATCTGGTGTCAGAATAATCAAAAGCTTATTAACAAGCTATAGAGCCCAATGTAATGCGGCGAATAGAGCCAGGTCAAGACAAATAAAGTCATCTGAAGCAAGAAATCTTTGTAGACTTTTAGTCTCCAAAAGGCTAAAGAGCAGAAATTAAGTAATTGTTACTCTTAGCAGCAAATTTAATAGATAGACGGTTGAAACAAAATTAAAATGCGTTGGTCTGAATGAATGAATAAAACTTGGACGACTTGTAATTAGAAATATGCTTAAAATAAATAAAAACAAGTAAGAGTGCTGCTATATTTGGCTATATCGAATCTTATAAACTCTTCACCAGATATGTACCTAAAAATGTCGTGGGCTCTTAATGGGTTAAGCATTTTAAAAGATATTCTGAAAGATATCTTCAAAAGCTTTAAAATGATACCCATTTGATGTCTTAAAAATATTGTGTACAATCGTACTTTTCTATGAAAAGTCAAGAGGCCCATAACTCGGAAGATATGAAGGAGCGCCAGTTTTTACACTTGTTTTTTCTTATTTTTTAATTCTCTATCGTTCTATATATTTATTTATTTATTTATTTTTTTTTTTTTTTTTGATAGGAGTTCTTTAATGTCCTTAACTATATGGAAACATTTTAGTCAGGCGTAGTGTTTTAAGGACTGCATCGAAGGACATTGACCGATCTTACTCATTTTCAATAGTAAAATTTTCAAAAGTATATTTAATCGATTGGTGTATTTAAATTTTTCTTATCTGGGGCCTTTGTACAGATGGACATCGCTAAATCGTCTTCGCTATGCATAAGAACTCAGAATATATAATCTTTATGGGTTCGGAAATGGATATTGTAGAAATTCCAAACGGAATGACAAACTAAGATATACATTTTTTCCACTTGCGTTGAAGGGTATAAAAAGAAGATAAAGTTAGTGTTCCACTTTTTTCGACAGTAAACAATCTTGAATTATAGTTCGCTTAACCGGATGGGATAACTATACGCGTAGATGACTCATTTGAATATTGCTTTTATCTATTTCCCTTAGTCTGACCGCTGTCAGAGTAAAATTCCGGCCTTTAAAACGCCCCTTGAATTGTCTTTGCAAATATTTTTCAAACGATTACACTGTGCCTATGTTGCGTATAAGTTAAAAAAAAAAATCAAATTGTAATTATTGGTTGCCGATATATTATGTGCTCGTATTACACATGTATTTTTTTTCATTATTGCTGTTGTTGTTGTTGTTTCGTTTTCATGTTTGTTGTTGCTGTTTTAAAATATATTATGCCTACAGCGTTTTTCAAGGTTATTTACTCATATCAACTTGTTGTTTTGTAACATTGTTTCTGTTGTTGTTGGCAGCTTAATTGAATGTCATCATATTGAGTATGAAACAAACAACAGCAATAACAACAAGTAATAACGTGCATTTTATTTTGCTAATGATAATGATGTTGTTGTAAGCTTTTTTGGCAACAATTCTACCTGTGATCTGAAAGTCAACTAAATGAAGGTGCATTATATTTCCTATGAAGGAAAGAACCAAAAAAAAACTTCCACTCATGATTAATAGGAACTAAAAGTAAGATCACGTAGCAAGCACAACAGGGAGAAAGGGACAGATTCCTGACTTTATTAAGTTTGAATACAAAAGCTGTAACAGGAAGTAGTCATGAAATATTGTAGGAAATTCGATCGTGTCAGGGTAAATTAGTTACAAAATTGCTTCCT
Organism: Cistogaster globosa; assembly: GCA_937654795.1. NCBI lineage: Eukaryota > Metazoa > Arthropoda > Insecta > Diptera > Tachinidae > Cistogaster > Cistogaster globosa. The sequence goes on along the minus strand of OW569407.1, from coordinate 92,604,876 downwards.
ATTGTGAGAGTTTTTAAACAAATTTATTTTTAAAGAGAGCTCCTTAATGGCAGTCAAATTCGAAAAGCTGTAACTCAGAATATCAAAAAAGGAGTCGAAAAAGGCAGAGTTTCTTAGGCTGCGTAACGGCGTTAGAAGAAGTCCTAGTTTGGCATTGTAATATGCAATTATCAAGATAACCCAACAAAGCTTAGAGGATGATGACCAATTTTTAAATGATTGTGTTTTCTTAGCGTTCTCGTGATAAGGTGCTTTTCGTTTTACATCACAATGTGATTAAACCATTTTTTCTGTTTACCTCAAACATAAAATTTTCTTCTATCCAATCATTTACTTATTTCGCTATAATCATTAAAATTTGAAAAAGAAAATCCAAAAATAAATTTGTTTCGAAATATTTGAAAGGAACCTTTTATTAAAGTAATGTTTGTAGCTCAATCACGCCTAAATGGCTAAACTGATTCTTAAAAAACTCAGATTACAGATGGCTCTTTATGTAAATTATTACATAGTATTCATTGTTGTGCCATTTTGAAAAGGGTAAAAAATAAATTGAAGCACACTTTCAGGCGTTAGAAATAAAATGTTGAGGTTATAATAAAATATTTTCCAAACTTCTTAAAAATTTAAGAATAAAAGAGGTCAACTTAATCTGTTTTTGAATTATCTTATGGTCAATGCAGACGAAATTGCTGGCATATACTTGCTTGAAATAAAAATCAAAGGTCCATTAGGAATCGTTGGGGATCAAAAGTACTAGAGAAATTTAAATCTTTCAAGCTTCCTTGAACATGAGGTGGTGTATTTCGCGATTTGAGATTTAACCATTAATTGGTTTAGATCCTTTTCAATATTTTGATTTTTAATATTATCAGAAGTGGCTGTGATCATTTGCAGAATCTTTGATTTTTTTTAAGTCTAAAGCAAATTTAAAATCCTTTCAAATGAGTTACATTGCATAAGCTTTCATCTAAACTCGGGTTAAAATTTATAACAAGTAGCCAGTTTAGTTTTACTACCTAAATTTGCATTTATTTAAAATTATCTCTATACGACTTTTCATGTAATTCGTAGATCAAGATGTGTGTTCAATCCCCAGTGTGTTCAATCCCCAAAACCTTAGATATTATTTGGTTTTTTATTTTAAATATATGGAATGGAATGATTCTTTTCATCACTACATGTTATATAAGTAAATTTATTTTTATTTATTTTTATTTTCCATTTCTCTGGACAGGGGAAAGAATTCATTTCTTACAGCAATTTTGAAGCCTAAAAAAATTACACAGGTTTTAGTTGTAACTAAATTAAACAACACAATTTTTCATTTAAAAAATATATTTCCTTCTTTAAAACCAGCCCCTGGTTACACTTGTGTAGACTGGAGTTTAACTAAAATCATTAATTTAATTTTTTTTTTGTGGAGGATGATTTTGACCTTGTTGTCACTGGCCATATGAACCTGTTGTTACAGGTAATGATATTGTGGATGATGATGATGATGACGAAGGTAATTAAAAGTTCTTATGTTGCCTATAAACGTGTGCACGTATACGTGTAGACAATACAAAAACAAAATAACTTGAATTGTTCTCATGACCCATATCTCTACTTATTCAATATGTAAAGAATGAAGTTTTTGAAATTTTATCTGACACAAAAAAAAAATATTTAACATGTAAGTATTATATAATATTCAACATATATGTATTTTTATTTATTGTTGTTAAATAATCTAGAAGAAACTTTAAAGCAGACAATGCGGTTTTGAAACACGTTGAAAAAATAAAATGAACATTGATAAGATTTTAGTTTTTGCTTTTATAGTAATTATTAATGCATTTCAGCTAATAAATGGGTTCAGGACTCAAAGAAATGGTAATGTTACAAAGAACGCACATAAAGAAAATAGTGGGTCAGAAAATATATTATATTAGTAGTGCTTGCTACGTCATCCGCGTTTCATTTATAATTTTCTTTAAATTCATGGCGAAATAATACAGGTGAACGCACGGGCGAAAAAGCTCATCAGCTGTATACGTTGTAGTTGTCAAGGCGAATTGTGCTTGTTTATGAATGTTGTCAAAAATAAATTATTTATTAAACAAAATTTTAATGTGTTTGATTTCTAATAAAAAATGAAATAATTAAAATTCCTTAAAAAATTTGTGCGAAACAGAAACACGTTTTAAAAATTTTAATTTTAAGAAAATTAGAAATGGAACGCGGAAGAAGTCAAGGGCACTGCAAGTCGTAAATAATTTTGTAGATGCAGAATTTGAGATTTCTTTGATGTCTTCCTACACAAAGGGCATTCATCGCTTTCGTCAAACCAATCCAAAATACAGGTCCAACGAAGCAAGTGGCCACAAGGCGTCAGACTAGTATTATTACGTGTTTCCTAGCACAATATACACTGGGGAACATTTCGTTCATTTTCTATTTTTTTTTCATAAATGTCTGCTTATGGAAAAATCGTTTAGGAGACCTTTCGAGTTCTTGTGTTTCTTCCATGTTTCGTATGCTACTATAGAAAGAGAAAAACTCACTTGTAGAAAAGTGACGATACACAAAATCTTATAGCCATACAAGAAGAATTTTGGCTGTAAGCAATGACAAATAAGAGCATAACTGATGCCAGTAGCTCGTTTAAAAATTTGATACTTATCCGCACGTAGATAGAATAAAGATTTTCAAGTAGGTGGGTAAGCATCGCATTAAGTTTAAAACTGTTTTTAGTTTCTTTTTTGTTTTCGGTACCATTTCATCTTGCTCTTCAATATATTTTCTCCAGTTTTTTTAAGACCTTTAGATATAATGCGACATGTTGTACAAGTTTGCTAGTAATAAAGTTGGGTGTTTTGTCTACAAATTATGCAACTTGCATACAATCGCCAGGCACAACTTTATTTTATATAGAAGGCATTACAGTAAAGATGAATTCCGATATTGTTTCGTATGTTGTAATCGATGAAGTGTTTGAGCAAAAAGAAAACGAATGCAAACAAAAGTTAAGATGGAAGCGAAAGTGGTCAAAGAATTGGTTAATAAAAAAGAAAAGATATTCTAACAACAAACTTTTAAAAACCACGCACGCATTTCATCTACATCCTTCATTTTAATTCATATATTAATTGTCTTTAAATGTATAGATTACTTTTGCGCTGTGTTTTGCTATATTGTCACTACGCAAATGAAAAGTAAAACAGAATAATGTTGTGCGACATGTCCACTAACGTTGCCAAAAAATCTAAACTTCTTGACCTTTCGTACAACCAACACGCAACTTCATACAACTACACCACAAATATTGCAATCTGTTGTACATCCTTCTCAAGTTGTACAACAGGTCGCAACGTGCATTTCTTGCATAATGCATCACCGCCAAATTCTGATAAAAAAATTAAAAAATACTTGTCTAATTTTTTCCAATTTCTTATGTTTGTTTTTTTTTTAATTTTTTCTTTTAACAACAAACATAAATTTTGTAGCAACAAATACCCTGCTGTTTTTTGTGTTGTTGCATTGTTGTAGCCGTGCAATCACCTGTATTAATTCGCCTTGTTAAAATTCAAACTTAGAAAAATGTGTTTTTAAATATTTATTGTACAGATCTGTAAACAGTGGAAAAAATTTTCCAGCAAAAAATAAAATGTACTGACAACTGTTCTAGTATCATTATACCGGCAAAAGTGGGTGCTTTCACATTTAAATCTCTATTTTCTCTAAGAAATAACTTATTTTTTGGAACAAAACATTTTCTTTCTAAAGGACCTCCACACAAAATTTTGTTTAAATCCATCCAGAAGTTTTTACGTGATACGAACACAGACAGACAGATAAATAGACAGACAAAAATTACAAAAATAGGTGTGTTAAATTCCATATCGATTACTCTCTACACCAACATCAAATCATTAAATTTTTTTTATCTCGAATATACATATTTTCTTCGTGTTATTATTTATTTATATTTTAATTTATATTTTAATAAAAACAGTTAAAAAATAAATTTAAACGTGATTATTCAGTGAGACACTTTCTTTTTTAGTGTATCATAGTCGTTTCTTTCGTTAATCTTTTTAATTTGGAGTGTTAAAAATATTTTTTGTTGGTCCTTAATGTCCGTCAAAAAGAAATAAATTTTTTTTTCTCATTTATGAAAAATTTTATAAATCTCTTCTTTGAATTCTCATAAATGAAAACTTTTCAATGCTGAAAAAAATACCCATTCATTTATGAAAAGCAGCATTAATGAGAATAATATTATTCATCCCTTATCATGTATGAACAATAGGAATATTTTTTGTTATTCACTCTTTCATATATGAATGCTTAAAAACGAAACAGACACAACATTCATGTGTGATCGCAGGCAAAAAATTTATTGATGCTCGTTTATCAACGTGAAAAATAAATAAAAAATCATAGAAATCTCATTTATGAAAAACATCATAAATGTTTAAAATTGAATGCTCATAAATGAAAAATTCTGAACTCTGGAAAAAATATTTAAGAATTCAAAAATTACAGAAAAGAAATCCCCCTTTCTATTTGTTAACCCTTTAAAAAATAATTTATTAACTATTTTCAATTCACAATAAAATTTTTCCAGTGTATATTTACAGTTGCGGCTTCTAGCAAAAGAATTTTAAAATCTTCGAAACGCAAACCGAAATTTCAATGTCAAACTCGTTAAGAGCAAGGATGTTTACACTGTATTATGGTATGTGTGTTCTGACCAAAAAGCAACAAGTTAGCAACCAACAAAAAGAGAAGCAAATCCGGTTAATTGGTTAAAAGGAACAAGGAAACATATTTACAAGTCATTTATTGTTGTATATTAAATGTGGTGCATAACATTTAATTAAGATACGAATCTGCACGATTTTGCTCACTTTAAATTGGATAATTTAACCTTAAAAGACTTAAAAAAGAAGCAAAGAATTAAGGAAAAAGATACAAAAAAAAACTTTAAATTACAATCATTATAAAAATATATGTTTTTGCTGTTTTTGGTGTCACATTGCAAAGACATATTTATTTGTAATTTGTATTAGGTTTGCTATTTTGTTGTATCGAGGAGTCGCGGTGAGTTTAATAGGTCAGAAATGTCATCTGCAATATCTGTATCATAAACTACACCATTTTTAAAGAACTTTTGTAATTTTTATACAGAAAAAACTTTTCAAAGAGACTTATTTTCCTTAAAGAGAAATACGGCAACGCAATGAGCGGTAGAGCGGTAAGCGGCTGAGCGCTGAGCGGTAGAGCGGCGAGTTTGAACGGTAAGTGGCTTATTACTGAGCGTCATTTCTGAGCGGTTAGTTGTTAAAATCCCATTGTCAAGAGAGGTTTGTTTAATGTTTTTACGTGAAAATCGTATTAATATTTACAAGAATTTAAAGCGTTTAAGAAAAAAAAAAGGAGATTTGGTATTCATCCTATAAATCAAGCAAGGCGACATTACGGCGAATTTAACCATTTAAATATATATGGTAATCTATCTTGCCATAATGACGGTCGGCTTTGTACTGATGAAATTATAAGCTCTACATTCACTCTTGCCATGTTTATACTTTGCCGCTCAGAAATCAACTAAAAATTAGAATAAGTTCTATTCCTAAGCGGCGCCGCTTAGCCGCTTAGCCGCTAAGAAATGCCGCTCATTGCGTGACCACTTCAATAGTATTCCATATGTTTTAATTTTTTGCCGCTCACCGCTCAGCCGCTTACCGCTCATTGCGTGGCCTCGGCCTAAGACTCATCCATTGAAATAGTTGAAGCGATAACATTTCTTTCGCTTGGCCTTACACTCGTTATAAAAGCGACTCGATATAATAAAAAATAATAACATTCTTTGGAAGAACATATTTATACTTGGAAATATACTTTTGCAAACAATTAAAATGCAACCCTTTCTCTGCATTATATTTCGTATAATTGATAGCCAATTCATATCGTGTTTTATTTTAAAAGAAATCAATTTTTATTTTTTATGGCATAAAGGTGTAAAAGATTAGCAAAAAAAGTGCAACGAAACTATTACTCAGTACTTAAGGTGCTTATTTTATTTTTGAGGCCTTACAGCAGGGAATAATCCCTGTTTAAAACGGTACTGCTAAAGCTTCCTTTGCAACTTCCTTTAAACCGTAATGATTTTAAACAACCGATTCGAATTTACGGCAATCTTATCCTTATTAAGTCGATGGCTGCCATCAGTAATTACTCTAGACTTTAGCGATTGCAGATTGTCGACTAGTAACTTTCTGCCTTCATTCTCCGCACTGAGACTCTACTATTTTGCTGGCGTTTTCACTCATGGCATCCACATTTATCAAACTTTTTCCCGAAATTGAAAAAGAAGTTAAAAAAAATCATTAGCTTTTTTTCTTTAAAAAAAAATAATAATAATTTGTAGTAATGAATTCAAGTTTTGCAGAAAGGACCGACTGAGAACCGGTATATTTGAGTCTTATCAAAAAACATCATCATCTCAAGTGCGTTTTGGTTTAGGGAGCGTTTTTTTTTTTTTTTTGGTATGCAATTCGTGAAAAAAACACGATGATATCGCTGGAAGAAAAAAATTTGTCACCATTATGGAATTTCATGCACAACAATGTTCAAAAGAGCACTTTAAGGCATTTGAAGCGATGCCTAGAGGAGCAAAACTTGAGAGTGGTAAATTGATCAGCTCAGTCCCCTCACTGCAGTTCAATTGAAAACTTGTGTAATAAAGTTGAAAAATTATTGAAAGGGACACATTTTTAAAAGTTTAAATGAATTATGAAAAAATATCAAGTTGGCTTGAAAAGCTTCACTCTCTTCGCTTTGCCGATATTTAGGTTAAAGCATGCCAAATATTTTTCTTAATCAGTGTCGCCATACGGCATGACGGATATCACCAAATATCGCCAATATATTAAAATATTTTTTATTTTTTATTGCAATATCATCATAAAGAAAATCATAAAAAAAATCAGAAAAATATCGCTAAGTATTTTAAACATCGTCAGGTATCTTGCTTCTCGCCATTTATGCTTGGCGAGAAATCGCTATCACTGACAACACTGGTCTCAATACAATAAGAAATTAGCCCTTATTTCTTCTTCTAGAAAATAATGGAGGTAAATTTAAAATTAAATAAGAAAATTAAAATTTTATTTGAGTTGTTGAAGCAGAGGTAAATATTTAACTTATTTGTCCAACCCAAGGCGGATAAATTACTAGGTGGCAGCGTAGGCTAATTCAGTATTTTTGCTGGTATACACGAGTGTCAAATTCCATATATAAAAAATATGGGTACATTTTTTATATATGGAGTTTGACAGTGGTGTATAACAGCAAAAAATACTGAATTCGCCTACGCTGCCACCTGGTATTTTATTCGCTTTGGTCCAACCCCTTTAACGTTTTTCTGCCACTATTGATACTATTTTGAGAGAAATATAAAAAAACTGTCAAACTTGTATTTTATAAAAAATAAGCGTTTTGTTCTAAAGAATGTTTTGATTATATGACCACCACTGTTTCTGGCCTGTTTTGGTGCCTGTAAATACATTTTATTGTTTATTTTCTTATTTATTCCATTTTTATTTATTGAAATTTCTTATTTAATTTAAAAAAAGTTTTCATCGCTTTTTTTTTTGTATCATATTATGAAACCACCATTTGCGAGAAATGGCAAGGTTGTTCTTTGCAACTGTTAACTGGATAACCGAACAATAGTAACAATATTAATGATTTTTTTAAATTATTTATTTAATTCTTTTTCAAGTTTATTTTAAAAGTAAACGCGTAGCCTATTTTGCTTTTAATTGTCATCTTTAAGACAGTTCGTTAGCAGATCAGTTCACTCAATATTGACCTTGCATTGTAAAAAATTGTTAAAAAAATATCAGTAACAACAACAATAGCAACAAAAGCTATCTCTATCAAACCGCAAGCGTATGAAAAACATTAATAATATAAATAGATTTATTACCAATAACATAAAGAGTCAAAAGACAAAAAAAAAAAAAACTGCCAACCTAATTGAGCTTTGAAACATTTGTGTTTGTCTTTCGGTCTGTTTGTCTGTCTGTCCATTTATTTATTTACTTGTTTAGAAAGAATAACACTAAATAAATTATTACTGTTATTGGTCAAGTGTTAAATATTAATTCTTTATTAGTTAAAATAGTTATCAAGGTTAAAAAAGAAAAAGGGATTAATGAGGATTATATTTTATTTGGATTTACGTATGAAAAAAAGGTCAGGTGCAACATTGAACTTTTAAAGCCATATTCAAAGAAATATTTTATTTGTGGTTTAACAAATACTTTTCAGTTAATAGTCATATTTTTAGCTTAAAAATTTTCCATTTGTATTTTAGTAAATGAAAAAATTAAGTCAAGTTACTTTCAAGGCAGAGGCATAAACGAGCCCCAGTCAAAAAGTCTATACAAAAAGCACATTTTTTTATTTCTTTTAAATTTTTGTTTTGAAGTTTCCTAAAATAGTCTTTTGTTGTCGTATAACTTTGTTAAATTTTTTTGCCTTAATTCTGTTAAGGTGTATTTAGAGTTGCATTTATTAGGTCCTAGAAAATATTTTTAGGATAAATTTGGTATTGTCAATGATGTGGCAAAACTGTCCTAACCTACTCATTTAAAAAAATTAAATTTTTTATTTATTTTTTTTTACAATTTCGGTCTTGAAATTTTATGCTCTTATTCCATTTAAAGATTTCTATGATATGGTCTGCTTAATGAGTAGAGTATAACATGAACAAAAGTTCTCGTCTCTAAAATGAAATATTTAACACAAGTATACGGCACACTTATTCAGGGCAAATCTGTCTTCTAGCGGCCCATCCAAATTTTTGTTATTATCCGTTAGAGTTAAAAGGTGAAGAATAGAAGATACCGAAAACCGGAGTTTAAAATTCCAAATGCAGGCTTTTTTCGTGTTCTGTGTCTGAAAAATTTGTATATTTTTATTTTTAAGTCCTTTTTATTCCCTTCACCACAAAAAGTGGAAAAAGGGTATATCTAAGTTTGACTTCTTATGCATAGCGAAGTCGATTGAGCGATATTCGTTTGTCCGTCTGTGTTGGTGTTGAAATTAATTTTGCCGAGGCACTGGATCAGCTAGAAAAAATTTTGACACGCCAATCGTTCAGACATAGCGTCGAAGGAGGTGCTATTGATCGGTTCATGTCCTGCGACCCAGCTAAACATTACGCCTGCATCTTATTTTTCTATATCATTTGGAACAATTAAGTAACTCCAATCAAAAAACAAATATATGGAGCGGTAGAAAATAAAAAATTAGAAAAAACAAACATCCAGTGAAAAATTGGTACTTGCCCATATTTTCCGAGTTACGGGCTTCTAAAATTTAAAAAATTTTTAAAATATTAATATTTGTATCATTTTAAGGCTTTTGAAGAGATCTTTAAGGAAATACTAAAATTTAAAAAAATGCCTAAACAATTAAGAGCCAATGGCAATTTTATGTATTTTTTTTTTTAATTTTTTATATTTTTTTTTGGTTGGTTTTTTTTTATTAATTCTCTAAGATAGATTTACATACATGATGAAGGTTGTATAAGAATCGGTACAGCTGAATGTAGCACTCTTGCTTATTATATACAAATATTTAAATATATCGAAAAAAAAGTCCAGACAAAATTAATTTCCCACTTATCTTCTTTTTAAAAAGAGAAAAAGCCAATTTTGCATTAAATTTACTTTTTAAAAATTACTTTTTATATATAAACTGAAAAGCAATACGAATTGTGGCTATTGTTTAACTGATATTGAACTAATTGTGCTTCAATAATAATAACAACAATAATAATAATAAGATAATAATAGTTTATTATAACAATATGGAAATGTATTAACAAAATTAAAAAAAAAAAAATAAATAAATAAAAAAGAATAAATTATAATAATAACATGTGAGGTGTAGGTTAGTGATCATGATTGGTAAGAGATTTATATGCTGCCACACTTCGCCAGCAATACACACAATTAAAAAAAAAATGTACTTTGAAAACTCAATCAGTCAAAACACTTTTTGCCTGAGGGTTTTTGCGAATGCGTAACCAAAATTATAATGTGTTATTAGTTTTTATTAAAAAAAATTAAGTAACGATTATTGTGTGTCTTGCCAGTTTTTGTGTTTGGCACAAAAAAAAAAAAAAAAATAAAAAAAAAAATTAAAAAAACATTATTTTGCGATATTTTTTCTTAAAAACAAAAATAATAAAAATGATTTATTAATGATTATTTAACTGAATGCCAACAAGTGAATAACAATTTTATAAAAACATCATTGTAGCTTCTTTACTAGCTAAAATAAATACTATTGTGTTTTTAGAAAATTTATACCACTGTTACAAAACTGAATAAAAAATTTATTGTCATTTCCTTATTGTTCGCAGAAAATATTTTGTCAGCAAAAAAAGGGTTAGTTCTTAAAATAAAATTAAAAATATAATAAAGTTCTTCATTAAGTTAATTAATAAATTTCTAATAAGAAAATACTAACAAATAAGAGTGTCCACCTGTGTAAATTTTTTAAAACTTTCTGCTTATTAAAGGTAAATTTTTTTAATAAATATTTTCAAAAAATGACCTTAACACATAAAACTGAAGCAGTTAATTAACTAAGGCCAAATTTCAATTAAAATGTGTTTTTTTTTTTTTTTTTTTTTTTTTTTTTTTTTGGGAATACTCAAACTCAACATCAATTAAAGATCAAATTTTCAATGTTACTTTGTCAATGTTATTTTTAATATTTAATAAAAAAACAAACAAACCCAGAGTGCTTTATCAACACCGAATCTCTTACACACTTTACCATATTAAAAAATCAAAAATGTTTTAAGTTTTTTTTTTTTTTTTTTTTTTTTTTTAAATAAACGTTCTTTTAAAATATTTTAAGAGACATGATTTTCACATGTAACTTTTTTTACCGTTATATACCAGGCTATACTATTTACGCTGTAACGACAATTCTAAAAAATACAAATTATAGGGATTTCTTTAAAGTAAAAAGAGTGCTCAAACTAAATTCTTTTGCCTGTGTATCAAATTTAGGTCTGTTTTATTTTAAACATTAAGAAGAATTTTTTGATTTTTACTCGCAAGCTTACTTTCTTAAACTAAAAAGAGAGTTTTCAACTTGAGAGTAGAGTTTTAAGATTCGAAATGACAAAATGTCTATATCGGTAGATCTGACAACTCTGTTTAAAGCTTAACTACCTTACAGTGATGCCACCTTTTTGAAAAATAAATAAAAACAAATGAAGAAAAATATAAATATCCATTTTTTACTAAATTATGGGATAAAACCTCTTACTTACGGCTGCATGCTGAATCTTACGTACCCCTCACAATACATCAATAACCTAATTTACCATACTGCACGTTACCGATTAAATAGTTTAAATAAAAATCGGCATACAAAATTCTTTCATTCAATAAAATTGTTTTGTTTAAAAAATGCTTTTTCGAAAATTTAAAGTTTTGCTTAGGGTTCTTGCCCCAGCTAATATTATTGTGGTAAATAAGTACTAATAGAAGAATAAGTAAAAAAAACACAACGATCTGCAGGAATATAAACAAAAGATGGAAAAAAATATGGAAAGGTTTAATATATAAGCGAACTCTCGTTTTTTTGCTGATATTTTAGTTTTTTGTTTGGCATTTTTTTTTCACATTTCGCTCATTTATGTACCGAGTTCACTGATTCAAGAAGAAAAATAATCCAAACTTTTTCTAAGAGATCGGCGCACTATATATTTAATACCGTTAGGTATCTTGAGTTTTAGGAAAATGTTTTTGCATACAAACATAGTATGATATCGTAACATCGACTCCCCTTCTTTAAGGATCCACAATTTAATTTCATATATTTTATGTTATCAAAATTGCAATTGTAGCAATCACAGATGAAACTATAAAGTTGAATTTATTATTTCTATCTCTGGTGAAGGTTAAGACAGACAAAACTAATAATAAATTTCTAAACAATAGCATTTTTAAAACAAATAAAAAATTTTTAAATAACAAACACTTGATCATTACACTGTACTACAGCGATTTGACAGAGTAAATATCTGTTGTAAATAAATTTAATTTATTCGTATCTTAAATAAATAATTTTTTTTTCAAATTACTTTTTCTTGAAGTGTAATTATAATCTTTTAATTCTAAATAGTAAGATTTTGCGCTCCAAGAATAGTAAATTCGTTGTTAAATCTTTGCCTGGTTAAATCTCTGCATGGTTAAATATAAAGAATTGAATGCAGTCACATGTGGCTCAATTGATAAACTAATAACGACAGAAGAGGCCATTAAAGAAGAGAGAATTATTACAAACTCCAATCGCAGACAATTTTGACCGAATTAGTCCAGATTTACACTATGCAATTTTTTGAGGCATTTTTTTCTCAATTCCTTATTTAAATTGCAGCGATATGCGTTATTTAAAAATAAACATAAGCAAAAATAATATACCCTCAAAATCCCAGTAATACCATATTGCTTACTCCTCTTGCTTCACCAACAAGCAAAAATTTCATGCAAGTTTCATGGAAAATTGCCTAGTCTAAATGCGGTATTACAAAAAAGTATAAGCTGCAAGTTTTCTAAGTTTTTTGTTTGTTTGTAAATACCTGAACGTCATTTTTTGTATACAGATATTTCCGTCTACTGATCTATTGTAGCGGTAAATTTTTTGGTCGTTTTAATTATATCAGCTGCTGTTATTTCATACAGGCACCTTAACCATTTCGCCATTTTTTATTCAAATACTCTGACTCTTACGGCAGCTCATATAACTCAGCTACATAAAAGTTGTGTTCCTTTCTTTTATTTACAGACCCGGATTGTTTTTTCTATTTTCTTTCGCTGATGGAATTTGAGCTCATAACTCGTGATATCCTGTTTTAAAACAAGCAGGAGTTTTGAGTAGTGTTATTATCGCGGACACCCCACACATATTAGTGGTGGAAAAAACAATGTGTTCAGTAATGTTATTTTTCACTTGAGACCAAATCGGAAACTTTTAACAGACTACATAAGCTGTAGATATGCCCAACTTTTTGCTGCTTTAAAACTAATTCATTTCTTTTGTTACCTAAACAACTAATTTATCATGTTGTTGCCTAGTGTAATCATTAAACAGTTAGAAATGTTAACAACTACTTAAGCCGTTCGCCATTTGCTCAAGTATTTGACACATAAAACCACAATTTAATTTGGCAAAGAAATAATTGTTATGTGTTTTTATTTATTTATTTGTTATTGTTGTTTGTTAAGGAAATCAATGTTTTACAAAAAAATCAACATTATAATAATGAAATACATATATTTAAGCAAAACAGCCATTAAAACTATTTATTTAATTAGGTTGAGATCTTAAATGACCTTGTTACCCAAAGACCTAAAGTTTCTTATATTTTAAGTGCAAAAAGAATATTAAATTAACGTACAGTTCGTGGGCGAAAACTTTACAGTTATTACTTTAATTTTTGCTAAAATACTTTTTTAATAATTTTTGGCGTTTTTAATAAAAGATAAAAAGTTGTGAATAATTGTTGCCACATTTTTGAAGATATTTTAATGGGAGCAATTATTTTTGTTTGTAAATTGCAAGTGTTTTGAGGCATCTAAAAAATTTTAAGTTTTAGTAGACTATTTAATTTTTATTTCTGATAGTTTGATAATCAGATTTTTTTTTATTTAACTATCGATAAGTTTAGGCAACTTTTTCTTATTTTAAAAACTCAAGTCTGTTAGGCCATATTCGAGCAATGCATGTACTCGTTTTTAAGTCTATCCATAATTTTTAAAACGAATTTAAAATTGGATATTTATCGTTGTTCCATATATCCAATGCAATTGAATTATAACAGAAATAACTCTGAGGCAGTAGCAAGCAAGCTCTAGAAAAAGTCCAGAGCAGTATAGTCCAAGACAAAAAAAAACTTAATTATTTGTCATACAATGGCATGTTGTTAATATTGTAATTTTTTTTTTTCAATTACATATGTGTTCACTATTCCCAAATACAAACATTTTGACGGTTAACAAAGCGATCAGGGAGAAGATGTGCTTCAACGCTTCAGAATGACAATTATCCATCTGTTGATTTTTAATAAGCAAATAAGAACGCTTTATCGTTTCATGTAATGCTACATTTTTGTTCATCCTAAATTGTCAGATGCAAAATTGTTTTTTTTTCTAAGTTGCCGACCCTGCTTTTCAAACGCAGTGAATTAAAATCTTAATTTCATAATTGAATTATCAACGTTTTTATTACTTGTAGTTAGCGATGCCTGGGTACACTTTCAAGATATTTTTAGACGCTGGTGAAGTGCAAACTCTAAACGCAACAGACAAAACTATTGAAATGTAAACAGTAATTTTAGCTACAAAATATTTCTAATGTGAGAAATAACATCACAAGCAAAAATATCATTAAAATCGATTGGGCATTTAAAGACACCAGCAAGAACAAGTACAATAACATGTTACTTTTAAACATACATTTCCTTTTTTGCTCCTTTTCTAGCTTAAAGAACTGAGTTTCAAAATTGGCTATATCGTATACAACCTTCTTAGATTTAAATTTGAATAAAATATGTTTAGCAGTATAAGTAGGCTCATTTGGCCCTTTATGTCAATTAGGCTTTGGAGAAAGATAAATTATACTGGGTGGCCCTAATGAGACCTAGTGATGTTAAACACGTGTAACGCTAGTAATAGCGGTTTTTTCTAATGATTTATTTCTATATGTTAAATACATTTTATGGAAATTGAACGTGACCATGTGTGAAATATGATATCAGACAAATGACCACCATTTTGATCGATACAAGCATTGGCTCTTTTTAGCGCATTTTGCATTACACGGCGTAATGTTTCTGGTTGTAGGCGCCGTATTTCGTCTCCTTGAGCTGTCCAAATGTCTGCGGCTTGTAAACATACATTTTGTTTTTTAAATGTCCCCATATAAAAAATCAGACGCAGTTAAATCTGGTAAATGAGGAGGCCAAGGGAAATCTGAATTTCTTGAAATTATGCGTTTACCAAAAATTTCACGCAGCATGTTAATAGTTTGCCTAGCATTATGCGCAGTGGCTCCATCTTGTTGAAACCACAAATTAAGATTTTAAGATCCAATTTTAAAATTCTTGTGGACTGTACGTATTCATTTTAAATTTCCAAGAGTTCAGTTAAAATCTGCAAAAAGAAAAAATAAATTATGTTAAAAAATAAAAAACTTATTTGTGTTTCACATCAGCTGGTCTTATTTAGGTCACCTCTTTTTAGAATCTACCTATGTTTTAAACTTCATTAAAATCAGTCCAGATAAAAAAATTTCCGTTTTCATCTTATCTTCCCACTAGGTACGAGTTTTGTAAACAAAAATTTTCTTGGCGATATAAATACTTTTGCTCAAACTTGACGATTTACACCTATCTTCATCTGGCATCTCTGTTATATGCTGACCTAGCTCACTTTTTAAGTTGATAAGTACTTTATTATTTCTAGTAAACAAATTTAAAGTGAAAAATTTTTTTACAGTTACCTAATAAAAACAAAGTAACAACAAATTTGACAAATTAAATATTAAATCTAAAAAATACTTGTAGGATTTTTTTTATAATTATTTTGTTATATAGAAAAATTTTTTTTCATTAAGTCTCTGAAGGCGTGTCAATCAAAAGTTAAAAATACAAAATTAACAAATTTAACAGTTTCAATGAAATTTTTTATTACACGTTGTTGTTTGCAAAACACTGCAAATTTCTTATCATTAATTATTTTATTTACTTTTATAGGAAGTAATTTCAAAATTTAAATTAAGGAAAAAAATCTACAAAACATTTAGAAAAATATACATTTTTTAAAGGGAGGTTTTAATACTCTGATAAAATAAGTTTGTTCGTTTGCTTGTCAATGTAAATTAAATCTTAAAAAGTTTTTATCAAAACAAATTTTTTTCAAATTTCCGTAGTCAGTCAAGACTTGTCAATCGAAGTTTTTATATTTATTATTTATATTATATTATATTTATTTTCGCTGATTTTTTTATATATGAAGTTTGACATATTCTGCAACGGCGAAAATAAATAAATTCGCCTCTGCCACCACCTGGTAAATTATTTCGCCATGGTCATTACAAAAGAGCGATTTTTGTTTTCAAAAACTCATTTAATTTATTTCTCTGTGGAATTTTATGTATTTTAATAGTGGAGACTTTGGGCAGCTGCCACTGTATGCGGGTATTAACTTAAAATCTGTAAACAAAAACTTATTTTAAAGATGATAAAGATTATCCTGCTCAGATTCTTTTAAATATATTTATTATGTACGTTAATTGTCTAATTTTTTTAATTTCTTAAAATTTATAATATTTTTTAAACATTTTTTCGTTTTTGTGGTGAATTAAATTTTTTTTTTAATTAAATATAATTTTTACTTAAATTAAACCACAGGAATATTATTAACTTGCAGTTGCTATTTAACAAAATGAGAATACTTATAGTAAAAATATATAAAAAGTTTTTACCTCAGACTCAACGACAATATTTAACTACATAAATAAAATGTATTAATAAATAATTTTGCTATTACAATACTTAAATGGTTCAGATTTCTAACGAATATTTCCTGGTTGCAATCATTAATACGTGTATTTATACACAGATGTACATATTTAAATATATTCATACATACTTACCTTGATGCTTAAAGATATAATGCAACATCATACTCCTGATAAAAACAACAAGAAATGTTTGGAATATTATTTCATTTGATAATTTGTCCACTCCATTAGATCCATAAGTGATCTTTAATTTTCGACTGCCCTGCCAATAAAATTAGATATTTAACATTGACGAAAGCAAGCAATCGATCACAATCTGTTTAATTAAGAAAAACTCTTATTTTCGCGCCCTTGCAATTACTTACCCCTTACGCTGCTACATAATTCCTGTTCTGCTTTCTTAGGAGATAATAAATAGACTTAGTGGTAACAATTTAAAATCACATAATTAAAGTGGTATAACTGCATTAAATATTAATGTTCTTTTTTAATTTTTACTTGTTATAACAACTTTTTGTTTGCCGTATGCATTTACACTATGAAATTTTTTATGAAACTAGCAAGAAATTTTTGTTTGGTGATAAAACAGGAGGGGTAAGCAATATATCATAACCTAAATTTTGAGGGAATGTTATTGTTGCTTAAGTTTTGTTTAAAATAGTGAATATCACTGCAACTTAAAAAGAGAATTTAAAAAAAGGTTGCACCAAAAAATTGCATGATGTAAATGTGGACATAATAATTTTATTTTTATAAAAGTGAAATATTACAAGATGGCACTACTTGCATATTCGTACTTCAATTACTAACAGCTGTTGCTGCCATTTTAGCTGACTATACGGCCATTATTTCAGCTAATAACATTTGTAGCCGTGCAGTTGTGTAGGTGCGTAGTTGCAGTTGCCTATGTATTTAAAGCATTACAAACTTTTATAAACACCTCCCGTTAGCGATGAAGCTTGAATAAGATAATGGAATGAAATAAAAAAAACTAATTTTATATATATAAAAAACACATACACACACATATAACAATAAAAGATTTATTTATGCACTGTCATGATTAAGTATTATCATTATTTTTATTATTATTATTATTATTTTTAGAAGTATTATTTGCAACATATCGGAACTGTTTGTAAGACGACAAGCTTGTTTTACGTCAAGGTTGTTAATAAATTGGATTGCAAAACCATGTTTGTGTTACAAAAAAAAAAAAAAAAAACAATACGAGCACCTATTTGAGTGTGAGAATAGAATTTATTTAGCTTTCCTAAAAACAAACAAAAACAACAAAAGAAAAGCAAATGTTTAAGGTGCTACAAAATAACAGTACTTAAATAAAAAAAATATATTTTTTTAATCAATAAAATTTATAAAATAATTAAATGAACATTTTTCTTAAAGAAATTTTATCTTAATTAAGGCTGATTAATAAAGTTGTACAATAAAAAGTAACTAATAAAATAACATATAAACAGCGAGTGAAAATTATTAAGGTTAAATTTTGTTTACATATAAAATATTTGTGGTCATTTGAAACTAAACTGCAATAAATATCAAAAAAAAAAAAAAAACTTACATTGTTTATAATCGCAATAAAGCAACATTTAAAAATTATTAATACTTTTTGTTTTGCTGGTATTTCGTAAACATTAAAAAAGTATGTTTGTATCTTTAAATTTTATTTAATGTTTAAAATTGCCAAAAGCTGAATTTTCTATTGATTATATTAGAAATTATTATTTTGTATTCGAAAGGAATTTTTTTTGACGAATGTTTTGGTTGAAAAACAAATTGTAACGTTTTACTATTTTTGTTATATAAAAAATATTTTTATATTTTAAATTTCCCTATTTTCGAAAAATTGGACAATACATTGTTATTCGAATTTAAATTTTCAAAGAAAATTTATTTTAAAGACCGTTTTTATGGGCTACATAATCTTTTCATACACACAATGCCAAAAGATTAATTTTTAAAGCATGTTCGAAAATTCGAAATTAATTTCGTAGCGTCAAATTGAAGTAAAATATAAGTTTTAAGATCAAAATTAATTTTTTTACGCAATTTTTTGTGAAATATAAATTGTGACATTTTGCTATTTTTGGTATACAAAATGTTTTTTTTTTTAAATATATTTTTATATTTTAATTTTCCCTGTTTTTAAAAAAATTGGACAGTAAATTAATATTCGAATTTTAATTTTCGGAGAAGATCTATTTTATCTATTTTAGCTATTATAGGATACCTAATCTTGTAATGCCCATAATACAAAAGGCATTATTTTTAAAGTATGTTCGAAAATTCTAAATTAATCTTGAAGTGTCGAATTGAAATAAAATTTAAGCTTTATGATTAAAAATGAAAAAAAATACATACGTATTAAGTTATTTTTTTTTCAAACATCGTCGTTAGTTTCTAAAACTGGTAAAATAGGAATTCGTTAATTAAAATTTGAATGCTCACATTAACTTGGCATTTTACTTTAAAGCACATCTTTAGAACATTGAGTTTTTGCTATGACTTTTTTTAATGCCTTAATTATCAAAAATTCGGATCACTTTTGGCATTATCCCATAATGATTGCATTTTGGTCATTTTCGGTTATTTAAGTCAAAGCACTTTACTCATATTTAATTTTCCGAGTGAGACTAAAGTGTCCAATTTTGTTTACCACTGTTTCTCTTCGAAAATTCAATCTTAATTTCAAAAACACACAGTTTCAAAGCTTTAAAAATCTAAGAAATGCCTACGACCATTACAATGTCCCACTGTGCGGCCAGCATGTGAATTATACGATCTCAATACTATTTATCTTTTCAAGTGAATCAAAGACTAATTTAATTTTTTAATTTTTTTTAAAGCAACCGAAGTGATAAAGGGTAAACAGATAATGTTTCTAGAAGAAAGAAGTTACTGCTTGAACAGTCTCATTTAGAAAGTAGTATTATTCAGTACAAAATCTGTACCAAACGGTAACACTTTGTGAAATCACTTTCTTTTTTGACCAATGTGGCCTTTCTGCACTCTAAATTAATAAATTTCAGCCAGTTAAAAAGACGCCATGGTAAAAATGTCCTTTAATAGTTGGGTTGTTTTGCAGACAATTTTGAAACCTTCTTAGTGTTAAATAAACATTTTATAATTTTTTTAAATAATTCAGAGTTTTTGAATTTTCTTTATATAATAGTGTGGCACCCACGTCGCCATTTTGAAATAATTTTTAAAGTAGAACAGAATTTTTTCAGGTTTTTTTGTGATTAAATCGTAGGATTGTTTATAATAACTAATCCCGGATTTTTATTGAATTAAACGTTTGTTTGATAAAACTTTTACGAACTTTGCAAAAAGTCGCAAAAAAAAAATTATATAAAAATCGCTAAGTAAATAGTGTTAATGTATTTAAATCGCTGATGTTACCCTGAAGTTCCAAGAAATCGCCACTTTCTATTTTTTTACAGTTGCCAACACTATTTTCACGATTTGTGGCAGTTTGAAACTTGCGTGAATTTGGGACACCCTTAATAATAAGAGAACAGTATTCTATTAATAACTTTTAAAATTCTCTTGTTTAGTGATACGTTTTGCCAAGTTGGTTTTATATTAAAAATCTCTAATTGATTAATTAAATTGGATTTAATTAAACTTTTACATCATTTTAAATACGTTTTTAAATAAAATTTTTTTATTACAATATTCATTCAGTGTGCAAGTAACAATGACAAAATGTTGTTTATTATTGTTATTTTTCTATTTGCCGCTTAAGCCTATTTGTAAAATCAATGTAGCTTTTGTTTCTGTTTTCATTTCTGTTGTTAATTAATTTTGTGAATTTAAAGAAATCTTAAAAAACAAGGACTTAAGAAACATTTTCTTGTTTTGTGGTTCTTATTACTTGTCAAATATTTACACAATGTATTAAATATTTACATTTATTTCTTAGTAGCGCCATATGTTAATATTAACATAACATGAGGCAAAGTGTCATTGTTGCCATTGTTGTCATTGTTGTGTTATTTTCTTTCTAGTTTTTTATGTGACCTATAATTTTAAGGTTTGTAGCCAATCTTTAGAATTATATTTTGAAACCCAAAGTTGTATATAAATAAATTATTTCTTCTTAGGAATACAATTATGTGGAAATCAACAATTAGGTCTACGCGAAAAAATTCATCATCCCGAACTGGGATAAGAGATTTCAGGGTTTTTGTCACTTTAAAATATTTAAGTCTTGTTGATTCTAAAAACACCTTATCGAACTTATTTTTTTAAGGAGTTATCTTTGAGGTTAACATTTATTCTTCTCGTCAGGTTTTGTTTATTTTCTCGTTTCGCTCGCTTCAGTTCACAATAAAAAAGAAAGCAACACCGGCTGTATTTCTGATAATTGTCGGTTTCCTATTTCATGAGAGAGAGTCCGAGTATTTATTTTATTTCCATTACAGCAAGTCCGCCTGAATATAACTTTTGTCCACCGTCTTTTTAGATTTATGAAATTCAAACAGTACAGTAAAAGCTGCTGCCTCATGACTGATTCTATTTTTCGGTTGTCTGACAGAAAGTATCGGCGGTTACACGGCTACACTGCCTCTTAAGTAATTGGACTAAATTCAAGCCCTAAAGATTAGTACTGTTGAATTTCTTGCCGTTTCATTCATTTTTAGAGAGTTGTGAGTTGGTCATTCTGGAATTCTCTCTGTTGTCACTATTTCTCACGCCTTTCATTCGTAAAGCTCCAAGTTGCTTTTCAGCTGGAGTTTCTGCTGCTGAGAAAAATTGCACAGATTCCTACCCTCCATAACACGTTATGATTTTTCCCGTTGAGACCATGAAGATTATCCTCTGCATCTCTTGCAAAATGTGGTTGTTAATTTTCTTAAGTGCGAATCCGGTTACCATTTTGGTGGCTTCAGTGATATTCTGCATATGTGTATGGGACTAGAATGTTAGAAAATATTTTCCATCCACTATCAGGTACCCAGAAACTGTTTTAATTTATATGTTTTCAAATGTACTACTTTTCCC
The DNA here is from genome assembly GCA_937654795.1 of Cistogaster globosa. Classification (NCBI taxonomy): domain Eukaryota; kingdom Metazoa; phylum Arthropoda; class Insecta; order Diptera; family Tachinidae; genus Cistogaster; species Cistogaster globosa. The sequence continues at coordinate 92,583,234 of OW569407.1, read as the reverse complement.
ATAGTTGGAAATTTTCTCTTCATTGTTTCGATTTTTCAGAAAACTCTCTATTTGAAACAATCCTTTTTAAATTTAATTCTTTCAACTCTCATCATACCTATAAATTCGTCATTAAGACTTTAAATAATTATAAAAAACCTGACAACCCTTATGGTTTTCTCCACCAAAAACCCCTTCAATTTAAGCAAAAGTAAAACAAATACTATTTGAAAATTTGTTTGAAAACTACTAGTTTTACCAAACAACTATCAGTGACAGTTTAAATATTTTGTTTAAAATTAAATTTTACATATTTAATAATAAAAAAAATTTTTTTGGGTCCCAAACTTAGCAATTAATTTATAAAAATTATGCTCAAATATTTTTTTGTAATATTTTTAAATAAATAAAACGTTATAAAAAATAAATGAACACAGAGCAAAGTAAGTAAAAAAATTAACAATAAAATATTTAATAATTAAAAAGAAAAAACTTTCATTGTTAAATTATCACAAAAAGAAAATAAAATTTAAATTAAAACAATTACAGTTTGTATATTTTAGCTCTCACCTTGTTGGTAATTCAGTGATAATATAAATATTTGGCATCTTCAAGGCATTTTGACTTAGAAATTAAATTAATAGTCTGTTTATTTTTCAAATTTCTTTAATCGTTGCATTTGTTGTTTTTTTTTAATTGAAACTGAAAACTGCATTGAAAATTTAAACAATTTTTATTGTGAAGGTTGCAATAAGTTTCCGTTATTAATAATAAATTGTGTAAATTTTAAAGAGAGAAAGAAAAAAGTATTTTTCCTTTTAACAAAAAATTATTAAAACACAATAAACAAAAATTAAGAGGAAATAAATAACAAGGTGAAATAGAAAAAAAACTACATATCATTTGAATAACTGAATAAATAATTTTATCACGTGAATATAACGAGAAAGAAAACTTAACTGATAAATATGAAGGCTATTAATACAGTGCATGACAAAGTCGTAAAGTTATTAACTAAATTCCTTGCATGGCAAGTTGCCACCTAAAAGTATGAAAATAAAGCGCAAAAAGGTTTAGTAGCAAGGAATCAAGTACAATTATCACTTGTAGTGTTAAATGATTCCAAATAAATTTTGCATTTTTAATTTCAATTGTGTTTTTGTTTTTTCATTAAATATTTCTAATAAATTAGGATTTTGCATTCCTTTTACTCTAATGATTGCATACAATTCTCATTTAATCAATTTTGTTTTAGACTTCTAAACAAAACTTAGGTAAAAATCGCTGATGAGATATTTAAGCGATTATGAAGTGGCCATATCGATTGGATTTCGCCACAGTATTTCATTATGTTGTTTATTTTCTGGCGATTTATATTTTGTGCGAATATCACAAAATTTTTTAATGTTAAAAAATAAACATTTTTAAGCAATTTCAGCAGTTATAGTTAAGATCCTTAATATTATAAAAAGAAAAAGAGTTCTAATGCTTAAAATATCGTTTACTTGAAGAATTTCATTTAAATATCGCTTAAGGCCAGGATTTACTATCACACTCAGTCAGAGATGCCAGAGTAAATAGTTTACCTTAATTTTAAAGATTTTTTAATCAAAATAAGATTTGAAGATCTTTTTTCCACAATTTAGATTTTTTATTTTGTTTTTTTACACCTAATATTGCAACTTCTTGGTAAAATTTATTAATCTTTTTCCAAGTTTAATTTAAGACATTAAGATACAAAAATTAGATGACGAGTTGTGGGAACTTCGCCACATGAATTTAATAAATATTTTAAGAACTTAGAAAACGTTAAAATGGTAGAGTTTTAGCACACAATGTCTAATATTCCTAGAGTGGATTGTAAGTTAATGTTTCCAAATTGATTAAGGTTTAAAATAAATTTGAGATGTCTACCGTGTTCCTTTGCAAACGTAAAGAAGATATTTTCAATAGGAAAAAGAATGAAAAATTTTGAAAATTATTTTTCTAAATTAAGATTTTTTTTTCGATAAATGAAGATTTTTTTATGAAAAGTTCTGGCACCACTGCACTCAGTCGTACCACCTGTCGTAAGTTGCATGTGTTCTCAAAAAGTGTATTAATGTGAATTAAACGTGTATGTGTGTGACAGACTTTTCTTTACAGATCAATTTTACAATCTTTTAAAATAATTCAACCAAAAAATAAAAAAGTTTTTTCTGTTTAATGGTATGAATACATATTCATAATTCATTAGAAATATGCAGCCTCCTTCGTCGGTACTGCTTCATAGCATATTCGCTGGCGAAGTAAAACAACTAATAAAATAGCTATTTCTATCTTTCTTTTTTCACTACCTGTCTTATCTCTTATCTATCCCTTTCCTAAAGAATGAAGCACGGTTACAAAAATAACTAAATAGGCATTATGGCCTGCAAGCGCGGTGTTTCGCACCCTGCCTCGAAGGACTTGGACCGATCTTGCTAATTTTCAATTGAAAAATTTTAGCAACTATGCCAGATCGGTTGAATATTCTTTAGCTCATCTAGTGCCTTTGCAAAGTGGAGTTCATTAACAGGAAGGGACAGAAGGAAAGACGGACATCGCTCAATCGACTTCGCTATGCATAAGAACTAAGAATATACAGACTTTATGAGATTGGAAATGGATATTGTAGTAATTACAAGCGGGATGACGTACTCAAATATACCCATTTTTTAGCTGTGGTTAAGGGTATAAAAACATCAGAAATTAATATTTTAAGTCACTATGAAGCAGGGTGTAAAAGATTTGCAAGTCTCGGCCAAAAATAGCGCTGTTAAATAGATTTAATTAAGGTATTATGTGAATTTATAAATGTTTAATGCTAACTTTAAGATTTATTCAACCAATAGTATGATATAAGTCAAATGTGAAGCGAAATAAATTTTTAATTCTAATTAATTAATAATTATCCCTAAAATTTTCCATCTCTGGCACTTAAAAACTTAGTTCTATTCTTAAAAACACACTTGCATTTGAAATAAAAGTAGAAGATCATGAATTAACTGATTAAAAAGTAAAGAAATATTTATTTTTAATTATCAAAAAACGGAAGTAATTCAAATTCAATAAAATGTAACACATGTACACTTCCACTCACACATTAAAATACATATTCATGCATAAAATTTTTTGCACAAAATGAGCACAACGGGCAGAGAAATAAAGAATAACAACAAATAATGTTTTGTTGCTGTTACTGCATGAATGTGCGTAATGTGTATGAAATGTAACAAAACCACTCGCACACTTCTTTATTTATCAATAAAATAAACAAGCCTTCAATTGGCGTTGCCAGATTTTAAGCAAATCTTATCTCGTAAAAGAGTTATTTTATAATTGAAGGTTTTAAATCAAATTAAGAATATGAATTAAGATCGCATTTTTCCATTCGAGCTTGCACTATGAAAGAAATATTTATAGTTTGAATTATAAGAATTTTAAAGACATAAACAATAATTGTTGCTGTATAATACTTGGCTCAAATTTAAATATCTAAAAAAATTTACGTGTTTGACGTGAATAATTACCGAAGACAGTTCCGGACAGTTCTAAATAGAGTACTGCCGTCCGCTTAAACTTATTATTGCTGGCATTGAAACTAATGAAAATGTTAAAAATAAATTTACTGAAATTGACTATTGATGAAAAATAATGAGGATCATCATAACTCATTAGCAAACCTCTAACTACAATCTAAGTAAGTGAAAAATACGATTAAATAACAAATTTTAATTTTTTAAATTAATTTAAAAGCTTTAAGGGAGATATTTAAAATATTAAAAATAAAAATACAATTTTATTATAGAGAGAGAAGCAGAAAATAATAACAGAAAATAATAAAAATTTCATATCGTTGCTTATATTTAAACATTGCAACTTCTTACTACTTTGTTATAAGAGGCCATCTTCTTCCGCGGAAGCCAATTAATCAATATTCATGTCAAAACCTGTAATAAAAGCTTTGCTGTAAAAAGACCATTATAAGTGTCAGTTGTCGTTAAACACTTCAATAATAACTTCGCTCCAAATTTCTAGTGCTTTTTTTAATTATTGCAAAAACTTAAAAAAAAAATTAAAAAGTTTTTGAAAAAACTGAAACATTAAAAATTTTTTTATAATTTTGAAAATTCAGAAATCGGTATTTTACAACAACAACGTTAAAAGTTTTGCCAAACTAAAATTTAAGAAAAATCAAAATATATTAATCATAAAAAACCAAAATTCTGCCAAGAAATCAATTTATACAAAAAAAAAAAAAAAAAAAACAATTCTTATAATACAAATAAAATTTATGTAATATTTTATACGCAACTCAAAAATATATAACAGAATTTGTATGTCTAAAAATTTGTAAAATATAAAAATTTAAAAAAAAAATTGTATCTTACGAAAAGCGAAAAAATTTTTTTTCTGCATTTGCATTACTTGGTTTGTTTTTAATTAAGAAACCTTTAAAACATTATTTCCCCAACAAAGCACGCGTAGTCTGGCATCATTTTATCATTTAATCATTAACAAGACTTTAAGTCACCCAGACGTTTATTGAGACGAAGGAAACCGACACAGTACAACCAAAAAGGCGAACGCATTCACAAAAAACACTCACAAAACATAATCAAAAAAAAAAAAAAAAAAACAAACTGATTCACTTACACGTTTACACTTGCACAAAAACAATCAACAGCAAAAAATACTAACGAAAGCAGAGGGTATTTAACCGACCTCAAGTCAATTTGCAATTTCAGTCTATCTCCGTGTTGCACTGTTGCATGAACTCTCCCGTTATTTATTAAAAAAAAGTGTTTTTATTTACTTTTTTTAACGGTTAAAAAAATACAAATTTTTAAAAACTGAAAAAAATTAATAAATGAATTTTTTTTAATAATTATTAAAGGAAAACATACAAATTTAAGCTTGAACTTGAAAATTTATTAACTTTTGTTTTCCTAATTTAAAAATAAATTTTATATGTATTTTTTTTTAAATTAAAACTTTAGAATACAAATTATTGCCAAATAAATGTTTAAAATAAAATAAAAAAGTTAAAACGTGATAAACATTTTAATATAAAATTAATGTGTATTTTTATTCAAACAAATAATTTGATTATCTAATAAATGGTAAAAAAATTGGTGTGTTTATATGTTTTTGTTGTTGTTTGAAGAAACAAGTGCCCTAAATGCTAAAAACCTACTTTGGTATTAAAATGATTAATAAACGTTTGTTTGAACTGTTGATTAATAAATAAAAACTAAAAATTTAACAAAAAAATATTGGGGTCTCCTCTTCAAACATGTTTAAACAGTTGCAATTTCATGCACGTTTTCTTAGCCAAGTTTAAAACTAACGAATAGTTGGACAAAAACAAAAAAAAACTAAACCCCTTCAGTGTTTAAGCGTGATATTACAACATCTTTAAATGGTCAAACAAAAAAATTTATAGCAACAAGAAACAACGTTCAATGAACGAACATTTTTTATTTAATTTTGTTATTTAATAGGAAAACCTTTAAGTTTCCTTTCCCCTTCCTTAAAACGCTGCTGATGAAGAAAACTATCCGACGCTAGAAATATTAAAAAAGTGCATAAATAAACATGATTAAAATAGAAAAACTAAAATGGTAAAGCAGCGACCTTGAAAACAAAACCATGTTAAAAAAAAGACAGTGAAAATGAAATAAAGTTCAAACCCACACCACACCAGCACATTAAAGCAGACTTAAAAGCTTTAGATTCGTAGAAAGTGAAAGTTAAGAAACATAAACTCTTTTATGCGGTTAAATATCTAATTTTTCTTTTCATTGCAAAACATTGTTTGTGAAGTGGTTGCATGTTACCAACATCATCTTGTACTTGGTATTGACTGCAAAAAAAAATCAACAAAGTTTCATATTACCAGCTCCATTGTTTCTTTCTTGGTTGGAAACGAAAATCATTTCTACATGAAAAAAGTGCTTTTGTTTAGCTAATCGCGTTTCTTGCACGCTTTAAGAGATAATTGAAGTTCAAGTAAAGTTTGAAAAATAAAACCACAACAAGAAATAAAAGAAAACAATTCAAAGAAAAAAAAAGATAATAAAAATATAAATTATTAAAACATTAGATAACTGAAACCTTAACTTCAGCATCCATCCCCTTTCTCTCTTAAAAAAAATTGTTTCTTATAGAAACGTTAAAATATTATAAAAAAAAAAAAATAAATATGAGTGAAACAGCAAAAGAAACATCAGCAAATTGTGTAATGCCCAAACCGGAAGAGGTAATAGAACTTGAACCAGCCAGTGAGAGTAACAATAGCAGCTGTGAGGTACGTAGTCATCAATTACAAAATGGCCACACATTTTTGGTAACCACTGTACATACGGAAACCATAACCACCACCACTAAAACCAACTTAAAAGAAAGTGATAATGAGCTAAGGGCTGTGCCCTTAACGCAAAATCCTTCCCCCCAACTAGCAGATATCCTTAGTGAAGAGCAACCCTGTTGTAGTACATCTTCGTGTTCTTCGCCAGAACACTCAACAAAAGCAGTAGTTCCTTTGTCTTCCTCTCTACCCTCAAAACTTTTAAGGTTTCATGCCAAAAAGTCGGCACAAGCTTTATTGCAGCGCATGACTTCACAAGAACAACAAGCCACAGATTTACAATTTGATAGTGATGAAGGTTTGATGGCTGGTTTTAGTGGCTCCAGTAGTAATAATGGTGAAGATAATATATCCCAGAATAGCTGTGACTCATTGGAAAATTTGCAAGAGCCTTCAGCACCAACCGTATCACCACCACCACCGAGAAATTCTCCTTCTACAGATAATATAGATGAAAAAATAGATGTAGGAATGGGTTCTTCCATAGAGGGTTCGGAGGAGTCAGAAGAGGATGATGAACTAAAGCCTTTGGCGGTGGATAATCATGTTTTGCATGAACTCGACTTGAGAGCTACAGGCACAAGCATCCTTCCAATAAACTCAATAGCCTCAACACCCCTAATTACCCCTAACGTTTTGGACGCACATCTTGACAAATCGCTTGGCAACAGTGTCATCTTAAGTGAAGCTAATTTGGAAAAATTCCGCAAACAGGCCCATCCTACCATGGATAACATTTATTTACATCCTAATTTTAAATATGATATCAATGCAAAAGATCAAGAAATTTGCACAACGCTCAACGAGCAACTGTCTAGTTCTCAGGCAGCAGAACAAAAACGTGTACATCGCTCCTTTTTAAACATGAAAAAGTCAGAACCTTTAGCTGAACAAGCAAATTCGGTAATATCCCTGGCCACCACAGCTTCGGGTGACAAAACGCTTGTAAATGAACTTGATAGCTTAGATCCAGCTTTAATACCCAACGAAGAATTTGCTGCTGAAATAGCCGAGGCTGTAGAGTTCTACTTCTCCAATGAAAGTATTCTAAAGGATGCCTTTTTGCTTAAGCATGTTAAACGTAACAAGGAAGGTTTTGTCAGCCTCAAATTGATATCGAGCTTTAAACGTGTACGCCAATTGACCAAGGACTGGAAAGTGGTTGGCCATGCCGTAAGACGCAAATCGCGCAAAATTGAACTCAATGATGTGGGCACCAAGGTCAGGCGCATAGAACCTTTGCCCACCTTTGACGAAACTATGCCTTCACGTACTGTGGTGGTTTGTGATTTACCCCTGGATAAATTAACCATAGAAAAAGTCTCAGATATCTTTTCGAAATGCGGTGAAATAGCTTTGATACGCATTTTAAAACCTGGCATGGCCATACCGGTAGATGTGCGCCAATTCATGAACAAGTATCCGGAAATGCAACAAAAAGAATGTGCTTTAGTAGAATATTTGGAATCGTCCTCGGCTCGTGAGGCTAAAAATTTACAAGGACCTTTTAAAGTTTTTGAAATGGTGGCACCCAAAAAGAAAACTGGCAAAAAAGCAGTGATACAAGTGTCTGCTCCAGTGGTACGAATGGTGGAAAACTATCGCTATTACAACGATCAAAACTATGAACGCACAAGAGGTGGCAGCTTTAGCGGTGTGCCAGTACAGGAAGTCGATTTACGCTATAGATTGAAAAGGAATAATTCTGATTTTGCGGCCAAAGTATATGGCAACGATGGGCAGCATACTTTTGCCCCAACAACAGCAACGCCACATTATCATCATTCTCCCAATACTTATACAAGCACACATCGTGGTAGCTTTGCCAGTGATCACCATCATCACCATCAGCCGCAACAACACCAACATCCAACAGTCCACTATCAGCCACGAGGCAGTATAAGCCAGGACATGGCCTGTCAAACGCCCTCATCTCCTGGCAACAACAGTAATTTCTTTACTTTTACTCCACGTCGTTATAGTAACACTTCCTCTATATCGGCTAATACTAATAGTATTAATGGCATTAACAATATTGACACGCCCCTAATGACCTCAAAGCCTACTCAAACAAATTTAAGCCACAGCATCAACAATGCTGGCAACACTCACAATTTGGTAAGACGTCTATCGAATTGTTCTTTGGAAGGTTATAACGATACAGTAAGACGATCTTCTAACTGTTCGGAAAATGCACCACAAAGACGTGACTCCAACTGTTCGGAAAGTTGTCCCTGTTCAAGACGTATTTCTGATTTTGGACAATCGGAGTTGTATCGCAAGTGTTCACAGGGCTCGTTAGGCAGCAATGGAGAGAGACGCTTCTCCAATGGCTCTATACAATTCGAAAGAACCTTTTCCACTGGCAGTGATATGAGCAACAATTTCCATCGTCGTCCCTCTAATGACTATAATTTTGAGCGCAAACAATCTTTGGAAACTCAATCTGGCTCTCCCTATGATGATCCCAATGTGGGTGGTGGCGGTGGAGGTTATAATGTTTTCCCACGTCGTTATTCCAATAATTTTAACAACAATATAAGCAGCAAATTGGCCGCCTATGATAATGCTCAGTATATAAATGGCAGACGTATATCCACCGATTCTGGTTATGATCGGCGTTGCTCTTTTGGCTCAGAATATGAGGGTCCGCCACGCTCACGCACCAGTAGTTTTCTTAACAACTACAAACATGGCCTTAACGATTATGATGGCCAACCACGTTCACGCACTGGTAGTTTTCTAGATGGTTCACCCCGCTCCCGTTCTGGATCATTTGCTCAACGTGCTGCCGAACATTTGGTGCGTACACCCATTGGACCAGATGGCAGCAAGGGTTTTGGTTCACGGGCCCGTAAATTGGAACATACGATGACAACTGTTCAGTGAGTTAACTGCCTATGAAAAAACCGTTATGGTAAGATATTTTTAAAAACAAAAGTGTTCATTTGTGTATTTTATACTTCTCTTTTTTTTGTTTTTTTTTTGTTTTGTTGCCAATTTTAAGCGGGGCTTTAGTTTCTTTTTTAAACAAAATGGCTGTTATTCCTTGAAGCACTGTCTTTTTAATAAATTATATTACAATTTTTTTTTAATTATTTTTTTCTTTTTTTAATTATAAAACTTTTGTTATTTATGAATTATTAAAATCATTTTAAGTGGGAAATTGCAGTGTTTAGATTTTAAGTTTTTAATTAAATATTCATTTATTTTATTTTGTGTTAATTTTATTTACTTAAATAATTTGTTTTTGTAACGGTAGATTTAATAAGGATTTTAAATTGGCAATTAAATGCTTAAAAAATTAATTGGCATATTTTAAAAAAAATTTACTAACAATTTGATGAAAATAAAAACATTAATTATACTTATTAAAATTATACGAATATGTTTACAAATAAATAAATTTGATACGAATCTTAAACAAAAAAATAAACATTTTATTTCAAATCAATTTTTAGGCACCATAAATATATTAGATATTGTTTTAACGGTACATGGGGACTAGTAGTAGAGGTAGAGTCAGATCTTTTGCTAATTAATTTTGTTTTTCAATTATTTTAAAAAGTCTCAGGTACTAGATGATTATAATTCTGAAAATATAACTTTTAAAAATGTTGAATAATATTTATTTTAATAAATAAATAATTTTTATTTTAGTTTGTATTAAAAATATTTTCTTTTTAATTATTATTGATTATTTTATACAAGACACACAACATTTATTTTATTATATATAAAGTTGTTTCTCTGATTCACTGCTGTCATTGTAGGTATTCTTTATGTCATAGTTAATATTTAATCAATAAAAGAGTTGCCACACTAATTTAACTGGCAAATTTTTACCGATAATTTAACATAAACTGCCGAACTCAAGCCTAAATCTAAGCCATGGTATTATGTTATTTTAAATACAGTAATTAACAATAAATAAAACATAAATACTTAAGAATTTTTAAATATAGTTATTAATTACCACGGAAAGTAAAAAAAATTAAAAAAAAGTTTTTTTTTTTATATAAGAGTTTTGAAAATATGAAAGAGAGGCCACCGACATGTGAGTTTTATGATAAAATTAATATTTCATTTATGATTAATTTTATATGTCAGAAAAACTGTAACTAGGAAATTCCAACAACGTCACTTCTTAGGTTGATAACAGAAAGCATAATAACGTTTGCTGCGTCAACGTTCTAACCCAAGCTATTTCCTCAGACGTATGCGTAACGAAGATTAAGAAGTTGTTTTTATGAAGAAAATTTATTGAATAGTTTTACATTAAAAGTCTTAGAGAGACATCAGGAACATGAAAAAAAAAATTTCAGATGATTAAAATCACAAGTTAAGCTAAAAAAATTTTTTGTTGTCTTGTGCAAGCCCAGGCACACTGTATGTAAAGCAAAATTAATTAATTTGTAACAAGAGAGAGTTTTCTATTATTATTATTATTTACTGCACCAATTTTTAAAATCTGAGCATACATACACTAAGCAAAATTTTGACGAAATTCTTAATGACAGAAAATAAAAATAGATAGAAATTCAGGGAACACAAAAATCGTGTTACAAACACTTATGTGCTGTTTTTGTATTTCAAACGAATTGATTGCCTGAAATACAAAAACAGCACATTAGTTAAAATAATTAATAAAAAAAGTTTAAAAGAGACAAGAAAAATATAAATGAAAATTTTAAGTGATTTAAATACGTGTTGCATGCACTTTGTGAAACTCTTGGCGAAACTTAAATAGAAAAAGGGGTTCCCTTTTTAATTAATTTAAAGCAAAATTCTTTCCGAAACTTTAGGAGAAATAGAAATTTTAAAGCAATTAATTTACGTATATCATACACTGAGCAAAATTTTTTGCGAATGTCTAAGACAGAAAGCAGGAAAATAAATAAATATTGAAGGCAATTAATAAGGGGTTTCATACACAGAATAAAATTATTCTCGAAAGTCTAAGAGAGAAAAGCAAAAATTATTCATTTTTAAAATATGAGCGATGTACTTTATTAATTTATTTTAATAAAAAATGTATGCACTTTCAGGTAATTATAATTTAAAATATTTTAAAAGTTGATGAGTTAACAGTATTTTTTAATTTTTATATTAAATAAAAAAGAAAAATTTTTTTTTATATAATTCTTTTGGGAAATGTCTTCGTTACATTAAGCAAGTATCTTGTCAAAATTCTGAGTGCGAGAAATACATTTAAAAAATGGTATATGAACTAAGAAGTCTAAACACTTAGAAGTTACCAAAATCTAACTTTCAAGCTAAAACAAATTGCTCAATGTAAACGGAAACATATTTTATTATAAAAACACAATATTATACCCGTTAAGAGATTAAAAAAATAAAATAAATAAATAAAATAATAATACTAAAAGAAAATAAAAACAAAAATTATTATAAAAACGCACACAACATATAATTTATTTTAAGAGTTAAACTGTTATAAAAAATATCGCATAAATCAAATCACGATTTAAATTAATTAATATTTTATTAAACAATTTCTTGCATCATATTTCCTTTCAATTATTTTGATACTTTGTTTTAAATTAAACACTGCAATTTTCTAAATTCAAATAATTTTTTTATTGTCGTTTTAAAGTAACATAATTGTTTAAACATTAATTATAAAGTTATTAAAACGTTAGTTAAACTAACAATAAATAAATTAATAAATATTCATTATAATTGCAATAGTCTTAAGCACAAGAAAAAACAAAAACCAATAACAACAATAATAATTAAAAAAGAAATATTAATTATAATAATTTAATATAATTTTGAACTTTAAGACAATGATATTTTGTCTTGTTTTTTAATAAGTTAAAATTGGGTTTAAAATAAATTAAAGTTAAGAAGATTGTGGTTAAAGAGACGGTGATTTTTATTTAAAGATTTTTTTATTTTTAATTTTATAATTTATAGCAGTTTATATTAATTGTGTATTACTTCATTTATATCTTAAAATATTATGTTTATAGTTTAAATAACTCCATAATTTTTTAAAATTATTATTATTTTTTCTAACTAAATATTTAAAAAAAAAAAAATAAAATAAAACAAAATTGAAGTAAAAAAAATTAAATTAAATATATATATATATATATATATATATATATATATATATATATATATATATATATATATATATATATATATATATATATATATATATATATATATAATGAATTCTTAAGCACTTAACAAAGATTATTTGTTTTAGAACACACAATTAAAATCAGTCCATGGATGGAAAGTTCAGCCTATTCTATTCTATTAATTTCATTTTTTTTTTTTTTTTTTTTTTTTTGAAAAGGACTTATCCGGAACAAAACAAACATTTTTTTCTCTAGATCCCAATAAAAATTTGCGCTTTAGCAAAACATGAAAAAAACAAAATTATTTAATTATTAAAAAATTTAATATTCCCCACAATGACATGTGAGTATTGGCCACAATAAAGCAAAAATATTTTTTTATAAAAATAAAATTGATTTCACCTAAAAATATAGAAACTTTCCCTTCCACCGTCTCCACATTTACCCAAAGAATTTGTTTTTATGAATAGAGGACGCCATATTGTTTCTATCAGCAGCTCGAGCACTATTTCTTACTTTAGAATTTTTTTTCAGGCCTGTTGAAAGGAAAAAGTGCTTGTTTTTTTTGGTGATACTCGATTCTTGAACTGTTGAAAAAAATTAGTAGAAATTGTTAACAAGTTAAATATGTTCCATTCCTGATTCCTATAAACAAGAGTTCACTTGTAAGCCAATGATTAAATGTAGTTGCTGAGCCAGAATTTTATGGTCGTTCAAAAATAAAGTAAAGTGATTTTGTTATTACTTTTTTTAAAAAATACCAGGACGGCTCATTAAATTATTTTCTAGCGATGCAAAAGAAAAATTATTTCTCTTCTTAAAAATAATAAAATAAAATAAATAATAAAATTTTACTGTAATAAAAATTGATTAAGAAGGAAAATATTTTTAAGGCTCTAGCCACTAAATGGTGTGGTGAAAAATTTTAAATTGTTTTTATTGAAAAATGAAATTTATTGCCACAATTTTGTTTTCTAAACCTCTTTAACTTATTTCCTTTTTGTTTTCTCGTTATTAAAACTTTTAACTTAAGAATGTTTCAATTGTCAAATCGATTAATTCCACTTTCTTTTAATTAATTTGAAAATACTTATTGCACTCATTAATTTATTTATTTGAAGAGAATTTTTCTAACAATTAACATTAAAATATCGAAATAAAAATACCTTTAATTTAATTTAGTTCTTCAAAAATAATTAAAAAATTGCTTAAAATTTTTTTGCTAATCATTTTTAATTTAATTTTAGGGGAGTTGTTTGATTTGGCAATTAACGTATTGAATAAAAAATTCATATTTTTATTATCTTTGTTTAAGCTTAATTTTGTTTAAATAATAAACTCTATACGCTCCATTTCAATTCACTTTAATTTGAAAACTTACTTTTTTACTTTAACTAAAAACCCTTTAGTTTCTTTCCCTTTAATATATAAAAAAATTAAAACAATTATGTGTATTTGTTATTAAGTCTTAGGCTTCTTTTTTAATTTATTATGCCAATTTTTGTTTAAAATTCTTTTACACTTTAAACAAAAACTCTAGAGTATTTATAAAATTTTTGTAAATTTTAAAATTAATATAAATTCTAAAAATACATTGAATTATAAATTTAATAAAAACTCGTGTCTTATTAGTTTAAGTTAAAATAAATTTTATTTAGAGTAAGAAAAAAATTAAAAAAAAATATTTGAAATATATTTTTCTACAAAAAAAATGTGACTGTTATTAATTTAAAGGAATGTTTATTTTAAATTATATCAGACGTAAGTAATTAAAAAAATAAATAAAATGAAGAACTTTGTTGGTATTTGATTTGTTGTTAAATCTTTTTCGAAATTTTCTTCTTCTTAACAGTTAAAAAATGATTATTGGTCTTTAAACAACAATATTGAATTGTTTGTTGTAGAAGTGAATGCTCTGCGTAAATTTCCTTTCAGTTTTTTTTAAATAACACAATTTTATAAACATCAAATATCTCTCGATTGTGCGAAATTGGTCGTATACGAATGAAGGCAAGTTGCCAGATCTAGTGAAGACTTAACTGCAACAGTAATTTTGTTTCTAAGCATTCTTTAATGAAACACTTACTTATTATCTCAAAGCGCCAAATCGCTTAACAAAATATTGATTTTTTTTTGACGAATTAACCAGTTTTTATAAACAAATTTTGTTACTGAATAATGCTGCGTTGAATCTTGTTTTTTGCCATCGCTTTATTCAACTGCCATTCCTTAGTAACAAACGCAATGTTTGGTCTGGAATTTCGAAACTTTTTCTCATACAACTTCCACAATATCTTGATGAAATTTTTTTTTTAGTTGAGAGATTTATGGTCGTCAAATATTGTCAACCTTAATTTTCATTACAGAACCCTGTGTAATTCCCTAGCATTTGCTTAAGATTAAGGTCGCTTATGCCATCTGTTATCAATATGATGCTACTTGTGAATCTTATTCGAATGATACCCAACAATGTACGTTGACGAATTTTGGTTATGTTCATAGCTATTTTAGGAACTTAGTCCTTGCTTCGCAAAGTGCAGCAGCCACTTCCTTTTTTGCATTAGGATTTATTAACCCACAATTTTAGTGATTTTTTTATTAAAAAAAAGTGATCGACCACCAAACCATTCGCATTCATAATCAATCCTTGGTGTAATGCCGTTGACTCAGCATCTCAGGTTTTGTTTGCTTGAAATTGAGTAGCTGTCCATTAGTATTTCTAATCACTACTCAAAGCAGATATTTCATGCCACCTTTTCAATTACATACAAATCACCACCACCATCGTTTGTCGTTACGGAATCGCAAGAGACTACTGTAGATTAAAAAAGTTTTAGATTTGACGCGAGAAAAGTTTTACTTTTCATTAATGAACTTTGAACGAATTTTAAAAGTTGTCGTAAAAGTCATCCTGTTTATTAGGGTTGCCAGATAAAAATTCAGAATGTTTAACATCATTAAAAACAAAACAAACAAAAAAAATAAATAAATAAATAAAAAATAAAAAATTTTTCTTGATTTAATACAAGAAGTGTTGACAGATATTCAAATCATAACGTTAAAGAAATCACAAACATTTAATACAATATTTCGATAAAATGACATTTCATGACATGTGATGAAATTTTATCTGTTAAAAAAACAATCGGTATTTAATTTGTTATCGATAAAAAAGTGCTTTTAAATAATTTAAAAATTTTCGTTTTGGTCGATGTGACTTTTAAGTCAGTCGAAATCCATCGCATCCTTTTCAAACGTCTATTTTCAAATTTATCGATTTCTATCCTAAATAATTTACTTTTATGTTTTTGTTTGGGCTCTAAAAAACACTTAACAAAATTTTCTTGTAAATTAAACAAAATCAAACACATCTGGCAACCCTAGTTTTAATACTGTGCAATTATTTTTTATCAGGCTTCACTCGTTGATTTACTTTAATCCGCAACAACGAAGGAAATAAGTTTATACTTGGAAGACTACATACGAAAGTTCCAACTTCTCTTGGCTACGCATTCTTGCGTTCTAATGTGCCATCAGGCATAAAAGCGATTTTTTTAGGACTTAATTTTTTCCACTCTGACTTAATATAACCGCGTCTAATGACTTCTTTTTTTAATTTTCTAAAGGAATTTGAATACATTTATTCATTGTTTTCCATTTTTGAAATTACTTTAAGTGATTTCGCCTTTCTTTATCGAAATCATGTCATTCTTTCAATAAAATTGTACGTAAATTTTTCGTAAGCCATCCATCCATCCCATTGCTTGTATTCGTTTAAAGCCAACAGCAAATCACCTGGCAATTTTGCCAGCTAACGGTTTATTAAAAAAATATACTCTAAAAGTATTTTTTTAAGTTTTACACTGGAGGCGGTTAAAAAAGAATCATCTTTAAAAACGCAAAAAAATGATCTAAATGACTGTTTACGTGGTAAAAAAGCAAGGCCGATTAAAATTTGCAATTCTTTATTGACCTTTTAAATTAATTTTAATTTAATAAATAATTATTGATTATAACAAACAACAATGTATTGCAAATATCCTCAACAAGTGTATGAATATTTTTATGTTCATTCTCTGCATGTAAAAATTTAAATATTCGTGACCCAGCAAAATGTTAATAATGACAAAAAAAAAAAAAAAAAAATATATTGAAAATTCATGTTTACAAATAAAAATTTTAACAAAATGTATTTAAAACAATTTAGGTACTTGAATAACAACAGGGTAAATTTTAAGTTGGTGTTTAAAGTTACTTAATCAAACTAAATTCCTTCTCTACCTTAAAAGTTTTAAAATTTTTTATTAATTTGTTTAACTTAATATTGTCTTTGTTACTTAAATAAATATTTAAATGCAAAAAAATTTTATATTTTGTTGGAGAAAAAATAAACTATTCAGAAATCTTCTATCAAATTTTTTTTGGGAAGCTTTAGATACAATAATTTTTTTTTAATCCGAAGGTATCAAAGTTTGTTTTGACAAACTGTGATTCAACAGTTAAAGTTAATAGTTTTTTGTATTGGAAAAAGCTAAGGTGTTTTGGAATTATTTTACTTTATTTGTAGACTCCTGCTTCCCCGTAGTGGCGGTCAGAAACGGACGCCTAATAGGTTATGTCTTTCCTAGAGACCCTGCCTAAATAAGTCTGGCAAAGAGAAATGGACTCTTTACATCCTAATCCAATATGAGAATAGTAAATATCAGGTATGCGTGGCAAGGATTAAGCTTGGTTGATAATGTGTGGTCTTTGGATACCTGTTTACCTTTAATTCATACAAACTTCCCAAAGTAATGAATGGGGTTATGTTTTCTTCAAACCTGGTAGAACGTTGATGTTAAATACGGCGGCATGAAATAAGTCCCTAAATTCAAAATGAAATAAGTCCCAAAAAAAATGTACAGAAGGTTTATTTTTTCTTTTTGGGGATTTATTTCATTTTCATATTGGGGAATTATTTCATATGAAATAAGTCCCCAAAAGAATGTCATGAAATAAATTTTGTAAAATGGAGAAAAACTTTAGAAAGCGAACCCGAAGTTAGTCATACAATAAAGGAGAAAATCATTGCGTCTGATCGAAGGCCGGCTATGCGGGAAATCTTAAGAAAGCGAAGCCGCTGCTGGTTATACCATAGAGGCGAAAATCTTTGAGTCCGGCTGAAAAAATTTGTGTTTTAAACCTTGAATTTGGGGCGTTTTTTCATTTTTGTTTTGGGGCGTTATTTCATTTCGTTATATTTCATATAAAATAAGACCCCAAAAATTGGGGACCAGTCTCATTTTGAATTTGGGGACTTATTTCATGCTGCTGTTAAATTAAATACTTAAGGACTGATAAAAAATTGTGTTTTAAACGCAAAAACTCCTACTTGCCTTATGTATATCCACGTAGTATAATCGAAGTCAAACCTAACGGGACGTATTAACAGAAGCAGAAGCAAAAAAAAATGATGCAGAAAACTATAGTCATTGATGTTCAATCGACTCGATACATAAATGAGTGATGAAACTATTCTAAAAGAAGCAAAATCGTAAAGAAGTAATAATTCGGCACTGGGTAAATTACAGAAAAAGTTTTGAGTACTTACTCTGGGAGCTAGAGTTTGTCCAAACCACGGAGAAAAAATTGTAGGCTTTCAACTGATGTTTAGTCCGGCAGATATTTACAATATAATTTCTACCAGGGAGTAACAGATACTACTGTAGCAAAACGAATCAGAAACGATGGGGGAAGGGGGTCAGAAAGATTGGACTCCGTAAAACAAAAAAGATGTACGTTTAAGTGGCTAAGTCGGCAGTGTACATAATACTCGAATAATAAACTTCAGCTGAGTTTCACTTAGGATAACGCGGTGTAGCGTACTTAGCATTTACAAAAGGCTCCGTGATAGAAAGGTTGACAATGAAAAACCGATCACTAGTTTAGAGTTTGTGCCTGTTAGGTAACGATGCACTTAATGATAACAAGTAAGAGTGCTAAATTCGGCAATGACGAATCTTATATACCCTTCACCGTTTATGTAAATCTAGTAAAGTGAAATAGCTTTTATCAAAAAAAAAAAAAAAAAAAAAAACAAAATAAAAAAATATTGGGGTGACACAAAATTAGAAAGTATGAAAGTAAGAACGATAAATAATTTTACATAAAAATGTCATTCGCTCTTAATGGTAGTATTTTTTTCAAAGATCTCTTTAAAAGCTTTTAAATGATACTCATATTGACGATATTGGCAATCGAACTTTTTTATGAAAATTTTAGAGTCCCATTACTCGGTAAATATGGGCGAGCGCCAATTTTTTCACTAAATGTTTTCTTTCTTATTTTTAATTATCTATCGTTTGATATTTTTATTAATTTTTTTTTTTACTGGAGTTGCTTCATTGCTCCATATAATATGGAAAAATTAGAGGCTGGCGTGGTGTTTAGCCCACTGCCTCGAGGGACATAGATCGATCTTGCTGATTTTCAATAGCACCTCTTTTAACACTATGTCTAATCGATTGGCGTATTTAAATTTTCGCTAGCTCATCTAGTGTCTCGGCAAACTTTTTTTAACACTTACACGAATTGACAGACAGACACTTCTCAATCGTCTTCACTATGCATAAGAACTCAGAATATAGAATCTTTATGGAGTCGAATATGGATATTGTAGAAATTACAATTGGAACTTAGATATACCCTTGTTCCTGTTTTTGTGGTGAAGGGTATAAAAACGGGGATCAAAAAATTTTTTTTTCGTAATTTTTTTTTGGAGGAATGAAATTGGGTAAAAAGGATCCAAAAAGGAATTGATGTCCATCAATATCCCTTCTACGTAATTAATTATTAGCTTATTAATCAGTGTGTATGTTTTGCTAAGATGATGACAGTTGTCAGATCGAGCAAAACTTTACCTGATTTCATAATTTAAAAACATTTTTTACTTAAAGAGTCTGTGTATTTTTAAATCGAAATGTTTGTCGTTTTGGTGCATTCTCAATATTAATGTGTGTGTGTGTGCGTGTGTGGAACTTAAACATTATAAAAAAATTTCCATATAAGCTTACATCATACGCACATTCTCCTCTATTGAACAAGGCTTGAAAACCGAAAATAGTTGTTGTAAATAAAAATTACTTGACATACATATAAGCAATGAAAAAGTATAATTTACTGGTATGAAACAACTTTGCAAACATTTTAAACACACGCACACAAAACGAACACTTTACTTTGTTAAAAAATTTTTTTTTTCTGTAACTGCTTTTACAAAAACGAATGTGAAAAATTGAAATTGTAGTTGCTATTTTGTGACAATTACTCAGTTTACATAGCAACGACTATAGATTGTTAAAAATTTGAATTGAAATTGAAATTAAAACCTGTTGGGCCCTGTTTGTGTTTTATAATTTAAGTATAAGACGCATTTAATTATTAATTTAAATGAATTATTCGCACTATTAATTTAAGTTGTTGAAACTAATGTTTTGATGCTCAACCCACTGCCACCAGCTGAAATAAAATTTAAAGAAATAAAAATTTTATTTAATGTATTTTAGTCTTTTTTTTAAATAAAGAGTCCGCCATCTAACGTTTTTTTTTTTTTTCAACTAGATGTTAATTCGTGAATGGTAACACTTAGCTCATGTTTGATTTGACTTATAATTAGTTTTATCCTTCCGCTAAATGAATATGGTTGTGTCTACGCTTGAACATCGCTGGGAAATATTGCGACATTACTTTGAAAATCATGGTGTGGAATGTGTGCGAAAATTGCGTACGGATTTTGGAAGAAGAGAAGCACCGTCAACTCTGTATGTTCGTTATCTTGTGAAAAAAGTGAAAGAAACTGGCATCCTCATCATTAAGCCAAAGTGTGAAAAGCCAAAAACAGTGCGTACACCCGAGAATATTGCTGATGTGGCAGAAAGTGTGCGTGCAGCGCCATCAACATCAATTCACCGTCGTTCTCAACAATTGAACATTTCGGAGACATCATTGAGACGAATTTTGCATAAAGACCTTGGTATGACGTCATACAAAGTCAATTGGTTTATGAGTTAAAGCCAACTTCTTCTTTTATAGCATTTTCAAAAAAAAAATTATTTGTCGGACCCTTTAGCTGTCACATTTGGCTCAAGTGAGAAAAAAAACCGAGAATTTTAAGTAATTATTTGGCAAAGTTTAAAATAAAAAAAATGCTTCCTGAAGAAGGGCCCAGCTAAGCAATACTTTAGCCATCGCCAAATATCTAGAGCTGTATCTATATGGGTGGCTGGAGTAGAGTTTTTTTATGCATACAGCGCCTTCATATCCTAATAAATTTTAAATAATTCAACGCTTCGTTTTGTATTTAAAAAATGATTTCGATAGATTTTAATACACAAAACAAAATTTATGAAGACGCATTTTTGCAAACAAAAACTATTGCTAAAACGAGGGCTTTACCTCACATAACTGAAATTCTTTTTGTTAATTTATTTCGGTAAAAAAAGTTTTAAATCTTTTTTTAAATATAAATAAAATTAAATAGCATTTTGAATAAATTTGCACCTTTTTTAATACGCAATAAAATCGATTGTAAATTCGGGAAATGAATTTGTTACAATAATTATCATATAATTTTCCTTAATTTCATAACATTTTATGTAAAATTAAAAATATAGTGATTTGAGTGCATTAAATTACGCTTTTATCACATAAATATTAATGAATTCAATTTAAAAGTTTATTTTCTTAATCTTTAAAAATAATTTTTGTTTTTAATATAAAAGCAAAAGTGCAACTTATAATCATTTATACTGAGAATCCTTTCAAATACAATGATCGGTGCTGATTGTTTCTTAAGCTTTAAAATCCAGTTTGTAATTTAAGATAAATAACTTTTTTAAAAACATTATTTTTTGTATTTGATGTTAATAAAATAAAACAAGAAAATAAATCATTTCTTGCTTAACATTATAAAAGTTCGAGTTTATTAAAATTAGAAGGTGATTGAACTAAAACATAAAAAATTTTTTATTAAGAAAAGTCTTTTGGTTTCTTCTTTAATACTTTTTGTTAATAAATTCTTCGTTTCTTTGCTCGCAGTTTCGCAACTTCTTTTAAAGAAAATTTAAATAAAGTTGGAGTTATTTTCTTTAAAGAAAGATTGCGTAAATAAGCAAAATTTGTAATTCAGTTTTTTGTAGAGAAAGTAAAAGTTTTTCAGGGATAATTATTCTGTACAAAAAGCAGTACGCTTAATAGTGAAATTTTTTCTATAGCAAAAGAATTGCGTCTCCTGGAATCATCGTTTTTATAGAAGAAGAAATATTTTATTGCAAAAAATTTTTATTTTTTATTTTTTTTTGCGGCGAAAGCAACTCTACTGTCTCTGTCACTTTTCAACACGACTATCGTTGTCACTTTTCTATGGACAAAATAGCACGACAAAGCAAACAATTGTTCGTAGCGATAATTTTTTCCACCGAAAGACTGTCACAGTCACCGCAAACACGACTGTCACAGTCCTTTATAGACTGCCAGAGTAATTTTTTCTATAGAAAAAGAAGAGTCAGAATCACTTCTGTTTTGTAAACTTTTTTATAGAAAAAGCAGCACGACTGTCAAAGACACTTTTTTTAAAGGATAAATAACAGGACTGTTAGATTCACTTTTTTTTTATAGAAAAAGCACTACGACTATCAAAGTCATTTTTTCTGTAAGAAAATGCCACGATTGTCAAAGTAATTTTTTCTATGGAAAAAGCATCACAACTGTCAGAGTGAATTTTTTTTAGAAAAAGCATCACGACTGCCAAAGTCACTTTTTTATGGAAAGAGCATTACGACTCTTACAGTCACTTTTTTTATTAAAGAAAAAAAACCACGACTGTCAAGGTCACAATATCTCCACAAAAAGCAACACGACTGCCAGAGTTTTTTTGTTTTTGTACAGAAAAAGCAGAGTCAGAGTCACTTTTGTTTTATAAGAAAAGTACCACTGCTGTCAGATTAACTTTTTTATAGAAGTGCTATTATAGTCACTTTTTCTCAGATAAAGCCACGATTTTCAGAGTAATTTTTTTTTGTAGGATCAGGAACGCGACTGTCAGAGTCACTATTTTTATAGAAAAATGACTACGACTATCAGAGACACTTTTTCTATAGAAAAATCACCACGACTGCCAGAGTAATTTTTTCTATAGAAAAAGCGGAGTCAGAGTCACTTTTGTTTTATAAACTTTTTTATGGAAAAAGCAGCACGACTGTCAGAGTAACTTTTTCTACAGAAAAAGCACGACGACTCCCAGAGTCACTTTTCTATAGAAAAAGCACGACGACTCCCAGAGTCACTTTTTTATAGAAAAAGCACCACTCCTGTCAGTCATTCCTTGGTACAAAAAGTACCAAGACTGTCAGAGTTAATTTTTTCTATAGAAAAAGCGCGACGACTATCAGAATTAATTTTTCTATAGAAAAAGCATCATGACTGTCAGAGTCTCTTTTTTTACACAAAAAGCACCAAGACTGTCAGAGTTAATTTTTTTATAGAAAAAGCACCAAAACTGTCAGAGTACCCTTTTAAATATAGTGTCAGAATTCCTTTTTCGTAGAAAAAGCAGCACGACTGTCTGAGTCACTTTTTCTATAGGAAAATCAGTATGACTGTCACAGTTATTTCTGTCATAACGAGTACTTAGTTTCTTTTGTTTTTGAAAAGAAAGGATAAGTAACCCTGTTTTCAAGCATTTTTTAGGGATTCGTACACAAAGTTCAAAATTAAAACCTTTTTGTTTTCTTTACAATGTCTGTCCGTCTGACACAGCCTTCTAACTCTGGAAACATTATAGGTAGACTCTTGAAATTTTTACCGATGTATTACTCGAGGAATAACAACAAATACTAAAAATTAAATAGTGTTCCGAAAGTGACGTATTATTCATAAAAATATAGTTGTTTTTTGAACTGTAACAAGCAGACACGTCAAATTTGCACAATGCCAGTAAATTAAGTGTCCTATAGCAATAAGTAATAAGCAAAATTTTCGCCACAAAGGAAAATTGTAAACAGTTAGCTTGGAAAATAAAGGGTGCTTCCAAGAGGCCGTGAACTAATTTAAAACAGTTATATGCAGGTTCTTAAAATTAATGCAGAGTATTTACTGCTCTTTCTGCTAAGAGAATGAGTACAAAAAATTTAAATAAAGAGAAGGGTATCCCGATATTTAAACGATTTTCATATGTATGGTCTTATTTTTTGAACCGTAAAAGTTCTAAGTCGCTATAAATTTAATAACAAAAAAAAAAAAAACACAAAAATAAAAAATTAAGTCTGACTTTAACATGGTATAGAAAGAACCCTTTGCGTGTGAGTTTAATTTACACTTGGCGGACTTATTTGCAAAAATGTTTTTTTAAGTCTTAAAGTTTTTTTTTTAATTTTTTTAACCTTAGGACAGACCTTACGACCTTTCAGAACAGTTTAATAAATAAAATCCAAAAAAAAAGAACTAACTTTGGCAAAGTTCCAAAACGCAAACTTAAAAGAAATTACTCATAAACAAGTTATTTCTTATTTCCTGGGTAAAGTGTGCTCTAACGGACATAAGCCATAGAATAATTTAAACATTTATATTCTAAAAAAATTTATTAACAAAATTAAAAAACACAAAAAACATAACCAATTAAGATCTCTAATATCTGTTATAACAAATTCCTCAGTATTCAAAGATCGCAATAAAAAACAAAAATATAAATGAATGAATTTTATTATTAACAAATTTCGCATGGTAAAATTTTTGAAATAAAATAAAAAACGAATAGAATTTAAAAGAATTTAAAATAAAACGAAACTGATTCGTTTGTGTATCTGTCACAAACGTTTGTTTCTTTAAACATGTATGTGTTAATAATTAAAAGACGTTTGTTAATTTACTTCGCAAAAAGCTGCATTTTGTTATAAAGAAGACGCAATAAAAAAAAATTAAATTATTAACAGTGGTTATTCGTGTGTGTAGTTCATTGAACATTGCAGGCAAAATAATAAATGCAAATTTCCATACAAGTTGTTATGTCATTTTGAAACAAATTTAAAAAAGCAATTCGTTCAAAAATTTCGTCAAATAAATTTATTTATTTGTAGACTGTTCGGCTTATTCATCATAAACATCATTTAGAAGTAATTTTTTTTTTAATTTTGTTTACACACACATGCATAAATTCTTGCATTTATTAAATTTGCAAATAACAACTCTTCATTTTTTTTTTTCATTATACTGTCAATAACCTTTTCGTTGAATTGAACTTTTATTTCAAAAAAAGTCATCGAGCTGGAAATATAAAAAAAAAAAAAAAAACAAGTTTCTTTTTTTCGAAATAATTTTGTTACTTCCCAAAATGTTCTGGTTTTTGTTTTTTTAATTGAATATGAGTTTCGATACTTTCAAATTTTTAAAAATGTGATTAAAAAAGGTTAAAGAAGGTTAAATCCCCCACAAAAAAAAAAAAAAAAATTAAAACAAAATTAAATAAAATAAAATAACAAAAAAAAAAAAAATACGTTTTCAATTTAGCAAGGAAAATTATTTTTAGAAATTGAGTACGTTTCCTCTAACCCAACTAACTAACGAACTAACTCAACCTTCTTAAGATTAACCCTTTTGTAACTCAATTTACGTTCTTAGCAATTAATGAACCTTAAGAGTTAATGTCAAAAAATATTTTGTTTAAGAAGGAAGAAATTTATTAAAAATAATTGCTTTTTCCTTTTAAAAAGTTATCTAAAACTATAAAATTAATAAATAAAAATTAGTCCCTCTTGTTATCGTAAAAACTTGTTTTCGTATGCGCTTCTTTTGTTAAAATATTGCGTTAAAAGCTTTTTTTTTCTCAAAAACTAAATATAAGAAAATTTGTTTCGAAATGTTAGTTTTTTGTGAAAAGTAACTTTTTTTTTGAAAACTTATAAATAAAAAATATTTTTTGCGGCAAAAGTAGTTTTATTATATTAAAAAATATGTTGTTTTGCGCATCCGTCATGGCCACCGATAAATAAACAACAAATAATAAATTTTGTTTGTTAAAAAAATATTGTTTTTTAAAAAAGGTACTTTTTTGCAGAACCTGTTCACTAAAAAAGTGCCTTCTTACTAGCTGCTCCTTAAGCTCTAATATCTTCAACTCGAAAAAATCAACATGAAAATTTTTTTTGAAAACTAGGTACTTTTTTTGGCATAGGAAATTTAATTAGCATCCAAATACCTTTTCAACAAAAAAATGTCGTCAGAAATTACCATAGATCTCGTTGTTGAAAACTGACGTAAGATACTGAATACTTAAGGAAATATTTTTTTTCTTAGAAATTGGCAAATTTTGTTATGTAATAAACTTCTATTAGATAAAAACTTTTTATATAGAAAATATCATTTTTAAACCCAGTTCTATTTCTACAAAAATATTACTAAAAAAATCCCTTTTTTGATTAAAAAAAACAAATTAGAAACTTTAAATTAATAAAACTTTCCACGAGCAGAAATATCCTGGGTTATTCTATTTATCTGAAAACATTCGAAATAGCGCTTAGGGACGGTCTTTCTGGTCTTGCCAATCGGATATTTTTGGACAGTCGGGCGCCAATCAGGGCGCTTGCTGGTGCATACAGTACACTAAGCTAGTCCTGAGTTGTCGCTCATTACTGAACACTTTATCGGAGCGATCACAGATTGACCTGTTTTGGGTCCCTGGTCACAGGGATATCCAGGGTAACTGTGAGGCCGATGATCTTGCTAAACGGGGCATATTGCTTACTAACATCTCCTCGCTACTAGACATTGGAACGGTGAAAATGGCCATAAAGAACCACTACCTAAATTTGGCTCGCAAATGATGGTTAGAGGAAAGTTCCTGTTGTGTCTCCAGACCTCAAGAGGACCAGGCAGCTGCTCAGACTGGACAGAAAATCCATAAGTATCACGGTCTCGGTACTTACTAGACACTGTCTAATCGGCAGGCATGCTGGAAAACTTGGTCTGCCTTTTAATGATTTCTGTCGCAGCTGTGGCTCGGAGGATGAGGAAGAGACCGTACTGCACCTCTTGTGCCACTGCCCATCCCTGGCTCGAAGTAGACTAAGAATTCTGGGCTCTCCTTTCTTTGGAACTCTTACGGAGCTATCATCTCACTCTATAGGGGACATAGCGAAGTTCATCCGTGAATCCTCATGGTTCTCGTCTGGGTAAAGGAAGTCACGCCGCCTTCTTTGTGGCATCACAACGGGCCATTCGATTGTGCTCAAGTGAGCTTCGTCGCGAGAGGCTGCCACTCCCAACTAACCAACTAACTATTCTATTTAGAAAATATATCTTAAAAACTAAGTACTTGTTTATAACAAATAACCTTAAAGGTTTGTCCTTTTTGAAGGTTATATAACCTTAAAAATGGCTTATGTTTTTATTAAAAAAAAGATCTTAAAATGATCTCAAAAAAAATCCTCAGAAATTTTTTCTATAGAAAATATTCTTCAAAAGTCTGGTACATTTTTTACCAGCTAAAACTTTTTAAAAACTAAATATTTTTTATAGAAAAAAATCTCAATTGTACCAAGAAAAAGTACCTTAAAAGTACTCTTTTTTGATGAAGTATAATTAATAAAAAATTTCTTTTGCTTAAGAAAACTTTTGGAAAATCTCAATTGCACCAAGAAAAGGCACCTTAAAAGTACTTTTTTTTTTTGATGAAGTATAAAAAGTACGCTATTTTAAGGGCTATGTGTTAAAGAAAAGTACACAACATTAGAGTAAATTTTCCACAGAAAATACCCAGTGTTAGAGTTAGTTTTGAAACCGGGAACAATTTTATATTTTTTACAAGTTTTTTTTTTTTTTTTTTTTTTTTTTTTTTTTATAAAAAGGAAATATTTCTGACAATAAAAAATTTACTAAAAATTTAATTACTTAGAAACTGGTATTTTTGCCTTAAAATGATTTAAAAGGCCGGGATTTTCTTCTACAGAAAAAGAGTTCATTCGTACTTTTTTGCAGAAACATTTAATCTTTATTCAATAGTATGAAAAATAATACTGGACTTGTCTATCTCAAAACTTGAAATAACTTAATGAATGAGTTTTAATTTAGTAAATTAAATATTTAATTCACTGTAATCTTTTTTACTTCAATCTATTAAATTTTTTGAGAAATATAATTTTCAGCCCAAAACAGTAAATAGTTTTTTCGAACAATTTAATACAAAGAATATTTTGTATTAAATTGTATTAAATGTATATTATTTCAATTTTTATTACCTGAATATTCTTAAATGAACAGAAACTTAAAAGAAGTCACTATCGATATTTTAAAAGAAATTGCCAGACAATTATTTGGCTGGATGTTTTATTCAGTTGCCAGTATCACAATTTAAAATGAATGAATTTAGCTATAAAATCAAATGTGTATTGATTTGTTAACTAAGGAAGCGTCTAACTGATATAAAGTCAAATAAAGAATCATTTAAAGTTTAAGGCTAATTTAATCAAATCCATTTAAAATATCATCATGTTCGAACATAAAATCGTTAAACCAATTTTATGTTACATTTCTGCACTACTGTCCTTTATTTTGAAATAAATATTTATGACAACTTGGATAATAAAAGAAATATTTACATTGAATATAAAATCACAGTTTTAATTAAATTTGTATAATTTCCGGTATTTAATTCCGGATTTAAATAAAGTGTCTAAAAATAAATAATGTTGCATGTTTAACAGATTTTAACATAAACATTAATATTCATTTCGTTACTGTTATTTTAATTATTTGTTATTGTTTATAAAAAGAAATAAAAATATTAAAAAAAAACATTTTTGCTAATTCATTACACATTTAATAAAGTGCGTAACCTTAAAATTCTAAACAATTGTAAATAAGAATTTTAAATAATAGAATTATAAAACTTTAATTGAGAGAATAAAGTTTATAAATTTCCGCATAATTTTATAAATAGATTTTAATATTAAAGTGCTTAAGTCACATCAAAAATATTTATGCAACTGACAATTAAATAAACAAATAAATAAATAACAAAAAAAAAAAAAAAAACAACTACTAACTTTTGCAAGTCATGATAATAGTTTATTTAAATTAAGAAAATTAGTTTAAAAATTTTTCTATGAAAAGATTTTTTATTAAAGAAATGTTATTTTAAACGTAAAACGACGTGACAAAAGCATAGATTCCTGCTTAAATAATTAATTACTGACAATTTCCCTTAGAAGCTTGTATCAAGAAAGCTAAGATGTAAAAGCATTTTTTGCAAAGATAACCACCTAAGACTCATATCAGGCTACAGTAGATCAAAGTGAAGCACTCAACTTCCTTTTTTCTTTGATTTTTTGCGTTTTCATCTTCTTAATTGTAAACTACTGCCCTAACTCAACGTGTCAAACGTAGCATTACCTAACGCCTAGCGTAAGACCTTACTGCTCTTACGCACATGCAGCGGATCTGCTGTTTCGTTTTCCTTACCTAGGTTGTGTGTAAATAGGTGCTCTATATCATAAATTTGACGTTGCGTTGCAGACGAATCGGTTATCTAGTAACTACCTAACGTTAAAGCCATCCGCAACATTTACGTTAGCGTAATGAACAGAAGTGTTAACAAATTTTGCTATTAAAATCTACTAAAAAGAGATCAAACAAGCAAGAGTGCTGTAATTGGCTATACTAAATTTTATATAAAAAGGAGGTTAAGATCTGAAAGAATTTTATTCAAAGATGTCCACTCAAGACATAGATCAGGCTATAGAAGACCAAAGTAAAGCACTCAACTTCCTTCTCACACTTTAAGCGATTTTTTCTTTGACTTTTTGCGTTTTCATCTTTTTGAATTACTAACCTTAATCAATGCACCAAACGTAACACATAGCCTTCAGGCTTCATTAAGGCCCGACTATAATGTGCATAAGATAACTTAAGCAACTGTGCAAAACTATAATGTAATTATGAAATATTTTCGTCACATTTCGTCATATGTCATTTGCTTAAGCAAAGTACGAAACTGAACGCACTTTTGGTACGGAAACAGTTGATTGTGCTTTGTGTTATACATTCATAAACAATTGCAATGAAGATCGATGTTGATAAATTTTTAGTTTTTAATTTAATAGAAAATGTAGAGAAAAAAATTAAAAAATTTTGTGTTAATTTTTAACAAGCACAATGGGCGATAAAATTTAATTTTTATTTGTTTATGATTTAAGTAATTTACACCGTTGCATTTTTTAGTATTGCTGGCCACAAATACAAAAACAGCCATAGAACTTGTAATTTTTTTTATTGAGTTTATCTTACAATACGAGCAAAAAATTTAAATATGTTTGTGAATGTTATTAAATACATAAAATAGTTTCTTTAAACGCCTTTTTTTAAATTTTGATTATTTTAAAAGAAAGTTATTTTCTGCAAAATTACGAAGTCAACATTAATGTGCAACTGTGTCAAATTAGTTACTAAGCTTCTTAGCTTTGCAGTCACCTAAAATTCTTTAATGGGTTACCTAAGCATTTGACAGGCTTTTTGTTGTTTTTTTACGTAAGCTTAAGCTAGTTTATGCACATTATAGTTACCCCTTTACTCTTACGTAAGCGTGTAGTTTGAGGATCAGCTGTTTCGTTTTCAGTTTCCTGCTGAAATTTTGAAATAACACTTAGTCATGAGATAGCGAATATTAAATAAAAAGCGAAATGTCTAAGAAAATTTAAAACAATTAAACTCTAAGAGAGAATAAAAAATGGTCTGTAAAAATAGCATTAAGGCGAGTCAATTACAAGGAGGCAGCGGATAGCATGTCATAGTGTCCAAGGACATAATGTTTATAAAAGTTATGTCTCACCCAAAAGTGACATCAGTCACATTATGCGAATTATATCGCTTTAAAAATTAAGTGGACATTGTGTCGCTTTTAGAGGGGACAAAAAGTCACTTATGAAAGTGTCATAATGTCCGTACTTAAAACAACACCGGCTTCACTTATTGAAGATTTTTTGCTTAGCATTTTTGCTCCTCTATGGTGTGACCAACACCGGATTTACTTAACAAAGATTTCCTGCATAGACGGCCTTTGGCCGGGCGCAAGGATTTTCTGCTCTATAGAATAACCAACACCGGCTTCGCTGTGCAATCCAGTTTATAAAAACTTTACGTGGACATTATGTCACATCGTAGTGTGACATAATGTTAATGGACTTTATGCTACTTTCTGGTGCGACACTATACACTATGGACATTATGTTCGTTGACGTTACGACATTCCACCGTTGTAGTGTAGGCGAATTCATACATTTTCGCCGGAAACATTACTGTCAAACACCATACATAAAATAAATAAGTTGCCACCTGGTAATTAATTTGCCTTGAATAGCATCCTATAAACCTGCTTAAATTCTGATAAAAAAAATTAAAAAATTGATTGCTTTCTTTTAGGATCGGTAAAAAATAATTTCGAGTCTTCAATGCTGTTGTTATAAAAACCAAATAATTTAAATGAATAATTATTTTGGCTGTTTAACACTTAAGATATTTTTTGCATTGGTATAAAAAACAAAACGTTTTCTTATTAATGAACACATTTAATTGTTTCATTTTTATTTTATTAATTAATTATTACATATTCATATGTACGTTTGTGTGAATATTTATTATTTTTATTCAAAACCATTCTCTATTATTTGTTTATAAATAGAAAATGTTCAATGTTTAAACATTGATGATGATGCGCTCACTATGCACTCATCCATTTGTTATTTATTTAATGCGAGTGCATTAAATAAAAAACAGTTCTATCTTTAACCCTGACCTTACCCAATAGCCAAATGTAGTTGAGATTTAATTTTATGAGCGCAAATGTAAACAAACAGTTTCTCTGTTTATTAATTTTATTCATTTCTTTTAAATCAAAAGTTTTTAAGTTGTAGTGTAATAGTATTAGTGAGTATTATTAGTTGGCTGAACTACTCAACGCTAGATGACAGCAGCTAAACAGGGCGTTTTGTATCTAATAAATATAAATATTTTATTGTTTTCGAATCATACAGTAGAAACACTAAAACCGTTAAAATTAAATGAGCGACTTGTAAAATTACTGAAAGCGCTAAATATTAATGGGGATTTTTTATATAAAATAAAAATATAGAAATAAGAGCTTTAAAAACGTCAAAGGCGGTAAAAAATGTTAGCGATTTTTTTACAATTTTTTTAAAGGGAGCCAGTATTTTCTTATGAACACATTCTCTATTTTCTATACGTTTTCCAGATTTATTTCTGTTTTTTGTTTTGATATATTAAAACTCGAAATTTCTAAAAAAAATGTATATTACCAGGTTATTGGAATATTACTAAGCTTTCCTAATTTCAACAAAATAAAGCCAAGAAATTGTTTTTGCAATAAAAAATTGGAAATTTTCATAATAAAAGTGAAAGTTTTGCCAAAAAAAAGACTTTAGAATATCCAAAATGTAAATTCCACTAAACGATTAAAATTTCACCAAAATATATTTTATAAAAAATTTTTAATTTTAAAAAAATTGTACTTGGACTTAAAAATATGAAAATTTCTTCACATTCACATAACTAAGTCATTCTTGTAGTCTTCATCATTCCGTTTTTAATTTCTATAACATCCATTTCAAACTTCATAATGTATATATATTCTGAGTCCTTATGCATAGCAAAGTCGATTGAGCAATGTCTGCCTGTCCGTCCTTGTTAGTGTTAAAGTCAACTTTGCTAGGGCACTAGATGAGATCAGACATAGTTTTGCTACTAATTATCAGCAAGATCGGTTCATCTCCCTCGAGGCAGTGGCTTTCTTTATCATTTGAAACAAAAAAGTAACTTCCATAAAAAAAAATGGAGCGATAGAAAATTAAAAAATAAGAAAAAAACATCCAGTAAAAAAATTGACAGTCGTCATATTTACCGAGTTATTTACGATTGTTAATATGGAAATAGAAAAAAATAGCACATGATCGTGAAGGTTAGAAAATGATTGTAAGTAAAAAGCTTCTGAGGAGTTTTCTTTTGTAACAATAAAATATTTGGTGGTTAATTAATGTGGTCCCGCAGATTAACGATTAGCACGATTTGTTGCATAAGTAGGCTATTACCTTCTTAACTAAATAGAGAGTGGAAAAAATAAAAAAAAACTAATAAAATCTGTTGAAGTTGGGTATTAACAAAGACGTCTGTACAGTAGAGCAGAAATTAAATATTTCGAAAAATCATTCGTAAAATAATGGTCTAATTAAAATATAACTTGAAATGATTACTTCAAGTATAAATAGAGACTTTCCTTAAAAGTCTGAAGAATTTTAGGATATGAAAAGCTATTTAAAAGTAGATTTTTTTCTTTGCTTTCTATTGAATAAAAATTAACTCTGAAGCCATTTAAAACCCCTCTTACGCATTTTATACTGAACACTTTCATTCGCATGAAAATAAAACTCGTAAAATTTTTAATTTTAGATTTTAAATTGTTTTCTAATCGTCTATTTTTATCGGCCGAAAATTGAAGAAAATATTTTTAAGCAACAAAATGTCATATTCTAGTATATATATTTGCGAGAGATAATCATAGCTCCTGATAGGTTTGGGCTCAAATATTTTGTATTATGAGTAGCAACAGTCTTGAAATGGCTAATTTTTTTCCAAAATACTTCGATTATATATCACAGTGCATATATTGTGCTTTCCTGAGATTGCATTGTTCTTTACAAAGTAAATAAAACAATTACCATGTATGTAAATCTAGTTTAGTAAAGTAACTCGAATAAAAAAAATTTTTTGAGGTGACAGCGAACAAAAAAATTACACAAAAATGTCATCGGCTTTTAAGCGGTTAAGCATTTAAAAAAATATGTAGTATTTCCTGACAAATCTCTAAAAAAAAGCTTTTAAATGATACCCATATTGACAATCGAACTTTTTTATAAAAATTTCAGAGGCCCATAACTCGGAAAATATGGGCGAGCACCAATTTATCACTTGATGTTTTTTCTTATTTTTTAGTCCCTATCACCCTTTAAATTTGTTTTTTTTTCATTGGAGTTACTTCATAGTTACAAATGGTATAGAAAAATTAAACGCAGGCGTGATATTTTTACTGCTACCTCGAAGAACATGGATCAATCTTGCAAATTATCAATAGCAAAATTTAAAAAACTAAATCTGATTGATTGGCGTATTTAAGTTTTCCTTAGCTCCTCTAAAACCTTGGCAAAGTTGATTTCAACACTAACAGACGGACGGACAGACAGACATTACTTAATCAATTTCGCTATGCATGAGGACTCAAAATATATACACTTTATGAAGTCGTAAATTGATGTTGTAGAAATTACAAACAGAGTGACAAACTTAAATATTTCCTTTTCCCACTTTTTGTGGTGAAGGGTATAAAAATTTTATAAATTTTTTAAGGATACTTAAGGATAATGGCGCGACATTTTGTCGTCAATTTAAAATATTACATTTATATTTAATTTTTAAAATTTTCATTATAAAAAATTATACGACAAAATATGTACCCACTTCCTTGCATTCCATGCCAGAACGTTAACATGGCGCCAACATACAAAGAAAAAAAAGCTAATTATTTTAAATGATGACATTAAACGACACCTAAATAGTTTTAGTTTTTAAATAATTTACACTTACAACAAACCGTTGCACTAATGACTTCATAAATGAAACATAAAGAAAAGTAAAAAAAACGAGGGGATAAGGGCTAGATAAATTAGGAAATAATAATTTTATACAAGGCATCATATTATAAATAAAATAAAAGTTTGTTATGTGATTAATTAAGAAGTATGAGTTAAAATTCATCTCATATTTAGATTAAAGCAATTTTTTTTCTTTTGTGTTTAAAAGTCGAGTATCTGTTCCCCGCAAATTAATTTATGATTTTCTACACCGCATTAATCACACTCATTCATAGTCACACTTTTTTTTATTTTTTTTAATGCATTGCATTACAACACTTAATTGTTGCATATGCAACCACGCATATACATACATACACACAGGCACAAACATACATGTGTATTTAATGAGTTTGAGTTCCTCATTGTAATTTGTGTGTTAGAGGATGTAAGGCGGCGCTATTATGCTGGAATTTTAGAGGTCTAGTATTGTAATGTTTGTGTACGTTATTTAAAAGATGAAGCAAGAAAAATAAACAAATACATGAAGAAACATCAAAGGTGATGGCAGTTGTTAAAGTGATGCCAGATTGTTGGGTGTTGATTACAAAAAAAAGGGAAAAAGAAGACATCAAGGGTATCACTGTAAAGACTTTTTATACCCTTCACACCAAAAAGTGAAAAAAGGGCGTATGTTATGCACAGCGAAGTCGATTGAGTGATGCCTGTCTGTCCGTGCGTGTTAGTATTGAAATCAACTTTGCCAAGGTACTAGATGAGGTAGAGAAAATTTAAGTACGCCAATCGATAAGACATAGTTTCCAAAGTTTTGCTATTAAAAATCAGCAAAATCGGTTGGTCCATGTCCTTCGAGGCAGTGGTCACAACACCACGATTGTCTTTAATTTCTCCTTATCATTTTGAGCAATAAAGTAACTCCAATCAAAAAAGCCAAAATATGGAACAATAAAGAATTAAGCAATAATAAAAAAAAACATCAAGTAAACAAATTGGCACTCGCCCATATCTTCCGGGTTATGGGCCTCTGAAATTTCCATTAAAAAGTTCGATTGTCAATATGGGTATCATATATGAAGAGATCTTTCAGGAAATGCTAAAACTTTAAAAAATGCTTAACTCTTTAATAGCCGGTGATTTTTTAATATAAAATTTGTTAAGCTTGGAGTTACTTCACTAAACTAGATTTGCATACATGGTAAAGGATATACAAGTTTCTTACGAGTACTTGTTTTATTATCAATTTAATAATGAGTAAAAACATTTCATTTATTACTATTTTACTACTGGCAATTAGTAATTTTCCGTTGCAGTAATTTCCTGCTGTCAGGTTTCCTATTGACTAAGGTTTTTCATAATATCCATAC
The DNA here is from genome assembly GCA_937654795.1 of Cistogaster globosa. NCBI lineage: Eukaryota > Metazoa > Arthropoda > Insecta > Diptera > Tachinidae > Cistogaster > Cistogaster globosa. The sequence continues at coordinate 92,547,704 of OW569407.1, read as the reverse complement.
TTGGGGTAGGAAACTTTTACACAAAGTTTACCACCGCGTAAACATTTTTCAAGCTACGTTTTTAATATTCCTTTAATTAGGGTATTCCCAAGGCATATAAATTTCAAGAATTCAACTGTTTTAAGGCTTTAGTTTTGCCCAAATCATTTTCCAAAAAAATCCCTGGAATGATAGTCTTTCTTGTTTGAATTGGTTGTGAGAGTATTGAGAATTTGCAGTCCTAAGCCTGTTACGTCCTTTTATGGCAGAGATTTTTAATGCCTCTAAATTTACTCTATTTTCTTTATTCAGTAACTTTTCAACTCCTAACGAAGTTTTTGTGTCCGCCATCTTTGCCCAATTCTTCTTAATAAATAATTAAACAGCCTTTTTTATCTAACTTGCTTAGTCTGCTTCCATACAAATTGTTATTGATCGCCAAACATCTGACAGCATTCACCTCAACAATCACAGAAGTTACACTTAGTCGAAATAATCTTAAAGTATCATCATGAAACATTGCTAGTACTACTAGTACATAAAACAGGGAAGATAAAGCAAGATGGAAGGCAACTACTTTTTAATACATTAAGGCCGTCATGTTCATCTAATCCTCCAATTCAACACCACTTTCCCCTCTCTCAATGTTGGTAAAGTGGATATGTATTAAATATTAGTCGTCAAACAATTTTATTTAAAATTAGCTAATTGTTATTGAACTTGGCAAAGTCTGGTTGTAGGAACTTTGCTTACACCGGTTAAGTTGATAATCCTAGCTCTTTTAGTCCACCTAATGGCTACAATTTCAAGACAGCAGAAACATATTTTGAAATCTAACAAGCAGTTTTGAATGTAAAATAATAATGATCTCAAAAAAAAAAAATGTTACCGAGCAGTTTCAATTTTTATATGGACTGCTGAATTTTTTATTAAATAAGTCTTCGCAAATTTTGTGAGACCTTAATTAATAATGTTCTTTTAAAACTTCGCAACTTATATATAGCGTACGAGCCATTCTTGCATAGTAGACAGTGTTTGGAAATTAACCAAATCAGTTTAACCGTTCTCAAATTATGGCCTTACCAACGAAAAAAATTCATATTTATTTATTGTATTACAATAGATAATTAGGCTTAAATTCGATTTTAATATCGCAAAAAATACCTAATAGATAAAAATTGCTTAAAACTTTCATAAGTAAACACTTTATATATAAACAAAACAGTTCATCAAGAAACCTTTATCCAAAATTAATTTGGGACATTTATATTTCCCCTTTTAAATATTTATAACTCATTTGTTACATCTGGCAATATTTCTGTTCAAAAATTTTAGCTTCCCTACTTTAGCACACTTTTAGTTCATTTTTTATGGATTTTATATTCAACGTATTATGATTCTAACTTTTGTTACTCTGTCCATGAACATTCATTTGTCTGTCTGCTGCATGTGGATTCATATTTTAGTTGACATTAATCATAATTTTGTTTCCACTTAATGTCACATTGGTGTTGTTAAATGATTATGTTATTAGATTTCTTGGATTATTTTGTTAATATTTTGAAAAGCATTAAAAAAACAAACAAAAAACAAAAACAAAACAAAAACAGATGTCATATTTATTGTAGAATCATGTCAATCTAATTAAAGAAACCAGCAACGAATTAAGGTGTTTTGTACTATTTAAAAGATCATAAACATTATATTGTCGGCAATAAAATAGGAGATTTTTCCAAAATATATTTTTTTAAATAATTTTAATCAGATTTATTTAGAGGAATGAAAAAAAAACCGAAATTAAATATGATAAAGTTGAGTGGAGACTTAAGGAAAGTAGGTTGAAATATTTACAACAACCATTTAGTAGCCAATGCTAAAAGGTACTTTGTTTAAGCGCGATAGAGCTTACTAAAGAGTTAACTGTCAAGCTGTGCTTTTTTTGATATTTATGATCAATATGGCAAATCATCGTGAATAGAACATGAGTACAAAATTATTAAGATTGAATGTGTCATGAATAACTCAAAAACTTATTATAGAATTCATAACTTTTATGGCCCTCACAATCGTTCATTTGAGTCACCTTCCCGTCGGACTGTGAAAAGCTTTCATACCATATATTGACTTTACTATAGACTTCTCTACATCCAGAGGAAAATAATTTTTTGTGCGGTTTCCATGCTGATGGATGGCATCCTTGAACACTATTTCCTTGAAAATGAAGCCGAAGCTTGCGTTATCGTCGAAAAATAAAACAGAAGGAAATTAAATTTTGATATCTTTAAGATGTTCTCTTAGAGGTCAAAATTGTTATTGTGTTATTCATAAATACGGCCACCGATGCTTGAAAAAGTGGTAGCCATAAGTTTAGTTTTCTATACCCTTCACAACAAAAATTGGAAAAGGAAATATCTAAGCTTGTCATTCCGTTTGTAATTTCTACAATATCCATTTCCGACCCTATTTAATGTACATATTCTGACTTCTTATGCACAGCGAAGTTAATTGAGCGATGTCCGTCTATCCGTCCGTGTTTGTGTTGAAATCAACTTTGCCAAGGCACTAGATGAGCTACAGAAAATTTAAATATGACAATCGATCAGAAATAGTGCCGAAAGAAGTGCTATTGAAAATCATCAAGATCGGTTCATGTCCTTCGGAGCAGCGGGTAATCTATTTTTTCCATATCATTTTGAGCATTGAAGTAACTCCAATCAAAAAAACAAAAAAAAAAAAAAAATATAGAGCGATAGAAAATTAAAAAATATGAAAAAAAAACAACAAGTGAATAAAATGGTGCTTGACCATATTTTCCGAGTTATGGTCCCCTGAACTTTTCAAAATTTTAAAAAATCAATATGGGTATCATTTTAAAGATTTTGAAAAGATCTTAATGGAAATACTAACCTTTTTTAAAAATGCTTAACCCATTAAGAGCCGATAGCATTTTTGTGTAAAATTATATATATTTAGTACTTTACAATTTTTTCTAATTTTTTATTTATCTGTTTCAAAGTAAATTCTAAATATTCTTTTCTTATTTATTAAGCACTAGGTCGAGTTTTAAATAAAAATATTGTTTTTTTCTTGTTTATTTTTTCAATATTTCTCCACACCGTTGGGTGGCATCTTCAGGAAACAGGAAACAAAATTATTAAAATTGTGTGTTTTCAATTACAAATTATAAATTCATTTGTAATTGAAAAGGTCATCTTGCAAAATTAAATTTTTAAATCCTGAGATATTACATATTCCACGGATCTCATTTTTGTCTGTTCACAAATGAAAATAAACGCAATTTTTATGTTCGGCTTAGTACTTTGCGAATGCAACCCTGAAAAGAACTTTTCCACTAATCAAAAACTTTTTTTTAAAGATTATTTCTCGGTGAAGGTGGTAGTGAAATGGGCATTGAGACATAATTTCACTTTCAATAACCCTCGATATTGGTTGCATTTAAATTACTGCAGCGCATAATCAGCACATTTAAATTCAATTAAAGCTGAATGTGAATATTTTTTATTTTTAACGCCATTTGCCCCACTTCTTCCGTTATTTATGCAACCAAAATGCAATTAGTGTTTATTTAATTAAACAAAATGCCATCATTAAATCCAAAATTAGCAAATAATGTACACTCTGACCTATTTGGTAATTAATTTAAAACAATTACTCAAATTGCTTGTCATTTGACATCAGACAATGACAATTGTGTTAAATGTAAATCTTTTTTCTTTAATGAAAACAAATTCAAGTGAAAATCACTGCATTACAACACAAAACGAAATAAAAACAAAAAAAAAAAAACAAAAGACAAGAAAAATTATTCCATTTCATTACGTATCTCTTCACTTCCAGTTTGAAAATAAAGTTCTGAAAGATCTTGTAAATAGCGGTAAATTATTAGAGGAGACAATCGTTTATCACGACCGCTTCACATGTGTATGCAACAGACAGACATTCCAATTTTTTTTCCTACACTCCCAAAAAGCCCCCTCTATTTACTAGTAGACGATAATTTCTTTTGCGTATTTAATGTGCTAATTGGTGTTGCTTTACGCCCAAAAAAACTTTTTTTAAATGTAGACTACAACAATTTACATTCATGTTGTTTAGTTTTATGCTGCATTCTCACTAAATTACAGATCATAAAGAAAAAACAATTTTAAATCTTAAGACGGCTGACTTCGCCCTTCATTTACATCTTATTAGTCGTTTTTAGGGATCCAAATACCATCCAACCCTTATGATGTTGTCGCTGGCATTTATGTGTCTTTCGATTAAGTATTTGTACTTGCAAAGCAGTTCGTCTTTGGCAATTTGATATCAAACACTTTTACGGACAGATTACAAGTGATAATTGGTGTTGGCAGATTTATGGCTGAAAGTGATGAGCATATGTTTTAATTAATTTCCAAGAAAGTTTTTGCAAACAACTTCGTATAAACATTGATTGGCCAATGAGTATTAAAGGAAAAACTAATTCAATTGTTGCATTCAGTCATTCATTTTGTTTGTGTTAAAATCTTTGTTGTTTGCGTGTCATTATGATTGTTATGAATTTGAAATTTAACAGAACGTTCAGGCAATAACTAGAATCTTTTTAATTTTTTTGATTAACAGTAAATAGATAATTTTTCTGGAGAGATCTATAGACCTTTAACGAAGATGACCTTCAAAAATTCTATAACAAGGAAAAATATTTTCTAGCGGTGAAAGCTTTATCGTAAAGATTGCGTGAGTCACTTTTATACTTCGAAGAAATTTTCATAATCCGAAAAGCCCACAAGATAGATTAGATTTGGGATGCAGCAATAGACTAGATCACTTGGGCCCGACAATTTTGATCTCTTTGGGAGACAAAATGAAAGAGGAGTAAAAGAGATTGAAATAAATTAAATAATAGAAAAAAAAAATATAAAACATGTTAGCGGAAAGGAAGAGGTGGAGGGCGCGTGAGAAATATTGATTGGTCCTAGGAGAATTTGTGGTGACACCATCCGTTTTCAATACTTCGAAAAAACTACTGAGGTACCGCAGTCCCAAAATTCGCTTAAATGTCAGCTTAAAAAAGAGACAGAGTAGGTATATGACCCTCTCCTTCTTCTTTTTATGACAATTTCTGCAAGCTTCTTTCTGTGATAGGCCCAACCTACGAGAATGGGCCACAAATTTGCTTTGCCACGTGACAATGCAATCGAAAAAATCCTAAAAATTTCCTCATTCGATCCACCCAGGGGTCAAATGATTCTGGCAGTTAAGCAGGTCAATTACTTTGTTCATCTTGTCTGGACGAGATGGTAAAAATCATTTTTGATGCGTTTTTCTTACAATGAAAGATTAACGCCAAGGAAGATGTGTTTTTATAATTTCTTATTTAGATATGTATGTACGTATACATATTCGTCGGCGTGTTTCAGGTGCGGCGCCTGTGACCTGAGTAAAATTGTATAAATTGAAATTCAAATGAATTTTAATTTTTCTTTTGAACAATTTTTATTTTCTGGTAAATATTACAATATTGAACTTTTCTAAAAGAGAATTCAATTAAAAAAAAAAAAATTCTTTTTAAATTTTAGTATTTCCTAAAAGATTTCCTAAACGCTTCTAAATGATACCCATATTGATGATATTGACAATCGAACTTTTCTATGAAATTTTCAGAGGCCCATAACTCGATAAATATAAGCGAGAACAAATATTTTCATTTGATGTTGTTTTCTTATTTTTTATTTTCCATCGCTCTTTTTGTTTTGTTTTTTTTAATTTGAGTAACTTTATTGTTCCAAATGATATAGAAAACTTAGAGGCGTGGTGTTAAGTCTACTGCCTCGACGGACAAGGATCGATTTTGCTGATTATGAATAGCACCTCTTTCAACACTATGTCTGATCGATTGGCGTATTTAAATTTTTTCAAGGTCATTAGGTGCCTTGGTAAAGTTGAATTCAACACTAACGCGAACGGACAGGCGGATAGACAGACAGTGCTCAATCGACTTTGCTATGCATAAGGACTTAGAACCTTACGAGGTCGGAAACTTAGATAAAACTTTTCTTCAATTTTTGTGGTGAAAGATAAAATAAATAAAATCTAAAAATGGCAATTACTGAAGATGTAGCCATGTTGTACAAATTCTGTAATATTTTTCAAAATGACTTCAAGAAATGTAAAACAAAATCCGAAGTTGAAATGTGAACAGAAATTTCTTAACCGAAGAAGGTCGAAGTGGTGAATAAAATATTGAGCTAAAATCGGTAAAAAAATAAAAGTGTTAAAATTAAATCGCTCAGAACTAAAAAAAAATTTAAAAGATATCTCTTGAATAATAAAGTCAGGTTTTAAAAATAACCAGCATCAAAAAAGTTATTTACAAAAGGTGGACATATTTTATTTAGCAGCCAAAAACCACAAAAACTTTAAAGTTTTGCATAAAATAAAAATAATAACAAAAAATAACAATAAGCGTTAAACTAAGAAAAGACTCAACAATTAAGAAAAGCTAAGTTTAGCAAAAACGCAAATTTTACAGAAAATCGGTTTTTATAAATACAACTCGCAAACTATGATAAGTGGAGTCGATAAAAATACTTCTTTACAAATAACTTCATACTAATTATTATAGTGATTTTTTTTGTAAAACAAACTTCTAAAATAAAAATTATGTTTTTCTTTATTTTTATATTTCTTTATTTTTATTTCCATTTTTAGTTAGTTTTTTTTTTTTTTTTTTTTTTTTGCCATGTTGATATCTAATTTGATAATTGGTTGTAATTTATGGTCGTGTTGCAGTAACATCATTATTCATAACTTCCAACAAATATTTAATAAAAAACATTCAACATTTTTTTAAATGGGAACGAACATCTTGAGTGGTTCCTTCCTTCTTTTTGCCTCAAACAAACACTCTTCAAAATCGTTTGTCTGTTTTTGATTTCTGAGAAATAGAGACATTTTTGAAAGTAAATTGTATCATTAATGTTTACTCATACACTACATTTATTCCAGCCAGATTTTTAATATTTTGGGAAACCAAAAAAAAAAAAAATGTAATTTTTTATGTGTTTAAATGTCAATAAAAAAAAAGAGAAAGAAGTAGGAGGTGTTTGCTTGGTTAGCTGTGACGTTTTTTTTATAGCTTTTTATGATTTGGGGGAAAATATGATTTTCTGTTAAGAAATTTTTAATTCTTGAATGAATTTATGATTAAGGAGTCATATTAAAATTTTGGTATGAAGTATAAAATAATTAATTTTTATGTACGAGGGTCATGCCATAACAACTTGGAATCAAACCTTAAGCTAAAGCAAATATCATTATATCAACTCCACTTTCTCTCAGGATCTGTAATTTAATGGTGTTATATAAAATATGTCCTTTCTTTATGTAGCAAAGGTTATAAACAGGAAATGATTTTTTGTCTTGCGTGTGAAGAACTGTTTGGAGAAAATACAAGTGCATTAAGCTTTTGATAAGTTAGTTACTTTTTAATTACTTGAAAATATTCAAAATATTTTATTTGAATACTTGAAACTTTGAACGGATTTTTAGAATTCAAAACATATAGTTTTATTTGTTTTTTTCTTTTGTTCGGTTAAATAAAAATTTTCTTTTGGCAATAAAATTATATTTATTCGTTTTCACACTCACAGCAGAGTTGTATTTCTCTAGCAAAGCTGTATTTAATATTGAAAATCTTATGTACAATTAACATAAAAAATACAACTCTTGAAGTATCGGGTAAATACTCAAAAAGGTACTAAATACGTCGCTAGCACTTATTAAATTATAAAAAAATTTATAGTTTCATCCGGCTAAAACTTTACATATTTTTTAATCTTTTAATTTATTAATAGCCCGTTCAGGTTGCCGCTAAATTAAGTCATTTCGTGATTTTGGCCCAAAGCAATCCGAATCTTCTCCAATAAAAAAAAAAAAATAAAATTGGGACGACACAGAATTAAAAAATTAAAAAAAAAAAAAATTAAGAACTAAATAAAATTTTACATAAAAATATCATCGGCTCTAAATGGGTCAAGCATTTTTAAAAAATTTTAATATTTTCTGAAAGATCTCTTCAAAAGCTTCTAAATGATACCCATATTGATGTCTTCAAAAATATGGTGCAAAATCGTACTTTTGAATGAAAAGTTCAGAGGCCCACAACTGAGAAAATATTTGCGAGCGCCAATTTTTTCACTTAATTTTTTTTTCTTGTATTTTACATTCTCTATTGCCCCATTTATTTATTTATTTTTTTAATGAAGTTACTTCATGGTTCCAAATGATGCGGAGAACTTAAAGGCAGGCGTGGTGTTTTGTCTGCTGCCGCGAAGGACATGATCGATTTTGCTGATTTTCAATAGTTAAATTTTCTGCCATCCCCAAAATTAACGCTTAAAGAGCAAGATATCTGTCAAAATTTCTCATGTACATACAAAATGTATGAAGAATCCCTAAATAGCACGGCGTCAACGCTTAGCAATTGGAAAATCCAATTTTGAGAGCGCGTAAGGTAGTGAAGTTGGCTGCAAGCTACTTTTGTTTACATATTTTATTAGAAAACGTTGCAAAACAGTAATGACATTTTAGCTTTTTTTGGCTTCATCTAGCGAGTTTATCACTATTTGCATTTCATTTTATAGGGTTTTATTAAAAATGATAAATTAACATTACTGTTCACAACAAAACGTTGCGCTTTTATTTAGGTATGTCATTTCAACGTAAAAGCCATACGTTATTTTGCGTCGCGTCTTACGCGCTAATTTAGGTATGGCTGTATGTCTGATAGACTAGCGTATTTAAATTTTTTCTAGCTCATCTAGTGCATTAGCAACGTTGATTTCAACACTAACACGAACGGACAGACGGACATTGCTCAATAGACTTCGGAAATGGATATTGTAAATATTACAAACGGAATGAAAAACTTAGTTCATTTGGGCAATTGTTAAATAGATGCAAAATTACGTATTTTTATATTGATTTCGGCCGAAATCACGAAATGACTACATTTCGTGGCAGCGTGAGTGAGCAGGCGATAAGAAAGAAAAAAATTAGTTACACATTTTTGTGTCCGACTGTAATGCAACGTTTACACATAATCAATCGCTATTATGTTGGTTACACGAAGTTCACCTGACGCCTAACGTTAATTTTTTAACTAATAATTTATTAAATTTATTTCTAGCTTTTTAAATTTTTTTTACTAAAAAGTGGGGCAAAATAAAATATTTTGTAAAAAAATCTGCATTTTATAAAAGACAAAAAGGATTAAAAATTTACTTCATAAGTTATATTTGTAGTATAACTAATTAAATAATGATAAGAAATAGTAGTTTTTTCTTTTTGAAATGAATATTTCTTAATTTTGCATGAAGAATCTTGTTTTTGCCATTAGTTGCTGAAATACTCAAAAATTGTTGCACTATAAAAAAATTTTTTAAATAAATTGAAGGTACTTTTATTCTTTATCTTCTGGTGTTTGAATTATCAAAATCAGATAGGCTGGACTGCTTTATTATTTGCAAAGCTCTTTAAAAAATCTACAAGTGATTGACTGAATGTGAAAACTGAAAGAATATTTTCTTTTAAAAGCGTTCGTTCTACCCTTCCCACACTTATCTTTTTTTTAAAGAATGATTTTTTTTGTATTTTACTCCAGACTCTGTTGGGATTTGAACTTTTGACACCTCTATCAAAGCAGCCTTTGCATTAACTCAGCTTTAAATTCATTTTCATTTAATTCTGCTCTCACTTAACATCTGCTGGTGGTAGAAATTAGCTTTGTAATTATTTTTAAGTCACAATTTAATATTTTGAATAGAAAGCTTTAACAGTTTAAATCTAACTTTCGTAGCAACATTCATTCCTGATTGGCTATTAGCTCGTTACTGGATTTATTAGGTTTAAAATGTGCTGTTATTGCAATAGTTATTTGTCGAAGGGGCTCTTTTAAACTTAAATTCAGGAATAATCGCGTTCTATTGATGCATTAAAGTTTAACTGAATAAGCAAAATAATTCCCGAATTCTAGCTTAAAAGAGTGCACTTTCTGGTTAGACTTACTTAACAGCATTTCCAGCAAAATCTTTAGTTCTGTTCTTTTTTTAAATTACGTAAAATGTAAAAAAAACACAAAAAAACTTTCCAAAAGAATTCATAACTTAAGTACCATTTGAGATTTTTAAATGAAGCAAAACCGTGTCAGAAATTTCGTTTGAATATAATTAATATTCCTGCATGTATCTTCATTATAAATCATCACCATTTCAAGTGTTTGTCACCAAAATCATATAAATCACGTGACTCGTGTGGACACAGTAAAAAACAAAGTACACGTCCCTTATTCTTCTTCTTCTTGTTCTTGTAGTCATGTTCATTTAAGGAACGAACATTTAAGAGGCTCTGAGAAAAATGATGAAGTTTTTAACATTAATTATGTATTTTTACAAGTTTGAGTATAAAAGACAGGGAATCTGGTTTAGAATAAAGTTCTTTTGTTTTTTGTTTGTTGTTGTTGAAAAAAAGGAAATATTTTTTTTGTTTTAGTTTGAAAATGTTATTTTTGAAACATCTGTAGTTGGATAATTTGTGGCAACATTAAAATAGTAAAGAAATAATTATATTTTTTCTTTTGGTTTTTGAATATTGTTTTCTAAAAATGTTCCGCCTTTAGTATTTATTGGGTGTAGATTTCAAGTGTTATTCTAAAAACACACAACAATGGTGAAGGTGATTCCTTTTCTTTTTTTTTTCTCTCTTCTTGATTTTAAGGGTTTATTTTTTGTTTTATTTGAGAAGAGTATATTGAACTCTTTTTTTTTGGGAGTATGTTTTTTTCAAGGAATATTTTCTTAAAATTAATTATCTGATCATTTATTTAAGTGAGTAATTAGTATTTGGTGTTAAATGTGGTAATTTGAGATAAAGTGTTTGAATTTAAAAGGAATTGAAAAAGAACACTTGAACATTAGAAGATGACAATCATTTTATACCAGTGAAATTTATTTTGTTGGTTTTCAAAGTGCGATATCTAAAAAATATTTCTTTTAAGAAACAGTATTACAAACCAACCAAGTCAACATGCCAAGCTCAACGTTGTGTTGCGGTTAACCTAAACGCTAAAATAGATGTAATTAAAAGTGTCAACGTTGGGTCATGAGCAGTAGAATTCATGATAAAAATAATAAAAAAAAATTAAAAATAAAAGAAAAGAAAACAAGAGACAAAATCGCTAAATTAAAACGAAAATTACTACAACGTCATTATTTGCCAATAATAACAAAACCAATTATAAATACTGACTAAAGGGCGGTTTACATGGTCACAAAAGTCTTAAATATTTAATGAATCTGCACTAATTGAGAGTTAATACGAATGAAAATTTGACATTTTGTTTCTTGAAAATTTTCAAAAAACAATTCCGAATCATTAGATATGGGATGCATTTTTCTGCAAACCACCCAAAAACTTCTGTTTTAGTAAGATTTTTACTTTCATTTCAAAAATGCGAATGCAATTTTATATAATTTTCTCTTGATTTTACGTACGTAAAGTCGCACCGTCTAAACTGCGCCTAACGAGTTGTCAAAATCGGATTTTTTAATTGCCAAGCGCTTCCACCGCGCTATTAAAGTTTGCTTTTAGCATTTTGTAGATCCAATCGATCCATTGACGTCATTTAATAATTTACTCTTTATGTTTCAAAAAACACTGTTTCTTCAGGAGTGTAAAAATAAATTAATTTTTAATCTATTGATACATTGTCATGCTTAAGTTCGTGTTATTTCCCTCTTAAGCTACGACTGAATCTAATGGAATTTCGTCTTGCTAAGAAATACCACAGTAAAAATTGATTTTACGTTTCAGACAGTCATACAAGAAAAATGCAACTCAAAATGCAACCCTGATCATAAAGAAATTAATAATTCATAAAATTCTTTAAAAAGATTAGCATGTAGAACAGGCCTGTTTATTTAAATCTTATTTTTTATCTAACTTTTTATCTCACATTTTGGACACACATGTCATTTTTAACAGATTTAAGGACTTAATCGCCTTCTTCTTTACCCTACGTCTTCACTAGCCAATAAATTAGAATGAACATAATGTTGCACATGAATTTGCCTAATCTAGACTCTCAATTATCAAATTTCGTTCATGTCAAACATCGTTGGCCAAACGTTTGTGTGAGCAATGTGAATTTTAGTTTTCAGATTTCTTTATTACAAATTTTGTTAAAAACATCAAAACCTCCCTGATGATAAACAAAAAACTATGCTCAGACAGAACATTACCCCCAACACATTTTCGCCACTTACAAGAACAAGGACAAATTAATACGGTTGTTTTGCCGGCGTTATGTGCACGTGTTGTTTGATTCAATGGGTTGTAAAGCAGCTTTTCAATAAATTTTTTAAGCATATAGACCAGCTGTTATTTTCGACTTTATGGTGTAAAATAAATAGGAAAATTATATGCAAAGAATGAATTATTTCTTATATTGTTTCAAATAAATGAGACTCAAATTATTTTTTTCTAAGGCCTGAAAATATTTTGTCGATCCGACATAGCACTGAGTTTTTAGGCCAAGAAAATTTTAGAAATTCAGCATAACATTTATTCTCACGCCGTTATAACAGTTGCGTTAGTGTTGATGTAGCGATAAGCAATTTCAAATTTTTCTGTATACGTTTAGGTTGCTTCTAAGTAGATTTCTTCTCTTTAGTACAAAGATCACTGGGCTTGCTGTGCAATTTTTTTGAGAGCTAAAATCTTCATATTTCTAAGAAGTTTTATCACGTTTTATAACATATAAAGCAACCAATATTGACCCCGATTAAGTTTGTTCTTGTTATACCTAATGTTTCACCTCCCTCTAATGGCCTGAAAAAAAAAATATTTTTTTCTTTTATTATGTATTTTTATTATTTATATATTTTTTTATTTTTTTTTTTTTTTTATTTTCTTTTTTTTTATTTTTTTTTTTTTTTAAATCATTTTTTTTTTTTTTTTTTACAAAAGAAAATAAAAAAATAAAAAAAAAATGATAAGTAAATTAACATAAAAAATTGAGTAGAAAAAAATACCTGAGCCTTGGGGAAGCGCTGTTAACCCCTTGTGGTCTTTTGATGATTTTGAGATGCTTTGTCCTTTTAATTAAAAAATTAGAAAGCAATTTATTATTAACTGGCAGAGCCCATGACTTCGTCCGCGTATTATTTCTATTTTTTTTAATTCTAATTTAGAAAAAAAAAATGCGTTTTTAAACATTTATTGTAGAGTTCTGTAAACATTGTTTAAAATTTTCCATCTACAAAAGTAAATTGTACTGACAGCTGTTCTAGTACCATTTTAACGGTAAAATTCGGTCCTTTACATTTGAATTTTTACGTTCTCTACGAAATGACATATTTTTACGAGAAAAAAAATATTTTATATTTTATCGAAATTCATTCATCGGTTTTTACGCGATAAAAATTCAGACGGACAAGCAACCAGACAAAATTTGCATTAAATTTAAAAAAAAAATATTTCATGTAAAATAATGATCCCGCTACTGTTTTGTTATATTTTTAGATTTTGACAATTTTGTTGACAACGCTGTTGAATAAAATACACTTTAAGGCCGGGGCACATAGAATCCGTCATACGTTAAACTTTCAACTGACAATCAGTTAAAACACATGTTTTCTTATGAGCGTTGTCACAGTCAATACGTGTCCGTCAACGCAAAGTACGAAAGTTGGTCAACTTTTAACTTTTGACGTATGTTGAATACTTTGACAACTATCAACTGCTTCTTATTCTCTGTTTTCTTTTAACTCTGGATGTGTTTCTATTGTATTCTGTAATTTTAATAAAATAGTTTTGGTGGCAAAAAATAAAATACAAATTTAATTAAATTAAATTAGCAAGTGAATAAAATGCAAATTAAATTTAAAAGTGAATAAAAATAGAGAGCAAACTTTGATTTAACATCCGTCAGTAAAGTATTCATTGTGCCAACCTCATCCGTCGTTACTTTGACTTTAGTTGAATTTGTCAAAGTACAATGTATGACGGATTCTATGTGACCCGGACTTTACACCTATTCACACCCAAAATCTCTATATGAAATTTTGCTAAAAAATGCTAAACCGCTCGCAACTGCGATTTTTATTCATAGGCTAGTTAAAACGACTAGATTGTTTAAATATTTTAAGATCTGGCAGCTTGTTTTTGTTGAGTATGTTGCAACAATAGGAACGTTATAACATTTTCTCGTTTCAGCTGTGTAACAATATTTAAGCCATAACAGATCAGCTGTATCGATGAGTTGAATTAGTATTTTTTTTTATTTCCCTAAAAGAATCGAAATTAGTGAACTAATAAAATTTCATTATCTTTAGATTATGTTTTTGAGGAAATTAATTTTTTATATCGCGTATTGTATAATAAATATTACCAATCTGTAGCAATTATCGAATGACTAATTAGTCATTTACCCAACAAAAATTATAAATACTTAAACTAAACACCACAGGCAAATACATACATCCATCGTTGGCAAACTTTTAAATGAAAGAAGAATTCAAATGAAAAGAATTTGAAATTTTTGAACTAATGAACATTTAACCAAGTCATAAATGAAGCAAACAGGCATCATTAAAAACACTGAAATTATCAACACATAATTTAGGTAATTTTCTTATTTTTTATTTTTTTTTAATTTATTTTCATAACTTTGTTGTTTGCTGTTGTTGCTGTTGTGTTATTAATTATTTTCAGTCGTATGAAGGAGAAAGTGTCACTTGAGAGTTTTGACTCGTATACAAAATGGAGAATACTTACAATTTAAAAATATTTTTTTTTATTTTTATTTTAAACTTTTAACGCAAAACACGCAAGTCGTTAAGAAAATTGTATTCTTCATTTTTTTATAAAAATTCTTTGAGCTTTTGCCAACATTTATTAAAATGTCTTAATTATTTATGATGCAGTTTCATTCAAAAAAGAAAAGATTATGAAAAAAAAACAAACTGATCAGGAAAATATGGATACACTCAGAGAAAATCATATATGAAGAAATTATTATGTTTAAGTTAAAAATATAAAAAAATTAGGTTTTCAGGTTCGCATAGTTCATTGAGTCTGTCTCGTTTTTGTAACTTAAGTGAAAAATTTCTCACATAATTTTATTATAATCATCTTGTTTAATACTTTGTTCAACAAAGTTTATGATTAATTCTAATGTATTCTGTGTAATACAAGATGACTATAATAATTTTACGTAAGAAAATTTTCAATGTAGAATTTCTTAAAAAATCTATTATATTTTTTTATACTTCTATTAGTTGGTCTGGGCAAATACTTTTGCTGAAAAAGCAGCTGGTTTTAAGCCAACCACGTTTACGAACATTTTAATAAATACTGTTTGGTGGCATTAGAGATACGATTAATTTTATATTAACTTTCCTTAAAAAAACAGATAATTCCAACAACAGCGCTATTTATCGTTTAAGAAAGACCTCTCTATCTCTCATTCTTAAACTGTTACCTACCTTTACAACTGTAGGTTTTCTTTGCAGTCGTTTGAGTTGTTTCTGTAATAAATAAAAACAATCCCAGGGGCACGACGTGATTTTGATGTATAAAAATTATTGCTTCCTTTTCAGAGTAAAATTTTCCCAACCGCTGTATAAAGCAGTAAATTAAAAACTTTTAACAAATTCCCTATAATATTCGTTTTGTCGTAAAGGGCGTTTTAGAGGTACGACTTTACGTTCGTAAAATCCAAGAGAAAATAATATGAAAATCCATCCGTATTTTAAAAAATGAGAGTAAAAATCTTACGACAGATTTTTTCGCGTTTACACAATTGGTATACACAGGTTTTTGGGTGGTTTGCAAAAAGGCACCCCTGATCTAATGATTCGTAATTGTCTTTTAAAAATTTTCAGATAACATAGAGAGCCATACGACTACAAAATTTTCATCCGCAATTTCTCTCAATTTCTGCAGATTCGTTACATATTTGGTTTAGACGATCCCACTGGTACTATTCTGCACAAAACTTTGACATGTCGTTAGACTTCTATGACTATGTAAACCGCCCTTAAATAGTTGCTAATGGAGATGCAGGGTTTCTGATAAAATAAAAACACCCTGGCTAATTTTTAGGAAATCGTCATTTATGCTTTTTAGAATAATCATATGTTTAACACCAGACCGCAGAACCTCAACTGCATTTTATAAAAAATAACATTATAACATATGCATATCTTTGTTATTCTCATAATGTTGAATACCAGGTAACAGAAAAAGAAATAGCTTTTTAGTTGAGTTAAATTTTTTATTTTTATACAAAAAGCTAACCCGATGGAAATGGTTCAACGTTAGGAAAAATAAACTAAAGTCTTAGTTAATGCGTTATTAAAGAAGCTTGTTATAAGCGGCATTAATGTTTTTTCTATAGAGAAAAATACACACAACCTATCGCTTAAAGTGATGATAACGATTTTTAGTACCAATTTAGCTGTCTTAAATCACAATCACTAAAAATATGGCAGCTTCAAAAAGCAAGTATATACTGAGATGGCTGTCTGTCCGTCCGTGTTTATGTTGAAATCAACTTTGCCAAGATCAGATAGACAAAATTTAAATGCGCCAATCGCTTAGACATAGTTTCGAAAAAGACGTTATTGAAAGTTAGCGAGTTTGGTCTATGGCTCTCGATGCAGTGGGCTAAACACCACGCCTGCCTTTAAATTGTCCATATCATTTGGAACAATGAAGTAACTTCAATCAAAAAGACAAATATATGGAGCGATAGAAAATTAAAAATAAGAATAAAACATCAAGTGAAAAAATCGGCACTCGCCCATATTTTCCGAGTTATAAGCCTCTAACATTTTCATAAAAAAGTACAATTGTCAATATGGGTATTATTTAAAAGCTTTTAAAGAGATCATTCAGAAAATTTTAATTAAAAAAAAGCTTAACCCATTAAGAACCGATGGCATTTTAATGTAAAACTATATATTGTATTAATTTTCTTTTTTTTAATGCTCTGTAACCGCAATATTTTTTTTATAGGAGCTACTTCGCTTAACAAGATTTACATACTTGGGGAAGGGTATATAGGATTCGGCATAGCTTATTATAGCACTCTTACTTTTTATTACTTGTTGTTAAACATCTAAAGTTTCTGCATGTTGTGGTTGAAAAGCTGAGACGGCATTTATGAATAAACATTAACTCTTCTTTGGGAACAACCTTTAAATTTTAGTGTTATTTTTATGCATTTTGTGGTTATGGAGAGCACATTTTCTATATAAGGGTTCGTCTGTTGGGGTTAAAAAAATAAGAAATTTAAGCTTTACGTCTTGTATTTAATTAAAAATTAATTTTAAATTTTACGCTCCATAAAATGCTCCATACTCCGTTTAAGTTTCATGTTCTTGCTTATAAAAAATAATTTCACACTAGTGAAAATCATGTCTCTATCGAAATACTCTTTAATTTTTATTTTATCATATTATCACTTTCTTGAAAATTTCAAGTGCCTTTCTATGCCAAGCCATTCCGATCTTAATTCAACTAATTTATATGTGATGATTTTTTTTTGTTTTGGAAAAGCCATGGAGTTAAGTTTCATTCCTAAAGGAATTTGGGTAACTTGCCTAACGCCAAGATTATAAACTTTTAACGCCATTGTAAATTTTTGCGCTCTGTGTACACTTTGGAAATATGAATGCTAATTAATAAACAAAATCGTTACGCAGATTTTTAAGTGTTTTTTTAAAGAAAAAGAGGAGGTTCTTATTTTATCGTTTCGAAAAGAAAATCATAAGGGCGCAAGTTGCTAAGAAAATTTAAAATAAATTTTTAAATTTTAAAATACAGATAAACAAAATATTCAATTGCTTTTTGTTCCCACCCTAATAAATCAGATGTACATCTTATGAAACTTTTTCATCTGAGCGTTCAAACTTACATATTTATACAAACACACACACACACACATATTTTTTATGAATTGCTTATATTTATGTTTTAATCATACTGTTGGCGCTGTCGCATTATGCTTCACTGTCGTGTCAAAATTATTTAATATAATGATCAAATTTGCCAAGTGCATTATAATCACACATCAAAATGACATCTTAATTTTTCTAATTGCTTATTAAAAGTGAATAAAATTTCTATATTTCATTGGTTTTTTGAGAAAAGAGCAGAAGTAAAATGCTAATAATTTAAGAAAATTTTTCAAATTTGATTCAGCACTACCACGGCAACGTCTACCGCCGTTCTTTATGGGCCCACTTTTTTTAAGAAAAGTAGCACTTTAGGCAATAATCCTACTTAGTTATTTTCGTAACCATGCTACATTCTTTAGGAAAGGGATAGATGATAGATAAGACAGTTGGTGAAAGGAGAGAGATAGATACAGCCGTTTTATTAGTTATTTTACTTCGCCGGCGAATATGCTGTGAAGAAGGAGGCTGCATGTTTATTATGTTAATTCTGAATATGTATTTATATCATTAAACAGAAGAAAAACATTTTTATTTTTTGTTTGCCGCAGGTGTTGAACCCTGGCCAACCAGGTTTGTAGTCAACGTGCTTACCACCTTAACTACAGCAGCCTCTTAATGTTTTGGCTCGTGGTTTTTTCCATGAATACCTAAATACAGATTTTCTTTTCATTCACTTTTTCAAGTAAAATCACAATGCAACGGTGTGAATATTTTTTTCATCTGGGTATTTCAAGCCTACAATGTGCACCAATCAACTTTAACGACTAAACAAAATTTTAAAGCCCAAAACTTGAAGTAGATTTTGTCACATAAGAAATTAAATAAATTCTTCCAAAAGTCTTGGAAAGCTTTCTATATTCCAACAACTTTCAAAAAATACTTTTGTTATTGAAGAAATAATGTTTGATTAAATACCTGCTAGTGGATTTTAAGCCATCCGTACACATAAAGCGTTTAGAAAACAACGTTGTTAAGTTCATTTTAGTTGTTGCATAAGTAATTCTTTTGAAATGAAAAAAAAGTAAAAAAGGCTGCCAGATCTTCTTTACATAAAAGAAATCTAGACGTTTTAACTCGCCTAAAAAGAGAAATTTCATTTGTAAGTGGTATGGCTGGCCATATTAAGCAAAAGTTCTAAGGGAAAACTTGTATGCACATAACAGCATATATATATGGCGGTGTTTTAACGAGTAACTAAATCGGAACAGTATGAACCTATGGTTATGTTATGCGCAATACTGGTGCTCTAACAGATTTCTTACGATGCTCACATCATCGAGAAATAAGCTTGTCCAAAAGGTTTGGTTTGGTTTCTTAAAATATTAAGATTTTAGGGACGTATAATAATTGGGCACATTACGCAAGATATAAACAATTTTTTCCAAGGCGAATCAATTGTAAGGTGTAAGCGATGGCGAAATTATTAATTTTCGCCGATAGCCTAACTGTCAAATAAAAGAAATCTGTATTAAATTTTTTTTATTGAAAATTGGGCTAACGGAAGAAATTATCGAATTCGTCATTGCTACCACCTCATAATTGATTCGCCTTCATTTTTTTCATTACATTGTGTTTCCCAATTAGCGATTTTTAAAAAGTCGTATACATTAGAAGAGTTGTACATACCGACATACTATCCTTCTTAAACATATTCAAAGATTTTTAACGCTTACCTCGTGCTAAAAAAATTTTGCAATACATTTTTTCATTAAAATAAAACTTTTGTAATTAAATAAATATTTCAAAATTAATTATTACAAATTTTAATAAAAATGCTAATTAATTGCGACAAATTTAAACAAAATATCCACAATTAATTTCAAACAATTTTTGTACGGCAAAAGAAAAAAAAAATAACAATAAAACAAATTTACAACAACAACAACATATATAAGAAAATATATTAAAATTAAGTTAAAAGCAAAATAATTTCAAAATAAATTCTCGCAAGAGCAACAAGCAGAGGCGAAACAAATAAAAATGATTTTAATATAATTGACAAATTATTTTGAACAAAGTGCTAAATTAAGCATTTACCACAAAAATTTCAAAACATTTAGTGTTTTGAAAATGTGAGGTGCAATTTTTGTTAAACATTTGCTTAATGAAGCTGCATGTTGCTCATTAGTTGAAAAATGATGATGTTTATTTGGCTTTAAATGATTCTTAATAGAGACATCAAGTTTCAATTATATACGTTTATTATGAAAATATCTTGCTGACAACAACAACAACAGCAACAATACTAAGGATCATAATTTAAAAACAGAAACGCCCTCCCTACAAATACAAATAATATCTTCAAGTGGCTGCGTTCTATATCTCTATAAAACAGATCGTGCCTATTGCTGGGGTGTTATACATTTCACACATGTTTCTTTTTTTATTGAACAGCATTTAAATCCTATTCTGCAGTTGTTAAAAAAGAACAGGAATACACTGATAAAGATCTTCTCTTTCTTAGTCTAAATTTAAATCTTCTTACAATTGGATATTTTTATATTGGCTGAAATTCTTTTTGAAGATTTTCAATAAACTTCTTATACTTTTGTGTTGTAAAATAAAATTTAGTTTTGAAAGATTTTTAATAACAAACGGTTGTAAAGCGCAAAGTGTTCTTCTTCTTCTATTTTCTGTAATTCCAAAATAAATATAATAATTAACCAGAAAAAAAATTAAATTAAAGCAAAAATATGGAAACACCTGCGGTAGTTCATCGTTATCGTAATAGTTTTTCTATAGAAAATATTCTATCCAAACCCAGACCGATTAGTGGTGAAATTGAGCATAAAAATAACTATGATTTAAATACCACAGTAAATGATTACTGTGGTGGAAATTGTGATAAATTGAACAGTGGTGAACAAAGAGCTTCAAGTCCCGAATCAAGTTTTAATGAGGATATTTTAGATGATGGTAAAAGCGATATTACCTCTGAAGATGATCATGGTAAGATTATTTAATTGAAAAAATATATATTTTTTTGAAAAGGCTGCTTACCTTTAGTATCTTTCCTTTCGCTCAAATAAAAAAGAAAACAGAAATCCTAAAAAAAAATTCAGAAACTTAAACATTTATTACCGCGTTAACGATTATACTATTTTTGGAACCTGCTTTAACATTTCCTTGATAAAAGAAAAAGGCGAAGAAAGCAATTGATTTCCCCGTAAAAATTTAAGCTGGCTGCATATGAATGCAATTTCTGAAAACTATAAAGATTGTGTTACAATTGCAAAAGACTCTTTTCTGCAAATAATTTTCAGTGATCAGGGAACTATCGTGCACAATCGTACTTTTCTATAAAATGCTCAGTTACCCATAATTCGGAAAATATGGGCGAGCGCCAATTTTGTTACTTGATGTTTTTTTCTTAGTTTTTAGTTCTCTTTCGCTCCATATATATTTATTTTTTTTGTTTTTTTTATAGGAGTTACTTCATTGTTCCAAATGATATAGGAATTTTAGAGGCAGGCGTAATGTTTCGCCCGCTGCCTCGAAGGACAAGGAAAGATCTTGCTGATTTTCAATAGCAACTATGTCGATTGGCGTATTCACATTATCTCTAGCTCATCTTGTGCCTTGGCAAAGTTGATTTTAACACTAACACAGACGGACAGACAGACATCGCTAAATCAATTTCGCTATGCATAAGAATTCAAAATATATAGGTTTTTACTCTTTAATTAACACTTTTTCGATTCAAATTCAAAGTTTTTCAAATCAAACTCAATTTGTTTCAAAGTAATTTCAATTTTATTCAAAACACATTAAATTATTTTCAACACAGATTAAACTTTTTACAAATCGTATTGAATATTTTTCATTTCAAAATCATTTTTTTTCATTTTGCATTAATTTTTTTAACTTCAAATTAATTGTTTTTAAATAAACGCAAAATACTTAAAAAATTATTTTTATTTATACAAAATTAAATATAGAATAAGCTTCAATTACTTGCTATACAAAATTTTCAATGTAGGGGTTCTCCAGTTGCAGCTAATGACAAATTCATTGTCATATCAACATAATAATTATTGCAATTTGAAGATGTTACGGATTCTACTGATCGGTTAATTATGGTGACCAAGTCCATATTACTTTCTGGATCAGCTAGAATATTACGAGCACAGAGCTTAGTTTTTGAGAAAAATTTTTCAATTGGGTTTAGTATAGGGGGGGAGTATGGAGGAAGAAAAACTAAAATGTGACCGGACTCAGTAATTTTATCTTTCACCACTTGCGTTTTGTGTATCTTTGCATTGTCAAGGATCAGCCAACCACCTGTGATGTAAGATTCAGCTAATATATCGAATACATCTTCAAGGAAAGATGTAAAAATGTTGGTATTAACCGAGGAATTAACAATAACTTTTTTATGTAAAATGCCACGTTTGTTCATAGCTGCAATAAGGGAAACATTGCGTCCTCTAACGGTAGCAACAATTACATGTGCTGCGGTATTTACTTTGGATGTAGCCTTGTTTCTCCGAAGGTGGTAATTGAAGCCGGATTCGTCAATGAATATTATTTTTTCTCTTATTTCTGGAGCGTTTTGGTCAAAATTCATTGCATACGGTATACGTCGTTGAATTGTAGCATCGGAATTAAAACGATCTATGTTAATTGTCGCAGTTTTTAAGGTAATTCGCAAAGACTTTAATGCAGTATGTATGCCCGTTGTACTTAAATCCACATTATGAATTTCTAGAATCTTTTCGCGAATGCCTTTTTTATGTTATACATGGATTTATTTCTATAATCTTTTCAATTGTTTCGAATATTTCGGGAGTCAATTTGGAGTGACGTCTTCTTCATGATAACGCACCCTTCATGTACCTGTTTTTTTGTTTATACCAGTTATTTTGGCTGATTCAATAATGGTTTTTCCTTCGTTATAAAACTTGATCAAAATATTTTTTTTACTTACGCTGATATGGTTATATTTTCCACGTCTTCCGCGATGACGATTAGCCGATGTTATTTCACATATATTTTTCTCGTAAGAACTATCTGTTAGAAACTGAAGCCGATGATAATTTCGTACATTCAATACACCAGAACTAGCAGCTTGAATACTTTCTTCGCTAGATGACATTTTGAACTTCTTTAAAATTGTAAGAACTTTAATTTCACTTTATCTACCAACTAATTGACTCAGTATTCAAACACCTTAATGTTTACCGTTACAAAATGTTTTTTATTATTGTACTGGATAATATTTCCCAGGTATTATAAATAACTCAATAATAGAAAAAAAAAAACAAGTTTTAAAATCTTTCTGCATTGAATTCGTGGAAAAATTAATTTGAAATGGAAAAAATTGAATTTGAAAAAAATAAAATTTAATTCTAAAAAAAAATTAATTAAAAATGAAAAAAATGAATATGTGTTGAAAATAATTTAATTTATTCTAAATAAAATTGAACCTGCTTTAAAAAAAATTGAGTACTTTGTATAAGTTTTTCACATGCTTCATCCAAAATTGTGACCCATTCTTGACTAACTGGAGCTTTGAGATCCTTAATAATGTCATACTGACTACTAACAGCAAGAACTTTGCGCATTACGATACCCCAGTTGGTTTTCATTAGACTTTGGTCTGAAAAACAGGCTGACATTCAAACTAGGGAATATTTTATAACTCTGACCACAAGCGGGATTGTTTGCTCTTGCGAACGGCATCAGTTTTTGCTAAAAAATCAACTTTTTCTTGTGATTTTGTAACAAACAAAAAATAAAATAAAAAAATTTTTGGGTACTCTTTCGAGTTCGTTTGAATACCCGGAAAAGCTAATTCTAGAGTACTATTTGCGAAAAATTCTCCCCAAACCATAAAAGAACCACCACCGAAATTTCTCTTGCAAAAACAAAGATTCTTACGCAAATCATTCTAATATGAATCGTACTCGTATCCTTTATCTCGAAAAAAATTACCGGAATTCAAAAAGCTTTATAAATGATAACAAAAACTTTGCAAATGAAACTTATACCGTTAGAACTCGTATTTTTTTGTTGTTGTAAATGACGACTGCTGTAACACATAACTTACAGCCCAACGGGACATATTTTTACGACGTTTATGTGCTATTTTTTTTTCGTGGAGTGTTGGCGATTGAAACAATCTTTAGTTTACTGGTTTTTTTTAAGGTTTTAATTTTCGTCCTGCATTTTTTTTCTTTTTTCCGTAATTGAAAAGGAAATTTTCTCAACTACGGAAGTCTATAAAATATATAGCTCCTTTAAAAAGAACTTTTTGCATCTAACAGCAATTAGGATTTTAGTACTAGTGCCATCTTTCCATTCTATAGCTTTACTAGAAAACACAGCATAAAAAAATTTTAGAAATATCTTCACTTTACGGGTTCAGCGTATCAAGTGTACGACCAAATATATACAAAGAAAAATTTCACTGAAATTAAAGAATAACATGTAACACGTTATATTTTTTTATCTACTCTTTATGATTGGCTAAGCCTTATAAAAATGATTGTTTTTTCTGTATTTGTGGATCCTCCAGATTAAATTTTTTTTTTTAAATCTACAGCCTGCTACACTATCAAGGCAAGGATATATTTGCAATATGTTTCAAATTTTTTTAAAATTAAATCGATACATTTTTATTTAGGTTATTTAGTCCTCATTTGGTTACTTCTTTAAGAAATTTTGGTAAGAAAATTTGTATGGTTGTGGCAACACTGGCAGAGTATTCTAACTATAACAAGTAAGAGTTCTATATTCGGCTATGAAAAATCTTATGTACTCTTCATCATCATCATTGAATCTAGATTAGTGAAGTAACTCCAATAAATAAACAAATATAGAAAGGTGACAGAGATTAAAAAAAAAATACATAAAAACGCCACCGGCTCTTAATGGGTTAAGCAGTTTTGAAAAATTTTAGTATTTTCTTAAAGATCTCTTCAAAAGCTTTAAAATGATACTTATATTGATATTAAAAAAATTTAAAAAATTTCAGAGGCCCGTAACTCGGAAAATATGGACGAGCGCCAACGTTTTCTTTTTTACTTTTTTAATCTCTATCGTCTCCTACCTTTGGTTTTTTTAATTGGAGTTACTTCATTTTTCCAAATGATATGGAGAAATTAGAGGCAGTCGTGGTGTTTAGCCCACTGCCTCGAATGACATGGACTGATTTATCAGATTTGCAATAGCACCTCTTTCGACACTATGTCTGATCGATTGGCGTATTTAAATTTCTTCTAGCTGATCTAGTGCCTTGGCAAACTTTTTTTAACACTAACACGGACGGACAGACGTACATCGCTCAATGGACTTCGCTATGCATAAGAAGTCAGAATATATATGTTTTATAAGGTCGGAAATGGATATTGTAGAAATTACAAACGGAATGACAAAGTTAGATATACACTTTTTCCACTTTTTGTGGTGAATGGTATGAGAATGAAGAAAAGATGATTTTTATTTTTTTTTTTACATTTTAGTTAAAACTTTGGAGTGTTCATTTGTTGCTTTTAAAATTCATAGTTTCATATCAAGACAATGTTTTTTCCAACATCTTATTACTTAAGACTTTTAACAGAAGACGTTTATAATAATTATTTTTTGATAAAAATAATTGTACTAAGACTTATTTTAAAAGCATAATAATAATAATAATATTATAGCATTATAATATCATTTTAATATAAATTTAAATTTGATTCTGCCATCTAAATTTCTAACAAAGAAAAATCTCATGCAGACAAAATTAAACAAAAATTGGCATGCATTTCCCTTTTTTCAACAAATTTACTTTGGCAAATTGCTGGTTAAACCATCATGTCGTATTAATTAAAATACTTTCTCGCATTCAGGGTAATTTGTTTGATTAAATTCATTTAAAAAATGATATAAAAAGATTTAAAAAAATAGCGCTTATTTTATATAATTTAAAGCAAATTATTCAATGTGTAAAAAGTTGGCAAAAAAATAGAAGGAATTGCGAAATAAGTTTAATTTGTTGAAAATGAAGAAATATAAAAAATAACGGACACAGAAATAAAACATGGCCGGCTGGCTGCTGTTTGCCAAAACAAATTAATGTTTAAACTCAAATTCATTGGTTGATGTAAAAATTAAATTAAAACAAAAAGAAAAGAAAAGTATAAATAAAAAACAAGAGTGCTATATTCGGCTATGCCGAATCTTAAATTCCCTTCACCAAAAAATTTATTTCTGCTTTTATAGCCTTCACCATTTATATATAAATCTAGTTTAGTGAAGAACCTTCAATAAAAAAAAAAAAAAAAATATTGGGGTGGCAGAGAATTAAAAAATTGTACAAAAAAATATCAACGGCTCTTAATGCGTTAAGCTTATTTTTTTAAATTTTAGCATTTACTGAAAGATATTTTCACAAGCTTTTAAATGATACCCACTTTGAAAAGTTCTAAGGCCCAAAACTCGGAAAATATGAGCGAGCGCCAATTCCTTCACTTGATGTTTTTTTATTATTGTTAAATTTTCTATCGCTCCATATTTTTTTGTTTTTTTTTTTTTTTTTTGTTTTGATATGGTAAAATTAAAGACAGGAGTCCTTGTTCGCTGGACATGGACAGATAGATCTTGCTGATTTTCAATATTTTCAAAACCATGTCTGATTGATTGGCATATTTAAATTTTCCCTAGCTCATCAAGTGGATATTGTTAAAATTACAAACGAAATGACAAACTCAGATAAAAAAGAGTGGTGTAGGCTTTCAGCTTTAGCAGCAGCCGGCAGTACCAAATTGCTTATTTCTTTCTTTAGCCGTTTTTCTAAAAAAGGTTTTTTGAAATGCAGGTTTTTACAAATGAAAAAATGCTCACCTTGATAGACGCCAAGAATCGTTAGGGTTTTTCTTTAAAAAAAATACTTAATAAATTTTGATTCGACAATTCAATTAATTTCATTTATATATTTTTTTTTTGCTTTTTAAGGTTCCAACGATGATCGTAAAAAACGTCCACGTACAGCATTTTCAGCTTCACAAATTAAAGCTTTGGAAACAGAATTTGAAAGAGGAAAATATTTATCAGTAGCTAAAAGAACGGCGTTAGCTAAACAATTGCATTTAACTGAAACTCAGGTAATTAAATTTTTTTTCTCCTTCTACTGTTTGCAAAAAACAAATAGAAAAAATTAAATAATAAAAAAATATTACAAAAAATTTTATAAAATAGAAATTTCGATTTGTTTCTTTTTTAATTTTATTTTATAATTTAAAATATTTGAAATAATCTCCCTTATTACGAATGTCAACGTTGTTACAAGTTATGTCGACAGCACTCTTACGGGATTGTTGTCGTCAGCATTGAGAGTAATTGAGAGTTATCAGCGGCAAATTTATAATAATGAAGGCAATATTACGTGGGCGTTGACCGGAATTGACTTCGTTTTTGTCAATAAAGTTTTTACTGTCGACATAGTGAAATTTTGTTTGTTTTTTTTCCTATTTTACAAGCGTGGCTTTTAAACTAAAAAAAAACTCTTTTTATTGTAGTACATATTTTGATCATCCTTCTTAGGAGCTTGAATCTTTATATGCGAGCCGTCTATGTAGCCTATTATGCAAGAAAATCCCGTCTTATCTTCAGGCTTCTCTTCCTTACCCATTTCAAATTTAATAAAAGGGTGCAGATGACTTTTTCCAAAACAACTAACATTTCTTTCAAAATTAAGGATATAGTTGGTTGCAATAATCCAAGATTAAAATCATTACCAACGCTCGTTTGGTATGAGCCTTGAACCAAGAACCGCAATGTTGTTGCTAACTTTAAAGTGTTGGAAATTGATTTTAAACGAATAGGAATTTAAATGCTGTTTTATACAGTCACTAACATTCAACAAATCTGTTCAAAATGAACAAAAATAAAAAGTTTACTTTTTATTACAAATACGTGGCAAACTGCTCGATTACTTACGTGCTGTCCGGAAAAATAAAAATGTCTGATCTTTGTCTCACTACTTTTCTTCGAACCCCAAGCTCTTCTTTATTTTTTTTTTTCACTGCTTCAACTTGATTCATATATAAACAACATTTTTTCATAACAATTTAAAAATGTTAAGTTTAATAACTGGCAAAATCAATAGAGATGATTTTTTTCTTCAAAAATAGGAGGACTTTTAAAAATAGTTACTAACAGAATGAAATAAATTTATTTTTTCGGAAAAATTCCAACAAACGTTTTAATAAAACAGTAACGGAGTCATTTTTGGACGTGAAATATTTTTGTTGAAAATTTTAATGTTAGCGTAGATAGTAATCGATGTAGAATACAAAACATCTATTTCTGATATTTGTCTGTTTGTTTGTGATCGCATCACGTAAAAACTGCTGAATCGATTTAAATAAAATTTTGTCAGGAGATCTCTTAAAATCTCGGTTCAAATATGAAATACTATTTTCATAAAAATATGTCATTTAATGGAGAAAATAGAGATACAAATTTGAAAGCACCCAATTTTACCGGCATAATGGTACCTGAGAAGTTATCATTACATTTTATTTTTGTAAATTGAAAATTGTTAACTGTTTTCAAGAAACTACAACAAATGTTTAAAAATATATTTTTTTAAATTTTAATTAAGGACGAAGTCATGGGCACTGCTAGTCTATAATATTATTTTCGTTTCAAAAATTCCTTTCATTTATCTCGCGTTTTTGGCATTAAATCAACGCTGTATTTCGAAAGCAATATTTTAATACTCTTCACGACTGGTTAAAAAATGTAGACCTAAGTTTGTCATTTCGTTTGAAATTTCTAGAATATCCATTTCCTACCCCATAAAGCGTATATATTCTGAGTTCTTATGTTTAGCGAAATCGATTGAGCGATGTTCGTCTGTGTTAGGGTTGATATCATCTTTGCCAAGGCAATAGATGAGTTAGAGAGAATTTAAATACACTAATCATCAGAAATTGTTCCAAAAAAGCTGCTATTGAAAATCAACAAAATCAATCCATGCCCTCGAGGCAGTGGGCTAAACACCTAATCTTTCTAATTTTTTTATGTCATTTGGAACAATGAAGTAGCTCCAATAAAAAAAAGAAAAAAAAAACAAGTATATGGGGCAATAGAGAATTAAAAAATAACAAAAAAAAATCACATCAAGTGAAAAAAGTGGCGCTCGCTCAAATTTTCCGAGTTATGGGAGTCTGAAATTTTCATTTTTTTAAAAATCAATGTGGGTATCATTTAAAAGATTTTGAAGAAACTTTAAGGAAAATCTAAAATTAAAAAAATGTTTAACCCATTAAGGGCTGATGGCACTTAATTGTACTTAATATTTTTTTCTTATTTTTTAATTCTCTGTCAATATTTGCTTTTTTGGTTGGAGTAACTTTATTAAATTACTATACTATAAGATTTGGCATAGCCGAATATAAGTAAGTTGTTTTTAATTAATTTTTTTATGTTGGAGTTACTTCGTTAAACTAGTTTTAATCCTATCTTTTTTTTTCAACTTTCGTTTGTGATCCAGCAGGTAGTTGTTGTTTATGTTAAAAAGTGGTGAGCTCTCACCTGATACAGCAATCTTTTCATTTACTTAGTTGGGATAACAACCTCAAGCGAATCTTACATTTTTCAAAAAAAGTTTTTTTTTTTTTAACAGAAAAACTTTATGGAAGAAAAAAAATTTTATGCCGATTTTTATTTGAACTATTTAATGGGAAATATCCAGTATGGTACAAAGGGTTATAAGCCGAATATAGGACCCTTCATTGTTTTGTTTTAGTTTTTTTTTTGCATTCTCTCTTTATTAGTTTGAGGAAGTGAAGCATTCTTATCTTTTCCATATTAATAAATATATTCATTTACTATTTCGTTAAAAATTGATGAAAATTTCAAGCTATTTTATTTTGCTTGTAAGTTGTAAAGTATTGTAATTTGGCCAGTTTGACTTAATTTGTAGCATTAAAAAAAAAATAAAATTCTATATCACTTATTTAGAGAAGTTGTAATTTTGTCAAACTTTCAGCAGGCCTAAATTTATAGGAGTATCCTCGAAACTAAAAAAATTATACTGCTTCTACATCCTCTTGCTTTAATAGTAAAAGAATCACAAACAAAATAATCTAGTAGTAATCACTGCTTTCGAAACTTAAATTTTTTTCCACTCTGGCCCATCTGTGCTTCGTCAGAAAATAAATAGTAGAACACGTGAAACAAAAAAGCTCCGGCTTCTTTCGAGATGAGGAAGGTCACTTTTTAAATTGGAATTGTTAAAGTAAAGAATAAAACAAAAATCACCTGCCTTCATCTGCTTCTCCAATTACAACACCGCAACGAAAGGAAAGGATTAGAGTGCGACTTTTTTTGCTGCAATATTTTGTTAACCCAATTAAGTTAGTTAATGCAAGTCCCCACTTCAGAACAATTGTTATTCGAGTAAAGTTTAGTTACTAACGTAGTCTAGTCATTAGATCTATCAAAAATTAATACTTTGAGTTGTGTGAGTGCTTATGGAGTGGTATAAATTTCGACGTTCGTATTTCTTCGACGAAGAAAATATTTCTTCACCATCTGCATCATCTAATTTCATAAACATACAAAAAGAAAATTATATATTAGAATCAAATTTTAATATTTTTTGTTGATCTCTGAAAATTTCGCAAAATTTTGGTATAACGCTAAATGTTGGGCAAAGTAAAAAAATTAATAGAGATATTTTTTTTATAAGTTACAAAATTTTCAACATTTTACTCTTTTGCATATAAAGTTTATCATACTTTGAGCAGCAATTCCGATACCAGCTTTGGAATTTTAGAACATTTAAAAATAGTCAAAAATAGATCGAATTGAAGGACTTTTATCTTGTACAAGGATGATAAATTTTACACGAAAATATAAAACTTTTATTTATTCTTTAAAAAATTTTTTCTATCAAAAAAAAAAAAAAAAAGATTGATGGCCTTTTTTTTTTTGGCAAAAATACACAAAAATAAATAATTTTGTACTTTTTTATAAATTGCAAATCATCTAGTTTTTGAGTCATTAAAGATTTAATTTTCAATTTTTTCCAAAAAATATTTTAAATTTTGCTTGTTAACTACGATAATAAATTCAAAAAATTTTGCTTAAAATTGTATTCAATAATTTAAAAATAAAACTGGACCAGGGCAAGGCGAATTCACATAAGGTGGCAGCGCGGCTACAACAATACAACAATATAAAGAAAAACCGGCACTTAAGTGTATGATAAACTTTAGAACACAAATAATTACTACACTTTTTTCTTGCCCTTTTTAATAACGTTTTTACTAAGATTCGTTTTTTAAATTGATTTAAAACTCTTCTTACCATCCTTTTTAAAAAAATAATAAAAAAAGAAATTTTGTGATATAAAATGACTCACTTTTGACAGCTATTCTACACATTACAAAATTAAACAAAAAATTCTCAGCTGCCGCAACGATGCCACCTGGTTAAATTAATTCGCCTTGGACCAGGGTATCAAAAAATCAACAATTTTAATTTTAAAACGCTTTTAACTCGATCATTTAAAAACATCAATTTGAAGAATTTAACACCATTTTGTAGGTATTGTGACCTTTAGGACTGTGTAAAAATCAGATAAAAATTTTAGAAATGCCAAGCATTAGATAAATTGGCAGGTGCAAGGTACCCAAGTTTTAGACCACATAGCGCTATCCCTGGAAAGTAGATGGTAACCAGCCTTAAAACTTAAGCTCAGTTAGTCCTGTATGCTCAAGTTAATTTTTGGATCAATAGGAGTAGCCCTATACAAATGGCTCGAGTTTTTTTTACAAAATATTTTGATTACGTGGGCTGCTATATATATTTCTGGCCTGGTAACACTGAGTGCTGCCAAGTGCAATCTGACATTTCCATTGGAAAGTTTGTTATTTTTAAGTATAATCGTACTCAAAACGTTTTGACGTACGACAATTATTTGTGTTGTTTACAGTAACTTGAAAAATTAATATAAAAAAAAAAAAAGGAATTAACTCGTGTACATTTTCGTGCCATTATTTTCCACAACTTTCGACGTGGATTATCACGACAAGAGTGCATTGATGAACTTAAATCTTTGTATGGCGATGAAGCACCATCCTATAGCACTGTGAAAAATTGGTATAATGAATTTAATCGTGGCCGAAGCTCGCTCAAAGACGAATTCCGTGAAGGTCGTCCAAAAACGGCTGTTGTGCCAGAGAACATTGATGCCGTGCGTGAACTCATAATGCAAGATCGACATGCGACATACCGAGAGATAGAGACATCCTTGGACATTTCTTCCACCAGCATACATTCGATACTGCATGAACACCTGGCCGTAAAAAAGGTTTGTTCTCGTTGGATCCCGCACAATTTGAAAGTCGCTCAAAAAAAAAGGCTCGTGTCGATTGATGCAAAGAAATGTTGCAAAAAT
This sequence comes from Cistogaster globosa, assembly GCA_937654795.1. Taxonomy (NCBI): domain Eukaryota; kingdom Metazoa; phylum Arthropoda; class Insecta; order Diptera; family Tachinidae; genus Cistogaster; species Cistogaster globosa. The sequence goes on along the minus strand of OW569407.1, from coordinate 92,515,304 downwards.
ACGATTGCGGTGCTTCAAAAGACGTTTATAAGATCGTCACAGGTGACGAATCATGGATCTATGCGTATGAGCCCGAAACGAAACAACAATCGACCGTGTGGGTCTTCAAAGACGAACAAAATCAAACGAAAGTTGTTCGTGGAAGAAGCACTTCGAAGCAAATGGTCGCCTGTTTCTTCGGCAAAACTGGTCATGTGGCTACTGTTCCGCTTGAGCAACGTAGGACGGTCACTTCTGAGTGGTACACTACAATTTGTTTGCCTGAAGTCATCGGAGAAATTCGAAAAACCAACAAGAGAAGACGAATCATTGTTCACCATGACAATGCGAGCTCTCACACATCGGCTCAAACCAGAGCGTTTTTGACCGGCCAAAACGTCGAATTAATGGGTCATCCGCCATACAGCCCTGACTTGGCACCTAATGACTTCTTCTTGTTTCGGCACATCAAGAAAAACCATTTTTGATTATAAATATTCGCATTTTCACTATTAGGCCAGAAATATATAGAGCAGCCCTCGTATGCCCTGATTCTGATTCAATTTTACACTTACTTTAATTAGGAGCTGTAGCTCTTAAGGTGGTGCTCTTTACAGTTCATAACACACGTAAAAAACTTGTATGTTGTATGGGGACATCCTGTAATTTTTTATTTTTATTACAAACTGTTTTTAAAAAGAGACCAATCTGTAAGCATAACGTTTTAAATCAAGAAAAACAAATTTTCTTTCTTTTTCCTTATCAGTTGTTGCTTAGAAAATCATCTTGTTCTTCAATATTAATTTAGAAACAATATTTAGGTCCATTTGAAAAGCATATGAAGCCCAAAAGAGACGAGTATAGAACCTTTACTTGTCTATCAAAATGCTTTTTTATCTTAAAGCAACCAAAAATTTAAAATTATGCTAAATTTGATTTTTTTCAATTTTTTGCTAAAAATATTTAAAAAGATAATTTTTTTCTCTTAAATTACAGATAAAAATATGGTTCCAAAACCGTCGCACTAAGTGGAAACGCAAATATACCTCCGATGTGGAAACTTTAGCTTCACATTATTATGCCCAATTGGGTATCGGTGGCCTGGCACGACCCATGGTAGTTGGTGATCGTCTGTGGCTATTTAGTCAAACACCAGCAGGCCCCGCCCCCTTGCAATCAATAATGCTAAACAGTCCACCGCCAGCTAACACACCCACCTCAACGATAGCACCACTAGCAGCCACTCAGCTAAGAGCTTATCCCGGTTCAGCAATCATGCAACCCGTTGCAAATGCTAGTGTCATAGAAAGTGCCCGCAATTCTATACTGTCGAGGGGGCAACCCTTGAATTATGCCTTGCCACCATACTTAACGCCTCGCTCTATTGCCAGCTCATCCACTGCAAGCATATCATCATCTCCGAGATATTTAGAATATGCATCTGCCTCAAGTCTTTATCAAAATGTATCATCTCCTGCTGATTCCTATTTACAAATGAAATACAATGTTTTAAGCAATCTGGCAATGCCAGAGGGGGAAACAACGACGACGTCTAACGGTCTGGCCGAATTGGAACGTGTATTTGGTGATACGAATGCCAATTTTCTAGAACACAAAACCTCAAATGGTGAAAAATGCGGTGGCAAAAGCGATTTCGGTTTTAATGGTTTGGCCGTGACCCAACGTTCTATTAAATCGGCCAATGATTCAGATTCAGAATGTAGTGAAATCGATTGTGAACAAATTGATGATGAGTAATTTTTTGTTTGTTTTTTTTTAAGAAATTGTAATTGTAAATTAATTAAGTTTAAATTGTGGAATTTTTAATTAAAAAAGACTATACATGTGTATATGTATGTATGCGTTAAATTAAGTAACTTAATAATGTTCCTAACAAAATAAAAAATTAATAAAAAAATTTTAACTAAAAGAATAACTTGGACTTGAATATTATTTTTATTATTGCTTTGAATTGTATGAGAATTAGTAAAGTGAAAAAAATATCTTTTATTTTATTTGGAAATGTTATGAACTTTTTATTTTTTATATTTCATTTTATTTTTCTTTATTTACAAGTTTATTTATTTGGAAAAGATTCATTTATGATTTATGAATTATTTTAATATTTTATGTTTAATTTGTATAAATCTAAATTAGCGCTAATTTATGAATAGACACAGCAATAATTAATTACGATTATTTAACATTTTTCTTTTAATTCTTTAATTACAAAACATATAAATCAAAATAATAAACATAAAACTGAATAAAATATTTATTTAGGTTTTTTGTTTTTTTTTATGATTAAAATTCTAAAAATAGCTGCAAATAATAAAAAAATTTTTTTTTAATTTTTTAACATTTCATTTAAGTTTTATTTGTTACAAAAAAAACTTACTACAAGGAAAATTGTTGGCATAAAATAATAATAAACGCTGTTTTTTATTTTATTAAAAGTATGAATAACACAGCAAATTTTATTTGGAATCATTTAACATTATTAATGCTAATCAATCGTTTGTTGTTATAAAAATAAATATTTTTAAGGAATTTCACATGATCAATACTAATAAAAAGTATTATTATTATTTTTTTATTTTTTATTTTAATTAATTATTTAAGCTGAGGTCGCAAATATTAAAAATAAAATAAGAAATTAAAAATAAGTCTAATTTTTTTTTTTGTATTAACAGGGGCTTCAAAGAAGGGAAAACGATACTTCGTGTAAAAAGTATGAGAAATTGAAAACCACAACTTGTTTAAAAAAATTCATCCTCATTATTCAGTCATCTATCTTTCCTATCATTCTTAACCTAAAATGTTTTTTTTACATGCTTTCATAGGCATTTCTAAATGTAAACACTGATAAATTTTGGAATGTAACTTTTAGAGCTTTTCTTTGTTTCTGTTTTCAAAAAAAAAAAACTTTGAAAAATTACTTGAAGCAATAAACATGGGCTTCAAAAGTGGCTGGAATAAACTAGACGATTTACAAATCACATGTGATTTATTAATTCTCAGCTTACTTCAGAGAACGACTAATATTCTCTGAAATGATTAATATTTCCAATTGACTTGATATTTAAAAAAACGTTAATTTTACAAAAAAAAAAAAAAAAAAATTTAAGAATTTTAGCTTAAATTGAATAAGTAAATTGGAAAAGATTCACAAATCAAGCAGACCTGTCAAGAATATGTTACACATATACACTTTCATTACGCAAACTTATATTTGCTTCGATAGAGTTAAAAGTCTCTAAAATTAAATTAAATTTTACAGAACTACAAGAATAGTAGAAGTTATATGAAATTCAATTTGAAGCTGCTCAGTTAATAAAACAGTAGCGATAGTTACAGTCCAGTTGTAAAAAAAAAGAAATATTACAAAATAATATTTACAAAATATTTTTTAATTTTTTTCCCAGCCAGGGGTTGAACCGTGGATTTTCATAAATCAAATAAAATTTACAAAATAATCAGAAAGTGTATGCAAAATTAAAAGAAAAAGCAATTTCTAAATAATTATTTAATAAGCTTTTAATTTACAAAAATTTAGCACCATTTAGGATCAATTTTTTTTCCTCTAGTTCTGCATTATTAAAACTATTTTAGGCCAACATTTTTCTAGAAGTAATAGTTATATTAATTAAGACATTTATAAAAGCTAATATTATAATACAAATAAATTATTAAAAAAAATAAAAAAATAACTATTGCTTTGCAGTTTTTTGTTTTCTTGGTAGATAATTTCACTTAAAAATAAAACAATAATTTGTTTAGATACAACATTCATACAATTATAGGTGGTCCATTTGATAATAAAAATTAAAAGAGAGTTTAAAAACAATATACAACACAGGATAGTTTCTGAAATTAACAGTAAAATGCTTACTGAGCTTATAACTATTAAATTGTAATAATATTTGGTTGGTCATTTAAATTAATAAGACAATAAAATAATAGAATACCTGCTCAAAATAGATAAATAGAACGAGTTCCGACACAACGTCACTTGTAAAGCAAATAATGTCATATGACACAAAATGTATTGTAAAAGTTTTAAAAATACAAATTATCAACACACTTTTGATTTATTTATATGTTGTAAATTAGAGAGAACTTTTGACATAAATATGTTTTAAAATGTGACTCTTACTGTTTCACTGGGGTTTCTGTAAATACATATGTCCAGACATATGTTTGGTACAGACTATATTTTAAAGGAGGTAAAGTCACAATAGCCGGCAACGAGCTAAAGTTTGTATTTTTTTAAGCATTAAAAAAACATATGTATTGCAACGTTTTCTTTAAAAATTTTAAAATAATTTTTGATTGCTTTTAATGTTAAATAAACTGTTACACTGCCAAGTAATCTGATACGTTGGAACTCAGTTTATAATTTGAAATTAAATATTTGTTCATATGTTCATTTAGTTAGTAACTTGTATCAAATAGATTAATTAGAAGAAGAAAAAAATAAACTAAACTAAAACTAAGATAAACTTAAAATAATAAGATTTTGTTAGCTCCACGATAAATCATAACCCTTCCAATTAATATTAGGTGCTAAATAGACACGTCTTTTATTGAAGAAAAATGACACAATACCATGATAAGCAGTACGTGGTACACCACTCTAAATAAACAAAATTTAAATTTAAAAATTTATTACCCGACAATAACTTTTTTTTTTGTTTATCTACATTATTTGTTTGTCTACTTATTTACTTATTTTTTTGGTTATCTACTTGCCTTTAAATCATCCATAAGACCCAGCATTTTTGCTGTTCTTTTGTACTGATCTCGTGTATTGTATTGTATTCTAACGGGTCCATCACGTTTAATTAATTCACGTCTTAATTCATCGTACGTAACTATCGGATACGTATAGATTTCTTTTAAAAATGTTTTATCGTAATTGTCCTAAAAGGAATAAAAGGCCATAAAGTTATTTTTAATTAAATATCAGGTTAACAAAAAAATATTTACCTTTAATAGGAAACTTAAATTCATTTTTGTAAATGGTACAAATTCCTCACTCAACTTTATGTAACGTAAATATTTGTCAAAAAATAGGCCACTAGAATAGATCGTTAAAAAAAAAGAAGTAAATAAGATTAAAACACAAATTGTTGATTTATATTATTTTTATAAGTAAATTTAATATTCATAATCTAATTGCATTTTGTAAACAATTTTTATAAATATTAAAAATAATATGTTCCTTGATTTTGTATATTTTATGAATGGATTTATAAAATATATTTAAATAAATAAACAAATATATTATAAACTAGTTTATTCCATTCCTAAATACCCTTTACAATCCTACAATATATTCACATAAAAATCAGATAAGAAGACACTTTATCTTAATATCTTAAAAGCTTTTATTTTATGAACTTAAAGCTTTTTAATCCTCCAATAAAATAATCTCCTACTATCCCATAACTTATCTCTTCTACGAGGGCTGCTATATATATTTCTGGCCTGGCAACACTGAGTGCTGCCAAGTGCAATCTGACATTTCCATTGGAAAGTTTGTCATTTTTAAGTATAATCGTACTCAAAACGTTTTGACATGCGACCATTATTTGTGTTGTTTACAGTGACTTGAAAAAATTAATAAAAAAAAAAAAATGGAATTAACTCGTGAACATTTTCGTGCCATCATTTTTCACAACTTTCGACGTGGATTATCACGACAAGAGTGCATTGATGAACTTAAATCTTTGTATGGCGATGAAGCACCATCCTATAGCACTGTGAAAAATTGGTATAATGAATTTAATCGTGCCCGAAGCTCGCTCAAAGACGAATTCCGTGAAGGTCGTCCAAAAACGGCTGTTGTGCCAGAGAACATTGATGCCGTGCGTGAACTCATAATGCAAGATCGACATGCGACATACCGAGAGATGGAGACATCCTTGGACATTTCTTCCACCAGCATACATTCGATACTGTATGAACACCTGGCCGTAAAAAAGGTTTGTTCTCGTTGGATCCCGCACAATTTGAAAGTCGCTCAAAAAAAGGCTCGTGTCGATTGGTGCAAAGAAATGTTGCAAATGTTGCGGAGCTTCAAAAGACGTTTATAAGATCGTCACAGGTGACGAATCATGCATCTATGCGTGTGAGCCCGAAACGAAACAACAATCGACCGTGTGGGTCTCCAAAGACGAGCAAAATCCAACGAAAGTTGTTCGTGGAAGAAGCACTTCGAAGCAAATGGTCGCCTGTTTCTTGGGCAAAACTGGTCATGTGGCGACTGTTCCGCTTGAGCAACGTAGGACGGTCACTTCTGAGTGGTACACTACAATTTGTTTGCTTGAAGTCATCGGAGAAATTCGAAAAACCAACAAGAGAAGACGAATCATTGTTCACCATGACAATGCGAGCTCTCATACATCGGCTCAAACCAGAGCGTTTTTGACCGGCCAAAACGTTGAATTAATGGGTCATCCGCCGTACAGCCCTGACTTGGTACCTAAGCAAGAAAAAAATGCGTGGTCAACGATTTTCGTCGCCAGAAGAAGCTGTTGAAGTGTTCAAAAAACATATTTTAGAGGTGTCTCAATCGGAGTGAAAAAAGTACTACGACAACTGGTTTGAGCGCATGCAAAAGTGTATAAATTATGCTGGAAAATACTTTGAAAAACAATAAAACCATTTTTGATTATAAATATTCGCATCTTCACTATCAGGCCAGAAATATATAGAGCAGCCCTCGTACCCCCATTTTATTTTTTAACTTTCATAATAACACAAGAGTATCATCGAACGAAGACGAGTCAGATCTGACCGTCATGGCTGTCTGTGTATCTTATTTGTAAATTTTGATCTTTTATGAACATTTTTAATTTCATGAAAAAAAATTTTTTTTATCAAGAAATTGATTTAGAAAAAAATTCTTAATATTTGAGCACAAAATAACTTTCTAATTAATTTTTTAAATGTTTCTTTTGAAAACAAATAATAAATATCTCAAATTATAAAAGAAAATAAGACTCACTTTGATACACCAATTTTGCCGAAAGTGCGAGTTCTTGATATTTCCGGACGTATGCAAACACGATTTTTCCTTTGCTCCGGATGCCGAATCCAATCATCCCAAAAACTAAAATTATAAAAATAATTTCAATTTTTAATACTCTTTTTAAAATGAAACTTACGATTTTGGCCACTTAACAGATAACTCGTGCCATAGATCTCTGGTTAACATCCAACCTAAGCCGGGAAAGAAATCTGTTCGATATAATAATTCTGGATGTGAGGCATCTATTAAATTAGCTTTGCCATTATCATTCCAAGCAGAAACACACCTTTAAATAAAAATTTACCAAACAGTTTTAAAGAACTTCTCATTATGTTACAAATTTTAAGTTTACCATAACGATGGATCCTGTTTTAATAAATGATGAGTGCCAGCAAAATATTCATAAAAATCTGGTGCCACATTGAGATCATCTTCTACGATTATAACATATTCATAGCCTTTGCCAAAGGTATTATTCAAAGCCCAGCCATAATGTCGAGCTATTTTGTAATAACCTTTAAATTTTTTTTCTTTCGGTGGTACAAATATATCCGATTGGTCTGGCTGTTCTATTAGGGATACTTGCTCCTTGTACAACAGTATAGCATTTTTGGTAGCCTCATCGCCACAGTCTTGTGAAACAATAATAGGAAACTGTTCCATATTGGGGCGATACTTAATCAGATTATCTAAACATTTTGTTATAGAAACTCGATTACAAGCAAATACCAATACCGGTATTATTGGTTGGCCATTACTTAGATGGGTTCTTGTGGGTTCAGTTACAGGCTGCTTGATATTAGTAACTAAATTTGTTTCTGTATCATTGGGCTGATCTAAGATGTTTTCCTCTTTTTCATTAGATGCAGGTGGCTCTTGTATGGGTAGATTATTGGGTAAAGCTATTATGGAAATAGCTTTCTCTGTAACTGGCTGATTAGAGGAGTATTTCGTTTTTAATATGCCCAATAAGTTCACCATCAATTTATCATTTTTACGATACTCCTGGCGAGCATCGTGTTCCAGCTTTTTAAGCCTATAGGGCTGTAGAAGAAATTTTGTATTCGTGCGCGGCACAAAGTAGAAAACAATAAATGTCCATGTTACTAGAAAACCGGCTATAATAAAGAATTTCTTTGAACGCATTTCTGTTTTTGGCAATTTGTGATATTTAGCTTTTTAATAATTTAATTTTTTAAAGTGGGTGGGGGGAATGATTCTTGTAACTTGTTGATTATCTTTGTTAGTGTTGGATAATTTCAAATGGCACCTTAGCACGAGATTATGTAGGTATATTCAGAGACAATTCCAATCTTATTTTACTTTGTATCACAGCATTACGGCATTGATTTTGATTTGGCTTAAAAAGATTAACTCAAATGTGATTACCCTTTCGATGGCTAACAGGGCATTCAATTCGCTAAAAGTAGTCTGTTTTTTAATAAATAGTTCTTGGGGTCTCCTTTTAAAATCGAACTATTTAGATTACTTTGTCTATAATTTGTAGCTTTAAACAATATTCAATACACAATATAATTTCGTGTAATCGAAAACGGCACCAATAACATTAATAACAATTGGTCTACACGTCAACGCTTTAATTGTTAAATGATTGTTAAAAATCGTGTTTGCTTTTTGTATTGTTGTTGGTACTGCTGCTACTACTGTCTTTTGAAGAAACAGCCAGCAATACAGTCCAAACTAAGCAGCCTTCATTAATTTTATTATGTTTTGTTCCGAATAAATTGATTTCTTATCAAAATACATTTATAAACCTATAAAAATAATTTTTTTGTTATCATTTTAATGGAAATGTTTCTTTATAAAATATAATTTGTTTTACTACTTGACTTGTATTTTTGTTTAAAAAAGTATTTTCACTGAAATATCTCTGCTAAATTTAATTTTTACATTGTTGCTTGCATATAATTTACAATAATGATAAATATTAACACTTTTTTATTTAATAAAATATTTAAGAACTTGATTACTTTATCAAAAAAATCAAAATCAAATTTTATTTATGTTCTACAAAATAATACCTCAGTGAAAATGTCAGATGTGTGTAAATAAATGCTTTTATTGTAAATTGTGTATGTGTTCAACAGCTGTTTGTTATCGATAAATGTTTGCCTTAAATGGAGCTGCCATATCAGTTTCAATTTAAACAAGTAATATGCCGTTCACACTTATGTGTTTACAACACACACTAATTATAGTGTTTTAGTTTGGCATTTGGTCAGCTGTTTAAACAGATGGTACATATTAAAATAAGCCATCTAATTTTCAGATAAGTGATAAAAGCCTTATATTGGAGATTATATAAATAATGAAGTAATAAAAGAAAAAAAGATTTATAGTTGTAGACGTTGTGCCTTTAATAAAACTGTAATGGATTATAGAATAGAGCAATGTCAGAAAAATTAATTTTATTATTATTAGCACCGCACAAACTCATTTTCAGAATTCAATTGCCAAATGCTAAACTAAGAAGGGATTAAAAACTGTTTTCGGGTATATCGACTAACATTTCACGTAATTTGCGACAAGTTGAGATGTTTGCAAAAATAACAAAAGCAATTTAGAACGACAATATTACTCGAAAAAAGTTGATATCCTCCTCCGCAGAGGATCCTAAAGAGTACACCTTGTTTGTACACGTTTGTTAGAATTTTGCAAAACAGTTTGGAAATTATTGCCATCAAGCAAAAATAAAATATAATAATTAAATTTTTCTAATTGCAAATTAATATGTATGAATGTACTTACGTTGCTTACGCTTTTTGAAACGACGCTTAATTTTTGATTTGCCGCCATTAAAAATCCTATTCGGTGCAACGACAAAATATAAAAAACAAATGAACACACTTTACGAATATACCTGAACCCTGGATTTGAAGTGTTTTGCGACGAGTTTAAATCAAAAACACGTAATTTTTAAGTGTGTTGCTAGACAAGTAAATGTATGGGAAAACATCTTAAAAACAACTTGTTTTGCACTTAAACACTTTAAACTTGCTTAAACACAAAGTGTGAACGCCATATAAGAGTGCTATAAAGCAAGTTTAGTGAAGTAACTCCAATTAAGAAATAATTATTGGGGTAACAGAGAATTAGAAAATAATAAATAATAATTAAAATAAACTCCAAGACAGATGTGTAGACTACTCTCCTTAAGGCATTGAAAACATAATAACTAAACCCATAAATAATTAGCACAATATTTAATACAACAAAAATATTTGCAAGAATTTGTGTTTAGCATCCTAATGTTGTTTGTTAATATAGGTATTTATTGTCGATTCCTGGTAAAAAAGCAGAAGAAATGTTTTTTACAGCAAATAAATAATATTAATAATAAAAAATAATAGGAAGATATAGTTATTTTTAAGAAACTTTAATTCACTTAAAAACTAAATAATAGTCAAAGACTTGCAAACGGTAATAATATTTAAATTGTCAAAATGATAATGCAGTGCAAAGAAGAAAAGTATGTTGCCAGATGGTTAGTGTTTTAGAAACTACGGTAATTTGAATTATGTCATATGGATTTGTTTTAAAATCCTATAAAAAATATATTAAAATGTTTTTTGTTTATCTTATTTTCTATATATTCCACAAACCTAAAAAAATTGATGTTTTATCTCGTACTTACTCAATGTTAGGCGGCTTTTATTTGCTACTCTTTTCATAAGATTTATTTTAAAGTTATAGCACAACAAATAAAAAATATTGATAAGCGATAAATTTGAATTAAATATCTTCTAATATTTTTATAGTAAATATGACCTCTGGTCCTAAAATCGTTCAAGACAATTTAAATGCTAATAGCAAAGTTGACAGTGTTTTTACTCTATATTTTTAAACCCTGCCATATCAATATTTACATATGACATCCCGTTGTAAAATGCAATATATCAATATAAACGCAAAAAGAAATAAAGAAGAAAGCAAAGAAAAAATGCATAATTCTTTATAAAAATGATTCTAACGAAGAAGTAAAATTTTAAGATCATAAAAGGTAAGTTGTATACGATTTGTTTTCTTTAGTTTTCCTATGCTTTTGACAATTGAGAGCTTTTTTACAATCAGGTGGTGTAAACAAAGGAGTAAAAAAATCATAAGTTTAAACTTTTTTGTTAAAGAAGTCGGAAAAAAGCCAACGAAACGTTGACGTAAATGATGAGTCACACAAATTATTGCATTAATGTTAAAAGAAATAATGCCTTTAATAAATACGAGATAGAAAAGTCGTTACTTTTTTTAAATAAAATTTACAGTTTGTTGTTGTTAAGCATTAGTTTTTATTACAATTAATTAATTTTTATATAATTAGTTTATTTATTATAATTAGTTAATATAATCCTGTGTTTATTTAAAAAAAAATTACTTAACGTTTAAACTTAGTAGACTAGTAATGCTTAATTAAAGTTTGTTTATTATTATTGTGTAAAATTTATTAATTGAGACATTGTTCTTATTATTTATATTTAGCATTTTAAAAATTATAAAAACTCATTTAAAAAATTTTTGAAAAAAATATATTAATGAATAAAATAAACTGCCGCTAATTATTTATAGTATTTTTTGAAAATCTAATAATACACACGCTTACTAAACGGTTTGAAACTATTTTTTTCATTAAAGAAAAATGGCAGTAAAATGTTAATTATCAAATATTTTTTTGTTTCTTTTTTACCTTTAAATATGCAAAATTATAGTTTTATAAAGTAATTATAATATTAATTTATGTGATTAGATAATAAACTATATAATTTACAATATTTTTGCTTTCATGTCTTGCATTAAAAATTTATTTTTTGTGTCAATTTAACAAAAATATTTTAGGTTAGGTTTTAGGATATACCGTTTCTTAAAATATTTTCATTAAATTAAGACTCTCTTAACGGAATAAAATATTTAACTTTACAAGTATAATTTGTGATATTATTTTTATTTACAATAATTTACATAAAACTGTTAATATAATGGACAGTATCACGGCTCCAGTAGAGGTTTTTTCGTAGACACCACTTCTGGCATCTTCTAATTCTTTTTCGTCGACTACAAAGGCTGGCACCGATAAAGGCAGTTGTTCAAAAGTTTTCACTAGAGGCTCTTCAAAGTGACCGCGACTGTTGCGTGCCAAACGTTGATTGGCAAGTTTTAATTCACGTAGTTTTTCTTCAAGACGCAAAACTTCGTCTATAAAAAATAAGAAATAGAATATTAGTTACAATGATAAGAGAGTATTAAATTCTGAAATTTTCAAATATTTCCAAAACATTAATTGATAATACCGCTCATGTAAAATTTTATGCATGCATTAAATTAGTTAACAAAGCCTATAATAATTCACCTATAATTTTTCACCTTCTAGTCCTATTTTAATTAAAAATACCGTTTTTCTATATTTGTGAACCAAATTCTATCAGAATTTTTTATTGACCTAGAAGATATGAGTAAGCGAAACTAAGCCTGCATTTGCAATCATTTTATACTAAACGACGTTACCTTTATACCACTCGTTATTAGATTGGAATGCAATTTTTTAATAAAAAGTTTTGTAATTACATCTGTTCCAAAGATCAATTGCACTGAATTTTTTGTTTAAAAAAATTCATTTTCAACGCTGTTTGCTACACACATCACATAAATACAAAAGTTTGTATCATAGAAACTTTATTCTACGCAATAATAAGAATTTCTATGATCAATGATTGTCGAATGATTGATTACATGCCTTTCACTGTTCTTGTAGGGTTATAAACTCTTAAGCATTTATCTAACCGAACAATATTTCACTTTTCTTAACCTCTACATATTATCTTTCTGACTGGGCAGCACTTTATATGTGTCGGTAACGCAGTTACTAGTAGAACTCTTTAATCACATAATAAAATATTTTAGGAAATATTTTAGACTTCAGTACATGCACGTTAAACTCATTAGGTGCGTTCCCGTACTCAATTTTGGGATCCCGCGGGTTCCCAATGTTACCGCAAATTACTCCCGTGCTACAAGTTTGGGTAAAAAGAGCTTTTGAGAGAATAAAATTCTTCTTTCGGCACGAAACAGCCCAGACTTTTTCTTTGGGTAGATTGTGTAAACTGGAAAACAACCAGCTGGTTAAAAAGTAAACAGTAGCAAATACAAAAAATTCTATGCTTCATGCACGCAAATGTCTTCCAAAAGTTTTATTTACAAGTTTTATTCCAAAAAAATATTAAAATAAATTTTAGAACATATAAAATATTTGGGTTTTTATGTTTACTATAAACCACCGCATGTTTGTTTTGTTTGACATCTTGTTTTGGAATAGAAGTTTGGTTTTTTGTACTTCCGTACTTCTGGGCATTTTTCTCTTTAATTGAGAATAATCTAATTTTACTCTCATTTTACCAAACTTTAGCCAAAAATTACGGGAACGGAGCTATTTTTTAGCGATAAGGCTCGTAGTACTTTATCATATTTTGTTATGCATTAATAATTTATGTTAGTGGTTGGTCAAAACACAAAACAGAACAATAACATTTTTTAAGCACATCATCATTTTTTTATTACATTAATTTTTCTTATTCTTTAAAAAATAATAAAAAAGCTGAAATTCAAGTATTAAAAAAATTGCTTGAATACTTCAATGACAAGTTCATTAGCATTTTATTAGCTTTTGCAATCGCTAATATTTATGCGGTCGCATTAAGATCACGGCTGTACATTGACTTAGCCAAACTTGTTTAACACCATATTTTTTTATAATATTAAATAAATCAATTCGGAACTAGAGAATCTAGGTATCGTTCCATATTCAATATCGAAATAAGAAACAAGAAGCTTTTTTGGATCCTAATCTAACAAAATTCATTGACTTCACCTAAATAAATCCTTTATTTAGAAGCGTTTCAACATTTCCATCTCGAAAAGTATACTCAGTTTGTATTCCAATCGGAACGAATAAAGATGAGAAGATAGTCGCCGTTATGGAAATTTACAATAAAATTAAAATATTTTTTATGTGATTAAATGGTTCTGAATATCCTTACGTTTATATTCTAATATTCACTTTGTTTCTTTTTATATCTGCTGTCTCTTTCTTTCTCTCTCTCTCTCTCTCTCTCTTTCTGATTTTTAACTTCTTCCTTTTAAAGCCTGACACTCTGTTCAGCTTTTCATGCAGAATGCTGTCAAATTACATACATAAAAAATTTGTATGAAAAGATGTTGCAGAAGTAGTATATACATAATCTGTTTTTACTGGGTAAAGACATATGAAATGTTGCTAGCAACATTTTCTCAAAGCAAAATAGGCATTCTTTTATGCGGAATTTTTAAAACAACAGCTGATCATGTGTTTTGTTTTCATTTCTCACAAATCGCGGGATAGACACCACATTTTAAATGTCAAATTTCCCAAATGTAATAATTAATGTTGCTCAACAATTATCACAAATACGAACAGGCCAGACTTGACTAAAAAAAAAAATGAACACCAACAAAAACCTAATTTTCAGTTTCAAATATTTTGAACGTTGTATAAAAATTAATATAAAAATGTTTTTATGTATTTTTTGTCATTGATCCCTTAAATATTTTTATAAAAAGATTTGCCTTACTCACTTCTATTTACTCCCTCCAAATCATTAATTTTAATAAACATGGCCAAAGAAATTTCATAAACTTTATTTGTATCCATTAGTGGTGTCATCATGGCCTCAGATGTATCACGTCTTCTGCGGCCATAACCCACTTGACCATTCGAACACTGAGTTCCCAGACATTTATCCAAGCAAACGTTAACAGTGGCACGGAATTGTACATAGGAAGAGTCGGGGAATTTGAAAGCCTTAAATTTAGCATTCAAAGTATCACCATCAATGGTATTAAAATTTTCAAAAAGATAAGGATCAACAGTGCAGCTAAAAAAATAATTAAATAATACAAAATTAAATTTTATTAAAAAAAAATTCTGATTAAATTTACCCTTTAAAAATAATGGTTTCCGATAACAGTTTAGTGTCGGTAACTTCTAGATAATTAACACCCAAACCATAAACTGGAGCGGACTCACGATCTAGGTTAATTTCCATGGTAAGAGGAGTACCTGGTGTTACTGTTAAATCGCCCGTAACACGCTTACCATTTTGAGTAACTCCTATAGCTAAACGTGGTTCGGGTGCACGCTCCGTAAGGGAGGTGGTAATTTCGATGTCCCTGCAAGTAAAAAGAAATAAAAAAAGTTGTTAAAAGTTTATTTTTGTGTTCAAATTTCGTAGTTGCAAAATTAGTTTTAATATCTTAAAAAAATAAAAGCCAAAACATTTTTTATAAAAAAATATTATAAAGAAAAATATGTCAATTTCATTTGATTTCTGTTGCGTCATTTAATTTATGTATAATAAGCACAATTACATAAATAAAGGTATAAAATATAAATAAAGTTGCCAGATCTATCCATGTCAATAGCAGCTAGACGTTTTTAATCGCTTACCAAATCGCGGTAGCAAGTGGTGTGGTAGTATTAAACATACTGTCGAAAAGAAAATTTCGTATTCATAGTGTTAAAGGGTGTGAGGTAATAAATAAATAATGTGAAAAAAAAACTGAAAAAGCATTTTTTTTTTTATTTTCCAATCAGAAAAACCTTGTAAGTAAAATGTAGTCATTTTGTTTCTTGTGAACACCCTTTATGTTTTTGTGCCTTAGTTAATTTCATACTTTGTTGTGCCTTTAAGCATGAGAAAAGCAAATATACATTGAAAGCCTATAATTATCATATTTACGTACTAGAATATTTACAAATACTTGCACTTCTTTATTATGATTGCAGTACTAAAAGGAAATGATCTTATAAACACATCCGAACGTTGTTATTAAAAATTTCATTGCACACGTATTGCCATCATTTGATGGCAATTATCAATCACTGTGGCATTTACGATTATAAATAATTCTAATTTATGTATTTTATTCGTGTGTAAGGGAACATTGTAAAGAAAATTATTATAGAAAAACTGGTTTTTTAAAATGAAAGGAATTTTTAATAGAAGTTTTTGAGTCTTGAATTCACTAAAAAGAGATTCTGGAGAGGGAAGCGAGAATCTGCTAATAACAGTTTAAGCCTTATTAATAAAGCAAAAAATAAATAAAACACCTAACACTTTACCATAAATGTAAAACTAGTTTAGTGAAGTAACTCCAATAAAAAAAAACAAATATTAAGGTGACAGAGAATTAAAAATTAAATAAAAAAAAAAAAATACACAAAAATGTCATCGGCTCTTAGTAGGTTAAAATTTTAGTATTTCCTGAAATATTTCTTTTAAAACTTTTAAATGAAAATATGGGCGAGCGTCAATTTCTTCAATTAAAGTTCTTTTTCTTATTTTTTAATTCTCTATTGCCCCATATATTTGTTTTTTTATTGGGCTAACTTTATTGTTCCAAATGATATAGAATAATTGCAGGTAGGTGTGGTGTTTTGCTCCCTGCCCCGAAGGACATAGACTGATCTTGTTGATTTTCAATAGAAAAATTTTCGAAATTATGTTTAATCGATTGGAGTATTTAAATTTTCTCTAGTTCATCTAGTGGCTTGGCAAAATTTAGTTCAACACTAACACGGACGGATAGACGAACGTCGCTCAATCGACTTTGCTATGCATACGGACTCAGAATATATATATTTTATGGGGTCTGAAACCGATATTGAGAAATTAAAATTCCACTTGAACGGTGGCATCATAAACGGTGACAATGAATTCGTTTTTATTACAAAAACTCATTGAGCTGACGTCAGAGTCCGCTCTTTCATATGTGATCACATAAAAAGAGTTAAGGCGAAGTAGATATGCGCTATAAAGCGGGGCGGTGTAGCATATTATTGCTTCTAGTATCGTTGCCCTTGTATCTCGCACTCAGCTGTTCATGTGACATATGTACAGGTTGGACCATCAAACATGACATAAGTGTCATTCTCGATTGCGCTCGTTATTTTATGGAGTCATTTTCTTCATACTGCTACGAAAAGATTTGAGTGTTTACTTTCCATCACTAACGAGTCAGAGGTTTGTGTGTGGTAAAACAGAATAAGAGTCTGAATTTGTCACTGCAGCAGATCCATTAGTATAAAGAGAAATAATCGCAGTTGAGTGAGTATTCGAATTCAATTAATTCTTTAAAGACGGAAAGAAAGCGAAAATTATTTATGTGTAACCACGGTAAATGAGTTAGCGAAGCAATGGATATTGTGATCTAAACTTCGCTGGGATGTTAGTGACAGGCGTGGCTACGATGATTAAATAAAAGACTTGGTTAGTAAAAAGCAGAGATCTTTAACTTAAATTTTGATATCTTGAGTTTGAATTCAGCTGGCGTAACAGAGTATTGTGGTTTCAAAACACGCAGCAAAAGATGTAAGAAACAGAGTCCTTTGTATTTATAATTATAGGAACCCACTCCTATTAAAAAAAAAAAAGAAGCGGCTCGATATTTCATTATTAAGAAAGAGCCACTACATATAAAAAATGATTAGTACTGCCCAAAAGTCCTGCAGAATATTTCCAAAAATTGCTAAAAATTTTATGATTTAATCCATTAAAAGTGTTCTCACTTTAGTGCATTTCAATCTTTACAGTTAATTCATAAATATTAATTGATTTGAAAAATAATTACAATTGTTATCAAGATCAATAATTTTGCAGAATTTTATCTTTGATAATCTACACAGAAAAAGATTAATTAAAATTTACACCCAGCTAGCAATTTCCATCTAACGATAAAGAGTCAATTGCAAGCAAAGAAATATTGCAAAAAATTTATTTTGATATTCTTCGCAAATATGCTTTTTGCTTAAAGACATTTAAAGAACTTTAGGTTACTTTGATTCTGCTTAACAAAACAAATTCATGATGTCATTAATCGCATTTATTTAACTTTACAAAATATTTTTGATTAACAAAAGGAGAACAATCAAATCAAGTTTTGTATTTTTGTAAAAAAAAAAAACAAATTTTATTTAATAAAAAAAATAATAAAAAAAAAAACAAAAATAACAGCAATAAAAAAACTTACTCTGGTTCTTGAAATCCAGCAGGTAAAACATCCCGTCTAACAATACCATGATGTTGCATTTTTTGTTGCTGTAGCTGTTGCAAATCATGTTGCTGATGCTGTTGTTGTTGGTATATAAAACGTGGTTGCTGTTGGCTAGTTTCATTCAACATTAAATTAAAAACCGGACCACTGGTAATACATTTAACACTAACAATCTCTTTGCCATTTGTAGACTCAATAATGATTTTGTGGTAATAAACTTTTTTACCCTAAAAACATAAAATAAATAAAAAAAAAAGAAAAATATTAAACTAAATTTCTGAAAAAATAAAAAAATTTTAATAATAAAATACGTAAGAAATGTGGTGCGTGTGGTCAGTTTAATATGAATACTAAAGAAGTGAATAGCTTTGGGCCAAAAGAGGTGTGTATTATTATCATGTTTTTTTGCTTGTGGTTTTTCTTAAATCTTGGTACATACCGTTAACTGATTAACCATACGTGTTACACCGCACTCATAAAAATCACTTAACGATAAACGAAAAATGGCCAAAGAACCGTTTATTTCAGGATGACATCTCACATCTGGATATCCCTTTAAACCTTCCAAATAGATTTGAGGTTTTTCATTATTATTGTTATTATTGATTGTGCTGCTACCATTGCTTGTGGTGCTGCTGCTGCTGTTGCTGCTACTGTTGCTCGCGGTAGAGCTTTCTGTTGTTTCAATAGGTTCGGCTAAACCAATTTCAACGCGCATTAACTCTTCACTACAATGAACTTTGTGAGTGCCTGGAATAAATAATGAGTTGTGTAGAATGTGTAAGAAATTATTTAAAAATAATTTTTTATTTAAAAAGTCGTCTTTTTCTTTCAACAGCAAAAAAATAAAATTTTTTATTATTTTATTAACTTGAATAGCAATGATTGCATAAATAATATATTAAATAACACCACATAATTATAAAACTAAAAACACAATCAAACCAAACTTTTGCAAAAAAAAAAAAATATAAATAAAAATTAAAAGAAAAGACTAAAGCAACAAACCTGCCAAGATAAGAAGAAAGACGGCCGTGGTCTGCTGTCATTTGGGAGGTAAACAACTAAGAGTGCTATATTCGGCTATGCCGAATTGTATATACACTTCACCATGTCTATTAATCTAGTTTAGTGAAGTAACTTCAATAAAAAAAATATTGGGGTTACAAAGAATTAACAAATAAGAAAATAATTTCCAAAGTAACACATATTTATAATTTACATAAAAATTTCACCGGCTCTTAATGGGTTAATAATTTTAAAAATATTTTAGCATTTCCTAAAAGGTCTCATTAAAGCTTTTGAATGATACCCATATTGATATCTAAAAAAATATGATGCACAATCGTACTTTTCTATGGAAAGTTCCGGGGCCCATAACTTGGAAAATATGGGCGAACGCGAATTTTTTTACTTGATGTTTTTTCTTGCTTTTTATCGCCCCATATATTTGTTTTTCTAATTTTTATTGGAGTTACTTCGTTGTTCCAAATGATGTTTAAAAATTAGAGGCAGGCGTGGTAATTTTCCCGCTGCCATAAAGGACATTGCCCGTTCTTTCTGATTTTCAATACAACAATTTTCGAAATTATGTCTAATCGATTGGCATATTTTAGTTTTTTCTAGCTCATCTACTGCCTTGGCAGAGTTGATTGTAACACTAATACGGACGGACAGATAGACAGACGGACATCAGTCAATTGACTTCGCTATATGTAAGGACCCAGAGTATTGTAGAAATTACAAACGGAATGACAGAACTTTTTCAACCTGTAGTGAAGGGTATAAAGAAAAACGAACGTGAAGAAGTCTTTCCATTTCCAATGGAATTAAAATGAACAAAAAAAGTTATTTACAGACACTTTAGAAATTTGCATTAAAATTAAACATTAAAATAAATACTGAATTAAATAATAATCAAAAAAGTAATCAATTCATTATATTTCTACCTCCAATAAAGGATCAAAAGAGTATTGCAAGACTGGTTTTGTTTTAAGAAGAAAAAAGTTCAAACTTGGTTTTTGGGTTACAAAAATTACTTCTTCAGTTTAAATAAATGAATAAAAAATATTTAATAAACAAATGAACAATTCTACTTCAGCTTCAGTTGATAAATATTTTAATCTACATAAATTTATTGAGAAAGGAAAATTACCTGCCGATTTTTCTACACGCGAACGAATACTTCTTTGGCATACATGTTTTAAAAACAAAAACATTTTTTTTATATTTTTAAATATACAAAAGAAATGTTTGTTCGCATGTAGAGAAACCGGCAGTAAAATTAAAATAAAACAAAAATGTTCAAATATTTTTTTTATTATTTTCTTTGAAAATTAACACAAGAGTTTGTAAATATTTTATTTTTTAGTAAATTTAAAATTTTGTACATTCATAAACTTAAGCTGAAATTATAATTTTTCATTTGGTTTTAATAGCAAAATACATAGATCAACTAATATATTTAAAAGTTAAAGATTTTTACATTATTTTTTATGATTTTTATTATAAGTCGAGCTACATCTTTTTATACCTATACAAGTAAGCAATTTTGAGTTAGGCTTAAGTTCGTATTTTTGAGGTGTTATATTAAAGTTTAAACATGTCACCCTATTGACACTGTTCTGTTACAGGCATCTAGACTTGTGCCATATAGTTCAATTGAGTGATTGCTCTTTTTGTTTAAAGTTTGAAAATGAACTAGTTTGAATTTTTGTTTAAAGGATCTCTTTAGTTCAAAATCTCTCCTAATTCAAATGTTCTGCTAATGTATTGTTCGTACTATTCAACTTTTAGATCAAACGATTTCTTTAGTTCAAAAGCTCTTTTAGTTCAAATGTTCTTTTCAAAATATGATGGCGACAATACCGTAACATTGCCAAAACAAATGTTTAATAAATGCGTGGCAGCTTTAATTTCATGTCTGAAATAATCAACAAGGAATCACAGTCATGGATTCTAGTTCATCTTGTCTGGTAGTCAAATATAAACTTTAGTTAAAAAATGAACTAGGTGTACTTAAAAGTGGTATGAACTAGTTCACTAAATTCAATCGATGGATTCGTTTAAATGAACTAGTTCGTTTATGAACTACACAAGTCTACAGGCATCTATTTCAGAAGCTGAGTAGTTAATAAAAAATATTAAAATGAATTAAAAATAAAATTAAAGGGTGTCCACAGAGAGCACTTTATTTTCACCTCAGTGGCTTATTTTTGAAATCATATTAGGAGTCCATTACAATTTTTCGCAGAGTACGTATTGCTATAAATGAATAAAAAAAATTTAATATAAACCATTAAATTTAATGCACCAGGAAGGCCTCTCTTGACGAATATGCCATTCTCCTTCGAAACTTTATATGAAGACTTTTTAAATTGACACAGTTTTAGTCTCACTTAATGCCCTCTCACGCTGGCTTAGGCTGGACATAGGGCACTCTAAGATTATCGATCGGGATGTTCCACTGCCATCAATGGTGGACTACATCTCTTCTACTCCCGCTCTGGACCACGGGTTTCGGATCCATATTCCAAATAGGGATATATGGGTCCCTAACGAAGTGGTCGTGGGTGGTACTGTTGACATCTACACCGATGGCTCGAAACTGGACGACAGAGTCGGTTGCGGAATCTTCTCCAATTATCTTGGACTAAGACTCTCCCTCAGACTCCCTGACTACTGCAGCGTCTTTCAAGCCGAGGTAATGGCCATTCTGAAAACATCCGAAATAGCGCTCAGGGACGATCTTTCTGGTCATGCTATCGGATATTTTCGGACAGTCAGGCGGCAACCAGGGCGCTTGCTGGTGCATATAGTACATCTAAGCTAGTCCTGAGTTGTCGCTCATTACTGAACACTTTATCGGAGCGATCACAGATTGACATGTTTTGGGTCCCTGGTCACAGGGATATCCAGGGTAACTGTGAGGCCGATGATCTCGCAAAACGGGGCACATTGCTTCCTAATGTCTCCCCGCTACCAGACGTTGGAATTCCTCTGGCAACGGTGAAAATGGCCATAAAGAACCACTATCTAAATTTGACTCGCAAATTATGGGTAGATGAAAGTTCCTGCTGTGTCTCCAGACAACTGTGGACTACACTGGACCTCAAGCGGACCAGGCAGCTGCTCAGACTGGACAGAAAATCCATAAGTATCACGGTTTTGGTACTTACTGGACACTGTCTAACCGGTAGGCATGCTGAAAGACTTGGTCTGCCTTTTAATAATTTCTGCCGCAGCTGTGGCTCGGAGGATGAGGAAGAGACCGTACTGCACCTCCTGTGCCACTGCCCATCCCTTACTCGAAGAAGACTATGAGTTCTGGGCTCTCCTTACTTTTGAACTCTTACGGAGCTATCATCTCACTCTATAGGGGACATAGCGAAGTTCATCCGTGAATCCTCATGGTTCTCGGCTGGGTAATGGGAGTCATGCCGCCTTCTTTGTGGTATCACAACGGGCCATTCGTTTGTGCTCAAGTGAGCTTCGTCGCGAGAGGCTGCCACTCCTAACTAACTAACTAAATGCAAGAAAATGTTGTTAAGTTCTTATTAGACCTTTATTGACTACTTCATTATTTACAAGCTGCTTTGAAGAGCTATTTTGGCCATCAGAAAAAATAATTCAAGTACCACAAGGGTAGTGATTCGGTTATGCGGTTAAATACTAACGACGATAGTTTGAACGACAATATTTTTCAATTTATATAAAACCATCCCTACAAGGACCACATTTTTTTTTAAAGAAAAGCCATATTCAAGCAAAAAAAGGAGAATAAAAAAGGGCTGAAGAGAAGAGTGGTCGATTAAAGTCTTAAACTGCACGTTATGTTTGTGTTACAATAATATTGCAGTTTCTTCTAGCGATAAGTAGGTACATTACAGTCTTTTAAGGCTGGTCCAGTCATTTCACTTTATACAGTTTTTGCTTTTTAATTTTGTAGAATTATACTGTTGGAGAAGGGCGTTGTGATTTATAATAATAATAATTTTTATATTGCTACAAGAGGTGCACGAACTCAGGCCACCAAACCAATTCAATTCTTTGCATTCAACGTCTTAAAATTCTAGGCAACAATACCTTCTTCCGGGCATGATTGCTCGTATCAGCATAAAAGTTTGCGTCTAGTGAACATTTTAAGACGGCATAATATCACTGCTGTTACAATTCTATAATTTTTATAGGTTATAAATCACAATAAAAGCAAGTATCCCTATTAATTTGACCTTAAAAAAGACGAAATACTGAATTAGCCTAACTAATGCAAACGAATTTTTCGAATTAAGGACGAATACCAGCTCACAGTTAAAGTCTATAAAGTACTGTAGATCAAAACTAGTAAATTATACTAGAAGCCAGAATTCTAATCTCTTGAAAAAAAAAAATATTATCTTATTAGTTACGTTTGACATTCACACTAAGGTGAAGCTTGTAGGCAACATTTTTAAGCTAAAGAAGATACCAATTCTATAAAATTGTCTTCAATAAATTTCAAGTCTGTTTAAATATTTTTACATTTAATTTAGATTAAACTTGAATTGATTTTTCTTTTAAATTTTCATCACAATTTCCTGTAAAGTTTTGTGCACAAATATCAACAACAATGTCATTAATTTGAATTAAAAACCCATAAAAAATACAGGTCTGGTCTTATTTGTCAAATCTTTTGAAGAGGAAAAATTAAAAAAAAAAAAAAACTGATAATAAATTGTTCTTAATTACCCTCATGTACAATAAGCTGCTTTTTACGATTACTCTGCAACATTAAATTTATACCAAAACATTGCCAACAAAATACAAAAAAAAAAACTTTTTATGGATCTAGAATTTTTTGTTTGTTCTATCCATAAACAATTTATTAGAATTTTATCAAATTCTTTTAATCTTGTGAAGCAACCTCATAAATTGTTCATATACCTGCTGAGTGTAAGACCAATGAACGCATAAAGCTTATGGCTACAGTCCAATTGCATAATGTACGCACTTGTTTTGCGGCCATTTGAGTAAGTCTTCTCCATAAAAGTTGGTATTATTGTGTTTTAAAAAAAATATATATAAAAACCACACACTTTTTAATTTTTTATTTTTTTGCAAGACATTTGCATATAATTCTAGAGCTGGTAAAATGTTTAAATTATGTAGAGCGTTACAAAATAACGGTCAAGTTGAAGAAACAGGATTATGGTGATTTTATTTGCTTTTATAAAAATAAAATTTGCATGGATTTTTTCTTAAAGCTTAAAGTGAAAAATAAAGTGATTTGTTAAAATAAAGTTCACACGAAAGAAAATAAAGTACCGCCAAGTTTGTGTCTTAAGTCTTTTGTTTTACATGTTAATTTTTAAAGTATTAAAAATATTTTTTAAATTTTAAATTTTTATATAAATAATAAAAAAAAACACACACACACACTTGAATAAGAACTTTGTTTAAATATATTTTCAATTTAAACTTCACTGTAAAATGTATATTTTGTAATTCTTCAAATTCCTAAATTGGTGATCGGGTTAAATGAATACCAGTATGTAGACTGTTCCCACCTAAAATTGTTTTGAAGACCTGATACCAATCAAAAGTTTTTGCAATAAAAGATTCTCACAAAAATGGCCCAACTTAAAACACAAATTATGAGTTCCAAATAGAGACAGAAATTTAAATATGATTGGGTCACTCACAGTTTATTAAAGATACACGAAGACAACAGCTTTTTTAAATGTTCCTTTTACTCCTCTAGCGGCAAAAGCACTAGAACTTGAATCTCAAATTGAGATGAGAAAGCTTGACTCTACAGAGTATTTTTTTTAATAAGCGAAGTTCATGAGGTATTCACATGAAGTAAGTATTGACCAGCCTTTAATTTTAAATTTTTTTTTAACTTTTATTTTAACTTAATAATTTTTATTTTGGGTTTTAGCGGCCTTTAACGATTCATTTGCAAACATCGTCTTTATTCTAAAAAGGCGAAACATTCAAGGTAGTTTGTAAATTATGCTTCTGTATTTTGATGTACAAAACAGTGTTGCCAACATAAAGATTTCAGTGAATTTGAGTCTTCGATCGACCTCTTCCGTATCACGATTTTTAGAAAATTTTTTATTCGTCGTTCTTAGAAAATTTAGTTTTTATTAATTTAAAATAAAATTTTTAAAATTTTTTTTTAAGAAATTTAAATTATTTTATAGTTTTTTTGCTGTGAACTATTTAAACCGTTTTTTTTTCTGGCAAAACATTAATTTTTTTTAGGAAATTTTAATTTTCATGAAAATTTGTTTGTGCCTGAATTTATTTTTTAGGTAAAAACTCGATCTTGTAATGAAAGCTTGAATTTATGGTGACCACTACATCCTTCAATTAAAGTTTTGAATTTAGATTTTTAAATTTCTTTTCCCCAATCAGGGATTGAACTGTGGAATATTATAAATAAATAAAATTTCCTTTTTTGGCTTAGGTTTAGTTTGCTTTCTTTCTGCCAGCGTCTAATTTTTCTTGTTTTCTTTGGAAAACGTCCGCATACATTTGAAAAATAATTTTTCTTTCTAAAAATTAAATTAAAAAATGAAGCTAAGCCAAAAAGTAAATTTTAATTCGTTCTGAATTGAATTAAAATTTTGAAAAATTTGTTGAAATGATTTTATTTGTGTTAAATTTGAATTAAATTTATTGTTACAGTTTCATTTCGTTGGTGAGAAAAAGATTTTCTTAATAAGATTTCAATTAAATTTTTGATCAAATTCCTCTTTTTAACAAAATTCAAAAAAGAAGAATTTTCTACTCCTGCAAGTTCACACATATTTATTCTGTTTATTACTCTATTGAAAAATAACTTTTTTGTATCGAAACATATTTCTGAGTTGGTAAACTTTTTACAAAGTCGTCTCTAACAGGGGGAAAGGCACAAAAAGATTTTTGGGAATAAATTGTAGAACTGAACAGCAATAATCAATATTCAACAAGCCAATACTATGATGAAGAACAATTTATAGTCTAATAGTCGGTATGAAGAAAAATTGTAGCAATTGTTAACATAAAAATTTGCTAGACTTGCATTAAATTTCTCTCCATCCCGTAATCATTTAATGAAAATGTAACAACAACAACAACAATAACTGTAATGCCATCCAAAAAGAAAACACTTTTTTCTTAAACATTTTTATTCTTATCACATACAGGCATTCAACTACAAATACCAACCCGTTAAACATGTTTGTAATTAGAAAACATCTGTTTGTCATTAAAACTTAATGCTTTAGATATCAACTAATAAAATTTTACAATTATGACTAAAAGCAATATCGGTCTGTTCTTCTTTAATAGATTAAAAAAAGATCAGTAAATATAGATCGCTGCATTAAATGGAAGAAATCTTAAAAAAAAATCAAACGATTTACTAATATTTTTTGCTTTAGTGCAAGAAAAGACTTTTAATTGTTATTCTATGGCCAATTAAAACACATTAAATTTCTGCAGTAAATAAATATAAAACCATTTAAGGTTTGAATTGGAAATATTAAAAAAACGATATGATGCTGAAGTAAATAGAACAAGGATAAAGTTATGAAGTTATTTTAAGCAAGTAAGAGTGCTACATTCGGCTATGCCGAATCATATATAGCCTTTTTCATATATGTAAATCTATTTAAGTGAAGTACTCCAATTAAAAAGCAATTATTAGGGTGACAGCGAATTAAGAAATAAGAAAATTAAAAATAAAGTACTTCATATAATTTTATATAAAACTATCATCTGTTCTTAATGGGTTAAACATTTTTAAAAACATTTAGTATTTTCTCAAAAATCTCATTAAAAGATTTTAAATAATACCTCTATTGATATCTTTAAAAAATATGGTGCACAATCGTACTTTTCCGTGAAAAGTCCAGAGGCCCATAACTCGGAAAGTATGGGCGAGCACTCATTTGTTTCACTTGATATTTTTTTCTTATTTTTAAATCCTCTATCTTCCCATATATTTAATTTTTGACTGAAGTAATTTTATAAACTAAATTTGTTGCAAATGGCATGAAAAAATTAAAGGCAGGCGTGGTGTATTACCCGTTGCCTCGAAGGACATGGACCGATCTAGCTGATTTTCAATAGAAAATCCTTCGAAACTATGTCTAAGCGAATAGTGGATTGAAATTTTCTCCAGCTGATCTAGAGCCTTGGCAAGATTGATTTCAACATTAACACGTACGGACAGATAGACATCGCTCATAATGACTTCGCTGCATAAGAGCTAATAATCTAAATAGTTTATGGCTTCGGAAATGGATATTTTAGAAATTACAAACGAAATGAAAAACTTAAATAAACCCTTTTGGGTAAAGGGTATAAAAATAACTTCAGTACAGGAAGAAAAGTATTCGATTTAAAGCTTTATAAGCTGCCTGGCATAAATTGTAATAAATAAAAAATATTTAATAAAAAAAAAAAAAAATTAAATGGGTCCAAAAGCTTATTCTCTTTAAAGATTTTTTTAAAACCTTTTAGACGTGATCAAATTTTTCTTCTACAGAAAAAGTTTTTTTGTGGAGAATGTCTTTTTTCCGATGTAATTAAAGGTTTTCTTAAAAGCTTTTTGAAATTAGTGTTTTTAAAGCTTAATAAAAGCATGACTAATAGAGCTTTTACGAGTATAATCTTTAAAAACATAAAAAGAAAAACTTTTTGCAAAAAAAAAAAACCTGAAGGAAATAGTTTTTTTTTATAAAAAAATTATAATAAAAATTTGTTTAAAAAATAAACTTAAAAAATAGAATTTCAATAGATTATTATTTTAAAAATAGGCTTTTGTTGCAAAACAGCTTCGATTAAAGTATTTTTAAAAATGTCCTCTTTCAAATGCTTTTTAAACAAGATATTTTTAATTTTTGCCTTTTAAAGCTTTAATTCATGTTAAAATATTTTCTTCTACAGATAAAGCTTTTTACCGACGGATGCTTATTATGTAAATATAATAAAAAGGTTAAAAAAATCTATTAAATTAAATATTTTTAAAGCTTTTTGAGAAACTTTCTCTACAAATAAAAAAATTTTATTTAAAAATAATATTTTTTTAAAACATAAAAAATAAAAAAAAAAAATAAAAAAATGTTATTTTTTATTTTCCATAATAGTCAAAATATTTTGTTAAATATGTTAAAAGAAAACATTTTTATGAAAATCTTTTATACAAAAAAGAACAAAAACTTTAAACTTTCCACTACACCTTTTTCCCAAAATTTTTTTAGCTTTGAAGGTTTTTTAGAATGTGCTATTTTTCCACAAGCTTTCAACAAAAAACCGAATTAAAATTTTTTTTTTCAAAAATTTCATTTTCCACGGCAGTTACACCATGCAATTTTTCATGAATCCAGCATGAAATTTGTGTGTGTTAGTAAAGCAAGAGGGTTAAGCCATATGGTATTGTTTGAATTGAATCTTGAGAGAATGTTACTGTTACTTATGTTTTTTTTATTAACGTATTTATCTGCAACTCAAAAAGAGAATTGGAAAAAATGCCTCAAAAAATTGCATAGTGTAAATATGAACTTAGTAAAGTATTTTTTAAACGTCCTTTTACTGCACTTCAAAACATTTTTGTGCAGTATTTTCGCATTTTTTCCTAAAAATATTCTTGTTGCTTTACAATTTTGCTAATGATTTGATTATTTCCAACAAATAGCGAAAAAACTTTTAAATTACTTTGCATGAAAAAAAAGCAAATTTTAAATATATATTTCTAGGAATTTTGTAAAGTGTTCCTAACATCACTTATTGAGCAATTTAATGATCTAGAATACAGCAAAAAATGAAGACTGTAACAAAAATATGGAAACAAAAATAAATAAAAAAATAAATAATCAAATTTGATAAAAGTGAAATTACTTGAGAGTCTGCAACATAATGACTACTGCAGCCATATAATTTCACTTTAGTTGCTATTGTTGTTATTGTTGTTGATAACCAACATAGTTGAAAGTAGAAGTTAGTTTTGTTGCCACCATTCATTTGCCATTCCTTAAAAAATAAAACGCAACAATAGTGATGCAACATTTTAAAAAAATATTTGAGTGTAGACTCTGCTTGTATTTCTATATAATTACAATCACTTGGCAGAAAAGCGAGAAAAAAAGAAACAACAATACTGAAAATTGAAAGCAACAATAATAGCGTAAGTATATTTTAGATGATTTCTTTATTGTATTGCAACCGCATAAGTTCAAAAAAAAAAAATTAGTGGGTTAGGATTTTGGAAGAAAAGGAAAATGTATTGTGATACCAGGTAACTGCAGTAACAAAAAATGCATTCATCAAAAAATTGGTAAGATATTTTGTATTTTTTGTTGTTACTTTTTTGCTTAATACATGCAGTGAAATTTTTTCTTTGTTTGAATGTTTGAAGAGTACACTGAGAAAAATTTGTCTTTTTTTCTTTCAAATATTATCGCTTAAAAGCAAAGTAATAATAACAGTTATCAGTAGCCGAAATTTGAAATTTAAAGAATAAAGTAATTAAGGGTTTGATTGATTAGTAACAATTTTTTTTTAATTACGGGCTGTATTGCCCACTGTATTTGATTTAAAAAAGGAAGCTTGAGGATTTCATTTGAATTCTTGATAAGGTTTTCAAAGCAGTGCCCTTTAACCAGATATATGTCTCTCATTTTGAATAAAATTTCTTCAATAAATTTTAAAATTTTTTTCTCAGTGTATTAAGCACGTAAAAAAAATAAATTATCTTCTCGGTTGCGTCTATAGCACATACTTGTTAAAAGCCAAACATATAAATGTGTCTGTATGTTTATTTGTTAGATCTTAAATCACTCTCCTCTACACTCTTGTTTTCTTTTTCATATCTGCTTTATTTTATATTGCAAAAAGGCAAAAAAGAAAAAAAGTAAATAAAAACAAAAGAAACTTAACAATTTCTTGACTTCCCAACTGAATGTTTTAAATCTTAAGGCTTCTTTACTCCATCCTATAAATCATGCAATTCCAGACAAAAAATTCACAATTTTTCTTTTATACTGTTCGGCTTTGATTTATAATATATTTTGTTGTTGTTGTTGTTATTTTGCCCAAAGGAAAGAATTTGGTGTGTTCCTTTTCATTAAAGCATTTTTGAAAGTTTTAATTCTTTCTACTGACATTTTCCTTCACATAACTTTCAACTAACAATTTTGAACTTAAGGCATTTTATGGAAAAAGAAGAAGAAAAAGAAAAAAAGGAGATGATAACATATTATGAACTTTGTAGAAAAAAAGGGAAACTTGTTTCACTTACTCACTGACAACCATCAAAAAATTGTAAGATAAAAAGTTAAATTCTTGTTACAAATTAAAGAAACAATTTCAACTTCCGTTTAAGTGCCAGACAGTGATGTAATTACAGTGGGACTAAGACAATGATAAATAGACATCAATTAAATTTCATTTTGATTTATAGCTGTCATACAACTTATAAAAAAAATATTATCTAGAGAAATTTTTCTTTGAGCTGTTTGTTGGAAACATTAAAACGGCTGAAGATTTGTTTTTCCTCACTCACTCTTATTGAGGACATTGATGCTTAGTATAGATCTTTAAGTATTGGCTGATTATTTCTAGGAATAAAAGCCTTTAAGAAAAATAAAATAAAAATTGAATAGTCAGAGGGATAATATGGTGATGTAAAATGAGAGTAACGACCTATCAGCATCACAAATGAAAATTTTAATAATAAATTTAAATGAGTTATAAAAATTACGACGACTTTAATACTAAAAATAGGTAAAGTATATTTTCTGTTTGAGTTAAGAAGGTAACAAAGGTACTATATATGGACCTTAAGTGGTTAAAGTTTTTATTCAGCCTGACAGAACTTACAAAAAAGGCTGACTATAAAATGAATTGTCATACTGTGCTCATAGTTTGATGTTTATGATTTGTATACTCTAGAAAATTATCATTAACAAATTAAGGCTTAACAAATAGCTACCAAATTATCCAATATTAACCTAAAAATCTTATTTCTTATTTTTTAAAAAAGAAGTCATGAAGTCA
Source organism: Cistogaster globosa (assembly GCA_937654795.1). Taxonomy (NCBI): domain Eukaryota; kingdom Metazoa; phylum Arthropoda; class Insecta; order Diptera; family Tachinidae; genus Cistogaster; species Cistogaster globosa. Next base: position 92,484,166 of record OW569407.1, on the reverse strand, counting down.
CGCTAAAATCAATGAACATCGGTATTTTTCCACGATCCAGGATTTTTATTTAGATGTACGTCGCTCATTGGTTGGGGTTCATAGAACGAGCGGCCACAAACAGAGGAAGTTGTCGAAGGACAATTAAACTTGGCGTATAGGCATTTTTTGTTTGAATCAAGAAAAAAGTGGAAAATCAATGTAGTCCGCCCACTTTAATGCCCACCTCCCATACATTGAGAAATTTAAATTTTGACCTACAATATTGTTCTTTGGCACATAGCATTTTAAAATAGTCAAAATCATTTGTGTGAAATTTGAAAAATATCCGCCTATTTTTACGCCCACTTCCAATACAACTTTTATTGAAAAAGTTGCATAACTCCCCTGATTTTTAAAGCATCAAAATAATTTTCACAAAGAAAAGTATTAATACTGCAGAATAGGCTCCTGAAAATACGTACCTGATCCGCCCAGTTAACGCCCATAGAAAAAAATATGAATAAGTAATTTAAGCATTTAAGTCTTTTAATAATTTTTTAACATCATTATCGTACTCCAATTTTTTGATTTGCAGCTTTGAGAGAAATCTAATTATAAATGGGTTTGAAGACAGTAAAGGATTATGCATAACGTCTGCATTAGTACCTACAGATACGATTCTTCGCGAATGATGTAACCTATGGGCTCTTTAGTCTTAACTCCTCGCTTCCTGAGCTTCCTCGGACAGCATAAAATAAATATATAACACAAATTTAATCATTGAATAGGAACAGACATAAATATAAATGAATAACTTCTGCTATAATTTTGCTACCAGTCACCAAAATTTACGCACAGTTACAGTCATGTAGTACCACAGAGATCATCAAACAACATGGCAGTATCCATGCAATATAAATAAAATTTGTGAGTGTCGATCGCTGCATTACAATTTATGGCGGCCAAAATAATATTAAATCTATTTATTAACACTTCTTTTATGCCAATTACGTCTGCAGTTTTCGCTGCATTAAGAAAAAACCTTCTTTTCGTTTTGTTATCGTTTGTTGTGCCTATATTTTGCTTCATTGCTGCTACATTTATGGCCTTTAATCCCATTATGTAATAATTTTAAACAGTAAAGAATTGTGGCAACAATAACATGCATAAACGAAAATCTATATTTTGCTACTTTATCATTTTAGAGTTTTTACTGCTTTTTTTTAGATAGGAGCAGGTAGGAGCAGCTGAATTTCTTTTAACTTTTAGCTAAAACTTTAAGCTGTAATCTGACATCTTTCTTTAAACAGCGCTCCACAACGCTAAAAAGATGCAGACCACTGAAGTTGGGGTGAACATTGAAATTTTGATGTTGTTTATATTTTGTTTTACGAAATTATTTATATGACCATTTTCCCAACTTTTTTTTTAATGTGAGTCTCATCTATGTCATTTGTCATTTTCGAAAATATAAAACAAAGACAAATAATAAGTCGACTGTGATTGTACCAAAACATTAAATAAATAGTAAATTTGCATGCTGTTTTAAACAAGCGAACATATATGAACTCCGAGCGTGTCTGTCCAAACAAATAATAAATGTATGAGCATAATAGTACGGAATCATAATATTCAGATATCTGACAATAGTTAGTTAGTTAGTTGGGAGTGGCAGCCTCTCGCTCACTTGAGCACAAACGAATGGCCCGTTGTGATACCACAAAGAAGGCGGCATGACTCCCATTACCCAGCCGAGAACCATGAGGATTCACGGATGAACTTCGCTATGTCCCTTATAGAGTGAGATGATAGCTCCGTAAGAGTTCCAAAGTAAGGAGAGCCCAGAATTCATAGTCTTCTTCGAGCCAGGGATGGGCAGTGGCACAGGAGGTGCAGTACGGTCTCTTCCTCATGCTCCGAGCCATAGCTGCGTTAGAAATCATTATAAGGCAGACCAAGTCTTTCAGCAGCTGCCTGGTCCGCTTGAGGTCCAGTGTAGTCCACAGTTGTCTGGAGACACAACAGGAACTTTTCTCTACCCATAATTTGCGAGCCAAATATAGCTAGTGGTTCTTTATGGCCATTCTCACCGTTGCGAGAGGAATTCCAACGTCTGGTAGCGAGGAGATGTTAGGAAGCAATGTGCCCCGTTTAGCAAGATCATCGACCTCACAGTTACCCTGGATATCCCTGTGACCAGGGACCCAAAACAGATCAATCTGTGATCGCTCCGATAAAGTGTTCAGTAATGAGCGACAACTCAGGACTAGCTTAGTGTACTGTATGCACCAGCAAGCGCCCTGATTGCCGCCTGACTGTCCGAAAATGTCCGAATGGCAAGACCAGAAAGATCGTCCCTAAGCGCTATTTCGGATGTTTTCAGAATGGCCATTACCTCGGCTTGAAAGACACTGCAGTAGTCAGGGATATCTGACAATAAATTTATCAAAAAATTATCCAAATCGGCGAAATGAAAAAAAAATTAATTTCGGGCACTCTACAACCAATGTGCGTCATTGATATGAGCAACATGTACTTTCAACGGTATTGCCATTTCTGTCACACGGTGGCCCCAGCTATCGACTTATTGAAATTAAAATTCAGCGATAAATTGATTACAGAAAATAGCTTGTCATTTAGCCTACACACACTTTCAAGAGATCTTGAATTTTTTTCCGTTTCAGTTATTATTTTATACAGTAACGCTCGAAAAAAACCTATAACATTGGACGTCCAGTGCTTTGTCAAGAATAAGCCTAAAGCAGTATTGACATCTATTGATCTTTCGCAAAAAAAATAATTAATAAATTCTTTTTATTTGTTACAATTTAAAGTTCTATCACGAAAATAACGTTCTATACTAAAAGTTTTAAGAAATAGATTTTTAATGATTTAAAATTCGATACCTGCTTTCTTCAGAAATAATTAAAAACACTTATTTAAAAGTGCTACTGTAACATATTTTTGCCAAACGTTTAAAATTGAGAATATACATTGATTTAAAGATTTGAGTTTGAAATTTGCTTTGAAATTTATTTATTTATTACCACAACTAAAAGCTCATAAATAACAGCAACGCCTAAATATTGTAATCATTTATCATGCTAAAACATTGAATCATTGAACCACATAACAGAGGTAACTTAAAAATTCCATAAAAAAAAAAAAAAAAATTTGTATTCCAAACGCAAAACGTTTTTGCGAAATACTCGTATCTAAACTGCTATTTGTTCTACTTATGAAAAAACAAAACAAAAATACAAATAAAAATATATCAGACTTTGTTTTCTGATATTTACTCTACATGTTAAGAACACACAAATGATTTCTATCTCAAATACTTAAAACGCAAAAATGGAAAGCCAAGAAATGATAAGGTTGTTACACAAAAAAAAAAAAAAAAAAAGGAAATAAAAAATGCTAAAAAGGAATATTGATTTTTAATATCTGTTTTAAAGCGTAATAAAAAATTAAAGCAAAGATTATCTTAAATCAAATAGCTGGATCCATGGCTAAATTATATTACATTTAGCCTTTTAGGGGAAGTGTTATGTTTTTGCCTTTTGCAACTTAATGTTTAAATGTCTGAACCACGTTAAATGCTTTACCTACTTTGATGTTTAATGTTTATATAGCAGACAAGTGACTATAAATTAAATTCTTAGTAATTTATTTTTTACTGCTTTTCACACACAATCCAAGTGTTGTTTAATGTGAAATACTTTTTTTATGTTTAATACAAGTTGTGCAAAGAATTTAACTACTTAAAGTTAATAACATTTCGAGAATTTTAAACATCACAATATGTTTTTCACATATTTTCAAAAAAATTTTGTTGTTGCTTTCTTTCTTTTTCTTTAAGTTAAGCTTTTTTCAATTCTTTTTTCTTTTTTTTATTTAACAGAATAAATTAAGTCTTGCTTGTTAAAGAAAAGAATAATAGGCATAATAAATTATAAAAGAATATTATTTAAACAGTAAGCGTTAAGAATTAAACTGTTATTTGTTAAATTTTTTACTGTGCTGTGTTGCATAACCTGAGTTAAGTAAACTTGTCAGAACGTTTGTTAGTTTTACTTGAAAAATTACGCAAAATTTTATTATATTTTTTCTTTTATTCACATAAAAAACAAAAATAATTAGTTTATGTTAAAATGTGCTTTTTATAACATGTTTATGTTGTAATAAGAAAATATTATCACATTAATTCATAGATGTTTATAAAATTAAAAAACCATTACTAGGAAAAAATCAAAAGACTTAAGACACAAACGTGTTTAATCAGCTGTTAGAATGTGAATTTTTTTTAATTCTTTTTAGTTTGAGGTTTTTTGAATTTTGAACATTTAATAAAGAAGTTTGATACTTAATGTCAAACCTTAAGTCAGCAGCTCCAAAAAATAAACACCTAAGTACTTTGAGATAAAATAAAAGACGTACTTACTTTGGTTTAAATAATATAGAAGATCTTAAATAAATAAATCTGCCAAGTCTGAGTTTTACTTACACACGAAGGCTTTCGAAACATGTATGGCAATCTATGAATTTTAAATTTTATGCTGTTGTAATTTATGGCTGAAAATTTTAAGCGTCATGCTTATTAAAACGTTAAAAGCAATATCGGCCATATCGAAATCACGGCCTTTATGGAAGCACCCTTTAATTTATAAATTTATTGTACACATTTTTTTATGGCGTACATATTTGTACATATTCTGTGTAAATTTTAATAGTCTGTCTGTTGCAGTTATAACCCTAAAGCCATATAAGATAAAAAACCTCACCATAGAAACACCCTTTATATTTTTGTTTTATTTTAAAGTTTTTGTGCGTGCTCTTATAGCGCAGATAAAAATATCCCAACTTAAAATGTTTGCACGCAAAAATCATGTCACTATTTGAACACCCTTTAATAAAAATTTTTGATTTTCGTACTTTCTGCATGTGCAAATTTGATGTGACTGCCTCCTACAGTTTAAAAATATTAATAATTTTATGAATATAACAACACTTTTGGAACACTCTTTAATTTTTAGTATTTATTGTGATAGTAGCAATCAGACATTACATTACATTATAACATTGCCATTACAGAGATAGAGGGCTGCGACAGAAAGACCAACGGACAGATATTGTAGATATTGTAGACAGATATTGCAGTCAAAGCAAAGGTTTGAGGTACTTAAAGTTACTAAAAATCATAATTTAAGATGCTTAAAAAATATTTTTAAATTATATAAAAAGCACTTGAAATATTTTAAACTTTTGAAAACATTTAAGGAATGAATATATAGAACTAAAGATAATAAAAGTGATTAAAACAAAAAAGTACTTCAGGTTCTAAGATATTTAAAGTACCAAAAAATTAATTATTAAATGTGTAAAGAATTTTATTTATGAGTTAAAAGAAAAAATTGGTAAATATAAGATTTTTAGTAGTGTAACATATAATAACACTAAACACTTATTTACACAAAATGGATTAAAAAATAAAAAGTAACTAAACTAAGGAACATAAAATACAAAAAAAAAAAAAGAAAAAAAAAATACTTAAAATCATAAAAAATTCTTAGCGAAGATGTTAACTGTGTGTTAACTTTAGAGGAGGGCGGAATGTTAATTTAAATCTGTTTATTTACATGAAGCAAAAAGCCTTACTAGCATGAGAAGAATTGAAAGATGAAACCGTTAAGAAATATATTTTAGGGTCGCAAGTTAAAGACCAATCGCCTTTAGTACTCATAGAGGAAAGGAAACGGTAATCTAAAGAACAGCCCTTAACCTTAAGCCGAAAATTGCTTACTATATTTAGGTACTTGAATCACAAAGCTACAAGCTACGTAATTGCAGTGGTGACTGGAAAGGAAGTTTTAAATTGTATATATAAAACCCAAGATGATGTTTGTAGGCTGCTTCGTGGGAAGAAAGCAGAGATGAAAACGTACTTGGTAGGTAAATGTTCTGAGCTTGCGGACTTAGGCTTTAAAATAATTCTAGCGGTTATGGGTTTCTATGTAATAAAAGACATAGCCGCTCATGAAGCCAAAAAGTCGATCAACTCTTTTTGAAATCTTAAGAATAATTTTAAAATTTAAATGTAATTTTAAATAAACAATAAGTCTGTTTCCTTACTCTACTTTGGGATCCCGTGGGATCCCTATTTGCATGAAAAGCGTTTCAATTCATCTTCTTCTTCTTGCACGAAACAGGTTAAACTTTTTCTTCATGCAAATTATTTATATTTGTAAAACAAAAAATCAAATAAAAAAAGTCATTAGCAATATTTAAAAAAGGGTAAACTTGTTATTCGAATATGAAAGAAGATAGATTAGTAGAGAGTTCAAGTGATTTTAGTGATTGTGACGACATTCTAGACCTTATTGAACATGAATCCGTCTTTTTAAATTCTTATTTGCTGAAGGAGGAACAGCATTTTAAATTATTTGAATAAAATTGTTCCATCATACACGGACAAAGAATTTGAGCAACACTTCCACATATCGAAAGAATTATGTTTAAATTTATCCTCAAAATTTGCAGAAAGTCCCACATATACTTATTTGAGAGCTGATAAGCGCAAAAAATTTGTAACGACTGCTCCTCTTCCTTTCTTTTTATAATTTGTTGAAATTAATTTTTTTTAATGAAACATTCAAAATACTTTGACTTTTTATTTTGTGTTCCTGTACTTTTATACAATTTTTTCTCTTTATGAGACAAAATTATATTCGCTCTCATTTTCACTTTGAAGTTTTAAAAACTATTTTCAGAGAGGAACTTTGTTTTTCAACAAATAAATATAATTTTTAAACTAAAACATACAAACAACGAAAGTTGACTTTAGCGATTTTGCAGTTGAAGCGTCCATATATTAAAAATATTAATTATATTTATTGTGTAAAACTTTATAATAAATGATAATGTTAGTTTTGCGGTAGATGTTTGAAAAAGGATATTAGCGTCTATCATCTCGCCTCCGCAAAAATGAGATTGTGAACCATGTACAAGTATAAATTATGATAAGAATATTTTTTATTACTTCAAGACTAAAGCCTTAAAATAACCAACCATTCTTAAAGCGCTTTAATAGACCACAAGCCATGCTGAATTCTTAGAATATCAAAGGTATTAAAAATAATAGTGTAGTAAAACTTAAAGTGCTTAAGGTAACTTTACTTTTAAATGTTAAAAAGTAGAAAGAATTATCTTCACTTTATGTCCAAATAAATAAATACTATAAAATAAACATTTGAATTTTTTTAACTTCGATCTGATTTCTTTTACCAGTGAGTTAAATAAATTGTCAAGAATTAAAAAAAAAGTTATCTTCTCTAACAGACAATAGTCGTTTAACATCAATATTATTAAATAAATTATATTGTTACATTTAAAAGCTTTTTTCTTGTTCTTTTTTTTTTGTACTTAAAGAGAAGACAATGAAACTATATATAAAATAAACACTTAATACAATTGATTGCGTTATTATTTTTATATCCATAGTTCCTTTATAACTTTAACTACGCTGTATGTTAAGGCGTACGAGTACAAGAAGTAAATTTAACACAAAAACTGCATTAAGGTTATGATATCGAAAAAATAAAAGACTTAAGCGACAAACCTGTTAAGTTTAATACGGCAGACTATAAAGTCAAAATAAATACATATAGACACATAATAAAAGACAGACCAATAGATCGACACACTACATTGGTATGTCATGGCCAAAGCTATTTCACTTAAAACACTGATATCTTGTGTTACCATACAGTCAAGTTGTTGTGGTTGCTATTGCTATTATTGTGGCTGTTCGTTGCCTTAAATGGTAGACAATGTTTAAAATTCAATTATTATTATTATTATTAACCAATAGATTGAAGGCAAAAATACTTTAAAAAAATTTCTATATTTTTATTTAAAAATTAAATAAAAAAGGAAAATTTTGCAACAAGCAGGCACAACCATAAGTCAAGCGAGCCATCAAAGTAGTATTTGCTTTAAAAAAAAACTTTTATAGAGAATCTGCTTTTTTTATTGTTGTGGCAACTTTATTATGACTTTATAATGGTTAAGTTTAATACTAAACCTTTTATATTTAATATACATCTACATGTATATGTGTATGTGTATATATTTGTATATTGTACTTTAAAACTTTTTTGGTTTCAGTCTTATCAACTTTAAGGTAAAATAAAAAGCGCCCACTGGCGCTCCACTCAAGCCCAACTAATCCAACATTAAGTGCAAATTTATGTAAGTGGTATTTATTCTTAATATTTTTTTTCCTTTTTTTAATATTGTCTTGTTGTTGTTTTTGTTTAACAAAAGTTACGTTTAAATATTCTTTGTAGATTTTAGTGCATTCTTTGGCATTAAAGGTTTTAAAAGTTTACGCTGGTGTAGAACACATCTCTTTTATGTTGAGGCGTTACTTAAGGGAGTTGCTTTATATTACGAAGGTTAAATAAATAAGCAAAACCCTTTTGTATTATCTTTGTGATAAAGATCATTTTAACCTTAAATCATTGGGAGGAACATGAAATATAAAATATTTTATTGATTTAAGCATAAAAATTGTTGGTTAAAAGTTTTTGTTGTAAGCAGAGAAGGAAATTGTTTAATAAACAAATAACAAGATGTCTGAAAATAAACGTTTAAATATATTTAAGTAAATAATCGATTTTTGTTACACTATAAAGTTCCTCTAAATGGAAAATATCTTTTAGGAAGCCGATCATTAGTTATTTGAAGGAGATTTTAATTTCCTATTTTATTGGATAACCCGCAGCTAGAATTACTTTTTCTAAGTTTTGTTACGTTTTTTTTATCGCAGTATAAAACTCTTTGATAGCCACTTTATTTCTAGCTTTCATTAAGCTCTGTGTAATGTTGTTGACAAAAACTTTAAACATTATTCACTTTACCATAAGGTACGATTATCTTGTCTGTTCCACGCTTGGCTTGTAGCTGCTATTTTGCTCACAACTTCCATTTCTATTTATAGGCGAAATAAAACGTCTAGATTCTAATAATATGAAAGGATCTGGCAGCCACAACTTCCATTTCTATTTAAAGGCAACATAAAACGTCTAGATTCTAATAATATGTTCCAGTTATTACTTTTTTAAATTTATTCATGTACATATTACTTTAAATTAATAAAAAGGGCTCTGCAAAAAAATTTAAAAAAACCAACTGATTTAATTAAAAAAAATTTTTTTTAGTGTGTGAACAAGTTTATTTTGCTTGTAATTTTAAAAATTTATAAATAGTATTTGTATTTAAATTTTTCTAAAGTATTTAATTTATTTTATAAAAACAGAACTCATTTTTAAAATAATAAATATTCGAATAAATATTTCGAATAATCGAATAATCGAGTAATCGAATATTCGAATAATCGAATATTCGAATAATCGAATAAATTTTTAAGCTAAGATTTTAAATAAATACACGTTTTTAATGAAAAACTTAAATAATATGTCTTCAGAAAACCATTTTTATAACAAGCGAATAAATAATTATTCGAATAATTTTTAAACTTAAATTTTAACAAACTAACATAATAAAATATAATCTTCATAATACTTTTAAAAAATATTTGAGAAAAATAACACATTTTAATAACTGCTAAATAATAATTTGCTGTTTAATTGTATGAATAATAAAATAATCGAATAAGTTTAAAGTGAAATTTTTAATGAAATAAATAAATTAAAATCTTTGAAAGTGACAAACAATTATAATTAAAATGTAAATTCAGTTAAGCTGCTACAAATAATTTAGTGCTGTAAACTTTAGGAATATTCGAATATTCGGATAAATTTTGTAAATTGGTTTTAATAGGAAAGTACAATTAAAAAATTTAAGTATGGCAAGCTTTACGAATATTCGATTATTCGGGTTTTTTTTTAAGTTTATTTTAATAATAACGTAGAATTTAAAAGACATTTCGTGAGATAATCTTTACGAATATTCAGGTAAGTTGATTTTAATACGAACATACAATTAAAAAAATACATATAAATTTTGACATAAAAAATAAATTGAAAAAAAGTAATATAAAACTAAAAGTGTGAGATGTGCAGAAGTTTATTAAAAAATTACAAAATTTATTATTTATAGTTTTGAAAAAAAAAATCGTTTGTAATTAAAAACAGTTACAATTATAATTGAGTGGTAAAATGTATGAATAACTAAATATTCGAATAACTTGTAAGCTGAATTTTAAAAAAAAATAAATAAAAAAGTAAAATAGTTTAAGATAAAATATTATTTGAATAAAAATCCTAAATCTTATTTAACTGTTACAGAAATTATTTTTGCAACAAACTTTATCAATAATCGAATATTCAAATAATTTTTCTAAAGGAAAAATGCATTAAAATCTAAAAATCAAAAGTGCTAAAAATCTACCTTTCTTTTGGATCTTTTACATAATAAAAAATTTTTTTTGACACTGACTACTTGATACGATTTCGCCTTAACCATCTCAAAAGCTCATATACCGCCGATAACAACAGTTGTTTCCTTTTTTTAAATCGAGATTCCAAAAGGTTTGAACTGTTTTGCTTTTGATTATCCACGCCTACTATGCAGCATATATTTAGTTTCCTATTTCTTAGGATTTGAACTTATGCCTAGTAATCTTCAAAGTTAAAGCAAGCAGGGATCTCCGTCAACGTAGCTATTTTTGTTTTTTTTTAGTAATGAATGTTCAACTCTATTAAAAAGCACAAACACAAAAAACAAAACACTAGATTTTAATTATTACAGAACATAAATTGTTGCCAAATTTTCTTTTTGTGACGATGTAATTTAAATCCACTTTAAAGGTTAATTTCACCATAAAATTCATTTGCACCCCACCGTCCTATCAATAAGACTAGAGATATTTTTTTAATTCTCATTTCAAGAAAGAGCAAAAAATAAAAACCAATTAATTGTCTCATTTCCAAATGCCGCCTTGTTTGTAATTAAATTCACATTTTCTTTTACGATCATTTTAAGCCTTAATTTATCACATTGTTTTTTTTTGTTGTTGTTTTTATTCTCTTGCAGTGTTAATGGATTTTCTGTGGCTATTTTCAACTTTTCAAGTTAAATGGCCTCGAGCAAATTAACACAGTAATTTACCACATTTAATGGGAAACTAAAATAGAAAAAATGACATTTAAATTTTCCACGAATAACAGGTACTGTTGGACGTTTAATAAAGAAGAATGTAATAAAATTAAAAAAAAAACTATTTACATACCAGCACGAATTAAGAAATGTGCTCATAAAATAATTCTTCCACAAATATTCAGGCAAAAGACTTTTAAAGGCTGCCCCTGTGTTGTTAATTATCCTACGTTTATTGCAGTCCAACGTATCTATCGTGTCTAGAAGTAATTTTCAGTTTTTCATTTTTCTTGCCTGCTCGAATTAGTTTTTAATTTTATGCTTAATTGTTATTTTTGCAATTGAAAAAATTTTATGTTAAAGCTATAGTTTAAATATTAGGGTGGCTCAAATTTGATATTTGCTTTATATATTAAATATTTTTTTGGATACTTTAAATTTTAGCGCAGACTTAAGACTTTAGTAAAAAACTTTTGGTATTTAAAATTTTTAAGAAAATTTAGTACAAATTTTATTTTAAGAGTTAAGATTTTTTAGTACTTGTTTTAATTATATGAATATTTTTCTTTAATTTTTTTTGTTCTGTAGTACTTTAATATTTTTTTGTAGGGATATTTATACATTAAAGTTTTTACTGCTTTTACTGCTTTTACCTCTTTTACATCCTTATGAATAAAATATGAAAAAAATAGGAAATGTATTTTAGAACAAATTCGTATGGAAAATTTGTATAAAAAAAGAATGCAAAGTTGTTTTATTTTTTTGTGAATATGACAGTTATTGTTTTATTTATATTTTAGCATTCAAAGTTGTTAATAGTTTTAGTTCCATCGTAAGCAATTATAAATTCGTTTTCCTAGTTTTAGATTTTTTTTAGTACTTTTTTGATTTTTGATTTTTTTATGTTTTTGTATTTATTTTTATTTTCTTTAGATACCTTAAGTACATTAAGTTGTTGATAATCTCACTTTTCAGAAATTTTACTACTCTAAGTATTTTAGGTATTTTGAAGCTTTTTAGTACTTCTTTTACTTTCTTAACATGCTTCTCAAAACTTGCATTCGTAAAGAAACTTTTTAATTGTGCTATTGTAAGAACAAAATGTACCTTCGGTTTCGTTGTTTTATCATAATTTTTTAGTACTTTTTCATTTTATGATTTTTTCTTAATTTTATACGTCTTTTAGTCAATTTGGGTTCTTTATCCTTAAGTTACGATAATAATTTTACTTCTCAGATATTTTAAAAGTTAAGCAAATTTTTTGCAATTTTAGTACAATATTTTTTTTTGGAGCATCTCTATATATTTTAGTGGACATTCGTTTTACTGGATATTTGCTATATATATTTTCTGTTAGAAAAAATATTTAAACAAGTTAAGTACAAAAGTACTAAGGTAAGGTTTTACTTTTTGAGTACTAAAAAAATTAAGGTGAAAAAATCATGCTATGAGTACTATAGGCGTTATTTCGAGTTTATTTCGTATTTAGTACTTTTAAAGACAGATAGTATTTAAAAGATTTTTTAGTACCTATTGAAACTTATTGTCCGTTCAAAAGAGACCTGTAATTTAAATTTAAGCTGACACCACAAGAGTATTTAAAAAAAAAAAAAAATTTATAGTTAATTTTTCAGAAAAAAAAGTTTAATTTTTATTACTTGAACATTCTATACGAAAGCCACTGTCGCCAAGTACCACCCTAATATGTTTCTTACTGTATCTTAAATTAACTTTTGGTGCCATTTTTGCAATAAATTTTATTTTATATCTTTAAACCTGCCTGCATATTAGCAAAAAGTATTCCACTTTACTTATTGCGAAACGGAAGTTGTCGTATGCAGTCAGTCGTTTATCGTATCGATATGCGTGCATCTCGCGGTTATTCAATTGGTTGTTACCTTCGACATTTTTGTTGTTGTTGTTTATCGTTAGTTTGAATAAGAGGATTTTACCAACAATTTCACATTTCAACATGTGGGATCTGTTTATTTGCAATTTAGTTAAATTTAAAGATGAGTTGACATTAAAAAACCATTAGCGTTTTTGTTTTTATTGCAATTTTAGGGTAATGCATGAAAAGGAGATTGAATTATTTGCTTTTTATTTATAAAAAATCTTTCAATGTTTTAGGGAAGTTTTTAATCTGTATAGTGGTCAGCTATTCATCGATATCCATCATTTGATTTCATATGTCTGAGTTCTTTATGAACGCCAATAAAGCTTTCAGGGCAACATTTTTTTCTTAAATGTTTGCAAGACGCTTGGTAATCAATTAAGTGCTGTTCCCATATTGCGAGTAATTAAGTCGTCTGACAAATTTGCATGAAACGCATACAGTTGTTTGAGTCATTTCCATAAAATTTTATTAGAGGGGTTGAAAAACAAACAAATCACACTAATTTATTTTTTAATTTATTTTTTATCTGAAAAGGTTAATAAAAACACTGCAAAGGAGGAAGAGCTGAAGCTTATTGCAATTTCTTTTTTAATCTTTTTCCTTCCCCGATAGATCAGTCCGCAGCCTAAACTTTTTTTTTGACATTTTCATTTATCCTTAAGTAGTTTACAAATTCGAGATATTACTATAAAGTTAAAATTTAATGTGAAAAAGGTGCCAAGCAGTTATAAAGAAAATACGTCTACTAAAAATTTTCTTCTAGAAGAGACCTGTTGTTAACCTGTTTCATCAATATAAAAAATTACAATCCGTAATAAAGAAATATTATGTTTGGAAGAAACTTTTTGGAAGGTAATTGAATTAAAGTCATACAAATTTCTACTGATATTGAACTTCATAACTTGTGCTCTATAAAATCATTTTATAATGCTGAGAATAATGATCTTTTCTTGCCATTTCTTCAACAAAATTGCTGTGTTTAAATAAAGTTTAGTGCCGAAACTTCCAAAACGAGGATTTTGTTATGGACGTATGGATGTGCAATGATTTCAAACACGGAGGTATAGTAATGCAGAAAGGAATTTTTAGTGATTTCTTATTCTAGCTAAGTTAAGATATTATTGATATTTTAAGTTGATTATGGACTTCGTTTTGGATGCTTTTAAATTTATTTATTACCGTTTTTATACATTCAATAAAAAAGTGTTGGGGTCATTTCTGTACATGAAATATTTTTTGAAAATGTTTATGTTGGTGTAGATATCAATCGATATGAAGTACACAACACCTATTGTCTGTGTTTGCATCAAATAAAAACTGCTGGATGGATTTGAATAAACTATTTTGAGGAGGTCCATTAGAACCTTGATTTAATTTTTTTTGTTTCGTAAAAATAAGTTATTTCGTAGTCGAAGTCACCCAATTTTATCGTTATAATGGTACTAAATAAGTTTTTAGCACATTTTATTTTTATAGATGGAAAATTTTCAACACTGTTAACAGTGTTTAAAAACACATCTTTCTAACTTTGAATTTTAAGAAAATTATAACTGACATGAGGGCGAAGTCGTGGACACTGCTAGTAATATTTATAAATTTATGTATTGAATTTTATTTATTTTGTGACATATTTTTTGAGAATTTTTTCTTGTGTAGCCACTAAGTTCACAGAGATTTACGTAAATGAAAACTACTATTTTGAACAGACCTTTCTAACATCATGGAAAAACCTTTATATTTTTTAAAGGGTTCCTTTGTCTTTAGATTAAAATTTAATTTAATTTTAAAATTATTCTTTAATTATTTATTTCAATTAAATTTTTAATTGAGACAATTAAGTTTTAATAATAAAATGAAAATTTAAGTGGGTGCTATTTTTCAAAAATATTACAAACTTATACACATGCGAACAAACAAAAGCTTTAAGTATTGCTCCGATTTAACTAACAATAAGTGCTTGAAATAAAGAACACAAAAATATAAGAAGAATTTATTATGTTTGAATTATAAGTTTATAATCAAATCATTTTATTGTTTCATTTTCCAATATTGATAATCTGTTACATCCTAAAAAAAATATTTAAATCGAAAAATAATGAAGGCAGTTCATCCAGAAATGTATTTATAAACGTATGTATGTAAATTAAAAAAAATGTAAAATTTGTACTAAAACAACAACGTATTTGTAAATTTAAGTTTAATCCATCCGTGTTGCAATTTTAGTTGGTTATAATCAATAAATGGTTATAAGAATAAATTTTTATCGTCATTTAAATATTGTTTTTAAATATTAAAAATTCGTTTAATGCAATCTTATATTTTTACAGTAAACTATAGTTTTCGTAATCATGCAGTAACTTTGTTTTTTTTTACCTTTTGTTTCTTTAATTAAACAGAGTCTTAAGAATTAGATTAAAGATAAGAAAGTAATAATCTTCTCTTTCAAAGCTTTTTAATGATACCCATATTGATATCTTAAAGGACATGACACACAAACGTACTTTTCTATGAAAAGTTTAGGGGCCCATAACTCGAAAAATATGGGCGGTTGAAAATTTTTTTACTTGATGTTTTTATTTTTTTTAATTGCCCCATATTTTTTTTTTTCAATTGGAGTTACTTCATTATTCCAAGTGATATTGAAAAATTTAGAGACAGGCATGGTGTCGTGCCCGCTGCCTCAAACGACATGAGCCAATCTTACTGATTATCAATATCAACATTTTTGAAATTATTTTATATTTAAATTTTCTCTGGCTTATCCAGTGTCTTGGACGGACATCTCTCAATTGACTTTATGCGGTCGGATGTGCATATTGTAGAAATTACAAACGGAATGAAAAACTTTGATTAAATTAACCCTTTTTCCGCTTTTTGTGGTGAAGGGTATAAAAATAAATTTAGTTTTAGTTCCTTGTTCATAATTAAAAAAAATCATGAACAGATGGCTCATAAAGTTATGCACTAAATTAATTTAGACTTGGAACGTATTTACCTAAAGTTGCAAAAAATGTGAAATATAAATAAAAACGATTTTTATTGATGTAGGGGATACCTAAAAGATTTCCTTTAAGATCTGAAAGGTTCGGGAGCTCAAAACCTAAACTCATTTCTATTACTGCTGGTAGCATTTGAAGTTTTGTTATAAGCAGTATATCCAGTCATAAGCTAATAATTTATTGCATAAAATGTTGTTTCTGTCCCACAGTGCAATAAGAAATTATGGTTAAAAAAATTAAAAAAAAATATTGAATAACTCAACGGGTAAGTGACCCCAATTAAAAGCCCACTTTTTTTAATACCTATTTTTACTGGCGAATGCAAAGAAAAACTTAATAAAAGCAAGAAAGTTGTAGAAAAATTTAGCTTTTTAATAAATCATCAGAGTTATTGATCGTTTTTAATAGATTTGTAACAGTACGATAAAGACTCATGTTTTCCATACAGATTTTATTCTATTTAAACATTTTTTTTTTTAATAATAAAAATGATAAATGTTAAAAAGAAATCCTATAACTTCTTAAAAGGAACCATTCACTACTGTTTCTACACACTCTTACACATACTTACAACAATACTTCTACACATAAGATCTATGGATTTATGAGTATGAACATTGTAAATTCCGGCAAACAGTTGATATCATTAATCATAATCTAGTTAAAATAACGAAAGAACAATGTAAAACAAATAAAATCTTGTTGATAATAAAAGCAAAAGAATACGAGCAGAAGGCCAAAAGCCTACAAGTAAATGAATGAGAAAGATTAGTAAGTAAGTGAAAAAAAGTAGGCGTTTAAGCTGATTAACACAATGATTTTTATTTTGTTTTGTTGCTTATTTTAACTACAACAACTTTAACATTAAATTAATTATTTGTTACAACTACAACAACCTTTTCAGTTTTCTTTGTTATTGTTTGTAACAAAACAAATGAAATTTTATTGTTTCGTAGTAAATTAAAATTATTTCTTTGTGTGTATTTTTGTGTTTTAATTTTTATTAAGTCTAGACTAATTTTACAGATTGTGTGGACATGTGTGGAATATATATTTTTTTAAATGTTAAAAAACATTTTACTTGTCGAATTAATTTTTTTTGGGGAAAGAAACTGAATAAATTATTTTTAGTTATGCTTATGTTCATTTTTTCATGCCTGATCTTAAAATACTTCCAAAAGTGCTTTTTTTGTATGAAATAAATAAGTACAAATACGACCTTGAGAAAGACTAAAAAAAATTGACAAAAATCTTTTTCAATGTAAAAAATGAACTTTATCGAGAAAATAAAGCCCGTTAGAAAAATGTTGTTAATTTTTTAAACAAGTGTAAGACTATTAAAAATACAAATCTCTACAAAAAACACAAAGAATAAATTTTTTAGGGATTTAACTTGATATGTAAGAACCTTGAATTTTTGTGAGATTTGTATGGAAGCAGCCACTGACGCGCAATATAAGCGATAGTAAAGTGGCTTTCACCGCAGTAAAATATTTCAAATAAATAAATTATTTTAGTAAAATTCCAGAAGAAATCTGGAGTTAAGGCGCAAAAAAATTTTTGTTTTTTATTATTATTTTTTTTTTGCAAATTTATAATTTTTTACAAAACTCGGTTTTTTTAAAGTAAAATTTTTTAATTAATTTAAAATTTTTTAATCTTTTTTTCTAGAAATTTTGTGTTCAAGTTTTTTATAAAAGTTAGAATTATTTTAGATATTGTGGTTTTTTCATTTATAGTTAAGTTTTATATTTTTTCAGAACTTTTAAACTTTTAAAAACATTTTCGATTTTTAATAAATTTTCCGTTTTTTTTTAGCAAAATTGCAAATTTAAATAAATTTTGTGTTAGTTTAATGGTAAAATTTTGCGACTTTGCTAGCGACTGTTTTATAAGTTTAATTTTTTTAAGTAAAAATTTAAAGTTCCTAAAAACACATAATTTTCAGAGCTCAGTTTTTTTTTAATTTGAAACAAGTTTTTTAAAAAAATTTAATTTTATGTAAAACACTTTTGTTTAAAGTTTAAATAGTAGCAGTAGTTTGTATTTTATTCGATTAGTTTTTATTCGATTGAATTTTTTATTCGAATAATTTTTATTCGAATAAATTTTTTATTCGAATATTTATTTTTACTTTATATACACAGATATATACTCTAAATCATTTTAGATATGAAGTCGGTTAAGAATTTTTTTTGTACACTAGATACATTTAGCAAATATATAAATTTTTTCAGAATTCCGATTATTTTCTGAATTTTTAGATATATCTCACTCTTCAGAGATATTAAAATTTATTAATTAAATTTTTGTCTCCAACAACTATGTGGTTTGTGGTTTCTAGTTTTTTGATTTAATTAATTAAAAAAATTATAGATTAGATTAGAAAAAATAAGCTGTACATTTATCATTGAATTTCGCACGAAAAATCGTATCAATGAACTTTTAAATAAGTCCAACCAACAAGATTGTGTTAAATGCATTTTTAATTAGTAAACAATTTCTATGTATTTTTTTTTTTTTTGTTAAGAAAAATATTTTTAGTTTTATGTAAAAAGCAATTTATTTTCTTACTTTTAAATGATTTTCTTAAAGTTATATTCTCAACTCGTTAAGTACTATTTTGATCATAAAATGTCTGTAAAGTATGTCCATTTGAAGCAACCGACCAAAAGTTAAATTTTTAGTTTTCTTTAGGTCCCGGAAGAGGTCGATCGTAAAAAACCAATAATTAATTTTTATTTCGAAAAAAAACACATTTTAAAAATATTATTTTTTTTCAGCTTAACTCATGTTTTATTGCAATTTTGCTGCAATATTTTTACAAGTTTCTTTTGAAATTCATTAATGAGCAAAGAAAATTGTAAAAAATATGTTTTCTTTTGTTAAATAGTTTTGTTATTTATGTGAAATATTTATGAGAGTTTATTTGAATTGTTGGTTGAACTGTTACGACACGCTGTTGTAAATATTTTTTGTACACTAAACCGCTAACAAGGTGATGCAATAGGGGGTGGTATGTTTTTAACACCGCTTACAAAGTACAAAAAAAAAGAAAAAATATTTAAAAAAAAAAATACGTAGCACTTTTATTGTTTTGTCTAAAGACAATTTTTAAGATTTTGGCTGTGAAATACAAAATAAAATTCTTACTGTTATTTTGGTTCACTCCTTATTTGGATTGTTAAAGTATTATAGTCTTGCATTTGCTTTGTGTATGTGTAATTATTTGTGATACATGTTGGGTTGTAAATTTTTTGTTAAATTTTATTTTTTTTTTTGCTTTTCATATTTTACCGTTTGAATATTAAAATAGGGAGATCTCACGCCAAAATATTTTATTTGCTAGATTATACTACACAATAAGTATGTTTTCCAAATATTGTTTTAGTAAGTACCATAAAGGTAAGAAAGTAAGTATCTATTTAGTTGAGTTTGAATTCAATTCTTTCGTGTTTTAACTGTTGAGAGAAACTTTAATACAGAAAGACAGATAGAGATGAAATAGGGAAAGATGATTATTTATTGCTTTAATTTTTCTAGTTGCCCCTTTGTAGCAGTGAAGACAATTTTTTTTTTTTAGCTTTTGCAAACTTTTTCTTATTGTTTTCAGGTCATAATACAAGATTTTCCTTTTAAAGTTTTAATTATTTTCAAAATTTAAAAGCAATTTTTTAGGGTTCCTTATGCCATGTTGCCCTTAATTGTATACATTTATTTTGGAAATGCCATTTTATGGCAAATGCATAACCCGAAACATGTATTTGATTAATGTATTTTATTCGAATAAATTTAATCGAATAATTTTTTAAACGAATAATACCTATTCAAATAAAATTTTTATCTGGTCATTTTCAATAACATATATACTTGTAATGTATTTTATTCGAACAGATTTTTCCGAGTTATTCATTTATTAAAATTATAATTATCCTTAAACTTTTCATTATTTAAAAAATGTAGAAACAATTTTAAGGGTTCCTTATGGCACGTTGCCCTTAATTGTATATATTGATTTTGAAAATGTTATTTTATGGCAATTTGGTTCATTTGCTGCAACATGTATTCGATTAATGTATTTTATTCGAATAATTTTAGTCGAATAATTTTTTAATCGAATAATATTTATTCGACTATTTTTTTTATTTGTGAATTTTCAAGAGCATATATTCTTGTAATGTATTTTTATTCGAATAATTTGTTTATTCGATTAAAAATTTTCCGTCTAATTTATTATTTAGATCCCTTATTGCGAAATAATTTTTTTTTGCTTTGTTAGTTTTGCAATATTGGATATTGGACACTTCTAGTTAGAAAAGTCCTACTTTTTGTTTTTGTTCAAGCTACAAGCGGGCTTATTCAAGGTTCGTGAAAAACAAAAAAAACTAAACACCTTCGAAAAAAAAATTTAGTTTTGGGCAAAAATTTTAAGAATTTACAAAAATCCGATAAAAAATCAAGATTTTTTTTGGTCAATTTAAAATCAAACGATATGAATTTGCAAGTTACAGTATTTTGTAGACAATTTATATATTTTGGAAATTTGCTTTAAGGAAAGGAGTAAGTAATTTATTTTACCATGTATGTAGGTACCGCCCTAATGATACTCATATGTTGCTGAATTTCCGCAATAAATTATAATGGAAAATAGTTTTAAAATTTTGAAATTCGTTTGCTACATTATTTTATTGCAAACAGTTAATCACGTAAATGTTTTCTAAAACTTAAAATGTCTGGGTGTGTAACGTAAGATGCAGGATATATTAAGTTGTTTAAAGCTTTTGTAACATATTTTTGCATAAAGAAAAAAAGCAATTTATAACCATGAATTGTTAGCCAGTAACCTCTTGCTTGAATTTAAATTTTTTCATTTAAATTAAAAATACTATTTTTTCTATTATTAAAATTGTTGTTCTATTTTATTTAAGAATTAAAAACGCGGAAGTAATTTCATTTTTAAAATACGTTTGAAATTTAATAGTTGCGTCTTTGATGCTTAAAAGAATTGCTAAAAATTACATATTTCTTTTATCATTATTACTCCTTTTTTTAATTTCAAATAAACTTAAAATTATTATGAAGAAAAAAACAACACATAATTAACATAAAAATTGATTCACGCCTAGTTGCATATTCAACTTTTATTTGTTGCAAGTTATTTTTCTTTTCAGTTTAGTAGCGCATTGTGTTACTAACGCAATGTTAATTATATTTTTCTTTTCAGTTTTTCATGAAAACGTATTATATTCGTATTTCTTTGAAGTTGATATGGAGATGAAATAGAGCTGATATTGATGTCGAAAAACATAAAGTTTTTGTTTTAATTGAAAAAGATCTTAATAAATGAAGAACTTCCTGATGTAATAAACTTAAAGTAAATAATGCCTTGTGGCTTACGAGGCAAGTTTAAAAGTTATGGGAAATTTAATTTTTTATCCGTATCTTAATAATATGTATTATAGTTCACATAATGTTTCAATTTGAAGCAATAATAGCAAAATTAACAAAAGTCAAAGTTTCATTCTTCATTTAACAAAAAAAGAAAAAAAAAATATTTTAAAAAAAGAATATAATTTACCAAATGTTGAAAAATTAAAATTATCAATCTGAAAATAAATAAAAACTTTAATAAGAGAAAAACAATTTTCCAGTTGCACAATCGATATACAATGGAATCAACAGCTTAACCGGCTACTGTTTTGGGTGGGTGCCAATAAACTTTCAGAGCTTTAAAAGTGTGTTGTCACAGGACATTGAAGAGGATGCATCAAATTTAATGAAATTATTTGAACGTAAAATTGGTGTATAAAAATTCTAAAGCATCTACTGTTAATGGTATTCAAACAAATCTTTAATTCGTATTTCACCATAGAAGTAATATGGATCTATTTAAATCAAAGCAATGGAATTTCTTGCCCATAAGTTCATAAATGAAAGCCATGGCGATACTCGGTGGAAATCATTCGGCAATATTGATATCAAATTATTTAAGAAGGGCCAACCATTCACCAGTGTACATGATTTTCAATTGTTGAATATTTTTTTAAAATTAACTTGAAGTAAATAAAAAAATGTTTTCTTCCATCAAGACAACTCGCAGGTTTTTAAATATAACTTCAGTTGAAAATTGGTATCGACCACACTTTTTTGCAGTATTCTCAAACATTTCTAAACTTAAAAGATAAGAATGACGATGAGAGATTTGTTTGAAAAAAAAAAAAAAACGTAAACGTTAAAGGAGTTAAAACAAATGTTTAGATCAATATATATAGTTCATGTTGTTAAAAAAAATTCTTTTATTTTGAAAATACAAGTATTTAAAAAATTATCACGAAGGGTTTCAAAATCAACTTAGAAATGTCTGTGAAGTTCTGTGGCCACAAATATATATAAAAATAAATACATGCGAATTAATCAGTCAGTTAAAAATGATAATAATCGAGATCAGAATAAATATTGTATGTAACTAAAGGCCAGGATTCACTATCATACACAATCGTATGATTTACTCACATAAACATCTGACAGAATTCTGTCCTTCTTTAAAAATCGTTTCTAATTGGCTTCGTAGGTGCTTTTAATATGTTGTTGTTCTTTGCCCTCATTTTCAAAAAAATCAACTCTGAACGCATAGAAAAAAATAATTTTATAAACAATTTCAAAAGAATATAACATCGTACAGATCTGTCAAAAAGTCTGTCACACTCATACACTTTTAATCCGGACTATCATACTTTTTGAGCAAACATGCAATTTTTGACAGATCTTACGACTGAGTATGATGGTCAATCCTGGCTCTCAACGATTATTCATATGATGTCGGGAAAGTAACTTTGCTGTTTGTTTTTTAAGCTCTTAAATGAGAGCCATCGTTAATTTACTTGGTCCATTTATTTGCTGTTATCATTAAAAATTATTTTAGTACCTTCTTTCTTAAACTAAAATGTTTGCATATCATTTATTTTATTCAAATTTAGAAAAATGTGCTTTTAAACATTTATTATACAGATCTGTTAACGGTGTTGAAAAATGTTCATCTATAAAAAGAAAATGTGTTGACAACTGTTTTAGTACAACTATACCGATAACATTGGGTGACTTCACATTTGTCTCTCTATTTTCTCTACAAAATAACTTATTTTTACGAACCAAGAAGTATTCTATATTTGAATCAAGGTTCTAAGGGACCTCCTCACAAAATTTTATACAAATTCATCCAGCAGTTTTTACTTGATGCGAACACAAACAGACAGACTGACCAAAAAAAGAAAAAAACAATTCAAAAGAAGGTGTTTTGTATTCCATATCGATTACTATCTACATCAATATAAAAATTTTCAAAAAATGTTTATTCTATTTTGCTTAGTTTTAAGAAACCACTGTTTAAAACCGCCCACCCACAAGTAGTCTTCGGCCCAGCTTAATTGTTTTTTCCTTTCTACCACAAATAATTGAAAATAATTAAATAAAATTTCAATTGACATTAATCCGTTAAAAAAAATAATGGCAGCTAATTTTAATTTATTGCTTGATTCCTAAGAATTTTAAATATTTTTTGTCCACATATACATGGGTTTGCTTGTGTGTGTGTTATTGCTTTTTTTTAACACAAACTTATTTTCTTTGTTGTTGTGGCTCATTAAAGTTGTCATTGCCATTTTATTTTATCGAAAATCTCAATGTATTAAATAGTTGTGTGTTTGCGTGTGAGAGAATACAAATTTTTTTTTGTTCAGGTCTATTTTTTATTTTCTGATTTTTTTTCATTCATTTTGATTTTTTGCAATTATTGTTGATTTAAAGTATTTATTTGAACTTGTTTTGTGGCCGGGCTGGTTAAACGACAACATTAATGGTGTTCTTGGCTTTTTTATTATTTTATTTATTTATTTATTGTTGCTGTTTAAGTATTCCAATGTTACCTTGCGAAAAATTGTATACAGGGTGTGGCCAAATATAATTCCTTCAGGGATAGATCAAATTATATTAAATTGTCTCAAATTAGCATTTTGAAGAATAATTTTGATCATTTAATGCCAATTAAAAAATTTAGGTTTATATATTACGAGGGCAAGTCAATGTGAATTTTTTAAACCACAAAAACTGTAACTAGAATTTAAAACTACGTAGGATGCGGAAAAACACAGTCGTTAATTTTTTTAACAATCGATTATTGATTACGATACATAGTTAAAAATCAAAAACACAAATGCTAAGCCTTAACAAAATGAGTGCATTAATTTAAACCTGTTCGAATATCCCTCAGAACAAACCCTTGCTAAGGACACTTATTTAAGGCAGCTTTTTCAGAATCCTTATTTACATATATATTGAAGGCACAGTTTTCCTTAGTTTAAAAAAAAAAAATAAAAAATCATCCAAATAGTATTTTAATATTAACAGGCCAACTTTACATAATTGTTTGTTTCTTATTTACATGTCCTTATTCAGTTTGAAAAAAATATATTTTCAGTTCTTTTAAAATAAATTAATTTAGTACCACAAAATTTTTTCAAGTCTACGTACTTTTAGCAAAATAATCATTTAATCAAATAAAGGAAAATTTAGTCAAAGCGGGAAAATTATTCTTCTTACGATATGTTACTATTGTTTAACAAAAAATTTTTCAATTTAACGTTTTTTTTTAATCAAATTGACAGATTTTATAAAACAATGTTTCTTGAAAATAAAATTTAGCACGATGGTTTGAAAATGATTTATTTTGGATGAAATTATCTCATGAACCACTGAAAAAACCTTAATGAAATTTTACAGAGGCAATCACATTTTGTTAGCTTGTTGGTTTTTTCAGTTTGGCACAAAATGAGAAAAGAAATCATGGGGAGGCAAGGTTTAGGAATCTTCTGTAGCTTAAATATATGTTCGATATACGAGTAAGTGGTATCAGAGAAAAGTTTATGACTTCTAGATTAATAATATTAAATAAAATAAGAAGTGAAATAAAATATAGAAAAAAATTTTAAAATTATTTAATTTTTTTTACCATATAAATTCCCAGAATAGGAAAGAAGTGTCCCAATTTTTTTTAAGATGGCTTTGATGACTTTATTATTCACGAGGCCGTCAAATACTTTTTGCAGTATGTAGCCAACAATTGGGAACTTAAGGGGACATTTCCTTTTTTTAAATTGGTGCTTCGTTCTTCGAGGATTTTTACAATAATTTAAAAATTTTGTTTTAAAAATGGCTTTAATTGAATGTGGCTGAAGAGGCAGCCATTATAATTTTTAACCTTATTTTGCTTTTATTCACGTTTATTCGCGTTTGTTATAGGTTGTCTTTAAAATGGTTATAAAAATTTGCTAGCATCGAAGTAAAACTAAATTACTTAAGCAATAAAGAATACATTTTCTCAATTTAGAGGTCTGTAACTTTTTAACGCAAAGCGCTATCAGAACTAAACTTTAAACTTGTTTAAATAAAATTTTGTTAAGAACATAGATAATGTCTTAGAGTAATAATCCAATCATTAATAAGTGCACTACGCAAAAAAAAAAATTAAAATAAAGTTCGGCCAAAATTAAAAATAAAAAATTCTCTAATTTCTCAATTATTGAATTTGCATAAGTCAAATACAGACTGAAATAAAATTGAAGTTGGCTTAACTATTAAAAATTTATTTTGCGTCTGTTTAAGTTTTTATTATTTTTAAATTCAACTGTAATTAAATTTTGAACTGACTTAATTATATATTTATTTGAAAAATAAATAAAAATTAGTTTTTAATTAAATAATTAATTGTATCAATTATATTTTTGCTATAAAAAGATAAAAAAAAATTAAAAAAAAAAAATTAATTTAACATTCTCTAGTAGGAGTGCATTGATCCAAACGATAGTAAACTAACAGGCTTTTGGCAAAAGTTAGAATAAAATTGTCATTTAAAACTTGTGTATTATATTACGATATTAAAAGGAATACGATGTTATGAAATAAAAATTCCATTATATTATTATTTATAAATTAAATGACATTTCAATCAAATTCCACGATTGATGTCAGCAGTCCAAAGCAAAATTTAAATGAGCCATTGCTCAAATAAGACAAGCAAAATTACGACAGCGTCAACAAAATCCAAAGTGTTATATTATATTTGACTAGGAAGGAGGCGTGGTAGTCAGACATCACAGATAGATAATAAATTGTTAAATCTAAAGCAGTTGCTATGAAATATTATTTCTTAAATAGGATGAAATATTTATAGCTACAGAAGCTAAAGTGCTGCTTAAGAATATTCTTTCCAGATAAATAATTTGTTAAGTCAACCACTTATAAGTGTGGTAGATTTAAGCAAAATAAAAATAAAATTCAGCTTATGCATGTAAAGCAACTACACTGGCGTATTAAATAAGATCATGAGTTTAAACAGCAGATCATGGTTCAAATCATAATAGAATCTTGCGTTTATATAAATGTAAAATGGACTTTCGGAGTTCCGATTAGAAAAAAGGAAACAATTTTTTTATTACCGCAGGAGAGAAGTTTTGAAGCTCTTTGAAATGGTTTACGAGCAAAAGAGCTGAGACGAACAAATACGAGTAAGTGAAGTTGCCTGGATATTATAACAGCAGATTAGATGGTTTAAGAAATCGTGATGAAGTAAGCATTTAATAATGTTATGTAACAGTTGGACCTGGGAAGGTAAAATAAGAAATCGAGTGTTCTAGTTTCATTAGAGCTGCAGCGTATTGCCGTTTGGATAACTAAGGAACGTAAAGGTTCATATTTTTTTGACAAGATATCAAGTAGTTCAAATCCCGCCATATTAAAACAGATTTAAGTCATAAACGGCTACGTAACGGTGTTAAAAACAAGAGATATTGTAGAAATAATTCAATTGATTTAAGAGGTATCGAGTAGGGCCACTGCAAAAGTAAATTATAAACGTAAAAACGGCTTATTAAAAGTTTTCCATAAAAAATTTCAAACAGACATTCAAAATTAAAAGATAATGTGAATGAAAACTTGCTGTTAAAATTTTAAAGTCGAACTAAAAATGAAAAAAAAAAAAAAATATTAACTTTATTTATTTTTCATTTATTTGATTTTTTACAACAAAGAAAAAGAAAACTAATCTGTCTACTATTAAAAAATATATTCTATTTTTGTTGCTGAAACAAAAGTCATTGCAATAACATTTATTTTATATTATTTTCCATTTTTACTTCGTCATCTGTAACTCGTTTTCTTGTCATCTTCGTTGCCTGCTTAGCGAAAAGTTTTTTCTCTTTTTTTTCGCTCATTTAGTTTATAGTTTATTTCTTTATATTTTTGCTTTTTATTCATGATCTCATGATGTAGTGTTTAAGTTGGCGTTGATATTTTAGAATGATTGTTGCCTAATAAGCTGAGATGACTCGTTGATATCTCGTTTTTACTCTAAGTTTGTTTTTATTTTCTTCTTATTAAAAATACTGACGTAAAAAAATAACATAATTTAATAAGTTTTTTTTGTTGCTTTTGCTTCAATTCAAAACTGGCACTAAGAAGTGTAAATGACAAGAAAATGGTAAAAAAAATACAAAATGTAAAAGAAATAAATTATGTGGGTTGTTAAAGATATTGTGGGCTTTTGTTTCACGTCGATTCGCTTTATTTTGTCATTGATCGATGACTTTATAAGGTAACAATGATACATATAAAATAAACCTGTTAAATGTAAAATGAATCAAAGGTGTTGATAGGAAAAAGTACTTTTCTTGCAATAATAAAAGTTAAAAAATTTAAGTGTTAATAAATTTAAGAGTACGTCCAAAATAAAAATATGATTCAGGTTACAATTACCGAAGAGTTTTTTGTTTAGATTATAAAAATAATAAAATTATTATTGTTGCTGGAACCATATTATTTTCGATCATAAAAATAATATTATTCATTATAACCATATTATGTTAAAAATTATTATTAAATAATGTTATTTTACTATAATTAAGATTTGTTCAAAATATTTTGATACTTTTAAAATTATTAAAATTATTTTTTCTTGTAACTCTGTTATTAAATCTTTATTTTCGTTTATCTGATGTTTTTTTTTTAAATTATTATTTTACACTTATTATTAATTTAAAGTGTGCTTTTTAAGCTCAGTCGATTTTTAAAAAATAAAAAATAACAAAAGAAAAATTTTAATAAAAAATTTTTTTTAGTTAAAAAATAAATTAATGACATAAACATTTAAAAATTATATCGGGTATATGACCTCCACCGTTGTTAACAACTAAGCATATTCTAGACAAGAAATTTTGGCACACTTTGTCAAGCTTACATGGCCATAAGTCACGATTAACAGGAACACTGTTGGCTTCTAAGGCATCAATGTTGCAGGTTTCTACAAGAAATAATTAAAGAACAACAAATTCCACAATCTTGGAGGCTAACTGATTTTGATTTCTATTAGCCGATTTTGCGGTCGCCGTATGGTACACAGCGCCATCCTATTGAAACTACCTTTCGCCCAGATCAATGTTGCCCATACTCGTATTTCCAAGCAAAAAATGATTAAGAAAAACCAAAACAAAAAGATAATTTTACGGTAAGTCGTCGGATCACTTTTTAACTGATCTTTCAAAGTAGATCTAGATAATTTGGTAGCATTTTTCAAGTGTCAATTTATTTATGAAGATTTGTTTCATAAAGTGACGGCAGTATTAAAAGTGTTTGATTGGCTGAAATATTAGTTAGTTCTATCGTGCTTATAAAAGTAGCTTTTATGAACCAGCCTGATAGAAAACCACTCATCGAAGGAGGAAACAGAAATATTTTTAAAAGCTTTGTTAATTGTTCCTTTTAATTTATATTTAAGCTACATTAGAAAAAATTAATCATATTATTATTATATGTGGTTAATCATAATATGATTATTTTTAATTTAAATATTTAGGTTCCAATCACCATTTAATATTTTTTATTTTTGATAATCATCGTGACTAAAATCTTGTTAAGGACAACAACAATTTGTTTACCACAACAATATATTACTACAGAAAGTTTTATATGTTTCTATTAATCATATCATAACATGTTTTTTCTCTGAGTGCATAGTTTTTTTTTGTCATATATTTTGTATTGCAAAAGCCTATGAGTGAAAAACCACACTTGAGGTGACTTGCAGGAAGTAGCATGTGCCACCATAATTATCTGTTGTATAAGGTTTGCTGCTTAAAACTTTTGTCTTAATGATGAATCATAATGAAAATTTTTTACACATGTCAATTACTTTTTTCGTTAATTACATTAATTCCATAGACATATTGCTGTCTATGGGGACACCCTGTAACTCTTCGTCAATTTAAGGCGTATAATTAAATTTCTGATTTAATAGCACTTGAACTAAAAGGTCATAAAAAAAACGCGCCTACATATTTCTTTGAAATAAAACACAAACTATTTGCAATTTTTTTTAAGCTGTTTTTTTTTATTAAAAGCATGATCCATTACAATTATAAGTGGAATAGAATATCATTCAAATGTCCACCATGACTTCGTCTGCAGACATCAATCCGAATATCGAAATTTTCAATGACTTTCCGACATGTTGCTGGTGTTATTTCACGAATTGCAACTTGAATTTTGTGCTTTAGTTCATTAATTGTTTGCGGCTTGTTAGCATACACTCGACTTTTCAAAAAACCCCACAAAAAAAATTTAATGTTGTTAGATCACATGACCTTGGAGGCCAATTAAAATCTGCATTTCGTGAGATTATACGTTGAGGAAATTTTGATCGCAAAAGCGTAATGTTTTCTCGAGTTGTGTGACATGTAGCACCGTCTTGCTGGAAATTGACGTCAGACACATCAATATGATTCAACTGTTTCCATAAAAAGTCTCTCAACATTAATTGGTATCGCTTAGCATTCACAGTAACAGCATTTCCAGCATCATCTTCGAAGAAAAATGGCCCAATGATTCCATTTGCCCAAAATGCACACCAAACAGTAACTTTTTGTGGGTGTAGAGATTTTTCATGAATAACAGGAGGGTTTTCATTACCCCAGATACGACAATTTTGCTTATTGACGAATCCATCCCTTCTGAAATGAGCTTCGTCACTAAACAAAATTTTGCTTGAAAACAATGGATCTGTTGTTCGTTATTCAATAATCCAACTAGCGAAATTACGACGTGTACCTGTCCATGGTTAAAACTGTACTACCTTCTAATAAAACAAAATGGCTTATGTCATTTGAAAAGATGTCACGTGTAAAAATTATATAGTGCTGACATTTAGGCGTCACATTTGGATGACCCTTTATAACAACAGACATTGTGCTATGTACTTCGATTGATTTTTCAAGTATCTGCCTTAAATTTTAAAGCATTACATTTTTAACCTTTAGACACGAAACCCTAAAACAGCACGATTAAAACTAAAATAAAATTTTAAAATTATGCTAACAAAAATCTTGTTTTGATCAAGCTGACAAAATCATTCCATATATAGTCAACGCTAAACTTATCATGTGCACTGCAATTTCACTTCATCTCTGGCCCATTTTATCAATCAATACTAGATGTCACAACTAAATATAAACAAAACAGACACAAACAAATGCAAAGTTCCCTTAAGACCAGTCCCTTAAGGACCTTGTGCTTGATATTGCAAGATGCTCCAGGCTAAAAAAGAAAACAAAAAAGAAAAAATTTTCTGCAGATAACAAACATTCGTTGTTCATACGATCGCCAAATGATTATTTGTCTTATGTGTCTGTGTGTGTGGTATTTACGGACCAATGGATATTTTGCATTAATTCCTCTGGCTGATAGACAGACATACAAACCATCACATTATATCATCCTTAACCTAAACCTTAATAAAAGTTTGCATTTAAATATGTGAGTAGCTTTGGTCAAAGAAGTTAAGATAAACGCTTTTGTTTTTGCCCAGACATGCTAACAGACAGCCTGACGGACATGGTCTGGCGGCAATTTTAAACAATGTTGCCTTCACTCTTTGTAATGCTTTTCTTTAGTCTTAACGTTTGTTTGTTTTTTTTTTGTTTTTTGTTTTTTTTTTATTTTTTTATTAATTTATTATTTTCAACGTTTTGACGTTGAAGTTCTAACCTTAAAGGTTGTTACGCCAAAGGTCTGTTTTTATTTGTTTTTTATTTTCTTAATTTTAACTTTATTTTTATTGTTTAAAGGTGTTTGTAAATCACAGAATCTTTAAGTTTGTAATGTGTGCTTTAAGAGTTTTTAATCTTTAGAAAATGTTTGTTTTTTCTTTTAACTTCTCTAAGCTTTTAAAACACTTTTTATTTTTATGTTGTTTATTTGTTCCAAACATTTTTTTAATGTTTTGTTTATCGATTTTTTAAATATTGTGTGCGTTAAGGTGTTAATTATATTTTTAAAAATAATACTTTACAGCCATTAGCTTACAACCACAAGGCCAGCTTTGTATTTAAATTATTATTTAGCTGCATTTAAATATTTTCCATAAATTAAAATATTCTCATAGATATAAAATGTATTTTTAGCATTTTATACTTAACTCACTTTGTAGCGCTATGTATAGATTTCTAATTAAAAATACAAAATGCTTTTTGCAAAAAACTGTTTAATTTATAAATTTTGTTGAGCCTTCGTTTAAGATGAGCTTAAGTATAGGAAAAGCAGATTATTTTAAGATAAGTAGGTCGGTTTTCGACAGATAATAAAAGATAATTATAAATGATACATATCTCTGTTCAATATAATTTTAAACTGATATTAGAAAAATCGAAAATAAAAAGATCTTGTAACTGATGTGTTCCAACAATTCGTGACTGAGTTCTTTATTAAATAAGTATTTGTCATAACCCACAAGTAAATAGCAACAGACAGGCTTTTGGATTATCTAAATGAAGTAACTCAATCAAGTGTAAGTTGAACTCACAGATGGAGGGTTTTGTATAATTTATGGCATATTTTTTGTTTTTTATGTGGCAGAAAGTAATAAACTCTACTTATTTTTGTTGAAATCAGGTCCTTTATTGGAACACCTTTTTAGTTCTAATTTAGTTTTTATTTTTATATTTTTTTTATAAAGGATATACATTTTATGCAAATTTTAAAGGTCCACCTATAGGACTTTAAAAGCATAGAGCACAATTGTCAAAATTACGGCCCCTGAGGAAACAAACTTTAATTTTTAAATTTATTGTTCACACATACTTTTATAGCTGACATATTTGTACATTCTCCATGTAAATTCTAAATGTCTATTTACAATGGTTAAAAAATTAAAACCATTTACGTTCATATCAATTAACTATTGGAACACTCTTTATATTTTATTTCTCAATTTTTGTTCTTATCTTTTGTAAATGTTTTTTAATACAATGGACATAAAAATACTTAAACTTAAAGTGTCTGCTTATTGCGGATAAAAAACATAATTGTTGGTACACCCTTTAGTTTAAATTAATTTTTTACTTGTTGTCAGAGCAGTTATGGTTTGAAATGATTGCTTGAGTTGTATTGCTATAGCCCCTACAGCAATAAATAATTATTGAAGGATATTTAGAAAGTGCTGTGTTATACAAACACAGGTCAAATTTGCCTGTGCAACAAGTTCATTTAAAATTAAAGGGTGTTTCAATAAATTAAAATATTTAGCAATAAAATGAAAAGGGTGCTTCATAATGACTTGATTTTAACGTATATAACAAAAGTTTTTCAACCATAAGAGGCGGGCATTTAGAATATTTTTTTGAAAAAGAAGTAGCACTTCAGGCAATAATGCCTATTTAGTTAATTTCGTAAACGTGCTGCATTCTTTAGGAAAGCGATAGATGAGAAATAAGACAGGTGGTGGAAAGAGAAAGATGGATATAGCCATTTTGTTAGTTATTTTACTTCGCCCGTGAATATGCTATGAAGAAGTACCGACGAAGGAGGCTGCATGTTTTAATGTTAATTTTGAATATGTATTTATACCATTAAACAGAAAAAAATTTTTTAGTTTTTGATTGCCGCAGAGGTTGAACCCTGGACAACCATGTTTCTACTCAACGTGTTTACCACTTTGATTACAGCAGCCTCACAGTATGGAGAAACATTTAAGCTTTGAAATTTAATGTAAAAAATAAATTTAAAAAATAAAGGGTTTTACCGTTGAGGGCGAGATGTTGAATAATAAGACCTTATCTTTTTCCCCGTTATAAATAGTCCTGTGTTTTTTTATATTAACAATTTCTGAACAACAAAGACTACATTATTTTTTTTTACTTTTATGCTAAAAGTATCAAAAAACTAGTAAGAGTGTAATATTCGACTATATCGAATCTTATAAACCCTTCAGCTATCTAAAAAAAAAAAAAAAACAAATATTAAAAAATTAGAAAAAATAAAAATTAATTACGATATAAAATTTTATAGAAAAAATGTCATTGGCACTTAACAGGTTAAGCATTTTTAAAAAAATGTAATATTTTCTGAAAGATTTCTTCAAAAGCTTTTAAATGAAACCTATATAGACCATGTTAATAATCGAACTTTTTCGTAAAAAATTTCAGAGGCCCATAACTCGGAAACTATAAGCGACCGCCAATTTTTTCGCTTGATGTTTTTTTCTTCTTATTTTTAATGCTCTATTGCTCTATATTTGTATTTTTTATTGGAATTATTTCCTTGTTACAAATGAAGTGAAAGAGAAAAATTAAAGGCAGGCATGGTGTTTAGCTAACTGTCTCATCGATTGGTATATTTAATTTTTTTGGTTTATCTAGTGCCCTGAAAAAGTTGATATCAATAACACGGACGGACAGACGGACATTGCTCAATCGAATTTGCTACGCATAAGGACTCAGAGTATATATACTTTATAGAAATGGATATTGTAGAAATTACAAACGGAGTGACAAACTTAGATACACTCTTTTTTTACTTTTTGTGGTGAAAATTATAATAAAATTATTTTATTCTTTTGACATACAACACTTGCAATGTTAGTGGTTTTTATTAAAATGCTTAATTTTTTTATTGTCGTTTTTAATTTTTAGTGAGCGGAATTGAGATTTAGAGCATATGCTTAAGTGTTCATTGTATAATTATTAGGCAACTGAAAATATTAAATATCGCACAAATTAAATCGCTTTGTAACGTAGAATACGTTCAGTTTTGATGCAGTGATTTTGAATGTTCTCACAACTCAATCATTTATTTTAAATAATTTTATATTTTATTAACGGAAGACCAACTGTAATTTCTGTTTGCTAAAATCAACTTGAAAATTTTTAATTATAATTTTCTACAGCAAATACTACGAGTATTCTGTGCACTGGTACATTCGTACATATGTATGTTTGTATCTATATTTTGATTAAGTAAATGAATGAAAAAAGCTTTCGGCCAAATTATAGTATAACGAATTTTTCAAATGAATGAAGAATATAACGTTTTTGGCTGTGCAAAAAAAAAAAAAAAAAAGAAACAACAACAACGTACACTGCATTTACTGAATACACTAGTGCTGCAGCGTATGAAAAATAATTTTTTATAATTAAAACAAAACAATAGATATTTAACATAAAAAATAAGAGAGAAAAAAAAGAAAGAGAAAAAAAGAAAAAGAAAACTGGGAGATCAAACAACAACTGCTTTTGATTCGATTTGATTTGCATAATAAACAATAAACAGTTAAATGGTCTTCATGCATGCTTGAGTTACAGTTTTTATTTTATTTAATAGTTTTTTTTTTTAAATAGCTTTTGTTTTATTTAGTTGTTTTTTAGTGCTGCTTACTATAGAAAATATTTAAACTCTTTTACCCTGCATTAGGCAAAGTTGGTCAATATGTTTCTAGTACATAAATGTGGTGGTTGCATTAAGTTCCATTGTTTTAAATATGAAATTATTGGAAGATACGCTGACTGGTTACTCTGGGAACAGTGTTTGTATAACAAATAGGTATTTTTTTAAAGAAAAATTGCCAAAAAAATTTATCCAAATCGAGTGAAAAATAATGCAAAGGGAGCTAAACACAAAACATCTTGAAAGGCCACTGATGACAAAACCTATTATTTTGAATATTTAAATTTTGAGTTTTTTAACACCTTCGTTTAATTACATCAAAATCTTGGAAAATATTTTAAACAAACATACAACAAAACAAAAAAAATATAACAAAAAAAAAAAAAAAAAAGCAAGAAGCAAGTGGCGAATTAAAAAATATTGTGAAAAAAAATCTTTTTAATTCAAAATTTTTAAAAATGCTATACAAAATTTCTTTGTCGTTATTTAGTTTTTTAATATTTTCGATTTACACAAATACTAATACTGAATTATTTTTAATTCAGCTTAAGTTTACGTGTTTTTTACTTTCAAATTTTTTAAGAAAAAAAAAATTATTTAAAATAGTTACGTTAATTTTTAAAGAAAAAAGTGAAACTTAGACTAGATAGATGCGATTAATGCTGATGGAGGATGTAGCAATCGAGAAAATCCTGCATTTATTTTGCTGGTGTCTAGTTTTTTTTTTGTTTTCTTTAAAAATTAAAATAAAAATTTATTAAAGCCGAATTATTTTAATTTTTTTGTTAAATGTCAAACATTTAATTACGTAAAAAAATTAAAAAAAAATAAACTATTAGAAAATTAAGCCGAAAGGCCTAATTCGAGGAAAATTTATATGGGTTTTAAAATCTTAGATTATTATTTATTATTTTTTTGCCAATATTTCCCCAATTTTGGTATTTTTGATATATGATTTCGTTAGGAGTTGGGACCAAAAAAGGGCTACAAAATATTTCACAGGTAAAAGGCTGGAGGGAAACTGAAGCAACTGAATGAACATAAAATAATAAAAGAATTTCAAAATATAATATATTTTCTTTTTCTGCTTTCGTTTCAAGTCATATTTATATATTTTTTAAAATATTTATTCATTTCTATCCACAAATATTTGTGTTTCTAATAGGGCGTCAAAAGCTTCTAAATTGCCAGTCAATAACTCTTCAATTTTTATTGCATTCTTTCATTTTATTTTCATTTCAATACTAATTTATTTTAACGAAATTTATATAAAATAAAAATATGTAAAAAAATTGAAATAAAGAGAAATATAAAGCCAGACACAAGGTTGCTTTAATACAGGTATTAAATTAATATTAATTATCACTGATTTGGTTGATTGTGTATGAAAAATATGACATCATATTTCGTAATGAAATATTTTTTGTTGGTGGAAAAGAAATATCTTAAATTCATCCTATAAAATACTGTGACAAAAAACAAGACTTCTTTTGTGCGTATTAACAACTTACCTTTTGCGTTAGTTATTCCATTGCAAAATGTTAATCCAATTAAGGAAATATAAAAAAATATACGCCAACAAGTTAAACTAAACATGACTTTACTATAAAAGAAAAAATATTAAAAAAAAAATTATTTCCCTTTTGAAACAAAACAAAGAAAAAATATAAAAAAAAAATTTAATTTGTCATTTTTAACACCGGATATTTTAAGGTTTATTTTTTTGCATTTTTCTCTTAAAATTTCATTTATCTTTTTTAATTTCTGTCATTATTTCTTTACAATTTCTTTTTTGTTGTATTTAACACTAAAATTTTTATTTATGCAACAAGTGTTAAGTTTTCACTTGAGCACACTAAACTTTTTTTCCCACTGTATTTTGTTTTAAATCAATAACAATTACACAAAAAAAAATAATAATAACGTACATTTTTATAAAAGATTAAATTTAATACTTTTTTTCTGTTAATTTTTATTTCAAGCGTTTTAACCGTGCAACGTATTTCGTTTTATTTTACTCCCAACACGACTTCTGTCGTTGCCTGTTGTACGCCAACTGAATGTAAACTGTTTTTGAAAACAGACAACTTGGTCAGATCATTTCTGTTAATAGTGTGTTTGTTTGTGTGTGTGTGTGCTTGCAACTACTCATTGTATGAAACTAGTTATAATTGCACAGCTGATGATTCACATTTTATTTTTGTTAATTTTTGTTAATTTTTATTTGTTTTTTCCTCTTTCTCTCTCTCAGTTAACGTTTTCTGGGTTTTCACCTGAACTCGTGGTGAGTTTGATGGTAAGAAATAAACAAAAGTTAAATTAATTGCATAGAGAGTGTGCATAAAATATTGTTGCCAGTTGCAATATATTTTTCTAATGTATAAATAATAAAAAATAATTAACAAATTTATTTTTAATTAAAATAAAAGAAATATTTTTACACCAGAATGTTAAAAAACGCGTATGTTTCTTAAGTCTTTTGTTTAGTAAAAATATTGTGAAATTTTACACTTTTTTCCAAATGCTAAAATGAAAGCAAAAAAAAAAAGCATATATATGGCATGTACGAGGGAGGGCAATAAGTCTGTATACAAATAAAAATTTACACATTTGTGGAGTTAATAATTTGTTTTTTTTTTTTAACAGAATGTTTCTAAGGGAAGTAAAACTTTGAAAAGACTTCAATTGAAGGCCTTTCGAAGGTTGTAATTTCATGCTTTTGAAATATTTTTTCTGCGTGTCAGTTTGCTTAGAGAAATAACAATAATCTGGAAAATTGTTAGAGGTAGTTTTAGGTATCGAAAAATAACTTCATTAAGCGGATATTAGACGGTCACACTTGGCATGTGAGCAGGGTTTGTTTACATGCCATCATACTCGTGTAATAGGGTAAAGCACGTGTTTGTAAGCGGCGCTGAATGGATTCCAAAATTTATTTAATATTGAAACTCTCTTTCATCACACCGCTCTCACATCAAGGTTGACGTTATAATAGCCGCTTAACAAAATCTTTTAAAAGATTGTTGTTCTGATTAAACGCAAATAAAGTACGGCGTTGATTAGGCCAAAAGTTTACTCATTAACACCGAATTGAAATTATTGAACTCTTGTGACATACATCTTTTTACCGTTGAATAGTTCTTCTTCTTCAATGCACGATTGAAAGTGAATTTGAAGATGTTTTATTTACTAGAATTTTATGTAAGAAACTAAATTTTAATCACTGCAGTGAAAAAAGAACAAAGAGATGTTTTCAGTGGTAACTGAACTGTTTATTGTGCTGTATGTCACAATCATATAGTCAAAGTTGACACATAGAATTCAAACCCTTAAATATTTTCTCACCATCTTTTTTCTGAAACTCTAATGGAGGAAAGGTTGTTTAAAAAGAAGCTAATTGCTGTAACAACTGCTTTCAAGTTCTGCTATTTATTGTCAATAACAAGAAAAAAATTACCTGTTTAATATTAATAAATAATTAATTATGATTAGTTATCCTTCATAAAAGGCTGCGTGTTTTGAAAAATATTTTTTTTTTTTTGGAAAATTTGTTACATTGGAGAAATTTCTTTAGTATGCTTATTTTCGCTTCGTTACTGAATGGACTGTAAATATAAACAAAATTTTGCTAAATTTAATTAAATTGTCAGCTATGAATTTTACTAAATTTTTGTATAAAATCTATTTTTTAAAATAAAAAGCTTAAACGGAATTTGAACTGATAATTGATAACAATTCTTTGGCGAAGAAATTCATTTCGCTTTAAGATTTTCGTTAGAAAACACGCAAGTGTGTGTCTTGAAAGAAAAAAGAGTATGTCTTAGTTTATCATTCGGTTTGTAATTTTAACAATATCCACTTCCAAATCCAAAAAGTCTAAGTTCTTATGCATTGGGAATTTGATTGAGCGCTGTCTTTTGTTTGCCTGTCCGTCCGTGTTTTGGTTGAAATTAAACTTGTCTAGGCACTAGATGAGCCAGAGAAAATTTATGTACGCCAATCGATCAGATCCTTGTGCTTCGAGACAGCGGCCCAAACAACATGCCTGCCTGTAATTTTTCTATTTCATTTGGAAAAAACCGCACTCCAATATTTGATTTTTTTTGTGAGTGGAGTTACTTCACTAAACTAGATTTACAAGTGTGATGAAGGGTATATACGATTCGGCATAGCTAAATGTTCTTCTTTTAAAATAAAAGTGGGCCTCAACTATTTTTTGTTTTCGATGTCGCTTTTTCCATTATTTCGGACAATATTTGATTTAAATGGTTAATCCAAAACATTTTACAAAAAAATAAAAGTTTACCTAAAGCTTTGGATTATGCTAGGGATACAATAAGTATTAATTAGCTGGTGAATTAAATTTTTTCATATGAAAGAATTAAAAAAAAACAAGAAAAAAAAAAAACAAAAAACGGAAAAATCTCATTACACAGACGAATTAATTTTGTTTTACTGTCCATCATTTGCCAGATGTTATGTTTTTTGTAAAATTTAAAATTGCAAAGTAGCCACTAATTGGCTTATTGTATGCTTTAATCGCCGAGTCAAATGAATTAAACTTTAAAATGAATTTGCATATCAAAACGTTGTTTAAAACATTCCACTGGTTGGTACTTTTTTTTCAATTAAAAATATATTTTGCTTAAAAAAACGAAAATCTCTTTTAAATAAAATTTAATTTGATATTTTTTTAATTATTAATTAATATTTTTGTTGTTAATGTTCCTTTATGAAGAAGAAACAAAAAAAAAAAACAAAATCAATCTTCCTCTCTCTCTCTCTCTCTTTCACTCTACTGCTGCAAACATATTGACGTTTTTGTCTTAAGTCTTTTAAATAAAATTTTAAATTTGGAACCATGTGAATTTTCTTGCCATTGTACCTAATGATATTTGTAATTAAATCGTTTTTGTGTTCAACACAAAAACCAATTAAAATTTTAATTTGATGGCAATATTTTTGACGATGATTTTTTTTACAGATTTGTGTAATAATTAAATATAGAGTGAAAGTTTTTCTTTTCTGTTTGTTTTTTGACACTTGTTAAATTTTCTTTTATAGATTTTTTATGATGCTTGAAGTCAAATTTGTCACTCCTAATTATTAAAATTTGACATGTATATTTTGTGACGTTTGCATTATTCGAAAGTAATAAAATATGATTCCTAAATTTATGATTCTTTAATATAGGAATGGGAATAGAAAAAATATAAAAAAACATCACAATATAACTAATGAATGCATTAAATAAGAAACTTAAAATACCAGTACATTCTC
This sequence comes from Cistogaster globosa, assembly GCA_937654795.1. Lineage (NCBI taxonomy): Eukaryota > Metazoa > Arthropoda > Insecta > Diptera > Tachinidae > Cistogaster > Cistogaster globosa. The sequence continues at coordinate 92,444,149 of OW569407.1, read as the reverse complement.
CATCTCAACTTTAACAGAGAAAAAATGTTGAAAATTCTGTCTGTATATTTGTTTAAATATTTGTTGCCATAGAACTAAGACATTTTTGCGCCAATTAAATTTTTTGAATCGAAATGTGATTCATTTAGGTTACAAGAAAAGTTCATAATTTTGAAAGAGTATCGCCATACAAAACATACAAATTGATTTATATGTTTAATTAACTATAACAGACATCCCCATAAAATATTAAAAACGTTGGTATTTTATAGATCGCAATAACAAAAAGTAAAATTGAAATTTAAAGGGTGTCCTTAAAAGTGATATAACTTGACTCTATCTTTTGAACCGTTATAGTTAGATACTTGAAAGTTACACAGAATGTGTATTTTTATGCTCGCTTTAAAAGAAAGTATAAATATTTAAAACTGATAATTAAAGGGTGCCCCAATAAATGATGTGATTTAATTTCTAATCCTTATCTTTTAACTCGTTATAGACAGAGAACTGATATTTGCAGAGGAGCTGTGCTAATATTCCCGGTGCAGCAACAATACATATGTATTTGAATATTAAAGGGTATTCCCAAAGGTGACGCTTTTTTTTTATTTATTTCCTCTTATTGTTCTTTTGTTGCAGAAATTCCATTACTTTTTGGCAGGGAAAATTTTTCCAAATAATCACACACAAACAAAAAAGAAAGTAATAAATTACAAACCAAAAAAAAAAAAAAAATGCAGCTGCCAATAAAAATTAGAAATGGCATCCGCCTATATTAAAGCACCCTATAGTTTTCTCTTTTTTAAATGCTGTAGTTTCTTAACAATAAAATTTTAATTATTTAATATTTGAATCCCTGAGGGTTTTTTTCTTCTCATTAAAAACAATAATGAAGACAAACTTCTTTTACGTATTTCAAATGTATTTCCTTGATATTTTCCAACTGAACGTTGTCCATTTTAATGGCAGAAGTATTAAGATATCGATTTATCTTCTAAAAATTCTAATTGTAGTTATTTTTGCTGGAGTAATAAAAACTTTAATATCGAATTAACGTTAATTTTTTAATTTAATGCTGATTCGATTTATTTACTGATAAAACAAGCACCGACAGCATAATTGATATAATCAGTTTAATAATTAAAAATGTTTTGTTTTCTTTCACATTTCTTTAAGCAATTTTGTGCAAGAAGAGCAGGTGATATGCCGTTAGATAATAAAGTATTTATAGACCTAAATATGTATGTATGAGGCAGCAGAGTTTAGAAAATTTAAGCTGGTCGATGGTATTTCTCTTGTTGTTAATTAAAAACAGTTTGTGATTTGTTTGTTAGGTTTTTCGTTTTACTAGAAAATATTAACCCGTATGGAATTGTTTTATTTTGTTTTAAAAACTTTTTTAGATTTTTTTAATTACTTCTTATTTAAGCTTTGCAGATTATTTAAGAACTGCACAGTGGGCTACTTACTTTCTTTCTTGTGTCCTTTTTCTCTTTGTGATATTTGAAGTATAGACTCCTTAAAATAAAGACTCTTAAAGAGTTCATCTGGTTCTCAGTTTGAAATTTGGTTTTTGACCTGCTTGATGTTTTTGGAAAATTATATAAAACATCTTGTTAAAAGGAACAATAACCCGTGTATTTTTGCAATAATTTTTTTTTAATTTTAAAAATATTTTTTTTTTTTTGCAACTAAAACTTTTCTTATTGCTCGCTATGGGTTAAATAATATTTAACTGACCATAACACTGCAATAAATAACAAAGTTTTTCTAATGAAAAAATTTTTATGGTTGAAAGAATTTTTACTTATTTTTTATTAAACTTTTTACAAATAAAATATAAAAAACATATTTTGTCTTTAGGTGGAAATTGTATTCTATTAGTTGTTTGGTGTAATACGCCATCATTCGTTTGAGTTTCGTCACTTGATAAAATAAGAAAAAAATGGAAATAATTCTGTAGTTTCAAAACAGCTGGCCTAATTTTAATAAAACGGCTCTAGTAGTGTCGTTATAAAGTTAAATATTTGCTTAGAAGACGGTATTGGGATTCTTTAAAATAGCATACCTCTGATGCTTGTTAAACTAAAATTATCAATTATAGTTTGCCTAAAAAATATACCTCATTAAAAGAAAAACCTCTGCCCATACTATATTAAAAATATAATACAATAGAGAAATGGATACCGTCGAGATTGGCAAGGACATGAGAATTCGTGATAAAATTGATTCAAGCTAAAAATGTGTGAAGTTTTAGCACAGACATTTACTAATAAATATTCTATTTTATTTCACTTAGGTGACCCAATTACTACTACTTTAGTCAATGATACTCTAGAATTTTATAGATCATTGAAAGCAAATCCATTAAAAAAATATTTAATAAAAAGTTTACAAATTTCTGATTTAATGAAAACCTTAAATAATAAAAAATCAACTGGTATCGACGGTATTAGTAACAGATGCCTTAAAGCACTTTCTAACAAGGGCATTATTTTTTTAACAATTATAATTAATTCTTGCTTTAAGCTTAACTACTTCCTCCAAAAAATCAAAGAGGCTAAAGTGATATAAATAAAAAAACTAGACAAATAAGCTGATTTTCCATCTTCATACCGTCGTATAAGTTTACTGTCGAGTGTTGGTAAAATTTTGAAAAAAGTTATTAAAACCAAAAATGTTTTTTCTTCTTAATAATTTGGCTTCCGCATGCACTTGTTAAAATTAGAAATTAAGCAAAACAAAACTTAAGTTATTAAAATCAACTGGCATGTTACTGTTAGATATAAGAGCTGCATTTTATACAACCTGTCATGAAGACCTTAACTCCGGTTTGAATAAGGTAAATTCAGGGGTACCGCAAGTTTCCGTCCTTTCCCCTACCCTATTTCTTATTTTTCTTAATGACCTTCTACGTTAGACTTCCAACCCTATCTATTCTTTTGCAGATGACAGTAGCATATGCCATTCATTTTCGTTTCGCAGTAGACCAAGCCTTCAGGAAATTGTGGCTGTGAGAAAGCACATGGACGATACTCTTAATAGCGACCTTTTAATAATTTCCGAATGGGGCCTGGCGAACAGGGTTCAGTTTAACGCTTATAAAACCCAGTGCTGTGTGCTTTCGCACAGGCGTACTGCTGAACATGCTACGTCATCTGTAATTATGGGTGATATATACTAAGGAATCAGAAACTCTCGATGTTCTTGGCATGAAAATTCAATGCGGTGTTCGTTGGAACAAGCACATTTTTCATGTTGCAAAAGAAGCATTCAAGTGCCTAGGTTTTCTGAAACGGTGTAAGAAATACTTCACTCCATCTGATCTCCTTACTATCTACGTCACCTTTATCAGACCGAAAATGGAATACAACTCTCATGTATGGACCGGTGCTTCAAAATCTATTTTGGAATTACTCGACCGTGTACAGGAGAGAGCGAAGAAACTCATCGGTGACAATAGGGTATTCAGCTCTATTGATTCACTGGAGCATCGAAGCAATGTGGGGTGTGTTTAACTGTTTTATCGTTACTACAAGGGAATGTGTTCTTATGAAGTCAGTGAACTTGTTCCTGAAAACCGTAATTTCATACCCGCAACGCGATCTGCATCAAGAGCTCATTCCTTTGTGGTCAATTGGCCAGTGAATTGCACAACGCATTACAGAGAAAATCGTTTTTTAGCCGAATAGTTCGTATGTGGAATAAACTCCCTGGAGAGGCCTTTCCTGTCACTTTCAGTGTGCAAAGATTCAAATCAAATGTCCACAAGCACTACTCCCTCTATCCCCCATTCCACAATCTAATTTTCTAGTTCTGGCACAATGCATTGAATAAGTAGGGGTCATCCCCTGAGTGCTGGTCCTAATTAAAAAAAAGGAAAATCCTGTTAAACTGTGATAAAACACAAGCGATATATTTTACATGGAAACGGAAAAACCAATATTATTTTGAATAACAACAGTGTCATGTAGGAACCAAAAGTAAAATACCTCGGTGTTAAGATCGATCGAAAAATTAAGTTTGAAGATAATATACCGTCTATATTAAATAAAGTTAATGTAATAACTCGTATTCTATACCCTTTTATTAATCGTAAATCTAGCCTTAATATTAATAATCAAAAACTCATTTTAAAGTCCATATTCGAATCTGTTTTATTCTACGCAGTTCACGTTTAGGCTACTAGCGCATCATTCCATATTTAAAAACTGCAAACAGCACAAAATAAATTATTTAAGCTCATAGATAATCTACTGTGGATTTTTTTCTAACAACTGTTTTCATGAAACTATCGATTTGGAAGTAGTTGCACACAAGATCAATAGGCTTTCACAAAAAATTTTATTTCAGATGCATACATTCCGATTTCATTTATTTTAACAAACTGGTTCCATTTTAAGTTTTTATGTAAGTTCAAAATATTTTACAAAAATTTCTCTAAAAATTTTTAAATTATTAAATATTATTATTAAAGGTTTTCTAGACATTAATACATTATCTGTCTACCTCAACTACTAAAGTGATCAAATTATTGTTGAGGTGTCTTTTGGCTAGAATATTTGCATTATTTCCCCAGGCTTGTGAATCATTTAAAAAATGCTGAAGAAGAATATGTAAATTAAAAAAATGCAGTGAACTTTGCTACTTAAGCCAAAATAAAAATTAATATTTTGGAATTATCATTGGCATAACAAAAAAAAAAAAAAAAAAAAAAATAAATAAATAAATAAATAAAAAATGCCTAAGGAACCAAAGTTTTGACAAATTAAAATTTTGTAGAAAAAAACCACAAAAAAGCAAGATATTTTTTCAAAGCTGTTAAAAATATGTTTGTATGTATGTATGTATGTATAAATTAAACAATTAGATTGTCTACAGCTGTTTAAGATTTTCTTCCACTGTTTTATTCTGTGTAGGAAAAAGCCCTCAGTAAGATATTTACAAGTAGTTTTTGTTAATTTTCTAAGCCATAAGAAATAAAAAAACAAATGGAACTTCTATGTCTTCACAATTATTTTAATAAACTTTAATTTTACATTTTATAATTTAATATGACAAAGAAAGAAACCGAGCTTCAAAGAACTACTCAAGATTTTCTTCTAAAGATAACAAGCAACTTTGATGACTTGATTAATTAAATGTTACATTTTGTTGTTTTTATTGCATTTATTTAAGTTTATTATTGCAGACAAAGATAGAATATAAATTATTGTTTTATTTTATTTTTAATTCTTCAAGCGTATCATTTTTTTAATTTAATTGTTTGTAATTATATTTTTTAACAACAAGTTGTGTGGGTTTTCTTGGACAGAAATAGATGACTGCTGCAAAGTGAAACCTTGTTATATTAATTAAAATATGTAACAAAATTTAATAACTAACAAAAAGAAAGTTTAAGTAAACATAGTTTTTACACAGTAAATAAATTTGCAAAATTTTATAAAATATTTTTTGGAACAACAAAAATATGAGCAAAAGTAACAACATTTCACTTAGGGAAATGTAGTTTTGAAATAATAATAAAATTATTTCAATAAAATAAATTTTTTTCAAAATGAAAAACCAACAGAAATTTTGCTAAAACAAAAATAGAAATTTTATAAATATATAAGTTTTGCAGATAACAAAAAAAAAAAAAAAAAAAAAAATAAAAAATAAAAAAAATAATAAAAAAAAATAAAATATTTTGGAAAAATTTTAAATGAATAATAATAAAAATCTTTACTAAATATAAATTTCATTTAAATAAAACTTTTCAGCTTAAAATCATATATAAAAGAAAATATGTTTAATTAAAAATACAGAAAACAAACAAAAATAAATAAATTGAAAAATATAAAAATAAGTCGAGCGAACTTCGGATACCTGACAGTATCCAGTTTTAATCAAACTTACCTGCGCACAAGAAGCACTGGTTCATATCTCCAGATTTTTTTTTTAAATTTAAAGAAGTCGAACTAAATCTTGGATGGCCAAGGATGCAAGAGGCAAATTATAGAAAAATATTCAGTAACTTTAATGTCATAATATTTAAAATTATTAATAAAATAAATAAGAGTGCTATATCCCTTCGCCGTGTATGTAAATCAAGTTTAGTGAAGTAACTCCAATAAATAAAAACAGAGGCAGAAACTTAAAGAATTAAAACAAAGAAAAAAAAAAAACATAAAAATGTCACCGGCTCTTAATGGGGTAAACATTTTTACAAAATTTTTATTATTTTCTGAAAGATCTCTTCTAAAGCTTTTTAATGATACCCATATTGATGTCTTAAAAAAAAGATACTTTTCTATTAGAACTTCAGAGGCCCATAACTCGAAAAAATGGGCGATCGCCAATTTTTTTCTTATGTTTCTTTATCGCCCCATATAAATATATATAAATTTTTTTTTTGATTCGTTGTACTTAATTATTCCAAATGATATGAAAAAATTAGAGGCATCCGTGGAGATTCGCCTGCTGTCCTCTTGCTAATTTTCAATATCAACATTTTCAAACCTATACCTGACCGGTTTGCGTACTTAAATTTTCTCTTGTTTATCTAGTGCTTTGGCAAAGTAGATTTAAACACATACACGGGCTGACAGACGAACAAACGGACATCGCTCAACCGACTTCGCTATGCATAAGGATTCAAAACATATGGAAATAAATATTTTAGAAATTACAAATGAAATGACAAGCTAAGATGTATCCTTTTTTCACTTTTTGGTGTGAATGGTATAAAAATGCTGATATCGGATGTATCGAACCAAAACGTGCTGCATTACATGTTTTTAGTTACCAATTTTTCCTGTTTTGTTTAAAAATAATTAACACATAAATTTATATATAATTTTTTTTTCTTAAATAATTTAGAAAATAAAAGATTGAACTACTCTGCTTATCTCAGACAAAAGACAAAAAGACAAAATGTATTTGAAATAATCTGCTAAACAACATCACAATTAATATTTTTGTCTATTAACTACTTAAATTTTCATTTGATGATAAGACAATAACAAAAAAAAAAACAATCGCTGGTTTCCCAAGCCATAAATAAATTACTTAGTCTTATCTACTGAAAAACAAAAGAAAAAAAAAACGTTACAACGAGTCACATGTGAGTTAGATGTGCATTAAAGTGATAAAGTTTTTTTTTATCAATTGGAAATGCACACTGTTGTTGTTGTTGTTAATAAATAAATGTTAACAAAAAAGTATTATCGTGACTAAGGGATTATAGAAAACAACTATAATATGTTTCCCGCAACTAAATATTATTGCAGAATGGCTATTGTGACCATATCGTAACCATATTTTTTCTCTGCGTGTATATTAGAATCAAAAACAAGTAGAAGTGCTATATTCGACTATGCCAAATCTTATATAGACTTTACCACGTATGTAAATCTAGTTTCGTGAAGTAGCTCCTATCACAAAAAGAAAAAAACATTTTGTGACAGGGAATTCAAAAAAAGGATCAAATGTGAAATATTAGTTTGCATCAAAATGTTTTAGTGGATTAAGTATTTATAAAAAAATTTTTTATTTCCTGAAAGATTTCTTCAAAAGCTTTTAAACGATACCCAAACTGATATCTTAAAAATATGGTAAACAATCGTAATTTTTATTAAGAAAAGTTCAGAGGCCCATAACTCGGAAAGAATGGGCGAGCGCCAATTTTTTTTCAATTTGCTATTTTTTTTTTCTTATTTTTAAGTTATCTATCGCATATGTTTGTCTTTTTAATTGGAGTTACTTAACTGTTTCAAATGATGTGGAAAATTTTGAGGCAAGCGTGGTGTTTGATCCACCGCCGTGAAAGACATGGACCGATCTTGCTGAAACCATGCCTGATCGATTGACGTATTTAAATTTTTCTTAGCTTATCTTGTGTCTTAGCAAAGTTGGTTGGAAATGAGTAATTGTAAAAATTATAAACGAAATGAAAAACGCAGAAATACCATTTTTTCCACTTTTTTTTGGTGAACAGTATAAAAAAATCCACTAAATGGCCTCTTTAAAAAAATTTGTGCGATTTCATTATCAACCATAAGTGGCAGACTTTAAATATTCGCACATTTATTTTTTATGGCCGCTATAATTATTTCCTTTTTAAGCTTTTGCTTACGGACTTATGCCCTTTAAATTTTTTTAATACTCTGCGTTTTAAAGTCGTTCTTTGGAAGAATAATTATTGACGTTTCTTAAACTATCTGTCATAAGTGGGCATATGCTGGAATGAATAATTTCGTATTAATTTCTAATATCTCTAGAGGTCTTATACCCTTTAAGTTACTGTTTACCGCACAAGTTTTGTTTTTTTATTTTTAAGAAACAGCAAAAATTTTGACACTACTAAAAAAAACATTGTCAAATATTTGCGGAAATGTGCCAACCATTATAATAATATTGATTTTCGTAGTGCTCATATTGGCTTAAATATGTTTTTGAACATATTTTTTTTTAACAAGAAATTATTCTTATTTGCAAATTCTACAAGTAACCTTATCACTTTGATGCACAACTCATTGTATTTGTTGCAATTTAATTTATCTGTAGTTTCGTTTATTATTTTATTTATATACTAAATTCTTGTTTACTTAATTAAATTATCATTTATGTAATTTTTATTTCCAGTAGATTTTTTATCATCAACTAAAAGTCTGTTTTTTTAATGACTGTCAGAGTGTCGCATATGTCGTATTTTTCTAACTTGGTGCATTTAATAATCAAATGATAAGAATTAAAAGAAAAACTAAGGAGTAACTTAGATAATTATAATTTTATGAGTGCTGTTATGAGAATACTTTAATGTAGATGTTATCAGTCTCAGGACTGATGACAATGTGCGCTGGGGAATAAAAGAAGGAAGGCAAAGGTACGTAGCATTCTTCTCAAAGTGCTGCTCTCCATTGCCAGCTGCGATAGATCTAAATAAAATTTTTAATAACTTGAGCCCCTTTTCTTGGACTTGAAACACTTCAAGAGAAGTGAGAGTTTTGACATAGATAACAGAATTGCTTAATCTTGTGCTAAACAAAAGAGATATTCTAGAGTTTTCAAAATTTTATAACCCTGGAGATTAATTGACAAGTCAATTTCTTAAAATCAATTCAATAAGCTGATAGTTTTGGTCACCGTTTGGTATGTTAAAGCCACTTCTCGTCATTAAAATTTTCTCAAGGACAGTTATTAATCATGGAGCGGCAAAAGAGCTCTATTGACTGTAATGCCAGCTTCGACTTAATTTTTACATAAATAAAATCCAATGATGCCATCAGCTTGTAAGCCGCACCAAGCAACAAACTTTTCTAGATTTAATGGAGCCGGTATTAAAGATTGATTTAATACCACATGCAGGAATTTTGTTTACTAGAAAACCCATTAAATCAAAAATGAGCCTTAGCTCTTAACAATAGTTTGCAACAAAATAATTAGGTAGCCTTATCCGAGCAGCAATCTATTCACGATGATTTACAAGAGTAAACTGATCATAAATATCAAAAATTGAGTGCCGTAGCACGTTTTGTAAGTTCTATCGGTCTTGAAAAACCTCTTTTATTTAACAATCTTGTTATTATGGTGACCAAAAATATTATAATTATGTACAATCATAATATGATTTCACTTTAACCATATAATTTAGTTGTAGGCTTAAAACTACTGAACCATAAATAAAAAAGCTGCAAACACCACACATGATGTTCTTAAGTCTGAGGAAACGATTTAGGTAATTATCACTTCAGTAAACCTTTATATTGAGGAGCTTTGATTTTTATTAATGAATAAAAAATTTAATAAGCTGCAGCTTAATTGCTTCTTCTAGCTTCATATCAAGTTTTTAATGCAACATTTTATTTACCTTCAATTGATGTTAATGCTCTGTAGTGTTTGTGTGCTACGCAGATATCTAAAGACATTGCAATGAATTTTCTATTTAAAATATCAAAATTGTTAATAAAATTCATTATACAGGCTCATCAAAATACAACAATAAATTTTCTAATAAAAATTTGAAAGATCTTATCACAAGCACTTGCACAAACCCAAAAACTTTAAATATCTATTTTTATTTGCATTTAGTAACTTCTGTTGCATTTTACGTCGATGCAGTATGTTAAACATTTTCAATGAATTTTTTATTGATTCTTAAGCAATTTTGTGTTTCTTTCTTCTTTTTTATTTACATTGCAGACATTTAACGCATCAACAATGAAGTCAAATGATCATTTGTTTATAAATGCAGAGTTTGCACGCTATAATGGTTTTGTAAAGTTACTTGGTTTAATTGAGTTATAAAAAATTTTTAAACGGCATGAAATTTTCTTGTTCTATCTAAGCACTTTTTAAGAATTTTGTAACCTTTCGAAGTCTTGAGGTTTGATTTAGGAGTTCCTTAAGAGTTTAGAGTTTTGCAAATTTTTATCATTATTGAGAGCGTATCAAAGATCCTTATAATTTTGTTGACAAGTGGTGCTGTCAACATGGTTTCTCTCAGAGTGGCATGGCTAGCATCTGCGATATCTAATTTAGGGCGATTTAAAACGCCTAGATTCGTTTGAAATTAAAATATCTGGCAGCATCTAATTTTATAATTTTTTTGGCCAAATTTTGGTCACTCAAAAAAGTTCTACAACAACAACCAAAACGAAAAAAAACTGTGTTTTTTTAATAAATGGTTTTATGTTTGTAAAAATCACTGCGACTTCATTGTTTTAGTTCGATTCTTATTCACAGGCTTACAAAAAAATGTATATTAAAGGTCTTGTGCTGCTGTATTTAATGTTATAAAAGTCAAAGCTATTAAATTATAATTAATTTACCATGTCATCAGTCTGTCAGAAATATGACATCATTGTGGTTGCACTTATTTAATTGCTAAATGGTAAAATTAACCTTCAAACGATACGTGTGATAATCTTTTGCCATTTTAGTATTGAATTTACAAGTGATTGTGGTTTTAGTTAAATGAAATATTATGAAGATAATGACTATTTATATAATAAATAACCGCAAGAATAATTAACGCTTTAATTAGAAAAAGGCGAAATGTTAAAAATATGTTAAAAAAAAAATTTAAACCACAAACTTTGTATCGTAAATTATATTTGAAAAATATATTTAATTTTTAACGAACTCCTAAAAAGAGAAGGTTATGAATTCGACTGCATTTTCTTAGGGCGCAGACATAAGTCATTCCTAAACCAATTTTTAAAATATTATTTTAACGGAAAGGTCCCATTTGCAAAAATACATGCAACGCATGATTTTTTCTGTCTCTGTTGAAACGCGCTTTTACTCCCAGAAACAGAACTAATAAAAGAGATCGAGTTGACTGTCACCACAGGTGACGTTTTTTGACTTATATGGCCCTATCTATCGATTTGTTATAGTCAAGTTCCTAGAAATTTTAAATACTTAAAAAATTTTTTTGTTCTCCAAATAATTTTAGGGTTGGGTAGCTTTTTATAAAATTCCAATTCTCTTTGAGTGCAATAGGTTGGCTAATGGATTTTATTGGGATAAACTCTTAACAAATAAAATTTTATTGCAAAAAAGGGATTAAAGCAAAGCAACTTCAATTGTGTTAATTAAATTCTAGAGCAGAATATTCCAGCATATTTTTTTACGAAACTTTTAAAAATGACCTTCCTCACTGTTACTTGCTTGGGACTGGGTGATTGTAATGTAGTTTTTGATATGTCTACATTTACATGCGGTTTATATTTTAATTTTTCCAGAATATAATCAGAATACAAAAGAGCTTATAGTTTAAAAATCAAAGGATTTTCACCTTAAAGATATACAAAAAAAATATTAAAGACAAACACTGTCAGAGTAGAAAAAGTACGATTTAAGATCACAATTTTAGATTATTCTTTCATCATATGCAAAAAAAGTTATGTACATAAATTTTATAACAGCTCGAAAAATATTTAGAGATTAAAAGTTTATCATTTTTCGTTCAAAAAGAGAAAAAAAAAAAATCAAAAAATAAGCAGTTCGCACAAACAACTGCCAGCGTCTAATTTTTCTTGTTTTCTTTGGAAAACATACATTTGAAAAATAATTTAAAAATGAACCAAAGCAAAAAAAAAAAATTTAATTGATTTATAAAAATCCACGGTTTAATCCCTAATTAGGAAAAAATTAAAAATAATTTAAAAACATGTTTTTGTATTTACAAGAAAAAATAGAAGACTATAAAAGTGCACGACGTATTATGGAGGATTGTAGAAATAGTGTTCATACACACAAACATATTTTAATTATATTTGGAATGTTTTCATTACCATTGAAATTTCATCGGCATTGCTTAAAATAATGACAATGTTCTCTATTCAATGCTACCAATAAGTGCTAATGATTTTATTATCATTATAATTGTTTTTAATAATGGTAATGAAGCCGATTTTATTACTTACGCGAAAACAAAAATATTATCCCATGTCGTCTCGTTTTCTGACCAAAATGTCATTTTAAAATAATTCTCTGTTATACTTTAAGATGTCTATTAAGTGTATAAAGAAGTGGAATGCATTAAATAATGATAATGATTTAAAACCATTTATATATATTAGTCAACGGTAATGATTTTGTTTTTTAAATAACTAACAATTAAACCTTTTCATTAAAAGCATTACCATTTGTAATAAATTCGTATGTATAAAAAAGCACCGAAAATTATTTCAAAGTAGTAAAACTACAAAAAAAAATTATTTTACTTGACTTTAAAAATTGTATTCCAACACGAAAGTTTAATTTTGTACTCTTAAATTTAAAATTCTTTCGTGAGTTTTAGAAATAAAACTATTGAGCAAACAGCGAGAAATTACTTTCAATATCTAAAGAAACCAGAACAAATTTCATTCGCTTGCAATCAAATTTAATTCAAGTATGAAGATTAATTACTTTCGAAGGCGCACTTGATCGTATAAAATTCTAAAGGTCATCAATATTAGATTTAGCGGTCATTTAATTTAAAGGATTGACGATTCCAATGAGAGTTTTTTATAAAATCGCAACAAATAAATGTGCTGTTCACGAAAAAAACCTTCATAATATTTAAATTGAATGTCTGTAGCCGTATAAGGCTGGGTCTAGCGAGATTAAAATCGACCCTGCTATGAAATGTTTAAAAGCATTTCTTCCTAGCTTTTTAACTAAAACTAAATAAATGCAATTGGCAAGTATATGCAAGTGGATAATAATAAAAAGAATGTAATGTTTGGCACAAACAAGATTAAAAGCTTTCTTTTTATAACTTATGTAGCAAAAGTTTTATCAAAACCGAAATTACTTCAAAATTTCTGGTAGCAAAATCATTATAAAACCTTCGTTGCTTAACCAACCGTCATGTAAAATCAAACTGACTGAAGAAATGAAGAAATATTGTGTGTTTCGCATACAAATTTAAGTTGTTTGTTAGAATTATAAACAAAAAAAAAAAATAAATAAAAACAAGAAAGAAAAAAAACAGAAATTGAATAATTTTGCGTAAATGCGGCAGCGCAAAATGCAATAAAACGCAATAAATATTCTGTTACAAACATTAACAGTAAATTATTGTTTTTTTATGTTCAATGCTTTAATCTCTTATTTTGGCTCTCTATTTTGTGTGAGCGGCCACATTTTTTATAGTTTGAATTGAGAAACTTAAATTTTGCCATTGTCGACTTTTTGTCTTAGAGTACTAAAATAATAAACGATTTTAGAACAAATGTTCCAAATGGAACTCAAAGTTGATTTTGGCCATAAGGCCACCCCATCTGTTTTTTTCCACCTTTAAAATATTCCACTTTGTTTTCATCATTTCCTCTCAATATTTCCTATTTTTATAGGTTATAATATTTCGCTTTGCTGCTTTTATTTTTAAAATTAAAAAAGTAAATTAATTAAATAAATTTTGTTAATAAATTTAATTAGTTACCTTTCTTTAGAATGTCTTAAATTTTTGGTTTAATGTTAATAAGCTTGTCTGTCTGTCCAGTTTTATTGTGAATTTTACCAGAGCTATCGCCAGTTTCCGAAGCATTAAAAGGACAAATTTAACAGTTAAACTATACTTGACCGATTTAAAAGAATAAATTATTTAAAGCCCCAAAAATTTTTTAATCAGGCTTAAGTTCACAATTTTTTTTAAATTTTTATTTTAATTAAAATAAAAATTTAAAAACAACCTCCTCGTAGATACAAAGCAAGAATTTTACTTTTACATTCACGTTTGATTTTTGAAATTATTTTTTTTTTCGAATCTTTATTCTTAAGGAAAATTTTTTTAGTGATTTTATCCCTAAACTTATAGAAAACAAAACAAGTATCTGGCAACACTGACATTTAGGAACATGCAAGAATCATAAATATTTTTATTTATGTATTTTTGATTTAAAGATGAAAAAGTCAATATATTTGACCAGCCATGGGGGGTGTTTTCGAGCAAATTATTTTATGGATAATTTCCTGCATTCAAAGTTTAAATTTTTTATGTCTTTTATTATGAAGAAACATTTTTAAGCTGCAAATTTTTTATATGCAGCAAATCGACATGACTTTTCAGTTTCAATAATTCAGCTAAAATAAAGAGAAATAAAATCAAAAAGAAAATTAAAAACTGATTTTTATGCAAAAATAACCAAAATTACCATTATTGTCTTTGAAGGAATTATTAAACTTTAACAAAAAGTTAGTAATGATTTCATAAAAATGTTCCTGTTTATGGCCTATTTCACGTCTACGGCGTAAATTATTGATTGCGCTATTTCCCATACACTCAGGCGTTTTACACTTTTTTAAGCAAATTTGTACATTTGTACGAAACTGTACAAATGCGCTGTTAGGAAATTTAAAAGCACGAAATTTGGATTTTAACGAATTGCTTTGTGTTAAATTGAAATTCTCAAACAAATAAGGATCCACCGTACAGCTAAAAACGAGAATGAGAAATATTTAAAAATATAATTTTGCAAATTTATTATAGGGAATATTAATTACCCTCTGAATAGTATCGTCTCTGACATATCAGCCATATCCGTTACTTGTAAATAATTAACATTTATACCATAAATATCATTGGCCATGTTATTGAGTTTTATCTCCATGGTCAAAGGTGTTCCTGGTATGACAGTCACCTTGTCATCAATTAATTCTCCATTTTGTCGTACTTCCATTAAAATTTCAGGAGCAGGAGCATTTTGTTCTATTGTGTCCAGGATTTCGATGTCACTTAAATTATGAAAGTGATATTAATAAAATTATACCTTGACATTATTAATTAATATATAGAAATATAATAGTCGTTTAATGAAGATGCATTTCGCAAAGCCTTATTGTCACATCAAGTAGTGTCAAGTCTTCTTAGGTTTTTCCCCCAAGCAGTTAACCCGTAACCATTTTACGTTGCTTCAATGCCTTTCGGTCAAAAAACATGGAAAGAAGGTGCCAAAAATAATACCCCACAACTAATTAAATTGACTTTTAAAGACTTTCAATTATAAAACGTATACAGTTGTGCCAAAGAATCCGTTTAATGGAAAAGAAAAATAAGCTTTTTTATACCCTTCACAACTGTTGGAAAATGGGGACGTCTTTTGTCACTATATTTGTAATTACTACAATATCCACTAGGTGAGTTAGAGAGAACTTAAATACGTCAGTCGATCAGACATAGTTTCTAAAATTTTGCTACTGAAAATCAGTAAGATCGGTCTATACCCTTCGAGGCAGTGCTCAATACACCACGCCTGCCTCTTATTTTTCCATATCATATGCAATAAATCTAGTTTAGTGGAGCAATTCCAAAAAAAAAAAAAATAAATAAATATATGTGGCGACAGAGAATAAAAAAATAAAAAAAAAAAAAACAAAAAGTGAAAATATTGGCGCTCGCCGAGTTATGGGCCTCTGCATTTTTCATAGAAAAGAACGAATATGCAACATATTTTTTAAGATATCAATAAGGGTGGCATCTAAAAGCTTTTAAAGAGATTTTTGAAAAATGCTTAACCCGTTAACAGCCGAAGATATTTTTTTGTAAAATTTATTTAGTACATATTTTTTTTTTAATATTTTAATTTTCTTTCACCCCCATATTTGTTTTTTTTCACTAAACTAGATTTACTTACATGTTGAAGGGTATGTAAAATTCGGCATAGCCGTATATATCACTCTTCCTTGTTATTTTTCTATATGTCTCATCAAAAAAAAAATTGTTTTTTAAGAAATTTTATTAAAATCCATCCAGCAGTTTTTACGTGATGCGAACACAGACAGACAGACAAAAATTCTAAGAATAGGTGTTTCGTATTCCATATCGATTATAATCTCCACCAATACCAAAATTTACAAAAAACACTTCATGTTTAGATGCAGTAGAATTCACGGAAAATTTTAAATGTCACCCAAAATATTTTGAAAAATATTTGAGTCCTTTTTTTTTAGTGCTTATGATTTTGAACTTCTCGTTTCCCGGGAATTAAGCAAACATTTTTCCAAACACTAGTTTTAAATGAAAATTAAAATTTTTTTCAAAAATATTTTTTTTTAGCAAAATTTTAAGTTTTTGTTGAAACGTTCCATAAATAAAGCCGATTGCTTTTTTTGAACTTATCTCCACCATTTATTGACCGATGCTTCAAAATTTCTAATGCACCTTTTCGAGCATCTGGAAACATGAAAATACTGATTTCAACTCGATTACAGACAGACAGACAGCCCACTAAATTGACTCCCCTGTATATAAAGATAAATAATATATTTTCTTTATTAGAAACGAATATTGTAGAAATTACAAACGGAATGACAAACTTATTTTATACCTGTGGTGAAGGGTATAAAAATATAAAATCTAAAATCAAAAAGTGGACCATAAAAGGTGTGAAAGTTATGGTGTGTGACAATAATGAACGCAATGACCTTCCAATTCAAACTTTCAATTCTAAAGACTTTTGTCTTGATGACACCAGCTCTTGTCACTCACATTTACTCAAGATCCCATCGAAAAAAAGGGACAAAGTCTTACAAAAATTTTTTAATGGGGCCGTGCAAACAGAGTAGATTTAACTGAGCGTCGGAAGTAGTATTCTAAAAGATCATGTTTCTTCATTTATATTTATAAATTATACAGATATTCTTGAATTAAAAGCTAAGAATATGATAACGTCCTTTTTTGCCTGCATTTTTTAGGACTCAAAAGGTACTTTGTCCCATGTAACATTTTTATATTATCGAACTTGTATACTCGAGGCTTTAAATTTTTCATATAAACAAGTTTTTGCACCTTTTAAATTTTTGTTTATTTTTAGATTATATTTTAGCGAAATTTTTTATTTTTTTCGTATTAAAGATTTAATTAAGTCAATTAAATAATTAATTACAAAATAAAATAACAATTTTCTAATTAAATAAGACGTTAAATTAATTAAAATTTTTAATTAAAACCTGAAAAAATAAAATCTATACAAAAAGCGAAAACAATTTTCTGTGTACTTAAGAAGCAATTTCAGCGGGAACCAATAGGCCAGCTAGCTCGACGGGTTGTAAAGAACAAAAGTGTATTTCAGGTTATCTCAGCTTTTGTATGCTAATTGCAGAAGTAGAATTTATTTCGAAGCAATCTCATATTTATACGACAATAATACTCTTTCAAAGAGGCCTATGCTGCCATTAAAGCAACAAATTATTTTTCCTAATTTCAGCACGATGAGCTACATAAAATTCCGAAATTAGTTTTACTATTATAAAATTTAATTTACTTACACATCCTCTTGAAAGTCTGCGGGTGAGGTTGAACGTTTAATCACTTTGTGTTTTAGTTTACGAGGGCCCACTTTGGCTTTGTATGCACATTTGATAATAATTTTACTCGTTACATTAAAATTTTCCTCGATAATTAGATCTTGATAGAAAAAAACTTCATCCTGAAAAAAAAACATAAGTTATTGTAGTAAAGGACTGGATGATTTTGTATAAAATATTTAGACAGAATAGTTTCTTCTCAAGTATGACTTCCTTGTCATAAATCTAAATACTTATTAGAACTTGTTAGACTTAGGGGTAAAAGATGCTGATTTTAGGGCTACGGACTTATTAAAGAATAACAGACAAAACTTTCTGTTATTTTCAGATTAGTTATATAATCGCTTGTTCACTAACGAATAAGATTCCTTTAGATGGTGTCTCAGCGTTTATAGAGAACGATAAGGATAAAGATCTACAGTATTTAAAATATTTTGATTATTTTAATTAATCGAAGACTGCTTTTTGAAGATGTAGTAATGAAACGGTAACAAAAACTTGGTTATAGTGTGTAAATATTTGTTTACAACAACTATAATTTGGTCACCACAAAATTACTATGAAAACGGTATCTAGAAATTTTTAAATATTTAAACGAATCGAAAACCGCTTTTTAGATGTTGTGAGTAAAGTATAGTATAAAACAACTATAATATTTTCAATACTGCCATATCTTTTTTACAGAGAACATACTATGGTTCTTGTGACCATATCACAACCATATGTTTACTTTTCCTAACTTGACGGATTTATGATTTGTTATTTAAAATATATAATTTTTTCTTCATATTGCTTACCTTCCATTTGTTAACAGTTCTTTGAAAACCACATTTGAATAAATTTTTCAACAAAATCTCGAAAGTAATTTCCTGAGCATGATACAGTGGCTGACATTCTTCCACTAAATGTGAATGTAAATTATGCCAATAAACTCTTGTAATAAATAAATCTGAATAATTTAAAGTCAAAGGTAAAGCCACAGATATAAAATCCTTATTACAATAAACGTGGTGTTGAAGCTCTAAAAGAATAAGAATAAAAAAAATTAATAAAATAATAAAACTTATAAAATATTGTGTAAAAATAACGTTTATTGGAAATGTGGGAAATTTGGAAAAATTTATTTTTCTTGTGCTTTAAACAATAGTGTAATAAAAATTTGTTAGAATGAATTTTTTTTTGCTTTATCAATTATTATGGAAATTATATTCAAACAAGTAGTCATCATAGGTGGATTTCATAAAAACTCCTCCACATATCTATACGTTCAGGCTACATTTGAGTGTTTTCCATTTTAACACAATCTAAGAAGAGTTTAGCTTTCAGTTGTTTATTCTAAAGAACTCTGCAGGCATTTATAAAGCATTTGCTGTTAAGGCGTGCAATAAAATGATTTGTGTATCATTTGTTAACGAATACAAATGAAAATCTTTGGCGAAAGTTTATGCAAGAAAATTTGTTTATTTCCAATTCAGTTTGCTGGTGTGTTGTTTTGTGTTGCAAGTGCAGTGAAGTAACGATTTCTCTTACATTAAAACATGGCGAAATTTGTTAATACGACTATTATACAATTTATTTATTTATGCAAAAAAGTTTATGCAATTTTATTTTAGGATTTTTTTTCTTTTTGGCAGTATTAGTCACGTTTGTAGTTTTTCCTGTATTAAGAGGACAATCAAATAAAAAAAGTTTAATTTGAAGCGTAAATTTATTTCTAGGAAAAAATATTTTTTTCTATATGAAAAAAAATTAGATTTAGAATAAAATAAAAGGAGCACAAATTTTTTTATCGAGTTGATGATAAAAAAGGACCCCAGATTATAATTCTAATCAAAAGACCTTAAAACAAGATTGCTTAAAAATATTTAAAAATAATGATTAAATAAATGTTGCGTTGTGTTTGTAATTTTTAGGGTTCCGAACCCAAAAAGTAAAAACACGACTCCATTGTTTCATTGAGTTCTTTAGCCGTCTGGCACAGCCCTATGTATCTGGATCGGTTATAGTTAGAGCTGAAATTTTCACAAAAGTTCACAGAGGATGTATAGTGTAGTCGCTGTAACAGTAACTATTAATAATTAAAGGGTGCGCCGAAAGTGATGTGATATTCATAAAAATATTATTATTTTTTAAACTGTGATAGGCCGACATTTCAAATTCGCACAATGTTTGCATGTGACATTGACATAAAGTACAATAAATTATAATTAAAATTAAAGGGTGTCCCAACAGTTACCTTATTTTTTACATTTTGGAATAGACAAATATTTTAGGCTGAAGTATTTTTATGTTCTGTAAAAGAAGTTATAAAAATTATAAATTAAAGGGTGTTCCCATAGTGACGACGATTTAAATAAAAGAGGCAGATATTTAAAATTTACACCGAGTTTGAAGAAATATATTCGCTTTAAAAAATAAATGTTAACAATAAACTTAAAAATTAAAGGGTGTTACAATGGCGAAATAATAGAAGGTCGTTTCGATGGCGAATTCAGTGATTTTCGCCGAAACGCTTAATTTCAAACACCATAATTGTACTTATTTTTTTATATAAGACGTTTAACATTTAGCGTTTTGGCGAAAATGAATGAATTTGCCATTGCGACCACCTTGTATTATTTCGCCATGGGTGTTACCATAGATTTCGCGATTTTGACGAATAAGGCCTTATATTAAAACCGCTTAAAAAAATGTTTAAAATATTTTCACAATAATAACTAATTATGAATCAATTTTTAGCACCTACTAGGGAGTCATCCTTACACGAGGTGGTAGAAAACGATTTTAAAATATTTATTTCTCTAAAAAATTTTAAGCTATTGCAACATTTTCTCTTGAAATACTTAACTCTGTGCCGCTAGCATTTAATTGAATTCCCTCACATAACTGAAATTTAATATATTTACCAACCTGACCACCTAAAATGCTAACAACACCCAAAGTGTGACTTCAAAAATTGTTTAATATTTAGAAAAAACTAAAAGGTGTTTGACTTCATGACTTTGTACCTAAACTTAATACAAGTTCTTATTCAGATTTTAAAGATAAAACCGTTGTTCGTATATGCACATGTTGCTTTGGCAGTCTATAAGTTTCAATTCCAACAGTGACAACAACAAGGTATCTTTTTTCATTAGTTTTTCTTTTTTGTTTTTGTTTTGATTCTATTGACTTTAACACGGAAAAAATTAACAATTATTTTTAAGTTCAAGACTTAACTACACATGTGACTCCCTATTCTTTAACATTTAAAAGAAGACGTTAAAAATCTAAGCTGATCAGAAGTTTTTTTGTGCTGTTAAATAACAATCCCGACAATCAGTTCAAGTACTTGTTGTTGTTCGTTGATTGGTTGTTTAAGTACTCGTGCTCCTATCGAAATAAATGAGTGTTTTCTAAGTGTTTTTCTATTTATTTTGTATTCACATGCGTATAAATTTACTTTTTTATCTTCATTAACAGATGGTAATAAAAATGTTTTGTATATTTGTTTGGGTGATTATAATATTTAACAGCCCTACAAACTGTGTTATTGCAGGTTGTGAACGATATGTATAATTTTCATTTATAAAATATGAGTTACTGGGTTTTGAGAGTAAGTAGTCAAGAAAATAATCAGTTTTATGTCATTTGAGGGCTTCTACTCTGGTATGCGGTTTCCACCGGTTTCTAGTACAAGAAATTGAAAGCAGACGCAGAGAAAAGAGTTAACTCTCATTCAGATAACTCTAGTTCTGATTAGAATAGCGTCGCTTTACTCCTGAGCAGCATAAGAAAAAATGATGTGGTGCCTACACTTTAAGTTTGTTAAAAAAAGTTTTGGCCAAAGCTGCCTGCAAAAATTTGTAAAAAATTGATGGAGAACATTTGCGATTCCCATCATCGTAAGGTGCTACCGATGAGAATGTGGCTGCTGAAGCCAAAAGTATTAAACTCATTTAAGAACGTTGACTTGCCAACGATCTTAACTACCTAAAGAGACTTTTACGAAAAGTTCCCGAATTGTGTATTTAGATTCAATTAACTCGTTACAGCTTTTTATTTAATGCCTTACAAAAGTTCCAATTGGAAATAAATTTTGACCAAAAATCACATTTTCTTACGACGTGGTTTTTCACCTCGGCAGTTATGTGAACATTTTTTTTTATCTTAGGATGGGAACACACGACGTTGGCGAAAAGACTGTGTATCTAAATAGAGTGACAGATGGGTGTGGATTTTGCATTGGCTGACTTTTTCTTTAATGTGTCCGAAAACGCCAGTTTAGCCATAAACTTGGAAAATTTGGAAAATACTCGGTTTTAGCAGTATGTCGCACAGCATAACAATCAATCAATATTTTTATTGTCAGCCGTTTAGGCGAAATCAATTGCCTGCCTAGAAACTGCTATTTGATCTCTTCAGAGTTTTTCGTGTGGGGTGCTGTTGCAGACCAACGATGAACAAATGGTGCGGAAGCTTTCCACACCGTTAAAGCTATTTAGTTGACAGGATGAGTTGAAACCAGTCGCAGCAGTCACATGAATGAAATCGTAATCCATAAGTAATCGTAGTATTTTTTATATCTGATAAAGCCTTAACAACGAAACGAAATAAATTTAGATCTTTTTGTTTCATTAAAAAAATTTAATTTGCAGACTCTGTCATTAAAAATCTTCAGTTAATGATCAGGCTTAAAAAATTGCCATTTCAAATTAATTAAATGCTGTTCAGAACCCAAACATACCTTTTATTTAGAATCCTTATATTTAAAATCAAATTTTTATTTATTGTAGAGCGATACTTATTCGTCTTTGTCTAGTCATTGCCATTCACGCTTTTTTTTTCTAAATTTTTTTTTTGTAGGTTTCAAATGAATTAAAATTTATTTCTTGTTAAACATTTTACAAACAGACATTCCAATGTTTGAATTTATCTGATCTTCAATGCAGTGTTGTTGTTTATGTTAATTGCGAATTTGTTTGGCATTTGTTAACGAAAAGGGAGGAAGTAAATAAAATCACCAAGAATGTCCACAATTTTTTTTTATTTTTGCAATTTAGGAATTTTAATTAAAAATATGTTTTGAATATTTTGTGGTGGATAAGAGTAATATTTAAAAATAAATTAAAAGTTTTATGGATGTATTAGAAAATAAAGAGGAATTTTTAAGCATAATATAAAAAATAGAAAAGAAGGAAATACATCTAAATTAATTTATTTTCCAAAAGAAGGAAGAAGAAGAACTCTTTGGAACTTAAATACAAACCAAAATAAGATATTTCAGAATTATCAAAAAAAAAAAAAAAAAAATAAAAATAAAAAAAAAAAATAAAAATAAATAAATAAAAATAAAATTAAACCAAAAAAGGAGATAAGTACAAATTTATTGAAAATGAAGAAAAGTTTTTAAATTCCTATTTATTTTCTATAGCAAAATAATTTATTAAAAAACTATTTTTCAACAGGAGTTTTAAGATTATGAATAATATTTTGTTTGAAGAAATATTAAATATTTAAGATACATTTTTAATTAAAAAACCAGTAAGAATTATATATTCGGCTATATATACCCTTCACGATGTATGTTAATCTAGTTTAGTGAAGTAACTCCAAAAAGTTGATTTCAACACCAACACAAACGGGAAAAAACATCACTTAATCGACTTCTCTATGCATGAGAACTCATAATATATTGTTACGTTTTTCCCTTTTTGGATCAATGTACAGATTCTTTTGATTGCAAGCACCACTGTGGCACATTATAAATTCGTTATTCTTAACTTCTTATGGTTATATCTGGCTACATACATACTAGATCCTGATCCACCCGTCTTTAGGATCCTATGGTGTCGTATTTACTAAACATGCGTTGTTACAAACGCATCCATCCACGCTACACTACTGTGTTACTCCGGCGAGACATACACTACTCGATGCCTTGTTTAGTAACCTCAACCATAACACAGATCTCTCCACCTTGCTTTACACCTGAGCCAGTCATCCCTACTAATCCAATAGCCACAACTTAACATCTGTAAAAATTTAGTTACTTCCTTCCGCTAACAGCTAGAACTCTTCTCATTCCTTATAAAGGTCGTCTTGACAACTATCTTTTACTGCTTTTATTAAATAGACGTCTTCACTAATTTATCTAGCCATAGCTTCACACAATAGTTGTCTTTCTCTTTCCGGGAGGTTTGTACTGCAGTTTCTTAATTTTAAATTGCCTTTCACAATTAGTATTCTTCCTCTGCAATCATGTCTGAAGATGGGTCTCGAACTCACGACTTCTGTTTTACAGCATGCACCTCTACCAACGCAGCCATTGAGGTTGCACAACTTGTGTTAGCTAATTGTCGTATTATTCAATACACACACCCCATGGTGGTAGAAGTAACTTTTTTCACCTTTTTCCTTTTTACCACGCACATACGGACACCAATAACAGGCATTGCCAGATCGTATGTTCGTAACAATATTAACTTTATGGGGTCGAAAATACAACAAACTCAGTATACATTTTTCTACTTTTTGTTGTGAAAAACCTACTACAAAACAGACCGACTCAAGTCTATATGTATTTAATAGTCTGACCTGTGGAGACAACCTTAAAAATATTTTTCTAAAATATTTTTCCACTGTCTTTTTGTCTGTGGCAGCCTTCTAATAATCAATTTTACACTTATGATTAAAGCAGTACGAGGCTGCTCTATATACTTCTGGCCTAATAGTGAAAATGCGAATATTTATAATCAAAAATGGTTTTATTGTTTTTCAAAGTATTCTCCAGCATGATTTATACACTCCGACTGAGACACCTCTAAAACATGGTTTTTGAACACTTCAACAGCTTCTTCTGCCGACGAAAATCGTTGACCACGCATTTTTTTCTTGATGTGCGGAAACAAGAAGAAGTTATTAGGTGCCAAGTTAGGGCTGTACGGCGGATGACCCATTAATTCGACGTTTTGGCCGGTCAAAAACGCTCTGGTTTGAGCCGATGTGTGAGAGCTCGCATTGTCATGGTGAACAATGATTCGTCTTTTCTTGTTGGTTTTTCGAAATTCTCCGATGACTTTAGGCAAACAAATTGTAGTGTACCACTCAGAAGGACCGTCCTACGTTGCTCAAGCGGAACAGTCGCCACATGACCAGTTTTGCCAAAGAAACAGGCGACCATTTGCTTCGAAGTGCTTCTTCCACGAACAACTTTCGTTGGATTTTGCTCGTCTTTGAAGACCCACACGGTCGATTGTTGTTTCGTTTCGGGCTCATACGCATAGATCCATGATTCGTCACCTGTGGCGATCTTATAAACGTCTTTTGAAGCACCGCAATCGTATTTTTGAAACATTTCTTTGCACCAATCGACACGAGCCTTTTTTTGAGCGACTTTCAAATTGTGAGGGATCCAACGAGAACAAACCTTTTTTACGGCCAGGTGTTCATGCAGTATCGAATGTATGCTGGTGGAAGAAATGTCCAAGGATGTTTCTATCTCTCGGTATGTCGCATGTCGATCTTGCATTATGAGTTCACGCACGGCATCAATGTTCTCTGGCACAACAGCCGTTTTTGGACGACCTTCACGGAATTCGTCTTTGAGCGAGCTTCGGCCACGATTAAATTCATTATACCAATTTTTCACAGTGCTATAGGATGGTGCTTCATCGCCATACAAAAATTCAAGTTCATCAGTACACTCTTATCGTGATAATCCACGTCGAAAGTTGTGAAAAATGATGGCACGAAAATGTTTACGAGTTAATTCCATTTTTTTCTATATTAATTTTTTCAAGTCACTGTAAACAACACAAATAATGGTCGTACGTCAAAACGTTTTGAGAACGATTATGCTTAAAAATGACAAACTTTCCAATGGAGATGTCAGATTGCACTTGGCAGCACTCAGTGTTGCCAGGCCAGAAATATATATAGCAGCCCTCGTACGTATTCTAAATTTCTGGTGTTTGGCTGTAACGGTTCAAGAGATAGGTCTATATAAGTCAAATTCTGTCATCTATCGGGACACTTTTTAATATTTAAGTTAAAATTTTTTTATTACTTTCTGTTATTGTAAACTGTCAATCGTGTTAAAATTTTGTACGTTTATATCATAACCATTAGTGCTTTGTGGGAACACCCTTTATTTTTAAAATGGTGAACTTTTTTAATGGGATCAATCGTAAGCAATACTTAACAATAAAAAAATTAGATCAGAAGTTATAGAATTCTGTGGGCACAATAAAAAATTCAAAAGAATTGATAACCTTCTTTTTCTTTAAAGTATTTTAAAAAGAAAATCGGTAACAAAATTGGTAATTAATAACTTCGTTTCCTTTTTTACAAAGATTATTGTTGAAAATTATGTAACCTACGTCTGTTATATTTTTAGTTTAAACTAAAAAGCTGTATGTTAAAAATACTCAAAATCTCAATTATACACTTTTCTATAGAAAATGTTTAAGTTTTTCAAGCTCTAATTGAGATACTATGAAAATTTTTTCAATGAAAAATTTTTTGAAGTTTTGGTATTTTTAAGCTTACAAAAAAAACCTGAAATTTTATACTTCTATTTTCTACATTTGCAAGAAATTCCTGGACTTATCCTAACAAGCTTTGCTTAAGAACACCTGATTGAGAAACTAACTTACTTTTTTAATTTCTAACGAAAAAGCTGAAAAATTTTTAGAACAAAAAGAATTCTAAATTCTATAAAAAATCATTTTGTTTTTTAGGATGAAAAAGGCACTTTTAAGAAAAAAATAACTCAAGAAGATTTTCTCAATCAAGAAGTAGAGACATTATTAAGTTACTTTTGTTTAATCGGTACAAACAGAGGCCTAGGGACTTTCCTAGTTACTTAATTATAAGAAAAAAAAAAAAAAGTGTTGAAGTTTTGGTAAGGTTTCGGTTACAATGTTTTTAGTTTTTTTCAAGCATTTATCTTACTTTTGTAACTAAAATGTTAAAAGGTCACTATGAAGATTTATAGAGCCGCTGCCTATTGTTTTCATCAAATTCAGCGTCAATAGAACAGCTGCGGCTTTCATTCCCAACAGAATCATGACGAAAAGTAATTTGAAGCTCTCCGCTTCCTTTTAATTGAGTCGTAGTCTTTACTACTAAAGTTCTTAAGGTCTTCTTCTTTTATCTTCTTTTTTTTCTCTTAATGTAAAAGGGTATCAAAGCAGAACGCTTCCTAATTTCTCAATTATTATAGACAACCGATTCGCAGTGTACGGCAACGTTAACCACATTAAGTTTCCTGATACCATATAGCCCTTAATCTTGACTTAGTTATTCCAGACTGACGATTAGTAACCATCGGCCTTCTTACTCATCACAGAGTCCTTTAACTCACTTAAATCGAAAGAGAATTCTCAATATAAATAAATTTTTAAATAATTAAAATAATTGATTATTATTTATTTTCTTTATGATTAATTGTGTCAATGCTTTCCATACACCTTTTTCGATTAAAGTCTTAAAAATAAAATAAGTTAACTTACATCTATGAAACTCAACCAAGATTCAAGATCCAGTCGACATATGAGCCGTGTCTTACTTCGTACATAAAGTTAGATATGAAGCAGATTTTTTTTATTCCTTTAAAACACAATCACTTCTTTTTAAAAAACTCCCTATAAATCAGAATGCACAAGAAGAGCAGAATCTGTATAATATTCCAATAAAAATGTTTTGACTACTTTAATAGGCGGACTATTCTTTTAGGAACTAAATTTAAATAATGAAAAATTTTTTATTAAAGCAAACTCAGTTTAAGAGTTTTAAATGCCTCTTGTTTTTAAAAGAAGAAGTACAAATTTGTTTCATTTGGTTAAATAGTGTAATTTTCTCCTAAACGATTTCCCCACATGAATAAAATTTTTCAAATAAATTATGATTGCAGACTAATAGAATTTATTCATTACACACTTTACGCATAATTGGTTGTTTTTTACATGAAATCAAGGTCAGTTAGTTTTGCAAAAAAAAAAAAAAAAGTGTCGCAATCTTCACTTGAAAAATATTCCTTAACAACATTTAACAGAATTTCCTTTTCTAATAAAAATATACAATTTACGCATTTAATGGAAGAAATTTGCCCCAATTACAAAGAATGACATTAACTGGATCTTGTTTTTATTCTACGATACAAAGAAGGAGCAACTGACTGAACTCATTTTCCTTTATTTACAAAAATAAAGTTGTTGGAAAGTGATAAAGAAAATTGTTCAATACAATTGAATCATATAGTTGTTGTTGCTTTTTCGTATAAAAAGATAACAACAGCAACAACTTAATAGCTTGAAGCTAATAAATTCATGGACGCATTTTTAAGAGAACCATTTGAGATAAAAATCTGTATGAAAAACTATTAAAGTTGTTCAAGTTCATAAATAAAAAAAATGAGTCCACTATTTTGCAAAAACTGGAATGCGTTTTTAAAAATTCAGGTTTTCATATTTTTAAGGGATAATAACCCGTTATGTGTAGTCCATGTTAATGATGAAATCAACTTTGCCAAGTCACTAGCTGAGCGAGCGAAAATTTAAATACGCCAGTCGATCAGACACAGTTTCGAAAATTTTGCTATTAAAAATCAGCAAAATCGGTCCTTTGACGCAGTGGTCAAATAACAAGCAGGCCTCTAATTTTTCCATATCATTTAAAACAATGAAGTAACTCATATAAAAAAAAAACTAATATATGGAGCAATAAAGAAATAATAAATTAAAAAAAAAAAAAATAAAAAAACAACAAGTGAGAAAGTTTGCACTCGCTCACATTTTCCAAATTATAGGCCTCTGAACTTTTCATATAAAAGAACGATAATGCAACATATTTTTATAGACATCAATATGGTTATCATTTAAAAGCTTTTGAAGAAGTCGTCCAGAAAATGCTAAAATTTTTTTTAAATGCTTAACCAATTATCTAAGAGCTGTTGAAATTTATTCTGTATTTTTTTTTTTTATTTTTCTGACATCCCCATATTTGTTTTTTTTTTTTTTTTTTTTGATTGGAATTACTTTACTAAACTAGATTTACATACATGGTGAAGGGTATATAAAATTTGGTATAGCAGAATATAGCACTCCTACTTGTTTCTCATAGTTTTTACATTTTCAATTAAAGTAAAAAAAAATTTTTTGGGTCAAGATGCTGCCCAAGATGTATGTAAATCATAACACAATAAAACCTGTTAAAATTCAAGTCAGTTAAATGTTTATGATAACGACTGTAATTAAAATACATGTAAAGGAATATTTGAATAACACAAATATTATTTTTCTTTTTATAAAATATATGCGGCGGTACAACACTTTCAAGGTAATAAAAAATAAAAAATATAATTTTTTTCATATTAAAACCAACAACAAATAAACTGCAATAAGCTACTAGATTTATTAAAAAAAGAAAAAAATAAAAAAACAACAACAATTATAGCATTGCAAATGTAATTGAAGTGCGTTTGCCACAATACGAGCAGATACCGGCTTTTCTGCCTTCTCATACTTATAAATCTCATTAACAGCATGTGTTTGGCAGCCGTTTTAATGGTTTATTGGTTTTCTTTCAATCTACTTGAGATTTATCTAGAATCTCTATTTACTTAGCTGCTTGTCTGTCTGTCTGTCCGTCAAGCTGCCTTTACGTCTGCCAATATTTCTGACATATTGGAATTTACTTTTTATAAATCTACACTTTATTTTTTATTTGTGTATTAATGGAACCACTTTGGGACAAGTTAAAGCTTAAGTTACTAAAAACTAAAGTATTTTTATTTTATAGTAAATAAATATGCAAAAAAAAAAATTTACAGAAACATTAGCTTAGACTGTCTACTTAGCAGACAAATCTTGCAGATAATTGACATAAAGTTTAACTGCAAGTTTTGTAATTATTTGTTTGTAACTTTTTTTTTTAGCGAAAAAACAGATACCCAAATGTGGGAATTAGAAATAAAGAAGAACAAATTTCTACTGTTTTAACAGAATTGGTTTTTGCGATCTAGAGTACTTTTTTATTACAACAAAAGAACGTAAAACTAAGTGCGCTTTTATCTAAAGAAAAATTTTAAAAACCTTAAAAAGCAAACAATTGCTTTTTCTAACAAATGTTCCTAAAAATTAGGTTTATTATTATCAAAAGTATTTATAATTTTTCACATGAACTTTTGTAAAAATTTTGCTGCCTTTTTTTCTTAAATTTCTCTTTTTTATTATTTTTTTTTTGTAAAAAAGAAATGTATGTAAAAAATCTTTATTCTTAAGAAATTTATTGGCATTTATTGTGGTTGTTATTCGCCTCGCTGACCATAATCGCTCAAAGGAATTAGACACTTTTTCCTATACAAAAGGTCAGTGAAGAAAATTTGTTAAAATGTCAATAAATCAAGCTAGACCCAAAGTTAAATTGTATAAAGATACTGAAAGAGTCGAGATATTAAGAACAAATGGAGTTTTTAATATGTTTGTACAAAAAAAAAAAAAAAATATATAAAAGGAAAATAACTGAGTAAAGAACCCAAATGGAAATTGAGTAAAAAGGAATAAATAATTGTTAGTTTTATATTTGCTAATACTCTGTATAATTTGACTTTGTATAATTTGACTCTGTATAATTTGGCTCACACATTTTACTACTATGAAAATTCAAGTTCTCTGTTCGCTTAATAATCTGATAGAGTTTGCATATGCTACTTAAATTTATAGGCGAGTTAAAACGTCTAAATTGTTACGTTATGAAAAGATCTGGCAACTCCTTCGAGCTTTTTTTTTTTTTGAAAATGTTGTAGCCATTTGTTTTTTTTGTGTTAGTTACGTAAAGGTGTTAAATTTAATTTTGTAATAATAATAAGAAAAGAATGTCTTAGTCATAAGTTCTAAGAGAACTTTACTTAATCATCTTTCTGTAATACATATTGCAATTTTCTAAAGAAGGTTTTACAATTAAAATTTGAGAAAAAAATGAAAAATCGCACAATAAAAATAGAGACTCTCTATAAGGTGATGGTTTCCGAACATATGGTAACGGTAACGACTTGTTAATATTTCCGTTAGAATGAGAAGCTACGAACCTCATAAGAAATTTTCTGTGACCTACATTTAAATGGTGATAGCTTCTCATATTACTAATATTTCTGATAAAAAGATAAGATAACTGATGGTTCCAAATAGGATACGAGGAGCTTTTATTTTTATCAAAACCTTTAAACGGCCATTCTCTCAGGCAAAGCACTAATCATTGAAGCCTAATATGAGCCAAGTTTTAAAGTAGTACTAAACTGTGTGAAATATCCAAATGAATTTAGAACCTACAGTACGCTTATACTGTGCAGATTGACAGGCGATGAAGTCATGTTAGCAAAAAGGTGTTTGTAATAGTGTAGCCGTTGAAAAAGCAAGGAGCTACTTTGCAGGACCTAATACCTCCTCCTTATACCTCCTGTGTTGTAGATATTATTTCACGATTTTTGAACTTTTAGATTAGTCAAGAATAAAAATAAGAAAAGTTTAATTACGATGATTACGATAATGATGATTCTTGTGTAGATATCTAGCTAAAAACTGTTTCAGCTTGCTGGATAATGAGACTATAAGTTTTGTGTTCATAAGTATTGAATTACAAAACTTACAAAGACTATGATGAAGAAAAATTTTTAAATTGTTGTTACTGAACTTATTGCTAGTATGCTTAGCTTCTACATATGATTGTGTTTTTTCTAAATTCGATAAATACTCTTTTTAAACTCACCGAATCAATAATTTGAAAATTCATAGCTTCTGCTCGGATTTGCTGTGATTCCGTAGTTGCCATTGCAAAAGAGTTGATTTTTTGGTGCTTTAGAATCCGTTCGTGTTCCTGAAGTCCAGGCAAGAAATGGTTGACAGAATTTATGTCTACAAAATTTACCACTAACACATTTGCAACAATTTTTAATTGAAAGGCGTTCAAAATGCAGTTTCTAAAATGTTGTGTAAATTAATATGATTCAAAGATGAGCCCAAAGTTGCATAGAATTGGTTGAAAAAAAAAAACAGTGGTAACGCTATTTACACATCACATTAATAAAAAAGCTTAAATTTTAGTTTATTGTTTTTGGTATTTAGATTAACAATGAAGGTCAAATGATGGGTTAAATGACTGTCCCTATTCTGACAAGGACGTTTTTATTCCCATCACCACAAAAAGTGGACATATGTGGGTATATCTTAGTTTGTCCTTTCGTTTTTTATTTTTACAATATCCATTTTCGACGTTATAAAGTATTTATATTCTGAGTTCTTTTGCATAGCAAATTTGATTGAGCGATGTCCATCTGACCGTTCATGTTAGGCATTAGATGAGCTAGAGAAAATCTAAATACGCCAATCGATCAGACATAGTTTCGAAAAACTGCAAGATCGGTCCATGTCCTTCGAGGCAGTGCGAAAAACACCACGCCTGCCTCTAACTTTTTAATATCAATTGAAACAATGAAGTAACTGCAATTAGAAAAACAAACATATGGAGCGATAGAGAATTGAAAAATAAGAAAAAAACATCCAGTGAAAAAATTGGCCTACAATTTCTGAGTTGTGTGCCTCTGAAATTTTCATAAAAAAGTTCGATTGTCAATATGGTCAGTGTGGGTATCATTTTCAAGCTTTTGAAGAGACCTTTCGGGGAATACTAAAACTTTTTTTAAATTCTTAACCCATTAAGAACCAAGGACAATGATATAAAAGACTGTGACACTTAATTTTTTTTCTTATTTTTTATTTCTCAATTCTCCGCAAATATTTGTTTTTTTTTTATTGCAGCTACTTCACTAAACTAGATTTACATATATGGTGTAGGGTATTAAAATTCGGCATAGTTAAATATAGAACTCTTACTTAAAAAAGCATAATTTTAGGAAATTTTAAATTCTGGTTAACGTGTTTCTGTATTTTTTGTTTTGAGTGCTGCCACTATGAATATTTTTTGAAATGCATATATTATAAAAATATGGCAGCACTAAAAAACTGATTGTTCTTGTCAAAGCTGTGTAAAATTTAAATAAAAATTAAAATTGAAGTAAATGTAAACTAATTTTGAATGAAAAATTTAACAAGAGACCTTAAGTAGTCAAGATTTAGAAAATGGTAATTTCGTTATTAAACTTAAGAAGGGCTCATTTAAAAATTTGTTGAACTTCTAATCCGTGAAAAGCGGATTGAATTCCGTTTCCGTACACAAAACATTCTGTTATATGGCTAAATAGCACAATAAATTTTATAAATTTTTGAAATATTTTTCGGCAATGGATGTCCCTATCTTTTATTAAATTATTTCCTAACCCTTCGTTTGATTGTTAGTTGTTTGTACATTCCTGCTTGAAATTCCAACTGGCTGTGTCGAGTTAATCTTAGATAATTTTTTCAATATAGATAAATTTATGCCAATTTCATAAATGTGTTGCGATGTGTATGTGTACGTGGTATATCTCTCTATGTGTGTGTGTGTGTGTGCATTATTACATCTTAGTGCAACTTGTAACCATTTGGCGAATTAACCGCGAAATAAGAAAAATATTTGGCACACTCATCAATCTTAATTCATATTTATGTTCCTTTTCTCTTTCAAAATTAACAAAAAAAAAATAATAAACTTTTTTTATGTTTGAATTTAGTTTGATCTTTAAAACATATGAAGTGTTTAAGTACATGTGTGTGTGTGTGTGTGTGTGTAAACATTAACCTTTTAATATTTTATGTTGTTCATAAAAATATTGTTATTTTGTTTGTTTGTTTTTTCTAAAACAGAATAAGGTGTGGCTATACCTTATCACCATCAACGAAATGGCCAAAATAGCAACAGCCACAAACAGGAACGATTATCTATTGTATTTTGAAATGAAAAGAAGCCTACTAACCAAGTGACCATTTAGTTTTTTATATTTTGTACAACTTTTTATTTTTTCAGAGACCTACATATCTGTCTTCTTTATTTTCATTTTTCTTTTTCTTTGAATCGACCAAGTGATTGGTCTATTAAGGCTTTTTCTATTGTTCGCAACAGGATGTTAAATCTTTGTGCTAAAGAATTTTGTTGTGTAGCAATAAATTAAGAGCAAATAAGATGACGTTTATTGTGAAATCTAATTTAAGTAAATGTTATTATTTTTTTCGGGTTCGTATGCCAAAGGTTGACTCTATTATTTTCGCTACCATGACTGTCATTCTGTCACAGTTTATTTTATCTGTGGAACCGTAATAGAAAAATATTAAATTCAAAGTTGTTGCTAAAGTGACGAGATATTTTTATAATTATAGTTATCTTTATCAGGTAGACGTTTCAAATATATCGGGAGTTTTTTAAGCCCGATAGAACTTTAAATTATAAAAAATAACACTTAAAATTAAAATTTGATGAAAAATCTTTTTTTTTTTATTAATTTTAGTGAACTCTGGAAAATCATTATGAATCAACTCACGCTTGAACAACGCTATCAAATCATCCAACTTATAGCCGACTTCATGATTTTTATGGTGCACATAATCGCCGTCAAAATGTGGACAGATTTCGTACCACATACTCTCTAGAGGATGCAATAACAACAACACGTCAAAGAATGTACGTACTGAAGAGATTATCATCTCTGCTGTAAACCAAAGTGTGGAAGAAGATCCAAATTTATCGATTCGTCGTCGGTCACAGGAATAGAGGCCCTGTCTATCTACTATGTGGAAAATTTTACACAAAGATCTTGGTCTATACCCGTATAAGATTCAGCTAGTGCAGGAATTAAAGCCACGATACCATTATATGCGTCGTTCTTTCACTAATTGGGCTCTAGAGCAGTTACATAGTAACTGACTCGTTGTTTTATCGCCAAATTGTGTTCAGCGACGAGGCTCACAACATACCTTACAGACTCCATTGCATTCAGAAATATGCAGCGTTTGGTATGATTTTAAGGCCGCATCTCATGTTACTGTCAATGAAGATCGTTATCTTATCATGATTAAAGATTTTTTGTTTAAAAATATGGATGACATTGATCCGGACGAAATGTGGTTTCAACAAGATGACGCTACGTGCCATACGGCGACCGCAACCATCGAAATATTGAAATTAGAATTTGGCGATAAGTTGACTTCGCGAAATTGTCCTATCAATTGGCCTCCAATGTCGTGACACCTCTCGATTATTTTCTGTGGGGCCATGTAAAGTCACTGAAGTAATGCTAATAAACCAGCAACAGTCGACGCTTTAGAAGCCAACGATGTTCGTGTTAGTCCTGACATACGTCCAGCAGTAGTTGAAAAAGTGACCCAAAATTGGGCGCCCAGAATGCGATTCTTCTTGAGCAGCCGTGGTGGCCATATGCCCGAAATCATTTTAAATATTGACGAAATGTTTTAATCTTCCGTATAAACAAAATTCTTGATTACCATTTATTTTTTTGTGTTATTTTCTATAATTTAAAGTTTTATGGGGCCTAAAAAAACATCCTTTACAAGACTTTATCTATTGTAGCAACAAACACAAAAAATAAAAATTTAATTAAAGGGCGTTGCAAGGTTTTTGAAACCCAGGCGGCAGACACTTTGCGTTAATTTAACCGAGCAAAAGAACAAGTACAACAAAATATAAATAAAACTAAAATATAAAGGGTGCTCTTATAGTAAAATAATTTTGAATTTTACAGCTTAAGTTTTTTAACCGTAATTGGAAGATATTTAGAACTTACACAGCGTGTCTACAAATGATTCTGCTATAGAAATAACTGTGAACAATAAATTGAAAATTGGAAGGGTGTCCAACTGTGAAATTTGTTTTGATTGTAAATTTCAGCACGTTAATATTGAGGGGGAATCTGCTGTAACGCTATATTTCTTCTCTGTTTCATAATCTTTTTTTACGCGCTCTTGTTTACTAAATATACGCTTTTACAATCCAACATAGCTATCCGGAGACAACATTACATTGTGCCGGCAAGATTCGAACAATTCAATGTCTTTTTTTTAGCAAACATGAGCCTTTAACCGTTACAGCTATCGGTCCTTCAATTCAGGCATTAATGTTACCCATCGTTATGTTACTTCCTTCTGTAAGACTTTAGAGAGACTTGAATCAATCAATTAGACACTGTTAATCAACTCAGTCACGACTAAGGGAGGCCCCTTTGAGGCTTGGACCAAGATTTTCTGGTTTTATTACACAGGTACTTTACTCATATTATATACCGTTGCTTTATGCAGGCGCGTCCCGTAACTTATGTACCGCAGCTACACTGTAATAGTCTTGCTTTTGTAATCGAGACCCCGGAGAATTAAACAATTGTTCTATACATCTGGGTTTTAACAACTCATTCAGTATAAATGCAATTATTTTTCTCTATCCTCTAGTTGCTGATGGGATATGAACTCTGATTTTCTATCTACCAAGTAAGCAGATGCCTCAACCAATGCCGTCTTCGCGACTGTCCAATATGTTTTAGCCCTCTTCTCTTTTTATTTTATTCTGTTTAAATATGGAATTAGAGCTCCATCCATCGTTTAAGTGAATAACTTTACACAAAGATCTTGGTCTACACTCGTATAAGACCCAGTAGGTGCAGAAATTAAAGCCGCGAAACTATCACATACGTCGTTCTTTCGTTTTAGGCACTAGAAAAGCTGAACGCCAAATTGGGTTTAGGAATTTATCTCATTTTTTAATTACCGGGTTTGTTAATAAATAAAACTGGCGCATTGGAATGAAACAAAATTACATCTAGAAAAATACACACGGTGGCAACATTTTTTTGATTAAAAGTCTAAGCCAAAGTCAGCTGCTCCGTGGCGTTACTCTCTCGACACCTCCAATTTTAGTTTAGTTTATTTTGAAAAATTTTTATTATTGATTTAATTGACTCAAAACAATTTAAAAATGTATCACAGCTGTAGGGTATTTAACCATCATGCAATAATTTCATTTTATTTCCACTTTTGTGCTGATAAATGCAACAAAAATATTGCGTAGTTGCCATTAGTTGTGGTTTAATAAATTTTTGCATATTCGTACATATTTTTTTTTTGTTGCCTTTTTCTTCGCTTTAAAAATTTTAACTCACATGTGAATAAAATTCTTGAAAAGAGATATTAGAACATAAGGCGGAATTAACTTATAGGCTGTTTTATCAGAGACATCTATGGCCATAAGTCTTGACCCTCATTGATCAACAACAAGTAAGAAAAGAACATGTGTTTTTGCGCACTTTTTTCTGTTGTTGTTGTTGTCGTTGTTGTTTGTTTTATTTAGTTTCAGCATTTTCAATTCCTGGTATTGTTTGCTGATGATTTATAATTAAAACAGGAAACATTTGTTTTCTTCTCTAGTTTTCTTGTGATGTCTTTATATTAGAGGTTAGAATGTTTAAGTAAACAACGGCGTATAAGAGTCGCACGAAAAAAAGTAGAAAAAAATTCAATGCAAATTGGAAAAAGAGCAGTGATTAATTGAATTAGGCAGTAGTTTGTTTGTCAAGTGAAATATTTCTCACTTAACAAAATGTAACGTAGAACAACTCGAAACCTTTAAAAAACTAGAAGTTCTATTTGTTTTGATCACATAAAGGGTTATACAATAATTAAAATTTATGAAGAAAATTACGAATAACTTTTGAATATCGTGCTAATATTATAATGAAATTTTTACCTTGTCCGTAATGTAATTTAAAATCCTTCTAGAGTTCATTTGACTTTAATTTTTTTTTATGAAAATTATTCGAAGAAATTTTTATAAAATAGTGAGCCTGACAGTTTGAAAAGAAAGTTTTTTTTATTAAGTTTTCTTTAGTGATTTTGTTATTATTCCCTTCGTTAATTTAGAATATTTAGAAATGAACGTGAATTATTGGCTCATTTGCTCATTAAAGGTCAAACAACTTTGACCTTCAATGTATAAATTGTGACTGATTTAACTGCAAGAACCAGTAACTTTACGTGGGCCTATAAACAAGGATACAGAGGCGTCAAGATGCTCGATATTTGAGGCCAGTTAAAAGATCAATTTCTCGACACTTTAACTAATCACCAAATCTGTAAGTCGACGGTCGCAGCCAATGTCATCAATTTGAAACAAAAAGTCATTGATTATGTTGTGGAAATGTCTAGAAGTCGAACTGACAAAGAACTATTTTGCGATCAAATTTAGATTCAAATTTGATGACTAATTATCAAGGTAAATCTGAAGCAATCTATTTATGATAATGAGCCAGGGTATACTGATCATTCGACATTAACCCTTTTCGTTAATTCTATTGGGTTTAAAAATTGTTCCTGGCTTAAACAATAACTAAAGGCGCTTCGCTATGGATGTTCCCAATGCAGTATCAGTCACAATTTTACTTGAGACTTAAGTTACAGTACTCGTGTGTAATACCTTCATTGAGTTGAGCTAAGATTGTGTGGGGTAAAAGTGATTTAGTGTCGCCTCTGGATCTATCGATAAAAAGGATCAGAAGGAAGATTTCTAGGCTGTTGTTCAAGGGATGTAAATGCTACCAGAATAGAATATTCTTATCTTCCTACTATGATCATTGTTGTATCTGTTGGGTACGTAGTGAAGAGAAAATGGGTTTCCATTTTTGCAAACTTCATACTTCATACGATAAACTGATTTTTTTTTGGAACAAACATGATACTAATTTATGAGGTACCAGCCAATTTAAAAAAATTCTTACTTGAGAAAAATTCTCTTTGATTGAAACCATCAGCTGAAAAAGGGTTTGTCAAAATAAAATTGCTTACTTCATTGGTATTATCGTCCAGTATCTGCAAAGTGAGCGAACTAATTGTTTGACGATGGTTGTTAATAATGATTTATTCTAACCTCTTGGCATAAGGCTTCTTAGGCTTGGCTATAATACTGATGGTATCTTTTATTACATAAATATATAATAAGGGCCTATCGACTATTCTTCATCATTATGATTTACGAGATAACGGAAATTCCTGTATATTTGGCACAGCAATAGACGGACGAAATGTGTTACGGCACTTAAAAAATTATTCTTTTTTAAAACTCTAAGGAAACTTTCAAGACATATTTAAGAATATTAAAGAGATAACATATAAGTAAAGAAGTTACCTTCTCTTGCAAAAATTCAAGTATAATTTTTCACATCAAATACAGGTGTAGGGTACCACAAGTTCAGATTTTCTTACTATTTTGTACTTTAGTATTTTAGTGCTTGAAGGAGTTAAAAATTTTAATATTTCCAATTTTTTATCCTCTTTGTTTTTCACTGCTAAATATTTTTATATCGTTTTTGCTTGAGTTCATAAAAAAATTTAAAGGTCATAAATTATTTATTTCCATTTTAACATTTATTGCTTTTAATCAACAGTGTTTTGAAGAAGTAAAATGAACATTAAAAAATTGATTGTAGAAAAATTCTTTCAAACTAATAAAGAACTGCTGTTTTAATTACAGCATAAAATTATTTTATTTATACAAAATTAAAATTGCAAAATGAGAAATTGAATTCCGTCATTTTAGAAATTTAGGAAGAAGAAAAATGTGTCATAAATTGTCATAAATCAATACAATGAAAATTCAATTTTTGTTGATTTTTAAACTTAAGGTGTCTGTTTGCCTATTGTGGTTCCAAAACAAGGTCACATACAATTTGCATCTTTTTACTCGTCCTTATCCACTTTAATACTACGGAGTGAAGTTTCAAATGTTTGAAATTTATGCATTTAAGTTTTATTTCCTTTACAAAACATTCAAAATAAATCCGCAAAATGTGACAGCTTTAAATTTTTATTTTTCATAATAATATTTTAAGACAAGTCCATATAATTGAAAATCAGTCTGCTATTCGTAAATTTTTCAATTAATTTTATTTTCACTTTTACTTGTTTTCATAGTGAAAAATTATGTTTCAAGCATCGTTAAAACAATGGCATCGCTAGGAAAAACCCTTTAATATTAAATTTATTTTTTACACTTATTTTTATGGCGCACATATTTTTATATACTCTGTGTTAATTCTAAGCGTCTGTCTACTGCGGTTAGAAGCCATATAAATTTAAATCAGGTTACTATTGGAACAACTTTTAAAATAAACTTTTCTTTTTGCCTATGACGATTGGAACACCCTTCTACAGTCTCAGAGATAAAAAGCTCTCTGTCACAGTCACAGACAGATATTGTAGCGAACACAATAGGGTCACGTGTTTACTCTTTCGGCTTGTTAAGGTTGTGAATTAACTGCAACTACTCAAACAGGCCTTATCGTGCGGAAAATGTTGCAGCCTTATTCTGTAAATCTCTAAAGTTAAATTTCTATAGTTGAAAATCTATTTAGCAATTTGCTATTTATCTATTCTGTAACACTTTTTGCCGTTATATATTTTTAAATTTTTAACAGTCGAGACTAAATTTAGCTTCGAGAATTGCAAAATAAGACTGCTGAATGGGTTTTCAAATGGAATTTGTTTAAAAGGAACAAAAATAAATTATTTAAATATGAGGCCACCTTTAAATTTACTATGATGTTTTGAACTTTTCGATAAATTTTTTGTTTTTTTAAATTGGTTCGGAGTTGACTGAGTTTTGTGGATAGTAGAAATATAAAAAAATTCAGACGAATTAACAAATTCGTTCCTCTCTGAAGTCAGAAAATGTATAAAGGAATTAAGATCCTTCTGATTTTTGTTAAAATCTTTTAAAAAGAAACAACTTTATTTAAGAACGTCGAATGCATTTAAAAAAAATTTAGATTTTTTTGTTATGAAAAAAAAATCTTTTTGCTTCAAAGGGAAATTCTATCAAAAAGCTCTTTAAGTCTTCAGTATTTGGAAAAATTCTTATATAAAAAATTCTCACTTATAATAATATACGATAATTTTATATTGAGTTTTTTTTTAACAAGATCTCTGTTTTCAAAACAAAATAAAAAAAGAATAAAAATACCTGAAAATGTCACCGGCTCTTCACGGGTTAAGCATTTAAAAAAATAGTACTTTCTTAAAGATCTCTTCTAAAGCTTTTAAATGATACCCATATTGATATTTTGAAAAATTTTAAGAGTTCAGAGGACTGAAACTCGCGAAATATGGGCGAGCGCCAATATTTTTCACTTGTTGTTTATTTTTTTCTTATTTTTTAATTCTCTATTGCACCAAATATCTGTTTTTTTTTTATTAAAGATACTTCATTGTTCCAAATGATATAGAAAAATTTGAGGTATAAGAGGTGTTTTGCCCGTTGCGTTCAGGGACATGGACCGATCTTGCTGATTTCTAATAGCAACTCTTTTGAAAATATGTCTGATCGATTAGCGTATTTAAATTTTTTCTAGCTCACTTACGGCCGAATCACGCATCTAGACTAACTAGCGCACCATGCAGTGAAATAATGAGCATGCAAAGGCTTCTCAATAATCCCTCTAGGAACCTCTCAAGCTAAAATGCGGCAATTTTTTTTAAACTATTATGTTGCTGGTGTTGCTACAAATGAAAAACAAAGATCAAGTAAAAACCCTTTAAAAATGTGATGCAAAAAAAATTATTGCACAGATATGTCCGCACTGGTTTAAAACAAACATTGTTCTCCAAAATACTTCAACGCGTAAAATCATGTATATGTATATCACTGCTCTTACATAAGCTGTACTTTTCAGTACTTTCCTTCACTACGATTTTATGTCACAAACATTTTCTGCATTTCAACTTATAATTTATTTGCAACTTTTATATCTTAAAGATTTTAAATGTTTATAAACTTTTTGCACATCAGACACTTTTCCAAAAATGTAAGAACACAAGTAAAAATTTATTTTTTTTTCTTTCAAAAGTGCAAATGAAAGATGATTATTTAACCATGACTACCATGGAATTTTACTGTTCGTTGCATTGATGTTGTAAAGTTTTATTAAAATTTACTCAACCAGTGTACTTTACAGTCCATAATTTTCATGTACTTTAAAATTAAGATTAACAAGTGGACGAGCGTGCAAGAAATAGATATTATATTAACTCACCTGAAGCACTTAATAATTTACAGTTATTTAATGTTGCTATTATACATAATAAAGATATAATTATAAATTTAATAGAATTAATAAGAAACATTTTTAAATTATTAACTGGAACAGTATAAATCAGATAAAATAAAGAAGAAGAAAAATTTCTAATGACCGTCAATATAATAAAATTTTTATTTAATCGACCGTTCTGTGATTTAAAAATTATGCAACTGAATTCAAATTTAATGCTTCAAAAATTAAATAATTGAATTGTGCATGATTTTGTTATAAAAATAATTTACATTCAGTTTAATTCGATTTGTTTGAAGAAAAAACAAGTTTGGCGGGTTAATTTTCAACAGCGAAGGAATTTTAACATTTTTCTGCAATTGTTTTAAAGTTTAAATGTTAGAAAAGTAAGTTAATAAACCAAAGATATGTTGCCATTAAGGTATTTGTAAGTGAAACCATTTAAGACAATTGAGGTTGCTTAAATAATACGAGGATAAGTAAAAAAAAATGCTGTAGAAATTCATAGGTCGATTCATTTATTTAATAAAAGAAAAGAGTTTTTAGATAATTAATATTATTTATTTTATTGGTTCTACACATGACTTTATGAGCTTTTCGTAAGATTATATTCAGTAGAAAAACATTAGTTTGTTTCAGTTTATTAATATATTTTTGCCTCGCTTTTTAAGAAATGTCTGTCTTAAGCAAATTTGAGCTCACCGCATCATTATTTTATAACAGCATTGGAAATTGTTATATCTAGTACATTTATGTTGATAATGAATGTTAGTTTGCATTAGCAGTAAAATTTAATTGGTTCTTGAAAAATGTAGTAATTAGAAAATTTTTTATTGATACAGCAAATTATTTTTATTACCAGTGATATTTTACTGATAAATTAAACAGTAATTGAATTACCATTGATACTGCAAATTGTTTTCATTACCAGTAAATTTGCATTAAGTACTTTAACAGATATTGCGTACTGACTACTGTAGATTTTCAGTAACCAATAAAATTTAATGCATTAATTACTGAATTTTTTTCAAAATATGTATTTTATAAATTTACTTAAGCATGTCGTCAATTACTGATTATTGACTTCTTTTTCAGTAACCAGTAAATATTCAGTGGTAATCAAAATTGAATTGCAGTATCATTAAACATTGTTTTTTAATGCAGCTATATTGGTGCTTCTCAAATAACATTAAAAAGCCAACAAATTGGTTACTGTGCGGTTTAAAAGTAGAACACAAATATTTAAATTTATTTTATTAAATCTCTTAATAAATGCGTTTCCATTTGTTTCAGACAACCAATTAACTATTTGAAATCTTATAAATTACAACAATTAGTATAAAAAAAAACAAATATTAATTTTCTTGCAGACACAATAAGTGTTGTAAATTGCACACATTTCTGGTTGAGCATAAAAATTTTAATCGATTTTTATCGTTGGTTATTTTACAAATGTTCACTAGAGTGCACATTAAGATAACAAAAATTCTTTAGAAATTGGTTCTCTCTCTCTCTCTATTTTCGCCAATGCAAACGATAATGAACAATGGAATTTCATTTTATTTTGACCATATAAAGTTTAACTAATCACATAATTACAAACAATTGTTGTGACCCATTTTCGTTTTCATAAGTGTTTAAGTATGTGCAGTTATTGTGGGTATAGTTGGGTGTCTTAAAGAAGATCTTGAAAGGCATAAATCAAAACCACACAATATTTATATTTTGTAAAAGCAATATACAATAGTGAAAAGTTGCAATTGCAGAAAAATAAT
Organism: Cistogaster globosa; assembly: GCA_937654795.1. Lineage (NCBI taxonomy): Eukaryota > Metazoa > Arthropoda > Insecta > Diptera > Tachinidae > Cistogaster > Cistogaster globosa. The sequence continues at coordinate 92,400,604 of OW569407.1, read as the reverse complement.
CGTTGAAAGAAAGAAAGAAGTAAAATCGATGATTAGACACCACCACCAATACCACCACCACTATCATCATTATAACATCATAATCATGGCATTCAAACAGCCGCAAAAGTATAAATTTGCAGGTAAAATATTTCTGCTGAAAACCTCAACATATTAAAACGAGTCTGGAAACATGTGTAAGCAACCCAAAATGTATCTAAACAAATACTTTAAACTGACTAAACACTTGTTTCAGCACCATGTTTTTCTTTTATTATTTTGTGGTTTATAATTCACTAGTAATTTAAGTTAATGTTAAGAAAAGAAAAAAAAAAATGAAATAACAAGTAGAAACACACACATACGAGTGGAGTAATAAACTTTACTCTCATACATTCATTGGACTAAGATGGGTGCATTAAATTTATGAATTAGAAAAACTTAGACGCTCTTTAAGGAGTCTTATATAAATATTATTAATTTTTTATGGTCTGTAAGAGCCTGTTTGTCAGTGAGAGTGTGTAATTACGATGAGTGAAATAAAATTATAAAATAAAAAATAATTTTTATTATTCGTAACTAATTATATGGTCAGGAGTTTTTGCACTAATTTAATTCAATTTTCAATTGATTCAAGTAGGAAAATTGTTTTCTTTTTGTAATTAAAAATATAATTGGTTCAATTATTTATTTAGTTAGAAAGTTTTGTATTTATTGTTAGCTTTTTCGCAGATAGGAGGGGTATATAGAAGAAAGTCACTCTCTTTGTAACTTTTACAATATTCAATTCCGACTTCAGATAATTTAGAAATTCTTGATCCTTGGATACAGGGGAAACATATTATCAATATCCGTCTCTCCGTCCGCCTGTCTGTAATACGGTTGAAACTGGTCTTACCACGTTTCTCCATCAGTCTGTGAATAATGCTGCTAAAATTGGTCTTATCAAGTCCCCAGCTAAGCTACAGAAAATTTATTACCACCGTTCTTGCAAACAAATCTGGTTTTGAAGGAGATGCAAACGAAATTTAGCATTACCGGTTTATAAATACTAGAGATAAATTCAATAGCAAGGGCCTCTATTATCTTTACGTTTTTCAGATCTAATTTTACTTTTTTGTTAGTTATTGTTGATTTTCACTTTGTCTTACTGAAAGCTGCTGCTAAAAGATGTAGCGATCCTTAGTTTTCTTGTCTTCTTTGGAAAATGTCTGGAGATATTTGTAAATAATTTTTCTCTCTAAAAATCTTTAGAATTTAAAATAAAAATCAATCTTAAATCATAATCAAAAATGTATAAAAAAAAACTATCAACAATCTAAAGGCTTTCTAAAAAATCCCATTTTCTTAAAACACACATTTACTATATTCAGTCATCCTAAAATTTAAATGTGTGACATAACAATATTCTTTTCAGCCTTAATTTTTGGGCTCATATTACAATAAATTATTTGATAAAAAAAATTATTTTAGGAAAGTAAATCAACAATTCTTTTGGTGACGTGCCAAATATGGCAGTCTTGCTTTATTTTCAATTAATAATATAATGAAGGTAATTAAAAATTTAATTAAAAAAAAACATTACTGCAGCTAATAACGACAATCTTTTTTGCAAAAACATAACAAATAAGCTACTTAAATTTATATTACATTTTTGTAGGGCATTTTTTTTAAGCTTCTGTGCCTAAAGGACATAAAAATAACCCTACTATCTTTCCTGCATTGTCTTATTGGGTTAAGATTATAAAATCAAGCAGAGTATATTTTGCAAACATGCATAGAAAATTGAAACTAAAAAGGTGTCCCAATAGTTATGTGATTTTCAGAAGGCATTATTTTTTATTTATCCAAAGTATTTATTACGATGTCGGCTGTAAAACTCTTCGTATGTGAGTCCAACTTCCACTTGATGGATTTATTTTGAAGCGTTTTTTAAGTAAATCAAAATTAATTAATTACTTTAATTTCAATTTTCTCATGAACCAAATACTTGAAGAATGACTATAATTAAGTTTAGTATTTAATGTTAAGGCAGTAAAATTATTTTTTAAGTTGAAAAAGTATTTTTTGTATATTTTTCGATTTTAAAAATAATTCTTTCGTTTATTAAAATATAATTTGCTTAAGAAAGAAATATGAAAGCATTTTTAAAAATTTCCTGCCAAACCTCGTTAATAATCCAAATATAGTCTGTTCCTCTTTAAGCACTATTCTGTACATATGCAGCATTCATGTGTAAAAAAAAGAGCTGACTGACTGACCATTTGCCATAAATGTAATAGAACTATGAAATTTTTAAATTTTTTTAAGAGAATCAGGAGAAGCTGCGTTATATAAATAAATATTAAGAAATGCAATAAAATAACAGCAATAAAAATATTTTAAATATTTATTACGGAAATCAAATTGTAAACAAATTAAATTTTCATTTAAAATTTTTTTTGTTTGTGGAAGAGAAGACAAAAACTTCTAATAGTTTTTTGCCATTTAAGGAAGTAAATAATTTTTTGGTTTATTTTTTTTTTAATAATTGTTGTGAGTTTTAAGCCAAAAAAAATAGATATTAAACATTTTTTCACTATTTCTAAACGAGGATTTAAGCAAAAGGCTTTAATGCATCAGCACAAAGAAGGTTAATAATTAATACCAAAAATTTTTTAATAAGAAAATTTTATATTTTATGTGACAGTGTGGTAAGTCATTATACTTTAAATTAACTTAAAGCTTTTATTTAAATACCATTTTAAATACCTTCTAGGTTTAAATACCTTTTCTCTTAAAAATAGAACTAATGCCATGTTCTTAGTTTAAACTTTAAATTAATTTTTTTAAAAATAAAATACAAAAATGAAGAAAGAAAAAAATAAAAATATTTTTGAAATACTTTTTAGGCTGTATTTTGAAAGATGACGATAACTTTATTATATGCTGCCAATATTCTGCTCAACAGTGGAGTGGCTCAGAAATAGTTATATACGATTAGTCAAAAGGATTGGCATCCAGTACACAGCCCTGAAACTCATCGAATGTAAAGAATTTGGCCTCAAATTAAATCGTTTTTAAAAAAACATAAGAGATAGCTAAAGCTAAGAAATAAAGAAACCGCGACAAAAATATTGTTCATAAACTGGTAGATATTTTAAAGGCTTAAATCTGAACCTTGCGCTTCCTTTCAAGGATAATAAATTTTTAACTGGGTCACAAAAAAATGCTTGATGTAATTTTCTCAATTCAGAAGCCAATTTGTCGATTTTAATAAATATATAAAATGTTTTCGTTTACACACTTTGGACAGGAGATGTTTATGTGGAAAAGAATTAATTTACATACGCACTTGATCAACAACAGATTATTAACTCAAGATTTTAAAATTTTCCATAAAGGGACCGGAGATGTTCGTTACTCTATAAATCGCAAGTTAATTAGAATATCAATAAATTGTCCAAATTTTACCAAAATATAACATTCTCATCAAAATTTTACCAAAAATATTAGGCTTTTTTTAATAAGAAATTTAAAATTTTTATTAAAAAATAAAAATTCAGTGAAACAACTACAGAATAGTAAACAATTTGAATTTCACTAAGCGATTAATATTCCACCAAAATATTTATTTTCGCAAAAATTTTTAATAAAAATCTTAATTTTTTCGAAAGATTGTATTTGAAAAAAAATAAATCATTTAAAACCGGAAATGCATCAAATCCGCACTTTTGCAATTACAGCCAATAGACCCCAAAAACTACAGGGAGATTAATTGTTTGATACTTTTGTATGATAAAAAGCCATCACAAAAGGCACAGGAACCTAGAAGACCTCCTTATAAAGGGCTTAGAACAGACCAAAAGGTCACAAAAAACGGCTCAAATTCATCCCAAATATTTCCTTTATAAAAAAGATATACACATTTCGGTTAAAAACTTTATATTTTAAGAAAATAAACACAATTATTTTAGTGAAGGGTATAGAAGATTAGGCAGTTAAGTATGACTTTGACAAAAAACAAAAAAAAAAAAAAATTTATTTCTTTGCCGGGTTCTATGTAGTTTGGAAAGGCCTTTAGGTATTCTTTAAATGGTTTTTGTATGGATGGGTGTATGTATATGCGAAAAGCCGCTGTTGAAAGAGATATTCTTCAAATGAATTAATGTTAATTTTAATAGCTCCGCTGTTTTTTTAACTTATTTCTTTGTTAAAGTGTTAATTGTTTTTTTTTGTGTACTTTTTTATATTGAGTTTGTTTTTTTATTTATGTATGTACATGTTTCTTTACTTTTTAAATAAAATTTATTTATTGCAAACTTTTCAATAAAAAAGACATTTGCTGCGCAGCTAAAACGAATTTGTGTTAATTTCTTTCTTTTATTTAAAGTTAAATCAAAGTGTTTCGTTTTTATTTTTAAAGTTTAACAATAAAATTAAATTTTATTTAAGCACCGTTTTGGTAGATTCACATGTTCTCTTTTGTAAGAAAGTTTTACTGAACAATTGGGATAAACTTAACGTTTCTATAATTTTGTAGCATTTTAATGGATAAGAAAATTTTTAGTGCATAAAACACCAGTAGTCATCCGAAACTGTTAAATCAAAACAAATTACTTTTTTATAACACATCAACAAATTGAACAATGCAATACTTACTGTACATATATATATACATACATACATACATACTGCACATACACATAGAAACATAAAACCACGTAGAAAAAAATGAAATAAATACTTCAGAAAAAAAGAAAGAATTTTAATGATTTTTTACACAAATTTTATTGCAAACTGTTTAAATGCTGATTGCATGTACCACGTTTGGGGGTCCAGTTTGCTTTAGTTGTTGTAATTTAATATGTTTGGCCGATATTAAAAATAAATAATTTTTTATCTTTCTATTTTATCATTTAAATTTAATTAGTAAAATTTTTAAAAAAAGATGCGTTTAGTTGACTTTTCATATTGACACTGGTAGATGACAGGATATAATTTAGCGATTTTATGGTTTTCTATCCGATAACCAACTGTTTTTGTTAGAATGGATTTATAGTTAATTTCTATTATCTGTTAATTTTACATTTATGTGTCTGTTGTCATATTGTTTATGCCCACCTATGGAGAACGTAATTATACGTTGATTTAATTTTACCTAAAAAGAAATTGTGCACAGCGTAGACAAGTATTTGAAAAAATACCTTTCTTAATTTTTTTTAGAATCTAAAAATTAGTACAGTTATCTTATATAAAAACTGACTATTATGAAACCATTGATAAGAAATTCTGATATGAAAAATTTTTATTTATTGAAAACACCTATTGATGTGTTATGTAGTGAATTTAATGTCATAAAAAAATAAAATAAATTAAGAAAATGTCCTACTTCTTATAAATTAAAACTCTGCATAATTATCACAAGTATGGATTGTAAGTATCTAAGTAAATATAACACAATCTTGACCAAAAAAGCAACTAACCGAAAGTTCCTTAGTACCAATATATCTTTTGAAAAAAAGGTAAACTTAATTTTAAACTGGCAACCCTAGTAATAATTCATTAAAGTTATGATGTCATTTATAGATAATTAGTTTTTAGAATTATTTTTTAATTTATATTTTGTTTGTACATAATTTTAATCATTAACTGTCATCACCTTTTCAATGACTAGAAAAAGCGTTTTTTAAACTTCTAACACGCAAAGTATTTGTACTTTTTTTTTACTTAAAAATACATGAGATGGGATTGGCCTTCCATAAATATCTACGTTGTCAGTTATTTAGAAATTTTTGGTATTCATTTAATTTTTCTTTACTTTGAAAGATTTATGAGTAAGAAGGTAAAGAACAAAAAACAAAAATGGTTAATAAATATTTTATCTGGGTGGATGCACCTTTAAAATTTCTAAAAAAAAAATAGTGAGCGATAAAACTTTTCAAAGTCATGATGAAACAATTTCTTGCATCGTTCTAGGAGAATAAAGGCCCATCAAAATGATTTTGGAATTGGTAAACACTATATTTTTTGGTAGACTATTTCCTCGTGCACATTTAGGTTAAACTTAATTAACCAATCATTTGTTTAATAAAACATTTCATTACTTTAAGAAAATTTTAAAATTACTTGTTTTTTTCTGCTATTAAAACTGTCGTACCAATTGTCCCGAACAAATAATTAAAATCAGTAATATTGATTATTGAAGCTGAAAACACGTTTCGATGTCCTTTCGCTACCGCTTACTGAGCTCTTTTAGAAACTTCTTACAAAAATTTTTAATAAACTAAAGATTTTTGTCCAAATTGTTTTGAGTTGAAATTTTATTCAACTATTAATTAATTCAATTATTAATTTGAGTATTAAAGTCTCTTAATTTTTCATTAAATTATTAATTATTTTAACTAATTTTTAATTAGAAAATTTATTATTTATTTTTTAATTAAAAGTATAATTGATTTAATTAAACATTTTATTAAATATCTTTCTGAAAAGTTTATTAAGTGCATATATCTTTTTCTGTGTGATATTTAAAAAATATTTTTTAAAATATATTGTTACAAAAATACGATTTAATTGATTAAAGATCTGTAATAAAATCCTAATGTACGTGCCCTATTGTAACCTTTTTAAATAAAAATTGAAGAGCTTAAGTTACTTTATACCAAGAAGAATTGTGGGGACTCTAAGATAAAGTGCCTGGCTGGTAACCCTAAAACTCAAAGCTCGGCATGATTTAAGCTTAGAGCTTAAGTCTTAGAAAAATTAATATCATAACAGCATATGGTAATAGTGACTCAGCTAATGAAAGCGCCTGGTAGACAAACAGGAATGAGGTCGTAAGTTTGAATATCGCCGCTTTAAAAATATTGTTATAAAAATAGGAAAATCATATAAAGCCACCCTTTACGTATGTTCTTGTCCGTCATTAGATGAAAAAAATGCTGATAAAGAATTAAGCGATCCAGAAAATGTGGCATTACATTCTACTGGTTTCTTATTCTTTTGCTTTCTTTGGAAAACGTCCCCACACATTTGTAAATAATTATTCTTTTTAAAAATTTTTAGAAATAAAAATAAAAAAGGAACTAAGCCAAAAATCAATTCTATTTCAGTTTGTTAAAAATTTAAGATTGATAAGAAGAAGAGAGTTGAATATGTTTTCACTTCCATCACAAAGAAGTTGAGCGTGTGTAAAAACAAAGTCATAAGTTCAAATCCCATTAGCGTCATAAATTAAGCAAAAATAGTTATATTAAAACAACAGCGGTGGATAAATTGTTTAAAAGATCGATAAAATCACAAAATTAAAAACCATTTTTGTTCAGCCACGCTGAGTGAGCTACTGGAGAAGCCTGTGCATAAACACGAGAAGCTAGACACGCCTGTAAAGTAGATTATAGAAACCGTCATTAAAATCTTAACCTGCCTTTGATAATTGAGGTAAAAAATGTGTATAGCAACCGTCGTGGAGATCGTTAAAAAAGCCTGGTTGGTTAAGCAAGGTGATGATGAGCTGCAGTCTCACTGGAGAAGAAAGGTGTCCTGGTCTGGATAATTACTCTGGTTAATATTTAAATATGTTTTGGACCATTTGCCGGTCGCTGCTTAGTGTCACACATCTTTAAGGCAATAATTGCAGCCGTTTTATTAATTACTTGCCAAATGATCACTGGTTTTTTTTTTGGGGGTAGATCGGTGAGTTGACATATTGCCAACGAAAATATTCAAATCGGAATTAATCCCATGCTCTCATTGTGGCTAATTAGCATCATGAAATATTTTTGTTAGTAAATTAAATGCATCACACAGCATGTGGCGTTATAAAGTTAGTAATCTCATCTCTATACAATTTACCAATGACATAAACATTCTGCTCATCACAGTTTGTGCGAATATATTGACTGATGATTCCACCGACTATACAGAATATTAAACAGAGACTTTTCATGGATATAATGGGTTTTAATTTTGCTCAACAGGATCGTACAACAATTACTGTTAAAAAAATAATAAATTTATATAAAATATTTATTTTTGTCATAACTAAATGTAGCCTTCGACATGTTCTAACATTAATTTTATAAAATAAATAAAGAGAGTGTAATTGCTTCAATGCCTGCTGTTTAATGTTGGGCAATTTTAAGCACGCAATCACATCGTTAAAAAAAATAAAATAAAAATATATATAAACAAAAAAAAAAAAAAAAACAAATATCTTGTTTACAGTATCTTGCACCATCATTTTTGTTTTAGTGTCATTGACATTTCCTGTTTACATAAGATATTTTAGTAGCAAATAGAAAAAAAAAATAATAAATAAAAATATTGTATTAATGTCGACAACTTAAATAAAATCTTAAGATTAGGAAATTAATTTTCAACCTGAACTAAAGTTAAACAAAAATTAAGCTAAAGTGTTTTTTTATTGGCCATATGGAAATCATAGTGAGCTGCAGTGGCCAAGAGATGCATTAAAAAAAAAAAACATTTTAAAGTTGAAGCTGTCATTTTGGAACTTAGAAAAAAATTTGAATAAAAAAGTTTAATTAAGTTGTGTAACTTTCTGCCAGTGAATTAGTAAGCGTAAAGTAAAACTAAAAAAAAAGTGACCAGCCATCCATTGTTACAGGATAGTAGTGTAAAAAAATGAGAAAAGAAATATACTGGAAATAAAGCGGCAATTTCTAAAAAAAGCCGAATGAAACAAGATTTCACATGCTATTAAGAGAAAAATATTCAAGCTTAAGTTAAGAGTTAAAGCTTTCCATACATCTTAGAACCGCCTTAATGTGGTCTCGAATTAGGGCATCACGAAAATGTAAATATTTTAAAGGTGTAACTTTTTTACGAGTGTCCCTATTTGGGATCATATTATGTCATTCCTATGAGGTGTGAAAAACTGAAGCTATAAACTTAAGCTTGAATATGCTTTTGCTAAAAGCGTATAAAATTTTGTTTTACTCGGTCTAGCTGTTTCTTTCATATTCTCGGAAATAACATTATTTCTCGTATTATTTATTTCCGAACAAACTGTGCGGTATCTGCCTGTATGGATTCCGCTAAATTCGTAGGGACGGGTGTGAGAAAGAAATAAGAGAAAAATATAAAATTGGTGAGTTTGCTTTTTAGCCGTCATCTCGCCTTAGCCTTGCGCTGGTCTGTTAAATTTTATCTCTGTTAGAAGACTAGTTAAAGAGTGAGCTCCCCATACTAACCGTCCTACAATTTAACCTACACATACACGTACAACTCGAAATTTTTACAAAATCAAACAGGACCTAGCGAATATTGTAGGGATGGATAAGGATACGACAGTCCTTAAAAATGTCTTCTATAAGGGCCCTCTTCATAAAAAAACCTTCGAATTACAGTAGAGAAAGTGGGTTAAGATAAAAATCAAAAGACATGTTACTTGCAGACAGTAAGTTGAGGTTGTAATACTTCTTGTATGTGGATGAGCAAAGCTAGGATAGTATAAGACTAAGGCTCACGGGCAGATACGCTTTGTTTGTTTTTTTTTATTAGGACCCCTACTTATGCAGTGCATTGTGTCAGAACTAGGAAATAAGGTTCTGGGAAGGGAGATAGAGGGAGTAGTGCTTGTGGACATTTGATTTGAAATTATGCACATTGAAAGTAACAGGAAAGACCTCTGCAGAGAGTGTATTCAACGTACGAACTGTAGGCTAAAAAATGAATTTTCTTCCTAATGCGTGATGCGTGACTGTGAATGCTTTTTCTTTTAATCAAATGTTAGAAATTACAAAGGAGTTGGTGATGAGAAAAAGGTTATCAGTTGAAAGTCTGAAGCAACTCTTATCGGATCTTGAATGCTATAGGCAGTACGACACTCAAATTACATCAAAGAGAACCGAAAGGTCGAAAAAGTACCTCTTCGTTTCGCAACATAATTGTGAAAATGAGCCGAATTATAACAAGGCAGTGGAAACTTCTCAAAATTTAATTAGTTGAAGTACAAGCATCAAAAACTTAATGCTGACCAGTTTCGTACACATTTCGATGGCTGGAAAGTTAATGAATTTGTAGACTCAAATTTAAAAAAGATAAAAAGGGAACAGGTTTCAAAATTTTTTTGCAGACAGTGATACATGAAGTGGAGTCTTTTATAAGAGACGAAAATAAAATTCAAAACATGCAAAAACTTTGAAAGTAGGCAGAGGGTAAAATACTTTTCTTCAAATTATGTGTAGGGTGTTTGAAAAAAAAAAAAATAATAATAAAATAAATAAAAAGAATATTAATGCTGTTTATCATGAGATATGTCCATGTCTTTTTCGCATTAAATTTCTGATCGTGGTGCGTAAAACTAGATTTAAATGTTTGCAATAGCGACAACACAAAAAACAAAAAAAGACTGAACAACCAAAAAAAAAAAAAAAAACTCAACAAATTGAATAAAATTTTATAAGCGTGGTGGTATTTAAAATAAAACGTTATATATTGTCAAGCCAAGCTAACGTTTTCATTGTTGTAATTGTTGTTATTGTAAGACTGTTTGTCTGTTCGTCTGTCTTTTCAAGTCAAATTATGTACACGCACTTGCATTAAAAACTACACAGATCACAATTTTTATTTAAAAACAAATAAACAAACAAGCAGAGAGACGTAAAGACAAACCGCTGGACAGACAACTCTACGTGCGTTAGTTTTTCCCCAGTTGAGGCACAGTGATAGTACAAGAAGACGACTTTAAAGACGATAACTTTATGCCAGTGTCAGTGGACATACTAAAGAAGTAACGGTTTAATACAAAAACAAGATTAAAACTGTAAAAAAAATCTGTTGCTGTTTTTATTAGTTTTTTTTTGTAGTTCTTCTTCTTTTTCTTAATTTTTTTTTTTTTGCAACTTGTAGTGCGTTTATTATACTTTTGTTGTTTTAAAAATTTAAACCAGTCAAAAAGTGAGCAATTTTTTTCTTCTACTTCTTGTGAAATGCATGCAAAATAAATGACTACATCGTGAGTGGTATTAAAATTTTCATTTTTTTTTTCTTGCTTTTTTTTCTCAGATGAGCTAAACGACAAAATCATACCTTTTTGACTTTGAAAGTCTGGTTTCATTAATATTTATTGCAAGATTTGTTTTTGCTGGGTCAGTGTGTGAGAGACGCTGGGAATTTAGAAAAAATAAACGTTGAAATAATCAACGGGGATATAAATGATTTATTTAATGGTTGTTTATTTTGTTTTTCTCGTTTTTATTGCTTTTACTGTTTATTTAAAAAATAGTCACGGTGTCTTTAAAAAATTTAATTGTTGGTAAACATTTTATCGATTTGTTTAAACAGATGTTTAACATAAAATGTTTTCAATTAAAATAATAATGAAACAAATGTGATGCGATTATTTTAAACATTTTATGGATTTTTACAAGATTTTAATTTGCAAGTGGCTGACTGAGCGCTAAAGGGGTGTCATTAAAGTAGCTTTTACTAACTGGTGTTACCTGGGCTTATTTCCACAGAAAAAATTATTGTTCTTACTAAAATTTCAATTGGTTTTAGATAAGTATTTAATAACAAATGAGTTTATTAATTCGGCTTAAGTGAATTTTTATTTCAATTTCCAAATGGTGTTTTTTTTTTGTGTGCAAAAATTAAGATTTTTTTTAAAAAGGAGCTCGTGTTTTTTTAAACAAATCCCCACTATTTGAGAACCAATTTGGCTAAGTCCCAAAAGCAATTCTTTCCTAACTAAGTTTGGGAGCATAGTGCTCAAAAATTGTCTTTATCTCTTATGGGGAAGTGGCAAAATTAATTTTAAACCGATTACAGGCATATGGACGAACAGACGGACATTGAAAAATCGACTACAAAAATAAGATCGGGGTTGTTAATAGTTTCTATGAAATTTTGACTCATTGTGTACATAAATTTATTTGCAGCAGTGTAAAAAAATTATAAAAGTTCATATTTTCTTAAATTTAAGAAAGAATTTATTGAGTTCAGAAATCAGAATTTTATGTTTTGTTAAGCCGTAACCCACAAATTTTATTTTAATTTAATAAAATCTTGAAATTGACTTTTAGCACGATTCTTTCTTCTGTTTAATTTAAAATCAAATGAGTGTTAAGGGCATTTAAAGCTTTACTTGCATTAAGGAAAAAATAAATACATATTTTTTCGTTTACTCACATTTGTTCAAGTGTTTTAGAGCAAAGTGAAAGTAAAGGTCGAGGAACAAAGAATCCGTCATACGTAAAACTTTGACGTATTTATTTAACTGAGGAGTCAGTTAAAATACATGTTTTCTTATGAGTGTTGTCACAATCAATACGTGTGCGTCAGCGAGAAATACGCACACTGGTCAACTTTTAACTTTTGCCGTACGTTGAATACTTTGACAGCTATCAGTTGCTTCTTCTTCTTTGTATCTTTTAACTTTTGTTGTATTTCAATTGTATTCTCTGATTTTAGTTAAATACTTTTGGTGGCAAAAATTAACATACAAATTAAATTAAATCAACAAGTGAATGAAATACAAATTTAATTTAAAGTTGAATAAAAATAGAAAGCAAACTTTGATTTAATATCTGCCAGCAAAGTACTCATTGTGCCAACCTCATCCGTCGTTACTTTGACTTCAATATAATATGTCAAAGTACAATGTATGACGGATTCTATGTGCCCCGGCCTTAAAGTAATTCGTTGTTTGGAAAACGATGTTTATAAAGTAGAAATCGATGAAGGTCTTATTATTTTAAAGTACAAAGTTATAGGGTGTCTGAAATCAAAAAACTAATTTGGTGACTAGACTGGGTACCTTTTTTTTATTTGGACCAGCACTCAAGGCATGACCCCTACATGTGTCAGAACTAGGAAATTAGGTTGTGGGAAGGGGGGATAGAAGGAGTAGTGCTTGTGGACATTTGATTTGAATCTTTGCACATTGAAAGTGGCAGGAAAGACCTCTGCAGGGAGTTTATTCCACATACGAACTGTTCGGCTAAAAAACGAATTTTCTCTGTAATGCGTTGTGCGATTCACTGGCCAATCGACCACAAAGGAATGCACTCTTGATGCAAAGCGCTTTGCGCGTATGAAATTACGGTTTTCAGGCACAAGTTCCTTGATTTCTTGAGAGCACATTCCGTTGTAGTAACGATAAAACAGTGAAACACACCCCACATTGCGTCGATGCTCCAGTGAGTCAATAGAGCTGGATAGCCTTTACTTAAAATCTTTTTAATGAAAATCGAGAAGAGGATACACAGGAACATTGCACCTCACACTATTCTAAATAATACATAAAAATCAGCATAAGAATGTGGGATGGATGAACCTAAATCTAAAATAAGTTCTAGCAACTATGAATTACGAGTGATAAAAATCGAAGCTGACTATCATAAGTTAGTACTCAGAATCGCATCTAATTATTGAACAATATAATAAATAAAATCTTTTGCTTATTACCGAGATACGAAATTGTAGAAAACGACCCCAAAAGCTAAAAAAAAGTAGAAATAAAAAATAAACAACTAAAATAACATCAGTTGGGGCTGCTTTACGCTTTCATGTTAAACGAAGATTAATAAAAATAATATAAATATAAAGGGATTTTCTTAAAGACTGCCATAACAATTGTAAAAAATAATAATAAAAATTAAAGAAAAATTTATTCTATTCAAACATTAACATTTGAAAATGATTTTGAGCATAAAGATGCCGCGGAGTTTTTTGTCGATGCTCATTCTGGACATATAATTTTGGGCCAAATTTCGATTAATGCTGTCCAATATCACTATGTCAACAATAAAACGAATAATGTTAACATTCAAGAGGTTCATTGTTTCTGTTTAGTTTGTCAGTATAAAACAGTGACTTTACATGGTCCTTCAAGAAATAATTGAGAGGTATCAATTGTATTTCTTGAAAAAAGTTTTTAGCCAAATTTTTATTTGAACAAATCGATGATTACAGGCCCGGTAACACCACATCTCGTCTGAAGGAATGCCTTCTATATTTAAAAATTCAAAATTTATTTATCAGAGTGCAGTAAAGATCTGTATAAACTGTAATGCGAGCTTCTCGGCCTTATTTTTGTAGAAAAACAAAAGAAAAATAATACCACTAGCGATTACACTCGTCAAAAAAATTTCTGAATATAATGAACACTATGGAATCTGTAAAGCCTCATTTCTGATTATAATTTTACGATAAAATATTAAATTAATTTCGATTAGCGTAAGAACGATTCATGTAATAATTTCGTAGCTTTAATTCCTACATCAGCTAGATCTTATACGGAAGCAGACCAAGATCTTTGCACATAAAATAGCGATAGAGCCACTAATTTGATCGATGAATTTGAATCTTCCACTTTCTTTTTCACAAATTTCTTCGAACAGTTGGAATAATTACATCATTTAGAGAGCACGTAGTATAAAATCTGTCCACAGTTATACGGATGACTTGCTCAGATGGTCGGTTATGAGCGTAATAAGAATAAGAAGATCGTTTTAATGTTACACGACGTGATAATCCAGATAATTTGGTATCATAAATGTCAAAAATTAAGTAAAGTATGATGGTTTGAATGGCACTTAACCCATTTAAAAATTCTGTAGGCCTTAAAAAAACACCCAAAAAGAAGTTTAAATATCTTCTTTTTCTGCTTGGAAATTATATTCCTAAAAGTAAATATTTATTTAGTGACCTTTACAAATGTATGACACAATAACAATTGCAACACCTGCATTCACATTTACTAAAGTGCATTCCCATATTTTGCTTCGTCTTGATTAACTCTTAACATTTTATTAAATAACTTTGAAAGATTTCTAGGAAGACAAAGCATAGAACTTTCATATGTAAGTAAATTCCTTTTTTTTAATTTGTAAAATATTTAAAGTCAAGACAGAACAAATACACAACATGTTCGTCTGCTTCATAAATCTTTTTGCATGTTTGAAAGCAGCTTATTTTTTAATGTTGTCATTATGTTATTTGTTTGTTTGTTTGTTTGGTTTTAATGCAACTCTACAGCAGCAGCTAAAATACGTCGTTGTTATTAACAGAAACGACAACAGTAATAAAAAATAAACATTAAATTTACAAATGAATATTCATTTAAGGTCACAATAAATGAATAAAATAAAAATCAATCATTTTTTATGTCTGATCGTTAACCTTAAAATTTTTAATATTAATAAATATTTTTAAGAGTTATTTTTTATTAGTTAAAGGTTTGTTTTAGCAACAACAAAAAAAAAAAAAAGAAATCAAAAGCGTTCACCTAACATTCCTAGGAGTGCAGTTGTCGGAAAAAGACAAAATAAATTTTGATTTAAATATGGGATGTATTAAAAAGAATGGCATAACAATTTTTTTATAGTGTACAACATACTGACCCAATTCATGTGTTAAAGCAAATACACTGAAACTAATTGTTTAGCTAAATGTCTTTTAAAATGGATGAAACTGTAAATTAAAAAAAAAGAGAAAATAATAAATAAAAAGAAAAAAAACAGTTTTCCGAAAGAAAGGTATTAGCTGTTGTAACTGATCATAGGCATATGGCTACTACCCTTGATCTGGACGTTTAATTTAAAGCCAATTTTTCGAGCACAACTGGCCATATTTCACAACTAACACGAACAATGTTGGGCTGCAAGTCGTCACTGAATACTTGTTGGTTAATCAGCACAACCAATGTTTTTACGTGGCCCCACGTATGCAATCGCATAATCTTGGAGCCAAGTGACAGGTTCACTTCTTGAAATCAATTTTATCGCTAAAGTTTGAGCTCTTCGGCCTTAGTTTTAAGAAAATATGGTCTACGAGTGTGCCCTTTCAAAAAGTCCATTTCTCCGGATGTAATGGAGTCTGTAGGGTCAAGTATGGATTGGCTTCACTCCACATACGTCGACTTTATCTATCAATAAACCCGTTCTTCGCTGAACAATTGAAGCGTTGTTCAAGCGGCAATCTATTCATGATAAATCACCAGGCTAATTGAGCTTAAAAATCTGTTAAAAAATGATAATCAAAGTCGAATTCAAAGCTCTTCCTCTTTTGCATCACAAATCAAAAGAAAAAAAAACAAACCAAAAAATTTAATTTTGTTCTCATTTTTTATGTTTTTTTTTTGCTAAAAATAAATTTATCATCCTTTTAAAACTTTTTTTATATTTCCTTAAATGTGCTTGAGAGGAATCTTAAAAGCAAATGGAAATTTTATACAGACACAAATAATCAATAACACTTTAAAACTAGTTGTGAAAAAAAAAATTGTCATGCAAAAGTTGTTAAAAATTAATTGCAAAAATATCTGGTTCAATAAACTGTGGGCATATTTGTTGTAAAAGCTACTACAGTTTTAATTACAGAGTGTTATTAGTTTATAGGTTTTGTAGCTGATTGCCTCCACACATCTTAAAATAATTGATTTTATTCCTGTTGCATGCAGTGCGATTCATCGCACAATTATAAAATTAATTCGTAATGGAAAAACTTATATTGCACTCATGAAAATAGTCAACAAATTGTCACACTGCGCTTGCTTTTGGACACTTATACTCTAGCAAATCCAGCACCAATATATTGATGCTTAAATAATGCCACCAAATGATCCAGAATTATCAGCAATGAGGCTCGTTATTGAATATAAAACTATTAGCAAGATTTGTTTTGCTTATGCACAATGGGGGATTTTTTTTAACCATATCATCAAGTGACAGTACGACAAAAGCTGTTAAAGTTGATCGGCTCGGGAACTCGAGCAAAAATAAGGTGTTAGCCTCTTATTTTTACTGCAATTTTTAAAATTGTTTTTTTTAAGATTTTCTTGATTGGGATCTACAATAAACAAAAACTAAAGTTATTTTCTACCACTGATGTCAGTGGAGTAAAAAGCTTAAAAGAAAAATGTCTTAAATTTGTTGGATAGCCGTGATCAGTCGTTTTGTTAACTTTATAGAAAACAACAGGGTCGTAAATATCATTTTCATCTGGTGCCTTGTGTAAATAAAAAGTAAAAGATTTACTTGGAAAACGGCGGTGTCGGTCACCGCCGAGTTGTTTCAAGGGCTTGTTTGGAATGCGGATGTTTAATTGTTCATATTTCACTGAAGCCTTAAAGATGAAATAGTATGTTTGACTGTTATGGCTGAAAAAGTTAAACAGACCATAAGATTTAATCACAATGAATCTTCAGACTTTTGTTTTTCCTATGACTGAGTTAGTTAAGCTGCCTAAATAATAGATATGAGATTATTTTGAATTTAAATCTCGGCCATGCAATAGACTAGAACCGAAAATATAAAAGTAAAACGTATTTCTAAAAATTTTTAAAAGTGAAAGAAATATGAGAACCGTTTTAAGATTTAATTTAATTTACTTTAAGTCTTAAATTTTATGAATCTTTTAATTGATTTAATTAATTATATAAAAAAATTTGTTTGCTTATTTTTTAATTAAAAATATGACTGATTTAATTGAAAAATGTTGTATTTATTTTTTAAATTAAATATATATGTAGTTGAGACAATTAAAAGTTTAATTAACTTTCTAGCTGTAAGCAAGTAAAATTTGAGTTTTTTCTCCTCATTTCGTGAAATAAAGGGTCATCCAAATGTGACGCCTAAATGTCAGCACTATATAATTTTTACACGTGACATTTTTTCAAATGACATAAGCCATTTAGTTTTATTAGAAGGTAGTACAGTGTTAACCATGGACAGGTACACATTGCAACAACGCGTTTACATCATTCAAAGTTATTATGAAAATGGGTGTTCTTTGAAAAATACCCATCGCAAAATTCGTGAAGCTCATTTCAGAATGGATGGATTCGTCAATAAGCAAAATTGTGGTATCTGGGGTGATGAAAATCCTCCTGTTATTCATAAAAAATCTCTACACCCACAAAAATTTACTGTTTGGTGTGCATTTTAGGCAAATGGAATCATTGGGCCATTTTTCTTCGAAGATGATGCTGGAAATGCTGTTACTGTGAATGCTGAGCGATGCCAATCAATGTTGAGAGACTTTTTATGGACACAGTTGAATCATATTGATGTGTCTGACGTCTATTTTCAGCAAGACGATGCTACATGTCACACAACTCGAGAAAACATTACGCTTTTGCGATCAAAATTTCCTCAACGTGTAATTTCACGAAATGCAGATTTCAATTGGCCTCCAAGGTCATGTGATCTGACACTATTAGATTTTTTTTTGTGGGGTTTTTTGAAAAGTCGAGTGTATGCTAACAAGCCACAAACAATTAATGATCTAAAGAACAACATTCAAGTTGCAATTCGTGAAATGACACCAGCAACATGTCGGAAAGTCATTAAAAATTTCGATATTCGGATTGATTTCTGCAGACGCAGTCATTGTGGACACTTGAATGATATTCTATTCCACTTATAATTGTAATGGACCATACTTTTAATAAAAAAAAACAGCTTTAAAAAATGCAAATAGTTTGTGTCTTATTTCAAAGAAACATGTAGGCGCGTTTTTTGGATGAACCTTTATTTTTTTTACAAAGGAAAGGTCAATAAAGGATACAAGCGGCATGTGAAGAAAATTAAGAACAAAGACAATTACCGGTATTTGGGCTGTTCAAAATTCTGAGATCAGTTTTTTCCTGCAGACTGAACGGTTCTTAATCTTTAATCAAAATAATATGCCAAATATTAATCTTCAAGATGTGCTCTACCCAATGATCTGATGAAAAAAGGTTTTATGAAATTTGTGATTTTTGTACACGTTTCAGTCTTAGACGCAGTCATTATACGGGATGATGATTTCTAAGAAAGACGTTAAAAAATCTACAATGAATGAAAACATTTTCAAACCATAATCTATGTAATAAATTTTTAGGCAGGAGATGGCTTTCATGAAAATTAGTCTCCTAGCGAGTTTACCAACAATCGCAAATTACCAACTACACCATCACTGAGTAATGTACTGGGCTAGACAGCACAACAATCAAGTTTAGCATGTGCAAAATATTACGCATGCTTAAAAAAAAATAACAATAACAATAACAACTCACATAAGAAAATTTATAGAAATCGTGTTTGTGTCTCCGGTCTAATGCTTTTTAATGTTAAAATAACTAAATTAATGATGATGGCATTATGAATAACTGCAGTTGAATTTTAAGAAAAGATAAAACTCGTCAAACCACCACAAGTTACATTAAAACGACGACGCATGCAATTTTTTTTATATTCGCAGATTTTCGCAAAACTAAGGAAGGAGTTCCTTTTGCGTTACTTTTGCAGCCAACCCATTAACTTTAAAGTGTTAAGTTGTTGAAAATTAAATATTCTGCTGTTTGGAAATAAAAATTCATTAAGAAATATTTTTGTTAAGTTATACAAAGTGGGTGTTACTCAACACGATATTTTATACATCTTTAATATTTTTTTTTTCGTTTTATTTTTAATTTTTAATTTTCATTGATGTAGATAAATATTTTTACATTCATCATAAAAAATTATTTTTAAAGTAAATGAATTTTGACATTTTCTTATTTTTTTGGTTTAAAAGCGAAATGTAAGGAATTGTTACTTACTGCAACAAGAAAATCCTAAATGGCCTTTACTTTTTTTTTTAGCAGATTTACATAATAAATCCCTTTGAAACCCAACATAAAGCGCTTAATCAGTATTGTTCGCTTATGACTTATTTAAAGCTTTTTTGATTGGCGAATTGTAAATTAAGTATTTATATTTTTATATTCTAGATTTACCTGCAAAACTAATTTCATAAGAGCGGGACTATTTTAATTACTTAAAGCGGGCACAGAAAAACATGGTTGAGGTAACCATAATCTAAGAGAAATATAACAACATTGATTATATGGTTGAAGGTAAATCATAAATGACTACTTTTAATTCGTGTTCACGTGTTTTCTTTAGTTTTATATTTATTGGGAATGAAAAAATATCTAAAAAATTTTGTGTTACTTTTTAAATGAAACAAAAAATAATAAATAAAATAATATATAATTTCAACAGGAACTTTTTTTCAAAATGTGGCAACACTAGCGACATGATAGTTTTGACATTTAGATTTTTGAAGCATTCGTAGTAAAATTGCATTGGCAATAGTTACAATGAAATAAATTTCGCTCGAAATTGCAGTAGAATAATTTAAATCCGCTATAAACATTTATTTAGGATCAATCCTGGTTTTATTGAAAGAATCCTTATTTTAAACGAAAACCATTGTCTTGTCTTGTCGGGGCATGTCAACAAGCAAAATTTCCGCATTTGGACTTTTAAGAATCCTAGAGCGATTTTTGAGGTCTTTGAGTGTTCAACATCTCACTTGGGCCGTTTCGTTTACCGATAGCGGTCAATAGATTAGGTTATCGCGAGATGTTAACAACTCAATTTTGGCCAATTATTGATGACGTGGATATCACTGACATATGGTTCCAACAGAACGGTGCCACATGTCACACAGCTAAAGAAACGATCAATATATTGCAAACCAAATTTCCCACATTTAATCTCACAAAAATCAGCTGTTAAATGGCCAAATAGATCGTTTAATTAACACAACTTTATTATTGTTTTTTTTGAGGTTGTTTTGAGAACACAGTCTATATGGAGCCAATAGAATCGATTGCAGTTTTGAAACTCAAAATCTGTGATGTTATGAATGAAATAGATCCGAGATTCTTCCGAAAATTGACTAAAAACTTTGATGAAAGTATCGACAACTATCAACATAATCGTGGTGGAAATTTGCAAGATATCATTTCTTATTTATAATTGCCGAACATTTATCAGCTTTACTTTCATTTTCATTTAATTTTCTTATTTTATTTCATTTAGAAATGAAATTCTTGTTGAAAAAACCCTAATTTGTCATCAGCATTCTTTGCATTTAATAGGACGATTAATTTAACAAATAAAAAGACGAGTCATAACTTATAATCAACCCATATTAATTTGGTTAGACGAAGTCTACACAAAACTCCAGGCTTCTTTTCTTTGTTCTCTTTATAAATCGTCACATATATTTGTCCTTGCTTTCTGCTATAACTGTTGGTTCATTGGCGAATGCAACTTTCCTTTTTTTTTACATACTTTTTTTAATTAGAGTAGATATCATACTGATTATTGTGCCTTGTGCGTAATTATTATAAAGTTCATGTAAAAGAAAAACTTTGTTTTTGTTGAGTTTACCAAATATGAGGTTTAAAAAAATTTGTTTACAAAATATGATGATAATGTGCTTTGGATTTGTAGAGTTGAAACTTAAGTATTGAGAAAAAAAAAACTCTGTAAAAACACGATATAAACAAATTTTTAGAACCACTTTCGCTTCCAAAACTCCAAATAATTATTTTCAATAACAATATTTTTTTTTACTTCAAAAGGATTGTCGATTGATTTTAATATTTTAATGAATTAATTTTAATTTCTAGTCATCGAGCAAAAGCTCACGGAACCAATTTTTAAGGCAGATATTTCTTTAGTTGTTTAAAAGGAACTCTTTTCATTTTTACTAAATTTTATTTACGAAAAGGAATATTTCTAGTAGTATATATATTTAGAAAGCTATTTTTCATTGAAAGCTTCGAGAAAATTAAAAGCTCCAATTTTTTTTTACATCATAAAAAATAAGATTTAATAACTTAAAATCTCAAATCAATATCTTGATATCTTATCTTTGAATATCTTGTCTTTGTACAGTTTGCATAGAATTTCTTCTTCTCCACTATTTTATACAAATTAAGTCATTTTAAAACTAAGATTTTAATCCCATTCGATTTCCACTAAATCATAAACAAACATTTAAAAATATTTAAAAAACAAACTTAAAAAAAAATAATAAAAAAATTATTATTAAAACTTTGCCAACTTTTTTTAAAGTTTATTTTGATTTTATTATGACAAGAATTTCTTAAAACTGAATTAAATTGTCCTTAAGATAATGAATAGTTTATGGACAAATTTTCTTCTCTATTAAACATAAACTTCGTATTTATTTGCTACAGCATTAGCTGAACAGGCAGCCAGCTAGACACAATCATGATGATGCCTTGCTTTAAGTCCTGCTTGCAGACATTTGTCTAGAACACACACAATGACTGTAATCAGAATCTAAGTAAAGGAAAAAAAAATATTAATGCTGCTTGGCAATCATGGGCAGGGCCAAGTCGCAAAATAGCAAAAATAAAAAAAAAAAACGGATAAAAAACAACAAAAAAGAAACCAACTGACCAAGTGACCGCCGCCTTTGTTATTTATGTTGTTATTGTTGTTTTTGTCGTCATCATTTTTGCCTTTATAACCTAAAATGCTAGCAACTAAATAAACCTTCTACAAAATACTTTGAATTATCCGCTCGTCTGTCTTTTAATGTGTCTGTATGCCTGGATGCCTGAATGCCTGGATGTCTGTTTGTCTGTTTTTATTTTATGGCCACAAGACATTTTTGCATGTTTGTTACTTTTATTTGTTTGTTTTTGTTTTTCTTGTGCCCAAAAGGCCCTTGCTGCAGAAGTCTTTTAAAAGACTTTGTTGGTCATGTAAACTGTCTGGAATATAAAATGCATTTTTATTTAACAAAGATGCAAAGTTTAGAAAAAGAAAAAACAACACAAACATACAAGACTTTAAATCATGTAAAATTTTAAATAAATAGACACACGACACATACACCCAGTTTTTGTTTTGTTTTTCTTCTTCTTTTTATTTTTTTCTTAGTTATTTATAATTTAATTGATGGAACATAAACAAAGAATTTAATAGCCTACATAAAATATGAAGTTGGTATTAAGAAAGGAACGAAAAAAAAGTATTAAAAAAATAAATAAATTATAAAAATTAAAAATAAAATAAAAAAAAATAATTTAAAAAAATAAAATAAAAAATAAAGTTTTATGCTGAAAAAAGAAAAATTAGAAAACAATTCAAAGAATTATTTCAGGCAAATGGCGACCGCGACTGTTTTTAATAAAGCAAATTCTGATTGTCTAACTTTTTTGTATGTCACAAATAATTTGCTGCAAGCCATCAATTGGTGCTGATTTATTAACATAAGCCCGTGACTTCAGGTAACATCTTTGAATTTCATAGAGATGTGTTCAATAACATCATTTGGAGGCCAAGTGACGGGTTCATTTCTCGAAATCAACTTATCGCCAAATTTTAGTTTCAATAAGTGGAAGGTTGTGGTAGTGGTATGACATTTAGCATTATTCTAATGAAACTTCATCTCGCAAGGATCAATATCGTCAATCACAAAAATAATTAATGAACATCCGACTTCATTCTTATGAGGCTTTTTCTGAATGTAATGGAGTCTGTAGGATGTATTGTGAATTTGCTTTTTTACCCATTGGACAATTCCTCCGCATTGGCATTGAAGAGTTATCTATTTCTACTCAAGCCTCCGGCGTATTTAAGTCACCTTCAAAGAGCGAATGCAATGCGGATCTTTGTCTGTTAGATGTGACCACTTGATCTTTTGTGTACCAAACAAAAGCAAATTCATCTACTAACAATTCTAAACATGTGAAGGCTAAGATTCCTTTTTTTCTATTTTACGCCGTTCTCTACACATATTAGTAGTTTCCATGCCAGCAATTTACAGAGCGTTTTTAGATAGAAGTCATTTCTTCGTTACAAAATACATAATTGTCAAACTAAATCTTCTAACAATCACTATTGCATCTCTTTCAGAAGCTAATTGGACAAGAAGACCCTTTATAATACAAAAATCGTTCCCCTTAAATTTTTTATATTAAAAGTATTTTTTTTTCAAATACCATATGATAATAAGTTGTTGATTGTTCAAAAATTTACATAAACAAATTGCATGGGCATCGCATACTGATCTGTTATAGAGCACAACTTCGACTCTACTAAAAGTGAATTTGTAAATGTAACAGATAAACAACAACACTAATGTCATTTAGTTTGAATCATAGCGAATTTATTTACCAGCTGGTGGTAGTGGCGAATCCATGCATTTTCGCCGTTGTAGAAAATGAATGAAATTCGCACTGCCGCCACCTGGTACATGATTTCGCCAAGGTTTGAATTATGCAGTATTCAGTTATGTTAAATGCGCGTGGAAAATGTTAAGAAAAATTACATAAATTTAATTGATAAAAATAATATAAAAAAATATATGAAGCTTTAAGTAAATTTATGTTAACAAATTAGTTATTTATTTAAACACAAAATATTTTTAAGATAAATATTTTCTTAATTTTTAGCTTTCTAAATTAAAACCTTTCTCTGATGTTAAAATTTACATTTTCTTTTTCCATAAAGCAGAACTTTGTTACAGCTACATACATATGTAGGAAGATTTATGTTATACGGAGTTTACACACTTCAATTTTTCTTTAGTTTTGTGGGTAAGAAAACGAGAAGTACGAGGGCTGCTCTATATATTTCTGGCCTAATAGTGAAAATGCGAATATTTATAATCAAAAATGGTTTAATTGTTTTTCAAAGTATTCTCCAGCATGATTTATACACTCCGACTGAGACACCTCTAAAACATGGTTTTTGAACACTTCAACAGCTTCTTCTGCCGACGAAAATCGTTGACCACGCATTTTTTTCTTGATGTGCGGAAACAAGAAGAAGTCATTAGGTGCCAAGTCAGGGCTGTACGGCGGATGACCCATTAATTCGACGTTTTGGCCGTTCAAAAACGCTCTGTTTTGAGCCGATGTGTGAGAGCTCGCATTGTCATGGTGAACAATGATTCGTCTTCTCTTGTTGGTTTTTCGAATTTCTCCGATGACTGCAGGCAAACAAATTGTAGTGTACCACTCAGAAGTGACCGTCCTACGTTGCTCAAGCGGAACAGTCGCCACATGACCAGTTTTGCCGAAGAAACAGGCGACCATTTGCTTCGAAGTGCTTCTTCCATGAACAACTTTCGTTGGAATTTGCTCGCCTTTGCTGTTTCGTTTCGGGCTCATACGCATAGATCTATGATTCGTCACCTGTGACGATCTTATAAACGTCTTTTGAAGCACTGCAATCGTATTTTTGCAACATTTCTTTGCACCAATCGACACGAGTCTTTTTATGAGCGACTTTCAAATTGTGCGGGATCCAACGAGAACAAACCTTCTTTACGGCCAGGTGTTCATGCAGTATCGAATGTATGCTGGTGGAAGAAATGTCCAAGGATGTCTCTATCTCTCGGTATGTCGCATGTCGATCTTGCATTATGAGTTCACGTACGGCATCAATGTTCTCTGGTACAACAGCCGTTTTTGGATGACCTTCACGGAATTCGTCTTTGAGTGAGCTTCGGCCACGATTAAATTCATTATACCAATTTTTCACAGTGCTTTAGGATGGTGCTTCATCGCCATACAAAAATTCAAGTTCATCAGTACACTCTTATCGTGATAATCCACGTCGAAAGTTGTGCAAAATGATGGCAAGAAAATGTTCACGAGTTAATTTCATTTTTTTCTATACTAATTTTTTCAAGTCACTGTAAACAACACAAATAATGGTCGTACGTCAAAACGTTTTGAGTACGATTATGCTTAAAAATTACAAACTTTCCAATGGAAATGTCAGATTGCACTTGGCAGCACTCAGTGTTGCTAGGCCTTCCTTTCTCTTCCACAAAACTCAGAATTGCTGCAAGAAAAATTGACGTGCGTGAACTCTTTATTAGCAAATTTGTTATTAATAAATTTAAATATAAAATATTTTAAAGGTCAGAACTTTCTTAATCTCTATTTCGTATTTCGCATTCTAGTTTTACAAATTCTTAAAATTTAAATTTTAGATTTCTAGCTTTAAAACTTACATTTTTCGTTTTAATAAAGCAGGATTTCACTACTTTTAAAAGTTATATATTCGATACTGCTAAAGACACCCTTGTTTACACTTCTAATAGACACATATACGACACTACCTGTATACTGAATTTTAATTCTTTTAAGAGATGCTAAATAGTTTCCCGTTTATTGTGTCATTGTAGTTGAAGCTTCCTTTCCAACTGGAGATACTATTAAGATCAGAATTCGATATTATTTGCGACGTATTTCAACGCCATGAAGTAACGATTTATTGACTTTTTAGGTAGGAAATGCTTGCTGGGATATATATAAAATGAGACAGTTCTATTTTCATTTCAACTTTTGTGACCTAAATATTGTTAAGTTGTTTGTAGTAAATTTTATTATTTTTTGTGTAGAAAATTGTTTCATTTAAAAATTATTTCAATTTGCGTTAAATATTTATTGTGTTCCGTAAGTTTCCATGTTGTTTTTCTCCAATCACTTCTTTGCGAGGGTACTGATTGTAGATGGTATCAGGTCGTAGAGTTCCTTATTTTTTCTCTTCTAGTCTTTTCGAGTCCTCTTCTTAATCACCTTATTTTAGCTGCCTTAATTTGGCTTTGTGACTTCGACGAGAGTTCTTATTATTTACAGTCGCATGTTAGGGTGGGTATGTACGCGCTTGAACTTGCGACCTTGGAATCTTGCTTATTAAATATGTGCAGGTGTAAGAGCAAACCAAAGGGGTAGAACTTGGATATTGGGAAGGCTCGTTCAGCTTTCCGCAAATAGACTGGGAAACGTTCCAGCATGCAGATTTTATAACCGGTTGCGGAATGCAAAACAGAACTTCTGGAGATCCTGCTGTAGCAGCGTGGAAAGCTCTATCGACACTAGCAGACATTGCAAAACCCTATAAGTGTCACTTATTGTCCAAAGTTTTAATAAGAAACCATGTGTCAATTGGATCTTAAGTGCATATGAGAACCTAGAGTTTCTCATGGACACTCATTCTTAAGCAGCAATCCGTTCAGGAGAGAATGTTCAGACTGAATGGTATTTATGTTTTAGTCTATCAGCACTGTAAGTAACGTCTTTTATTGTGTAAATGCACGTGCTTATTTTATTAAATTGTTATCGGAGAAAATAATAAAAAACACACAAAAGAATTTATAAAAAATTTTTTTAAATTAAAAAGGTTCCTTAAGGGAATTATTTGCCAGATTTTTTTTTTAATCTTAAAGATTTTCGAGCATTTCAGGAATACAACTCCCATGTATGCCCCTGTGTTCCAAAGTCTATTTTGAAGTTAGTCGATATCGTGCAGGATAGAGCGAAGAAGCTCATCGGTGACAGTAGAGTGTTCACCTCTATTGATTTCCTGAAGCATCGACGTAATATGGGGTGTGTTTAATTGTTTTATCGTTACTACAATGGAATGTGCTTTCATGAAATCAGGAAAATTGTTCCTGAAAACCGGAACGCGTTCTGCATTAAGAACGCCTACTTTGTGGTCGATTGTTCAGTGAATCGCACTACGCATTACAGAGAAAATTCGTTTTTTAGTCGAACAGTTCGTATGTTAAATAAACTGTCTGAAGAGGTCTTTCCTGTTACTTTCAATGTGCAAAAACACAAATCAAATGTCCACAAGCTCTTCTCCCTTTATTCCACTTCCCTTAACCTAATTTCCTAGTTCTGACAAAATGCATTTCATGAGTAGGGGTCATCCCCTTTGGGCTGTTCCCAAAAAAATAGCTTCATCGTTCATAATATAAAATTCAAGTTTAAAATCAGAGTTGATAGTTTGCATTTTATGCTCGTAAAGCATCAGTGAACAGCGGATAAAATAAAACAAACTGCACAATACTTTTTTAATATTTTTTTTTATTTAAAAATACCATGATTATCCACAATACAGCTGCAATTTCTAATGTCATCAAAACACCAATAACAAATATGTGAATATTCATTTCTTACAACAATGAATATGAATTTTTGTATCTTTTTATAGCTTTTCTCTTGTCTTGTAGAACAATATTTTTGAGAATAATACTGACCCATTTTTAATAACATGTTGTCGTGTTTTGGTTTTTGTTTTTTTGCACTAAAGAAATAACAAAGTAAAGTTTTCCCAAGTTTTTCTTTTTTTACCAAAAAAAAAAAAAAAACTTGTTGATAATTTTTTAAATTTTTTTTTTATTAAGTTGGACTTCAACTTTATTATGGTTGATTAGTTGTTTACAATAAATTTACGCATGACCAGCTGCTGGCTGTTTTGTTTGATCGCTGCTAACTTTTGTTAAGATTTTCATTGCATTTTTTTGTTGTTGTTGTGGGATTTTCTTTAAACATGCCACAGGTTAAAAAAGGCTAAAATATGAAATCTTACAAATGTCATCTCCTGTTTGGGTTGCTTTGATAAAACTTATCATGGTTGTTTGGAAGAGAAAGGAAATTAAAAAAATGTTTAATGAGCATTTTAGAAATCTTTTCACAAGTTGGCAGTGTGCAAAATTTTTATTGTTTTCAATTTATGTGATTTTTTAATACTTTTGCTCATGCGTTTTAATTTAATCTTTAAGAAATCTTGCTGCTTGTTAATGTGTGTTGAGAGGGAACTTTATGTAGGCCGAAAGTCAAAGTTTAGTAGGAAATAGAACTGAAACATTAGAAATTTGTAGACTCAATGAAATGTTTTCATCAATTTATATGTGTCAAGAGACAGTGCTGGGTGTACAAATATGTTCCAATAGCTTTTAATAAATTTATAGCTGTTGATATTAAGCTGAGCAATTGTAATTAGTGATAAAAAAATTAAACTGTTTTAAATAAATTACTTTTAAGTCTATAAAACAAATTGTTTTCTATAAATGTAAATCCAAATTTATTTAAAAAATATTAAAAGACTTAAGACACAAACTTACAGCCAAATTAAATTCAACAAATTAAAAGACTTAAGCAAAAAACTTGATTGGTTTTAACTAAAAATTTAATCATAAAAAATATAAATTTATAATTCACTGATTTGTATCACTCACTCACTCACATACATCATTAAATAATCAAGAAAAATTAATATTTTTATTTTATATCATTTTAATTAGTTTGTAAAAATTTTTAATTTCCTTAAGAAAATCATAACAACTAAAAAAACTTGATGAAACTTTATAACAAATAGTTAATAATGTCTTCAACAAGTTTACATTAAATTATGAATAACTTGTAAAAAAGCTTGTTTTCTGTCTGAGAATTTCATTTTATTTACATTTTGTGTGCTGTTTGCTTTTCTTGTAATTATTTTGTACTTAAGTTAACTTCCTGAAATTTTTGCTGTCATTTGCTCTCAAGCTTGGGTGAATATGTTCAGGTGTTTGATTTTAATATAAATTTCTTTTATTTATTTTTCTTTTTTGTCTCTACATTATATTTTGAGTAATAAATCATATTGTTCCAAGAATTTGTTTTAATTGGTTGTTGTTGCTTGGGCTTCATGAATGAAATGATATGATAGCGATGTTTTAGGTAGAATTCGCTAATCTTGTCTCCTCACTAATTCCTTAAAAGAATAAAATATGTGAAAATAAGCAGTGTTCTTCACTTTTTTATAAAAGTATTTTTCAAAGCATCTTGGTATTTAAATATGACTTTGTAAACCCCTTTAGAAAGAAATAAGAAGAAAGACATGTGTTTATAGTAAAGAAAAGAACTACTAGTGACTGCCGCTCAAATTTGTAATGTCTATTTGTACTGGTTGAAAAATGCGCTGGCTAGATGTTGTAACCAGACTCTCCTTTTTACTTCGTTAGGACATATGATAAAATATAAAATTGAAATCTAATAACGAAGTGTTTAGAACGCATAGAAGTTCCTGGGTTGCGGGTGAAAAAATTAGAGCAGCTTGAAAATTTCTAGAGTGAAACCTCTTTTACATGAGTCTTACGATGGGAAATTAAAGTTTGTATTTCTTTTCCACAAAACTTTAAATGACATCTCTAGTTTTGGAGACTTATTGTCAATTTTATGCACCTAAATTTTGAATTTTTTTTCTTTTTATTTATTAGGACGTTCAATTTCGGACCAATTTGTAGAGAAATGCATTTTATATGTCACGAATAAGACGAACAATGTTGACCTCTTGGCTTATCAGCATAAGCCAGTGATTTAACGTAACGCCACATAAAATAATGAAGACCTGCCAAATTGCAGTTCCTTGGATGCCAACTGAACATTTCTCTTGCCCAATTTTTTATGCTTGCGGTTACCGTATTGCAAAAGTTGACATATTTTTTAACTTGCATCTTGCGTGGATCAATGACATCCTTGATTTTAAGTAAAGATTTCTAACAACTCGAACGCAGGCTCCCCGGGATTTCATTTTTGGTGAAATTCGGTCTAACAATGCTGGTAGGTGAGAACTGTATCAAACAGTGCATTTCTCTGAATAGAATGGAGTCTATGAGGTCTGTTTTAACCGATTTGCTTATTAAAAAATTCTTTAAGCAAAAATGATCACAATTTTGTAACAAAAAAATAAAAATTCATAAATTGAATTGACGACTCATGTTCAGAGTAAATTTAGATAATTTGATAGCGCCGCTCATGCGTCAACCTTACGTCAATAGTTTGGTGGTGAGCAGCTCACGTTAGTGACAGGCAAAATCTTGCATTTGTACGGTTAACTACTCTCACACACAGTAGTTACGTACAAATAGCTCTTGGCAAAAAGAGCGAGACACTGGTTGAAGGGTTGATTTTACTCGTCTCACACGTAGTAGCTTCATGCGACACTAACCCTTGCTAGAGAGCATGTGGCACTAGTTGGAGGTATAATCTGGTTTTGGAATTTTCCGTCTCTCTCACATTAGTCACGACTTGACAGAGAGCAGGAAAATTCGCTTGGAGGTATAACCTCGTTACCCATCTCTCCCACAGTAGGCAGTACAGAGACTACTATAGTTACTGATCTGTGAAACAAACAATTAGGGATGTAAAAACCTCCTCATTAATTGCTATTCATTCGTAAGTAAGAATCTTTCAATTTCAAACCTCCACTGCTAGATCTTGCAGCTGAGAAATCAACAGAACAACTGCCATTAAAAAGGAAGAGTTTTTGGAATATGCGTCATTTAAAGATGACAGGAGTTACATTTGAGTACTTATTCCATACGTTGAGACTATAACAAAGCAGACGTCCACTGCATAACATACTTTTTTTAAGCAGCAATAGTGTCCATCTTATTGTGATAAAGGCACCTATACGACCTGTACTTCATTTTGCTGATAAATGCAGACGACCAGACAGCCAGACAGCTAAAAATTTTCAAGGTCATGATAAGATCGGTAAGGAGGTATAATTTATAAAAAATAAAACTGCTCTGCTTTTAAAAAAAAAATATTACAAAACATAATGGCCAGTTTTATTAACTAGAAATCTGATAAAATTTACAAGTTCACTTTATGCTCACTTTTTCATCATTAAAATTATTAAAAAAGTTAAATAAAATTTATAATTACCAGCAGTGTGCAGTAAAAGTATGATGGTACTGGCACTTTTTCTTTTTTTTTAACTTGAAACTATTTTTTGAACTTTTTTATTTTTATAATTTTGATCCTTTATCTATTTAATATTTTCTTGTTTTCTTCTGTTCTTTATTCATTTTAATAGCATCACGTTTAAAAGTTGATGTCTACTACCATGCATTATGGTGAAAGAAGATATAAAAAAGAAAAAAAAAACTGGATATAAATTTATAGGCTTTTAGGTAACTAAACTAAAATTGTAACTTTGTTGGTAAGTTGGTCGCTTCTTTATATGACTTTTTACGCATTTACACTTTTTTGTAAATTTTATAACTTGTTTTCGAAATTTAATCACATTTTTAGATAAAAATGTTAAAACAACGTCAAGTCTCTTGCAGACAATTCAAGTGTAAATGTGTGAGTTTATCATTTATGATGGTTTAATAAGTTAAACATTAAAGGAGGTAAGTAATTGTATGGTAGGAAGGTATTTCAAAGGCTTAGTTTGCAAGAGCACTCAAAGACTTAAAGTATTTCCTATTGCACCTTCTTTCTAAATTGATAAACATTTGGTCGTATTGTAGGTCTCTAAACATTTAAAAGATGACAGTTATTTAAAGTTAATCTAAATATGAAGCAGGATCATAAAATGTTTTTTGGAATATAACTCATGCTCTACACGACTAAGAAGAATTATTGCTTCTATACAAAAGTAGTTAAAACATGACATGGCGTTAAGTACCTTCGCAGATTCTTCATATTTTGCTTGATCGCTTAACCATTCAAACTATAACTGAGAATAGCACTTGGACTGAAATATAATCTGATCAGATCACTTAGTCATGCTTCCTACTGCATTTGAAGCTTGTTGTTTGTTTACAATAACGAGAAATATGTGAAAACAGCAGAAAGACAGCAATAGAAAAAAATTGTACAATTAAAAATCTGGTTCATGAAAGAAAAGTTTCTTAAATGCGATGGCAGAAAATTCAAATTTTATCATCAGATGCGTACATGAAAACACTTTTAGCCATTGTCTTGCGGCTAAACTGCCGTAGAGAGGAACAATGTTTTACGAAGTAGCAATCAATTTATTATGTCGTATTATTCTATTGACACCGCGCCGTGACTTTGGCTCAGGCTAAAATATACCACAGTATAACTTTTATTAATTAAACGGCTTTTCGGGATGACTATATTCACATTTTCAATATTTTATTTTATTTCTTATTACTTTAATTTGAGACTAAAAGCCTTCCATGTCTGCGGCTCATCATATAAAACCATAAGTCGTCGGATTTCTTGGTCTTACATGGTAACTCCGACAAATATTATGTATAAAACTAGATATTACAGATGGTTAATGCATTCTTTTGGTTAACAGCTTGCTGGAAAATAGTTTTAGCAGTTCAGGAGCCACCAACTTTACTCGTCGAAGATTAAGCCTACCGATGAAGATATTGTGTCAAAAGTATGAGAAATCGCGGTAATTGATGCCAAGCCAAGCTAAAAGAGGCAAATAATATAATTCATATTATGGACGGACATCATTCTCAATACTTTAAGCAATTCCATAAAATTATCCTTGACCCCGCTATCGCTGCAAGAATGTTGAAGTGAAGCCCTTAAGACTTTTTGTGAATTTGCCAGAGACGTCACAGTAGTGGAAACTAGCAGGTGAAATTTAATTCAAATCGTAAGGCCTCCGTGTCTTTGATAATCAGAAGGAAATGTAAGCAGTTTTTTATTATATTATTTACACTGAGCGAAATTTAATAGCTAATGCTGAATATTGAAAATTGAATAAAATGTTAACGATAAAAATATTGTAACGAAAATAAGATCTGGCAACCGCTGATGCTGTTGTCCGTATTTACGTGGTAAGAAACAGAGGTGAATAAGTTACTTCCACCACCATCGGGTGTGTGAAAAGTATAATACGACAATTAACTAATTCAAGTTGAGCAACCCCAATGGCTGCGTTGGTGGATGCTCGTGCTGTAAAACAGAAGATCATGAGTTGTATAAGGCAATTTAAAATTGATTAACAGCAGGCAAAAACCTCTCCTGGGGAAGAATTATTGTATGAAGCCATGGCCACATAAGTAAATAAAGAGGTCTATTTTATACAAGAGTAAGCAGATAATTGTCAAGAGGCATTTTATAATAAAAATGGATAGAGAGTTCTAGCTGTTAGCAGAAGGAAATAACAGCATAATACAGTTTACGGCAAATGTGTGTTGTAGCTATTGGATTAAAGGGGATGACTGGCTTGAAAGCTAAACCGAAGTGGAATGTCTGTGGATGGTTTAGGTTACTAAACAAGGCATCGAATAGTTAATATCTCGACAACGTAAAACAGTAGTGTAGCGTGAATGGCTGCGCTTGTAATAAAACATGTTTGGTTAATGCGAGATCGTAGGATGAAGAAGTGCAGCCGGATAGAGCCACAGAGTAAGAATATAGCGAATGTATAATGTGTCACAGTGGTTTTTGCAATGAAAAATATTTGTTTTAAAAAAGGGAAAAATTTAAAAATATTTAATTCAAGTCAACTTTTTTAAAGTCTATGAAGGATTAACAATTTATTTCAAATTAACAGACATTTTTTTTTGTAAATATCATTCAATAATTTCACAAAAATAAGGAAACATCACAAAAATAAGAAAAACAATGCAAGCAATTATTTAAACTTGAGTCCTTAAAAAATTTTAAATGAAATAATTTATCTGTTAATTGGATTTCATTTTTTTTTAGTTTACTTAATATTTTTATTAAACTAAAAGTCTGAAGACTTGAAGAAAAATATACCCAATATGCTTTTTATTAACCAAATAGAAATACGAAGATTGAAAAGAAAAATCTTGTAAAGTCGCAGAAATTTTGTAAAACTTAAATTATTTATTAAAAAAAAATAATTTGGGGAAGGATGTAAAACCGAAAAAATTTTTAGACTTTTATTTTAGTCACTACTTAACTTCATTTAATCAAAGATAATAATTTTGTTTCCAGATTTTGTTTAACATTTTTATTTATTTATTTTATTTTAATGAGTGGAAAATTTTTTTTTATTTATTTTATTTAATTAATTTTATAAATAAATATTTCCATCATTTTTATAGCCAATTTAGTCATGTAATGAGAATCGTCATGTTGAAGATTTTTTTTGTTTAATTTTTTAATAGATTCTTAAATTATTTTTTTTTTTTTTTCATTTGTTAGTTTTATAGAAACCTACTCTTCTTCAACTTTATATTCCATTTTTCCGTATTTGGAAAAGTTTTTGGTTCAGTGTAAAAAGAAATCATTGATCATTTATTTTTTTGGGACCTGTTTGAAATCGCTTAACTTGGGTCCATACCGCTGTATGAAATATGTTAGTCATCTAATCCAGTACATATTACTTCAAATTCATAATCATATGTTCTCTTTTTTTTACTTTTACATAGAATATTCTTGTATACTTGAAAATGTTTTCTAATATTAGACTTAGAACTATAAGTCGATGATCGTCTTTAAGTCTTAGCATAACATTTTGCAATATTTTTTATTTCGAGCGAAATTTATAAGAAAATCCACTTTAGATTTCGTTTGTTGCAAAAACAAAAGAAAAACAAAATTTGGAAAATTTTCAATCTTTTAATTTTTTAAAATCTCTGTTAGATTTATTACTTCAAGATACATATTAGGTGATCAATTTCTTGGTTCTGAAATACTGGAAACAGAAACAGATTGTTCTTAATGGCAAATTGAATGATGCAATTGGACGCATTAGTACAACAAACACAACAATACAACAAATTTAACAAAACACATGTATAAAAAATTTACAAATGTATGAATGTATGCATATCAAAAATAATAAAATTTTGACAAGATGCCCTATAAAAATTAAAATTTTATAGGCTGCTTTTTTTCGAAAATATTAAAAAAAAATCTTGCGTTTGAAAATGTAAAAATTTCTTTTAAAATAATTAGGATTTTCTAAAGCCTCAAAGATTATAAATAAATTATAACAGAAAAAAATGTGAAAAAAAGTAAAATTAACCAGTTTATTTGATATTTAAAAAAGTTTTATTAAAAGAATTTCAACACCAGTAAAACTAACAAGGCACTCACTCTTCTGTATGCATGCAGTCCCCACCAGGCCCTCAACTAAATATAAATACACTTTTTTATTTAATTTTTTTTTGTAGTTTTACATGTTGTGTGATGTTGATTACAATCAAGTCACACTAGAGCAGCAGTTAAAAGATGAAACGTGAGTAGATCATTAAAAAGAACACTTGTACAAAAGTGGGACTACAAAAAAAAAAAAAAAAAAAAAAAAAAAATAAAGACTCCTTGTTATTGAGATTCTGAAAATATAAAAAGACCACATTTTCTACATGTGTAATTAATAGAAAAAAAAATATTATTTAAAGTTAAAAAAACTGTGACTTAAAATTAAAATCATTTTTGACACTTCAAGTTAAATATCAAAATATAATTTAATGTTTTTTTTTGTTTCAATTTCGTAATAAAGATCTTGAGATTGCTTTCTTAACATTAAATAAAAGGTTAGATGTTATTCATAAAACTGCAAATGTTGCTGATGATATTTATTTAACTAAGTTGACTGAATTAAAATTTAAACAATTTTTTTGTCTTCCAAATGCTCAATTTAATTTAAATAAATACAGAAATTTGCATAGAATTTTCCCTCTTCATAAATGATGACAAAGAAAAATTAAACTAAAAAAATGTAAAATAAAAAAAAAAAAGCAAAAACATCAAGTCCTCGCAGCGCATTTATTTTTACTAACAAAAATAAAATAAATATTAATAACATTTTTAATATCGGAATTCTTAGGATCTTTATTATTTTACTAACTTTCTTTTATCTCTTCCAGGTGATGATGTTGGCCATTTTATAATACAGGGTGGCTGGCTGATTAATTTTCCTACGTTAAGAAACTTAA
Organism: Cistogaster globosa; assembly: GCA_937654795.1. Classification (NCBI taxonomy): domain Eukaryota; kingdom Metazoa; phylum Arthropoda; class Insecta; order Diptera; family Tachinidae; genus Cistogaster; species Cistogaster globosa. Next base: position 92,364,394 of record OW569407.1, on the reverse strand, counting down.
ATGAGTTTTTGCAAAGTTTTTGTAATTAATTTTTTTAATAGTTCATTTAAAAAATAATACATTTTTATTAAAGTGACTCATGAAGTTTTGAAAATAATTGAATTCAAATGGCCTTAATCCTCGGTGACACATGTGCGACATCTTTTCAAAAAGTTATTCATTACTGCCTGGAGCGTTGCAGCGGCAATTGCCTCAATTACCATTCGAATGGATTGTTTTAAATCATCCAAATTTGTTGGATTTCCTTTGTTAACTTCTTGTTTGCAATAACCCCACAAAAAAGTCAGGTGCAGTGAGATCAGAAGACCTGGGAGGCCAGCGGAATGTGGAGTTTTTTGAAATTAGTTTATTGGGGTATTTTTGTCGCAATTCTGTCATAACAGGCGTGGCTATATGACAAGGTGCCCCATCTTGTTAAAACCAAACAGAGTTGAAAGGGATTCTCTTTTAGCATAATTCTGGAAAAAAAAATTCTCTCAACATCTTTAAGTAACGGTAATGAACATTGATGAAACTGCACATCACAGTGTTACGCGAAGTGAATGCAGTTGCATTTGATGGAGTATCTGTGGGTGAGAATTACTCCATAATCGACAATTTTGTTTGTTAATATTGCCGTTTAAATCAAAATGTGCCTCGTCAGACATAAAAATGCAGTTCAACACGTTTTCATCCTCTGACGCCATTTGAATGATTTTCTCACAAAATTCCACGCGAATCGGGAAGTCTCCTGGGTTCAGTTTGGTTGTTAATTGAATCTTATGTGGAAGCAAGTTTAAGTCTTGGTGTAGAATTGCCTGCAGTGACTGTGTGCTTACATTCATTTGAGCAGATAAGTTCGTTGTTAAAACTCGAAGATTGGATTGTATGGCAGCAGCTACAGTGGCGATAGTTTTCAGCATCCGAACTGAGGAATCTCTGATATGGCCTTTTTACGATTGTGCCACACTCGGCAAAATTCTTCACGAGCCTCATTATAGCCCATCTGCTAGGAGGAGTGATGCCAAACTTGCGCCTATATTCTCCTTGGACGGAAACTACGGACTTTAAACCGTAAAAGCGTTGCACTATCTAAATTCTTGTTTCATTGTCTTAATTCTCCGTTTTAGTTAAATTTAAAGATTAAACTATAAAATAATATAAAAATGGAACAGGCTGGTTACACAGAAAATAAGTTAATACGTTTTCCTATGGTAGCAGCTTTAATCAGTAACCTTGTATTTTTTGACTTGTAAAGCACAATACGTTTCTAAAATGTTAAAACATATGTGTAAAATTATCTGACTGTCCATTTAACATTTTTTGTTCTCCATAACATTTTTTGTTCTAATTTTAATGGCAAATAAAGCAGTACATAATCCATACAAAATTCAAGCGTCTGCCTAAAACGGTATAAAAGTTTGGACCCTATTTGTCGAATTCAGGGATTTCTTAAAACACCCTTTAATTTCTAAATTTATTGTTTACAATTTAATCGTATTTTTTACATACTCTGTGTGAATTCTAAATATCCGCCAAAGTAAAGCCCTTTAATTTTAATTTTTTTTCCACTTGCTGCTGAAGCGCATATTATTTTTTTAGCGCAAAAAAATTAAAATAACAATATTTTCAGAATATCACATCACATTTTGAAACATCCTTTAGTAATTTTTATTTTAGCGGCAAAGTAATAAATACATCGTTGAAAACATACGAGTTTGTCTAATACAGTTCCAGAGATATTGAGCTGTGGCATACGGACAGGCGGACAGACATTTATACTTTAAATAAGGAACACTTAAACTAAAAAAATTAAAAAACTCCTAAACATGAAAATCTTTAAAAATATTAGGGAACTATTTTGAATATTCTTACAGGATTGTGCAGCTGTTTATGCAAAATCACATGTTGCTGGATACACATTTCAATATTTTCTAACATTTAGACATTTATAATAGAATCATAAAATTATTTACAATTTTAAAGATTAAAAGCTTTTCTTCTTCTTTTTTATTTCTTGTCAGTATATGCCAAAAAGATATAGTGTTTGTACACACACAGGCACATAAATATAATGGCAACTGTCTTATTAAATTTGTAAAAATTTTTAAACGAAAAAAGTCTTTAATTTTTTTCTTGTTTTTTGTACCAAAAAAAAAGAAGAAAAAAACATCTGTAAATATTAGAAAAACTGACAGTTTTAAAATTTTATCTCAAATTCAGCCATAATATAACTGTGCTCATGACTGATATTTTTCTTTTATTCTCATTATTATTAAATCATTTAAATTCCTTTTATTTGCAATTCTACACATTTTTCAATGTTCATTTTGACAGTCCATTAAAAATAAATTTTATTTGAATGAAAAATGATTGAGATTGTTATGGTGTGTGTAAGTTATCCTCACATCTCACGAAACTTTCAATATTCAGTGGTGAAAATAAATAATTTTTCATCACGCTACCTTTAATTTCACACTTTTTTAATAATTTTGTGAAAAACATTAATCTTAACAACGCAATAACTTTATGACACCATGGTATTAAAGCTATGACACTTGTGTTATTGATAATGAATAAATGTCTATTGTCTGTCTTATTTTTCCAGTAACTCAAAAAAAGTGTAAATTTAAATATGTTTGTGTCAATGTGTCACTTAAATAAAATTTGTTAAACGTTTTTGGCACCTACTGTTGAAAATTTTTGAACTTTAAGTCACTTGTATAAGAATCGTATAAGTTTCCTGCAGAATCGTATAAGTTTTCTACTTAAAATACATTTCTTTTGCAGATAAACACAGTTTGAGATCGTTTGACTCAGTTCAAACTATAATAATGTTGATTTTTATTATGATTAAAATTATTGTTGTGACTTTTGTTTTAAGGCTGTTAAATAATCAAATTTTCTTTGTTTTTCTACATTCTGGGATTATTGTTAGGTAACACGTTGTACCAGCCTGGAGAATGGTTGCTAATTCAAAATTAAGAGGTTTTGAATTCTTCACTCCTACGAAAAAACTTGGTGGAGGAAACTATAATTTAACATATTATGATTGGAATATATGGTTGCAGTAAAATTATATAATTCTACATGATAATACAAATGTTATTGAAACCATATCTTTAATAGATTTAAATAATAACATTTTTCGATTGTATAATTATATTTCTTTTCAAACTTTTAAAGCACCAGTTCTGTTTTTAAAATAAAAATATTTTTTATTTTTTCAATAATTCGCTACACCGGGTGGCCTCTTCAGGAAACAGGAAAAAAATATTTTTTTTTTCTATTTTAAAAACTGAACTTGAAAAATTAGTAGAGAAAGTTAATTGATTTATAAACATAAGAACTACAATTTGTTCACCGCAATCATATATTGTTACAGAGAATATAATATGTTTTTTTTTCGTCGTAAAAAAATCATATTTTCTATCTATTGAGACCACCAGTGATGACTTTTATATTTTCAGATTTCAGCTTAGTTCTACAAAAAATGATCAACAGTTTTCATTAATATCCTCACAAATCTCATTATGTGTTTTATTATGGATACATTTTTACCTGTTTAAATCAGGAATATTTTATTACCCTGTTATATCTTCTACGTTTTATGTTATCTCTCTTTTAGAAACCTTTTATTTTCTAATTTTTAATTTAACGATTTTTGGTAAATTTTTATTTCTTTATCATCAATATCAATACTTCGAAAAAAAAGCGTAAAAAATTGGATATTTTTAAATTATTGTCCTGTCACGGACAATAATAAAACGAAACTAACATTTTTCTAAACTTTTCTAAAAGTCTCCATTGTGGAAATGTTTGATGCTGAAGAAATATAAACATTTTACTAAATGTGTTACTTCATGCTCTCCTCGAACTTGACTTAATTTTACATAATTTAGTTCTTAGCTTTTATGTTCTAATGAAGCATTTTAAGACCCTCGACCCAAACATGCACTTAATGCAGAAAAATCTAAAAAAGTTCCGTGGGAATTTAAATGCACGCTTTGGAAATTTCGGTATTAGGTTTTTTTCTGAATTCTATTGCATGTAAAATATTTTCATACGCTTCGAAAGAAAATTTTTTTTAAGTCAATCTGTTCCACGTTTCTATAACTTGGGTGAGAAATATTTCACAGAAATATGTTATGGTCATCTTTTTAAAAAGAGTGTGAGCTATAGAAAATCATAATTTTAAAATAAAAATTAATAAAAAGATCATAATTTACTCTGGCTCACCCTGTTTAAAACAAGATGTCTATTATATTATTAAGTGAGAAATTGCTCACTTAAGTTATAGAAACGAGGCAAAAATTTTCCTTTTGGATACAACCTTTTTTACAAAAAGCTGCTTATTTGATTTTGCTCCAACTTTATATAAAAAATCTTTCACTTAAGTTACAGTAACGACGTACTGAAGCTGTGCGAAAACTTTTTTCAATCGTTCATGCTGATAAACAATTTTTCATTGATTTGGGCAAATTTATTTTATAAAATCCCTTTTTGATTTGAAAAGACTTTTGCACTTTAGATGATAGAAGTTTTATAAAAAAAAACTTTATTTTTGGACGTTTTATAAAAACGGTCGTAGAAAAACTAAAGTGTAATGTTGTCATAACTTTCGGTGAAGACCGTCGCCACTAGCTGTTTATTAGGTACGTTTGGCGAGCGATTTCGATTTATTTTCAAGCCGTGTCTTGATTAGTACTCTGAAATGATAGTGTTAGGTGTTTGTTGCATAGATAGTGGTGGGTTCAGGTCGTTTTGTTCGCTGGGATATTGTCTATTTGTTATACAGGTAGATTGCTTTCTATCTGTTATGTTTATTGAAGGTATATAATTTTAATATATCAGTCTTTTATTATTGGATACGGAAGCGTAAGCATCTGTGGGTGTAGTCCGTTATTATTATCTCCATTAAAAGTTCCTGTTTTGTACATTCCCATATTTCCAAGAATGTCCAGTCTTCGTCCTTATTTACAAAGATGCATTAATTCATACATTTATCTTTTTCCCTTGGCTCGTGTTCATGTGTGTTAAGGTGTATTGTGAAATTGGATTCTTCTCTTTTCCGTTTAAATGATCGTATGTGTTCTGTGAACCTTGTTTTTAATGTTCGTCCAGTTTGTCCTATGTATGGTTGCAGGTGCAAGCAAGTCTGTACCCTCCGCTGGTATTAAATTTATCGGTTGTGTCTGTTGATGTCTTGAGATTGTTTTGTAGAGTGTTGCCTGTAAACCTTCTTTCTGAAAAAGGTTCGTTAGTCTATATATTTCTGGTCCTATGTAAGTCGTCGTGTAATATCGATTGTCTCCTTGTTTTTTTTTCTTCTTGTTTTTAGTGTTGTATTGTCGAAGTAATTTGTCGATGATAGTGCAGTTGTAACCGTTATTTTTAGCTTTAGTATAAATTGTGTCGAGTTCTTTGTTACATTTGTCAGGAGAAAGTGGGACTGTTTTAACTCTGTGGGTCATATGTCTAAATGCTACGAGTTTATGTTGGGTGGAATTATTTGATGAACTGTGGCCAGTTGTGTCTGTTATGGTTGGTTCTCTATAAATGTCAAAGTTTAAGGAGTCAATTTCTCGTGTCATTGTTATGTCAAGATAGTATAAAGCTGCATCTTGCTCTCTTTCCTTTGTGTATGTGATTTTGTTATATTTTGTGTTTAAGTCTGACAGAATTTTATCGGCGTTGTCCTTCTCTAGGATGCATATTATGTCGTCTACGTATCTTTAATAATGAGTTATTTTATGTTTTTCCATTAGTGTTTTAACGTCTAGTTGTTCTAAATGTTGCATAAAAATATCTGCGAAAATTGCAGATATCGGGTGCCCCATGCCAAGTCCTTTAGGTAATTTATAAAAGTTATTGTTAAATCTAAAGTAGTTTTGTTTTAGTCCTTTCTTTCCTCCCCTCGTTATTAAGGCTCTCTTAAATAAACAACCAAAAAAAAAAAAAAAGACATTTTAAATCAATAATCCTCACCGCCCATGAGAATAAACTGATTAAATTCTAAACATTTTCTTAACGATTCCCAACACCATTGACCCAATAACCCACACACACACACACACAAGTAAAATATACTAAAAGGAAATACAAATATAAAAATTTAAATTATTCATTTGTATTAAACAATTGAAAAATATTTATTTATTCCTTAGAAGACACACAACAAGTGCCAATGGCAGGCAGTTTTAACGTTACAAATACATGTTTGTTTTGTATGACTACGACATTTTATTACAAAGAAAAGATGTTAAGTAATTTTCTTTGTTTGGTTTTGATTTGCCAACTGTTACATGTGCTGAAACACTGTTGTATTAACTGCCCATATTTTAAAAAAAAATCCTACAATTTTGGCATTTAACTTTTCGTTTTGTCTGTTAAATAATTTTGTATAAAAAATACAAAAAAAAAAAGAAAGAAGGAAAGAAATATTTTTACTTAATAAAACTTTTCAAGTCATTTGGGATATTTACTCTTTAGCTGAGTAAATTGCCTAAAGTGGTAACTTGTACACTTCTGTTTTTGGTTGTTAGTCAATCACGTGAGGTGAGTGAGTCAAATGGACAAGTGGCTGGTGATTTTATTATTCCATGTTAAGTGCAAGTACAACTGTAAATTCGGATAAATGGATGCATTTATCTTTAAGTAAATATGTATGCATATGTGTGTGTACAAGTGTGACTATCATATAGTTTTACTTATTTTTATTTATTTAGCCTTCCATATCTTTGGACTTTTATTCGAGTTGTTTTATTTAATACTGTTGTGCAATCAATTTGTTCTTGACAAGCGTTTCAATTACATTATCATTTTGTTGGCTTTCTTTTGTCAACTCAAGTAAAACTAAATAAATGCAACAAATTACAAAAAGGCTCTGCCAAAATTTTTTTTTAAACTTTTGTGATTTGATAAATAACAAAGACATTAACCAAAAGCGAGTTAGCCTCAAATACGTTCATGGGACATCCTTTAATTTGGAATTTTATACTTTTGTTTTATTAGCCCCAGACAATTTAAATATTTATGTATCTGGCTATCTGTCACAAAAATTTCATAAAAAATTAAAATTTTCCATAAACTAGTAAACCTTTACCGTGTATGTAAATCTATTTTATTAAAGTTACGCCAATTAAAATATCACCAGCTTTTAATAGGTTAGGCATTTTAAAAAATGTTAGCACTTCCTGAAAGATCTCTGATGTCTTCAAAATGATGGTGCAAAATCTAACTTTTCTATGAAAATATGGGCGAAGGCCAGTTTTTTCACTTAAGGTTTTTTCTTATTTTTTAATTCTCTATCCCCCCATATATTTGTTTTCTTAATTGGGGTTACTTCATTGTTCCCAATAACATGGACAAATTAGAGGCTGGCGTATGTTTTGCCAGCAAACGAGCAGCTCTGGCATTTAAGAGCATATGGCCCCAGTTCTAAAATTCATAACGGCAACACGTTTAGAAAAGTTACTCCAGATTTACACTATGCAATTTTTTTAGGCATTTTTTTCTCAATTCCTTATTTAAGTTGCAGCGATATGCGTTATTAAAAAATAAACATAAGCGAAAATAATATACCCTCAAAATCCCAATAATACCATATTGCTTACTCCTCCTGCTTCACCAACAAGCAAAAATTTCATGCAAGTTTCATGAAAAATTGCCTAGTCTAAATGCGGTATAATTCTAACAGGGCTTTTCAGAAAACTGAAAAAGGTAAAGTATCTAAAAATGCACTCTTTTTAATCTCCTAAGTGCCTTGAACTGAATTTTTATTAAATTTTTTTATTTTCTGGAGAGTAACTTGAAAAAATGTTACAGAAAATTACAATATCTTGGCAAAAAGTGACCAAAATTTGGTAAAATTCATAACTTTTAATATACAAGTGCAAGTGTCTTAAAAGCCTTTTCTTAAGGACATTAAAACTGCAAAAAGATTTTTTATACCTAATGAGAATTTTAAAATGCCAAGGTTTATGCATTAGTTCGAATGCTATAAAAATTTTTTATTTTCTATTAGTTGGTTTCATTCTCTACCCCATTGTGCTCTGTGCTTTTTGATTTAATCAGATATTTCTTCTTGTTTTTCTTACCTAAAAAAAGCAACTTAAGCAGAAAAAGTCTGACCATCGAAGAAATTAATTTAAAATTCCAACGTTTCCATTTTCAATATTGGATGACTACAAGAAGATTCTGGATTCTTAAGGCTTCTTCTTTATTCTTTTACTGATATCATAACTATTTTTATCACCTCTTACTTTTTACAGAATTACGGGAGATGTGTCATATTAAACTAAGCCATGTGAGCCCACATGTGCCTTGGAAGTTAAAAAATATTACCGCCTTAAGTAATTGAAAAAATTTTTTTACCAAAATAGAAAATATATTTTTACGTATTTTCATACACTTTGTGCTTATGATCAACAGAAACCTTTTAGCTTTACTAAAATTCCTAGAAAACATATTTTAGTGTCACCCTGTATTTTCTAAACGTCTTTGCGTTGTTGGTTTAATTTTATTTTTTTGTTTTTTTTTTGCTTATAATTCTGTTCAGAATATGTCAACATATGAACATGTGTATTTTTGTTGTTTTTTGTTGTTTTTTTTTTTTGTTTGTTGGTATTTCTACTAATTCTGGACACACCTTAAATAAATTTTAATCTTTTACTTCTGTATTCTTACTTACAAATTTTTTTGTTCTGCTCATTTAGAATTAGGCTTTTCCAAGTGCGGTTAATTCCTCTTTTACATGTATTTTCCCATATAAGCGTTCTTTAAAAAAAATCATGTGGCATTAACTACAGGCTACATTGGTTGAGAAAAAAACACAGTTAAAAAATAAACATGAAATATTTTGTACTGCAAATATTACAGTTGAAAGGAAGTGGTCAGAGGCGCTGTTGGGGAGGGTTTTTTTTTTGAAGGAAATAAAAATTACTTCTTCTTCGCTGATATAAAATATTAATTATTTTTATTATTTTTTAAAACATAAACAGGTTGCTTGAATAAGCTTTCTCTTGACAAAACTTTAATAAACTTAGAAGTTTAATAAATTAATTAGTCAAAGCATCTTTGGCGTGGAAAAGCCTGTCTGGGGGCTAAGCCACCTAAAAGCTAATTAATAATATCCGGAATGTTTTCCTCTTCCCCACTAGAAAATTACTTAGTTACGCTTATGCAAAGCGTTTCTGATGGTCTTGAGTCTTTGCAGCTATGCGTCTTTGATTACCTTAGTCATGGCGTAACTTCTCAAGAATTCAGTCTTTTTACCTGGGGAAAAAGAGAAGAATACGATCTTCAAAAAAAGGGGTCAAATGTGTCGGATATCTAAAAGCGTTAACCGAAAGGAAAACAAAAGAGTTGAAAAAAGGCTTGCGAGCTGCCTCGTAGTTTAGATGTTTCGTTTAAGAAGAGGATAAAGTTGACAAGAGCCCTGACATAAAATTTACTGTCTTTCTTCCAAAAGGCATATCCTGCAGACAGATGCTTGAGAATACGACGAGGAATGTGACAAAGGAGAAAGGGCAATTTTCTGCCGCAATCGCCAAAAAGACCCCACTAAAACCAAAAAAACTCTACAGAGAAGAAATAATTGATAATAGTGTGAGCATTCAGAAAGCTCAGGCCTTCACTAGAAGATATCTCGCTTAAAATGCTAAAGAGTCCGTTAGCACACTAGATTGATGAACACTTGAAAATCATCAGTATACAGTGGGGTAATAAGAAAATATTTTGGAAACAAATCATTAACTTCGACATGCTTGGATTAAAAATAAATAAAATAGTGTTCCAAAAAAGGGTGCTTTAGTTATGTACATTTTTTTTGGAGCCTTAAGGACTTTTGTTCAGCCTTGAAAAGTAATAATAGACCTTATAATGATTTGTTAGTATTTAAAAATTAAAAACTGTGTTTTTTTGTGATATACAAGGCCAAGTTTTTTTAAAAATTTAAAAACTATTTTCAATATATTTTTTTTGAGGGGACATCAATTGCTACAAAAAATGGAAAATACGAATTGTGCTCAAACAATGCTTACACATTTTGAAAGAAGTATATTAGACGAACAAAACGTAGTAGGTTAGAAAAAAACCTATGCAGTAGTTCGAAAGATATCTGCGTTTATGTTGAAAAGATATTATGAAACTGGTTTCGTTAAAAATGACATGAAAGTGAGATGGAAGTGTATTTTACTTGGAAAATAAAAATTGTGCTGAAACAACGCTTACACATTCTAATTGTCATTCCGTCTGTAATATCCCTTTCCGACTCCATTAAGTGTATATATTCTAAGTTCTTATCCATAGTGAAATGGTTTTAAGATCATTATTTTTAATACTGGAGCATTAAAATTTTGTGACGTGCTGTATTTGTGTTGAATGTATTGGAATAAGGAAAAAACTCAATTTCATATAAATTTGCGTTAGTCCCTTCCTACATGAGACTGACGATATTTACATATTTAGGTATGTATGTATTTTAAAAAATGTCTTTTATCTCGTTGTGTTGTTAAAGTAGATATGAACTACTGTGTTGTATATTGAAGCAATTGGAGGAATTTTGGTCAAGCTTTTATAAACTAAGCTTTTAAAAGAGAGCTTTTACGTACGGTTTGTGAATTTGCTTTCAAACAGTTCAATAAAATAAATTGAGATTAGATTAAATATGTACTCATTTTTAAATAAATTTTTTTTAAATGTAGTAGAAAAATAAATTTAAATATCTTTTTGTTACTTCATTATGCTGGAACTGGTAAAGTAAATAAAGCTAATATTCTGTAAATATTAAAAAAAAAAAACATTATTGCTAAAGAATATCATAAACATTATATTAGTTGCTTAAGATATTTTTTGTAAAAAAATGTACGCTGAAGGTATTGCCATGTGTGAACATGTAACAAAGAACATTTGCTTCAAAATCATGTTTGAAATCAACTAATTTCGAATAATGTGCTCAGGGCTTAAATTTTGAAAAAAAAAAATGAAGGAAAATGAGTTCTCAATTGTTTTTCTTTTTTTTTTTTCTGTATAAAATGTTTTTTTTTCAGTTTTTGCTTTGCAGGTTATTAAGTGAAGACCTATCAATCAAAAACTAGACAATTGTTTTTTATATTTCATAACTTTTTAAAATATTGTTACGTTTATCCCTTTTTCGGATAAACGTATGGACTCTTTTGATTGCAAATACCATGTGGCACATTATAAATTCGTTATTTTCTTAATTTCTTATGGCTCTATCTGGTTACATACTAGATCCTGATCCTTTAGGATCCCATGGTGTCGTATTTACTAAACATGCGTTGTTACAATTGCAGCCATCCATGCTACACTACTGTGTTACTCCGGCGAGATATAAACTACTCGTCTTCTTCTTTAGTAACCTCAACCATAACACATATCTCTCCTCCACCTTGATTTACAACCAAGCCAGTCAACCCTATAACTGCCGCTGCAAAAATCTTCGTAATAATGAAAAATAATTTTACTTAACTTTTTAATTCTGCTGGCAATATGCGCAATTTAGTATAGATTAAATTTTTAAAAAGTTCCCACGCGAGGAGCTATTGCAGTTAAGTCTTCTTTCTATTCAATGAATGTATATTACATTTCGACCCCCAGGTAGTAATTGACAAAACACTAATTTACAACGTTAGATTTTAAAATCTGGATAATGTTTTACTAGAGGTTATTTAAAACAAAATTTAAAATTTTTCTTTTATTTATTTCGTTTTATTTACAATTATTTATAATTTTTTCTTAAATTTATTTAGAATGCACTTAATTTCTACTATTTATATTGTAAAGAAGATGCTTTGTTTAAATTATAAAAAAGTATTTGTAATTGTTAATAAGAAAATGAAACGAAATAGCCTATTGTGTCTAGTAACAAAGTAAGAAGTTTCAAAGAAACTTCATGACTACAATACAAAAACAATGAACATGTAACGGAAAATAAACAAATGATATCGGACCAGACATCTAAACTGATTAATACCCCAATAACGATGACTACCACTACTAGAGCTTTAAATGAATCATTTTTTTTTTTTTTGATTTTAATTCTTTACGAATTAATTAAATTTTAAATTAATTCATTTCATAACAAAAAAAAAAAAAAAAAAAAAAGAATTGAATAAAATTTGAATCATTTTAAATAAATTAGGCAGAAATGTATTTCAATTCGTTTTTAATTCAAATGAATTAATTTAAAATCAATTCAATTCAAATGAATTCAAAATGAGTCGCAATTACAATTTCAAATTCATTTGAATTAGAAACGAATTTCAATTCATTTTTAGCAAATTCACTCAATTTTCTTTACATTCAAGTTTTTATGAAAAGAATTATTTGAAAAATCACTAATTCAGTGCATGAATTATTCGTGAATTAATTAAAAAATAAATGATTTATTTACAGCTCTGACCACTACAAAATGTGTAATAAATGTGATTATTAAATATTCCAATGGTAGATGGAGCCAATGTAAACCTTCAAGCATATTCAAGAACCACAAAAGACGGTTTATAAAAGCTATCGCCATCCCAAGTGATTGGTTGCAATTTTGAATGTTGTCTAGTTAAGATTTGGTGTGAATATTTGATACAGTAGTTTTTGTCAGTTACTTTGTTGGGTAAAGTACCCATGGTTATTTTTAAGTAATAAACGCAAATAAGTTAATAATCGTCTAAAGAAATTTTTTAATTAAAAAGGCGCTGAAAGTCGTATGTAATTATTTTGCTATAAAAGAACTCAATATTTTTGCTATTTGGTTACTTGGAATATTATTATTTTATTTTTTCGTGAGATTTCCAGTTTACTGCCTTTTAGAGGTCTATTGTTTTATACATTTTTGTACTCTCGTACTTTTTACATATGGGAGAATAATTTTGAAAATCTCTGTTTTAATTTCTCTCGTAGGTAGCTTTTGTAAGTAAAATTACTAAACAGACCTATTATCCAAACATATAATAAAACACCAACGGGGTTATTTCTGTACATGAAATATTAAAAAAAAAATTTTAATGTTGGTGTAGATCAACGGTTCTCAAAATGGGGTCCGCATGAAAGGCCGAAAACACAGTGTTTGAAATAAAAATAAAAGTTTTATTTTGCATCTTTTAATTTCTTTTTTATTAGTTGATGTTTAAGGATATTTAGGAATTCTTTTAATAAATAAGTTCTTTACTTCAATTAAACATAAAAAACAAAATACAACTTGGGCTTCAGAGGGGTCCGTGAAAAAGAAATAAGCTTACCAGGGGTCTATGAGCAGGAATTTCATGAGAACCCCTGGTGTAGATAGTAATTGATATGGAATACAAAACATGATTTTTGGAAGTTTTGTCTCTCTATGTTCGCATCACATAAAAACTGCTAAATGAATTTGAAGAAAATTTTGTGATAAATAAAATTAAATTTTTTATATTATAAGTTGAGTTTTTATTAGACTAACTAACCTTAAGGTATCAAAAGCTGGCTCATTTTATGTTTTGGTGACTTCTTGATATCGGTTGATTACTTTAGTTTTTCATTCGTTTTAATAGGTACGAGTAATTTCATTATTAGCTGAAGGCCTCCATTGGCAATTTTTATCCTACGTTTCTATTTGATGTTACTGCACAAACTTTTACACCTTTAGGTTTTTTAAATTACAAAAATTATATTTAAAATTGAATACTTATGTGTACGCGTGACATAACACAAATAAAAAATTACGTTCTTTAAACTCACGCAAAACTTAAGAACAAAGTCATCACGGCCTAAAACTCTAAATTGTAACTCTTATAATCTTGGCTACGATATGTTTTATTCAATTTTACATTTTTATTGAACTTAAGTTAAATTAAATTTGGTGAAAAATAAGTAAAATTATTTCTCGCTGTGTATTATTATGTGTGATTAGAATATTCATACTCCTTTCAATACTCATATTAAAATAATATAAATATATGTTAGTGTTTGCTTATCTGTTTCTATCTTTCAAATCATACAGTGGTTTTTGTTGCTGTTACCAGTGGCGCTTTTTTTATCGGTTTATTGTGTCATTGATACTGATGCTTTTTTGTGGCTTCCACGTGGCTTCGCTGCAATTTCCGCTATTTAAATGTTAATATTTGCATTGGTTTTATAAATTTTGTGCTAATGAAAATTATTTTTAAAACAGGAGGAGGCTTTTTAGTTTGTGCAGAAAGTTGATTAGAATATCGATTTGAAGGGAACCACAATTTATTGATTGAATTCGGAGAGACGTATAACAATGAAACTTAAGTTACTTTTATTTTTATTTCACAAAGTTCCTGCGCTTTTTAGGATTTCATAGCTAAAAGTGAAAAAACTAAAACCGATTGGTTTTGCTACAATGTCTGTCCATGCGACACAGTCATTTATCTCTTTAACACTAAGATGTAGAATCTGGAAATTAAAAATTAAAGAGTGTTACTTATGTGTCGTGATATTAGCAAACTGTAATAGCCATAGTAACTGTAATAGCCAGACTCATTTAGAAGTTGCACAGTGTATTAAGACATATTGCAACAAGTATAAAAAATTAAACTTGATATTAAAGGGTGTCCCAATAATGATGCAATTATCACTTGTTTCATAACCGCAATTGGCGATACTTTAACTTTTAATATTTTTATGTCCGCTATAAGAACAACTACAACAAATTAAAAGTAAATTTAAAATATACAGGGTGTTCCTATACAGACGTATTTTATCGTATATAATTTTAATGCGCCAACCCTAAAAAGCGAACATTAGGAATTTATCTAGAGTATGTACAAATATGTTTACTCTAAAAATAGGTGTGAAAAAAATTTATTAATTAAAGGGTGTTTCCATACAGGCCGTAATTTTGACGAATACAGCCTTATCTTTTAAGCCGTTATAGGCAGACGATAAAAATTTGCACAGTAAAGTGATATTTTTTAATTTTTATAATTATAATTGACAGACATTTTTAGTTTTAAAAAAGAATTTTAAAATCAAATTAAATATTAAAAAGTGATCCATACCTTGATACGGAACACAGTAGACGTGAATTTTTACTCACATTTGGCTGATTTATTTTTAAATTAAATACTTATTGTTAAAAGATCCTTGAACTTTCAACATTTATTTCGAAATTTTTTTCTTAAATTGATATTTAAACATAATTTATTTTTTAACTTTAAATACAACAACAAAACAATTTCTTTTTAGCAGTCAGCAGTTTACAGCTCACAGTATGTAAGTGTTTAAAATTTCCATTTTATTTTTCAGTTGAATTTTCTATTTCTTTTTTATAGAAGATATTCAATAATACATAAGCTCATGCATAAACTTGTCTCCATATCAAAGTTCTCATTTTTATCATTTACTGTTTTATTGTACTGATTTGCATATAAAATACAAATACAGATAAATATATGCTATCACATCACTTCATATCATATCGTATCCGAGTATTTATGATTAAGGATATTTGTGCTTAAACATGAATTATTTTATACCACAAAAATATTGAAATATTAAAACCTCAAATGTTAATAATTCTTTTCATTGCAATAAATTATTAAAGGGAATTTACTTTTCTTATGTGAAAGAGAAGAACCTTTAATTTATAAAATATTTATATTCTAAGCTCTTATGCATGGCAAAGTCAATTGAGCGATGTTCGTCTGTCCGTCCGTCTGGTTGTGTTTGGGTTGATGCAAACTTTGCTAAGGCGCTAGATGAGCAAAATGAGAAAGATCAAGAACGACAATCGATCTGTTTTTGCTATTGAAAACCAACAAGATCGGTCCACCACTTTCGAGGTAGCGGGCAAAACACAACGCCTGCCTCTAATTTTTCCATATCATTTGGAACAAATCAAGTTGAGTGAAGTTACTAAAAAAAAATAAATTAATAATATAAGGGGCGATAGAGAATTAAAAAATAAGAAAAAAACATCAAGTGAAAAAATTAGCACTCGCCCTTAAGGACCTCTAAAATTTTCTTAAAAAAGTTCGATTGTCAATATAGGTAACATTTGAAAGCATTTGAAGATATCTTTCAGAAAATTTTTAAATATTTTTAAAATGCTTAACCAATTAAGAGCCGATGACATATTTATGTAAAAGTAAACATGGTATTTAATTTTTTTGCATATTTTTTTAATACTCTGTCACCCTAATACTTGTTTTTTTTTTGTGATAGAAGCTACTGCACTAAACTGGAGTTACAAACATGGTGAAGGGGATATAAGCAATCTAACTTGTTTTACTGCCCATATAAATTTTTTAAATAAACTTTTTACGTTTTTAACTTTAATTTGTAGCATTTTGTTTTCAAAAAATATTTTATATCTACGTCACACAAAGAAAACTAACGGACCTGTAGTGCAATTCACTAACCTTAAACAATACGGCAATTGTTATATTAGTCGTCATTTTCGGTTTTTCTGCAGTAACGATTATGTGATTCATTAACTTCGTTTTAACGATATGAGACATTATTAATTTTCTTATACGACAAATTGATATTGAGTGGCATCTCCCTCAGCAAATATAGGAAGAGATGAATAAAAACATGTGAATTCAAGCAAGGCACATGCATCTGTTTATTTCTTTAATGTCAATTTACACACATGAATACGTTTTATCTAATACGCGTGTATGGAGTTTGACATTAAGAAAAGCATAATAATTATTTTGGTTGAAGAGTTGCGGTAACTCTTTTTGAATACAGTCAAAACATATGCTTATCTGTACATCTTCTTAGCAAGAAATTTATTTTTAAAATAAATTTTTAATGCTCTTAGTTAAACTTAATAAAACGATAATGTTTAATTTAATTATATTGAAACCAAACTGTATATATTTTATTTACATATTTATCTTGTATTCGAATATATTCTACGTTTATGCTTATACTCGTATGTATGTATATATGCACATACAAATGTTGTGGGTTGTTTGTTTCGTCCACAAATTTAACAACGCAAAAATTAAAGTCGCTTTTTAACTATGAGCAACTCGCTAACTATAACAAATGGCTTTAAGCAACAACGAGAATCGTTAAAAGTATTACTAAATAGCAAAATCGTCAATTTTATTGTTAACAGTCCACCCTAAATACGGGCGTTAGGCACGACGTAATTTAGCGTCTAGTTTTTACGCTGTAATGAGTAACTTAAATACGAGCGCCAACGTTGTGAAACGAACAGTATTGTTTACTTATCTTATTTGATAAAAACCACAAAATTAAAATAATTAAGAGAGATAAAATCGCGAAATTGACCTTAAAGTAGCTGTAATGTCATTACTGTTGGAAATACTTTTGTATATACCACAAAAAAAAAACAATAACAACACTTCTTTTGCAGCCAACTTCACTTTTTACGCGCGTCAAAATTGGATTTTTCAATTGTTCAACGTTAGCGTCGCGCTATTTGGGTTGGTCTCATACATTTTGTATGGGCATGAGAATTTTTGACAGTTAAATAACGTCTTACGCTCGTATTTAGGGTGGACTGTAAGTCAATTAAACCAAGCAATAATCGTTAAAAAAAGAGAAGTAAATCGCACTACTGGTTTTTCTTTAATTATGTTTAAATAGCCATTGTTGTCTGAAGTAAAATTCTTGAAAAAATTAAATTTTTTAATGTGTTTTTAACCTTTTATTATAATTAGTTTTATTTTCTAATTCTTTAAAAAAATATACAAATAAAGGCGGTTAAAATGTAAAGCATAACTGTGGGTTGTATTGTCAATTTAAAATCGTATGTATTCATTGTCTTATTCATTTGCTGTTTATTTATTAGCAGCTGTTTTATTTAAGTTGTTAATTGTATTATTTGAAAATAATGACAGTTACCTTACGTTAGTCCTCAGATTTTATTTAACATTTATCTGTTAGTTTTCATTTTATTTGTAAAAAGAGAAACTTCATCTATTGGTTATCTACCAGCACTAGGGTTTGGGAAACGGAAAAAGCTCCCCATAATTTGCCGGGAAAATTTTTTTCCCTAAACTCCCGGAACTCCCGGGAAGTTTAAAATCATTAGCACTTAAAAAAAATACATTGACTGCTTTTTAAATATTTTGTTTTTGATATTTAAAAACTTTTTAAAATCTCGTTTCGAGTGAGTTCTACTACATCTATACATCTCTGTATGAAATATTTTTTGAAAATTTTAATGCCGGTGATAATAGTTATCGATATGGAATAAAAAACATCTATTTTTGTCTGTCTGTCTCTCTGTGTTCGCATATCATAAAATGGATTTGAAGAAAATTTTGTTAGAAGGTCTTTTGAAAAGTTCCAACACAGGATACTTTTTTGCATAAAAAAAATGTCATATCGTAGAGAAACTAGAAAAACAACAGAAGAGTTGTCAGTATATTTTATTTTTGTAGTTGGAAGATCTTTAACACTTTACAGAACTCAACAAGAGATGCTTAAAAACACATGTTTCTAAATTTTAATTTTATGAATGTTAGAAATGATACACGGGCATTGCTAGTAAAATATAAAGCAGAACAAAAGGCTGCTAATTTGTTTACAAAGATTTTTGAATGGTTGAAACACGAACATAGATAATGTTTATAACGCATTGTTGACAACAAAATATACCCCTATTGAAAGCGAAAGGGTTTTTTCTTCTGTTGGAAATTTTGCAACGAAAACAAGTAACTCTGTATGTTTAGTAAATTGTTAAACGCAGTTCTTAAATCATATTAAAAAAAAATAGTTAATAATATACTTTTTTAGTATTTTTATCTTTATATACAAATGTATGTTTTGTCACCTGAATTGTTTTTAAGTTTTATAAACTGTTTAATCTATTATTTATTTAACAATTATTTTTATTTGTTTGTTTGCGTTTTCATAAAACTATGATTTTTTAATATTATCTCATTAAATAAACTTGCTTTCTTCAAGAATTGCTGTTTTCCCCGGGAATACCTGGAAATCCCAGGAATGCTATAATTTTTTTCCCGTTTCCCGGGAAATAAAAATTCCGAGAAATCTCAAATCCTAACCAGCACCTATAAATTACCCGCTAAGAACATTATTAAATTAAATACATATTTTTGCATGAATGATTTATTTATTTTACATTTAAATCTGTGCAAAAATTAGAGCACTAAAATTTTGCTACGTGTCCAAAGAAATACACCATCGCTTTACTGCGTATGACAAACACAAATGGATGATCGGCACGGAAATATATTTTTCGAGGAGCGAAGCTTTTATTAGTAATATAAACAGCTGAAGAAATAAAAAAATTATACAGTTCACGATCAAGTCTTATTAAATATTTTTTTTTAAACATTTTAATACTTACGTGTTACGGAGACTGCCTCTGCGCCTTCTTCATTGCAAGTTATAACAGTTTTTTGTTTTATATCCGAAATCCCTTGAGCCGGAGCATTGTGAAACATTTTAGAGAAATTTGCATTATCAAACAATGAAGACAAACCCATCTTTTTCAAAGGCTGCCTTAAATCGATTAGAGATTCTAGGTGAAATTTTGGTAAATATACATTTACCAATTCTGTTTTCATTTGGGCAGTAATATTATTTAAATCTATTCCTTTTAGATTCATTTCTAATTTTTCCAAACCATCGATTTGGTCGGGCAAAATAATCAACATAGAAATATTAGAATTTTTATAAGACAATTCTAAAGCTTTAGCATTTAACTTGGGCAATTTAGCGTAACGGAAATAATAATTCATAAACATGGTATCAACTGTCACCTTCTGACTGGGACTTATGTGAAAATCTCTTTTTTGTGTGTTATTAACATTAAACGCGTACTCCCAATTCCCTTTGAAGTAAACTGCATTTACCAAAACAGCATTTGTATTGCTATTCAATAATTGGGGTTGAATTAAATCTTTTATAATATCTTTTGTCTGCTGTCTAATCCAATCATTAATTCTCTCTGAAGCCATTTGCGCCTGGCTAAAGTCAATATTTTCCATTTGACTTTTAAAGTAGTAGGAAACCAAGTCGCTAAATCTTTTTTCAATTTCGACTTTATTGCTAATAAAGAGACCATTGGAAATTAATAGCTGTTGCTCGTCATTTTGATTTTTTAATGTGTCATTTAAAAAGAAGCCATATTTAATTGCCAGATTTTCTTTGGGTTCTTTGCCCAGTTTTAAGGCATTTTTTAATTCAATTTCCGTACGATCTGCGGCACCCATTAACATTAAAGCCAAACTGATATGTACGGAGACTGGTGAGTAGATAACATTCTCTGCTGTTTTATTATTTACAATTAAAGCTGAAAACTCTGATGCAAATAAGTTATTAGTTAAGGGCGCAACAGTTGGAGGAGCATTATATACGCCCAAACACGATAAAATAAAAATAAAAGCTGTAATTAAAAGAAAAATGGATATAAAATAAATGAAAGAAAAGGTGTTGAAAACTTTATCTAAAATGTGAAAAAAATTATAGTTTTTTTTTCATTTGTTTAGAAGTTTTCAGGAGAAACTCGTGGCATAAGTCTAACGGAAATACTCAATCAAACTTCACTCATTCTACTTTAATGTTCTAAATGTTGAATTAATTCATCAATAAGGCAGCTTTCTGTTCTTCACATCTTAACTAAACAAACTGAGCTCTAACATTATTGGACCTCTATCAATATCTGTTTCTGAACCCATGCTAACACTCTCGAAAAATGAAAAAAAATCGAAAGAATAAACTTACCATTAGCCATTTTTAAATATCCGTTATTTAACTTAACAATTAAATTCTATAAAAAATTTTATTTAATTAATTTTATTTTATTTTTTAAATACGCTTATATTTTCTTAGATACTTTGCCACAGAGAGTGAAAGGCGTTCTAACAAATACCTCTTTATATACGATAAAATAATTTTTATATTTTTTTGTTTTTAATAATTTACTTTAATCGTGCTCGATTCCGAATAATAAATTTTCATACTTCGTTTTTTTGTTTTTTATAAACGTTCCAATTAAAGTATGAAAATAAACAAAAATCATAAAATTTTGTTACCCTCATAATCTAACAAATTCCTTAAAAAACAAACATAAATAAATCATAAGTGTAGTTGTTGTGGTTTAAAATATATTAGAACATGGTCATAGTAAAACATTTAAAGAAAAGAACATGTTTTATAAGAAAAATAACCTAAAATTTAAATTTTGTTTCAAACATTTTAATTGAAAATTATAAACAACGTTATTTTTTTTTTTTTGGAAATATCTAAGCTTTAAAGGATTATGAAAATTGAGATAAAGCTCACGTCATGTCTGTACATAGTGGCCATAGACACAAAAGCTTAAGTTCTATCAGGTCGTTCAGTTTAGTTGAAACCTATAAAATCACCAATAGAAATTTAATTTTTTTTTAATTACGCACAATATTAAATTTTAATCAATAAAAAATTTTTATCCGAAAGATCATTTATAGATCAAATCACACGACCGTGAAGGGCAATTGCCAGGTTTATTGCGGGAAATCAACTTATGGCATCGCATTTCTCTGAATGTAATTAAGTTTATAAAGTCTATTGTGACGCATACGAGGAACAAAGCGAACACTAAAATTGCTTGTTAAGTTTGTGGCTGTCTTCTTTTATTTTTTCATCAAATTGCAGGAATTTACTTAAAAAAGTCAGCGACAGACTTCTTCCAGCAAGATGACTAAACATTTAAACAAGCGATCGAAAATTTTAGTTATTTTTGTATTTTCAAAAAAAAAAGAAAAATTTCAAGTCGACAAGGCGAAGTGTGTGGCATGCCATAGTGTCCACAGGCACTTCCGCCGGGGGCACTTAAAGTCTGGCCGAGTTAACCTAGGTTCCGACTTAATGCACTCGGGGTATAGGGTGAACCAGTTCGTCGGTGTGCAAGCACCAAATCTGGATAGACAACTTGGGTACTTGTCGAAGGACTGACCAGTGTAGTTAGATAGACTGAAGCCACGGGAGCCGGTAGCTCATACATACACCCGCCCATCTCTGTAGCCGGTTATTGGTAATGTTCCTTCGGGCTATACGTGCTGGCTGTTGTTTAGGGTCGATGTCTGCAGGGAAAGTGCGCTGCCCTTCCGAATGTGCTTCTGTCTTCAATCCACAAGCAAAGGGAAGAACATGATACTGCAAGTCATGCTCTTGAAATTGTAACTCTGTTGGCTACGCCTGCAGGTGGCACTAGTCGACGCTTTGTATTTCACTCAGTGATAAGACTACCGTCAGGTTGTGTCGTCTTTAGTATACGAGTAGTGTCACTTAAGAAAGTGTCGTAATGTCTGCGCGCAAAGATAAAAATAAATAAAAATTAGCAACTAAAATTTTAAGATAATTCTTTTGGCTCAAAAATAAAGAGTTTTTTTTTTTTAATAAGAACTTTGTTTTTCAATTGTAGCAACACCAACAACTAATAGGTTTGACATTTAGAGTTTCGCTTGAAAAAAAAAATATAAAAATTTACTCAGAACAACCCGGTGGTTTTTCTAAAAAAATATATTTTTTTCAAAACAAGTACAAAAATTTTTTACATTTGGGCTTCAGAAATTCCTGGGGCGTTTATTGAAAAGCCTTTGAATATTATATGGTAGCAATGTGGTGTTTTGTTTGTTAAAAAACAAACTTCTTCTTAAAAAATCTATAAATAAATTTTGAATTTTTTAAAAATATATTAAACAAAATCATTTATGTCTAGTGTGATAGCTGTCTGGTATTTCTTGTCGTTTACCTAAATTAATCGCCTAAACCACCTTCGTCTTCTAATTGATTTGAGACAAGCCCACTGATATGACATGTCATTTGATAGAGCCTATAGGGAATACGATTTCTTTTAAACAAAAAATCAGCTCGAAATAATTTAGTTACACTGACTAAGTGATTCTTTTATTCAAAAAGCCCCAACAAATATACATAAAAGCTTACGGACACAATACAAACGGTAACAATACGTTCTCTAGCGAAACTAGCAGCAGAAAAATTCTATTAAATATTTTAATAATAAACAAAAATTAAAAAAATTTATATAGGAAGTTATATCTTTTCCTCTAAAAGGTTGTTTCGAAAGAGATTTTTCTCAGTGCAATTTAGTTTTATGTACACAAAAAAAAAAAAAAAATTAAAATAGTAATTGTTGATGGCACTTGTTTTCATATTTCTGTATCTTAACCGATATCATTGTCGTAAAGACAAATCTTTTAATTTGTAGATAGTGTTTTGTTTTATCTTCTTTTAACTTTGGAAGCAGCTTATCAAAATTTTTAAATGACAGATTAAAAGTGATAAAACAGCAAAGTAAAGACACAAAGTAGTCTAGTGAATAATTTTTAAAAATTAAAAAAAATTCTACCATCACATTCTGGTAGAAGCAGTTGAAAATAAACCAAATGCAAATAATTTAAACAAGCATCAGTTTCGTGTGTTCTTTAGGCGTTAGGCACATGCCCGGAAGAAAATAATTAAAATAAACAATGCACAAAGAATTATATCTCCAATTATTATTGATGATGAATTAATGTATGAAGAAAAAGGGAAAGACGTACAATTAAGACAAAAAGGAAAAATGTGGGAAAAATTTGCTTAAAAAAAGAAAAGCATCGAATAAAAAACTTTTGAAAAATGAATAGAAGATTTACTCTGAAAGCAGTTATAAATTTGCGTAATTTTTAAGCGATTTCGTAAGTTTTATGGCACTTTTAATCGTTTAATAGCACCACCACTTCAAAGAGAATTTTGCCACTTTAAACGAAAGTGTGGAAGATGATCCAAATGTATTGGTCTCAGGAATTAGGGCTCTGTCCATCCATGAGAAAAATTTTACACTAGTGCAATATCTAGCTAGTGCAGAAAGCAATGCTGATTTGTCTCTAGATAAGTTAAGAGCTGTTCTATTACAAAATTGTGCCCAGCTACGGAGCTCCTTTTTGCCTTAACGGAACTGTTACTAAAGTTGCCGCATATAGAGTAAAACCAAAGTACAACAAGCTCTACATAATTCATTACATCCAAAAAAATGCTGATGGCACCATTAACACATATTTGAGTAGTATGTAGCTGCGTTCCATGTAGCGAAAAAACTTCTCTGTTATTTCTATGGCACCGGAAAATTTTCAATTAGGGAGCAATTTGACGTTAAAAATGCGCTTAGTTGAGAAAAGCTGCCCAAAATCCTTTTAAATTGTTAATTCCATTTATTTGACTGAAAAAAATTTGATTAAAATTTATTTTTTTTTGGTATCTTTTAACGGACTTTAAAAAATCAGCAGGTTATCAATTGGTATGTATGTTCATATTTTATAAAAATTAAAGGGTGTCCCTATACAACATGCATACAAGTGTATTATGAACCGTAAAGGGAACCTTTTTAAAATTAAAAAAAAACTGCATAATTTTATAACTCCCAATGGCCGAAAAGTAATGGAAAAATAAATCTAAAAATTAAAGGGTGTCCCATTAGGTGACATAATTTTTTTTATATGGGCTCATTATTTGAATGATCATAGTAAAACGCTTGAAAAAAGTATTAATACTCAAAATTATAAATTAGAGGGTGCCCCAAAATTTCATTTAATTTGATGTATATGGCCATACTTTCGATCAGTGAAAGACAGACGTTTGAAATTTACAAAGAATCTGTGTTAGTAAGCCCGCTTGAACAGCAAGTATAAAATTTGGATTTGGAAATTAAAGGGTGTTCCAATAGTTAATACTATTTGATGTATCTAGCCAAACTTTTGAACCGTTAAAGAAATAGGGCTGAAACTTACCAGGGAACTGTATTGCTAAGTTCGCTATATCTAGTGTACAATTTGAATTTAGAAATTAAAGACCGTTCCCAAAGGTGATGTAATTTGAGATATATGGCTGTATCTTTCAAACCGATATTTACGAATAATTGAAAATAAGGCAGAATGTCTTAAATTAAAAAGTGATAAAATAGTTGATGTAATGGGATGCATATGGCCATACTTTTCACTTGTTATAAACAGACAAAAGAAAACCGTTTTAAAGTCGAAAATTGTTTTGCAAGATTTATTACAATTTAAAGTTCTATCGGGCGTGAAAGACATCTTATTAAAGCGTTTAAAAAAATTTTTCTTGATATAAATTACCTGAAGATGCTTACCGTCACGACCTAAGTTCTAAGTCTTAAAAAATATTTCAATATAGGAAGAAGCCACGAACGAAAAATTTGCTTATCATATTTTTTATTTATTTTTAATTCATAAAAGCAACGCCAAATCAAACAAAAAATTGGCTGTTTGAACACGTTTTACTACACAAGATAATTTGTTATCCACAATTTAATTGTGTTATTTTCTTGTTTTTGATGACTGTAGTTTTTATTGTAACACCCATGCTATCATAACAACTACAACTACAAACGCATGTAGTTTGTTTAAGTAAAAACATCAAGTTTATGATAAAAACCTACGCGTGTACAGATATGTACGTATTTTATGTTTTCAGATTTTATAACACTGTTTTGAGCTTTTTTGGTTTAAAAATTTTATATTAAATTTTGTTTCAAGTTTTTGAATTTTATTTATGTTTTTTTTATTTTTTACCAATTTTTTACACTTTTTGAGTTTGAAAATTTTAAACAATTGAGTTGAAGAAACTTTTCTTTGTCACTTTTTTTGCATATAAAAAAAAATATCAAGGAGGCGAGTTTTAAATCAAAATTTAATTATTACATAATTAAAAATTTCTGTGTTATTTTTTTTTAAGACAATAACAGCATTTAATATTTTAATGAAATAAAATTATTCGCACATTTTATAGGTGGCATATCACAACGTCTGAGCACATACTGTTCAGGGACATTACGTCACACTACGATGCAATGCAATGTCCATAAACGTAGAGTCATAACGTCCATGGATAATAAAGGTATATTTAATAGTATTTTATGCAAAAAACATGCAACGTTTTTGTAAACTTACTTGCTATAGAGGAGAAAAATTCTTGAGCCCGGACGAAGCCCGTTTATGCATAAAATTTTTGGTAAACAAAGCTGGTACTGGTTGTACTACAGAGTAAGAAATCCTGGCTTGTAGACATTATAACACTTTTATAAGTGACAATATGTCCATACCAAAAACGATACTATGTCCATGGACATTAGCCGTTTTTCAAAGCGACACATTAAACATGGACATTATATCACATTTGAGTGCGACATAAATTCCATGAACATTATGTTCTTTAAGACTATGACATGTCACCCATTCTATACATTAAACGCTATTTGACAGTTATTTAAAAAAAATAAGCAGTAAATAAAATTTAAACGTAAAAATTGTTGAGTTACAATTAAATACGGAAGTTCGGGCAGCAGTTGAATGTAATGCAAAAATTACAAACAAAAAAAAAAAAACAAAAAAAAAAAAAAAAAAAAAATAAACGCTATAAGACTTATTATTTTTATTTAAGTAAATTTCGGGTATTAATTTGTTCAAGTAGTGAAGTGAAGCGGCGAGAACTAACAAAAAAAAAAGAAGAAATTCCAGTCATTTTTTCCCGCTACAACAAGGATAAATAATTTTTACGTTAAAATTTAATTTGCTTGTTAAAATTGTATCAAAGAGCTTAAATTAAAAAAAAATCTGAGATCATCTAAAAAATATTTTATAGATATTAAAATTAGATATTAAAATTATAAAATATCAATTTTGGCCTCGTAGAGCTTAAATAAAGCTGTGATCACCCATAAAAAGTATAAAAAAGAGTTTTTTAAATAAACAAATAAAAAAAAAAAATAAAGAAATAACAATAATTAATAAATATTTGATTTTGACTCCAAAAAATGTATTCTTATAATAAAACTTAATTTAAATACAAAAAATCTATAATCACCTATAAAATATTTTAATATAAATTTTTATAATAAAAAATAAAAAATTCATTAAAATTTTATTTTGATCCCAAAATTAATATCTTTTATTTAAAAATTATAAAAGTTGATTTAACAAAGAAAATCCTTGATCATTTGTAAAAATAAATTTTTATAATCAAAAATTAAATAAAAAAAAAATTGTACTAAAAATTTCAAATCTGTTTCCTAAAGCTTGAATAAAGAACATTTGTGATAAAAAAGCTTAGGTCAAGTGTTGCCACAGCCCACTTGGGTCCATTTACTGATCCGTTTGAGTTACCTGATTAGAAAAGCAAAACAGGGAGAGAAAAAAAATTAGAGGCCAGAGAAGAGATAAGAAGGAGATAAGGAAGGAATAAATGAGTAGAAAAAAATAGAGGAAAAAATAAGTTTTTATAATAAAAGTTTTTATAATAATAAAATAAAATTTTTTGCACATAAACAAATTTTTAAATAAAAACGAATTAAGTTTTATTTGTGATCACCTACATATTTAATAAAAATTCAACTTTTATATATTTTTAATTTAAATTTAAAATACAATTCAGTTAATTTTCTTTTCTATATCATTGTGCAACTGACAATAATAATAATCCTTTAAAAAAACATGTTGACATATTTTGACGATTTAAAAACTGCAATGGAATGACAACATTCTGTTGAAAACAACAAAAAAATATATATTATTGAATTATTATTTTTATTGTTAAATATGTTTGCTATGTCAGCTATCGTATGAAAAAAAATGTAGACAACAAATAACCTGGAGGCGAATGTTGTGAATAGATTCATAATATTTAATATTTTTTTTGCACAATAAAACCACAGCATACACATATCGCAAATACAAGAAGAAAAAAAAAACAGTTCATTAAAATATGGAAAATTTGGTACTTTCCGCAAATTTTTTATTCTAAGAAAAATTTAGATTTCATTAAAGGTTCGCTTGCACACTGTTGTTTATTAACAGATACACTGCAGCACAAGTCACAGATTTTCTGTTCCATTTTCCAGGGGAGAAATTGATACTCTTTTTTTTACTCTCTCAGGCTTAACAAAATATTGTAAATAAAAAAAATCTTAGAACCCATAACTTTTATTAAGACCGAATGTGCAGGAAAGCGAAGGAAAATATTTTGCAGAAAGTTTTCTTAATTTTTTTAAAGTCAATAAAAATTTAACACTAAATGTTTGAAAATAAATGTAAAATTACTTTTAGCATATATGTATGTGTGTCTTTTAAGTCACTATTAAAAAAAAATAGAAAAACACAGTAATGGTTGCTTTCGGCTTTATCTGCTTTGCAATGTAAAGTGCATTTTTAAGATGTTTGAATTACAAATTTATTCCTTTTAATGTTAAAAGGTTTTGGGTTGCAGAAAGAGACGGCATGTTTTTATATTTACATATGGTGTTAAGAAGGCAGCATGTTGCAATGATTTGAATAATTTAAATATTTTTCTTTTTATTTTTATTTTAAAAGGATGCATCATTTGGATAACTTTCCCTTGCTCGATTAAAAATTTTTAAAATAATTAAATACAGATTTTTGGTTCAGATAGAATTTGCAAGGCAAGACATCAGTTGTAGTTTGTCGCTTAAAATTAAAATGAATTGAAGATAAAAAACCTATAAAACAGAAATAAGTGAAACAACCAAAAAACTTTAAACTCTATTAAATAAAATTTTCTTCTAAATATCTACAGAAATTTAAAATAAAACATTTAAAATTTTAAGTATTGCATTTAAAGCATAAGAATTAGTAAATATTTGCCATAAATCAACATAATTTTCATTATTTATTATTCCATAATTTTTCTTCACAAATATTTATATTTTCTATTCTATGATTTTATGAAAAATGGCCAAACATAGATCTTCTAAAATTATAATGGGCTGTCAACAAAGAAAACTACATGAGAGAATTTATGTTGTTTTTGTTTGTTTTCTTGCTGCAGTTGTTGATCTATTTGTTTATGACATGATTAATACAAAGTGTGCATCAGTGTCAGCCAAATACTCACACATGTTAAGTCAAGACCCTGACGTTCTTTGGGAGACAATCAATGTTCAATAATATAAAGAATCTAATTTTATTGTTTCAAAAAAGGTAATCTGACAAATAATCCCTTAATGTTTAGACTGAGTCCTGGAGTGACCGCTGTGAAAAAGTGTATATGAAATTGAAAATTAATCTGTTTACAGACCTGGTACATTTCAAAGTTCCCAAATGATACTAACATTGGTTCAAGAAATCATAACTTTACTTATTATTGTAAAATTTTTAAACATAAATATGATTATCATTAACAATAACATTGCCGTTCAGTATCACTATTCTAGCATTGTCATTATCATTATAATTATTCTAATCATCATCATTATCATTATTTATATTGATATAAAAGTCGTTATCAATATCATTATAATTAATAATGATAATATCATTTTAATTTTAAATTTAAGTTTCATTATCATTATCTTTACTGATATTATGTCATTAATATTTGGCGATTTGATTGTGCCCCTTTGAAGAGGATCATTTTGCAAGATATATGTTCAGGTAAATTGGTTCATGATATAAAGATGTTGGCAATATTATAACCAAACGAAAGTAAATAAAATCTTAAGAAAAAAAAACATACCACTACCAAATTATGTGTGGAGAAGTATTCGTCGCGAATGTTGGACTTGTTTTAACATCTCACTGATAAATTGATATCAATTTGAATGACAGTTTTTTTTCCAGAACTTTATGCTGTACATGAATTAGAAAAAGCCTCCTCACTTTTTATGTATTTTCATTTTCAGACTTAAAAAAAAAATTGAAAATTTTATTTTTATTTTTTTAATTATTTTGAGAAGTCTTTCGAATTACTTATATTAGTATTAGAAAATTATATTCCCTCTGACTTCAAAGATGGCAATATACTAAATCCAAAAAAAAAAGTTATTAAGAGGTTTGTTCACTTCAAATAA
This sequence comes from Cistogaster globosa, assembly GCA_937654795.1. Taxonomy (NCBI): domain Eukaryota; kingdom Metazoa; phylum Arthropoda; class Insecta; order Diptera; family Tachinidae; genus Cistogaster; species Cistogaster globosa. Next base: position 92,334,579 of record OW569407.1, on the reverse strand, counting down.
CCTGAACTGCAGGGAAACGTAAAACTACAAACACAATTTTCAATGTGCAATGAAAATATGCAAAAAAAAAAAAACTGCAGCTGTGTGAAAAAAAGTTGCTTAAGTTTTATATCAATAAAAAAGCTTAGGAAGGCTGTCTGACAAGGTGAGGTACACATAAGAATAACAAAAAATATTTGTAAAATAAAGTTTTTTTTTAAAGAAATTTCGTTTGAAAAATTGTTTAATAAATCGTTATTAAACCAAAAAATAATTTTTTTGTGATTATGGTTAGAAGGATAAGTCTAATATTACGTGATATTTTTATAAATTTTCAATTTTCAATTTTCACTTAATATGTAAAATACAACATGTGTTTAAAGCAGTATTCCTTTAAAGATTAAACGTATTACCGTAGTAACTTTCCAAAACTTATCACACTTATAATGTTAAATAAAAGCAATTGCATACTAAATGAAAAATAATACACAATATAATTTGCTCAAAATATAGTAACATGTGTATGAGCTCGTATATTTGAAATTTGAAAAAATATATTTGTGCCCAGATGTATAAAGAATTTACTAAAAAAAAATAAAACAAATTGAAAATACTTAATTATAAACTATTAAATTGTTGCTATTTCTAAGAGTAATAATTTAGCTAATAATTTAAGAAAATTAGTGAGTTAAAAAGATAATATTTTTAAGACACACAGCTTAAGTTAGATAGAAGCGAAGAATCCTGATGAGGAATGAAGTGATGGAGAAAATTTTGCATCACATTTTGATGGTTTTTATTTTTTCTGTTTTTTTTTTACTAACACATAAATATGTGAATAATTTTTTAAATTAAAAATTTACAAACAAATTGAAATTGATTTTTTTTTGGCTTAAGGTACAGCCAGACTAGTCAAGTATTTAATTAAAAATACGTAACCACTAAATTATGGAAAAAAATTTTTTCTCTCTCTCTCAATTACTTATTAAGAAATATAAGATCCTACTAAATGTAAACGGAAAGATATTACATTCATTACGTCATTTGTAAGCAAACTTTTTAGTAGAGACTTAAGAAACATATTTAAATATAGTAGTTACGCTTTTTTGAATTAATAATTGACTAATTAGAAGTAAATTTTTTATTTTAATTTCTATAAATTTTTTGGAAAGAAAAATTGTAAACAAATGTATCCGGACGTTTTATAGGGAAAACAAAAAAAAAAAAAAAAGAAAAAATAGATGCCACCAGAATGAAATGCTGCATTTTCTAGATCGTAACATCCTTCATCAGCATTCTTCGCATGTATCTTCCTTAGGTTGTGTACATTGTAAACATCATCCATTTAACCAACCAATCAATATTTATTTGGTGAGACGAAGTTCACACCCAACTTAAAGCATTTCTTCGTTGTTCTTTCTGTAACTCATTTTGTACATTTGTTTTTGCTTTGTACCAACCTTCGGTATGGCCACAAATACAATTTTTTATTTTCAGTTATTTATAAGATTTTCGTCACAACGCTATAGATGTTGTTTCAGCATCATATTGATTGTTTTGAGTGCCTTGCATTTTTCAATTTAATTTTTTTTTAATTAGGATTTGAATCGTGGATATTATAAATGAATTAAAATTGAGTTTTTTGGCTTTAGCTTGACAATAAAAAAAAAATAAATTAATAAATAAAATAACATGAACTATATAATAACTGGAACCCAACATGTAGACTGGATATGACTCTGAAGCCAATGCTTGCCAATTAATGCCCAATGTAGATGCCATTTTGCGATCACAAAATTTATTTTTTTTACTGTCGGTTTTCGAGAAGAGTAAGGGTCTGGCAATAATATCTAACAAGTAAATGTGTTGTCTTCTTCAAAAAAGAATAGATAATGGTCAAAAAAGATGGGCGATTAAGAGTAGACTTTTCAGTCTTACAACTGCATATTGTGTTTGTTTTAATGGAAGCATTCATCTCTCTAATTTTAAGTGGGCGAATTATAGTTTTGAAGATCTCACAGCATAGTAGATTAGTAATCAGGGCTGCAGGACTTACACTTACTTTACGTACTAGAGGAACTGCAGGTGGATAATTAGCAGCAGTTGAATTTTAAACCAAAACTACCCAACGAAATAATTAGTAAATTGCTAAATGCAAGGCAGCCTCTCACATGATAGCTTAACTTATATCTATTAATCACTATAAAGACAGTAATTAATAAGAATATTTTCCGAATATTATAAAAGCTGAAAAGCCTAATTATTGTAAAAAAGGATCTTGAAAAAAAAATCAATTTCTACCGTTAAAACACCATTTGTTAATACTAATGCAGAGCCATTAGGCTGCGCGATAAACTTCATAACAATCGAAGATTAAAAAAAATGATTTAATTCATTTTTGTTATTTTTTTAAGAAACAATTAATTTTTCGAAGGTGGAATCCTTTCACTAGAATTTTTTTTTTGAATTAAAGCATATTCTTTAACCAAACTAAACATTTAATATAAATGTTAGTTTGCTTGTTAGTTTTTTTTGAAATATATTCTTTTATTAAAAAAAAACTTTTATTGCGCTTATACGCTCTTAAACCTTAAAAATATTTCATTAAATAATTTTGTTTAAAGGAAGTTAAAAAAATAATTTTTTTCGGTTGGACACATTCAGCGTGACTCTTTTGGCTTTCGTATGATAAATGATTTCTATCTAAATTTAATAAAACTAAGTAAAAGTTATGGGTTTTTATTTTCTACCGGTAATAAGAAATTTAGAGAAACATGATTAATGATGCAAATAGAATGAAGCCTACGGCGTATAAGTGATAATCAACTTGAATATAAATTATAGGTTGTACATTAACACATGGGTTTGTGAGAGAATGTCATTTTTGTACAGGTAGTTAAAATTAATGATCATTTAAACACTTTGAAATATATCAATCAATTTATGAAGAATTTTTTAATCAATTAAATTGCTTTTGTATCGGTGACTTTCTGTCTATTAATATCAATTGAGTTAATTTTATTTTAATTATATTTGTTACTCTTCTTGATTAAAGCATACAGCGTATCCATTAGGATCTAATAAAAACAATTGTATTATTTGTTTGGATAACATTTTATCGAAGAAAGTTTAATAGCTATTTAACATTTTCTGGAGTGGCCAATAAAAAAATTCAACTTACGTCAGTCACCACGACATAGTTTGGGATTAAAAGCAGTATGATATTGATTACTCCTTTGTAATGAGGTAGAAGGGCACCATTTTATGAAACCACATTTTAGCCACATCGATAGCATCTAATGTCGACAAAAAAAAAAAACAACTGTGTTTTCATATCACGATATCGAGCACAAATTACAGTTACGGCTTATGCAGCCTCCTTGATTTAGAAGAAGAGAATGTTCTAATAATATCTCCGAATCAAAATCTTGACCAGGTAGCGACATATTTTTGTTTTTTTTACTGCTCGAAAATTACATGTGGGTACTTTTAGCCCTAAATATGGCAATTTTGGAGATTAGAGAAACCATCAAGATGAGAATGTGCGCCATAGATTAGAACACATTTTGCTCGAAACCCCAGCATCTATTTGTTAAAGTTTAGCAATCCATTCTAAAAGTTCTGTGCGCTGTTAACGATCCGTTTTTTTAACCATAAACTCTCATCTGCCCAATTGTTTTTTTTTTCAGGCTAAATGTCTCCAAAATTAAATCTTATTAAATTTTAATCGACTAAAATCTATGATTAAATATATAAAAATTTTTTTAATTAAATAATGAATTCGGTTATAAAGATATTAAATTCAGAAAAGAAGAAGAAGAAACTTTTTTAATTAAATATTTGACTGAATCAATTAAAAAAAAATATTGTTACGAACATGAGATCTGGCAACGCCTATTGTTGTGATCCGTATGTGCATGGTAAGAAAATAGAAGGCGAAAAAGTTACTTCTTCAACCATTGGGTGTGTGTATTGAATAATACGACAATTAGCTAACACAAATTGAGCAATCTCAATGGCTGCGTTGGTAGAGGTGCGTGCTGTAAAACAGAAGTCGTGAGTTCGAGCCCCATCTTCAGACATGACTGCAGAGGAAGAATACTAATTGTGTAAGCAAATTAAAATTAAAAAACTGCAGTACAAACCTCCCGGAAAGAGAAAGACAACTATTGTGTGAAGCTATGGCTAGATAAATTAGTGAAGACGTCTATTTAATAAAAGTAGTAGAAGAATAGTTGTCAAAACGAACTTTAGAAGAAAGAGGAGAGTTCTAGTTGTAAGCGAAAGGAAGTAACAAAATGAATAATAGTGTACGGCGGATGTTAAGTTGTGGCTATTGGATTAATAGGATTGACTGGCTTAGGTGTAAATCCAGTAGGAAGAGAGATCTGTGTATGGTTGAGGTTACTAAGCAAAGCATCGAGTAGTTCAAGTCTTGCCGGAGTAACACAGGAGTGTAGCGTGGATGGCTGCGTTTGTAACAATGCATGTTTAGTAAACACGACACCATAGGATCATAACATACAGAATAACAATTAGAAAAGATGTTAATTCTAATTACACGGTACAAGTTTGTGAAGTCTTAACGAATAACTACTAACAACATTTGCTTCTAAATAATTTACCGAGAATTTACAAAGCTGTTTTATATTTTCAAATATATTTTAAAGAAGTGTAGAATATTTTTTTAATAATTCTTGTGTTTTTTAAACAAGTCTATTTGACCAAGTTTAACATCATGCAACTTTAATTTAATACTTTATTCGTTAAGAAATATAAACAACTTTTATCAACATTTAAAGCCATCTTAAATACTAAATTTTTCCAGAAAAACAAAACTACAACTTTTACCATGTCACTCATTAAAATTACAGTTAACTGGATGTAAATGTATGAACAAAGAAAAAATGTTGTTTGAAATGCAAACATGCAGACTTGAGTTACTAACAGACAATAGTTTATAGTTGCATCAGCTGTATCGACTGGCGATGACTTTTAAAAAAATGATGACGACGAGGCTGGTGTTAAAAAAAGAGAAATGTTTTTATGGGTTTTGTTATCTTTTATTACTACTTCTGTAACTATGATTTCTAATATTTCTTTTTTTTTATTTACTCTGTATCAAATTGCTAATGCAGTAACAATTTTTCTGCACTGCAGTTGTAGACATTTGACTTGTAAGCGTATGGTTAAAAATCTAATATTTTATTAATGTTTATTTTGTGTTTCTATTTCTTGTTTACAATTTTATCTTTATGACTTTCCTGTATTTTTTTTTTCTTTACAAATGCGCATAAGTTAAATATGAGGAAAGAGTGAAAAACGAAACGTTTGAAATATGTACGATTCGAAAAACTTAAACATTGAATTTTCAAAATCCATTCAATATTAGTTTAAAGACTTTGAAAATATAAAATTTTCTTTACAGAATATGTCCTTAAGGTGTTGTGATGAACAAATAAAAATTGATACAAAGCAGAAGATTTAGTTGCAGAGAGGACTGTACAATTTGGTAGTCAAAATTAAGCAAAATCTTTGGCGAATGATATTGTTCATTCCATGCCTCATCGCTTCATTTTTAGACAAATGTAGACGTTTTAACTCGCCTATATAAAGAAATTGTAGTTGCTAGTGATATGACAGCAAATCATCGAACAAAGAAGTTGTGTAGTTTACCAGTGTTTTTGACAAAATTACACAGAGTTGAGTAAATAATATCTGTCCTCAAAGAAAATACGTTAAGCGTGTTTAATTTTTAATTAAAATACCCCGAGACTAAAGAAGAATTAAAAATATGAAGAAATTAATTTTTTTTCCACTCTCTTGGTAAATCAATATGTTGGCAAAAACTTTTATTTTAACTGGGTAGAAGCACTTAAAAGGTTTTATTTGAATTTGTACTCTCCTCGTTTTTTGTTTCTTTGTAGAAAATGCACTAAATAGTTTTCTTGTGTTACAAAGTCAAAAACATTTGGTTTTATGTCAATATTAATTCTGTTACAAATTAATCTCTTCAAGGACATTTTATTCAATTTTACTCTTTTATTTATTTACTTTTTCTGTATCCTTTTCGCTTGACTCTGTGTATTGCTATTTCTGTGGCAATTCATAAATCAATCAAGTGAAATAGATATTCACAGTAAAAAGTTTATTTAATTTTAAAAATATTTTTTTTCTTGTTTTTGTATGCAACATGCTGCTTGTATTTAGAACACTGCCTATTTCAGTGTTATTAACTTTTATCAATTTTGTGTTGCGAAAACCTAAATACATATAAAATTTTAGATTTTGACGGTTATGTAGAATGAGGGTACTTCAGGCAATATACCTGTGGCTTTGGAATTTTGTTATTTCAGTATTTACATTTTTACTTTTAGCTTTCATATTTAATTGGGGAATCATGTTGAAAATATTTATATTTGTAACAGAACTTACATCAAAGGTTATTTATTCTTTAAATTCCTTTTATGTGAGTAAGTGAAATTAATAACATTGAGGTTATGGCAAGAATTGATACAGGAATGTGTTTATTGTCGCAAAAGATAATTTGGCCTTCCAACACAATATTAATGATAATAAATAATAATTTTTTTTTAAATACTAAAAGGTGTTTTTTTAAATTTGATAGAATTTCGAATTACAAAAAAAAAAAAAATCTAAAAAATTGTATAAAAGTTGTTCCTAATTAAAACATCTCTTCGTGGTCTTAATATATAAAAATGATTTTGAGCATTTGGCCACTGCAGCATTGCCTAACTATAAGCTTATGATAAACGTTGAATTTGAGGCCACTTTTACGAAGTTTTTTTTTTTCAATAGGACCAGCAATCAGGGGATGACGACTACTTATGCAATGCATTGTTGCAGAATTAGAAAAAAATGTTCTGGGTAGGAGGATAGAGGGCGAAGTGTTTGTAAATATTTGATTTAAATCTTTACATATTGAAAGAGACAAGAAAGAGCTTTGCATTGAGTTTGTTCCACATACGAGCTGTTTCGCTAAAAAAATATTTTTTTCTGTAATGCGTAATGTGATTCACTAGCCAGTCGACCACAAAGAAATGCGCTCCTGCTACAAAACCTATTAAACGTACAAAATTGTAGCTTCCAGGAACAAAATTCCTGATTTCGTAAGAGCACATTCCGTTGCAGTAACAATAAAACAGTAAAACACACTCTACATTGCGTTGATGCTCCAGTGAATCAACGATGAGCTTCTTCGCTCTCCTGCGCGATGTCGAGTAACTCTAAAATAGACTTTAAAGCATCGGGGTATACATAAGAGTTGTATTCCATTTTCAGTCTGATAAAGGTGACATAGATTGTGAGGAGTTTAGATAGGGTGAAGTATTTTTTACACCGTTGCAGAAAACCTAGGCACTTGAATGCTTCTTTCGCACATGAGAAATATGTTTGTTTCACCAAAAATCGCACATTTAGCCGTACGCGAAAGCACACAGCACTGGGTTTTAAGTGCATTAAATTGAACCCTGCTCGCAAGGCCCCATTCGAAGATAACCAAAAGAACGCGACTAAGGGTATTGTCCATGTGCTCCAATTTCCGAAAGGCTTGGCCTATTCCGAAATGAATATGAATGTCATTTGCGAAAGAATAGATAGGGTTGATTGCCTGACGTAGAAGGTCATTAACAAAAAAAAAAAAAGAATAGATTGAGTGGGAGGAAGGACAGAACCTTGCGGTATCCATGAATTTGACCTTATTTCAAGAGATTAGATCTATAAGAACTCAAGCATTGTTTTTTCTATGTCACGAATAACATGAACAATGTTGACTCCAAGGTATCAATTGTTGCTGGTTTGTCGGCATAAGCCAGTGACTTTGTGTGGCCTTACAGGAAAAAATTGAAAGATGTCGAATTGCTCTATAATTTAGGCCAATTGATTGGCGCATTTCTTGAAATCAAATTTTTGTCAAAATTTGATTGCAACTATACGATAGTTGCAGTCAACATATGGCCCTTAACGGCATCCTGTTGAAAACACATCTCTCCTGGCACAATGTCATTTATATTTTCGCTCAGAAAGTCATTGAGTATAGTGCAGTAACAATCTCCAATAGATAATATATATAGAAGTAATTGTATTTTCAGGGTCTGTTGTGGATTTGTTTCACTCAACATGCGATAGTTTTTTTATTCGAAAACTTCTTACAAGTTTCGCAAGTCAACATATTGGTTTTCATAGAAAGTCTAGAAGATCTTCTAGTGCTGTTCAATTTATTTACGATAGTTTGCCTAAGAAAACGTTAGCTTGTGCCGCAAGTTAAAATATAAACATATTGCAAATGACAGTATGACGGCATGACACTCGCCAAACAAAAAGTTCAAATACGTGACATTCAAAAATATCTCTATGAAAGTTTAGCTCTAAAGTTACACGTTACAAATGATTTATTTGTGTTACAAAACCAATTGCAAACTTTAATTTTCTTCTATCAGTTACATGTTGGACATGAAATAAAAAATCCCTTTCTAAAGAATCTTTTTTGTAAAAAAAGAAAATATTAATTATAGTAAAGTTTTTCGTTTTCTTTTGCTATTTGCGTTTTCTTTTACTTCCCTTATAATCTTCCTGTAATTTAAAAACTTTCTTTTCTCTTGTTTTTTTTTGTTTTGTTTTAATAGTTTTAGTTTTTCAAGCAATTCCCCTGACAACGTCCTTTAGAATATTGTGTTGATATGAAGTTATAAAATATTTGTAAGTCGCTGCTGGCGTGTACTCAAGTAGCCCTTTATACATATTTTTCTTTGAACGTACTAGAATTCTCTTCCTGATACAGTTTATTTATTCGTTTTATTTTAAAATACTTTTTTATTTGTTAGTTTTTATCCTTTGGCCAGCAAATAAAGAAATTCTTATCAAATAACATTTTATTAAAAAAATTAATTGGAAAAAAGAAAAATGTTATTTTAAACAAGAAATGCGAGATTTTAAGTCAATGAACTAAACCAGATTTCATTTGTGATATTAAAGAAAACTTTTAATAGAATCTTAAAGAAAAAATTAATTCAATCAAGTTAAGGTTTATTCAAATTTATACACGATTTATTTAAATATATAAAAAAATTTTTTGCTGTCAGCCAACACTTTTAATAGAAAATAATAACCCTGTAGATAAATTGCTTATATTCTTTTCCTTTAAGATAAAAAAATTAACAATCGATAAGCACAAAAAATAATAGCGAAGGTTGTAGCGAACCAGAAATTGTAATTAATTCTTCTGGTATTAAATTTTTATTGTTACTGTCCATTTATCCCAATTAACTGTTAATTTATAAAAAACCAATTTTAGCCAAAGAACAACGAAAAATTTTTACAAAAAAGCAGCCAAAATTAAAGACATTATGAAAATTATATTGAATAAAAATTAGTAAAGAACTTAAAAAAAATTCTGAGAGTTTAACAAAATGTGTTTAAACGCAGTAGCAACGCATCAAAATAAAAATCACAAAAAGCACTTGAAACCGTCACAAACAAACATTCCTTTATTTCTGAATGTTAAGGAAAAATTGCAGAACTTGATTAGTTTAATTAGTTTAAAAAAAATCGTGCTATTTATTATTCCGATTAATTTAATAAATCACCGATATTGATTATTGAGGGGATTAGTTTTTCAAAATTAATTTAATATTCCCGTGGTTTAATTTAATTAAATAATTTGCAACTGACTCCGCATAAAAAAAGGGCAGCCGTAAACATTGGATTAAGAATGATAAAATCATTTTGGATTATTATTGTTTTTGAACTTTGATTTTTGTCTTTACTTTATTGTTTGGACAAAAATCTTTAGTTTATTTAAAATATTTGTAAGAACTTTTCTGAAGAGCTACGTAAGTGGTATTAAAATGGCCATCGGGACGTGCTTTTAATCTCAATAATCAACATCGGTTATATATTAATTTAATCGGGATAAAAAATAGCACGATTTTTTTTGAATTAATTAATTTAATTTAATATTCCCGTGGTTTAATTTTATTAAAATTTAAAAATTATTTTTAAAACCGAATAAAAAAATTTCGATAAATCTAACTAATTTATTTAAAAACAAATAAGAGTGTGATCTCGGCTGTGGTAAATCCTATTTACCCTTCACCATGTATGAAATTGTAGTTTAGTAAAGAAACTCCAATCAAAAACAAACAAAAAAAAAATATTGAGGCAACAGATATTTAAAAAATTGAAAAAAATACATTAAAACGTCATTAGCTCTTCATATGCAAGCAATTTAAAAAAAATTTTGTGTTTTTTGGAACATCTCTTTATACGAATTTAAAAAATATGACACAAAATCGTACTTTTCGCAAGATCGGTTCTTCGAGGCAGCAGGCCTGCATATAATTTTTTCATATCATTTGGGACAATAAAGTAACAGATTATTAATAAACAAAAAAAAAAAAAAAAAAAAATTCGCGTTCGCCTATATTTTTCAAGTTATGGGCTTCTAAAGTTTTCACAGAAAAGTACGATTGTACACCATATCTTATTAAATCAATTTTAGTGTCATTTAAAGGCTTTTGGAGGGATCTTTTTGGAGATCTTAAAATAAAAAAAAAAATGCTTAAGCCATTAGCAGCCGATGACATTTTTATGTAAGATTATCTACAGAACTTAATTTTTTTCTTATCTTTTAATTCTCTGTCAGTGAAATATTTGTTTTTTTAAGTTACCTCACTAAATTAGATTTACATATATGATAAAAGATATGTAAAAATACAGCACTCTAACTTGTTTTAATTTAACAAAACGAAGACTCTAACAGAATGTTATGTTGCAATCTTTTTGTCGGTACATCCGTCATCAGCATTTTTTGCTTTTATCTACTCAAGGTTCTGTGAACTGTAAACATCATTTATATAATCAATTGTTTTTGTAACAAAGAATACAAGAAATTATAATAATCAACCATCATTAATCAAAGTCCCCACACAACCCAAAGCTTTTTTGTTTTTGTCGTTTTTAATCGCCACATGTATTTGTTTTCGCTTGCGTTTGTATATGCAATAAAACTATTTTTTTTTATTTTTTTTTCTTTAAAAGTTATAAATTAAAATATATTTGAACTTAAGCCGAATTAAAATCAATCATTTTGTTAGAAGATCTTACATTTATCGTAAGGTGCTTTGCCCAGTTTAATAATTATTTGTTTTGCCCACGTAAAGTTTTTATCATTTCCCACTTTATTATTGTTTTTTCTTTTCTTTTTTTATACTGAAACAAAGTCGCAGTCATAGATTTGAAGTTGTTGTTACAATGTTACTTTTACAATTAGTTGGACAAATGCGGAAAAGATTAAATACAAGAGACAAAACTTATTTTCCAAAAGTAGTTTGTAAAGCTATTAAACTGAAACAATGTAATTGTCTTTTATTATAGTATTTTCGATTGTTATAACAATCATTTTGTTAGGAAAAATATTAAAAAGGAACACACATGAACAGACATTCACATACAAATAAACTTCAATTAAGTTAAAGGGTGTCCTAAAATGTAAAGAAAAAACTTGTTTGCTTCTGCTAAAGTTCTTATTTGTTTTTAGATTCCAGCCTAATTAAATTTTTTATTAATTAAATTATTTATTTAATGAGAAAATATTTTTCTTTTTTAATTAAATATTTGATTGATTTAATTAACTATTTAATTAGACAATTTTGTATTTATTTTCAATTAATTATTTATTTAGGCCAATAAAAATTTTATTATAAAAAAATTTAAATTTGAAATCAAATAGACCTTTAGCAGATGCAAAGAATTTTTTCTGTGTAATTCTGTTTTTTTTTTTTTTTTTTTTTTTTTTTTAAAGTGGTAAACTATGCTAATAATCCTCATTAAAATTTACAATATTCTTAAGCGCCAACAACAACTACCGATTGAATAGATTTGTTTTTAAAGAATCTTGCATCAAGCAGCAAACAGAGACAAAAATATTAATAAATGAACTTGTTTTGCGGAAATTAAAAGTGACAAATCCGGTAATTAAAGATAATATACTTTGTAGACCAGAAAGAGATTTCTCGAAAAATTTAATGTTCTATTTTTATTCACCTTGAACTTGTTAAATATAAAAAAAAATTGCGCTTTTATTTCAAAACAAAATCATTGTTTCATGAAATAAAAATTTGAGATGACTTTTTTATCAAAAGCTCAAGTATTACTCCAATATATAAAAGTAAATTTTAATAGCCTGTTCAGACATTACTCAATATTTAGCTTTTCTCAATAAAAGCCATTATTGAGCTCAATACTTAACAATTTATTGCGCGATAATTACGAAATTGCTATAACATTGAGTAAAAATTAAAATGCAATACTGTTCAGAAAATGTGTGTGAAGCAAAATTTCAAAATTAAAACCTCAGACACAAATCAATTTCGTCTAAACTAAGTTAAATTTTTTAATTAATTATCAGACACCTAAGCCTAAACCCAAACTAATTTTGTCAATACACAGAATATTGACTCAACAAAAGTGAATGTGTAAACTCACTATTATTCTCCAAGGCTTAAAGCGATATTTTTGTTAACATAATTTGCAATAACTGTCACTCAATATTAAAAAGTTTAACAAAAAACAAATAACAAAGCAGAGAGAAAGCAGATGATATAATTAAATGACAACGTTTTAAGAAGTGTCACCCAAAAATAAAATATTTTTTTTTACATTTCTGTATGACTTGTTACGACGATACATTTATTTTCACATCTCATCTTTAATGACTGAAACATTAGTAATCCATTAAGCATTAAATGTTTTTTAACTGTCACTTGCATTGTCATTTCATTTGGAGCGAGAAAACTCAATATTAAAAGTAAAATAAATTGTTAAAATTTAAAGAATTGTTAATTGTGTGTGTATGTGTGTTTGGGAGATTTCAAGGAAACTTTTTATCCGTAAGATTCTGTTTGTTTAAATTTATGTATTTCTTGTAATGTGTACGTGAGATATTGACTAAAAATAGAAATAATGTAAACTAAAAGAAGCTAAATATGAGGCGTTTATTTTGAAAGTGGCATAAGTCACTTTGCTTTTAAGCTGATACAAATATTTAGAGAAATGTATTTTTTAAGTTTTAAAAGTATTGAGGTTAAATCTCGAGAAGAGTTACTTGTACTTCTTATCTCGGGATGCTTATTTTTGCCATTAATATTAACTTTAGTCATTATAAAATCGTAGAAGCTCTGATTATGTTTGTTTTATTTATTTATTTTTTTGTTTTGAAAAAGTCACTTATGCCACTTTCAAAATAAACTTAAAAGGAGTTACTCTTTTCTCATATGGCCTATCAAATTAATTTTCATTTCGTCACTTAAAAGCAATGTGCACTTTAACTTTTTATTCTTTTTTGTCCTGTTATAATCTCATTAGCTCGGTTTTTAACTCTATCTTATCTATGGTATTCCACTCTAATTATCTTTTCCTTCTATCTTATCTAAGATGTTTTAATATCATGAACTTTTATTTTACTCATGTCAGAAAATGAAACTTAAATTTAAGAAATTCCAAAATGTCATATATAAAGCAAGAAGCAATAATACTTTGCAACATGAACTAAAATTGATATAAATCATTTAATATTAATCTCTTCCACATGACATTATCGTCATTATAATCATTTAGCTGCAGGTTAGAATCATAAAACAAATAAATAATTGCAAATAGAGAAAACTTATAATGAATAACAGATATTTACACACCTGGCCAAAAGAAGGTGAAACATTAGCACACCCCTTTGTTACACATATTAACATACAAGTCAACAAATTGACGTTATAATTTGATTTGCTTTCTAATTTATTTTATTACATAAATTTGCATGTGAGAAGCTAATCTTTAATAATAATTAAGCAAATTGTTTGTAGTTGCAGTTTGTAAAATTAAAATGATGAAATATTTTTGAATTGAACCAAACTTGCAGTGTTTTTATGAAAAAGTAAGTTTTCAAATGATAAAATTATGTAATTAAATGGATTTTAGCATTTATGCCGGCTACTAATTTAAAAGTTTCAAAGTAAAATTGTAATTATTAAAATTAAATCAACTTACAATTTCTACAGCATGAAATTATGTATGCATGTATGAATATATGTATGTATATGTAAGAAGAGCCTTTTAGGAAACATTAAACATAAATCGTATGGTAATTTTTTTATTTTGTTCATTGTTGTTGTCGTTATTAAATTAAGTTTGTATTTGGAATCCTAAAACTGCACATTTTGCCCTGTAAAGCGAATAAAAAAATCAAAGCAGAGCAAATAATTCTAGCAAAATAGATTAATGGGCAGAGGGTCATCGAATTAAAAAAAAAATTGTAATATACACTTCGTTGACATTAAATTTTTCTATTAATAGGGGTTCAAAAAAGAACTTTAGGTACATTAAGTTACATCAGATATGAGAACACCCTTTACTTTCTAATTATAACCATTTATATTTGTTTTTATAGCAGACATAGAAGTTCATATTATGGGTGTTTATTAAGTGTCTGTCTATGGCAGTTTAAGGAATAAGGCCATATACTTTGAACTACATCACTTATGGGCACACCCTTTAACTTTCAACTTTAAAATTTTTTATTATAATTATTATATTATATATTTATTATATTTTATAAATTTTTATTATTGGGCACTTAACACTTCTGTATAAAGTATTTGTTTTGGGGGCACCATTTAATTTCTAGCTTAATACTAGGGAGGCAACCGATACCGATACATCGGCGATACTTCTAGTTTTCCGGTATAATGATATCGGCGATATTTTACTGTCTATACGCCGATACTTCTTATGTTTTTCTTAAGAGTTTTTTTTTTTTATCAAAATATTTAATTTTCAATTCTATTTTTTTTTTTGTCATGACAACTTTGAGAAACAACATATTTAAAGCAGAACATATAATTCAAATAAGTTTTGTCGCATATGACAGACTATTTTCCACTGCAGGTCTGCTTCAAACGGATTTGAAAAATCGTCTAATTTCGCAAAATTTGAGAACACTTTGTTTTTTAAACAAAAATCTTATTAATAATTAATTAATCTTATTAATATCAGTTTTAAATATTAATCTTCCGCAATGTTGTTTTTTTATTATAATTTAATTTTAATATGATCTCAAATTTAATTCGTTGTCTTTTAAATCTTATTAATTCCAATTTTAAATCTTGAGCCCATCTAAACTGAATGTCATCGTTTATTTTGTAAAATCATAAATATTGCAGACGTTTTGTAGTTTGAAAATTTGAAATTTAGAATTTAAAATGTATTGAAAATTTTGACGATTTGAATGGCTCATTAATAAACACTGTTATTTTGTATAACAGAGGAATAATTCTACTTGAATTTTGTTAATTTTTACTTGAGCTCAAATTTAATATGAGTATCAGAATCGGTATCGTCGATATTTATTTTTGAGTATCGGTATAGGTATCGGCATATCGTTTATTGGCACAGAAATTCACACTCCGTATTATTTTCAATTGTGTGAGTAAAACGGTTTAAGAGAGGGGGCCATATAAATGAAATAATTCCACATGTGGGGACACTCTCTAGTATTTAACTTAATTATTTTATGACTTTTTATTACTGTGAGATAGAGGAATGCCAACTTTATTAGAATTTTAAATGGATATCCATAAGGCTTTAATTGACATGCAAAATCTATGTGTTTCATTTGAGGTAACCTTTAATTTTAAATATCATATTTTTTTCACTGGACCAATGTGTAAAATCGCCTTTCAAATAATATTTTTTCAAAATCTCTTAAGAAATGAATCATAAATATAAAAAAAATGTGATTGGTAATCTTGTGTTTTTTGAAGTCCATTACTGAAAACTAGACACAATTACAAAAACTTATATTTTTGTTGAAAATTATTAAACAAGTTTAAACATAAGACACATTTTTAAAATGCATTTTTTTAATACAAAAATAATTTTTTTAAATATAAATAGTGGTTAAGATTGTGCTGAGCCAACAGGAGGTGATGCTTTTCATTAATATTTTGGTGAAATTCAGTTAAAAATGCCATAACTTAATCTACGACGAGCAGTATGATACAGGTGTTGCATCAGATATAAAAATATAACTCTTTTACCTAACAAACTTATTTTAAATTAATCACTAGCATGAAAATGGAAAGGGCTTTTTTCCAGAGTAAAGGACTTAATTTACCCAAAAACCAGGTATAATTACAGAAATATGTTATTAAAAAAATATACAAAAAAAAAATTTGCTTTTATTCTTCTGATCACGTATATTATTAAGAAAAGAAAACATTTTATTAAATTTCAATGAATTAATATTTTTTTTTTTTTTTTGTTTTAAGTTCATTTTAGAATGCTGAATTTTTTGGACCACTATGTCCTTCATCACCCTTTTTCGTATCTATCGTAGCGGCCTAAAAACAATTCTTGATTAACTACACTATTTGCATAAAAGTACAATACTGCTACATTCTTTACTGCTTAAGTGTTTTAACCTATTAAGATTTTAAAAAATTAAAAGTTTGTGGGAAAAAATTATTGTTTAAAACCAAAAAATTTTGTATTACGGCATTAAAACTATGCAATTTTTCATGAAACTGGCATAAAATATTTTTTTGTTGGTGAAGCAAGAGGGTTAAGAAATAA
Source organism: Cistogaster globosa (assembly GCA_937654795.1). Lineage (NCBI taxonomy): Eukaryota > Metazoa > Arthropoda > Insecta > Diptera > Tachinidae > Cistogaster > Cistogaster globosa. Next base: position 92,317,956 of record OW569407.1, on the reverse strand, counting down.
GGTATTGCAAGAATTTTGAAAGGATGTTGCTGTTACTTATGTTTATTTTTTAGTAACGCATATCATTGTAACTGAAATAGAGAATTGAAAAAAAATGCTTAACAAATTGCATAGTGTAAATCTGAACCATAAATAATTTTTGAATATAGAAAACTAAGCGAAATATATTTTGGCAGTTATAATTATAAAATACTAACATATTTTCTGTATTACTATTACCAGATAACACAAATGTCAAAGTTCCTAAAACTTTTTTCAGTGTGCAGTACATTCCGAGACTCACTGACAACAAAAGCATTATGAAAATAGTAAAAACAGACAAAATTAGTCTGGCGTATAAACCAAACAAAATTCTTAAAACAATATTTACAAACGTAAAAGCGCCAGCTAATAAATTACAACAGAACAATATCATGTATGAAATAAGCGGTAAAGGAACAGAAAAACAAAGCTGTGATTTCATATACATAGGCACATCAAAAAGAACAATATATACGAGAATGAACGAACACACGATGGACATTGAAAAAAGAAAACGATCGAATGCATTAGCTCAACACATCATAGAAACAGCCTAGCAAGAAATGAGTGAGGGAAACTTATACATACACAATTATCTACTAACACATTTGCAATAATTTTATATTAAAACAGCGTTGCCGTTGTACGGCTTTTCGTATAAAATTTAAATGAATTCTTTTTTTGTTAATTAAATCTAAGTTTTTACTCAAACTTGATTAGCAAAGTACAAAATATGGCTTATGAAAAGTTTTTTAATTAAATCTGTTTCAAAAATCAAGCAAAATTTTCGTTATATTTTTTGAAAAAAAAATCAATGGTAACGCTGTTTGCTACAGACATCACACGTATATAAATGTTTACATCAAGTTTTCCTTTTTCCGTTTAAGAATGTGATAAAAACTTGGTTCAATGCAGTGATGGATATTTCCATCATCAGTGATTGCCATTTGATAGATCAAATGATGGTCACTGTTCTTGTAGGGAGGGCACACAGCTGACTTTGATACAATTAAAATACTTGACAAAGAGAAAGTGGAGAAAAAACGTTTCATAATTGAGAGCTTACATATACAACAAAAAATTACAAAAACAATGAATCACAAAGAGGATACTGACAACATAAGCGCAAGCTATAGTGTTGCAGCAAAATAAGAAATTCAAAATAACAACTGTAATATTAGAATAAGTAGTGAAATGTTTAGTTGTTTGTCAATTATAAAATTCTTTTTATTGTTTAATTTTAAATGTGATATATCTTAAATTTAAGTCCTTATTGTTGTTTTTGTATATTCACAAAATAATCTAATAATTTAATTAAATATAGACGAAAATTCCTTGAAAAGGTCAACAAATAATTGGCGAAACGTCGGGATAAAAAATATAATAAATCTTCTTACATTTATTCTCATTAGGCCCAATTAGCTTAATGAAACACCAAAATATTTTCCAGTTAAATTACTTTCCGGTACGGTACGGCAAAAATGACGAAAATATTTTTGTGTGCAATTTGCCTCATAAACAGTGAATAAAATAATTAGAAATAATTTTTATTTGCAAATAGGGTGTGTAAAAATGTAGAAATGATTAATTAAGAAATCTTTAGATGCCATAAAACCAACCGAATGCAAAAGGAAATGAAAGAAAAAATAAAAAACGTGGTTTGCTTGTTGGTAATTTTTGTTAAAGCCTTAAAATAGTTATATGGGATTCTAAAATTGCTTTTATGTTGTTTTTAAGGTTTTTATACTAAAAAAATAAAAATAAAAATAAAAAAATACTAAAATAAAAAAATATAAAAAAATGTCTTTTTTAAAAATTTGGATAAAGGTTTCCTGATGAGCTGTCTTAAGTTACCGGCTAAATACGTTCGGTGACCTGCTTTTCCAACTAACAAATATTGTAATGCATTTTGATTTAAAAATTTTATTGGATATTACAAAATTCCCAAAAAATTTTTACAAATTAAACGTTTTGGCTGAGCCCGTGTAATGTATTGTTTTGGCACTATTTTAAAAATTTTTGTTGTAATTAAAATTAAAGCAAATATATTTAAGTTTAAATCAACAATGTTGAAAAAACTTATTAAACGTGCCTCAGTTATTGCTTAAAACAATATTAATATGTTTATTGCCACCATATATTTGTTACAAGGAACATACTATGCTTCTCGTAACAATACCATGTAACCATGTTTTTCTCTATATGTTTATAACAGATTAAAAACATTTTTTTCCTTAACACCTTAAACATTAGTTCATGATCCTTAAATTTTTAAACACAAAACAAAACTTTGTATTAACAAGTATGTGTGTCTGTAATATTGTTTTTTTTTGATGGCATGAAAACCTTTTTTCTTCTTCTAGCTTTATCTTAGATAGGCATAGATTAATATTCATACATCATCAATAATTTGAAGGCACACCAAAAATAATCCTATTGCGGCTTTATTTTTTTAAGTCATGTATTATAATTTACTGTGTGATAGCTATGGGAAAAGGGAATGTAACTTTCGTGTTTTTTTTTTTCATTATAAAACCTTCCTTCTGCCTTAACGAAAATACGAAAATAAAAAAAAACCATTTAATGAATTTTATGAATTATTTCCTTATATAACGTAGATTTTTATAAATAAATAAAGACAAAACTTTTTATATAATTTTATTTTAGCCATTTTCTTAATTAATTTAGTTATTGTTTTTTTTTTTTGTAAATTTTAAACATATTGCTTTCACCACCTGTGCTCTGACGTCACTAATTATTTAAATAAACAAAAAAAGGTGGAAGCTGTCCTTTGTTCTTGTATCTAGGAAATTAAATTATTGTCATTTGTAAACTTTTTCTATAAATTAATTACGTTAAGAAACACATTTCTATAGTTTCAGTTATTTTACTATTAATCTAAATAAGTTTTATTATCTTTTTTTTAAACTTTATTGTCTTTAAATATATAAAATATAATTTTCTATGTGAATAAAATTCCTATTCAAATTTTAATCTTACATTATTTTATAAAACTTTAATAAAATATTCTGTTTCCATCGTATGGCTCTTAAAAACTCTTAATTTTTTTTTGCAGCAACATGACCAAAATACTTAAAAAACACAACATAAAAAGTTTATAGCCGCAACAAAGCTTCAAGAAACAAATAACACACAGTCTTCCAACACAACAATTTTAGCAATACAAATAACAGCAAGAAAATGCCAAAACAATAAAGAGGAAGGAAAAGTTTTTCCACACTTTAACCAAAAACCAAAAAAAAAAAAAATATTAAAACAAAAAAAATTGTAATATGAGATATAAAAATGGGGAAAAAACTAAAAGTAAACTCAATCTTTTTGACCAACTTTTACCTGACTCTACAATCGAGTCATCATGTTCCATTATTTTCTTTTTTTCCTACTCTTTCATAAATGCTTCTTTTTTTCTCTTTTTGGATCTTTTTAAAGTACGTGTTGTGTGAGAACAAAAGATTTTAATTTTTATGTTCGGTTTTTACTTTACAGCTCTGTTTTTTAAATTTTTTATTCTGTGATATAAATGCCTTAACAATAAGGTCAGGTTGGCAGCAGAGACATAAAGTAAAGAACAATTATTTTATATGTGTGAAAATGAAAATAAAAGTAAATGTTGAAAAAAAAAACTTTTTTTGGACACGTAACTAAAAGTTGAAATAAAGAAAAACCGCATGTTGTAAAAGTAGCAGAAAGCAAACACTTTGTGCCTGTCTATAATAAAAGATATTTTTTTAATATCCCTTAGCAACAGAATGCAAAAAATGGGACTTTTCTTAAAAAATTTGTCTCATTCTTCAGTGCTATGAATATATTTTGTCACTATTTGTTTACTCTTTCAGTGTTTAATTAACAAAATTCTTATTATTCTATCAATAAAAACTAAAAACTTATTAAGATACGTTTTCTAAGTCACAATTTTTATACTGCGTTTATACTGTTGGCTTTCGTTAAGTTCCAGAAAAGAAGCAGAAGTGTTTATCATAATGCAATAATGGCCTAACAGTTTTAGTTACCTGACTTCAAGGCCTCCCTGATTGCAGCAAAAATGTAGGTGAAAAAAATTATAGTGGGGATTACTAGGGATCAAGTTGTGTCTCTGGTAGCTGTCCTGACGGGGACTATGACACTGCCGTATGTGCCAAAAGACTAAACCTCTGGTGTAATAACTTTCAAATTTACTGCCATGACTGCAAGTCATTTGCTGTTACCTATACATTTATTAGAACGCGGAATCTTTTCTAAAGCTCATAGACTACACAACTTTAAGGAAGTTTAAAAATGCGACAGGGAATAGAAATCATATGGAACATGAAGGGTCCACCAAATAACTTTTTTTTAAATGCTATAAATAAAACTGCTGAATATTTTCTCAAATTTCTTTTTTTTAATTGAAAGTACAATCCTTTTGGTTAATAATGGAAAATAATTTCATTTAAATGGCTGCCTCAGCTGGCCGTGCAGTAGCCTACACGATCAGTCCAATTTTTAAGCACATTGTGTGCAGCTGTATTTCACCAATGGCTTCACGAATATTGCACTTTAAAGCGTCGACTGTGTTTGGATTTTCGGCGTAACACTTATTTTTGACGGCACCCCACAAATAATAGTCCAACGGTGTCGAATCGCAGCTCCAAGGTGGCCAAAATACATCAGCTCTGCTGCTAATAATGCGATCTTCAAAAACAGGGCGCAAAACATCGATTGTTGCTTCAGCTGTGTGGCACGCAGCGCCGTACTGTTGAAACTAAATGTTGCCAATATCCACCTCTTCAATTTTTGTGAATAAAAATTCATTCAACATGGCCCGATAACGATTGCCATTGACTGTAACGGCCACTCCTTGCTCATTTTTGAAGAAAAATGGCCCAATTATGTCTTTGGATCAAAATCCGCACCAAACAGTGACTCATTTTTGATGCACCGGCTTTTCAATGTATGCGTGAGCTTCATCTGAAAAGATGATTTTTTTTGGCAACATCGGCATCTTCTGTAAGTCGATCTAAGGCCCACTTTCCCAGCGTTGCTCAAGGGTATACACAACCATATTCGTTCAGCGGAAGGATAAAATAAATTATCTGTCAAATTAGACATGAGCTAAGTGTTACCATGCACGAAATAAGCACTAGTTGAAAAAAAAATAACGTTGGATGGCGGACCCTTTATTTAAGATATTCTCCTCTAGTGTCTTTTATACAATATTTGCTTGATGTTGGTAATAAAAGCTGCATAACTTTACAATTTGCTATTTCTTTAAAATAAGTCGGGACTTACTTAACTGACTTGCGTTAATTCATTTAAAAAACACCAATACAATAAATATACACGCAAATGCAATAGTTTGAAGCTCTAAATATCAGCCAGGTACTCCAGTATATGCTGCTTTTGATGAGAAAGTTTAGTTAATAAAATAATGTTGAATGAAACATTGTGTTACAACAAATAATCAATCTTTAACAAAAATAACATATCTTCGCTTATGTTTCCAAAGTTACACATCTCAGGCTTTTTAATAAATCTTTTAAATTTTGAAATATTTGTTTTCCAAGAAACATAAAAAATTTTTTTTTCTAAATCTCTTTTTAAGCCAATTTGGTATGGTTTAAGGTCATAGTGCAAGTAACAAAGAACTGACTAATACCTCAACACGTGTACTTCATACAAACTGTCTACTTCACTGCAGCTCTACATTTACTACATCCACTACAGATACAATACAAATAAAAGTGAACACTGAAATATTAGGAAGACTAAGAAAAAAATGTGTGTTTTTTTTATAAAAATTATTTCCGGAAATATTTTAAAATACTTTTACTGACATAATTAATATGAAAATATTTTAATGTGTAGATGTTAAAATGTCACTCACGTTCCAACAGCTAATACAGATAATATCGAAATTTTTTTATAAGATTTCTCTAAAAATTGTAACAAAAAGTTTTTGAATATTTAAAAATTCTTTTGCTTCAAATAAGAAAACTAACATTTGGTTGCGTTAAGGTAGGAGAAGACAAAAATACCAATTTATCGTTAATATATTCTAAGAAATTTACATAATTTCATCAAGCTAAAATATATAACATTTAAAAGGAAGTTCTTTTTTAAACCCAAGAGGATTTAAATTGTAAAAGAAAAACAAAAAAGGAAAACAATTAAAAAAGTTGAATTTTAATAAAAAATTTTTTTTCGACAAATCAATATGTGGGAATTGGTATCTAAAAATGATTTTGGGTTTGATTAAGCGCAATCTTGACTTCCCAATTTCGCTCACATATTTGAATATTGCTGGCCTTGTGTTAATTATTGCTGTTTCTCAGTATAAGGAGCGAAAGAAATGAAAGAAGTCAGAGCTGTGGAATCACACAACCTTCTAGGCCAACTCTCAGGTGTATTTTTCGAAATCAATTTATCGCCAAATCTTAAATTCAGTATGTCAATGCTTGCAGTCAATGAATGAATTCATATTTCATCCGTATGAATAGCATTCATTCATTCTGTCCGTCTGTCTGGCCGTGTTAATGTTGAAATCAATTTTGCCAAAATTTTCTTTAGATGAACTAAAGAAAATTTAATTACGCCAATCAATGGAAAATTGTGCTATTGAAAATTAGCAAGATCGGTCAATGTCCTTCGGGGTAGCGAGAAAAACACCACTTCAAAAAGTATTTTTTTTTAATTTTTTCCTTTTTTATTATACAAACTGACTTTAATAAATTTTTCAAAAAAATAAATAAAATTAATATTTTATTGAGCCATCTTAATATTTTTCTTCTGATACCAAGAAAATAAATAACTTCAAAACGAACAATACAAAATGTTATTCAATGCGTAAAAAATCAAAAGGGAATAATTACTGTCGTATCAATGATGATTTATATAGTACAATCAATAACAGTAAAAATATTGTTGAAATAATTGCAAGTCATATAACAATAAAAGTAAAGTTAAAACAAAAAAGAATTTGGATAAATTATTACGTAACTACTTAAACTGAAACCTTGACATATCTGAGTATTTTATTACCAACTACAAATATAAAAAAGAAAAAACTAAAAACTTTATTGATTTTTTAACAAAAATGTTTCTACTAAAATAAAAAAAAAGAACTTTAAACCAATTACATTTAATATTAAAAAAAGGAAAAGTAAAAACAAAATGAACGAACTGAACTCACAAATGAAATTTTACATTGCAAACACACACCCCCTCAAATATATGTTTTCCTTGCTTTTTTTTTTTGTTTTTTTTTTCTTGGTGAAGTTTAAATTTAATTTTAGTCTTGTTAAGAAGGTCACGAACAAATGATGAGGGTGGCCAGTAGAACAATTTAAAAAAATTTAATAAATAAATATATTACAAAGCAAAATATTTAAATAAATGAAAATAATTGTTTTATTGGTTTAATGCTAATCTTGTCAACATAAGGTTGTGTGATATTTAAATCAATATAAAAATGCATTATATTCACATAGAAGAAACATGGGTAAGAAAGAGAAAGTATAAGAGGATCACAATATTATTAGAATCAGATTTTTATGTAACAAAGAAGTAAAAGTAATGAAAGTATGATCAAAATGTCACCATAAATAATTATACTTATACTCTCATTCAGACGATTCGATTCTTTTAAATATCTGTCTTTTAGTCATATCTTTATCTTTTTTTTTTTTTTTTTTGTTGAAAAACTCAAACTTTGCAAATAAAGGAAAGTGCTCTTTCTTAAAACTACAAAACTTACAACAAGAAAAAATATAATTTTTTCACTGAAACAATATTAATTAAAAAAATAACTAATTTTTTAGCTAAGAGAGTCCTTTATTAATTTAAAAAATTGCAAATATTTTTTAATTTATTTTTCAATATTTCGGTACTCCTCTGTGTACCAAAAAAAAAAATGGTTATTTTAATGTTAATTAAATTTAAATTTGTAAAGAAAACATATTTTCTAAATTATTTTTGTATTAATTGCTAAAAAAAACCTGGGAAGAAAATTTTCAAAAAATATAAGACAAAAATTAATTAGTTTTTAATTATTGGAATAATCTTTTTTTATGTAAATAAGCTGGTCACCTTTTTTATACTTTTCACCATAGGTAGAAAAAACAGTACATCTTAGTTTGTCATTCTGTTTGTAATTCCTACAATATCCATTTCCGACCCCATAAAAAGTATATATTCTGAGTCCTTATGCATTGCAAAGTCGATTGAGCCTTTCCGTCTGTTCGTCTGTGCGTCCGTCTTGTTGTTAAAAATCATTGTGCCAAGGCAATCGATGACCTAGAGAAAATTCAAGTTCGCCAATCGATCAGACATAGTTTTGAATATTTTGCTGTTGAAATTTAGCAAGATCGGTTCATGCCCTTTGAGACAGCGGAAACAGCCACCGCCTGTCTCTTAGTTTTCCATAGCATTTTAAACAATGAAGTAACAACAATTATAAACACAAATATATGCGGCGATAGAGAATAAAAAAATAAGAAATAACATCAAGTGAGGGAATTGACTATCGTCCATATTTTTCGAGTTATGGGCCTCTGAATTCTTCATAAAAAAGTACGATTGTGTACAAAATTTTTAAGACATCAATATGGGTATTGTTTAACAGCTTTTGAAGAGATCTTTCAGAAAAAACTTAAGGTTGTACAAAAGGCTTAACCCATTTAAATGACATTTTTATATAATTTTTTTAAATATTTTTAATTCTCTGTTACCCTCAATTATTTATTTATTTATTTATTTAATTTTTTTTTTTTGATCAAAATTTCTTCACTAAACAAAGTTTACAAATATGATGAAGGGTATTTAAGATTCGGCATTGCCGAATATAGCACTTTTATTTGTTTACTACAAAAGTTGACACTGCAGTGCCATTAAGTTTGTGGAATATTTTTTTTTTCATTTCAATGTTTCAATGTGACTCCCACATTTCAACATGACTTTAAATACAACCTGCATATTAAAATATTCTTTTCTTTGAATTCATGTCTTTTTTCAAGGTGTTTATTGAAGAGTATTGGGAGCTGTAACTTTTACTTTATTTTAAGCAAATCATAAAAAGAAATTTTTTAATATTTAAGATTAAAAAAAAAATATATATAAAATGATAATCAGGACAAACTAAATTATTTTAAAATTAACAAAATCTTATTGTAACATTATCATGATGTTTTTAATCAGCGAACTTTTTTAAGCAAATTCTGGCAAACTAAAGCTCTTAGTTTTTTATTTGATTAAATTAAAAAATAAAGAATACTCGTTTTTTAGATTTATCTATTCTTTTGGTTGGTGATGCAAGCGCCTCAAATTTTATTTGCAGTGTTTAATTTTTACTTCTGTCTATAACCACAGTTACTTTATTTTTAAATAAACACTTAATAAAAATTTAAAAAGGCCAACGAAACTAATATGCTCTCTGATTCTAGCGAGTCTCGAACTTAAAATCACTTGTTTAGTAAACGTGCGCCTTTAGTTAGCGCTGCTTTTCGAATCACATTTCTGTGTGGCCTTGGCGAGATTCTAACTAACGATCTTATACATACGTTTAATGCTGTTGCCTTTCTCTTTAGCTATGCATCGGTCTTACCATTTCAATTGCTGTTCTTTAAAAACTCATCTAATGTGATAACGCAGCAACTATTTTCCCTTTTTAATTCGAGAGGCTGTTGTGAGGTTTGCACTACTTTTTACTATTGATGTATTTGTTTTTTCAATAACTAATGCACTAAGTATTTAAAAAAATCCGGGCTTTTTTATTTTCAGGATGCAGCTGGGATTTGAACTCATGGACTTCTGTATAAAAAATGTGCGAAAGCTATAGTAATGCAACTATCACAGCTGTAAAAGATTGTTCGTTTAAATTTCAGACTGGTGATGATTAAAAAAAAACAAACTAAAAAATTATTAGCATCAGTAAGTTAAACAAATAAAAACCAAGTAAAAAAAAATTTTTCCCAAAAATCGTGATATCATTTATTTAAATATGGAAGCATTGAAGAAAAGTACGATATACACAACCAGTAAGCTATTTCGTTAATGCTACAAATGGTTTTCGAAAAAAAAAAAACAAAATTTAATAGTTATTTTGAATAAATTTTTCTAATTTGACTTATTTCGCCTCGTTATTAAACAAACTGCAAATGTAATGAGAAAATTTAGTTAAATTTAATAAAAAAATATATTTAAATTTTTTATTTTATTTAACATTTTAAAACGAAATATAACTTTTTCTTACATAAAAAGTTTCAATGAATATTTTCATATTTTTTTATATTTTACTTGCGGTCATTATTACGAAGTTTTAGGTTAATGATTTTCTTTTAAGGAGTTAAAAAATATTCATCTTTGTAATGGTTTGTATTTAACGTATTGTGAACAATTTACTTGTGTCCTTGAAATAAAAAAAAAAAACACGCAAGAAATAATCACAAAATTTATTAAGATTAAATTCTTGTCCAAATTTAAAAAATTAAAAAACTAAATTAAATTAAATTAATTAAATTAAAATTAAAAAATGTGTACGAGGGCTGCTGTATATATTTCTGTCCTGGCAACACTGAGTGCTGCCAAGTGCAATCCGACATTTCCATCGGAAAGTTTGTCATTTTTAAGCATAACCGTACTCAAAATGTTTTGACGTACGACCATTATTTGTGTTGTTTACAGTGACTTGAAAAAATTAATATAGAAAAAAATGGAATTAACTCGTGAACATTTTCGTGCCATCATTTTTCACAACTTTCGACGTGGATTATCACGACAAGAGTGCATTGATGAACTTAAATCTTTGTATGGCGATGAAGCACCATCCTACAGCACTGTGAAAATTTGGTATAATGAATTTTATCGTGGCCGAAGCTCGCTCAAAGACGAATTCCCTAAAGGTCGTCCAAAAACGGCTCTTGTGCCAGAGAACATTGGTGCGGTGCGTGAACTCATAATGCAAGATCGACATGCGACATACCGAGAGATAGAGACATCCTTGGACATTTCTTCCACCAGCATACATTCGATACTGCATGAACACCTGGCCGTAAAAAAGGTTTGCTCTCGTTGGATCCCGCAGAATTTGAAAGTCGCTCAAAAAAAGACTCGTGTCGATTGGTGCAAAGAAATGTTTCAAAAATACGATTGCGGTGTTTCAAAAGACGTTTGTAAGATCGTCACATGTGACGAATCATGGATCTATGCGTACGAGCCCGAAACGAAATAGCAATCGACCGTGTGGGTCTTCAAAGACGAGCAAAATCCAACGAAAGTTGTTCGTGGAAGAAGCACTTCGAAGCAAACTGGCAACTGTTTCGCTTGAGCAACGTAGGACGGTCAGTTCTGAGTGGTACACTACAATTTGTTTGCCTGAATTCATCGGAGAAATTCGAAAAACCAACAAGAGAAGACGAATCATTTTTACCATGACAATGCGAGCTCTCACACATCGGCTCAAACCAGAGCGTTTTTGACCGGCCAAAACGTCGAATTAATGGGTCATCCGCCGTACAGCCCTGACTTGGCACCTAATGACTTCTTCTTGTTTCCGCACATCAAGAAAAAAATGCGTGGTCAACGATTTTCGTCGCCAGAAGAAGCTGTTGAAGTGTTCAAAAACCATGTTTTAGAGGTGTCTCAATCGGAGTGGAAAAAGTGCTTCGACAACTGGTTTGAGCGCATGCAAAATTGTATATATCATGCTGGAGAATGCTTTGAAAAACAATAAAACCATTTTTGATTATAAATATTCAAATTTTCACTATTAGGCCAGAAATATACAGAGCAGCCCTCGTATAATTATGGCAAAGAATAATTTTTTTCTGTCTTAGAAGTTTTCTCGATAATTTGTTTGAAATAAATTGAAATATGAATAGGGTTTAGGATTTTTTGATATTTTTATCTCGGGAAATGGGAAAATATTTTCGCATTCCTGGGATTTCCAGGTATTCCCGGGGAAAAAAGCCGTTATTGAAGAAAACAAGTTTATTTAATGAAATAATATTTAAAAATTCATAGTTTTATTAAAACGTAAACAAACAATTAAAAATAATTGGTAAATAAATAATAGATTAAACAGTTTCTAAAACTTAAAAACAATTCAGGTAACAAAACATACATTTGTACATTTGTACTACATAACGAGAGATAGAAATTATGAAAGAGTATTTTAATAATTATTTTTTGAAATATATGATTTTAGAACTGCATTTAACAATTCATTTGATGTTTTTGTTGCAAAATTTCCAACAAAAGAAAAAACCCTTTTACTTTCCATAGGGGTACGCTTTGTTGTCAACAATGTGTTATAAAAATTAACCATGTTCGTGTTTGAAATGTAAGTGGCTTCGAATAATTTAAATTCTTTTTAAATAAATTAGTAACCTTTTGTTCTGCTTTGTATCTTACTAGCAGTGCTTACGACTTCGTCGGCGTATCATTTCTTATTTTCTTAAAATTAAAATTTAGAAAAATGTGTTTTTAAAAATTTGTTGTTGAGTTCTGTAAACAGTGTTAAAGATTTTCCATCTACAAATCTAAAATGTACTGACATCTCTTCTAGTACCATTTAAATTGGGTGCTTTTACATTTGGATCTCTAGTTTCTCTACGAAATTACATATTTTTATGAAAAACTGTAGTTGAACAAACGTTTCAAGGGACCTCCTCACAAAATTTTTTTCAAATCCATCAAGCAGTTCTTAAGTGATGCGAACACAGGCAGACATAAATTCTAAAAATAGGTGTTTTAAATTCCATATCGATAACCCCCGGCATTAAAATTTTCAACAAATATTTAATATAGAAATGTATAGATGTAGTAGAATTCACACGAAACGAGATATTTGAAAATGTTTAAATGTCACAATAAAAATATAAAAAAATATAAAATATATATATATATATATATATATATATATATATATATATATATATATATATATATATATATATATATATAAAAAATATAAAAATATAAAAATAAAAAAATATTTGAGAAACAATCAGCGTATTTTTTAAAAGTGCTAATGATTTTAAGCTTTCCGTTTCGCAGGAACTTAGCAAAAATTTTCCTGGGAAATTATGGATAGCTTTTCTTCCGAATTTCCAAACCCTAAATATAAACATACGCCAAAAAAATTAAATTTTAGTTCATTTAAAATCTAGTAAAGATTTAAATAAATTTTTTTTTGTATTTAAATGTTTTTATCGTTTAAGCTTTTACTGAATGTTGTCATTTCGTTAATTCTAGTTATGCTTTAATTTTTGATCTCATAAAAAACTCATGAAAATGTTTTTATTAAAAACCAGAAATAAAATGAAATAAGTTGTATTAACAGTCCCAAAAAAAAGTTTAAAAATTTATTTACATTTTAGTAGAACAAATAAATATAAACGAAATTTTTTAACTTTTTAATCTTTAGGAGTTGCTTGTATTTATTTTGAGGAATTATATAAAATAAAAATATTGATAAAACGTATTCTTATCACCAATTTTTACTAGTTTTAAGCATCCTTTTAAATGCCCAGCCGTTTTGTTAATGTAAACCACCGCTTGCATTGACCTCATTCATTTTAAGAACAAACCATGAATTACCCACTTCTTTTACATATCTTCTTTCGCTCGATATTTATAAAATTTGTTTCAGTGTAAAATTAAATTACCAAAGTTTTCAAGTAGCAAAATTTAAAACAAATTATGAATTTAATATAAAAATCGTTTTAAAAAAGTTAAAATAAAAACCACCATCTTACTGGCACGTAGATGTCATAATTTTTCGTATCCATAACCTTAAAGCACACATACATACACATATAAAATTCCAAATATATAAAATTATTTAAATTTTGTTATAACACACCAAACAATATAACGCATAACAAATGTAAGAATTCATATAAATTTTAATTCTTTTATTAAAATAGAAAAACATCTTTACAACCTCCTTGTGCGAAGGGTAAAGTATCAAATTCTTTGCAAAAAAAAAGTCTTAATACTATTTCAATGACTTTTACTTTACAAAAACACACACAAACCAATAACATGTATGTATGTGTGTATTATTAATACAATTTTATTATACATTCGTTTGGAGTTTATACCACCAGCTGTCATAAGAAATTTTTATAATAATTGCATTTTAAATTAGAATAATATAAATGAGCTTAAAAAAACATATAAAAATAAAATCATTATTGATGTTATATGTTGAATATTTTTTATACTTCTATGAATATAATATTTTAAATAATAAAAGCAAATATAAACAGAAATAGAGTTTATGTGTAAAGTAAAGATATTTTATACCCGTTTAGAGTTTATTAAAAACAAGCTGCAGAAAATATTTGTTTTGTTGTGTTTTACTGGTGAGTTTTTTCTTTATTTTGATATAATAAAATTAAATAAAGGAGAGTCTTTCCAAAATCACTTTGGATTATATTATATAACACGAAAATGATAATAAGTGAGTCGAATTTCGGGGTATATTTAAAGTAAAAAAACGTGTCAATTTTTTTTGCTGATTTTTTACATATTTTCTTTTTTTTTTTAATTGTAATTTCTCTTTGGGAAGTAATAATTTTTCCCCAAAAATTTTGATTTTAATGGAGTTTGTGCTTATTAAAAAAATTTGGATCTTTCGTTTATGTTTTATATTAAAGTTTATTATTTGTTTACAAAATTTTGAGTTTTTCATTGATCTCTTAAGTTTTTTTCTTTGTAAAAATTGGATGCGAAACTCAATTAGTTAACGCAGCGCAGAAGGATTTAAATAAATTTTAAAATATCGATTTCTAACGGTAACTCATAAACAACAAACGTACGAAGCCTATTAATGTTCTTATACAAGTTGTACGTTAATTTGATTTTCTATGTTTCTAACACGTCCGACTTAGGAAATAAGGACACCCAAATAAAAAGAAAAGTTAATTTTTTATGTTTTTCTAATTTCATTAACAAATTTTAATTGTAGCCTACAAATGACGGTATGCAAGTTATATATTAGTTTTGCAGTAGTTTCTTCTTAATAAGGATATTTAATTACAGTGAAGAAATTTTGAATTAACATTCCCAATTTTTTTTATCACTGCAACCAAAATTCTATGTAAATTAAACAAAAAAATTAAAAAACATTAAATAAAACTTAATAAACTCAAAATTATCATGTTTATTAGGTTCAAGCGTAGATTTTGTATTGAACAAAGGGCACTGCTTAAGTGACTTTAGTGAATCGTGATTTATTAGGCATATTTACGTGTCATCCGTTCGTAATTTATGTAACGTGCGATTAAAGATTTTTAATGTTTTGATTTTGTTTTTTCTTATTAGTTCACTATTTATTTCTAGATTAGAATAAGAGACAGACAACCGTTACATATAAAAATATAATTGCTCTTGATAGTGAATTCTTTTATTTTTATACTCTTCACCACAAAAAGTGGAAAATGGGAATATCTAAGTTTGTCATTCCGTTCGTGAATTCTGAGTCCTTTTAAATAGCAAAGTCAATTGAGCGATGTTTGCCTGTCTGCTATCCCTCTGTCCGCCCGTGTTAGTGTTGAAATAAACTTTTCCAATTCATTAAATGAGCTTGAGAAAATTAAATATGCCAATTGACCAGACATAGTTTCGAAACGTTGTTTATTGAAAATCAGCAAGACCGGTCCATATTCCTCGAGGCAGTCGGCTAAAAACCACGCCTGTCTTTAATTTATCCATATCATTTGGAACAATAAAGTAACTATAAAAAAAAAATCAAAAAATGTTAAGTGAAAAAATTGTCGCTCGCCCATATTTTCCCAGTTATGGGCCCCTGAAATTTTCATAAAAAAGTTTGTCTGTCAATTTGTTCAATATGAGTATTAATTAAAAGAAATACTATAGTAAAAAAAATGCTGAGCCCATTAGAAGCCAATATTATTTTTGTAAACTATATTTACATACATGATGAAAGGTATGTAAGATTCGTCATGTCCGAATGTAGCATTCTTACTTGTTTTTTTTTTTTTTTAATTTTCTTTCAGTTAAAATAGACAGACATCAAAAAAAATTTATTTGCAATAAATATGATTTTCATGTTTTATCTTGAATATTTTGAGATCATTTTCTTTTTGTGTGTGAAACCAGTATTATCGGCTAAAAAGCATAAATAGTAATGCCTGATATCGATTTTATTGTAAATATTTGAGTGATACGAGGGCTGCTATATATATATTTCTGGCCCGGCAACACTGAGTGCTGCCAAGTGCAATCTGACATTTCCATTGGAAAGTTTGTCATTTTTAAGCATAATCGTACTCAAAACGTTTTGACCTACGACCATTATTTGTGTTGTTTACAGTGACTTGAAAAAATTAATATAGAAAAAAATGGAATTAACTCGTGAACATTTTCGTGCCATCATTTTTCACAACTTTCGACGTGGATTATCACGACAAGAGTGCATTGATGAACTTAAATCTTTGTATGGCGATGAAGCACCATCCTACAGCACTGTGAAAATTTGGTATAATGAATTTTATCTTGGCCGAAGCTCGCTCAAAGACGAATTCCCTAAAGGTCGTCCAAAAACGGCTCTTGTGCCAGAGAACATTGGTGCGGTGCGTGAACTCATAATGCAAGATCGACATGCGACATACCGAGAGATAGAGACATCCTTGGACATTTCTTCCACCAGCATACATTCGATACTGCAGGAACACCTGGCCGTAAAGAAGGTTTGTTCTCGTTGGATCCCGCAGAATTTGAAAGTCGCTCATAAAAAGACTCGTGTCGATTGGTGCAAAGAAATGTTGCAAAAATACGATTGCGGTGCTTCAAAAGACGTTTATAAGATCGTCACAGGTGACGAATCATGGATCTATGCGTATGAGCCCGAAACGAAACAACAATCGACCGTGTGGGTCTTCAAAGACGAGCAAAATCCAACGAGGGTTGTTCGTGGAAGAAGCACTTCGAAGCAAATGGTCGCCTGTTTCTTTGGCAAAACTTGTCATGAGGCGACTGTTTCGCGTTGAGCAACGTAGGACGGTCACTTCTGAGTGGTACACTACAATTTGTTTGCCTGAAGTCAAAGCAGAAATTTGAAAAACCAACAAGAGAAGACAAATCATTGTTCACCATGACAATGCAAGCTCTCACACATAGGCTCAAACCAGAGCGTTTTTGACCGGCCAAAACGTCAAATTAATGGGTCATCCGCCTTACAGCCCTGACTTGGCACCTGATGACTTCTTCTTGTTTCCGCACATCAAGAAAAAAATGCGTGGAGAACGATTTTCGTCGCCAGAAGAAGCTGTTGAAGTGTTCAAAAAACATATTTTAGAGGTGTCTCAATCGGAGTGGAAAAAGTGCTTCGACAACTGGTTTGAGCGCATGCAAAAGTGTATAAATCATGCTGGAGGATACTTTGAAAAACAATAAAATCATTTTTGATTATAAATATTCGCATTTTCACTATTAGGCCAGAAATATATAAAGCAGCCCTCGTATATTCATTTCTTAATTAAGTTATTTAAATTTGTATAATTTTTGATCTTTCATATTTGGAGTAAGCTTTTTTTTTGAGGCATGGCTTTATATTTTCTTGTGACATTTTAGACCACTGGCATGACAAAATTTTAGTTACCTTGATTACCGAGACACTCGTAAAATTCCAAAATTTGGCCTAAAAGAATAAAAAATATATTTCCTATCCCTGCTAAAATTCATCGAAATTTTGAAGCATATAATAATATATAATAAAATAAAAATATCAATTTTCGAGTAAAAAAATAATTAAAATGTAATTTTAGTAAAGCTAAATCCAGCTTAACTTAATTTAATTAAAGTCTTAATAAATTTTTATTTAATTAACTCTGACAAGTTTTTAAAAAAAACAATTTTTCTTACAGTTAACACATTCACCTTCTATATTGACTTGAGACAACTACTCTAAAGTTCAACGTAAAATTTAACATAATTTGCACACAAAAAAACTGAGTTTACGATATGTTTTTTTTTCTTTTTAAAAAATTCTTTTTATTCTCACTACAAACAGGATTCAGTTTCTTTTTTTTATTTTGTTTCATTTCATTATTTTGACAAAATGAACAAAAGAAATTTAAAGTAACAAAACGTTAAAAAACAATGCAACAACATGTATTAACTGTGTGATGTAAAACAAAGAATTAAAACAAAATGAATCTGCAGGTACTCGTATGTCTGGTCGTTAATGTCATTCACACTGATGTAGGATAAAGTTGATTCTAGAAATAAAAGAAAAATGTTTTAATAGTTTAATTCATTAAGTGAAAATTTACTTAAAAGTAATTATAATAAAAAGAAGTAAGTGAAATTGTTTGTAAGTTCAAAGAACAGTGCTTACGAAAGTACTTACAAAAATAGTATAAAAACTACAGAAACTCAAATTAAATGCAATTATGCTGTTTTATATACTTTGAGAATTTTTTATAATTTTCCTTGCACGAAACTTTTAAAACGTTTTAGGGTTATTATTATAACTTGCCGTTTAAGGTAAAATAAGTGTAATAAATAGAATAAATCGCATTTTTGTAATATAAAATTCAAACCAAAATATTTTTATGCTAAAAAATTTTATTGTAAAATATTTTAATGCCAGATAAAATTATTAAACCTACCAAAAAATTATATATGCTAAATTCTCTATTTTAAGGTTAATTTAAAACAAACAATATAGTAAATTACCCATTTAACGCAAAATCCTATGTTTTTTTTCTTTTTTATTTTATTACTTTGAAAGAGGTATTCTGCAAAAAGAAAATGTTGTTTAAGCGAATATAACAAAGGCAACTAAAACATATTAATGTACAAAAAGAGGTTTATTCGCAAAACTATGAAATTAAATTAAGTTTTTGTTAACGATGCTGTTATTAAGCTCTTACCAAAGAATCTTTTCAAGACCTTGCGATCGCGAAAAACTCAATATATTAAGGTTTAATATAAGAATTTATTCACAACCGAAACTTAACAGCGGGAAAAATACCACACCTGCCTCTACTTTTTCCATATCATTTGGAATAAACCTAGTTTAATGAAGTAACTCCAAACAAAAATCATATATATGGAGCAATAGAATCTTAAAAATTGGGAATGAACATCAAGTAAAAAAAATGTCGCTAACCATTATTGGCCTTCAAACTTTTTATGCAAATTTGCGATTGTGCACCATATTTTTTATATTTCTATCGATAAGGGTATCATTTAAAAGGTTTTGAAGAGAAATCTTAGGAAAAATTAAAATTTTAAAAAATGCTTAACCCATTAAGAGCCTATCATTTTTATGTAAAATTATACGAGTATATAGAACTTTTTGAATAAAAATTTAGTTTTGGCTTAAGTTCATTTTTATTTTTTTTAAATCTTTTTTAGAAGGAAAAATTATTTTTCCAAATGTTTAGGGATTTTTTTTAAACAAGAAAAAATAGGCACCAGCAGAATGTAATGCTGCATTTTCTAGCCGCTACATCCTTCAACAGAATTTTCCCATCTATTTACCTTGCGTTGGCGACATTGTAAACATCACCTATTTAACCAAATAATTTTGTAAATAAGAATACAAGGATTATTCATATCAATATTAATTTGGTAAACCAAAGTATTCTCTCACTGTTTTATTTTAACTCGTCTTGTACATCTGTTTTTGCTATGTATCAATCACCGGAAATTTGTATTTTTTGTCTTTCTTACTTATTTACTCACAACATTACAGATGCTGTACTTATTTTTTTTTTCTAATTTTTAATTCTATATCCCCCCAAAATTTTTTTTTACTTAAATATTTTTTTGTTGATTGATGTTACTTCACTAAACTAGATCTACATATAAGGCGAAGGGTATATAGAATTCGGCATAGCCGAATACAGCACTTTTACTTGTTTCTAGATTGTGTTTTACTGAAGTATTTGAATTTTTATTCATGTATTTATATATTGAATTGAAAAACAATTGCAAAATTTTTTAGTTAAGTATTTGAAAGAAGTAATTATACATTTATTAAAAAAAAGTAAAATAAATAATTACGTCAGTAAAAAATTTAATAAATCTTTTAATATGTTTATTTTTTATTATTTTGATTTTATTCCAATTTTTTTTTAATAATTTTTAAATTAATCTTTTAATTATTTTCCAACCAGTTTTTGACTGATTGTTAGTAAGATTGCAATATACACAATCTTAGGTAGATAGATGCGAAGAATGCTGATGAAGGCTGTAGAAATCCAGAAAATGCTGCATTTTATTTTGCTAGTGTTTTATTTTTCGTTTCTTCTTTGAAAAACCTTCGCATGCATTTGTAAATAATTTTTCTTTTTAAACATTTTTAGAAATTAAATTAAAATATGAACCTAAAGCCGAAAAATAATATTTTAATTTATTTTTTATACTATAATCTATAACATTAAAAAAATAATATTAAAAACATTTAATGAAAATAGATTTTAGGTACTTTGGAATAAAGCTACAACATAAAGCGTAACATCATAAATTTATGATCATGAGAATTTTTGACAGAAAGATGATACTTTATAAACAGATGAATCTTTACCCGTTAGTTAAAAAAAAAATTAAAAATTTTAACCATACTACGATCGTCTTATTCAATCATATTATGATGACATTTAATTATATTTACTTAATTTTTGAAATCTGGTTGGTTAAAAAGAATCATAATATGGATAAACTTTTAACTATATTATGGTTGTATTTTACCATGTAATATTTATGTTTAATATATTCTGTTTTATTAAGAGTTTTAAAATGGTTCCATTGATAATTAAAATACGTGCGCCTTATTGATGCTTAGACATACAGATTTCTACAATACGCTTCAATTTGAAGCCATCTTTAATTTCCGTATGTAGCCAGCTGATAATGTAGAGTTTAATGTTTAGCCAGAAATGTTAGATTAATGGTTTTGCTTTAATAACGGAATTATCGAACTACCTCGACAAAGGCTCTGTATGCCCTTCTCCATTGGTTACCCACCAAACTCCTGGTGTTGCAACAGTCCAAATGCTGTGCAGCCAGACTTAATGCCCTCTCACGCTAGCTTAAGCCGGACATTAATCACTTCAATATTACCATTCGGGATGTGCCCATACCAACATTAGTGGACTACATCTCATCTACATCTGCTCTGGCCCACGGGTTTCAGATCCATATTCAAGTAGGGAGGAATGGGTCTGTAACGAAGTGGTTGTAAGCAAAACTGTTGACATCTACACCTATGGCTCGAAACTGGGCGACAGGGTTAGTTTCGGAATCTTCTCCAATAACCTTGGACTAAGACTCTCCTTTAAATTCTCTTACTGCAGTGTCCTTCAAGCCGAAATAATGGCCATTCTGAAAACATCCCAAATATTGCTTAGGGACAAACTTTTTGCCCTTGCCATTCGGATATTTTCGGACAGTCAGGCGGCAATCAGGGCGCTTGCTGGTGCATACTGTACATCTAAGCTAGTCCTGAGATGTCGCTCACTACTAAACACACTATCGGAGCGATCACAGATTGACCTGTTTTGCATCCCTGATCACAGGGATATCCTGGGAAACTGTGAGGCCGATGATCTCGCCAAACGGGGCATATTGCTTCATTGCGTTTCCTCGCTACACGACGTTGGAATTCCTCTGGCAACAGTTAAAAAGGCCATAAAGAACCACTACCCCAAATTAGTTCGCAAATTATGGGTGGAGGAAAGTTCCTATTGTATCTCCAGACAACTGTGGAATACACTGGACCTCACGCAGACCAGGCAGCTGCTCGGACTGGACAGGAAATCCATAAGTATCACGGTTTCGGTACTTACTGGTCACTGTCTAGTCGGCAGGCATGCTGAAAGACTGGGTCTGCCGTCTAATGATTTCTGTCACAGCTGTGGCTCAAAGGTTGAGGAAGAGACCGTACTGCACCTCCTGTGCCACTCCCCATCCCTGGCTCGAAGAAGATTTAGAATTCTGGGCTCTCCTTTCTTCGGGACTCTTACGGAGCTACCATCTTACTCTATAGGGGACATAGCGAAGTTCATCCGGGAATCTTTATGGTTCTCAGTCGGGTAAGGGAAGTCGCGCCGTCATCCTTGTGGTATCACAACGGGCCATTTGATTGTGCTCCAGTTAACTTCGTTGTGAGAGGCTGCTACTCCTAACTTACTAATAACAGAAACTTTTATACCACTGCTTTTAATATCAATCTTCATTTCATTTTATTTTATTTTTTTTTTTTTTTCATTTAATTCACATCAATATAAACACAACAATAAAATTAAAAAAAGGAAACAATAATATTTATTTATTTTAACCAGCAGATATTCACATATTTCAATTCGCTTATTCCCATTCAAAAACTGTTGCATCAACAGTTAAAATAATACAATAGCGTAGAAAGAAAAAAATTAGTTTTTATTGCTTCTTTAACACTTTATACCCAAATATTTATCTCTAAGAAAACTTAACAGTTGTTACATGCTTTTCATTGAAATATATTTATTTATTTATTAGAACAGATGGAGGGAGTTAAATACAAACATCTTAAAATAATTGAACTCACAAACAAATTTGTACATTTCGTTGGGCCGCAAAAGCAACAGCAAAAATGTAATAAATATTTTCAACTTTCAAAGAACAAAATGGCAAAGTTTATACAAAATTCATATAGAAAACAACCGTTATTTATATATTTATTTTATAGCATACTTTTAAGTGTTTTCCATAAATTTTATATTTACATTAATATTGTTGCTACGGCTCGATAGCACTTTCGCAGTCGTTGGTTATTTGCAAGTTTTTTTTTCTTTTCTTTTTTGTTTTTTTTTTTAGTGTAAGCGGTTGTATGCGGTTAAGGTGAAATTTAAAACAAGAGAAAATTTTAAAAATATTTATATATTTTTATAGTTAAAAAAAGGCTTTTATTATTTTTGTTTAATTTTTATTTACATTTCTTCAATTTTTAAAAACTTTAAAAATATTATGAAACCAAGCAATGAAACTTTCGTTTTTTATATGCAACAATATTTACTGTAGCATGGTATTTTTAATTAAACTCTTAAAAATATGCTTTACATTAGTATATGTAAGGCAAGTAAATGTAGGCTATTGTTGTCTTTTTTTTTGTATTAAAATATTTTCTGGTATGCACGTTTTAGCAATTTGAGATAAGGAATTTATAATATTTTATTTTTTAAATAAAAATAAGTCTTTAAAGTCTTTTGGCATTTTTCTATAATTTTTATTGTAGAAAAATTTATGTTGAGTTCCTGATGCAAAAATTCCAACTTCGTTTTATTAATATATTTAATATAGAATTGTGATTTTGGGCAGCATGGCTATGTCAAAAAATTAAGTTGTTTGCTCTAGAGCACCTTAAGACTGCAAGATATCATTTAAATATTTTTGCATGTCTTACAAATTTTAAATTAATTTGTCACTATCGTACAACTTTGTTTTTTGCGATTGTCAAAATTTTTTTCATTTAAACCAATACCAACAGTATTTTTTTCACGAACTAATGCTCCTCTATTATATTCTTGTTTAACTTTACTGTACTTATAATTTATCTTTTCTTTCTTACTTGGAAGGCAGATAAAATTTTTCTTAGTGCTCCGTACCCTACTGTGTAAGGCACCGACTTCACTGAATCCGTAATTGTTAACCTCTGGAATTTTTTACTGAAGATATAGAACTATATCAGCTATCAATTAAAATGCAAAAATTAAAGGGTGTCCCGATAGTGAATTGTGTAATTAATAAAAATATTTATATTTTTGGAACTACGATAGGCAGACAACAAACATTTCCTCAGCGTTTATAAAACAATCTTCGCTATAGCAACAGTTTCAAAAACTAAAACTTAAAATTAAAGGGTGTTCCAATGGTCATGTAATAATGATGTATGTAGTCTTTTTTACACCGCATTTGACAGACACTTTAGCCTTTTTAAGTCTGCTATAAGAACAATTATAAAAAATCAAAACTGAAAATGAATTTTAAAGGGGGTTTCTATAGTGAGTAAAATAAATAAAATTATTTAATTTTGGTGATAAATTTTTAGATTAAAAATTTATTACGAAATAAAAATTATTGAAATTTTTTTTCTCAATTTTTATTAACACTCACTACTGATTGGGAGAAATGATACCCACAAACGACTCAAAGGTTTTTTTTTTGTTGTTCTCTTTATTAAACGTCACATATTTTTATTTGTTTTCTTCCAGCCATTGCCTTTTTTTGCACATGACAGTAAATGCTGTTCAAGTGTTGAACTAATTGCTTTTAAGGCAGCATGAATGCGCGGTGCCTGTCTTGTAAATAAGTTGTTAATTTTTGAAACTACTAATCGAACTATTTTGTGTTATAACAATTGATTTAATTGTATAGTCTCGTTTATTAAATTATATTGATTAATTTAAAATACATTTATTAACTTTAAACAAGAAAATTTCTTTAAAGTAAAATATTGTTCTTCATTAAAAAAAATATGCTAAAAAGTCTGTATCAATTTGTTAATTTTTTTAAATTAAATTAAACTACTTTGCTCACTTGTGTAATGTTGTATTTCTACTCATCCTAAACTCCCAGCATTTACTTTAATAATAATTATTTTCTTTTTATTAAAAGTAGTAAAATTCCAAGAAAACAAAAAAAAGGTTAAAAACCAGATGAACTTTTTACACCAAGTAGACACCTAAGCAAACACTTTATTTAACATATTTATTGTTAATGATAATAATATTTTACGCCCTTAACCCTTTGCCCATTTATATGCTTGAAGTGTTTACGTAGCCTATTTTCAAGGGTTGTTTTAATTTAATATAACTTTGCATACTTTAAGGGATGCTTTAACTTTTTAAAACTTTTGTCATAAATTTACTTTTAATAATTTTTAAACAAATAGATGTTGTTTTTTTTAAGGAACCATTATATTCAGGCTACACGTGTTTAAAAGGAGATTTTTGTTTATTAAGAAAATTTATGAAAATTGCTACTTAATTAGAATTTTCTGGTGTGTAATTAAAATTAATTATATTTCTTTATAAAACAAAAGAAATAAACTGCGGTAACTGGAAAATCTTAATTAAAATGTAAGAAATTTTTTATGTGTTTTTCCTCCCTTTTGTTTTTTAAATGCAAAATATTTTTTTTCAGTTGTGTTAAGATTACGATTTTATATTTGGAAAGTATTTTTATTTATTACTCAATATAAAATTTTCTGTATAATTGGAATCTTTAAAGAGTTTTTTTTTGTAACACAAATTTCAAAGATTTCTTATTTTTTTACTTTTTTTTAATGAAATTCATAATTCACAAAGGATGAGTACTATTTTATGTGTTGTTTATTGCCGTTATGAAAAAGAAATAAATTTTAATAATGTTCGGCATAATGGAGGATTTTATTATAAAAAATTAAATTCTATCTCTTAGATTCATAAAAAATTAAATAACATTAAAATATGTTTTAAAGCAAATTTTCCATACGAATTTGTCCTAAAATACATTCTAAATCTATTTTAAAATTTTATGAATTCGAATACTTTAAATAGCGAGCGTTGCTGGCCGTAGTAAAACGAACGAATTAAGGCGCACATTCTTGGAGACCAATTAGAGGGTTCAGAAATGAATTAGAATAAGCCAAATTTTTATTTAAATATCTCCATGGTTGCGGTCGCTGATTGGCACTGCCAACCTGTTGAAAACACATTTCGTCTGCATGAAGTCGTAATAATTTTCATCGAATCAAACGCAAACTCTAGCAATTTTCTGGATGTAATGAAGTCTCTTGTGGATTGTTTTCAACACATATGTAGCAGTTTAGTTTATAGTTAAACATCACTAAACTCAATTTTTCAACTACTGCAGAGGTCAACTACTGCATTTGCTGGATCATACACGGGTATGGGCCGCCATAGTTGGGCAAAGGTCTTCACGTGATAGAAGGACAGACCACCGATTCCTATCACCGATACGAATTGATTTATTTAGATTTTCCACACTTTGGTTTACCGCGGACATATTCTCTTCAGTACGCACATTGCTTCAACGTATAGGTGTTGTTGCCGACAGTTCGACAGATTACGTACGCAGATCCACGATAACGTCTACCATAAAAATCATTAAGTCAAAGTATAAATGAGTATAAATTGGAAGGATTATTAAAGCGTCAATCTTTTTATGACGATTTGTCAGTATAATAAAAATATATTTTGACTGCGTTTGGTTTTTGACAGTCACATATGAGCTCCCAGAATTCCCAACATGACGACTTTGGAGGCACAATGCCATCAAAATAAAATAAGATATTTTGTTAAGAAAGATTTTACTCTACAAAGGGACAGTAAAAGTATAATTGTTATAGAATTGTTGTTTAAAAAAGCAAACTCGTTAATATTTTATTGATTTTTAAAAATACTGGTTAATACATTTTTTAGCTGGTGATGATCACATATATTTTTTTACCATTAAGTGTTTATATTACTTTTTTATTTCATTAAGTTAATATTTAATTAATTTTCTTTTTAAACTTTTTTCTCCCCAAAAACTACGCTTTTCCATTAAACGAAAAACTTTTTAATTTAACAACACTCTCCTACTGTGTAAAATTCCTTTTAAAATAAAAAAGAAATAACAAAAGATTTCTTTACTAACAAAACTTTTACTTTGACAGCCCTTCATTGAAAGTACAACTTTGTAATTTTTTTTCTTTGTTTACTATTTTCACTCAAATATATTTTAAGTTAATGACTAGACAAATAAGTAAGAAACTTGTCTGCCAACCGAAGCAAAATCGTTAAAACGAAAGTAAGTAAAATGTCAGTTAGTTATGAAAAACTATTCACACTAGACAATTTGACAAGTTTCATAAAGTTTTAAACACTTGTTCTTCTTCTTTTTTTTGTTAGTGAGTCTATTTTTATACATTTTTTGTTTGTTTGAAGGCAGGTTGATGGTGGTTGTCTTTAACAAATATACTAAAAGTCATTTAAGTAAAAGTAAAATATAATAAAAAAATCAAAAACTATAAAAAATAAAAACACCTTGAACTCAAGTAAAAAAAAAAATAAATACCAAAATTTGAGTTAAAAAGCAAAACCAAAAGAATAGAATTTTGATTTACGTAAGCGTAAATTTTTAAAATCAAACAGTGTGTAAGGAAAGTAAATGGACATAATGAAATAAATATGTGAAAGTGATAGCAACATTCTGATGTTAAAAAAAATAATTTTTCTTTACTTCCGCAAAGTGCAGTCTACATTATGTAGACATAAGTATTACTAGCTTTTGTGTAGCCAACTTAGAAGTTTAAGCATAAGCCATTAGACCAACGGTTCCCAAATGGGGGTCTGTGGACCCCTGGGGGTCCGAACCAACCATCCAAGGGGTCCACATGAAGAACCGAAACAGTGTTTTCAAAAATAATAAAAGTTTTTTTTTTCGAATTTGGGCTGCAGAGGGGTCCGCGAAAAAAAAATTAGTTTACTGGGGGTCCGTGAGCAGGAATTTGATGAGAACCCCTTCATTAGACAAACAACTATATTTACTACGAGGTCCTCTTTTATGGAATTAATGGCATTAAATTTTTTTCTTGAAATAACAAAAATAACAAACACTTTATTTAAATATTTTACGCCCTTATTATTTTACATATTTCTTTAGTTAATAATTTTATGTAGCCTATTTTACAGGCATGTTTTAAATTAATATAACTTTGCATACTTTAAGGGATGATTTAACTCTTAAAAATTTTTAAATAAATAAAATCAATAACTCTGTTTGAAAAAGGGATTTAACCTGTGATAACAATCATAATCTATTTAAAAAATAACTAAATAAAAAAAAAATCCCTCATTTGCGAATTATGACATTAAAACTATTTTTGTGACGATATGTGTCATGTCGTTGCAAATAAAAAATAGAATCAATGGGGCAGTTAGTAGCGAATATTTGGCAAACCGCTGAAAGACTTATAAAATGTAACTTTCATCCTTTAAGCCAATATCGCCATCTAAAAGAAACCGAAAATATAATATGAGGTTACTACATTTCTAGGGTTAAAGTATATAGAAATTTTTATAGCTGAGCTACCACAGGCAAATATTATAGAAGATCCTAGCCTCAATTTCCGTTTGTGCCACGGTAGAAAAGGTAGAATTATATTTGTTCAACACTAACAGAGTATATAATAGTTTATATAAATGTCGATTGTTATACAAAGTATTCATATGCCCATGTTTGTCATAGGCGCTCGTAGGAAGTCAATATTATAGTCTGTTGTAATGTATTGAATGTGCTCAAAAACAGGCTACGTAGAAGAAGGAATATCATTAAATAAAAAATTTTTGATTCTTATGAAACTACATGTGCAAATGCATCATAAGAACGCTTGGATGCTCTTTACAACATTAAGCTTTTACTTTCCGAGATTTTTTGTTGCTTTCAAACTTTGGAAATGAATTGACATAAGCAGATTCATTTCTGTTGACTAGTTAATCCTTGCAACAGAGATTTATTTTAAAGACCAACCAAAAACTAACCTTACGGTATATTTGGCTCTTGACTATTTTTTTAGTTTTAATATCAGTTATAGACTAGAGGAACTGAACAAAACTTTCAACAACTTTAACCAGTCAAACAGAAGTTGAGTGAAAGTGAATTGGGAAACTTCTTCAAGCAGATTGGAGTTTAATACCTTAGAAAGTGACACTTAAAAGATGTTAACAAAAAACTGCCATGATTGCAGATCTTAAAATTTCATACTTAAGCTGACAGCTGACAGCCAGCCCTGATTGCCAGGCGGAAATTTAACTTTATAAATTATTTAAATGGAGACGATGACTACTGGGAAATCAGTCATTAAAACTGAAGGGAAACAAATCTATTTAAATAATTCATTTGAAACGTTAAAACACCATTTTTGTTTTATTTGAAAAGATCCCTTTAATTTTGCTCGAATTTACTATATTACACATCCACATAGTTTTACATAAAGCCCTACAAATTAAACAATTTGTGTTTTTTTAAATGCATTTAAATGATTTTCTCTTTTATTAAACATCTTAAAAGACTTAAAATTGTATAAAGAAGTTCAAAATATCTGAAAAGCTTTGCTAAATCTTACAAACCAGTTTGTTGTAATAAAGTAAGGTTAAGTCAAAATATATTGTACACAAGCAATAAAACTTTTTTTCTTGTTTTCTATTCTTTCTTTTACAATTCATTGTCTTGTGTAGGCAACAAGTGTAGAAACAAATTTAAGGCCAAATAATGCATATTACGGAAGCAATTTCATACATAAAAACATGGGAGTAGATATAATAACAATGTAATATTTTTTTTGCATTAGGATGGCACCGAAAATATTTTTTACATTAGCAAAGCACAAATAATAATAATAATAAATAAAATAAATAATAATAAAAGTTTGGAATTTGTTAAAAATTTGCTAGGATTTTTTTGAGGTATTAAAATTGTAATAATATATGATATTGATGGTAAGTGTTGCATTTCATGAGTGGAAACTTACTGTTCTACAAATCGATCTTAAATTTGAACCATGACTTAGAGCTCAAAAAGTACAGGTACTTTTTTATTCCCTCCATCACAAAAAATGGAAAAATGATATGTCTGTTTGTAATTACTAAAACAACCATTTCCGATGCCATAAAGTGTAAATATTCTGAGTCCTTATGCGTAGCGAAAACGATTGAGCGATGTTCTCCTGTCCATCCGTGTTAGTGTTGAAATCAACTTTGTAAACGCACTTGATGAGCTACTGGAAATTTAAGTTAGCCAATAAATCACACATAGTGTCGAAAGACTTGTTGTTGAAAATTAGCTAGATCGGTTTGTGTACCTCGAGGCAGTAAGCTAAACACCACGCCCGCTCCAATAAAAGAAATGAGAAAAAAATATGAAATGAAAAAAGTAGCACTCGCCCTTATTTACGGAGTTACAAGCCTTTAAAATTTTCATAAAACAGTCCGACTGTGAATATGGTAAATATGGATATCATTTCAAAGCTTTTGAAGAAATCTTTTAAGATTTACCAATCTTTTTTTATTTGCTGTCATCTCAATGTTTGTTTTTTTTTTTTTTTTTTTTTGATTGATGTTACTTCAATAAACTAGATTTATATATAAAATTTGGCAAAGATTCTTAAGGACTTGTAACATTTAGCTCCGATTTCTTGTAGTGGAAATATACAATTCTACTTATTTAATCGTAATTCTTCAAAAATTAACGCATATTTCGCGTTCGGTCAGTGAAAATTGTTGTCTCTGATTAAAAATATGATTCGCCCCAATATAAATCAATACTATGATAAATACAACGTAAACATACATTTACATAAAAAGATACTTACACTTATTCTTTAAAAGTTTATTTTATTATTATTCCTTTTCTAACCATCACAGATAAACATTTGTTAAACAAAAGCACTTAAAGTTAAATAAACATGGGAAAAAATTATTATAATTTTACTAACTGAATGTGCATACAGTACTGGTCAAAACATGTTTTACATTTTTTACTTTCCCTAATTTTATTACTTATTTTAGTTTTAACAAAATTAAATTATATTATGCATTCGAAATGTTTACAATTAAAAAAAAAAACTTTTCAAAAAATTCCTGCAAAAAACCAACTTCGAAACAAACAGAAGGGCAGAGGGTCATCAAATGTAAAATAAGAAGACCAATCCATAAGTTTAGCTTTATGCAAACGATGCAGCCATTTAAGTCAAATTAAGACGACCTAAAGGACACCCTTTAATTTGTATTAATTACTTTTTGGCATTGGGAGCTAAAGAGATATCAAGTTTGTTTTAATTTTTTACGGGTGCCTGTTATATTTTAATAGACACGTAAAAGTCATATGAATTATGTGACGACAACCTGTAATATTTATAATCATAATGCGGGCACAAACATACACAAAAAAAGAAAACAGACGATTTCATAAACTTCTTCTCTTCTTGAAATCGGTTTAAATATAAAAAGTATCAACGAACTTTTATTAATATTGAATTAAATTGAAGTCACTTAGATGTACAATTTTCACGAAGGAATCATGAACGCCTCGGCATAATTTATTTCATTCATTCAACAGCAAATTATTGTATCATTGGGTCAACGATGGATCATCCTAACTTTGTTCCTTCGTGATCTTAAGTTAGCCACCGGGCCTCCTTCTCTTTACTGAGTTCTGTCTCGTCAATAAATTTTGTCCGTTTTAGTGATTTCTGTTAGTCGGCTAAATTTTCTAAAACTAAATTCGAATAATATCTTTTTAAAAAATTGACATATGCCGACTATGTTCTTTAGTTTAACATCAGCAAGTGTCAAAAAAATTCCGTCTCCTAGTTGCCGAGCTTCAAATCTCATTTCCTTTTTTCCGTCATTTTTTTACAAAATATTCGATAACATTTTCACCCGCGTAAACTAAAAAAACTTTTTTTAGAGTTCAACTCCAATTCTGCGATATATGAAAACAAATTTACATGTACGCAGATTTTAACACAGTTCTGTAAGATCGACTTAAAAAAAGGATTTCAATGAAGAAAAGACCAAACCTACTTTAAATACATAAAATATAGAAACTGGACTTCTATTACTTAAATGCCTTTTTAAATCCGATAGAAATTGAACTCTCGTTTTTCATATTTATGATCTATATGCTGAGGCAAA
Organism: Cistogaster globosa; assembly: GCA_937654795.1. Lineage (NCBI taxonomy): Eukaryota > Metazoa > Arthropoda > Insecta > Diptera > Tachinidae > Cistogaster > Cistogaster globosa. Next base: position 92,286,244 of record OW569407.1, on the reverse strand, counting down.
TCAAATTTACTTTAAAAGTCAGTAATCAATTAATAGTTCAAAGTTTAAGGCGAATTAAAAATTAAATTGCTGCATATGAAGTCCAACCAATCCACAGAACACTATAAAGAGACCCTTACATACAGAGAAATTCACCGTTTGGTGTGATCTACACACTAATGATGTGATAGAAAATAATTTCTTTAAAAACGAAGCCGCATTATGATCGATAGAATTCGATAACGCACCATAATCAAGAGTATAATTGACATTGATCCTGGCAAGATCAACAGCTTGGTGTCGATATGTGTCGTTCAGCAACCGCAACTAGCGACTTATTGTCATCAAAATCTTGCGACAAGTTTATTTCGAAAAATCGACGTGGCCGTTCTACTTGAGAGCTCATAGTTATTTCCTGTGGAGAATTGTGAATTGACGCCTTAAAGATTAGCATTGTTCATGTTAAAAAAACTTCCTTAAAACAACATCCCTTCGTTAAAAAATTGAAAAAGAAAATATCCGAATGCACAAAAACATATTTTTTATTTTTTCCCAATCAGGGTTTGAGCCGTCTAATTTTTTTTATTAAGAAATAAAACTAAATTAAAAAATGAACCTTAAATCGAAAAACTACATTTTTAATTATTTAAAATATCCACGGTTCAATTCCAAATGGGGAAAAAAATAAAACAATTAAAAATACGCAAGGCACAGCGCATATACATTTATACTGAACTCAACAACAGTCAATATCATACTGTAACAGCATCCATAATTTTGTGAGGAAACATATATGAATGATTAAAAAATAAAAATCGTATTTCCTGGCCATACCGTAGGTTGGTATAAAGCAAAAACAAATATACAAGATGTGTTGCAGAGAGAACAACGAAGAAATCCTTTGAGCTGTATGTGGAATTCGTCTAACTTAATTAATATTGATTAGTTGGTTAAAAGAAAAATGTTAACAATGTACACAACCTAAGGTAGATTGCTGCGAAGAATGCTGGTGAAGGATGTTGCAATCTAAAAAATGCAGCATTACATTCTGCTGGCGTCTAATTTTTCTTGTTTTCTTTAGAAAACATCTACTTACATTTGTACATATTTGTTCTTTGTAAAAAATTTTTAGAAATTAAATTAAAAAACTGAACCAAATCCGAAGAAAGTAAATTTTAATTCATTCAATAGAAGTAATTCTTAATACCAGAATATTGCATGTCTACCTATTTGCTAGGGAGCCGGTTCATTAAAACCTTAAGATGTCAAAGATTAAAATAAAGACATTTTTTTATTTATAAATAAAATCTTTGAACACCTGAATGTTTTTTTAATCTACTCAAGCTTATAAAAATGTTTTGAATAGTTTATTTTGAAAAGTATTTGTAGAACTAAAAGCAGAAAGTAATAATTATTTAAGATTTGAAACCCATTTTTCTGCCTTATCTATATAGAGGCTTGTATTGTTGTTTTTTATTCATGCATCTTCTTTTAGCAAATCATTCAACATCAAGTAAGTTTTCTTTATATACAAGTCGTTGGTGGTATTTGAATTATGACTTTCTGTGGAACACCTGTTCAATGTGAGTCAGCTGACTTTACGTTTCGTTTTGTTTACACACGTCAAATTTATGCAAATATTATTTACTTTCTTATCAAAACACTTAACAAAAAATTAGAATTTACCTTAAAAAGTAACTGCCCTATAATGACTTACTTTTGTGGTCGCTAAATTTTGTTACTCGCTTACAAAAGACATTACATGAGTCAGTAAGTAAAGGAAGCAGTAATTAAATTACTTCTTTAAGTTAAAAAAGAATAATAAAATATGTACTAATGATTATAATAATTTCTTAGTAATTAATTATAAAAGTCTCATGCCTTGTTAAAATCATTAGGTTGGCAATATAGTTGGGAGATCCTCCCGCCAAAAATGCTTAATCCCCACACTCGATAGCCTTTTTTAAAATTTTCTGCTGGGCATAATCGAATAGTAGGTATTAGACAACAAGCAAGATTTTTTTAGCAAACTATTAACAATAGATAATTTTTAGGAATGCCTGAACTATTTATTGTCATCTTTTGGCATATCACAATTTGCAAACAAATCTTCCCAATAGTATGCTTAACTATTATACTTATCTTTTTGTATGGTTCAAGTATTTATATTTATTAAAGTGTATTTTGCTTAATTTAGCAAAATATTAATGCAAAACATCCCTGTAAGGCTTTTAGAATCTTAACAATTTTTATCACAAATACTGTGGCGCATATTTTTAAGATAAAAATCTTTAGCCTCAAGCATATTTTTTAACTTGTTTCCTACTTATTTGCTTTCTCTCTTATTTTTCGTTTGATTTTGTAAATGTAAAAAAATTAATGGTGGCAGTTGAAGTAACAACACAACTGCTGTCTTTAAGTACAAGCGTTTATGTCTGCTAAAGCTTCATATAAAAAGTTCATTTATATGTATGGTTATTTTTAAGTGTGTTTGTGTGCGCATTTGTATATTGGAGTTTAGATTGGCCTAAGTACACAGGCATACAAACACTTATGCTCAAATACACTTAAACTTACTCAGACCATTAAATCCTTTTATAACCTATTTTTACAAGTTTTTTTCGGTTTTGCTTTTGTTAATGCAAAAAAGTAACAACAAAAAATCCTTTAAATATGAAGAAACTTTAAATGAAATCTTTGAAAAATACGTTTCTCATTTTCATGTTGTATTATAATTTCTCTTTTTTTTGTTTTTTGAAAGGCAGAAAAGAAACGTTTACTAGGTCTTTAGGTCATATTTACGTTCGTTCTTAACAAAAAACAAAGAAAAAGAATTAAAATATAAATAAAATACGTGTGTGGTTTATGAGCTTTGCATCGAATTAAACAAGACATACTTCAATGTAGAAAGAAAAAAAAACTTGTAGAAGATTTTAAACTTTCATTTATACTTTTGTTTTTCGCTACAAAATTTTTTATGTGAAATTAAGAAAAAGAAAGATCATTATTATAACTGGGACATAATTAAAATCAAAAATACTTTATTTTAGTTTTTATGATTTTAATTTCTTTCATCTTAATGATTATAGACGCCGTATTACGCTGTTATGATTCCTTAATGCCAGAATTCACTATCATACGCAATCGTACGATTTAATTTTTCAAAAATCTCACAGAAATCTCCCCTACTTTAAAAATCGTTTCAAAATGATGTTGCAGATGTCATACTGTTATACAAAAAAAAAAAATGAAAAACATATGGCCTAATATTTTGTTGTTTTTCTTCTATCTTATTGAAATCAACTCTGATCGCATAGAAAAACATTTAATGAATTATTTCAAAAGATTTTAAAATCGTACAGACCTGTCAAAAAGTCGGTCACACACATACATTTTGTATACACAATATCATACTTTTTGAGAACAATTGAGGCAATTTTTTACAGATCGTACGACTGTGTATGATAGTGAAACCTTGCCTTTAATGGCATGCGATATCCATCGCAGTGACCGTTTTGAAGAAAGAAATGCAAAGAGTTTTAGTTGGAAAATTTCTTGCTCAACTTAAGGAAATTAATAAATCCCACACAGATTTTCTCATTCAATTCAGAAAAACAATTATGAAATTTCTTATACAGTGCTTTGTTTCTGTAACTCAAGTGAAAAGTTTCTCACATGAAATTATTATAGTCATCTTCTTTTACACATGGTGAGTTTGTGTTGATCACAAACCTTTTAATAATCCATGTTAATAGCATTATGATTGGCTCTGCTTTACCCTGTGTAAAACTAAGATGACTTAAATAATTTTAGGTGAGAATCATCTCGTTTAGTTTGAAGAACTAAGATACAGAGCATCAATGGTTTGCAAAAAAAGAACATTGCAAATGTAAAAATATTTCGCTAATAAGCTGTAAAAAATATTTTAATATAAAAAATATAATTTCTTAATCAAAAATTCTTGAATATTTTACTTAAATTTACTTACTCAACTCAAACTAAATAGTGAAAAATATCAAAACATCTATTTGAACTCAGAAAATGAATCCATAATTTCGTTTGTTTTCTCTGTTTTACCTTTTTATTTTTCATTATTAAAGCATAGAACTTTATCATAATAATTTTGTAATTTTCTTTTATTTTTTACTTTCTGCTTTGATTATCTCATAATTTATTCAAAAGCACAGATACTTAGTTTCACTGTAGAAAAGTTTGTTTTACAACTAAATTATTTTTATACTCCTTTCATTAACTATTTTCTTTAATGTAAGAAACTATAGAACTATGAAACTAGAAAATACTTGAAAATTAGTTAAAATTTGTGTTTGATTTATTTTATACATATTTTATGTGTTAAATACATTTAAAAATTTATTGATTTTTTTGATCAATTAAATTAAAATATATTTTAAGTTTGAAATATAAATTTGAGTTTAATAATAATACGGGTCTTAAAAAAAAGGTTTTCTAATTAAATATAATTTATTAAAATAAGATTTCAATGTCTTTTATATTTTTTGATTTACACTCTAGAGGTTAAAGCAATGACATTCAACTGGACGCTTAATGTGAAAGTCTTAAGAAAAACATTGTTAGCATCTTTTAGGAATTTTAAAACAAATTTAAAAACGGTTATCAATCTTTTTGTTCATTAATTAAAAACAACGTGTCTTATCGACAAATTTATAAGCAACATTTTCACGACTGCCCTTCATAAATTAACTAAGACATTGAACGTTCTAACTTTACAGTAGGTGTGTTTAACTATATCTTCTGTAAGAGAAAGTATTGAAGAAAACACTTAAAATTTAAGGCCATGCCCGAAGAGACATTAAACGTTCACAAACTGAATGATGAAATTTAATCAGAGTCTGTGTTATTGTATCCCCTAAAACTGCAAGCGCAAAGAATAAAATAAATAATCAAAGGGTTGCAATCGATAACGTTTCTGCAGAAATATATAATTAAAGAAAGCCCTAAAGCAGAAAAAATTATCTGTATCTTATTTATGCAAAGTATAGAAAACATTTCTAAAAAGAATTCGAATCTTTATTACTTTTTTGGAAAAAAAAAGCAAGTTGAAAACCTCTTTCTTTTAAAATGTTACACAAAATCTTTCTTTATGAAAAACGTGTCTTCAATACCATTTTTATTATAAAATTTAATAATAGATAACAATTCATGTTATCGATAACATATCTGTATACAAGTTTAGCTACACATAAAATTTCTATACAAATTATCCCTTACTTTTTATGTCAAAGGCCAGTTATGTTATCGATAACTTTTCACAAGTTAAGTTATCGATAACTTTTCTATATAAACTTTAAGATATCGATAACCTTTTTGTATAAAATTTAAGTTTTTGTTGTCTTTTCTATATAACAGTCATAACTTATGTATATATAAATCAATTTATCGATAACTTTCCTGTACAAAGTTTGAGTTGTTAATAAATTTGCTGCAAATTTACAGTAAGCATATGTTTTGACTGTATTCAAAAAGAGGTAACCGCAACTCTTCAACCAAAGTAATTATTATGCTTTTCTTAATGTCAAACTCCATACACGCGCATTAGATAAAACGTATTCACGGGTGTATATTGACATTAAAGAAATAAACACATGCATGTGCCTTGATTAAATTCACATGTTTTTATTCTTCTCTTTCGTGTTTTTCGTGTATTTGCTGACGGAGATGCCACTCATTATCAATTTGTTTTATACGAATAATGCCTTATATTGTTATAACGAAGTTATTGAATCACATAATCGTTACTGCAAACAATTAAAAATTACGACTAATATAACAATTGTCGTATTGTTTAAAGTTAGTGAATCGCACTACTGGACGCTTAATGTGAAAGTCTTAAAAAAACATTGTAAGCATGTTTTAGGAGTTTTTCACAAAATTTAAAAAGGGTGATCAATTTTTAGTTCGTAAATTAAAATCGACGTCACTTATCGACCAATTTATAAGCAACATTTTCACGACTGCCCTTCATAAGTAAACTAAAAAATATAACATTCTAAGTTTACAGTAGGTGTGTTTAACTATACCTACTATAAGAAGAAGTATTGAAGAAAATACTTAAAATTAAGCGACATGCCCGAATTCACATACTGAATGATGAAATTTATACAGAGCCTGTGTTATTGTATCCAATACACCTGCAAGCGCAGGAAATAAAAATTATCGAAAGCACTTAAGCAAAAAGAGTTACCTGTATCTTATTTATGCAAAACTCGGAGAAAATTTCTATAGAGAATTCAAACTCTATAACTTTTTTTTAGAAAAAACAGCAAGTTGAAAGCCTCCTTCAGAAGCTACATCAATCAAAAGATTTTTATAAAATTTAAGGTATTTGATATCATGTCAATAAATAAATCATGCAATCGAAATTTTTTTTAATAAAGTTTTAGGTTATTTGAGCTATTTTTTAAGATAAATTTATATAATAGAAGGGTTCAATTTTGAACAGCTTCATTAGTAAAGTTATCGATAACTTTTATAAATCAAAATTTTCGTTACATAAAATATTTCTTTATGAAAAACGTGTCTTTAATACCATTTTTATTATAAAGTTAAATAATAGATAACAATTCAAGTTATCGATAACATATTTGTACACAGGTCTAACTTTTTATGTAAAAGGCCAGTTATCTGTTACTTTTCTATATACAAGTTAAGTTATCGATAACTTTTCTATATTAACTTTAAGATATCGATAACCTTTTTGTATAAAACTTATATAAAAGTTATTGTTGTCTTTTCTATATAACAGTCATAACTTATATATATATATAATTTAATTTATCGATAACTTTCCTGTACAAAGTTTAAGTTGTTAATAAATTTGCTGTAAAGATTCAAGCTTTAGATAATTTTAGATAATTTTCTTTACAAAATAACTTTTCATTTAAAAATAACTTTTCTATATAACATAATCGATCATAACTTTTTTTTTAAACGTTATCGATAATAAACTTTCTATAACAAAGTTATCCATAATAACTTTCCTATATAAAAGTTATCGATTATAACTGTTCGACATTAGCAACTTTTCTATATTTAAAGTTATAAATAGTAAGTTTTCTATATAAAAGTTATCGATAGTAAGTTTTCTATATAAAAGTTATCGATAGTAACTTTTCTATATAAAAGTTATCGATAGTAACTTTTCTATATAAAAGTTATCGATAGTAACTTTTCTATATAAAAGTTATCGATAGTAACTTTTCTATATAAAAGTTATCGACAGTAACTTTTCTATATAAAAGTTATCGACAGTAACTTTTCTGTATAAAAGTTTTCGATAGTAACTTTTCTATATAAAAGTTATCGATAATAACTTTTCTACATAAAAGTTATAAATAACTAATAATAAAAAATTAAAGCTATCGAAAAGTTATCTGTTTAAAAGTTAAGTGATCGCAAATTTTTGTACATAAAAGTCAAGTTATCGATTTCTTTTCTAAGTACAGTAGACATTACAGGAAAAAGGTTTAAATTTAAATTTAAACTTTAACAGCGCATTAATAAAAATTTAATTGATCCTTACTTTATTAACTTTTACAACTATCGTAAATATTAAAATTTCTTTCCTTAATTTAAAAAAGTTCTAAACGATCCCACTATTTAAAACAAATCTTTCTTGAAATCTGTTGTTTAATTATCCATGTTGTGCAGGTACTAAAAAGCAACAATAAAATTTTTCTATTCTTTTTTTTTCTTCAAAAAAAACTTTAAAAATTTAATTTAAAGTCTTAATTTAAATCGATGTGTCACTGATAACAAAGACAATGTATTCAAGTTAAATAAAACTACAAATCTAAAACAGATAAAGAATAAACCCTGAGTCGAAAATCTGTGGGATGAAGAGATATAAATAGAAAAGAAAAGTCTTATTTTTTATGGTTTATTTGTAAATTCCATTCATTTATTGCTTCAAGCGAACGCATTGAAAAAGTTCATTTGTTATTTTCTACTATCACAACAATAGCAACAATATGAACAAGTGTTTTGCAAGTTGAAAAAGTGACGGCAAAAAGGATTTTTTCACTTCTTTTATTATTTGCGAAGTTTTTTTTTTTGGTTTTTATTTAAAGGAAGAGACAAGTGCTATAAATGAGACCAACGAAAAAATGTTTTGTGAAAATAAAACAAGCTACGAAAAAAAAAAAAAATAAAAAAAAAAAAAAAATTAACTAAGAAAATAAAAATGGACAAAGGAGACAAAAGTAAAATAAACGAGTATAAAAGTGTATGCTACATATTGTTTGAAACAGTAACTTAAGCAGTGGTGGTGTTGAAGTTCAGTTTCGTTTGCAATGCAAAATAAAAGGTTTCAATTAGGTTGAATAACTTAATATAAATCTTTTTATTGTAACCAAAATTGTATTTTATAAGTAACTATTTATTTATTAAAAAATAATATATAGATTGGGATATTTGAAACAATTTGTTTATGGCTAGAATTTAAGCCGTAAACTATTTAGTTTAAACCAATCACTTCAAATGTTAGAAAAACATTTCTTATTGTGATAAAAGTTTTGTTTTAAACATAATATTGTTCTTGTGATTATATGCTTACATTTACCGTATGTAACTATCCGTCTGTCACATTTCTCTGTAAAATTACATAAAAGAAACACTGATCAGACGTATAAACTTTACTCACAAAATGTTCAAATAAATTCGCTATAAATGTAAGTGCAAACAATTAACTTTGAAATAAAAGGGGTGTTTTTTTAAAGGCCGTCATTTTGACAAATAAAGACTTGTCTTTTAAGCCGTTAAAGGCAGACGCTTAAAATTTGTACAAAGTAACTATTGCTATGGTTGCTACATGGTTAACAAAAAATTAAAAAATAAAACTAATTGAAAGATGGCCCCATAGTAACTTGATTTTGAGGGATATAATGTTATATTTTAAACAGTAAGTTAAGAGGCAGGCAGAAAAAATTTTTAACAACAAATAATCGAAAGATAAAATTTAAAATTAAATGTGGCTCATATATGGCACGGAGCTCTCAATGTATAAGTCCAACTTTTACATGGTGAATTTATTTAATGCACTTAATATTTTTAAAGAATAAAATATAAAATTGGAGAAACAAAGAAAAAATACTTTGTAAAGAAATTAAAAAAAAAAAAACTTGGTATAAATTTTATTATGCACTTACGAAAAAAGATGTTAGGCAAAAATGAGCATATAATAAAATATTTAAATGTCAATGTTTTTTTACTTTTATAATTAATTTTCTTTTTTAGTTTGTCAAGCACTAGGTCAGTTTTTTTAAATAAAAATTAAAAATTATTATTTTTTTTAATATTTCGCCACACTATTGGGTGGCATCTTCAGGAAACAGCAAACAAAAATATTTAAGTAAAAAACTTAGTTTTAAAATTTTTGTGAAAAACTAATTTTAAATATTTATTGTAAAAAAAAAACTTTTTTAATATTTTTTTGTTTCCTGTTTTCTAAAGATGCCAACCAACGTTGTAGCGAAATATTGAAAAAAAAAACAAAAAGTAATAAATATATTTATTTTAATATTTTTATTTAAAAAAACTGATCTGGTGATTGAAAAATAAAAACATTTTTAAAACTTCTAGCTTTTGAAGTCTTATGTTTAACGAGAGTTAATTAAAAAAAGTTTGATGATTTTTTTAAAACTTCATTATGTACAGCCAACATTCAGGCCTTCTGCTCTGGAAGCCGTACAGTATTTTTGGAAAATGGTCAGGTGGTTTCATAATAATAACATGCGATTTGTGAAAGTTCACGAAACTGCCCTAAACTTTGCCCAGAGAAAAGAATTTTAGCTAAAATTACATTAATATTTCTAAAAACATCTTAATTGGTTATAACAGAAATATTCATACTTTAAACGGATAAGAGTAGAAGTGATGTCCGAAAAACTGATAATGTTCCAAGAGGTAACATGTGCATCTTTAGTCTTCTTCCTCAAGAATCGAATTTTTTTTTACAGATTTAAAAAAACATTGAAATAATAATGATTTAAGTAGTGATGATTTTTGTTTTTTTTTTGTTAAATAACTATTTAATAAATGCGTTAATTATTTTTCGTTAACATGTTTCATTTAAATATAATTTTAACTTTAAAATCACAGTAAGTTTTAAAATATTCTTTTAAGGTTCTTTCAAACAATTTATTTTCTTTAACTTTTTCTTCGCAATTTTACACTCACTTGTCATTCTTTTTAATAAAGAATATCCGCTATTTATTCATTTTATTATAATGGCTTTTTTTCTTACAAATAAATAAATGTTGAAAAATTGCAAAAATGCATGTAAAAATTGTAAATATTTTATCTTTTTTTGTTTTGTTTTTCATTCTTTATTACTCAATTTGCTGCTGTTGTATTAAGGCCATAAATTCCGAAGGAAAGATTGGTTGAAGCGACTTCATTGAGGATAATTTTACATTATAAATTCTGTTTCGAAAATTGCTTGGCTTTTTTATGGCTGCGTAGTCCAGTTTATAGTTAAATGAAATAGTTCGTTTTCTTTTTATTTACTCTTTAAGTTTTACTCAGACAAGTTGCAATTTATGTTGGAATATAAAAACTAAAATGCAATTTAAATAAAAAAAAAACATTGTAGAAAACAAAAAACAAATATTTCAAATAAACGCATCAAAAGAAAACTGAAACTCTATTTGAAGTTTTTTTTCTGCTTTCTGTTTTCGTTTTACTTTTTTCTCTGTATTTATTGCTTTTTTTCAATTCTTTCATCTCGAATTATTTACGTACTAAAGAATCAGAAAATAAAATAATATTTTCTTTATTCAATTTTGCTTTTTGAATCACAGATTTTTTTTGTTGTTGTTGAATATTTGTGATGCCGCTGTGATTTAATACAAAACTCAAAAAAATTGATATTGAAATAATCAGACAAACTTAGAGTACAAGAAATGATTTTGTAACAGTTCCTTCTATAAACCACACGCAAGTTTCTTAATAAATATGCGGTTAAAGAAACAATAATTTCAATATTAATTTACGTAAACTTTTCATACTTTTGGCAAAGCTGCAAGATCGATTAAAGCTCAAATAACAACCAAAATCTTTTTCTAAGAATTAATCCAAGAATATAAAACTAAAATATTGATATCCAGGCTCGATGAGTTCGTTCCCCAACTAAGAAGTTTATAGTTGATTTAAGAAAATGAGAACTTACCTGTCTCTTAATCCTTCTCCAGACAATTTAAGCAAGAATTGCATGAATGTGAAAACACAAGCATTTACGGAAGAAGCTAACCTGCAGCCAACAAACAACATTTGCTGTGAATAACTTATGACACCTTTAAATAGCAGAAAAGACAGGATTTTTTTGCGTCACATTGTCAAAGCCGATAAAAGTTCATAAATTACCAAAGATGAAAAAAATTCTGACACAAACGTCAGTTAAGTTGCATGTCGTGCTTTTAGCCTCAGCTGGGTTTAGTGTACTAAGAAATGTTACAACTAAATGAAGCGATCATAGGTTAAACTACACAAGGCAGGCAGTCTAGGATTGTTTGATTCTCTTCGAGCCACCTAAAGAAAAAAGAAAAGAAAAATAAGGAAAATAATATGAGAAAGAGGGAGGATTAGTTAATTTCAATTCATGAAGTGGGCAGAGAAATATTAAGACCACAGCCTATATGTAAATCGCAAAGACTTTCTAGTGTTTCTACTGCATATGAAGGATTTAACCCTGTCCGGCTTCCCCTTCTCTATATTTTACACGTTAAAGAAATTCCAGCATTTTACGAATTGTAGACACCAGCCAGTCAGCGTAGTACAGGGTCAGAGAAGAGTAACTTAGAGTTTTCTTCTTTTTTTCCTAAGTATCCTTGGCTTCTTCATCGTACATTCTGGAGTACTCGTTGTAATGATGTCTTATGTTTCTAATATGGCCATGAATTTTGCAGGCCTCTTGCAGCAACGCCCCCTTTTTGGTAGCAATATGATTGCACAGAATGTGCCTATGCCCGCGAGCGCAAGTAAGAGTGACCACTGAATATGCCGCTAACCTATTTAACAATGCCCAGCGTTTCTTGCTGTTCTAATTCAAAAATCCTTTTCAGATACTCAATACTACGTTATTCACTTAGAAGACTTCTTCTTGAGGGAAGTTTCCGCCTAAAGAATGCTGCATTCAGTTCAAAGGATGTCTTGATCCCTAACTGCTTGATGTAGACACCATCCGTGTATACAAAGAGAGAGACAGAGAGATTTCTATGCTGTAGAGAAGCGTAGACTTCTCATGAAGAAAGGTTTGAGGCTGCAGTAGTTAAGGAGGTCAGTAATGCTACAACAAATGGTCTGTAGTTCAATGCGCCAGTCGTTTCGTTTTAATTGCTCCCTTTTTTATGCTTTAAAATTTTTCAGAATGCACTCCAAGGAGCCTGGTTCTCAGCAACAGAATTTGCCCCTATAAAATCAAATCTAGAAGCCAGTTCAAAAGCATTGATTCAATGAATTATTTTATTTTTTTATCAGATGAAGTTCGAGAGAAAGAAATTTTTAATAACGTCATAGAAAACTGCGCTGAGTTATTTAAAATATATTTCCATATATTTTTAATATTCAATAAAAAGGATTTGTTTAACAAATTATTTAAAATATGGACATAATACACTTTATTAACACATAAAAGGGCAACTCATCAATATAGAAATATTTTTAATTCTTTAATAAAAACCAAAATTTTGCATCATAAAGTAATTATAAATTAAAATACATTTTAACAATTTATTTTAATTTTCTACATTTTAATAACACTTTAGTGCGGTTAAAACATGTTACACTTTGTGATGGATACTTAAACTAACAGACTGACACCACAAGTCCAACTACAACTAACAAGCATCAGTACACAACAGACTGAACTAATAACTCAACTGATCTTAAATCTTTGACTGTTGTTAAGAATATGAACTCTAAACTATTCGGTCTTTATTTGTTAAATGCACAAGTGTGCAAGTGTTTTTTAAGCTTTGTTTGTGTTTGTGTATTGTGTGTGTGGTGTTTTTACAAAACACAAAATATTTTGTAATTTTTTTTTTTTTGTAGTTTTTAACAACTTCATAAATATCATACTCACTTAGCCAAACAAAACGTTGCATATCCGGGAATAAATGCTGTTACGAAGCATAAAAATTTACACACATACATACACACATGCAACCACATGCATTTACATACATTGATACAGTTAAAGCAATGGCAATATTTAACGAAAAATAAAAACACAATCGGAAACAGCAGCTAAAAACCGAATAACAACAACAACAACAACCAAATAGTTATTTTAAAATGTGAATGAACTTTAAAGTTTTTCTTTCTGTGTGCATAAGAGAATTACGTATTACTATTATTTTTCTTGTTTTTTTAAAGTATTAGTGGTTGATAGTAAAAAAATGCACATGAAAGTGATAAGATCACATAATAATTGAAAAATAGATGAAAAAAAAAACAATAACAATTCACTAGGAAAATAAAAAAAAATTATTTGACGAACAATTTCAGTTTTATAACCAAATAAAAAATTTTAAACTGGCTTAAGTTCACGTAATTTAAGATTTTAATTTCCATAAATAAGCGACCTTATCATTTTAAAGCCCACAATAATTTTTTTATAATATTTTTCCCACACACACACACTGAAAAACACACCCTCACATGCATATGTATTCGAAATTATATTTGTTTTTGTACTATTTAGTGGATATAAATAGAGTATTGCAACGTGCTTAAGTGGCAAAAGTTTAACATAAATATTCGCATACATTCGCTTCAAAGTTCATAATGAGTTTTAGGGGAACTAAAGAACATTTATGCTGATATGTACAATTTATAAATGGCAAAAAGCATTTATTTTCATGAGCCATTTAGAATTTTATTCGAAGAGTAACAAGATTGCTAAGAGGCTCATTTGAAAAATAAAAATAGTAACAACTAAATGTTTTAGCTGGAAAATATGTGTAAATTATGTTGGTTTTCTAAAGTGGTTTAATTGAGCTTTTATTCGAATTAAAAACAAAATATGGAAAAGGGTTTTTGTTTGCTTTCATTTAAAAAAAGTCAAAGTAGATATAAATTTAAATTACAGTAATAAAATTAAAGCTGAACACTTCTCTGTGCTTAGGTTTATATTAGGAAACCAAAAATAATATAAAAAATTATTGAAGCATACAACAGCCCATGCCATCAATCTAGCTTCTACTCTATTTTTTTGTTTAATAAAGAGAAGTAGCACTTCAGGCAACAATGCCCATTTAATTAGTGTATAACCGTGCTACATTCTTTAGGAAAGGGATAGAGGAGAGAAAAGAACAGATGGTAAAAGTATAGCCAATTTATTAGTTATTTTACTTCGCCGGCGAATATGCTATGCAGAATTACCGAAGAAAATTGCTGCATGTTTAAATGTTAATTCTGAATATGTATTTATACCAGTAAACAGAAAAAAATATTTTTATTTTTTGGTTGTCGCAGGGGTTGAACCTCCCCAACCAGATTTGTAGTCAACGTGCTTACCCACCATGACCACAGCAGCCTCAGCCACTGCAGCTTCTTCTCTATAGAAGTAATTTATGTGTTACCGCTTCCTGTGTGCTCTCGAGATATAAAGTACAAATACTATTTTCTGATTCTCAATTTTTGAGCACGGATACCTGTAGTTGTCTTTTACTGTGACCAAGGCGATAATTTTGCTCTGTAATCAAGAACTGTGATCACCTTTTTGCTTCATGGATACTTGTGCCTCATTCAAACTTTTCGGCACGTAGTCCTCTTCTATCATCTTTTCAGATTTATGAAAACGAAGTGCAGTCTGGTCCACAATAAAGCAACCCTTGCTCTAGTCCTGGCTTCGTCTCTCTCATTTACTCTAATGCCGATACATCCTCTCACCCACATCAGTATTACTTCGTTTATATATGAAGACATGTCGACATTTATAAAAATTCATTGTTAAGTTCATATTTGTTTTCCTCCATTAAAGTTTACCCCCCAGAAAGTGTTTAAATGCATGCAGCAGTCCGAATATTTCTTATTGACAAACCAACACTTTTTATTCCGAAAAATAAATGCCCAGGTAATTTTCACAAATGTACTTCTTTAGACTCTATTTGTTTTGCTCTGCGAAGAAAATTACTGGCAGTATGAAGAGTAAGCAGCTGTTGATCCCTAGTTGACTTCATGATCTGGGTGTCTACTAAAGTGCAGGGCAACTAAGGAGTACAAAACCCTTTTGCTAATTGAAATAGATTTAAACTTCTAGAGTTTGTACCCTGGAATAATAATGACGCTTCCTTCAGTGTATCCGCAGTTTTGGTTTTTTAATTTATTCTTTAAGTCATTTAATACCTGAGCGCTAGTGTGCATTTCATTTCTTGCTACTCTCTCAAAAATGATAGAGAATTATTAAGGTGAAATTATATCCTATTCAGAACTTATGATTTGACAGGAAATCTTCTAATTTTAAAATTATTGCTGGTAAAGGTATTTTTTACAACAATAAATTGGCGCTTCTTAATATTTAAAAGAAATGCTTCTGTGTTATAACCGCAAGCTGCCCATCTATCAAAACTTATGTCCTTTTTAACATTAGTTCCAGCTTGTAAAAATGACAAAGTATCAATAATTAAAACTTTTAGTTTTTGTTTCTTTTTTGTTTCAGCTTTTTATCTCGATGGAATAAAATAATTATAAATTGCTTTAAAACTGCTAAAGGTCACAATTAATTTTAATTTTTATTTTTAAACTTTAATCATTAGGCTAAAAACTAACTTTTCTTTAATCGCATAATGAAATATCCTAAACAATTATGCACATAAAAACTTAGGAACTGCTGTGAATATTATTATTTGTTTGCTTGTGTGTTTGTAGTTTTAAGTAAAATCTGTATATTTTAGTTTATAGATTTAATTAAAGTTGATATAATAGATATTTCCAGTTAAATGTTTGTATATTTTGTAATTAAAACTTTGCGATTTTTCTTAGAAAATTTGTGTTCATTTTTATTATGTTTTTCTATTTTATTCTCACTGTAATTTTTTTACCTTTCAAGACAGGTTAAAAAGGTACTTAAGTTGTCAGTTCGTTTTCAATATCTACAATATTCATTAAACATCAACAAGTTCGGTCTAAATTTTCGAATAGCTATTTAAATCTTGTTTGTATTCCTTTAGGTGATTGTGTTTTCTACTTATAGAACACAATTATATGAGCTGGGACAACAACCCTGAACAAAAATTCAAATTTCCGATTCTATTTTTTTTTAACAGAAAAAATTTATGGTAGGAAGGAATTTTTTTATGCCGATTTATATATACATGTGGTTACAAGGTGAAGGGTATGTAAGATTCACCATAACCGAAATTATCGCTCTTACTGGTTTTGTTTTAACAAATACTTGCACATTTTTAACACAATAAATAGCAACTGTTAATTATTTGTGCTAAAAGTAATAAAGAAAATTAAGTTCCCAAGGAAATTTATAATTAAATACACCAACAGTTTAATGTTTAAAATAAATGAACACGAATAAAATTATAAGTTGTGAAAAAAAGAAATGCAAACGTTATTGAAATTCAACAAAAAGCAAAACAAATTACTTAAATTTAAATTGCAATTTTTTAAATTTTAGTTTTCTCCTTATCAGGATTTGAACCGTGGACATTGTAAATGAATTAAAATGTATTTGCTCGGCTACAGGTTTATATTTTAAAATGATTTGCAAAAACTTTTAAAAAGAAAAATTATCTGCAAATGCATGCGGACGTTTTCTAGAGAAAAAAAAACAAAAAGATACTAGAAGACACTAGAAGAATGAAATGCTGCATTTCCTGGATCGCAACATCCTAAATCAGCATTCTTCGCATCTGTCTACCTTAGGTTTTGTACATTGAATACATCATTTATTTAACCAGCTAATCAAGACGAAGTCCACACACAACTCAAAACATTTTCTTGCTGTTTTTTTTGCAACTCGTCTTGTACATATGATTTTGCTTCGTACTAATCTTCGGTATGACCACGTAATACATTGTTTTTAGCATTCATAATTGTTTCCTCACAATATTATAGATGCTATTAACTGTTGTTGAGTTAAGTATGAAATTATGTGCGATGTGCGTTGCGTGTTTTTAATTTTTAATAATTTTCCCAATCAATTTTCAAAACATCAGAAATATTTAAAAATTTATAATTATTCATAAATTGTTAATTTTTCTGGGATAGATTTTTATATTTCTGTTTAATTTTGAAAAATAAATTTTTCCCTGAATAAATTATTAACTGCCATCAGCCACATTCTACAATCATATGACCATGATTTTCTATTCGCAAATATTCTAGTTTACTTGAGTGCATGTTAAGTTTTTTTTCTAGTACATTTAACTAGATTTAATATTTTACTAACTAAAAACTTTCAACCATCTCATCGATTTTTTTAGAAATTTTATTTTTCTTTTATTTATCTTTAAACAAATCACTTTCGCTAGGAACACAACTGGGACGAATGAAGAATTTTTGGTCGCAAATATTCATCTCCAAAATTAAAACAAATTTTTGTATATAGAAATGCACATAACCAGGATGTAAGACTTTCGTTATACGCTTCGAACTTTGCAAAAAAGTTATTTTTACTTTCTACGCCGGCGTGCGACAGTACAGTGATACCATGTTTGCTTTTAGTCTCGAAGTATTTTAGTTAATGAATTTTTAAATATAAAAATAGTTTTTAGTTGTGTTTTTGTTAGTGTTTCATTTTTTAAATATTACGTTTTTATACTGTTACCCTAACAGCTTACAAAAAGTAAACAACTTCAAAAATTATAGCAGCTGTATTTTCGTTATTATTGTATCTTATACTACGAACTTACACAACGAATTAGAAGGTGGATTTTTCGTTCGTCCCAGTTGTGTTCTTCGTATTATTGCGGCGTAGTCGTAATTATCTTTCGTTATACTTAAAGCTTTGATCACAGCCAACAGATGCTTCAAACAACCCAACTAATGCAGCTGCTCCTTTAATTAATTTTTATTTTTATTTTATTTACACGCAAAACATCTAATGCGGCGAGTGCATATTTTTTTATAATTCACACCATTTTGTGTTTACTGTAAAAAATTATGTCTTTTAAGAAAAAATATTCAAGAATTTGCACAGAGAGTAAAAACATGGTTGGGGTATGGTCGTTTGGTCAAATAACTATATTATGTTCTCTGTAACGTTGCATAATTGCAACAGAAAAATAATAGTTGTTTTCATCAATAGTTTGGTTAGGATAAATATTTTTTTGAAAAAAAATTTGAAATAATTATTAAATAGAAATAAATTTTATTGTTAGAGAAATTGAAAAAATAAAAATTAATTTACAAATAAAAATAAATTAAAATAAATAATTTATTGTTTTGTGTATTTATGTAATTTTTGTAACAAATCATAAATTCATAAAACAGTAAATAACTTGATTTTTTGCTTCAGAAAATTGTACTCAGAAGATTATACAATAATTTAAGTATAAAAACGACAAGCTCATATTGCGATATTTTTATTTCACCATTTTATATTTGTTTTTAAACATAATATTATTACATTTAATAATAACATGTTTACATTTTAAGCAAAATTATGTGTATATTTTACCATGTTATTGTTATGCTAGATAACATATGTTTCTTAGACCAACTATATTATTGTTACATATTGTTTTTAGATTATGGTAACCTTAACCATGTTTATTTTCTATAGCTTTATGAATTTAGTTACTTAATACAAATTAAAATTTTTTTCTGTGTATAAATGAACAAAATAATTAAAAGCAGTAACCAAAATGATAATACCAGAGCGAATAATATGAAATTCTTTAATATCAACTTAACTTTACATCATTACAGATGTGTATTATGGGAATTTTACATGTTTGTATTAACCAACTGACTAAAACACATACAAACATATTAACAGAGTTTAGAAAAACATTTTTCCATTTAAAATTTTACTACAAAATAAGACGCGACAGTGATGACGATAAGAACAATAGCGAATGCGAAACAATGACATGTACAAATTGCAATAAAACCATTTTTCTTCTTACTCTCTAGTGACTTTGTGGTCTTGGTAATCATAAAATGTAAATCCAAATATTACACGTAAACACATTTACATTCAAATTTAAGTTCATAGACAGATCTACCATTCTATGAAAACGGGTTTTATCAAAATAAGAAATAAACAAACATTGCGCTTACAGTGGAGCAATAGAAAACAAAAAATAGATACATTAAAATTATAAAAATGTTTTTGCTAAGTTTTGCTTGAAATAACTAATCCAGTTAAGGGAAAGAAACATGCAAAAGCTTTTAAGCAAAGTGTGTATAATCAATTCGGTAAAATAATTATATGTTACTGTCAGAATATTTGCACACTTTTCTTTTATTTTACTTACAAGTCTGATTTTTCAAGTCAGAGTAAAATATTTATATAACTTTAAATTTAATCTCTTAGTTCATATATTTTTTTCCCTGATCGGTTGCTAACTTAAATATCTCTGCAGCGGCTACCTAGAGCAGGCTTTTTATTCGGCTAATGAAAAAAATAAGCGGGACAATAAAAAAGTAGCATGTGTCTGATATCTGCATACTCGCATTCAGTAGTAAATATAAAGGCGGTAACGATTTTGGGAAGTTCCAAAAAATCTATTATAATAAAATTATGATTCTGATGTAAAAAAAATAGAAAACTCATTAATATTGACAACTTATCCTCAATATTATCTAGAAGAATAATTTGCCTGGTAGCTCTTAAGTAATGAGCAAAATTACTGCTTAGAAATTTGACAACCGCCAAAAACTTATCTAAACCTTAGAGCTAAAATTCAAGTTAATTTTTGTTCAAACCTATACACGATTTTTTCTTTAAAAAAATATTCTTTAGTAAAATCTTTATTTTTTTCTAAAAATTATTAAGGAATTAGAAACAAATCTATTCAATTTTCTTAATTTTAGTTTGAACTGTAGTAACACATCGTTAACAAGAATAACACATGAAACTAGTTAAATTTACATTCTAAAAGAGTTAAAGCGGATAATTAATTTATCCACTGTTTTGTCTTTATTTTTCTTCAAAAGATATAAAGAAGACTAGAATACTACTCGTAGTCAAATTAATAATTAAACAAGTAAGAGTGCTACATTCGGCTGCGATATATCTCATGTATGTACCATTCACCATGTATGTAAGTTTAGTTTATTGAAGTAACTCCAATAAAAAAAAAAAAAAAAAAATTACATGCAAATGACACCATTTCTAAATGGGTAAAGCATTTTTTTAAATTTTTAATATTTTATTACCCATATTCCAATCTAAAAAAATATAGTGAACAATCGTACTCTTCTGTGAAAAGTTCAGGGGCCCGTAACTCGGAAAGTATGGACGAGCGCCAATTTTTTTACTTGATGTTTTTTTCTTATTTTTTAATTCTTTATCGCTGCACATAATTGTTTTTATGATTGGAGTAACCTAATTGCTCCAAATGATATGGACAAATTAGAGGCAGGCGTTGTGTTTTGCCTGCTGCCTCCTAGGACATGGATCTTGCAGATTTTTTATAGCAAAATCTCGAAATTATGTCTGATCGATTGGAGTATTTAAATTTCCTCTACCTCATCTAGTCACTTTGCAAAGTATATTTCAACACTAAAGCAAACGGACAGGCGGACATTGCTCAGACGACTGTGCTTTGTATAGGGAATGAGAATATAAATGGGATCGAAAATGGATATTGTAGAAATTACAAACGGTATGACCAATTAAGATATACCCGTTTTCCACTTTTTGTGGTGAAAGGTATAAAACAATCGTGTAAAGTTGAAGAAATATTTTTAAATGTAACTTTTTATAAAAAAAAAATAAAAATTAAAATATGATCAAACATGAAAAATAGAAAATATTTGAATTAAAATTAACTTTTTGCGGCTTAAATTCATTTTTAAATTTAATTTTTAAAAAATTTTTAAAAACAAAAATTATTTACAAAAATTATTTCCAAACAAAACAAGAAAACTTGAACGCTAGCAGATTTTATTTCTGAAAAATTTTAGAAATTAAATTAAAAAATGAACTTAAGCCGAAAAAAGTAAATTTTAATTTATTTATAAAAGCCACGGTTCAAATTCTGATTGGGAAAAACATTTCAAAATAGAAAATATTTTATTATCGCAACTTAACACGTTTTAAAATGTAAAGCTTTTAAAGTTGGACAATAATTTAAATATATATTTTTTTTCTTATTTTGGGCGTTTTTTATCGAAGTTTGAAAGACACAAAAATATTATTTTCCAAATATTTAACTATAACTCATTATAAACAACTATATTTTCCAAACGAATATCAGAAAAATTTTTAATTAAAACCCCATTTTTTAATGGCAGTCAGTGAAGTTGAAAGGTAATAATATTTTCTTAAGATTCCGTTAAAGCTTCTTAATGTGATAATTGTGATCTTATTCCCATACTCGAAAAGGTGGCTCACAATTGCATGTCCAGAATGCGATTGGTTAAAAACAGCGCGACTGTTCATATGGTCATATGGTATGAAATCATTTTCAAATGAGTGATGGAACTTAAGTTTTTTGGTGTTATTTTTTCTAATTTGAAGTTTTATGGGGATTTAAAAACATCTGTTATAATCTGGAGTTTATTTAAATTTCTAAAATAATTAATAATATTCAAATAACTCTCCAGTATCTATGATATCCAGATAAAAAAAAAACTTGAAAAAATTGTTCCTCAATAATAAAAATTCTTACGTCTTGCGCTGTGCTGTTCTCATTTGTAAAATATTTGTGCATACAAAAATTCTTAAATATATTTTACAATTGTTCTATCCGATTTCACTGTGAAAATTGTGGGAATAAAAACTTAGCAAACAACACGAACCCAAAGAGGACGAAAAAAATTGCTAAATTTCTTTATATTTGCACAACAATCTATTACGTATTTTGTTGTCTTATTGGCTGCGTGCATGTGACACTGGCACCTCATGACATTTAGTTACAAAATAACTGTATGCAATGACAAACAATGTCATGGTCGTTCTTATTATTGTAAAAGTATTTTTGTTACATGGAAATTTTAAATAAGAAAAAAAATAAAAATGAAATCAGAAATAGCAGCAATTGAAATTAAAAAAAATTATATAATAATAATAATAATTATTTTGCAAAGATTACAAAGTTTTTAATTAAGACATAAAAGACAGTGTGCTTGAGTTAATGGTTTAATTGTTAATTGGCCAGTTTATGTTGTGTTGTATTTTCCTTTTCTATTATTTTATGTTGTCACTGTTCTTTGAACTTTTGAGAGTCTAAGAAAAACTCTTTTCTACACATTTTTATTCTAAAGGGTCATCCAAATGTGACGCCTAGGTGCCAGCACTATATAGTTTTTAAACGTCAAATTTTTTCAAATTACATAACTATTTTGTTTTATTAGAAGGTAGTACAGTTTTTTTTTTACAACGCCGTAATTTCGCTAGTTGGATTATTGAACAACGAACAACAGATCCATTGTTTTCAAGCAAAATTTTGTTTAGTGACGAAGCTCATTTCAGAATAGATGGATTCTTTAATAAGCAAAATTTTCGTATCTGGGGTGATGAAAATCCTCGTGTTATTCATGAAAAATCTCTACACCCACAAAAAGTTACTGTTTGGTGTGCATTTTGGGCAAATGGAATCATTGGGTCATTTTTCTTAGAAGATGATGCTGGAAATGCTGTTACTGTGAATGCTGAGCGATACCAATCAATGTTGAGAGACTTTTAATGGACACAGTTGAACCATATTGATGTTTCTGACGTCTATTTCCAGCAAGACCGTGCTACATGTCACACAACTCGAGAAAACATTACGCTTTTGCGATCAAAATTTCCTCAACGTGTAATTTCACGAAATGCAGATTTCAATTGGCCCCCAAGGTCATGTGATCTAACACTATTAGATTTTTTTTTGTGGGGTTTTTTGAATGTCGAGTGTATGCTAACAAGCCACAAACAATTAATGATCTAAAGAACAACATTCAAGTTGCAATTCGTGAAATAACACCAGCAACATGACGGAAAGCCGTTGAAAATTTCGATATTCGGATTGATGTCTGCAGACGCAGTCATGGTGGACATTTGAATGATATTCTATTCCACTTATAATTGTAATGGATCATACTTTTAATAAAAAAACAGCTTGAAAAAATTGCAAATAGGTTGTGGTTTATTTCAAAGAAACATGTAGGCGCGTTTTTTGGATGACCCTTTATACCGAGGAACAAGAAAGAAATAATTTTATTTTGATTCTTGAATTTTTTATGACTGCTGCAAGAGAATGTAAAATTTTTTATGAAGTTGCTTTTAAAGCTGACCAGTGTTGAAATCTTTTGGAGAAGTAGTGGTTGCACTGGTGTGAGTACCACTTTCGATGAGTTTATTTTTAAGTTGCTAAATACGAAAAAAAATATATAGAATCAGAGAAAAATTTGTAGCAAAAAATACTGAATTATTAAAAAAAATTATTTTTTATTCTTCTTAAAGTAAAATAAGAATAAATTTATATTTCTCACTTTTAAGTTGCATTAAACAAAAATAGTTACAATTTTTTTTCGTTTAATAAAAAAAATAGAAGTAGAAAAATTTAAACAATTTTTTGATTTTCTTTTGTAAGATAAATTGATGACATTTACGAAAATAATATTTTTTTATACTAAACCAAAAAATTACCTAAATACGGGCATAAGAAAATTGTCTTAAATAGAACTAACTCTACAAATATTTTTTTTAAATTTAATAAATTAAAATTTATATTTTCGGCTTAGGTTCATTTATTAATTTAATTTCTAAAAAAAATTAAATTCATTTAAAATATCCACGGTCCAAACCTTGATTGGTAAAATATTGAAAAGTAAAAATTTGAATTTAAAAAGATTGGTAAATTAATAAAGACTTTAAATATGATAAAGAAAATTTAGTTAATTTGCATAAAATAAAAAATTAAATTAGCTATTAATTTTATTAAGTTTTTGTTTAGATCATCTAATATATTAAAATAAAACAAATATCTGAACTATTATCTCTCAATTTCACTTGTGCCACTTTAAAGAGGTTATGGTTAAATGATTATCTGCTATTAATAAAAAAAAAAAAAAAAAAATAGTATTTCTGTTTCTAACAGCTTTAAGAACTAAAACAAAGACATGGAAAAAATACAATTTTCCCCCTTAAAAGCTTCAAATTATAAAGCATTTAAAATATGACAAAAAAAAATATGTTTCTGATTTAAATCAATTAATATTTTTGTACGAAATTACTTGATGATAGTATTGAATTTCTTATGCCGATTTATATTTACATGTGGTTATAACTTATATGCTGAAGGGTACTTAAGATTCGGCTTAGCCGAATATGGCACTCTTATTTGTTTGTTTCTAATTTTGTATTAAAGAATAACTAATTTTGAGGGTAAGTGAACCAATGAATGCTTTTTTTCGACGTGACTTGCATTATATCTTAATAATTATTTTGTACTTCATCCACATCCACCATGACTTCTTCGACAAAAATGCAGAAATACAAATTTGAAAATTATTTTTCTTTCATTTACTAGATTTGGTATATATTCAAGTTGGCAAATTATAAACTTGCATTAATATTTCGGAGACAAAAGCAAAGGTTTTTTAAAGAAATAAAAAAGTAACATAATAAAGTTTTGTTGTACATTTGTTTTCATTAAGGCAAATGCAAAAGCTTTAATTTTCATTATGAAGTTTCGTTATAAAAATATGAAAAAATATATTTTTGGAAACTGAAAACTTTTTAATTTAAATACAATAAATATGTAAATTTTGCAACATATTGTTTTTAACACACATACTTGCACACAAATAAATGCATCAAACTACGCACTGTTTACTGTCTCACTTATTGAGTTAAAAATATTTTATAGAATTATACATATACAAATGTTTGAATGTATGTATGTATGTGTGTATGTATGTATGTATGTATGTATGTATGTATGTATGTATGTATGTATGTATGTATGTATATGTATATGTATATGCACACATATGTTTTGCTGTAACAAAATATAAACATAAACAATAAAATCACTGGTTAGTTCTTCTATAAAAAGGTGTGAACATTTTTAAAGTACATTTCACGTTACTATTCTACCTTCCGCAAATTTTGGAGACACAGTACACATGTGAAAATTTTTGCTGCTGGATTTTTTGTATTTATTGCTCTTTTTGTTTATTAAAACTAACATTGTAGGAATAATTATCGTAATAGACAGTGATGCCAATTAATTTTTACATAAACGTTCTAAACGTTTTGTAAGGAAAAAATCGTCAAGGCTTATGCAACATAAATAAATTTCGCATATTGCAATTTAAAAGTATAAATTTATGATATACAAAATTGATTCTAATATTTTCTTCAATTAAAGTTATGCACTGTTTAATATTTTAAATAAAAATAGCCCAACATATGCAGAAACAACGTATTTTATGAAAAATCTCATATTTTTTGCAGTTGTTACCTTTCCAGAGTTTTTAGGCTTTGTATGTTAAATTCTCTCCCAATGTTAAACTTAAATAAGAAAATTTTGAATACTCTGCATGTCATTTCTAATATTTTAAAATTTAGATTTTAAAAATTGTGTTTGTGAATATTTATTGCAGAGTTCTGTAAATTTTGCATTTACAAAAAAAAAACATGTAAAATTGGAAGGTTTTATATTTGAATCCTTATTTTCTCTACGAAATGACTTATTTAACAAAAAAAAGTATTCTACATTTGAATCAAAATTCTAAGGGCCTTTCTAACAAAACTTTATATAAAACCAACTAGCAGCTTTTACGTGATGCGAACACAGACAGACAGAAGACAGTCCAAAATTCCAAAAATTGCTGTTTTGTATTTCATATCGATTACTATCTATCCCACACCAAAGTGATCCAAAAATATTTCATGTACAGAAAAAACCCCGTTACTGTTTTATTATATGAATAAATACCCAGCAAAAAATTAGATCTTAAAGAAGTACTCACCATATAATGACTTACTTTTTTGATTGCCAAATTTTGTTGCTCGCTTACAAAACACATTACATTAGTTCGCAAATAAAGGAAGTAGAAATTGAACAAGTTATTTAAGTTTAAAAAAGAATACATTAAAATTCATACTAATGATAATTATTATTTCCTGTAATAATCACTGTAATTAGTTCTTTATAATTGATTATAAAAGTCTCATATCTTGTTAAAATCATTAGGTTGGTAAATTAGTTAGGAAGTACTTCCTCCAAAAATGCTTAATTCCACATTCGATTACCTTTTTTGAAATTTTTTGCTGGGTATAAACGGAAGGTTCTGAACAGGCACTTGAAACTTTTATAGAATTTGTATAATATACAATTTGCAGCAAAAGTTTATAAAGAGAATTAAATTCTGAAACGGGAGTAATTAATTTATTAACTAACAAACAGGCCTATTTATGAAAAATAAATTTGATTTTAAATTTTTTAAAATACAAATTATGTATGAAACGTTTGTTCCAAAATACGTATCAATTTGAAGTTATCATTTATGAATACAGCAGTTGATATAGAAACATTGGCCCATATTCATAGTAATATACTAAAGTCGACTCTTGCTAAAGTATACTCTAAACTAAAAAGCTCTTATTATCTTTTTTGATTTCATTAGACTTTAAGTCGAATAGACTTTAACTGGGTGTCAACTTAAGTTTGATAAATGTTTTCATATAATTTCTAATCAAACATTAGAAAAAAGTAACCCTGTTGTTTTTTTTTTTTCACTTTGGTTTAAAAATCAGATAAAGAGTATTGTGTTCTTAAACCAAATAAAATAATTATAGAAAAATGAGTTAAAAACAGCTTTAGCTATTTTTAAATTTAGAGTTAACTTCAACGCCAAAAATATATTTTAAATTGTCTATGAATGAGTTAGAGTCGACTCTAAAGTAAAACCGACTTTAGCTCCCTAAAAGTAGATTTTTTTTAACTATGAATATGGGCCATTATATTAATTAATGAAAAATATTAGACACATTTGAATCTAGTCTAGTAAGTTTAGTCATCGGTAGTTTGATACATCAGCGCAACCTTTACGTTCATGGTGTCAAAAACAACACGAAAAAAAATCAGTTTTTTTTTTTAATATTTTTAGCACTTTTTCAGTGAAAAAATAATGTTTTGTACAGAAGGTTTTTGTTTCCACTGATATAATAGTTTCAATATTTTTTATTTTTATATATTTATTTACACTCTCGATCAGATGATTGTAGCCACTTAAAATAAACAAATACAAGTTAATTTTTATACTTAAATACCATATTTCTTTCCACAGTTTTAAATATATTAAAAGTTTCTGAGCACAGCTTTGTGACTGCCAATTTTCAGATCGGCCATTTACAATTTAAGTTACTTTTTGTGTTCTTTTCTTATTTTAATTCCCTATCGTTCATTTATAACGTCATATGTGCACGCAAATAGTCTTCGAGTTATTACTCTAATTAGTTTCAAGTATAGACATTTATTTCGTAATGATTAAAACTGATAGTAGACAAATTTAAAATAAAATTAATGACTTGTGATCGAGTAATGTTTTTTGTCGTTTCATGTTTAAATTTTTTATTTAAACAGGAAGGCACGTTGCACTGATGCACTCTCAAAAAAAAAAAACGTGATTTAACGCAAACAGTTTGTTATTTTTCCCACGAATATAAAATAATACAATGCACAGTCCAAAAAGCTCATCAGCTTTGTATAGAGTCCGCCAAATTATTATTATTATTTTTTTTTAATGCTACAAAACGGCTGTGTGTCACGTAGCGCTGTCCTGTTGAAACCAAATGTTGCTAATAACCTCCTCTTAAATTTTTGTGAACAAAAATTTGTTGAACATGGCCCGATAACGATCGCCATTGACTGTAACGGCCACTCCTTGCTTATTTTCGAAGAAAAATGGCCCAATTATGTCTCTGGATCAAAATCCGCACCAAACTGTGATTTGTTTTGGGTGCACCGGCTTTTCAATGTATGTGTGCGGGTTTTCTGTATCCCAAATGCGACAATTTTGCTCATCTAGATACCCCCATGATCAAAATAAGCTTCATCTGAAAAGATGATTTTTTTTTTTTTTGCAAAATCGGCATCTTCTGTGAGTCGATCTCAGGCCCACTTTCCCAGCATTGTTCACAGGTATACACAACCATATTCGCTCAGCAGAAGGATAAAACTAATAAATCTGTCAAATCAGACAATGAGCTAAGTGTTACCATTTACAAAATAAGCACTATTTGAAAAAAAAAAATGTTAAATTGAGGACCCTTCAGTTGTTAGGGAGAATTGGGCTTTGTCACGAAAATTGTCAAAAATAAATTAATTGTTGAAAAAATTGAAAAAAGTTAATTTGTGTTGATTGCTAATAAAAAATTAAATACTAAAAGGATTTAAGGAAAGTAGTGTAGGGCATAAAAAATTAAAAATAGAAAGTGTTCAAATAAAAACGTTATTTTCGCAGTGTCTTATTTTGAATTTACTAAAATCATGTGCAAATTATGGCTTCTAGAAATTAAGAGGTGTCGAAACCCCTCACTTGTGAGTTCAACTCGCATTTGCCGGACTTATTCACAATATAAATTTTCTTCTTTTCTATAAACTTTTTTATGCGTTATTTTTCGATATTTTAATAATTATTCTACACTTCAGGATGATGGAGAAAACAAAAAATCAAACATCATTAAAATTGAACCAGTCGGTCTTGAGTTATAAATGTGGTAAAAACATATGAGTTGTTAGGTTTTTAATTTTTTTTATGAATCTTTTACACAAAATGCATTATAAAGAGATTTGTGTAATAAAATAAAAATAAATTGTTTTCCTCTGTTAGAACAGTGTGTTGGCAGTAAAGTAGTCAGTTCTTTAAACGATTTATAAACTTAAGACGGCAAGGCTACACAGAAACTGTCAAAATAGAAAACAAAAATGGCATAAATTTAAATGCGCTAAAATGCGTGAATATACACCTGTTTGTATGCCACATATATCTGCAAAAATTAAGAGTGTTTATTTATATTCCATTTCTGAATTTTAGACAAACCTTGAGCCAAACGAATACTTTTAAAAGGTAAAACATTTTAAGTTGATCACGTTTAACATCCTTTTTTAGCAGTGCAGCATTGTTGTTGTTGTTTCCTGCAAACAATTTTGTTTATGTGTGAGAATTAGTTTCAGTCCAACAATGTCAGCGTACGTGGCTATTTGTGTGTGAACATTTCAAGTATTTTGATTTTAATTTTTGCTTTTTTTTTTTGAGAAACTGCTTTTGTTTCGTAATGCAGAAGCTCTCATTATATATCAATATTAGATTTTAAAGATTTTAGAAAATTTTTAAGGATTTCACATTTAATTATATGCTTTTTTGATTGACATATTAATTAAGCTTTTTTCCTCTTGCATCAGGTTTTATTTAAATAAAAATTGTGTTTCTATCAACCACAAATCATTTGCCACATTTAAATGCTTCTTATAAGGGATACAGACTTTATAAATTTGTTACTGGTTACTGGTATCCGCTATATTTTAATGCCAATTCTAGTGCCTTTTATTTTTGTGATGCCAAATATTTTAATAACACTAAACCCTTTTATTTTCACTGATTATAACTAAAAACTGTTACTACAATTTTACTCGCAAAAAAAACGTGACATCAAACCAGACACAGCATAGAGGGCCATTAAAGATTAAATATAAAATACAATTTGCTTTTGACAAAATTTTAATTTTTTAGTTAATTTTGTTAAAAAAATATCTAAACTTAACAAAAATTGTGAATTGCAATCTTCGCTCTAATAACAACCATAAAAAAAAAAAAATCAAACTAAAAATAGGGGTCCCTTAGATGTCATTATTTTGATAAGTACACACGAGCTTATTTTTTGAAGCATAATAATGGCCAGATATTTAAAAATTTCTTTTGGTTTGAAATTCTTTGTGTATAAACCCAACTTCCTTTTTGTAAACATTTTTAATTTTGATTTTTCTTGTAGCTGGGGGAACTAATTAATTAAGATCTACAGAGCTATTTCAAATGAAGCAAGAAAGGCTTTAATTAGCTGTGACTTAAAAATAAAATTTAACTATAATTCGGTACTTGATAGAAATCTCTGATTATTAAATTGAGCAAAAGTGTTTAACAAGCTCACTTTGATCTATGAGTATAAAAACAGTGATGTGCTCTAAGAAGGCACTCTATGAAAGCGAAAAGAATTTCATCATCTTTTTTCATTAACCGAGTTCGTTGCTTTTAATGTTTGTGCCCGCAGAACTCAGTCATTTCTGAATAGACTTTAATAATTTTTGCTTTCTTTAATTGGTGTGCAGATGTTACAGATTAGTCCTGTTTTAAAAATAATTTATAATCTAAAAAATTAAAGAGTGTCCCCATACAAAATACATATTTTTTATCTGTAGTATGAGCCGTAAAGGTCAACACTTTCAAATTTAAAAAAAGTGCGTATCGTTATAGCTTCCAATGGCAAAAGGTAATACAAAAATAAATCTAAAAATTACAGGGTGTCCCATAGATGACGTAAATCGACCAATATGGGCCTATCTTCTAAGCCGTTATAGACAAACGCATAAAAATTGGACAAAATTTCGATTACTATGACCGTTTTAGCAACAAGTATTAATATTCAAAATTGTAAATTAAAGGGTGCCCCCAATTGTTCATTTAATATAATACTCCATACTTTAAACACTTGTAAATAGAGAGTAAAATTTACAAAAATCGTGTATTGCTAAATCCGCTTTAATAACAAATACAAAATTTAGATTTGAAAATTAAAGGGTGTCCCCATAATTATTGTAATTTGATGTATGTGACCAAAGTTGTGAAATTTTATACACACACAGCTTAAATTTACAAGGCACATGTATTGTTATGTCCGCTCTAACAACAAGTTTACGACTAAAATTTAAAAATTAAAGGGTATTCCTAAAGTTGACATAATTTTTCCTATTAAGCCGTATCTTTTGAACAGCAATATATAAACTCTTGAAAATAAGACAGAATGCCAATACTTTGTTGGGTTTAATAAAAAATGTGTACATTTTAAATTGTGGATTAAAGGGTGTTACAATAGTTAATGTTATTTGAATTATATGGGAAAACTTTTAACACGTTATAGATAGATATTTGAAATTTTAGAAAGATCTTGAATGCTAAGTCTACCACAACAGCATGTATTTAAAAGTAAAGAGTGCCCCTTTAGTTGATGTAATTCAATGTATATTGCCATACTTTTTAACTGTAACAGACAAATAGATGAAATCTGTTTTAAAGTTGTTTTTTTTGACAGAATTATATAAATAAAAACCTGTTAATCAGCTCTTTCCACTGAGCACTTGCTTTCCATCGGCTTACAAGGCTGTGAAATCTAATAGATATCGCAGGCTGCGGCGCTGCAAGGACAAATTAATTTATGCCAGTTTCAAAACCCTTGGAGTGTTCCTCCTACAGAGATCACAACGAGCTGCCTATGATCCATGTAAGTGGGCCTTGTAAACTTAAAAAAATTACAAAGTTAATCGGCCTTGACCCTGGCTGTTTGTTTGGTACATTTGGTGAGCGCTTTCGATGTGAGAACACAATTTTCAATCCTTGTTCTGATTAGTACTGCAGAGATAATGTTAGGAACAAACACCAGTGACGATGATCTTCACCGGAAGGTATGACAACAGCTTAAAAAAGTGTTTAAATTTTTTTGTGAAAGATTTTCAATATTTTGGTTATATTTAAAGCCTTTTACTTGTTTCATTCTGATTTTTATCACAATCTATGATTATAGTTTTTATTTACTAAAATACAAAATATAAAAAAATGTTCTTCATAATAAAAACTAAAATGATTATGTGTATGTATGTGTAAATTTATGCATTTTAATGAAAATATTTGCACATTTTTTTTCATAGTTTTATAATAAAACTTCATTTTGGTATTAAATTACTGCAGAAAGTTCATTGTTCTTCATAAAAAAAAAACAAAAAACAAAACGAAAAAGGCATTCACAACTAAATATAATAAACAAAAAATTATATTTATCATGCAAATAAATGATTTATAAATTAAATGTCATTTATTAGCATAAATTTATTGATTACACACTCATGGATTAACACAAACAATTGTATTCAATACTTTCAAACTTTTCTATGCCATTAAATTACACTCACCTACACACTTCGCTCTGACGTATGATGTGCGTGAAAGAGTATGTTTTTGCTTGAATGTGTGTCTGCATGTGTTTGTTTATGTGTGTAAGGGAAATGTACTTTTCTCCATTTAGGCCAATATTTCTGGTATTTTGTATTGTGTTTAATACACAATAGTGCCATTTTGTTTATTTGAATCCCAGACACAGATCATTAGTGATTTATAGGAGTTAATGGTTTATAAATATTTAAAATCAAATTTAATTTAACGTTAGATTTCCTAACAATAGGACATAGATTTTATTTGTGTAATTGGTTTTTAAAAGAAAATAGTGGATGAGTTTTTTATAAGAATTATTTGATTTATAATCAGACTTAATTTAATTAAAGGAAATAATATATTGGACCTTCTTAATTTTGTACTGGAGTGATACATTGAAATATTAATCAAAAATTAATCAATATTAATTTTAAGAATTTAAATTTAAATTATATTGTTTAAATATATTCCCCTGCCGCTGTGCAGGTTCTTAGTTATTTATAATTAATATCTAATATAAATGAATTATCAGCTGTTATTTTAATGCGAAAAAATCATTATGAATAGCAAAACGCTTATTAAATAATCTAGATTCACATTAAAAACTAATCATTAATTAGCTTAACTCATGGACTTATTGACTTCTCATTTTAATGGCTTAAGTCATGCTTTAAGCCGTGGACAGCTTTTTTGCCACAAAATCTATAAGTGCTGCAGTTTGAATAAGCAGCCGAAGGTATATGCGCATTGAAGATAATATCGCAGCTGTACATGAAAGTGTAGACGCAAAACCAAATTTTTCGATTCTTCGTTGGTCGCACGAAATGAGGTTCTGACCGTCCATTACATAGAAATTAATGTGCAAAGACGCTGGCATACATCCACGTAAAATCCTTCCACTGCAGGTGATAAAAACATGCGACTATCGTATGTGCGCTTCTTTTGCCAATTGAGCAATTGGAAAGTTATTCAGTGTTTTAACACAAAATATTATATCATATTATATTTTCCGCCTTGAGGCTTTTTGTAGCTTATCCTGTTTGCTAATAAACAAAGTTACTGCACACGCCACCACATTTAGCAAGACGCACTGGTTGTTGTGGCTCTCACGCTGGTGGATCTTATTTCTTTAGAAATGAAGCCGGAGCTAGCGTTAGGATCTATAAAAATCGTTACCGCAGTAGGATCAGTAATTTTCTTTGAGAATGTGAGGTGAGGCTTCGACAGGATAGTTGTATGTGCTATTCGGCAACCGCAACTATTGACTAGAATGTTGTAATATAAATTTGGCGATAATTTGTTGTGATTTTTTGTCCTCTAAGGACGTGTTATTTTACACATCTCGATTTTTTCCTGTGAGAAAATATTGTCAAAATTTCACCAAAATCGGTCTAGCTGCTTAGACCTTTGTAGACTTTAAACTAAGGATGCAGCCGATTCCGATACCGATACCGATACCAATATATAGGTGATACTTCTGGTTTATAGTCGATACGCCGATACTCTTTATATTTTTCTTTAGAGTTTATTGAACAAAATATTTAAATTTCAACTATGCATGGCAACTATAATGGATAACTATGAATGGATAATGATGGAACAGGTGGTAAAAATTTTGAGTTACTTTAAAGAGGCTACAAAATCCATAAGCAAAGCCACTTCTACATTGTCTGACGCTATTCGGCTAGTTAACGGTCTTCGAACATTTCAGAAAACATAATACATGAATCAACGGCGATGGAGAGTAGTTCGAAGTCTCAAAAATTTGCCACTAACTTACCATCAGCTATGAATGAATGACTTAAGGGCTTAAGAATAAAAAACCTATTATTTATCTAGAACTCTTGACTTCAATCCTATCGAAAAAACGTCTTATTGAGCTCCTTAATATGACTCTACATTCTGAAAGTGTTGAAGACACAGTCCTCCCTACACCCCGCAAAAGCTCTGATAAGTCTACAAGAAGTACTCTTCTTTGGAGCGTATGTAAAAAATTATAAAAGAATCTAAGGAGAATGAGTCTCCATCCATACTAATCTTTGGTTCTGCTAAAAATGAAGTCGATAGACACCTTAGATCTCCTAATATTCAGAGAGACGCAGACCCTCTTTCATACTGGCGCAATGACATATCCTACCCAAACTTAAAGAAAATGGCGTAGAAATTGTTAAGTTTTCAAAT
Source organism: Cistogaster globosa (assembly GCA_937654795.1). Taxonomy (NCBI): domain Eukaryota; kingdom Metazoa; phylum Arthropoda; class Insecta; order Diptera; family Tachinidae; genus Cistogaster; species Cistogaster globosa. The sequence continues at coordinate 92,251,729 of OW569407.1, read as the reverse complement.
GAGTTCTGTCGCATCTGAGAGACTATTTTCCACTGCAGGTCTGCTTCAAACGGACTTGAGCAATCGTCTATCTCCGCAAAATTTGAGAACACTTTGTTTTTTAAACAGAAATCTTATATATATCAGTTTTAAATATTTATTTTTTTTAGTTTTAACATGATCTCAAATTCAATTCGTTTTCTTTTAAATCTTATCAATTTTAAATCTTGAGCCCAACTAAACTGAATGTCATCGTTTATTTTGTAAAATCATAAATATTGCAGTCGTTTTGTAGTTTGAAAATTTGAAATTTAGAAACTTAAATGTATTGAAAATTTTGATGATTTGAATGGCTCACTAATAAACACTGTTATTTTGTATAATAGAAGAATTACTCTACTTAAGCTCAATTTAAATATGCATATCGGTATCGGCGATATTTATTTTTGTGTATTGGTATCGAATCGACGAAATGGCGTATGGTTACATCCCTACTTTAAATATCGCCTCCTGATCAGATGATTAAAATCACTTAAATTTCTATTTTCGTAATTAATTAATTTTTTAATTTTTTGTCGACAGCTTAAATATTATCCGAATGGGCACTTTCTTGGAATTAAAAATTAACGGCAACAAAAACAAGATTCGCTTTAATCGTACTTTTTCCAAGCAAATGTATTCATTTAAGTCACAATACGCTACCACTTTGAAGATACTCAAACTTATAATCTTTCTTATTTTATTATCAAGCGCTCAAATCAACTCTGTCCACAGTGTTATGTTGTAACTATGCTCACTAACTAAAAGGAATGATATATTTTATGTAAATAGACGAAGCTCTTGATAAAGTGAACATACAATTCACGAAACGTCGGTAAAATATGTAATAAAAAATTTGCATTTTTATTAACATAAAAGAAGTTAGGCCTCATTAGCTTAAAAATAATAATCAACAAATTAAAAGGAATGATGATTTCCTATACAGGCATCTTAATGATTTTATCTGCAATTTCTTATATCCAAACGTATTCAAAAAAGCATTTACGGTGGGCTAACAACATTCTTTCTAATCTACAGTGCGGGTTGTAGCAGCTGTTTTGCGAATAGTCTCCACATAAATAACATATTCACGGCTGCTACTAAGCAACTGTCATTTTGCTTTGACATGCTCTTAGGATTTGAACTTATGACTTCGGTTTAAAAAGGAAGCAAAGACCTCTTTCAAACAACTGCTTTAAAACTAACAGCTCTTCTTCTCACGAAAATTAACACACATGTCAATTAATATATTTTAAGCGGTTGACTTTAGATTGAGCAGTCATTCTTGTTCGATTTACTTGCATCTGGGATCGCCTTTGTGACGCTTTTTTGTTTTAAACAACAACAACATTTTCGCATTATCGTTAAAATTTATCGTTAAAAATTAAAAAAAATATATAAAACAATAATTTGAAGACTAATGGATTCCAAAATGTTCGCCCTCCTTGTCTATTTATTTTAGTTGGAACTAAATTATTAAAAAATAATTATTTAATTTGTATTACATTAAATCAAGAGATGAAGAGGTATTTTCTCTATTTCAGTTCTTCTGTTAAAATATTTAAAATGCTTTTAACCACTATTTCCATGTAGGGTACTTAAGTTTTTTTAAATATTCCCTTGTTTAACATGTTTATTTTGAGTCACTTTAAAATGCCCCAAAACACTCAAAAAAGGACCTTTTTTATTGAGTATTTTAATATTTAAAAAATTTTGAAAAAAAAAATGAAACAAAAAGCACTTATGGATGTCTAGCAGGTGTTTTACACAATTAAAAATAATAGTGAGCGGAAGAGAAAAAGAAAGAGAGAGAGAAATACGGAACCTGTTAGCCAAGAAGTCAATAGTGACATGCGCTATAAAAAATTTCTCTTACATGAAAATGATAATGTTTATAGAACTTAAACAAAGAAAATGGCAAAAACAACATGTTTTGCTCATAAACAAAAGTTGAAAGGGAAATTTTTTATAATTTGTGTGTAAAAAAAACAAAACAAATTTATTTAAGTGATGTCAAGTTTCACAATCTTTGAATAAATAACACAAAATGATTTTATCAAGTGTGAAAAGAACTCACACATGAAAATTTCTATTTTATGCAGTTTTATTTTTTAAACAGCGAACATACTAATAAATACTGTGAGTAAATTTAAAATATGTCACAGTGAAAATAACGTTAATTTTGGGACGTTTTATAAACTTTAAAATTTTTAATTTTTTTCTAGAGAACAAGCATTACGTTATCTGCGTAAATTTATGCTCTCAGTATAAAACTGTTAAAAATTAAAAAAACACAGTTTAATTTTTAAATTTATTATTCCCATATACTTTTAAGGCGAACATATTTTTAAATAGACTGTGTAAATAATAAATCTCTACCCAGTACGACAAAAAATCTAGTCATATTGATTTAAATAACGTCACTATAGGAACACCCTTTACCACTCAGTTTTATTTTTATTTTATTTTCACTTAGTTACAAGAATTACAATAATTTTATGAATTTTACGACGCTTTTATATTAATATGACTTCTGTAAAAATTTTAAAATTCTAGCTTTTACGGTTCCAGAGAAAGACTGCAGCAATAGGCGGACTGACATTGTAGCGAATACAATAGTGTTGTAATTTGAAACTCTGGGTACAGGAACCTTAAACCAATAAATTATTCATTTGATTACAACAAATAAATTTTTATTTTTAGTTTTAAGTTTAAGTTTAAAAAAAAAATAAATAGACTCGAATAATGTTATTGAAGGGTGTAGCGATCCAAAAAATTAACATGAAAATTTTCAAACAAAAAAAAGTGATGTGCCAAATCTTATATACCCTTCACCATCAATCTAAATCTAGTTTAGTGAAGTAACACCAATCAAAAACACATATGAAGAGGTGACAGAGATTAAAAAAATTAAAGAAAAAAGAATTCATAAAAATGCGATCGGCTCTAAATAAGTAAATTATTTTTTAAATTTTGTTATTTCCTTAAACATCTCTTCAAAAGACTCTCCTGTAACTCGGAAGATATGGGCGAGCGCCAATTTTTTCGTTTGCTATTTTTTTCTTGTTTTTTAATTCTGTATCGGCCCATTTATTTGTTTTTCTGAAATAGAAAAATTAGTTGTAGACGTGGTGTCTTGCCCGCTGCGTCGAAGGACATGGACCGATCTTGCTGATTTCCTATAGCACCTCTTTCGATACTATGTGTGATCGATTGGCATATTTAAATTTCTTCCAGCTATTATAGTGCCTCGGCAAACTTTATTTCAACACTTACACGACGGACAGACGTAAATGGCTCAATCGACTTTACTATGCATAAGAAGTCAGAAATGGATATTGTAGAAATTACAAACGGAATGACAAAGTGAGTTGTACCATTTTTCCACTTTTTGTGGTGAAGAGTATAAAAATGTACACGAATTTAAGCCGAATTAAAAATTTATTAATTTGGTTAAAGAAATATATTTTTTTTAATTTAATTTTAATTTTTAAGCGATCAGGTGTTGTTAGGATAGTAAATAAAACATTTTAAATTATATTGATTAAATTAGACTTTAAATACTTTTAAGGATTGCAGAAAATATATCTCAAGCGTACCTGTAATAAAAAACGCTACAATTATCAGATATGTGCCTTAGAAACAGGTGCAGTACTTTTTCGTAAAAAAGAAAAAAAAGATTCCATCACTAATACACTGGCGCCAGAAAATTTCCCCTTATTTTTAACAAAAGCCATTCAAAGAGGAATCAACAACTGTGTAACACAACCATAAACTCTTTCAAGCACAAACTTTCTCGTTAAACGGTTGTAAAACACGGATGTTTTACGGAATATTTTTTTTTACTAAAACAAAAGTCAAATAGTGATAAGAAGTAGAAAATATGATGCAAAGAGAAAAAATAATAGAAAAAAGCATAAAAAAATTATTACAAAATAAATAAAAAAGAATATAAAAGTGAAAGTTAAGTTTTAAAAAATTTTAATTTTTTGTTTAAGGATTTCCTTAAAGAAAACAAAGAACTACAGTGTGCTTAAACGCCTTAATGTAAACAACAAATTTGTAATTTTTTTTCTAAGTAAAATGGTGACTAGATTCGTGTATGTGTGCGGTTAAGTGTTTTAATTTGGCAAATTCTTATATTTCTATTATTGCTGTTGTGTTTACTCGCAATTAAACATTAAAGGAAAAATAATAGATACGGGCGAAAAGAGAATATTACAAAATGCAAAATATGATAAAATAAATAACAAAAGAAAATGGGATAAACTTAATAAAAGTGATGGCAGAGCTAACGAAAATAAAAAAAAATGAAATGATAATTCTAAAAATAAATTTAATAATAAAATATATAAAAATTATTTAATAAAAATTTAAGTTTCAATTCTAAATGAAGTCAGTAGTAATTATCGAAAATTACTGGCATACTTTTAGGCTTGTTTTGTTATACGAAGAGAGAAAACTCTTCCATTATTACCTGTCTTGCCGTGAAAAAGATTAAGCAATAATAAAAAAAAACTAAAAGAGAAAACAAAAAAGTAAAACGTGGAGCAAAAAACGTGCACAAGAAAGCAAAATTTAACAAAAAATCGTCAAATCCATGTGTACACATTCGTACTTAAAACTAAAAAAAAAAACACAAAATTTATTCCTCTCATTGTGTATGCACTTGAGCACAAAAAAAAATGCAACAAGAGCAAAAGCAACAGCAATAAAAGCATCAGTAAAATCAAGCAAAACCTTAACAACTTTAATGCTGTTCTTATTTTACATAAAATATTTTAAAATTTATTATTTCAGTTCTTCTTAAAAGCAACTTCTCCTACGGATTGTCCCGCCACTCACGCATAAATAATTCAATCGTTTCCCACTGTAAAAAAAACAGAAAAAGAAAAATCCAAAACAAAAAACAGAATAATATAAAAACAAAATAAATAACGAAACAAAAACAACAACAACTTTATGTTGCTCTTATGTTTTACAAAAAAAAATCTATTGTAAAGGCTCATGTTTATTTTCTCAACCACTTACAATTTTTTTTAACTCTACTAACCTAATGAATGTTTAAGTGTATTTGTGTGTGTGTGCTTAATTTAGAAAAAATCTATTTCTTTTTTTTTACTTTAGTAATTTAGCAAATGTGGGTCAATTAGGAGGCCGGCCTTCACACAATGTGCGTGTATGAATAATGTTTAACGTTTCAAAAGAAATATAAAAGAATGGCATATTTACAACAACAACTAACTCCAACAACAAAAAATATGTAACACATATAATCTCTTTGCTTAATTTATTTAAATTTCCTCTTTCAACATCAAAGTATTTGGGGCAAGTGGTGCGAAAATTTAAGGTGAGTTTTTTTCTTCTTCTTCTTGTTTTGTTTTTTTTTTGTTTATTTAAGTATATTACTGAGAATTAATTTCTGTTATAACAAATGATTTCTAGTTTATTGTAATTAAAGTGAGTTAGTACAGTGGGCATGAAGAATACAAATTTTGGATTTAATGCACAAATGTAAATTTAAAAAATTAATTTTGACAAAAAGGCATTTGATTTGAGGAAATAAGAAGTATTAAATAAATTATTGTGTATTTATTGCTGAATCGATGATAAGCATTAAACAAAAATTATTATATAAGACGATTGATAAAAAGAACGATAAAAAAGTTTTGGGATTTATGTGAACTTGAGCTGACGAAATTATTATAAATATTTTTATTTATAAATTTTTTTTAAGTTAAAAAAATTTGCCTAATTTTTCTGGTTTCTTATAAAGAAAAGAAAAAATGAGTTAAAGTTTATATGGCCTGAGATCCTTTTTTTATTTTCTAAAAGCTTTTTTATAAAGAAAAATTAATTTTACAAATATCCGTATACGTTTTTCAAAGAAAAGAAAAAAAATTAGACACCGTTAGAAAAACGTCCGCATACATTTGTAAAATTTATTTCTTCTTTCTAAAAAAAAAGTTTTTAGTAATTAAAATAATGAACTCAAGCCAAATAAATTTTAACTCACTTATGTCCAGAGTTTAACTCCTAGTTTCATAAAATTAAAGGAAAAAAGTCTAATAACTATTGTTTCGTATTAAATTTAAAAATCTAAATAGACTTGAGCCTTAACAAACTACAAATTATGATTTTATTTTAAAATTAGAATTGAAAGTTATTCGACTAATAAATTGTATATTTGAATATTTTTTTGTTGATACAATTTCAAATTTTAAATTTTTTTTATTTATGGTTGGATGAAATTCCAAAGAATTGAAATAACTTCTCAAGCCCTTGATTTTTTTTTATTGTTCTTTAGTAAAGTCATAAAATCATTGAAAATATTTTATTCATTTATTTATTTATTTTTTTTTTTTTTGGTGTTAAATTTTGTCATTATTGTCATCTTGAAATGAAAAAATGTACTTACGTCAAGGATAAATATATCTGAGATTGTTTAATTTATAAAAGAGGAAACAGCTTGAAGAACTTTGAGCAAAATACACAAGCTACGAAGTAGAAAAAAGTTTTAAAAACTGGCTGAAAGCCCGATCTAATTACCCTATTGCACACAGAAGTTGATTGCACAATAAATGAAATTAAATATTCAACTTTTAGAGAACTAATAATAACGGCGTTTTGTGACTCTAAATACCTTTAAAGAAGAACGTAGTTTGAAGTTCGTCTAATGACCTGGAATCCCATCTGAATCACAAATTATTTATTAAATATAATTCTTCTAATATATGAGCTATTCATTTTAAAAGTGACATAAGTTAATCTTTTAGAAAATAAAAGAAAGCAATTTTAATGTTTAGAGCAGCTACGATTTGATGTTGACTGAAGTTTAAATTGGGGAATAAGTATTCTGAGATAGAAGTATAAGAAATACGGCATTTACACTATGAATCTTTTCATGAAACTCGAATGATACTTTTGTTTGTTGGTAAAGCAAGAGGGGTAAGAAATATGATATTGCTTTTTTTTTGTTTTGCTTTTATAACGCATATCGCTGCAACTTTAATGAAAATTGAGAAAAGAAAATGCCTCAAAAATTTGCATAATGTAAATCTGGACTAAGTCTTAAAGTTACTTAGCCACTTTCAAAATAAATGGCTCATATATTACGGTTTTTTGTGCTAGTGTATGTTAGGGTGATTGATTATTCGAAATTTTTCGAAAACCGGTTTTGATTAATCGGTTAACCAGTTTTTTTTTTTTTTAAAGTAAATAATAAAAAAATGTTTGGTATCAAAAAAAAAAAAAAAAAACTAAATACTTGCTGCCATATTCAAAATAATAAAAATTTTTATAAAAAATTGACCCTACAAGCTTCTTAATATTTTATGAAAACGACAAAATAGTCACTTAAAGATTAAATGATTATTAAAACAGTTAACTTAACAGTCGACTTTAGAAAAATGGATTTGATTTTTCTCATACGAAAAACTTAAATTCGTAAAAAATAATTTAAAACCAAAATAATTGTGTTTGTAATTCTAAATAGTACAGAATAGCTATAAGCCTTTTTCGTTTTATATCAGCTGAATTATAAGTCCAATTAAATTTACGAAAAGATTAGCTATTAAACAAACTGTCATATGGCTGTCACTTTTATAAAATTTGCGTTTAAACAGCGCTAACAAATTAACTAGATTTTCTTTGCAAGTCAGCCAACATCAATTAGCACAACTTGTAGACAGAAAATTGTGTTCAGCGATATGACTCATTTAGCGGACTTGTTAATAAACAAAATTGCGGCCTATGAAGTAACACTTTGTAAACTCCGATTTGTCAAGAAAAATGTACCGTTTGGTTTTGATGCTAAGTGTCATCGGATTATTGACCTCAGAATTGATTAAGAGAAATTAACCTGTCAGTGGACCTTATGAAAAACAGAACAAAAGAAATGTTCGTACGCATGTAAAGAAACTGACAGTTTATGACACAAATTTATCTTTTAAATAAATTTTATTTCTTAGAATTTAATTTTTTTTATTATCTTTTACAACTAAAAACTTATGGAATTTTCAAAAATACTCTTTGTTTCACTGAAGATGCTAAGTAATTAATTTAGCACTTCAAAAATTATCGTATCATTAAAAATGATCAATTCATTTGTGTAGGTGTGCCAAATCGAACACTATGCTTCCATATTTTGTAAGCAAAAAGTTAAACGGGGCTTTATATATCCAAATCTTAAATGATTAAACCATTAAATTGTGACAATCATACAAGTTGATCTGTAACCGTAAAACAAATTTTAGCGAAAAGTTCTTTCTTGGCATTGTAACCATAAAAACAAAACTAATAACTTCAATTTATGATTAAAATAAATTGTGATGATGACAGAAAAATAAAACGAAAAAGGAAATATGTTAAGATTACTTATTAACACAAGGGGAATACAAGATAACTACAGGATAAAACAGGATAAAACATGTTTTAAAATATACGGCAAAATACGCAACAGTATACGCATTGCAACTCATGCGACACAAAACAAAAACTTTTCTAAAACTCTAAAAATAAAACAAAAATTTGTTAAAAAAACAAAAACAACAAAAAACAAAATAAATTAGAAATGAAAAGAAACACTCAGCACAAAGTTGACAAAAGTCGTTACCGCAATTTAGCCTGAATCCCAAAAGTCAACAATGTATAAAATTTTTTGTGACATTTTACTACTTAAGAATTCCATGAAGATTTGTTTGATGTGCATGTGCCAAAACCTTTTTGTATAACAAAAAATAAAAATATTTTAAAAAATACAAATCAACAAAAACAAGTTGCCAACTACAATGTGTTTTTAGGCTTAAAATAATTGAGGGAAAAAAAATAAAAAAAAATCTGATTTAAGATTCATATAAAACCAGAATGGACTGTTGATTCATTTATTTTGTTTCTTTAAGTGGGATTAACAGGGCAAAAAAAGAAGCTTGTACAACAGCAAAAAAAAAAAAAAACAATTAATAGTGATATATTCGGCTATACCGAATCTTATATACCCTTCACAACAAATGTACATCAAAAATACAAATGTTGGAATGACAAAGAATTAAAATATATAAAAAAAATATTGACATCGGATTTTAGTGAGTGGTGAAAGGTCTAATAAAGCAAATTTTGAAAGAAATGCCTACCCTGGGTTTTAGAATGCACCTTTAACTGTAGAATTAAAAAAATAAAGAATTATTATTATTTTATTAATATTCGCTTACAAATAATTTTAAAAATCAAGTTTAAAAATCAAGTTTAATGCACAAATGTAAATTTAAAAAATTAATTTTGAAAAAAGGCATTTGATTTGAGGAAAGAAGAAGTATGAAATAAATTATTGTGTATTTATTGCTGAAGCGATGATCAGCATTAAACAAAAATAATTGTTAAAGACGATTTTTATAAAAAACGATAAAAAAATTTTGGGTTGTATGACATTATTATAAATATTTTTTTATAATTTTTTTTTTTTTTTTTTTTTTGTTAAAATGATATTGAAGACGGATAGTGCGGGAAATGTGTCTAATTTTTCTGGTTTTTTATAAAGTAAAAGAAAAAATTAAATAAAATTTATTTGGCTTGAGTTAATTTTTTTAATTATTATAATCGTTTTTTTTTAGAGAAAGAGATTAATTTTACATATGTATGCGGACGTTTTTCAGAGGAGTACCGAAATATCGAAAAAAAATTAAAAAATATTTGCAATTTTTTTAAATTAATAAAGGACTCTCTTAGCTAAAAAAAATAGTTAATTTAGTAATAAAAAAGAGTCAAATAATTTTTTATTTTAAAAAAAAAAAGTTTAATTAAAAAAAATTCTCAGTGTCGCTATTTATGCCTCTGTACTTAACAGGCTGCAAGTGTAAAGGCAATTCTTTTACATTGAGAAAAATAATTATTTAAATTACCTATTTGTTGAAGTGAAATTTGATTTAAATTATCTTTAATGTTGAAATGGAATGTATTCTTTTAAGCTTAAAAGCTTCACGGAAATCTAAAAAAAAATAAAAGATTAGAATTTTTTTCCGGTCATTAGCAAGAGATTTTGCTTAAGTAATTTTCTACATTACTTTGGAAAATATTACTGTTTCAAAAGTCTGATAGCTGATGCATTGCAAAACATCTATTTGTGCCTTTTAAAATTAACTTCAATTTTGCTATTTAAAAAAATTTTTTTAATATCTTCATTTTTTTTAAATTATTATTTTTTAAAAAAAAAAAAAAATGTCTGTTAGTTTAAATAAAATTACTTAATTAAATAAATTGTTAAAAGATTTGAATACAAATTAATAAATTTAACTAATTGTGCAAGCGATTGTGGAATTATGTGGTTTAAGTTTTTCTGTCTTTAAATAAAACTTAGATTCCCTTGCCTTCCGCACAAGCCTTTTAATTAGTTTAGCTTTTGCTCTTCATTGTTATGGTCTCTTAAGTGACGTAGGATTGATTTCCTCTTCACCTGCGTCCAGTTTCCTAACATTTTCAGAAATAATTCCATGTAAGCTTTTTTCTTTCTTTCTTAATTAATTTATGGCATTGTAAGTCCACAGAATTCATTCCATGTGTTTTTATACGTGATCACATTTTGCTTCAGGACTTATGTCATGATCAAGCCAACATCAACTGGTTTCACCACTTCCATGAAGTATTCAGGCATGTTGCATTTATCTATTTTTTAAAGATATTAAAAAAGCGATGTGAGAATATCACAATTTGCAATGCTGGTTTTGTGATTTAAGAAAGTCGAAGGCAACAAGTGACACATAAAAATTGTCATATCATATTTTATTAAAAAAATGTCAATTAAATTATTTCTGTGGGAGTTTGATTTTCTTTTAAAAAGATCACATCGAGTGATGTATGATTAAGTAAGCATTTTTATTTGCATTATCAAATCCTGTCGTGTCTTGCGAGTGCTACATTATGCAATGTTCAACATTTTCACATCTAGAAACATTATTGTTGATAAAGTCAAACACTTTAACAATCTATAAAAAATATACGTTTATTTTTAAACCCAACAAATTTATACTTTTTATATTATTGACAAAAATATTAGAACAAACAAACAAGTCAAAAGAAAATAAGACAAGAAAATAAAACAAATTAAAGCAAAAAAAAAAACCCCTTCAACTACTTAAACCCTTTAAAGCAAAAAAAAAATATTTTTATTTTTTGCCTGTAAATCTGCAGTAAGAAAAAGAATAATAAAAGATTTGTGAAAGCGTCAAAAAATATACTTTCAGTACTACAACAAACAACTAAAAAAAAACAATTTGTATTAAAATAAAAATATTTTCTTAAAGACGCAAAGCAAACAAAATCCTTGCTTTTACTTATTTGTTTATGCATGTGTCTTGTATTTTTCTTCTTTATGACAGTTTTTGTTTTATCACTTTGAGTGAAATGATAAAAAGTAATTTTTCATCTCAAGTGTTGGCGAATTTGGGACACATCTGTCTTGTGTTGCAAGGAACAAAAAAAAAAAAAACAAGGAAATGACATAAATTGTTAAACTTTTAGTTAGTTGTAGTTTTTGTACACAAAAGGTTTTTTTAAACCCGTCATGGGTGAATCCCTTTCACTCTAACAATTTTTTCTTTTAAAACTAATAAATATTTTATGTTTCCTTTTTAATCTCACAGATATTTTACTCAAAAAGAAGGTAAAAATTGTTGAGACTCTTAACAGATGTTAGAAAAAACGAGTAACAAAGTTTTATTCGGTTATGCCAAATTTTTTATTCCCTTTGCCATGTATGTAAACTATTTAAGTGAATCAAAAAAACAAATATTAAGGTGGCAGACAATTATAACCCAAACACGGAGGGACTGACGGAAATCGAACAATCGACTTCGCTATGCAAAAGAATTCAGAACATACGAGTATATACTTTATGGGTTCGGAAATTGATACTGTAGAAATTGCAAATAGTGTGACAAATTGAATATTCTCTTTTCCATCTGTAGTAAAAATTATAAAAAAAAATTATTCCAATTTTCTTCCAGACTAAAAAAGAGATTACAAACATGTGTACAAATATTCTCAGGGTCTATTTAAATTTAAAAAGTCTTAACATATGAGTTAAAATAAACCTTTTTTAACATTTCCAAAAAACTACATGCCCGAGGTACAAAAATTTAGAGGCGTGCTGAAAAGCTTATGAAATTTCGTGGCCTTTAATTAATAAGAAGCTTCTTTTTACAATAGAGTAAACCTTTTTCACTTTCATAGTAAATTAACTTAAAAAATTAATAGACAATGGCTGCCGGAAAAATCCTTAAATAATTTTATAACCAAAAGCACATTTCTCATAATTTCTCATAATAAAAAAAAAATAATAATTCTTCTTCTTCCATGCTTTTCTGTTTCCTACACCTCAAGGACATGTTTAACCCCATAACTATAATCAAGTATACAAAAGCATACAAAAAGAAACACTAACACAGTTACACTTATATACAGATCTCTTAGTATAAACGTATATTTAAATATAGTTTTTTTTTTACATAATGTTCACATGACTACACTGACTTGATTTAATTCTTTTCTTTTTTTCTTTCTTTTTTGTGTGAATAATTTAACAGTCACAGCACTCAAGAGGTGGGTAGAACATGAATGGTTGTTATTTTATTATCGGTTTTGTTTCTATTTTTGTTGTAGTCGTTATCGTTGTTATTGCATTTAGCCATTATTAATTCAACCAAGAGCGAGAGATAAAATGAATGAGAAAGAGCAGGCATGCAAGAGCATATTATGTGTAGAGTTAATATGAAGGTGTGTATATGCAAGTGTGTGTGAATTTTTTTTTTTTTGCGTAACGTAAAAGTATCCTTGAACTCTTGCATTTCAAAAGACAAACAAGAAAATAATAAAATGGCAATAACAAAACCAGTGACAGCAAAAAAAGAATATATATTATTTTAGTAAACTCTTTACTGATGACGTCTGAGATCACAGTTAAATAATAAAAAGAAAAAAAAAAGCTAAATAAAACAGCAATAACAATTACAGCAGGATATCATTGAAAATGTCTATAGTATTTTATTCGATAAAAGAAAACACAATAATAATAATAGAAAGAGCTGAAATAGAAAACTGTAATCATACGTTACAAATTTGCGTAAAATTATTTTTGTAGCAGACGTATGATTAATGTTTAATATTGTAGCGGTTATATAACAATCATACGTAACGTGAGTCCTGTTGTGAAATTAATAATTCTTAGAAACATCAAGAGCTGTGTAAAAGAAAACCTTTTGATGATTTTTTTTTTAATTTTTAATGTCTGTTAAAAAGTTTTTTTTTTAATATAAAATTCGTTCTTTAAAGAATAGTAGAAGTACATTGTCTCCAAAATAATCAAACTAACGTTATTATATTTTGTTTCGTTATATTCTCAGGAAGTATTTACTATTAAAAATTTAAAAATAAAATATATTATTGCAGGAAAAACATATCGCTACTGATCGCTTATCAAATACTTTATTCCTACTTCGAAACAAAGTTGGCGTTAATCTAAAGCAGGGGTTCCCATCAAATTCCTGCTCACGGACCTAATTTTTTTTCGCGACCCCTCTGAAGTCAAAGTTCAAAATAAGACTCTGGATGGTTACTACGGACCCCAAGGGGTCCACGGACCCCCATTTGAAAATCGTTGATCTAAAGTAACATAACACTGTTTGCGATTTTAATTTTCCCACAAATTATAATTTATAATAAACTGAAATCACTCACAATAAATTGAATATTTTATACTAAAAAAATAGAGATAGATAAGTGCATTTCAAAAACGGTACTATAAAGGAAAGTCAAATTTCCTATATAAAAAAAAAAAAAAACAAATTAAAACTATACATAAAATCAGCAAATGTATTAACTTATATTTAATTACACATACATACTAATGAACACTTACAAGTACATTCACATTCTAACCTCATTATTGACAGACGAAGTAAGAAAAAAATAAATAAATAAAACATAAACAACTACGGCTTTGAAATTTATAAAACCTGTCAGAACTGTCTGGAAGAAAACAAAAGAAAAATAAGATAAATGATGATGAACATAAAACTATAAATACCCATGACGTCTTTTCCCAAAAAAAAACCGTTTAAAGGATACAAAGAGTAAAATGGGGAAAAAAATATTTGCTTAAGAAAATTAATTAAAGTCCTGACTAACAGAAAACAAAATATGTAAATAAGAAAATAAATGAGAATGAAGCAAAAGAAAGACAAAAATAGAAGCAGTAAAAATTAAATTTAAAATCATTTAGCAGAGAAAAATTAAGAAATTTTGGTTTATCTGTTTATAATTTTCTTATATAGTGAGGAGTATGTGGAGGTGTGTGATTGTGTAAAATTCTGTGGTTCATTTTTCGTAAATATTTTAACAAAAAATACAAAAATAGAAATCGAATAAAAGAAAAATAAGCGAAGAAGATTATAACGAAAAAACTTGGGAAATAAATCTATACGCAACCTTGAAAATTGAAACGAAGAAACGAAAAAACAAAAAACAAAACTTAAGTTACATTTGCATTTGAAACAAAGTTGGAAAAATGTGCAAAATATATCTTAAATTCTGAATTTGTACAGTGAAGTTATAAATATTTTACGTAATTAGTACTCTTAAGTAAAAAGTAAAAGTGATGCAAATTATGTAAGTTTAACAGTGAATATAATTAAGATTCTAAGTTATTATTTATTTTGATAGTGCCCAAAGTGATATGCGATAACAATCCAAACCAGATATCGGTTTCACAGAAATGAAAACTATTGAATACAGCCCCTATATGGCTTTTCACTTATTTTTTTGGGATTTTTTTCCGCAGTTTTTTTTAAGCTCATTCTAGACGCCAAATTTCGAACATTGCTGGCCGTATATATTACGAATAATAGGAACAACGTTGGCTTTCAAGGTAACAATTGTTGCTGGTACAGAAGGACAAGCCGGATAATCCATAACGCCTGATTAAAAATAATCTATAGCTGCCAATTTCCAGGACCCTAGAGGACAAATACGACGTCTTTGTCTCGCAATGAATCTATTACTGATTTTAAATTGCTTAAGTTAATAACTGCAGTTACCCTGTGGCACCAAGCATTACCTCGTTGAAAGCACATTTCGCACGGATCAAACTCATTCATATTTTTAAACAAAAAATCAAAGTTCATAGTGAGATTACGATTTCCATTGACCACTATAGGAAATTACCCCATTAAAAAGTACTTTTTTAGATTAAATATTTTGCAGTCTTCTTCATAATGTCTCTCATAATGTCTGTATTATTAAAATTTCACTTAAAATTTACTGCACTCAGCAGCTTTTCTGTAGCTTTTAAGAAACGGTTGAGTAGCGTTGGTAAAAAATTTCTTTTGTTTTAGTTATTGTTTTTTTTTCTTAAGAAAGGATAAATTTCTTAAAGTTTATCGCAGACTCTTTAACACCTGAGCCACTCTAAGTTCACGTCTGCAGACAGTAACCATTTCTATTTTAAATTCCAGTACTCTTATTATTTTTTTATATTTTAATTGTTTTTTTTTTTAAGAAGTTAAAATTTCTTATAATTCATTGCAAACATTTAAACAATAACTTATTACTCAAGGCTCACGTTTGCAGACAGTGACCATTTGTACTTTAGTGTCACCGCTCTCAGCATCGCAACTTCTCAACAATTATCCGGTAGTCGATAACGTTTCTAGTTGGCACTTTTCTTATTATATTCTTTTTAATTTGTCGATTCATTTGTTATATTCACGCATTCTTTTGCTCTGTTTTATACAGCTTGTGTTCTTTCGAACAACGACAAAGAAACCGAAAAACAAGCACAGCTTTTCTTAAATACTTTAATGTTATATTTCACAGTTTAAGAATAATAAAAAATATTTCCAAACACGCTGTTATTAAGAAATTTTTTATTAATAAATATTAAGTTGGGAACACAATTGGGACGAACAACGAATTTCGTCTAGCACGACGAATTCATCTGTAAAAGTTCGCTGCGTAAATTCGCAATGTGGCGCACAATTAGGACGAAAAAGTTACAGCTGTTATAATCAACAACATTGTTTACTGTCTATGACAAAAAAAAGTAAAAATTAAAAAGCTGATAGTGTTACCATAGAACAAAAATAGTTATACAAAACATTTAGCATTAAAAGCCATTAGAAAGCAATTTTATGGAAAATAATTGTGGATGTTTAACTTAATGATGTATATTAAGAAATAAACAATAATTAAGGTAAAGATAACTTTATTTACTAATACATTTAAAAGCTGAAAGGAGAAACGGCAACCCTGTTCCAATTTAGTCGTCGTTCGTCGGCGTAAGAAATAGAAATAAATCTATCGGAGAGTTCGTCACGCACGACGAATTTCGTCGACGGCGGTGTTGTGTTAATTTTCATATGCACCAATGTGTTTTATTTTTGAGGGCGAATGTGCGCAACGAAAAATTCGTCGTTCGTCCCAATTGTGTTCCCAGCATTAATCATACGCCAACGCCTCCTAATTGATTAATCGATAAACTCCAGAAAATATGCTTTTCTATCGTTAATTGAAGTTATGCGTGTTACATAATTAAAAATTAATCATACGCACCAGTACGCAATAAAAATAGCAACATCAAAAAAGACTTTTGGTGAGAATTTATGGATAAAATTATTAGAGTAAACAATTAAGTAAAAATAAAATAAAATTAAATATAATAAAAGGTCAAAAAACATTAACATTTAAAAGAAATAAAATTAAATTAGTGTATGGGCATTTCCATTATTACGTACATACGTGGCTGTCATACAGAAAGAAACTAAGCAAAAAAAAAAAAAATCAAATGAAAAAAAAACATTGCTTTACATTTAATTAAAAAGAGACAGAACATTACGTGATGAGACATATCAAGAAGTTAGTTATTTTGTTCAAGATTTGCTTTTAAAAATGATATGGAAAAGAAGGCTGCAGGTCAGGCGTTACAATGCTAATTAAAAAAAAACTATTTAACATTAAAAGTACATCGTTCTTTACTTTTTAGATTCTTATTTTAAATATTTTATAACAAGGCAAGTATTGCAATAATAAAGTATAAGCAATTTTTAAATAAAACAAGCAACAAAAATGTTTGTGCAATAACCTTAATGTCTTTAGTTAAGGGTAGAGATTTCTGTGGAAATGTCTATTTTATATAATTTTTTATTGTTCCCAGTATTGTCTAAATTTCAGTCTAGGGTCTTTCTCAGCACTTGATAATATTACATAATCTATTAAATCAGTTCAGATTTTGCTTATATTATGAAAGTAAAAGTTTGGTATATTTGAATATTTTTTACTCCCAGACAGCTCAAACAAGTGTCATTTAATTTAGCAAAAAATAACTGTGTGAACGTTGTTTTAAATTTATAACAGAAAAAATTGTGAATATAATCAATTATCAACAAAAATGTTAGACTTTCTCTATAATCAATTAATTAACTTAACTAAGAGAGCTGTATAATTGTAGCTTTAATTTCATTCATTCAATTCTTTATTGAATTTCACTTCTTTTTCAGCTTTCAACAATTTGTTATGTGTAAATCAATTAAGAAATTTATAACATAAAAACAAATAAATTCATTATAATCCATGTTGTACAAGGAGATAATAAACAAATTAAAAATATAAAACTAATGAAAGGATGCAGTTAAATGGAAAAAATATTTTTTTAATATTTGTTTTAGCTTTTATAAAGCATATAGAAGTTAAATTCGTTTTTAATAAATTAATACTGACGCGCACAGTAGAAGCTAAACCACATTTTATGAAGTTTCACATGTCTACAGGACAGCTTTAGATTCAGAGGTACCGAAACACTAACGCAAGTAAAGTAGAAAAAAACTAATATTTTAATATCCAAAAATACTTTTAAACTAGATCTCGATTAGAAGAATCTTCTAAAAAAAATCAAATCGTTTTAAAAATAAGAGTTTGAGACTGGTTTTAAATTCTATAATTCATGAATTTACTTGCTTCGAATGTAGCTAAAGTCAGTTCCGCTTGATGATATACGGCCCTAAGTAAAGCTAAGCAAAGGGTTGGCTTGAAGGACAAAAGTGCACAGAATCGAAATGAACCTTATTGAATAAAATAATACTAAAAATAGCCAAAATATAAAGTTATAACTCACAACTTAATTCTATAATGATGCTAAGCATCGAAGCGTGTAGCAAGTACTGATTTCGCTCGCGCTCTGAACCCCTAAGCAAATCTGATGCTAACTTATTTAATTTTCACATTTACATTAATAATTTCATTTATTTTCAGATTCAATTTTTTTAATATTTTAAACTTCCAGATCTTTCTCAATTATGGGAATCTAGACGTTTTAAATCGTCTATACATATAAATGGCATCTCCTACCGGTATGAAATTATAAAGTAAAATATCGAACAGAGGACTTGTACTTCTGTATTTATAGGAGTCAACTATGTGTTGTTTTACAGTGCTTCTCAAAAAAAATACGAGTAAAGGGGGTTGAGTAAAATGGTCTGATAAAAATCCGATTGGCTTTCTACGAGCTTTCTCTGTTGCTCTTATATATTTGATTTGATTTTACAATTTTTTGTATTGTAAAGCTTATAAAAACAAGAACATATTTCCATACATATAAAAAAAAATCAATGCACACATGCATAAGTATAATTCTCTTTGTTTTATCATTTTTGTTAAAACTCAATAAAACAAAATAATATTCAAATGAATCATCACTGAAGTTTAGCGTTATTGAAAATCAATACACAACCTGTGATGCGTGGCGACGGAATAAAATAACACAAAATTTATATTTCATATTGTTAAAAAAAAAACACAGTGAGAATTTCAACTACTGTATTCAAATGCATAGAGCAGGTTACGAAATAAATGGAAATTCTCTTTGCCATTTGATTAAAATTTAATAAAATAATAAATGTCAGTTTGAGTGACAATACAGGGATGATGCCAAGGATAATGTTTTAATAAAATTAATGTATTATTGTTTTCCAAAAGTGCTTTTTTTTGTGCGAATGTGTAATTGAAGAAGAGTTTTGTGCTCTGAAGCACATTTTAAAATTACGAACATAAAAGGAGACATGAAAGAGGATGACAGTTAACATACTTTGTAATAAACGGTGGATATTTGTGAATTTTGCAAGCAATAAGCTGCAAATATAAGAAGATATAAAAACTTATATCAACTATTTAAACCCTTTTTCAATTTTATACTACCAGTCTCTAGGAAATTTATTTGTAAAAAAGCATTGCTACTATACACAGGTTATAGCTTTCCATTTGTAGGTTCTTAAATAACAGAACGTTTCTAGTTATTAAAGGAGTAAACACTTAAATGATGTTCGCGTGGCGTAAATTTTTTAAATCAAATTCGGTGATTGACCAAAAAAACTTAAAAGTCAAATGAATTATTTCTATTATCAAGGTGTATATTAAAAATTGAATGTGAAGGAGTATTAAATTATTAATAATGTCTTTACAACCATGACGCATTTAACGTATTCTTAAAATGGACCCATCAATATGTCTCATACAAGTGCTCAAATTATATCAATGTCATTTATTAAAATGGAGACATATCAATTGGTGTCAATAAACTTTTGTAACTAAAATTTAAATGAAGAAAAAGAAAAAATCCAAACTTGCATTGACACTCTTATAAAAATGGGCTTGACACTTAATTGCTTCATATTCCTTGAATTCATTAATCATAAAACACAAGCCACCAGCTAAAAAATAATATGGGTCAGGTTAACACCCATTCTCTGGCATGATGTTAATAAGTCAATAACGAACAAAAATAATGGATTTAATATTTTAAATAGACCAGAGTTTATTTATTTTTATTTTTTTTTTTTTTTATTTTACATACAGAAGAATATCCAGAAAGGAATTTACTTAAATTACCAAAATTTACAGAAATCCGTTGAAGTTGTTTTCTCTGCCATAACATTCGGTTAAAATATACTTTTTAAAATTAAAAATTATTATTTATCAGAATTCGTTTTGCAATCAAAATTTTGATGGCTTTCTGAAAAATTTTTTTCATCTTAGATTCGATGGTCACTTTCCTGTCTATCCGTTTTGGCACCAGATTTCTTTGTTTGGACTAGAAGCCGCTTGATATGGCGCATAAAGCATTTTGATCCTTAACCGATATAATTAACTTTATTTTGCGAGCTGCAGTAAAAACTGCTTACCAAATTTTTAAGTTCTACTGTAAGCTTGGGACAACAGATGTATGATCGAATCCTTTTGAATATTTTTTTCATTGCTTCTTTATTGTCGCGGCTTGTAGCTCATTGACAATATTAAAATGATGCAAATGTGGGAGGGGGATAAGCATCTAAAAATTTCGTATTTTAGTTGACAAGTTAAAAGCAAACTTTTAACCAGTGCATCCTAATATTATTTATATTTTCGATAGGTATCGCAACAGTAAGTTTATAAGAAATAAATACATATACAGGGTCATCCAAATGTGACGCCTAGATGTCAGCACTATATAATTTTTACACGTGACATCTTTTAAAATGACATAAACCGTTTTGTTTTATTAGAAGGTAGTACAGTTTTAACCATGGACAGGTACACATTGCAACAACGCATTTACATCATTCAAAGTTACTATGAAAATGGGCGTTCTTTGAAAAATACCCATCGCAAAATTCGTGATTTTTTTGGTGTAAATAATCGGCCAAATCAATCTTCAATTCAAAGATTAGTGAAAAAATTCGAAGAAACTGGTTGTGTTACTGATAAACCAAAAAGTGGAAGACCAAAAAACTGTACGCACAAATGAAAATATTGCTGCTGTTGGTGAAAGTGTTGAAAATGAACCGACAACATCAACTTCGCGTCGTTCGCAAGAATTGGGCATATCTTATGGCTCCTTATGGAGGATTTTCCATAAAGATTTGCATTTACATGCTTATAAAATTCAATCAACCCAGGAATTGAAAGAAAGAGACCATTTACAACGTTGTAATTTCGCTAGTTGGATTATTGAACAACGAACAACAGATCAATTGTTTTCAAGCAAAATTTTGTTTAGTGACGAAGCTCATTTCAGAATAGTTGGATTCCTCAATAAGCAAAATTGTCGTATCTGGGGTGATGAAAATCCTCGTGTTATTTATGAAAAAACTCTACACCCACGAAAAGTTACTGTTTGGTGTGCATTTTGGGAAAATGGAATCATTGGGCCATTTTTCTTCGAAGATGATACTGGAAATGCTGTTACTGTGAATTCTGAGCGATACCAATCAATGTTCAGAGACTTTTTATGGACACAGTTGAATCATATTGATGTGTCTGATGTCTATTTCCAGCAAGACGGTGCTACATGTCACACAACTCGAGAAAACATTACGCTTTTGCGATCAAAATTTCTTCAACGTATAATCTCACGAAATGCAGATTTCAATTGGCCTCCAAGGGATGTGATCTAACACCATTAGGTTTTTTTGTGGGGTTTTTGAAAAGTCGAGTGTATGTTAACAAGCCACAAACAATTAATGAACTAAAGAACAATATTCAAGTTGCAATTCGTGAAATAACACCAGCAACATGTCGGAAAGTCATTAAAAATTTCGATATTCTGATTGATGTCTGCAGACGCAGTCATGGTGGACATTTGAATGATATTCTATTCCATTTATAATTGTAATGGATCATACTTTTAATAAAAAAAAACAGCTTGAAAAAATTGCAAATAGTTTGTGTTTTATTTCAAAGAAACATGTAGGCGCGTTTTTTGGATGACCCTTTATTTTTTTTTTTCCCCAAGCAGGATTTGCTACATTTGTTAACAATTTTTCTTTCTAAAAATTCTTCGCAATTAAATTTCGCAATTATTCTTTAGCCGTAGAAGTAAAATTTTAATTCACACATAAATATATTTTATTTCTATTTTTAAAAAGAATTTTTATATATATTTTTTCGTGGCAAAAAGTATTATTTTACTATGATTATAAAGTCGTACAATCTTACGTATTAATTTTTGTGGCTTTGTATATGTTTGTGTTTAAATATCGATTACTTTGATATTAATTTTATTATTTCTTGTATATCTTATCATTTTATATGTTAAAAATATCTTATTTCCTTATTAATTTCTTTTTAATTTTTTTTTTTTGGAAATTTTGTGGTTTATTTTTAATAAAAATTATTCTGGTATTTAAGAACACATTTTATAAGACTTTTTGTGATTTGTTTAATTAGAGCTAATATTTGACAAAATTACTTAGACAATTTAAAACGATGAAATCTATTAAAATGGATAAACTTATTAGAACGGAAAAGCCACAACTTTAAAAAAAAATTAAAAAATTATTTTTTAAATCAACATCTGTAATAAGAAGTCACATGAAAAATTAATATCATTCTTCTATGATTAAATCTTTTAGGTCTAGACTTAGAGTAGAGAAGAAATTTAACAAAAATTTGTGTTTAATTTTATTGGACCAGCATTTAAACCGTACTCCGACAAATGCCGTTCGTTATTCTAGAACTAATTTTAAAGAGTAAAAGACATTCGATTAAATTAAAATAAAAAAAGAGATTTCTTAAACAAACGGTCTTTCATGAATAATTGTCTCTTCAGAAGTTTTTCTATTGCTGGGGAGTTACACTTATGAAAAGAAAAAGAGCCAAAAAAATGTAAACACTCTCCTTTAATAGATAAAGCTGCTTATTTCTAAATATTAATATAATTTTTTTTTCAACAGAGCCCCGATTTGCGACGTTAATGGGGACCAGAGAACCGCGACGCAAATCGAATTTATATAAATGCACTAAAATTTAATTTATTGAGGAAAATAATCAAAACAAAGCAAAAAATTTTTATTTTTCATAAATAAATAGTATGAATACATTTTCAATTATTTCATTTACTTTAAAAAAATATTTATGATTATAATAAAAAAAAGGATGCAAATCGGGGTAAAAACGACGCAACTTGAAACAAATCGAATTTTTTGCAGTTTTTAAATATTAACGCAAATCGAAAACAAGCAAATCAGGACGACGCAATTCGGGGCTCTAGTGTACTCTTGAACTTTAAATTTGCCAATATCTTTAGAGTAAATTTTTATACAATTACAAACTTTTTGGTTAATCCAACAGCTGTTTTTCGTAGAAATTAAATTAATTAATTTTTTTAGTCTTACAATTCTGGCTTCATTACTAAATGGGCCGTTTATATAATGAAAATAAAAAAAAGAAATATAGGAAATTATTAACTAATTATTATGTAAACTATCTTACATATGAAAAGTAAACTAAACTGTATGGAAATAAAAAAGGAACCTTAAAAAAAACAAGCATTAATTTCTTTAAATTTCACTTGTGACCATATATTGAAAAAATCCTCCTTCAAATGTCTTTTCTATTTATTGCGAAAATTTATTTTTGTCTTTAAAATATAAATTTATAACACGAAATAAATCGTCAAAAAGTCAATCAAAATATTTAACACGATGCGATAATTAAACTGACCCTGAAATTACAATCTTTTTCAGATACGTTTGTTCAGTTTTTCTTTTGTTCCTTTTATAAAGAGGATGGAGAAGTATTGATTTTCATTTTATATGATTTTTTATTATCTATTTTAGCACCTTTTTGCGTTCATATCTTTTATGCATTATTCTGCTCATTAAAAATATTAACATTGTCTTTATCAATATTAAGCAAAATGTAAAATTATATAAAAATAAAAAATATTTAATATTGAAAAAGGTGTCTCAAAATAATTAATATTTTTGAATTGCAAACAAAGAACGACTGACAATTAAGTGCCAAAAAAAAGACTCAAGGTAAAGAATTATTGTGTAAATAAATTTGATTTTTATTATAAAGTTCAAAAGGGAACCAAAAAACCACGTCCTAAAGTATATCGTGTAAATCCCTCTTAAGATTTTCATACTTTTTTGTTTAATTTGAAATATTCGATTAAACAAAATGCATCCTCTTTTTAATTAAAGCAATTGATTATAACGAGTTGAAAAATCTAATAAAATTTTTATTTTTTAATTTATTGCAGTTTTGGATTTCTAAAAATTTGGGTAAGTTTTTTGTCAAAAGAATTTTGATAAGAAAAACATTTTACTTATGAAACCATAAAATTCTATTTTAAAATTTAATGGAAATAAAAAATAATAATAAAATAAATGACTCAATCGCCGAGTTCACGATATTTTTTACATTTTAAATTTTCAAACAGTATAACCAAACCACACAGTATATGTACTACTTTCAAGCTATAAAAAACCAAATAAATAATTTTTCGTAAGCGTTCACGTTCGTATTTTTAATTTCATTTTATTTGAACAAAAAATTATTTTTATGACGTAGGAGTGCTTTATATGACTATGCCGAATCTTATATACCCTTCACCATGTAAATTCCCATTAAAAAAAGAAATATAGCGGTGAAAGATATATTTAAAATTATAAAAAAAAATTAATTGGGAAGGTAATGAACCGATCTTGCTGATTTTCAATAGCAAAATTTTGGAAAACTATGTTTGATCGATGGGCGTACTTGAATTTTCTCTAGCTTATCAGGTGCCTTGGCAAAGTTGATTTCAACACTAATACGAACAGACAGACGGATAACACTCAATCGACTTCGCTTTACAGAAAAGCTCAGAATATAAATACTTTATGAGGGTGGAAATGGATATTGTAGAAATTTCAAACAGAATGACAAATCTAGATATGCTCTTTTTCAAAACTGTGATGAAGAGTATAAAAAAATTATTTTTAAAAATTAATACATTTTTAAACCATAAAAGGAAAATTTTATGGAAACACTACAGCTTTATACTTATCTAATTCCCGTAGTTGACATCACATATTTTATAAAATATTTCAAGTGAAAAGACGTAAAAGTATTAATTCTTAAACATGACCACACTAAACAAAATTTCATAGTTAATATTAAAGGAAAAATTTAGTAGAGTCTTAACTGTTGTTAAGTTAATTTATTCCAATTATTTTTTTGTTACGTTCCAAATGAAAAATTATTTTAGCTCGAGGTCAATTATTTAAAATTATTCTATTTTTGCCAATATTTCGCTTCAAACTTTGAGAAGCATCATCTCAGCGCACAAATCGACGATGATTTGTACATTTTCAATATTTTTCCATTCCTGTGTTAAAGCAAAACATCAAATGTAAACTTAAATGTTGTGACTGTTCTAATACTTTGTGGTTGTGTATAGATTTTCTTAACTTTTGTTTTGTTTTTCATATCATATTCTATTAATGTTTGTTATTGTTAAAATTTATATTTTTAGAAAATTAAGCCCTGATGATGCTACTCAAAGCTTATTGCAAAATATTGGCAAATAAAGAATAAATTTAAATAATTAACCTCAAGCAAGAATAATTTTTCATTTGAAACAACGTAAATTTTTTTCTTAGCTTCATACACAATTTATGCAATTTTTAAATTTTATTTGCTAATTTAATTTAAAAAATTGTTAAGAAATTCAAAACAATTTTATTGAGTAAAAAAAACTTAAGTTTTAAAGCAGTTGTGATAAATCTGTATTGATTTGGCTAAATTAGAAATCTTTTAGGACTTAATTATTGTTTTTAAGTAAAATTGAAAAATAAAATAAAGGCACCACGTTTAAGCAAAAAAAATATTTTTTAAAAAGTTCTTTTGCCAATAAATTTTTTTATTAGCTCTTTCTTCAGCGTTCTAATATTCCAAATGTTATTTTTCAATAAAAATGCTTAAAATTGATTGTCGGTGTCAAAGCAAGTACCTCTGGCTATTTCGTTGACTGCTCAATTCAACTCCTCAGAAAACCTTTAAACAAATTTAAAATGTTATTAAAGCTGCTTAATATATTTAAATTTTATTTTGCCAACTTACAAATGTTTATTCGTGGATTTACTTTTAACTACTGCTTGTTAGCAGTAATTTGTATTTTTTATACTCTTCATATTTAGAGTGGTATCTATAGGTCAATCACCTTGACAAGCAGTTACGTTAACCCTGTATCTTAAAATAAATTATATAAAATGAAGAAACAATTTTTTTTAAAGACCTGTGTATTTAATTTATTTTTGGTTTTTATAAAATTTTAAAATTGCACCCTTTAATTATTAGATTTATTTTTGCATTACTTTTTGCCATTGGGAGCTATAACGAACTCAGCTTTTTAAAATTTAAAAGTGGTGCACTT
This sequence comes from Cistogaster globosa, assembly GCA_937654795.1. Lineage (NCBI taxonomy): Eukaryota > Metazoa > Arthropoda > Insecta > Diptera > Tachinidae > Cistogaster > Cistogaster globosa. Next base: position 92,225,496 of record OW569407.1, on the reverse strand, counting down.
TGTGTTTCATATTATACGTCAAAAAACATGTATGTTGTGACCCCATAGAACCCTTTAATTATGAACTGTTTTTAGAACAAAAACAATCTGTAAGTAACAACTTTTAAAGAAAGAAAAAATTTTGAAAATCTGTGCAAAAATGACTAAGTTCTGCGGGTAAAAACCTCGAAAAAAAAGCAACATACAGACGAATTGATAACCTTCTTCTTTTTTGAAGTCGGTTAGTTACAACTTTTTTTCAGATCAACAAAAATAAAAAAATACTTTAACACAACAAATTCTCTTAAAGATAAAACGTAAAACTTAACCTTGATACTTTAAAATAATATATATCAAAAAATAATTTTTATCTCTAGAACCCTGGGTTAAGAAAAATACTATAACAGTTGCTTTTAAAGACAGAGAAAAAGAAACAAAAACAACAAATAAAAAAATTACCAAATTATATTAAACCAACAACAAGGAGCAAGAAAAAATTTCAAGAGTCAACTCGTTCATGTTCATTTGTTTGTGACCTTCATGCATTTAAAGTTAAAGTTCTTTTTTTTCTGTAATTTTTTTTACCCTCACAATTACGAAAACGAGTATTTTATAATGTAGTCTATACACGCATACACATACACACACATACACACATACAAAAATCCATTTTAAAGGACTGAACTTTATATTTTTAAAAAGAACACCCTCAACATGCAGTCACGTTATTATTTTTGTAATTTAAAATAACAAAAGCAATCAATAGAACTTTTATGGAAAACTATTCGGCCTTTTGCATTTTAGTACCTCGACAGGGAGCCTTTTGATAAATAACTACCTGCTGGCTTTAGTAATTTTGGATTTTATATTTAAGTAGATTTTTAAGCGTGGGGTTAGAAACAAAAGTGCTCGTAGATAGAACATTTTTCTTTAAAATTAAAAATTAAAAAAATGCATTAAACAAATGCCGAAAGAAATTTTAAGTGCACTTTAATTCAAAAATAAAATGTAAAATTAAATAAGTATGAAAAAAAAACAGATTTTTTAGTAGAAATTTTATGATGATTAAATAAAAAAAAATTTAATAACAAATTTAAAAACACAGTATAATTGTTTGCTCCTTTAAGCTAAAACTTCTCTTAACTACTCGGGTATCAGGAATTTAAGTACAGAGTGACTTGTTTGAATTAGTGGAGCATGGTGCATGCTGCACAATTCCTTTACCCAGTATCCTAAAAAGAACTTATTTGCCTCCACTATATTAGTCTCTGACTTTTTCTTGTAACATTTTAATCAGCAAAAGTTAAAATTCTCTTAATCTTCCTTCGCAGCAAAAGTTTTTCCAAGATATCTAAATCCCTAACATCGGCCTAACACAGACCTCTTATAGTCATATCCTACAGATGTTGGGAAAGCTCACCTGCGCAAGTTAAAATAAGCACGAGGTAAAGAACAAGAAGAATGGATTTGTTTCGTCCAACATCTCTTTTCACCGCCTCAGCGTTAGACCCTTCCTTATCTTGAAAGCGATAGCACATTGTTAAGAGTAGCCACGCCCAGGAAGAATTTTTCTATGGCAGCTTATATCGTGCCATTCAGAGTTAGTGTTTATTATCGTAACTCCAAACGATTTTTTTTAACAACGAGACCCTTAAAACTTTGTGTGAGTAACTTTACTTCATTTTCTTACTCACAAAGCTAAATTAATTCTTGTGATTAAAATGATGGGTTCAAGATAAAAATGAACATTAATCATATCATGTCAAAGAAGGGGGATCTTTCGGCCCAATAGTAAGATTATCGCACCCTAAAACAAATAGCAAACTGTCCTTAAGAAGGAAATTTTTATTATTTTTATGTGTGCTCGTCATAACATTGACATTGGACTTTAAAGACATTTTTATCTGGGTCGGTTTGGCAACGTCTCTCTGAAGAGAACAAAGTGATCCATTAATGCATTGAGTCTGAATGGAAATGAAGGCGCGAACTAATTGGCAAGACTGTTTTTGCCCACGGCCTTGTCTGGGCTTAAAATCATCTGTTCTCTTCACTGGACAACTCCTAATTCCCTTTTGGGAAACAGGTAGAGTTATGCAAGAGCAGTTATGTCTATTTAAACCGTTTATGAATAGGAAAAAATTACTCAATAAGATGCATCTGGAATCCAGGGAAGTTAGAAGGCTTCTTTATCATTTGCAATTAAGTTCATAAAGAGTTCACTTTCGACGTGTTGGTAAAGAGATCTAGGGCATAAAATATTCTATGGTCTTGAACCGCCTGCAGTATGGCAGGACTATTCATACAATTATCTATTTAACTCAAAGAACGTGAGCATAAGTAAAAAAGCGGAAGGATAAATAGTACCCCCATAATATTTCACTAGTTTCGAAACTGTTAACATATCTGAAACAACAACATTAACAGGTGTGCTGCATCCTTGTTTGCAGTAAAACAGAGTGGCTTTGATTCTGGTATTTGTCTGCTCGCTTATTACGCAGAACCTGAGGTAAAAAGGAAATATAATTGACACGTTTGAGGAGTTTTTTTTAAAGCCAAACCGATGAAAACCTTCCAGAGTCTCAACTTACAAGGAAAAATAATTATATTACTGATCCATGTTGCCCATGTCACTCGAAAAACCCAGTGTTTTGGCGCAGGCGTTCGTCTGAATTTGCTATCTTATTTGTGATTATGGGTGATATAGATATTAAGAAATCAGAAGCTCTCTCTTGGCATGAAGATTCAAACGCTTAGGTCTATTGAAACGGTGTAAGATATACTTCACTCCATCTGATCTCCTCGCTATCTAACTTTGTCCCTTTTATCAGAATATAAACGAAATACAACTCTCATGTGTGAGTCGATACTTTAAAGACTATTTTGGAGTTTCTCGACTGCTTGCAGCAAAAAGCGAAGAACCTCATCGTGACATAAGAGAATCCAGATATATTGACTCCCTGCGGCATCAACACAATGTGGGGTGTGTTTCACTGTTTATTTGCGACTACAACGAAATATAATATTAGGAAATCAGGGAACTTTTCCTAAAAACCGTAGTTTTTATGTGCACCACGTTTTTCATCTGAAACTCGTGCCTTTGTTGTCGATTGACTAGAATCGCACTACGTATTACAGAAAAAATTCATTTTCACTTACAGTACGCAAATATTTAAAACAAATGTTCACAAGCACCACTCTCTAACCTGCTTTCCATAACCAAATTTTATAGTTCTGGCATAATGCGTGGTATAGTAGGACCCCTACTGATCCCCTGAGTGCTTCTTCTTCAAAAAAAAAAAAAATATGAGTTCGTTATGTTGCCGGTATAAACGAGGAAAGTTTTTGTCCCAAATTTCTTTCTGCACTGGGGTGGTAAAATCTTTTGTTCATTCATCAAAATAGTAAGGGAGAATGCTAGTATCATAATTCTGACTCTTTTTTAAGAATGACCAGATATTTATTGACTTGGCTGACGAAGGTATCCTTCTGACTGGAAAATTTTAATGAAATTCATACTTGCCGAAAAACTGCCAGCCACTGCCAGAGTAAGGCAGGGTATCAATGACTATGCCAAAGATATTTTTTAGAAGTCAAAAAGGTCTTAGTAGATCCTAATATTAACAAGTCTTCTGAGCCGGATGGCCTTTCAGCACTGGTCTTGAAGCAGTTCTCTTCGACTAGCACGTCATAAGCTACTCTTTTTAGCACTTTGTATTATGCTGGTGAATTGTCAATTTGCTGGAAGGTAGCTAACGTAACGCCAGTCCCTAAAAAGAGAAAGGCTAGCAACCTAGAAAATTACCGCTCAATTACACACTCTCTAAAGTGCTGGAGAGTATGATGAACTTTCATCTTGTAAAGTATCTGAAATCCAAAAATTTGCTAAGCGACCGCCAGCTTTCTCCTCGGAAAAATTATGTCTTTCCATACACCATTTCGGCAAAAGTAAGGTGGTGGCTTTAGATATTAATAGAATGTGGTATGATGCGTTTCTGTCAAAATATGTTTTTGGTGTCGGTCATAACTTTACTCGATTTATATCGACCTTATTCGGAGATCACACTATAAGAGCTGTCTTAGATGGGATCCCATTAAGCGAGTTAACGATAAATTCAGTGGTACCAATAGGCTTTGTTCTTTCTCCGACCCTCTTTCTTATTTTTTTTTAAATGAATTTCTTTGTCAGACTTTAAATCCGATTTACCCTTTTTCTAACGACACCGTTCATATTCATTCAGTCAAGAAGACTGGTTAATACGATTATTTCGTAAAATTATTAAATTTTGGTGCTTGGCTTAACGGAGATATAGCTGATTTGCTCAAAAAAGGTCAGATTGGTATAACAGGAGGTCTTGAATTCTAGTCATTAAAATGCTGACACCGATTAGATAGAATCTCGCCAGAGTCACAAAAATAGCAGTGTAGCCAGCTGTGAAATTTGATACAAATAAATTTTAGGAAACAATAGGATGTGTTGTTATAGACACGAGCTTTGAAAAGTCAAAATTCTAAATCACAGAAATATTAGGTACGATACTATAAGATCAACGATCATTTCACTATAATTGTCGACTATTCATTGCGTAGATAAAGTTTATATCAAATTCATAAAGGCAGATGTAAAATTTACCACAAAATTTCCCCACACGAAAACAGCGATGTCACTGACATTACAAAAAATTTTATGGTAATCTTTGGAATAGATTTAATTACAAACTATTTTGTTAACTGTATAAGGAACACAAGTCTAAACATGGATTTACAAAAAAAAAAAAAAAAAAATTAATTTAAACCCAAAGGATCCACAACGGTAACGCTGTTCAACATAAAATTGTTGCAAATGTGTTGGTTCAAAACTGCGTATGTACCTAAATGTCTCATTTATTCATTTGTGGCTGCATAGATACTTAAAATCATATTTCGAGAAAATCATAATTGACATAGTCTATAAATTTTATGCAGCTAATTTTGAAATCAGAGGCATCGCTGCAACTTATTTAAAATTTTGCTTCGCTGTTCATTTGTTACTACAAAAATAATGTCAATGTTTTTGTTTTAATAATTTTTAATTAGCAAAATATATTCTTTTATTACACTTCATTGCATAAGAGATCAAAAATGAAAAGTATGCTCTGCAGCAAGGAAAAACTAAAACTCGTAAGCGAAAGTTTTCTAACCCTAAATCTCACAAAAAAAAAGTTTTTTTTTTACACATAAATTACTAAATCACTGGGAAGCATACATTCCCTTGATTCCAGTCATACAAATTGTGTAACTTTTTTTAGAATTTTCATTGTATAGAATTGTACTTTTAACTAAAAGAGGGTGAATTTTGTGCTTTATTTTTGTGTTTTCGAAAAACCTCATAAAATATTGTCTTGTTAAATTTCGTGTGGAGAGAGAAAAAAAAGAACCTTTAAATAAACAACACTTTTATTAAATTTCGTTTATTGTATTTTACTCCCCTTTCTAATTTAGGGAAAAAATGTTCCCTTTTTAAAAGAAATTTTCGTTGTTATGCAAAACACTATAAATTTTTATTTGTTTGTATTTTTACCATAAAATAAATATTTTTTCTATGAAAAGATTTGTCGTTAAATGGCTAAAGTTCATTTTATATATCTTTGAAATTTAGATTGTAAAATAAAAGAAAAAGTGTAGTATTTTATTGTGTAGAATATTTTTATAAAAAGGGAAACGTTTTGTTATTTTAAAAGTGAATACAAGTGAAATATAAAGAGTAACTTAAGGAGATCATAAAATGTAAAAAGTTACAGTCAATCATTGACCCTCTGAGGTCAGTGAAATAAATATAAAAATAAAAATAAATAAATGTTAAACCTCTATATGATTCTAAATTTTTCTTAAACTCTCTAAGCAACGACACGTTTTATTGTGGCTCTTAAGATAGCTACAGCAGAGTGTAGGATCGTTTATTTTGATGTTTTAATTGATCTTCTTAGGACCGGGTAGAAACAAAATGATGTCGTTATTGAAAAGTTATAAAAATAAAACCACTTTTTGTTATCCCTAAATCTCGTTGCTATAACGATGAGTTGATTATTGACGACGGTTGGGTGCTGTAAGTCGGTTTGTTGTAGGACGGATGTTGTCTCAAATTTTGAGATGCTTTAAGGTGTCCTAATAACAGCGTTATTTTCACAGGGCCTTTTTTAATTTATACAAAGTATGTTTTAATATGTCCACTGTAACAAATTAAAAATATAAAATTAAAAATCACGGAACCATTTCTTTATGAGTCAAAGCTACAAAGTTTAAAGGCAAAAATACAATAAGTGCCCTTTTACAAATCATTCTCACAAAAATTAAATTTTAATGAATAAATTTTATGTTTCTTTTTTAATCCTTATGACTTTTTTTCCTTAAAGAATTCTTTATTTCAATTCTAAACAAAAAGTAAGCTGCTTTGATTAAACTCTCTTTAAATAATTTTCTAATCAAAAAGAAATATTTTTTATTTATAAAAATCAAAGCAAAATACTACTCGTACTACATGTGCGTTTTAACTCACTTAAAAACATTCACATCAGTCAAAGAGTTTGAAACAACTTGATTGCTGACTGCCTTCTATTGCCTTTTGCATTTATTCAATTGATTTTGAAAACTTTTTTTCTTTTATATGCTGTTGCTAAAATTTCATTTTCTTATTTTGTTGCTTAATAAAATAAAAGTTTACTAATGAAATTATAAATTTTCTTTTTATTAATTTATATTTATTCATTTAAAAGTTAAAAGAATGGAAGAAAGTTTTAACAAAAAAAAAAAAATCAAAATTAAATTAACTTAACTTAAAAAAGTAAGAGTGTCATATTTGACTATGTCGAATCGTATTTACTCTTCACCAGGTATGTGTGTATTTAGTGAAGTAACTTCAATCAAAAACAACTATTGAGGTGACAGAGAAATACAACATAAGAAAAAACAATTAGTACGATATAAAATTTTACATAGAAATGTCGCCGGCTCTTAATGGGTTAAGCTATATTTTTTTTTAATTTTAGTATTTTCTGACAGATCTCTTTAAAAGCTTTTAAATGATACCCATGTTGATATCTTAAAAAATCTGACTTTTCTATACAAATTTCAGAGCCCCATGACTCGGAAAATATCGGCCAATTTTTTTACTTGATGCATTTTTCTTATTTTTAATTCTGTATCGCTTTATATATTTGTTTCCTTGATTAGAGTTACTTAATTGTTCTCAATGATATGGAAAAATTAGAGGCAGGAGTGGTGTCTGAGAAACAAAAACCGATTTTGCTGATTTTCAATAGTAAAATTTTTTTTGATCGATTTTCGTATTAAAATTTTCTTTAGCTTATCTAAAGCCTTGGCAAATTGGATTTCAATACTAACACGGACAGACAGACGCACATTGCTCTATTGATGTTGCTATGCATTTTATGGGGTTGGAAATGGATATTGTAAAAATAGCAAACGGAATGACAAACTTAAACAAACTCCTTTTCCACTTTTTGTGGTGAAGGGTATAAAGACGTATAG